>JAXCHB010000290.1:0-1445000 GCA_036926305.1 Uropetala carovei
TTCTGCGTGTGTGCGCGCGCGCGTCAGGTAAGATCCCCCCGTTTCCGAAGACGTTTCTTTGGGTTATAAAGGCAGGCAAGCTGTCGCGGATAATTTCGAGCGGCATCCAAACGATCTCGTGCCAGCTAAGACGCTCGAGGGGCTGTCAGCTCGCTCTCAGACCTTTTACGTCGAGAGCGTATGTTTGACGCACGGAATGGCGGCGGGCGAGAGGACTTCGTGGGGAGCGGGTCGGAGGTTTGACGTGGAGTAACTTTGATAATTATCGAGATGGCGTGTGGGATGTTCCCGTGTGGTTAGGGCGCGCCGTCCCTCTCTTGGGTGGTTAACGGCGCTGTCTTGTCGTAATGGCTCGGTTTGGCGTGATGTGGTATCCGAGACGAAGAGGCCTGAATACTGACGTGAATTTTCTCAAGTATCAACACACTTTCCTAACATACACTCCGATTATTTGTACATTTTTCAGTTTAAAGTTTTCGCTCTCTAAAGTATTGTTTACAGATTCTTTCCGTCGTTTCATTTATGCCAGAGATGGTTTCGTTTTTGGTCTCAAAGTGCTTGGGTATTGAAATTACATCGCAATAGGAAAATCTTATTTGGATTAAATATAATCAGTCTTGGAAATAGCGCGCTCATATTGAAATAATTGTGTTCGTGAAAAAGCTTACGATTAAATTTCGATGCTAGTAACATTTGAAAGTTCATGCAAATTGTCCCTGAATAAAAGATATGCGATTGTGTCAGCACTCGTAAGCAAAAGTTTAACACGCCTTATGAATTCACAAAAGCATTATCGAGCTCGTCTTATAGCTGAAACGATTCAAGAATAAGCGCTTAAATTAATTTTAAGTGCATATTCTTGAACTCCTTAACGAAATTCACGAAAGTGAAACTTTGAATCTCTCCTTTCTACGTACATACAAGAGAGTGACATCTGGCGTTCGTGGAATCGCGAAATAGCTTGAGAGATTATCCATTGACTCAAAGGCTCTGTCTAAGCGAAATACAAGAGTATTAAAGATTTAAAGCGATAACGCAAAATATTAACTTTCAGTGGTTTTTTAATTCGACAGAAGTGAATTATTTGTGATACTGCTGTAGTTTTATAATTTTTCAGAACACTGTTAACATTCAACTGTTTTTTATTTTCTTGACTTGAATCTGATCACTATATTAAGGTATTGGAAAACGAATATAAGTAATACCTTACGTGTAGTTGTCAATGATTAATATATTTTTTAAATTTGGCATTGTTTGAATAAAGAATTTATTCAAAATTTCATGAGATGTTCCATTACTGAAGTATCCAGTATCCAGTTGCTGCAAATATGTTAAGCTTTTGCGTGTGTGAATAACTAAAACTTTTCCTGTTCATCATTGACAGGTTAATAACCTTATCAAAATAAATTACATTTTGCACAGACTATTTGAGCAGCTTGACGCCAAGGATGAGTTAAATTTATCTTTTAAAATTACTATTATTTGTACTCTGAAGAAATGAATATCTTATGATTAAATCCAAATATACTTCATAAAATTTTAAATTTACTAGGAAATTGGCAAATAAATTTCAAGTCTCGAAACATTTTTAATGTTTCAAAGGTTACATAAGATTCATTATTTATGCCATTTTATGGGAAATCATGCAATATCCTCCTCATCTTTACAGCACGTAGAAACCATCAAAATTGCGTACGTATCATTATCAGATGCTCTGCCTTTATTTTCGTGTGTATATATTTACAATCCTGCATTGAATGGATTCCTGCCGTCGTAACGTTTCTCCTAAATCTCTGGTCCTGTCGCCCTGGTAACGCACCCCTCCAAAATATTCTTCCCCTCTCCCCTCCCCCTCTCTCCCCTCCCCCCTCCCCCTCTCCCTCTCACCTCCCCCTCAATACACCGTCGCCTACATTCTCCTCCCACATCTCCCATCCAAGATCACCCTTCTCCTCGAAACCCGCTTATGTGTGGACACCGCATTCATCCCCTCTCCTCACTCCTCAACCCCTCCCATTTCTTCCCCCTCTCCCTCTTCATCCCTCCTCCATTTCCTCCCTCCGCTCGTCCACCCACTCTTCACCCCCCCCCACCCCCCTCCCTCTTCAGGTGGCAAGAATCCCTTTTCCCTCAAGTTTCAAACCCGCATTAAGATTACACGGATATCCACTCGACGCTCACAATTCTCATCCTTATTAGGTCCCTTAGAGACTTAGGAGGGAGTGAATAGAGGGAGAGAGAGAGAGGTTGAAGGAGAAAAGGAGAGAGAGAGAGAGAGACAGGGAAGGGTGATATGGTCGGAAGGTGTATAAGGGGGAGATATGTGGGGTGGACGTAGTAAGAGGAGTGAGAGAGGGAGGAGAAGAACGGAGCCAAAGATCGGAGAAAGCGATTGATTTAAAGAAGAGAATGAAATAGTTTATGTGAGATGGCGGGCGGACGAAAGCTAAATTGGGAAGAAAAAGGAGGAAGAATAGATAAGTGGAGACAGGGAGAGAGAGAGAGAGAGAGAGAGAGAGAGAGAGAGAGAGAGAGAGAGAGAGAGAGAGAGAGAGAGAGAGAGAGAGAGAGAGAGAGAGAAAGAGGGATCGGAGAGCACTGAGAGAGACAGAAGGAGAAAGGTATTTAAGATCCACCCGATGTGAGAAGTTGAAATGGGAGGAGGAGTAAAGAGAGAAAGCGGAGAAGGCGAGTAAGATAGAGGAGAGAGATGGAGGGAGGTGGAGGAGGACGGAGTAAGGGTTTGGAGGGGGATTTGCGTGTGGGAGGAAGAGGGATGGGAATGAAATCCTTAAAGGGAATCCCTGGACTCCCGGTAAGTAAGGGTTGCATTAGGGGAAGAGGGAATGTGTGTGCGGGGGAGGCTGAAGGAGGAGAAAGAGGGAGGAGACAGAGGGAGGAGGTGTCTCCTTTTTATTCCTCTTGGAGTGCGTTTCCTTATGTATGTATGTGAACAGAGGAGATGATCTTCGGAGATGGCGCTCCGAGTATTGTGGCGGTTTTATAAGGGCATATGGGGCGAGTGGCAGAGGGTGCGGGGGGAGGAGGGGTCGTTAGGGGAGCTTTGGGGTTGGAGGCGGTGGCTAAAGGGAGGACGGGGACGAACTTTTGATCGAATGCTCGCCCGCTCGGGTTGTTGCTCAGCAGCGACGTTCTTGAAAATTTTTATCTGCGCGTGATACGAATGGGAATTCATTTCGAGGTCTCGCGTCAAGCGATTCGCGCGAATGAATTTCGTCCACGCTCGATAGAGAGATGTGGATTGCATTCGCGTCTTTGGAATATTTTTGTGCGCTGTGATTGGCCGGAGGAGATTTAAACTTTGAAAATTCCCTCTCTTCGTTCATCAGCGATTCGAGAGAAAATATCTTAATTATAAATTATCATAATTCGTTTAGTTTCTTAACGAATTGAATGTCAATCTACAAACTGGTCACAGTAAAATGTAATATAATCGCTTATTGAATTCTTTTGGTGATTTTTATTTTCAATGTGGGTTTCGCTAGATCGGTTCATTAAAAATCCCGTATTGCTTAAAACGTCAACCACAGTTATATATGTGTATAAATATCACAGGAAGTGTGCAGTGCGTTTTATTGATGTTATGATGAAACAAATCATCTCCGAAAAATATCCAAGGATAGATACATTATTCATTATTTGTATCTATCTTATGATTATTTCAACTACAGTTCCACTCGCGGTTTCAACGAAATATGCCAGAGAGCCTAGTTTTTTTAATTCGCCTCTGAACAATAAATACGTTTATTAAGGCGGGAAAAATAAATCGCCACTGTAGACTTCTTCATCGGCTCAACAATATCGCAAGAGAGATCGTAAGTTCTCTTTTGAAGTCTTTTATGGAGCACGTTAAAATTTTCGACATTGATAGCGGTTAAATGTACAAGAATTTGGCATCCACGGAAACTTGGAAACAAACCGTTCGGCTGCGGAAGTAGAGCGAGGGGAAAATGTTCTCGAATTTTGGTTTGTCTTCTGGAATTGTAAAGTATCACGGCTGAAATCATAGATGGATTAACGCCGGATTCTAAAGAATTGAAATTTCTTTATTCTCGACTTATAGCCGCTTAACAACCGCGTCTCTATGGAGTGAGAGCGATTCATAGGGAAGAAGGGAATTGTGGTCTCTCTCTCTCTCTCTTTTAACGCTCCGCTTGGCTGTGACTGCAGAGGCGGCGGCTCCTTAATCTCCACTCCGCCCCACGAGAAGCTCTCGTATTTTTCATTCTCCCGCAAATTCTTCGAATTTTCCCTCTCCCCCCTTCTACTCCCCCTCTTCCTCCTCCCCCTTCTTCTCCCCCTCTTTCTCCTCCCCTCTTCCGCCCCTCCTCCCCCTTTCTCTTTGCCACAGAGTCTTTCCCCACTCCTTCTGCAAAAGATTGAGTGTTTCACGGACGGAATTGTAATGCGTTTTTAATTTTCTTATCCATCCATAACTCATCGCGATTTTCTCCCTATTAAACTCCGTACGAGTTCTTTGGTTGTTGGGGACAGCCAATTAGCGTGAGATGCCCTTTTCGAATTTCTCGAGTGAAAGACCCCGATTTCTTATTTATATGACTTTTCCTGTTTTTGATTATCAAAAAAATTAATTCCTTCTCCACATTTTCGTCATTCTTGTACATTTCTATACATTTTTTCAATCATTTCATCCGAGATTATTTAAAAAGAAGAAAAGAGTTGATGTATTTAGATGATGATACTCAACAGTTCAACTTATTTTTACTTTATCCGCACGTAGTATAGAAGAACGTATTGTATTCGTAAAAAATCAAATTCCGGATTTAAACACGTTTATTGGTCCTCTGAAAATGTTTCCACTATTTTTATCGATATAGTGTGTGTGTATGTGTGTGTGTGATAGGAATTTTATGGGCGATCTAACTAAAAAACTACTTATCACAAAAAACACAAAAATTTAAATATATATATATATAATTTTTATTAGTAATTTGTTCTGAATAGGTTTTGGATGAAACTAGTCAATCGGAAGTGGATTTTTTTTGTCATTTTCCGTTTTTTTTTTAATATCACTTTTAGAACTAAATTTATGTCAATAGCGATGCGTACGCTGCCAAGAATAATTTTAATTGCGCATCAATGTTTTGTTATCCATAGTTACAGCTAAGTATTTCGTTTACTTATTGTTTTTCAACGTGAAAAGTGATTCAAAGTACATATTTTTCTGTGTGAAAATTATTCTAAACGTTTAAAATATTTTACAAGTGGAATTGTCGATAGTTATTCTTGAGGATGTTGATGACCAGAGCACATCATGTTGATTAATGTGTAAGGAGAAAGTCATGTGCTGGACACATCAGATTTTTTTAAATGAAATATTTTTAGTTTGCAAAATTATTTATGATGAGGAATACCTTGTGAGTACTATAAATATTCAAATTCAAGCGTCATTTAGGTTGATATCTTAGAAGTGATTGAAATAATATTTACTTCGAATGAAATTAATTTTCATTAGGCGAATATTTTCCAAACTGAAAATTTAATCTAGAACTAAAGTGTTTTATTCTGTAAATCGTAACACTTTGAAAGGAAACTCCTTGGAAAGATTCTCTCTGAGACTGGATGTGGTCCAGAAAATTCATTTTGGATTTATTCCAGCAAAATTTTACGTCTCGCGCGTGCCCGTATTTATGCAATCGTGATCTCAGGTTTGTCTGGGCGAATGCAGTTCCAATGATTATTAATAGGGGATATTTTTATCGGTCTCTGGATAAATTGATAATGCGAGTTTATAAAAAGGTAATTTATAGGGAATTTAAACGAAAAAAAAGTCGATCACGTATTTATAATTCTTATTTATCGAATGAAAGATTCGGTGAAACTGGCTTACGATTTTAACGTAATTGATTAATATCAGACGGTCACGTACGCTTTTAAAACTTTGAGTCGAGAAATTGGTTTCAAAATAGTAATATAACGCTAATGTGGTGTAGTAATATAATATTTCAAGAAATGAGGAATAATCGCAATCCATAATTAAAAATGGAATTCTATTAAGAATAAGTGTAATTCAATAATCAGTATCATTAGCAATACATTACTTAACACTCGATTGAATTATGGTAGTGTTTAAAAAATGTATCTTTGGTCTGAAGCATTTTATCTTACGGCGCTTATTTCGCTCGATTTAGCATATATATATATATATATGTGTGTGTGTGTGCAGACGCAACTATTAGTTTTCGTAATCATTGTCACACAATGTCCGATATGGCATGTTGTATATTATATTGATCTGCGCCTTGCTTGTCTCGGAGGGAAAACATTTTTTTCTTTCAGAGAGTAAATGTTAGCCGTGAAATAGAAACGAACTACGTCATAAAAAACCCTCGGGAAAAAGACTCCCTCTTTTTTTTACCCTCTTCTCTAAAACGACCGCAATCATACGCAGATCCCGCACAAGATTTCTCTCTCTTTCCCTCGGAGGGATACGTAGCATCTTCCCGACCCGCATTCTGAGGTCCGAAACACCCCATTCCACGCCGTTATTTTTTCAACCCCCGTGCGCCCCCCCTCCCTCCCCCAGATAGCCCTTAAATACTCCATCCGCCTCATCCCGGCAATTTTTTATCCCATTCCTCGCAGTCCCGTGACTTATGCTGATGGCCTTTCCTTCTCGATCCACTTGTATGTTCCCACCCACGCCGCCGCTTGCCGAACCCTCACGATTCCGTCCCCCTCTTCCCTCCCCCCTCTCCCCTCCCTCTCCCCCAACCCCCTCTCCCTCCTACTCCCGCCCCGCCGACCCACATGACCCCGCTCTACTAAAGCTCTTCTCCTTGGGGCAACTGATAACTATGGTAATTCCGCTGCATGTCCATTCTAGAGCTCCTCCTTCCTTATACTATACACCCTTCCCCACGAGAACGTATATCTCACTCCTCCCCCTCTCTTTTTCCTTCTCCGACCCTCTTCCTCCTCCGATACCCCGAGGCCGTTTAACCTTACCGAAACCCGGTCCCCTGCTCCTCTGCCGCCTTATATACCGCACCCCGCAGGACCCTTACTCCCTCTCTTAACCTACTCCTTTCTCTTTCTCCGCTCCTCCTCGTTCTGTCCTTTTCGGTCCCGCCGCAATCTCGCTCCCGCCATACCTCTCCTCCTTCCCTCCCATTCCTCCCTCCTTCCCCTTTCTCGCCCACCCTCCTCTATCGCCTCGCACTTCTGCCTTGTGCGTGTGTGCGTTGGTGGAGCTTAGCGTTGAACGGACAAAGAGAGAGAGAGAGAGGTCCTCTCCAACACTGGAGTTTCCCTCCTTTCCCTGAGGGAGTGAAAGCAACGGGGTGAAGTAGTTGCCGTGTTGTGCGAATGGGAGGGAGGGAGGAAGAGAGGGAGAGAGACTAGAAGGGAGAGACTTCTAGCAGAATCGAAGTGTGGGGAACAGTACAGGGAGTGTTTAGTTTTGGGAATTAAAACTGTCTCCTTTTTGTATAACACCCGTGTTTCTGGAGAGTTTGCTAGAGGATGGACATTTCCCTTTAAATTGACTCGTTAAATTTTCCATTGAGTTTATGTGACCTCTCATTCCGCGCAGTTTTTTCTCTCGCAGAAATTTTTAGCGTTTTTTTTTAAATCGCATATGTATTCGTTTATGTGTCTGTCCGTCCGTCCGCTTGTATCCTGCAACTTGGAGAAGTTAAAATTTCAGGATAGAATGCCTACTAAGAGAGTTAAACTTCGTATAAATTTGGTGGATCTAGGATTAGCTGCTGGAAAGTAATCGGAAGAAATCGCTAAAAAAATATAGGCTGCTACAAATGGGTAGGCTAAGAAGCCTGCAATTATTTACTCCGCTGGAAAGATAGCAGTCGGTAAAAAAAAAAGCGCCTGATATAATTTGCTCTGCAATTCTTCCTTCGTTTGTTTAACTATTGTGTGCTTGCGGGCGTGCGCGTGTACTTGTGGCCTGACGATCGCAAGGTCCCCTCGTTCTCTGCAAACCGGAGGTCGTGATGGAATTTTTTATCCATGTTTGGGGAAAGCTAATTGCGAAATTTCCGAGGATTTCTTCATCGACTCTCTAATAACATTAATAACGTATTTAAACAATTATAAAATGTTAGGATACTGACACATTTCCCAAATTGGATGGTTCACCGTTAGAGCATGTTGAACATTTATATTGATTGTCATTCAAGGAGAAATTTTTACCTTATTCATTATGACTTATATGGTGAGGCAATGATTTGTAGTAGATAAATTCAAATGGTGTATGTTTTACCTGAATTCTTTCAAATTTTAATATTGAAATAAGACCTCTGTAGTTGCGTATCCTTTAGAAATTTATAAACGATTCGGTAAATGATTTTTTAAATTTCCATTTATTTGCTTAATAACATTAAAAATATTTTTATTGTAACATTTAAATCCCTCAATATTTATAAAACCTTTGCCGAAAATTAGAAGAAAATCATATTTATCATTCAATACAGAATGTAATATATTTGAGACAAGATTCGGAATTGTTTTTTTAGAAACTTCATCTTGCTTTACGTGAAACCAATTGATTCTGGATGCCTATTATTAAAAAAATAAATTTATCGAATTCTAGGTCCGTCTGTTTAAACGCAGCCTTCGCTGAATCTCTTTTCGAGATAAAATTAAAAAAACCACTCGACATTTTGAGAGAGAACCCCCTTTACAAGGTGCAATGGCTCATCGCCTTCTCTTCAAGCGATTCTCCAAAATGAGAGCCGCTCCTTAAAACCTCTCTCCCCTTCCCTTATCTCACTACCCTCCCCCCCTCTCCCCCCTCCTCCTCCTCCTCCCCCTCTCTCACACCCTCTCTCTCTCTCCTTTGCTGCTCAAATGAAGTTTCCGTGGGCAAATTTTAAGGTCTTTGTCTCCTCAAGATTTGACTTTGCTCTGCTCCCCATCACAAACTCCCCCCTCGCACTTTCAACGCCCTCACCTCCATTCTTTCTCCCTTTCATCTCCCGTCGTTTTCTCCCTCTCTTTCGCCTTTTCTCCACCTCTCTCTCTCCTCCAAACAGACCCTCTTCTCCTCCGTCAATCTCTCTTCCCTCTCTCAGCCATTTTCTCTCTCCCCGTTTAACATTCCTTCGTTAATACCTTTTCTGTCTAATTTCACGTCCACGCGCGCTTCCAATCTTTCACACTCTCCCGTTTCACTTTTGGCCATTTTTTCCCTCATTTGCATTTATATTTTTCGTCCCTCACACGCCAGATCTTCTCCATTTCCTATTTCATGCGATTGCGTCTTCTGATCTCTTTTCCTTTTCCGCTAATTCCCCTTCTTCGCTTTCCCTATCCTTCCTTCCCCTTCAGAGTGAACCTCTCCTCCATTTTCCCTTATACCTACCCTTTTTGTCTCAGTAAGGGAAACGAGAGGCATCGAGGGGGGAGAGGAAACAAGCTGGTCTTAGAGACCGGAAAAACGCAAGTACACACATGCGAAAGCTCGCTGTCTCCCTCTCTCCCTCCATTTCCTCTCTCCCTCCGCCACTTTCTTCCCCTCTTTCCGCTTTAAGTCCTCCGGCAATACTGAAAACGAGAGTGGACATTTATATAAATACATTTCGCGGATAACGAGATCACGAGATTTCTCGAGACCCCCCTGAGAGGGAGAGAGATGGAGAGAGAGATGGAGGGAGTGAGAAATGGATATAAATACAAGAGAGATAGGAGAAAGGGGGAGAGAAGTTAATGGGAGGAGTGGGTGGGCGTTCGGGAGAGCAGGACGAAAGAGGGATGTGGACATATCAGAGGGAGAAGGAGGGAGCGCCGTAGACGGAGTAGGAGAGAAGGGAGGTGGTGAGTGGGTTGGGGAGAGGGCGGCGGGGGTGGAGGGAGGAGGGAGAGAGAGAGAGGCATAAGGAGAATTTAAGAATTACGAGAGTTGATGAAAGAAAATGGATTTGTGAAAAAGTTTGCAGGAAATAGGTAAGGAATTCCAAGAGAGAATCATGGCTAGGAAACTCGAGAGATTTCTCTTCGATCGCGGAATCTTTGGTCAGGTATTTTGTTTATGAGAAGCGGATAACTTAGCTTTGCCCTGAGTGACTACGCGATGAAGATGTAGAGCGTACACGGAGGTGTGTGGGACCGAGGAACGGACGTGGCGGGTGCGTATACAGGGGTCGGAAACCTGAGCCGCAAGTGGCTCTTTAAGGATTTGCGTGCGGCACACACACACATACACACACACACACATACACACTAAAATATTTATAAGATTTGAAAAAGTGGCTCTTCTTAGGAAAAAGGTTGCCGACCCCTGTGCGTATATCAGAGATATCAACCCCATTTGCAAAAGGCAGATGGAAAGAACAAATAGTAGAAAGGAGAAATACATAACGAATGAAAGGTGATTGAGTGATTTAGTGCGGAGTGTGTGGGGTGCGTATTTAAAGCGGAGTGAACAAGGTCAGAAAAGGTGAAGAGAGGTAACAGAATATACCTAATGAGAATAAAGGGTTTTAGGAGTGGGAAGAAGTAGGATTCTTTCCTTTTGAGGGGGGCTGAGGGTGGTGTTGTGGAGGGCAACATCTGCTTTGTTCAGCGGGAAAAGAAGAGGGAGAGGGGACGCGGGGACGGGGAGGGGGGTGTAGGAGAGAGGGGTGGGAGAGAGGGGTTGGTGAGAGGGGTGGGTGAGAGGGGTGGAGAATCCTAAGAGAGGGATAAAATAAATTATAGATAAGGAAGTCCACTTTTGAAACTCTTCTCCTCCGTCGGCCTCTCCCACTTCCGGTTGTATCTTATTTTCTTGCGATTCGTTTTTTATTCATTTCATGTTATTGGTTTATCTCTCAATGTATTTTCTTTTGTTTTATTGCTTCCGAGTAACGTCGTTTTTTCCGTCCCACTGCTTTTCGGTTTGGGATATTTGAAAACTGAAATTATGGCGTGGCCGACATTACATTTTCTGCTAACGTTGAAATACAAGAAATTACGTGTTGGAAGCCACTGTTTTCCGAGAAAACTTAAATTTAGATATCGGAAAAATACTATTTATATTTATAACTTCAGTCATTGAAATATATTTTCATTTATTATATGCGTGATAATTAGAAGAATTATCTAGTTATGATGTATATTGTAAGGTTGTACGAAAATTATTTTAGGAGGTATCACTGATAATACTTTATAACAGTGTGAGCCCTGATCCGTAATAACTTTGACACTATGTAATTACATAAAATTGAATAGTGTCATATTTATTTCGGATCATCGAAATATTTCACAAAGTTGCGCCTAAATCTGTTAAATTTATTTGTATGGGCCCTATTAATTGAAAAAAACCGGCGATCTCACCCCTTTTTCGTTATTTTTAAACATTGCCATGTTAGAAGAGCTCTAGCTAAATCGCGATAACCTTATTTAAAGAAATATAAACGTTCATGCTCTCGACAGGATTCCGATTCGGGTTTCAGCAATTAAATACATCCAAGGCTGGTATCCTTAAAAAATTAATTTGACCTTGCATTTCCAACGATCGTATTAATTTAAAAACAATTTTTTTTTCGCTGTAAAAGCGGCGTACGCCATCATGATTTTTCAGACTTGTAATATTACCGTTCGCCGCAACGCCGCCACACATTTTTTCTCTTCGGGCGCTATGCCAAACATGGCATTTATATTCTGTTCTTGTTTCATCTCGCTCTTTTCTCTTTCTCTCCCAATGTTAGCTTAAAAATTTATTTTTTGACTCTTTTTTTCTTTTTCTTTGAATTATTTGCGCATTTATGGCTCACTATAATTCGGGAACATACTTCCAATGCTCTATCTCGCGTATGTCATGTTCTACGAGCAGGATTTTGAGATGATGGCATTTCTGGCATATTTTTCAAAGAATTATCTAATTTTTCTTTGGAAAATACCAAATTTTTATAAAACATCGACGCTAAAATTATAAAATCTATGCATCCTAGACAAAGTTTTGACGCAAGAAAAATTTCTTTTTATAATTTAGAAATGTGTGCATTTTAATTCAGAAATTTAATAGTAAAAAGCAACGTATTTTTTAATACGCATGGAAAGGTTTCGCGACATAATCCGCAGTGATTAATAGTTTTTGAAATGCGCTGTTTTCGAAAATGATCTAAATGCATCGAACGTAGTGATATAGAATAATACATTTTTTTAGGTTAGCCGTCATTATTAGTTATTCGACACATTTTGCTCCCGATTATTTACTTTGTGATATTCCGATGAATTCCATTATCGCTGGATGCGAACATTAGGAATTCATGAAAGAAAATGTTTATCGCGGACGACGAGATGAAAGGTGCTTTTTTCCTCTTTCTCTGAGCAAAAATTAATGAATAACGCACCCATAGCCCACATCAGTTTACTGCGGGTCGAATATGAATAATCAAAAAATATCTCGCCGAATTCCTGAAATATTTGTCTGGCGGTCTCCGTTTAAGCAAGGGAATGGATGCGCGGACGATCGCGCGGAAATTAATTATTAAAAAATGACCGGGATGGCGGGCATTTTGACGCGGCCGGGCATCGCTCACGGCCGCGCCTAATTTGTTATTAGCTGTTGAAATTTCGTTTTTGCGCCCATGACTGAAAGCTTTTCACCGCATTTCGTTCTTTTTCCTTTTTTGCAAATTTCCCTCATTTTTTCTCTCTCTCTCTCTCCCGGAGTTTCATTTTTTTCCCTTCTCGCTTCATTTCGGTTCCCGACCGCAACTAATGGGTAAGCTGCGTATCCGCCCCACGACACACGCGCCTCGCGACACGACCAATAAACCTAGCAACGGGCAAAAATCCGCTGCATCGGTTTGCGGAGTGGAATGGGGATGAGTCATATGTCGGATGGCAGCCCCCTCCCTCCCCCTCTGTCGCTTTCCCCCTTCTCTCTCCCACATCAAATCTCAATTTCTCTCACCCCATTCATCCAACCTCCTCCTCCTCCTCTCCCCCCCTCACATTTATCTCCCCATTTTGAGCCGCCCCCCCATTTCCATCAACCTCCCCCTGTTGGGTCCCTTTCTCTCCCTCACGCTCATTTTTCCGCGATCCCTGCAACGGAGTTAACCCCAATTTTAATGTATTTTTAAAATATCGAAATGCATTTCTGTCCTTCGGTTATGCAAAAGGAAAATAAATCATTTTTATCCCCCCTCCCCTTCCCTCCCCCCTTTTCTCCCCCCCGCCCCTCACTTGCCACTCCCATCGCCAGAGTTCGGTGCTCCGCGAATAATTTACATATTTGCAGCGTTTTTGGATCAGATTCTCTCTCTCTGGGCGCAGTGCTTTTTGCGTGGATTCCTGTTTCCGAAGATATTCGCAGGAGGGGGATGGGGGCTCCCTTCATACATCGAGGAATTCCATGTGCCAGTGTAATCAGCTTACTCTGCAGGATTATATGAAATGTGTGTCGGAGTGGAATTTTAATCTTATTATTCGTAATATTTTTGTTTCGCCTGTTTTTCCCTCCATCGCCGATATTCCATTGATCCGACAAGTGGACTTTTATCTTTCGAAATGGATATATGGGGGTCATAATGCACTACTACTTTTACCTGATCTCTGCAAATTTGGATGTCGATTATTCGCTTTGCAGAAATTACGCTATTTTCTTTTTTTTTAACGGCATCGAGGTACGCGTTCGTTTTGAATCGCAGCAGTTATTGGTTCGTTAAAATAAATTCCTATTTAATTTTGGAATTTCGGTCCGATATACACCGTAATACTGGGAATTATTGCATCGATGGTAAACATAACTACCTCTCAGTTCTAACAATTACCTCGAATTGTAATCGAAGATTCTTCGTATTTCTTGTCACAATGTTGAATTAAAAATTAAAATAGACAGATACCTGGAGCAAATATCATTCTATATTCAGTGATATTAGCATTTTGAATATTGTCGTATTTTCCAGATATTTTTAACGAGGTCGGTTTATTTAAATATGTTTGTGTGTGTGTGTGTATAAGGGTCTATAATTATTCCATTTCTTGGAGTAACTACTAAACGCTTTGCATTATTCTATTCAGGAGCTTAAATAATACTCACGAATATGACCAGTGTTTTAACTGAATTTAGAGAATATGATTTAATTTGACATATGAATGCTTGCGCTTTCCATGACTTCTCTTTCCATTGAAAAAATCAGAATAATTTTAATATTCGCATTTAAGTGCGGTTTACAATCCATAATTTGGTGGTTTTCAGGGCGCAGCTTACCCCTCGCTTTCGAAACTTGGCCATTCAGAATCCTTTTAAAGTCACAATTCCTTTTGATGGGCAATATTATAGCGTAACCGACGGGTCCAGAGATTTTTGAGTCGTTTTTGTAAAATCAGTAAAACGAAATTAACACCTCGTTTACCTCACCTCAGAGAATTATTTTTGGAGATTTAGATCCACGAAATGTGCTCGAATTCTGTTTCTCTCTTATTCTTTCTCTCTCTCTCTCTCTGTTTGCTTCGATTCCGCCATCCGATAAGTCTTTCGATCGTTAGCGTTCGAAACGAGATCGAAAGCGGACGTGGTCGTGTTGACGCGACGATGCCAAATCTCTCCTCTCGTCACGAAAGGGACTTTTTTTGGTCTCCTCTCTTCCCCTTTTCTCTCTCTCCTCTTTTTCCCTCTCCCCCTTTTCTCTCTCCGTCGCTGATATCGGCGAATTCCTAATCGCTGGTTTTTTATTCGTGACTCAGTGTCGCGCCGTGGCGAAGAGTCGGCTGTTCCACATGAGTGCTCCATTAACACTAACATCACGAGAGAAATTCCTGTTTGGCTCCGTGGACATCGTAATTCTTTGAATTTGAATCGAATGGTAACGCGAGTTTTGGATTTTAAGCCTAAAGAAATGCAAACTACTATTGTCTTAGCTTGTTTATATTTATTTTATTATGAATTTGTGGCGACGTCTTCATTATGTCAGTATCAATAATAGTTCACTGAGTAAGCCGATACTTTATGGACTCCTATGTCATATATACAGGGGTCGGCAATCTCTTTTTATATGGCAGGCCGCATTCTTTGTTGTGAATGCTTCGGAGGACCACATTGGAAATTACGAGACATTCGGCGGGTTGGATGGGCGTTTAAATCAGATGATGCCTACAGATTTTGTAGTCTCACATTAGTGAAAATGGATTCTAATTTGTTTACTAGCTTTAAAACTCCACCAGAAAAGGTTTTGTTGCCATAATTTCACTGAAAAAATATGGAATTGACTGTGTTAAATTATACTGATAAATTTTTCATCTTGGCTTCACGGACCGCATACAACGCTCTCGGGGGCCACATGAGGCCCGCGGGCCGTAGGTTGCCGACCCCTGACATACAAGTACAGGTGAATTAAATAAGACACTAAGAAATTAAAACTTGGTACTATATCCAAGGATAGATTTCAACACGAACAGCACCAACGATTAATCGCCATGATCATCAGGTGGCAAATGCTAAAATCTCATTTGGGTAAGAAAGGAAGTGCGAGGGAAGGAGGGGATAAGTGGGAGGGGGGAGTTAAGTGTATCTCGGGGGGGGGGGGGGGAGGAGGAAGAAAGAGGACCGGAGGAGGAGTGAATTCCAGACGGAATGGAGGTATGAGTGGTGATCACAAGGGGGAGAGGGTGAACCTGGGCGCTTGATGAGTAGAAAGACAGGAGAGCCTACTAAAGAGGAGGATATGATATGGAAAAAATGCTCGTTTACGATCGCCGTGTTGGGAGCACGAAGATAGAAGTTATAATACATAAAAGAATTGTTGTGCTCATAGGCTCGCGTCTTGACATTGCGGCCTTCTAATTTGTTTATCCGGATTAAAGTAGTTTCCTATTTAATATTTACTGTCACAAAGGAAAAAATATGATGAAATGTTTGTTGTAGAATAGTGGTTGTGTCATTGGGTAGAGCGTGTTGAGACTTGAAGTGCGAATCAGGGCACAGAGAAAAATACGATTGGATTATATTTTACAAATCATCGCCTACATTTTTGCGCGAAAATTCTGTTCTAAACGAACTTCGTGTCAACTGGGTGCTGGCAAACGGATTAATCTTCCTCTTTCGCCTGTCCGGATGAATTCGCTTTCCTCTTCCCATTTCTTTAAGACATCATCGCCTCCCACTCTTCATTTCCTCTATACTTCCTCTTCACGGATCTTTACAAATTTATTCCTTTTTGTGTTAGGAGGGAAAATCCGCCAGAGCCGCATGAATCACTGGGAGCCGTGAGATAGGAATCGGAGCGGAATCCGTTATGCATTTATCATGCCCTAAGTCGTGCCCTCCACAAAACGGCCCGCCCCCTAAACTACCGCTCGACCACTTCCTCCCTCCGTTCTTATATGCAAGCCTCCCTCTTTATCTCCCCCACGTCCTCGCATCTTCCTCTATTCCTCTTTTCCACTTCAAATTTTTTCATTCCGCGTTTTACCGTTTTGAGACAACTAGCGGCGTCTTACGCTTCTCCATCCATTTCACTCCTCCCTCTCTCTCTCTTCCCTCCCCCTCTCTCTCCCTTCCCTCTCTATCTCTCCCCTCCCTCTCTCTCTCCCCTCCCTCTCTCTCTCCCCTCCCTCTCTCTCTCCCCTCTCTCTCACCCCTCTCTCTCTCTCCCCTCCCTCTCGTTCTCTCCCCTCCCTCTCTCTCTCCCCTCCCTCTCTCTCTCTCCCCTCCCTCTCGTTCTCTTCCCTCCCTCTCTCTCTCCCTTCCCTCTCTCTCTCCCCTCCCTCTCTCTCTCTCCCCTCCCTCTCTCTCTCTCCCCTCCCTCCCTCTCTCTCCCCTCCCTCCCTCTCTCTCCCCTCCCTCCCTCTCTCTCCCCTCCCTCTCTCTCTCTCCCCTCCCTCTCTCTCTCTCCCCTCCCTCTCTCTCTCTCCCCTCCCTCTCTCTCTCTCCCCTCCCTCTCTCTCTCCCACCTCTCTTTACCCTCCCGCTCGCTTCCCTCTCTCTCAATCCCTCTTGAAATCGCCCTCTAATTTTAACATAGACTAAGGTGGAAAGGAAAGAAATATGGATTTTTCCATAGTAATTTTTGCATGCTTAAAATCTCCGTTTTCGATCACTAGGCTGATACTGGTATCTAATCAATATATGACGTCTACTCTAAAAATGTCTGACCCAAAAATTATTCTTAAAAGGTATTACCTTCATCGATGAAGTGTTGTACATTGCGTATATTGATTTTTGAAGCCGCATCTTTTTGAGTTGGTTCATAATATTGATCTCTGAGTGGCCGACTTCTATAATTGCAGTCTTTTCTTATGTCATTTGCCTCAAATTAAAGTTTTGTTTTCCCTTGAAAATATCACTGAATTGTGTTCAAATAATCCAGTAATGCATCACGATTCTTTATATACTGCGTTTAGGTTGAATCTTGAATGAATTTTTAATTAAAAGTAATTAATCTGGTAGCGATGACTCTATTTTAATTTTATCTGTTGCTATCAATGCTTTGTTGATAATATACTTTGAATATTCTATGCCACTAAAAGTCTAAAAAGTTACAATCGTATTGCGTGTATAATATCTGAAATATGAGTCTTGATCTAGGAATTATTATTTTTTTCTTGATAAGAGAAAGACGATAGCGAAGAACGAAATTATAATTGTTTGATGCACGAAAAACATTGACGTTGTATAAAAGAAATTTCATAATTAGTTAAATAATTTTCTTGAATGTGTGGCGAAAGAGAATCTTGCCTTACGGGTAATATAGAGTGAGCGGTCGTTATATGGACATTAGGAGCACCGTATTGCTTTCATCGTCATTTGAAGGAGCGGATGGGAACGGGGAGATCAGATTTCGAGAACGGCTGCATTGGCCCCGATAACTCCTTAGATACTTGAGCGTCGTCGGTATGGTTGTGGAAATGGGTATCAGATGGAAGCGAAGCGGGCGTTCGAAGCGTGCTGCCGCCGTGATGAAGGGCGGCGGAGCACTGGAATCAAATATGGTACCCTCGGTCAGAAAGGAATTATTTTTTACGATGAGAAAAAAAGAATTCTTGGAAGAGATGGGCGAATCACTGTTTCGAACAGGGATAGGAAGCTGTGCTGTAGGATGCATTGTCACGGCTAAACGAGGATTGAGAGGGCCATTTATAGCTACGAAAACTTGGCGCCGGTCATAATCTTTAAATAATTTCGATTTTTTAAAACTGCATCTTCAACCTAGGAATGCCTTTAATTAAAATAAGACAAATAATTTTTAAATGCCAAAGTTAAACTAATTTGATCAAAATTCTTTTATAGCTCAAAACGCATTAAAATATGCTTTACTTCATAAGCATGATCTGTCTAGTCACAGGTGTCATTTACAAGTTTGAATTATATGTAGTATGCGAAAAAAATTTAATTTGTGAAAATTGACTCAACATTTGCTGAAATGTTTAAATTTAATACATTAATTTGCGACTTGAATTTAATTATTATAAGTGATATTTCAAGGTAGTCAATAAATGCAGGCAAAATCATATATGAATCAAGAAAGAGTTAGCGAAAATGAGATAAACATTTCAAATACTATGGAGCATCTATCTGAAAAGTAGTATTCCCATGACAGAAGGGGTTGATGAGAACTGCACTGTCATTAACATGGTCGCTTGGAATGGATGTTTTACTGCTGTGAAATTGTGGACAATTTGTTTTATACAAACCATTAATCATGCAGAACGATTGCTAATTTGTAAAATGTGAAGCCTCCAAAACCATTCTCAAAAATATATCGTTGATGGTTGTTATCAAATGTGCGTACACCCGCTTAGTGTATAACTTTTACTCGATTGAATATAAGATTATCACGTTTAATTACACTGAATCGAATTTCAAATAGGTATTTGTAATTTTTATATATTATGAAAATATATTATGCTAAAATTCAATAATTAGTGTCAATTTAATATGTTACCACCAATGATGGTTTTTAATTTAAGAATATTGTTTCAATTCAGACAGAATTTATTTTAAAAACTCAATGTAAGATATCATTTCTGTTATTGCGAAATAAAGGACTTTATAACAACTTTTGGTACTTTGGTATACAAATGTAAAATCGAATTGCATTTTCTCTTATATTAGGGCCAATTTAAAAGCTCAATATTCACAGAAACACAACTAAATGAATATTATCTTTATCGAACCCTTTAATATATTACCATTCTCTCTCTCATCTGAGCTAAATAAATCACTCTGAAGCACCACTCGGCTCCTAATTATTTTGAAATATCAAAGCGATATGTTACTCTTGCTTTGCACCATCTGCATTTACGATGGCATAAACATGTATGGCGGTTTTTGCATTGCGCTGGCTTTTAAAAGGAGGGATTAAATAAATGACGGTTCGGAGGATATGACATGAAATATTCAGTTCCACGGTTCGTTCTCCTAGGACTTCCGTTGGCCCGCCTGACCTAGACACCCTCCTCCCTGGCGCCATCTCAACAAATGTGGCACTTGAGCGAAGTCGTCGTTTGGATCTTCTTTTTTTTCTTTTGCATCGGCCGATAACGCGACGATTCGCGCGCCTCTTTC
Source organism: Uropetala carovei (assembly GCA_036926305.1). Taxonomy (NCBI): domain Eukaryota; kingdom Metazoa; phylum Arthropoda; class Insecta; order Odonata; family Petaluridae; genus Uropetala; species Uropetala carovei. The sequence continues at coordinate 19,499 of JAXCHB010000290.1, forward strand.
AGCGAACCAATAATGTCCCCGGTATTCCATCAAAGAGGCCTTATCGGTCGCCCCTCCGGGCCATATCCCTTGGAAAATGGGACTAGAGGAAAGAGGGAGAGGGGCATTATGACGCGTGACTTTATCTTCGACCAAAAGCACCTATTAAGAGGCGTAAAACGTCATTTGGTTTGTGTCGAGAGGAGACGACCGGGTCGTTATTCGATACAAGAGGAAAAATTGGCGCTGGAGGATGTGTATAATGGCCCCCTCACAACCGACCCCCTCCCAACCGCCCCCCCTCCCATCCGCCCTCTCTTCCAACCGCCCCCCTCTCCAAACCACCTCCCCTCCCAACTGCACCCCTTCCCAGCCGCCCCCCCTTCCTAGCCGCCCCCCTTCCCAGCCACCCCCTTCCCAACCACCCTCCTCCCAACCGCCACTCCTCCCAACTTCCCCCCTCCCATTCAGCGTGCACCTCCTGCGCTGTACCCCGCTCTCCCTCTTTCGCCCCTCGATATTTCTCCGCACGAGGCGCCACTCAACGGCGAGAGGAGGAATTGCCTCGCGCGCCAATTTGCTCTCCGCTCAGTAATGTCGTCTGCTTACGTTCGAAGATGTTTCGGAAGAGAATGTAGTGTTTTTTTAATACAAGGATCCCGACGCGAGCTTAATAAAAACTAACTGGTCAACTTATTACTCTGAAAATCATAGCAAATGACCGTTAATTCGTAACGGCGGAACATTATTATACGAAGTGAAGTATATTCCTGATAAATGGCTTCGAAATACGAAGATCTGGGAGTGGTCTCTATCAACGCACTGCGTTCGATATCCTCTAAATATCTATTTATATCCTATTTTTTGAGGTTCTTTGTAATGCTGAAATGAGTCTGCAGAGGATAATGTTGTTCGTTAATCTTTTTTGATTTGAAGGCAATAAATCTTAATATAAAACCTGTGATTGCTTTACCTATTTGGTATTTAAATTCATGCATTGGAGTTTTTGAGTTCACAAAGTCGGGTTCTATTTATAGGTTGCAAAAATCGTTGTTTTATTCAAGAAATGTGCAATACTTGATTTTGTAGAGAAGTTTTCCATAAAATGAAATTTCATTCAGCTATCATTTCTTTATGATTTCACCATATTTTAATATTAAGCAATAACGTTGCGTGTATTTTGCGGATCGATGATTTCTAAGGTGCACATCAGCTTTTAAATTTTAAGTATTAGTACTATCCTGCTTCATAAATTTATATGATGATTCATGAGATGGTTTGCGGACAGATAATAATATCTGATCCTTTTCAAAATTAATCCTTTTGAGCAAAAATCAATCGGCACAAGCTCTCTATCAATGAAAATATAAACAATATTTGGAATGCGAACCCATAGCAACGGTATATGTAATTAAACAAGTTTTACAGCATCTTATGTAATAGGCGAGGAATATATATGAAATTTACGCCTTGGGATATAACTAATAACAGGCGCACGTAACAGAAAAACTCGCAATCGATGACTCAAGCCGCAATATCCATTTTACTCTCGAAAATGCCATTGAAATGTCGACAAAGTGAAAAAGTTACGAGCGTTTTCGCGCATAGCCCTGTAACACCAGCATATATAGCCATTTACTCCACCCTCTCTCTCTCTCTTTCCCTCCCCCCTTCCACTCTGTATTCCCCTTTCTTTTCCCCTCCCGTCTCTCCGATCCTCCCTTTTACTACATAGAAGAGCCCATCCCGTGATCTGTAAGCACGCCTTCCACTCCGGCTCTCCCATAACACGTTATATCGATTCTCCCCCCCCCCTCCCCCAACTCAAAAACTTACACCCTCCCCCCACTCCCACCCCACTCCCTCCCGCAACCTCTCATATCTCTCACATAATCAGTAAACGACCCTCGGCTTTCCCGCCTTACTCATTGTCCCCCTATATCCAAAAACCAAACGCACCCCCGACCATCTCCGATGTTTTCGGTCTCTCTCTTTACCTCTCTTGTTTCCTTTCAGTCACCTTCCCTTCTCCTCTCCAAAGAGTAATATTTCTTCTATTACAGCCCGAGGGCTGGGTGCGAGCGGGCTGCGCGGGTATTGTGTCTCTTAACGGCATCTCGTACGTGGCTCTGAACCGCCTCGAAAGGCTTCGGAGAGTATAGAGAGACGATTAAGAGGTTCTCCGCCCGATCGGATGGGGCGAAGGATAAGGAGAGAGGAGGAGGAGAAGAAGAGAGAGAGAGCGAGAGAGGGAGAGAGAGGGAGAGGGGGCGGAGTAAATGGGTGATGAAGAAGTGGGCTTTAAAAAAAAAGAAAAGGAGCGCGGTATCGGGATGGGCTTAAGGGGATCTGGATTAAGAGGTCGTCTTTATCGAGGGATCCATTCTTTCTCTGGAGACTTTTAAGTGCGATCCTTTATTCCCCCGTCTACGCTCTGGCTTCTCAGATAAAAGGATATGGATTTGCCGTTATGCTTACCATCTAACCGATTTTTAAAAATGTCTTCTGTTTTCGGTTAAATTATATGCGATTATTCTCATATTCGATGGATTTTATAAGTTGATTTAAACTTATTTGTTTATAAATATTATGACAAAGTAATTTTTATTGGCTTCAATATATAGAAACTAAATTTATATTGAAAATAAGCGCATCATCTCCCATTTAAGCGTTTTCATTGAGGTTGAAAGCTATTGTTTGAATTGCTCTACTCATATATGTAGATCTATTAAAATCAACACAAGGCCATTTGAAAGCATCCACAATGCTTTCATAATTAAGCGTTTATGGTAATTTTCTGCGAAAAATCAATATAAATGTATTTCTTAATTGAACATTTAAAATAAAATTCATGAATAGTTCGATAGATTGAGAACATAAATTGATTTCATGCTAATATTCTTTTCTAACAAACGCCCTATATGTAACTGAGTGAACTCTCAGTAGCAGTCAGAGGAAAGGTTAAATATGAATGGTCAATGCCGAATGCACTTGCGAAAATTCATTTAAAATGTTAATATTAAAAAAATCGAAGAGAGATAATTCTTTCTTCGTGCAACCAAGGTTTCAAATTACATAGTCAAAGTGGATGAAATTGTATAAACAGCATTGGAGTATTTCAACTGCATCTTTATATTTTAAGATGTATAATAAATAAGAATAATTAGCCATTCAAATTTCGTAACTGTTTTTGGCATATCAAAAACAATACATATTCTAAATTGATAACATCAACGTGTGTGTACCATAAATTCAGTAAATATCAAAGACGCTATATAGTTCTTGTTTTTATTTATCATTCAAGATAGATAGTTTTTAATGAATAAGGGTTTATTAATTATGAATGTCGTTTTACAGACTATTTTATAATTGATCATTTTATAATGCTTGACTCGAACGATGAGGAAATGGATAAGTTAAAATTTGACTTAAAATTATAGGGCTATATGCATTCTGTCTGTTAATGATGATGACATTAATTGTAGTAAAACTGCGAAATCGATTAATCATTTCAATATGATCTTTACCATTCGTAAAATCAACTTTTGTAATCATCAACAGCTAGTGTATTTGAAATCGAAGTAGTATAATCATCGTGCGAGACGATAAATAAAGAAATATTTAAAAAATATTTACTCAATAAATATATCCAACTCGAAATGCACTAAATTAAATAATAAATATTGTTTCATGAACCGGCTGGGTTTTCTCCTCCGTTAGTGATTCACTAATTAATTTTGGAATTTTATTAGAGTCGATTAGGTTCAAGATAAAATGGTAATACATAAGGGCAACCACTTTAAAGATTTTAGATAAATGGTTTTTAAAGAGAAATGGATTCATTTTTGCAATCTGTTAATGTGCAATAATCATCCTTTCCATTTAACTTCATTAATCTATAAGCATTTTTTTAAGAAGCGGCCTTTCAAAAACTCCATTACGATACCCGAGCAATTGAACGGAGATAAACTTTTGCTAGAAATGACTGGATTGTGGGTGAGTTCTCGTTTGGAGGGAGGGAGGGGAAGGGAGAGAGGGGAGGGAGGGGAGGGAGGGGAGGGAGGGGAGGGAGGGGAGGGAGGGGAGGGAGGGGAGGGAGGGGAGGGAGGGAGATAGTGGTGGTGGTGGTGAAGGATGGCGCGGTGGTGCGTGCCTCTTTACGGGGCAAGAAGAAAGGTGCCAGTAATTATTGGTTCACTACACTGCACATTTTCTTCCTTTCCTACCTCTCCCCCTCCCCAACTACCATTCTCTCTCTCTCTCTCCCTTTCTCTACCTCCGATTATGATTTCTCTCTCTCTCCCTCTCTCCCTACTCACACTTTTTAAACCCTCTCTCATATTTTCTTTTTTTTTAATGATTGGGACTGGGGTAGTGGAAGTCATTATGAAACTTTTTCGTAATGTTCCGCGTATGTGTCGCGTAGCAGACAATTGAAGGGAGGCAAGCGCGTTTGTTCGCTAGCGGCCATTGTCTCTCCTTAATTTGGTCTTCTTTACCCTCACTCCCCCTTTTCTCCCCTTTCCCCCTGCCACCCTCGTCCCTCTCCTCCCTTCTATCTCAACCCCCCTCATTCCATCTCTCTATTCTCTCCCTTCCTCTCTCTCTCTTCCCCTCCTTCTCTCTCTCTCTCTCCTTTCTTTCCCTTATTCCGCTATTTATATCTTCCTTCCTCCATTTCTTCTGCCTCCTCTCCTTCTACTCTCGCCTATTATCTTTTTCGTTCCTTAAACCTCTACTCTCTTGTCTCCTCAGTCCTTCAATATTTTCTTTTGCTTTTATATTTCATTCTCCTTATATTCTCTTCTTTTTTAATCCTGCATTTCTCACCTCTTTTGATATAAACTCATCCTCTTTCACTCCATTTTTAATTATCAAGATTCATTGGGTGATCTCTTAACGAATTTACTTTGTTTTTATAATATGTCGTTTTCACGCGTCCTCCCAATTGCTTTTATTTATTTAAAATGATTATTCCGTGGCCAATTTTTACTTTCTGTTAGCCGCTTCAATAAATTCCCGCACGCGCCTCTCGCGTGCCTGCGAGAGTGACGAGGTTTATTTTCTTTCCTCTTCACTTGCGACGATTCGATTGGAGTCAGGATATGACCGAGGCTGAAATTATGCTTTATTATTTCCACTCCTCATTGCATGTCCACGAACAGCGTTTGTCAACTTTCGTTTTCGCAGCTCGAGTAGACGCCATGGCTAATCGATCCCAGATTTTTCGGCCGATCGTTTCTTTTGTTTTTTAACGCCATTAAGTCGTGGAGCTTGACGAGTTTCTCGGAAAATCGAAAATAACCGATGGACTAATCTCGTGGCATTAGTTAAATGTTTAAAATCGTAAAAAACTTTTGTCGAAAGTCTTGCAAAGATTCTTGAGAGAAGTCGTTGCTACTCGCACCTGCCTTTCCTTAATTCATCGCCTCTTTTTCATACGTCCTTTCGCTCTTTCTCTCTCGAGGTTTTAATGAGTCGTTTTTTGTCTTTGCCTTACGCGTTAATTAGCTTTCATTCTTTTCGACGAGTCTTACTCATTAAATGCAGTAGTGAACTGCTTCGCACGCAAACTTAATTAATCTTTTCATATCGGCTGAGATTGTTCTTTTTTTCGTAATTTCGCAGATTTAATTACTGGCCGCGTATTTTTAACTAATATTATTATTTTCATCGAGAGTATCACGTTCTCACATTGCCGAGTTAATTCTACGCATTAAAGTTCTTCTTGCAATAATGTGCTTTTATTCCCTTCGATTTAAATCGTCACGCTGTATTATTAATTAACCCATCTTTGAGTGGTGTGTTTTCGTTAATCATTTGTTCGAGCTAATTATATCGCATCAATTTTATCCGTATTGTTATTTTTGCGTTTATATTCCACGAAAATAAATTACATTAACTGCGTTTCTCCCCGCTAGTGACTAGTAATTTAACGATGTTTCAACAATTTTATGTTACACGCGGTTTTGGTATAACGTAGTTACTAGAAAACGTCGAACAGCATCGGAATCTTCGTTAACAAATGCGATATTTTTGGAAGTGTATTTATATCCAAACTGCTAACTTGGTGCATAAATACTTCCTCCAAAATATTTGTTTTATTTTTTGTAAGAACTACACACTTCAGAACTTCTTTTTAATCTGTAACAAAGGTTCCCCCATTAAGAGAGGCTGCAACAGTTATTTTTATTTCTTTTGATATTGTTTTTCTAGGTCATTATTAACGAACATAAACTCGTGAGTCGAGAGAGGGAGAGAGAGAGAGAGAAAGAGAAAGAGAGAGGGGAAGAGAGGAAAAAAATCCTCTCACAAAGTGTTAAGCTTCAAATTAAAAAGTTTACGTTTAGCCTTCCACGCGCTTGGATATCCTGTTTCAACTACGTATTTTCGCTAACGAATGCCTTCGGCTAAAATGGAACGACCTTATTAATCTTAACTATTTCTCATTCCTTGAAGAGCCGAGGTTATTGTTATTTTTTGCGTTCCTCCTTTTTGCCCTCCTCCCTCCGCCATCTGAAAAAAGTTCTTTTTATTTATGTCCTCCCCCCTTCCCCTCCCCCTTCTACCTCCCCTTATATTTCCTCCACATAACCTCCCCCACCCTATCTCTCCCTCCCCCTTCTCTCCCATCGATTATCTCGCATTACACGCCGCCGCCATTCGACCGTATTTCCACTTGCCTTGTATACAATTAATGAAATCATAACCGAGAGCATGTAAATGTCTTGCAGGATCTTTTTTGTTTCGGAAAAAGAAACTTTCCGCTTTTATTCTGAGAGCGCTCCAACTAGCCATTATTTAATTATTTTCACTCTGAAGTTCTCTCGAATATATTCATTGGATAAATAAATTAATCTTGGAGTTCCTTATTGGCTACGTTATCATGAAATTGTACTCCAAGATATCTGGACATGTTGAGTGTCTGTTGTAGATCTTCGTCGCCTTTGTGTAAAATTAGTGTAAAGACCTAAGAAGTCACATATTTCACAAAAATATTTTTTCCGATTCGTGGGAACATTCAACGTACAATAAATAAATGAAACGGACAGCTCTAATAGCCAAACAATTGGCTCATCACTATGTAAAATTTTCTTTTGTAAAATAAACGTACTCATTGTAGTTCTAGGATTCGTTTTGTATGTAATCAACTTATATTTTATGCTGTCACATTTTGTACGCTAGCTCTCGAAATATTTAATGTAATTTAAAAGACAGGAAACGATCGCAGGTAAAAAATCGGTACAACATACATTGTACAAACTTTCTCATATACGTACTAATGCGTAGTTTAGTTATCTTTAGAAAATGAAAATCGTATGAGCCTGTTTTTAGAAAATCCAATTTTTGTTAAAGTTTCTCATGAATAAACTAGCCTTATATTCATTCATTGAGAAAAATGAAATACGTAGTATTATTGTAGATGTATACTTAAGTAACTGTACGAAATTTGATCAAAATCGTTAGAGCCGTTTTTGAGAAAATCGAATTGTTGTTAAAGTTGCCTAGAATAAACTAGCCTTATAGTCATTTTTTGTGAAATATGAATTATACAGTATTATTGAAGACGTAAGCTCAAGTAACTGTACGAAATTTGATCAAATTCGTTAGAGCCGTTTGTGAGAAAATCGAATTATTGTTAAAGTTGCCTAGAATAAACTAGCCTTATATTCATTTTTTGAGAAATATTAACTATACAGTATTATTGAAGACGTAAACTCAAGTAACTGTACGAAATTTGATCAAAATCGTTAGAGTCGTTTTTGAGAAAATCGGATTGTTGTTAAAAATGCGTAGAATAAACTACTCTTATTGATGAATGTCAACCATTTCTACGTATACTCTGCTCAGTATGATAAAATGCCTAAGTACGAGATTTCATTCATTTTCGCTCTACCGTCTAGGCTCCAGAGCCAGTAACAGACAGATAGACAGAAAAAACTTTTCCGGATTCAGCGACACCTAAGACGTATATTTCCGTAAAAATCTAGAGGTTGAATTTTTTCGCGATAACAATACTTTCTCGATACTTTGTATGAGAAAGTAAAAATGTATGGAATAGTATACGAATAATGAAGTTTTCGATTCTTTCGATTCCTGCTTTGAAGAGTTATTATAGAAATGATTTTTTCTTTCATTTTAACAAAAAATTGATGATTTGGATACTGATTTCTATCTGTCGAGAAATGTTTTAAAAGTTACCAGTTTAAAAACTCACAAGTAATTAAATTCACAAGTATCGTTAATTTAAAAATACAAAAAAGGAATTACCAGATTACTGTAAGGAATGAATTCTTTTCTGCCGAATTAATTATTTTCTCAAAAGTTTATTTATTAATTTAAAAATAATATTAATTGTAACTAATATTTTGGATTTTTCCATTTAATTATAAATAAAATAAGCGTTCTTCACGTAATTCTTTAGATGAAACGGACGATTTATCCATTCACCGGAATTTTCCCAATAACTGGTTCTTCGATTTAATTTTGAATTAACGGTTTGATTGAGGCAGGAGTGTTGCGTCAATTATCGCTTCCGCTTGAAAGATTCTCGCGGAGAATATTGTCATCTCACATTATTTTTATTCAGACAATTTTTGCTTTCTCATACGAAGTATCGAGAAAGTATTGTTATCGGGGAAAAAATACGACCTCGAGATTTTTACAGAAATGTACGTTTTAGGTGTCGCTGAATCCGAAAAAGTGGTTTTCGCAATGCCGCCCGTCTGTCTGTTACTGGCTCTATAACCTAAGCAGTATAGCGAAAATGAGTGAAATCTCGTACTTAGGCATTTCATCGTACATAGCAGAAGCTATGAAGAAATGGTTGACATTGCTCAATAATTAAGGGAAGTTTATTCTACGCATTTTTAACAACAATTTGATTTTATCAAAAACGGCTATAACGATTTTGATAAAATTTCGTATAGTTACTTGAGTTTACGTATTCAATAATACTGTATAGTTCATATTTCTCAAAAAATGAATATAAGGCTAGTTTATTCTTGGGCAACTTTAACAAAAATTGGATTTTCTAAAAACAGGCTCCTACGATTTTCATTTTTTAAATGTAACTAAACGACGCATTAGTACCTATATATGAGAAAGTTTTTACAATATATGTTGTACCGATTTTTTAAATAACTTTTATATTAACCTCACTCGATATGTATAGGTATATATAGCGGTTTGTGACCACCTAGGCAGGATACAAAATTATGAGGCACTTCCAGATGTGCTAGAAACTTGAAATTTCGTAGCATTACAGGTTTTCGGTCACAACCGAAGGAAAAAATCCGAAACTTTCCAACTTTCCACTTTGAGGGGCTATTTGGCCCCTTTTGGCCCCATTTTTTGCCCATAAGAAAACATGTAAATGGGTGTAGAGGTTTTTATATTTCCATTTTAAAATTACTTTGCATCAAGATAGGAACTCAAGACTTAAACTGTCGGATAGGATAGAAATTGTAGTTTCTTATTTTTGAAGACAGAATTTAAATCCGATTAGAATTAGTGTAAATTTATAATTTTTATCGGAAAAAAGTGGTAATTTTTCTGGGTGGCAACAATTGGTTGCCTAGGCAACCAGCTTAATGCTTTCATATGGGTAAACTTTTAATGGGAATCAGAGGCTTATATTTCTCCTTTAAAACCTTACTAGTGTAATGCCCATTGAAATATCAACAGGAGTAAAGATTCGATCGTTCAAGCTATTTACGGAGATCAAATTGGCATCAGAAACATTAATTGTATTGAAAGTCATTTCCCTCTCTCACCCTCCCTCCCTTTGTCCCCTCCCTCCCCCCCCCTCTCTCTCTCGTATTAAAAGCAATCAAAACATGTTTACATCCATAGTGATTGTGTAATAGTACCGATTACTTACCTTTGATATTACTCGTGTTGCGCTTCGTTGATTTGTATACGACAAGAAATGTCTTCAGCCTTGATATGATTAATTCAATATAACACCGCCTCCACCAGTAAAAGGTAACTTATGCAGGTAATTTCACCAAATTTTAAGTAACGAGTATAATAAATGTTAAAATATAAAAGTTATTTATAAAAATTTATTTTTATATCCATTACTTGTTACATAATATTTTGAAGCTACATTTATAAAAATTCTTCATAGGTTTTTTGTTTTACTACTTTTTGGAACATCGAAGGAAGACGTGAATACTGCACTTAACAAAAAGTAATTTTGGTGAGGATGATTATACTCTGACTCACGTCCTGCTCTCCCCCTCCACCCCCTCACCAAGCTCCCCCTTCTTCCCACCCCTCTCCTCATCTTCCTCCTCCCCCTCTTGTCCCTTCCCCCTCTCCTCCCTCTCCACAACCCCCCCCTCTTCTCCCCTCCATTCCCACCTCTCCGACACGCCACTTATCTAACCTGCTCTCACAACCAATCCTCTCTTTTTCTCTTTCCTCTCACACTACTTTGAATTTCCCATCATCGAAACCTATTTCGCTTCGCACGCCCCTCCTTGCTCTCCCTCCCATTCCTCCCCTCTCCCCCTCCTCTATCCCCCTCCTCCCCTCTTCCTTCGCTTCCCACACTCCTTACTACTTCACCCCTTTTGCTCTGTCGAAAATTTTTTGTTATCATTATCATTATTTTAAGGGTTCCGACATGGCCTCCGGCGTCATTGTAATGAACCGGCCCCTCGCTTTTTTCTTCTCTCTTTCTCTCTCTCTCTCTCCCCCCTCCCTCTTTTGCCTCCCATTCATCCATCTCTCTTTCTCCCATCTTGCGATCCTTCTTTCTCTCTTCTTTGCACCTTTCTCTTGCTCCATATAATGTGACTTTCTCATACCTTTTCCTTCGCAATTTCATGGCTTCGTTTCTCGTTAATCTCCGACTATAGTGCATATCAAAGAAGGGTTAAAATAACTAAGGTGTGTTTTTGTTTTCAAGAATATAAATCGTTCGTATTGATGGTGATGTCTTGTTTTGTGCCGTGGAAAAGACTCTTCGATTGCATTGAGGGATTGATTCAGATTTTTGTGGTTTCCACGCGGGCTATATTTGCTGGATAAATTATTTTACGATAATTTAACGTATTAAATAATTCCAAATAATAGTGTTATGTTAATAGTAGCGTTATCTTAAATTTAAAAGTCTTTTTTCGCCTAAATTTTTCTTCTTTGTAGAAACATTTACTATAATTAGTCGATTCATATATTTTACAATATACTGGAAACGTTATTTGCAATTGCAAACACTGGGTAGTCCAACAAGGACAAAAAACAAACTTTCTCTCCAAGAATAAGTACTACAATATAAAAAATATCGACGGAGCAAGTAATAATCTTAGGTTTCTCCGAAACGTTTATAATGTGCTTATTCTTGAATTTGTTTTTAGTCATAAGTTGAGTTCGATGATTTTTTAGTGAATTAAATTCTCTCTTTAGTTTGAAAATAGTTAAATATGAACAACTTATGATAAGATCAAAAGCAAAGTAATCTTAGTGCAAAGAAGAAAGAGTAAGTTATTTAGTGATTGGCTATACATTAAAGTTTAGATAAGCTTTCGTTTAAATGGATGGTTTTAGCTTTATAGTCTACTGGAAAGGTTTAATGGATTCCAATTCATATAGTTAAGCAGTTCCTCGCGAAAGAAAGAAAGGAAATTATTATGTCTGACATCATCAATGACGGTGGGCAGCTGCGTGCGTTGGTGCGATGGAAATTCCCACGAGGATACCTATATTGATCCTTCTGCTGTATTTTCACCGTAGATCTCTCAATTCCTGCACATCCATGACGTTGAAAACTTCGATTTCAGTGTCTCCATATTATTTCATCAGTTCACAAGAGTAATTACATTCAATCAAATAAAAATGGTCAAATCTGGCGCAGGACAAACAAATAAATACGCAAGGTAATGAGAGCTTACTGCTCATCTGCGCCGTTTACCGTGCTTGCTCGACTATTGTTATGCAGATACAGAAGTGTTTTCCTCTCGCTCTTTGGAGAGGAAGCAACAGTAAATGAAAATATACAGTTCTAAAAATTTCTCCTCTAAATTAATTGAGAAATTTTTGTAATTAAAACTGAAAATCGTTTTCTTTCCCAATTCAGAATTTATATTATGTTTGTGTATATACATTATATATATATATATATATATATATATATATATATATATATATATATATATATATGGAGAGAGACTAATGCAGGAAGCGTTAGAAGGCACGGGAGATTTCAAAATCGGAGGAAGGATTATAAGAACAGTGAAATACGCGGATGATCAAGTACTTCTAGCAAGAAAGGAAAAGGAACTCCAGAAAATGATAAATAGACTAGTGATAACAGGTAAAAAATACGGTATGGAAATTAATACAGAAAAATCCAAGGTTATGCGAATATCAAGTAAAGAAGAAGAAAATTTGAACATAAGTATTGGAGGAAAGCCATTAGAACAAGTTTCAGATTATAAATACCTTGGAAGCATCTTAACGAGAGAAGCAAAATGTACCGATGAAATCAGGACTAGAATAAAGAAAGCAAGAGCCATATTCAGAAGAAAGAAACTCCTGCTAACGGGAAATACAAAGCAGGAAATCCGCAAGAGGTTGATAAAATGCTATGTATGGAGTATAGATTTGTACGGAGCAGAAACATGGACGCTAAGGAAAAATGATATTAAATACTTGGAAAGCTTCGAAATGTGGACATGGAGAAGAATGCTGAAGATGAAATGGACAGATAGGGTGAAAAATGAGGAAGTACTAGGAAGAATAGGAGAGAAGCGAACGATTATACAGACTATCAGAAAGAGGAATTCGGATTGTACATTACCTGAGGAGAGAGTGCATGATTAAAGAAGTGCTAGAAGGAAAACTGGATGGAAAAAGAGAAAGAGGTAGGAAAAGGTTTCAGTTAGTAGACGACTTGAAAGGGAAAGAGATTTATCAAGTCATGAAGAAAACTGCAGAAAATAGGAGTATATGGAGAACCAAGTTTAACCATGAATAATCACGGACCTGTCAACGGACAGACTACCTATGATGATATATATATATAAAATTATATATAAAGAATACGGGAAAACATTGATAGACATTTATATATTCGAATGAATTTTTTTATTTTAATGGTTTTTTCAAAGGCCCTGCTTTCTCTCTTCTCTCATACTATGTCATCAGTTTCTTCTTGCGCAGCACGCATAGGGGCATAATGAATGACAATTTGAACTTTTAAGTTTAATGTTCTATAATATAAAACATTTTGTTTTACTTCTATATTGTTGCTAATATGCTGTTTTGAGAGGTAAAGTTGTGTACTCTATACATTCATTAGGAGAGGGGCGTGGTTTTCAAACATTGACTTAGGTGCGAAAATGTCTTGTCCCGGCTCTGACTACAATTTCTTTGCAAATTATAACTACAAATTTATTGAAAGCGTAGCTGCAATGTTTGTTAATAGAGAATTGTGTAAGATTTCTTATGAACATGTTCAACAAAATAATACTATTTAAATTAATTTTCTTTTTATAGAAATGTTAAAAAGGGTATTAAAGATATAGCCACATCTTTTTAGCAACTTAAAACAAATAAGTACTTACTGGAAAATGATGGTGGATTAGAGGTTTTATTTTTCAAGAACGAGGGCTTAAAAATACTTTCCTCTGGTATAGCTAATATCCTTAACAAGGTTATAAAAAATCAAATTGGAGAGACCTGAGGTAAGTATTTTTTAAGTGCTTGTTCTTGAATTTTTTTTCAGCCATAAGTCGAGCTCGATTGTTTTCTGTTGGAGCATTGTATTCGTTTTATTTACTTACTGATTTTTTATTATCGAATCCCTAACATTCTCCTACTCCTAAAAAATGTTCCATGTATTTCAGTAATGGTAACCGCTAATAAGTTGAAGGCAATATTATCTCATTCCTATAATAAAGTGATTAACTAAGTCTTGCACGACCGAGAAATATGTTGTAATAGATGGAGGCGACTAGTTTTTATCCCACAATTTGTAAATGTCATTGTTTTACTCTTGAAATTGTTTAATCGCCGTTTCTCTTATTATCGTTCCTCGCTGACGCCTCTTCCTTATCAGTGGATTTGATATCACGATTCTGCAGACAGCAGAGGCTGGATAAGGATGTGAGCTCGGTGGAGGAGGGAGGCAGAAGTTCGAGGGGGGAGGGGAGGGGCGGGCGTTCAGGAGGAGAGTTCGGTGACGGGAGTTTGGGGGAAAGCGCGGTCGCCTTCTGTCGTCATGGGAACTCTTCGGTCGTAGAGTTTTTGGCGGCGTACTTCTCTCCCGCGGCCGTCTTCACGGTGCCGTGGTTCTGCCCGGAGAGGGCGTTTGGGGGAGGCGGGGGGGGAGAGGGAAAAACCTGAGGGACGTCACACAGGAATATATATGGGAGAGTTCATCCGCAGTCCTCTCTCTCCTTCCGACCACTTACTTCTCAGGGCAGTGTGTTTGAGCGGGAGGGGGGTTGAGAGGGAGGGAGGGAGGGAGGGGAGAAAAGGGGGAGGGGAGGGGCATTTGCACTCCACCCCAGGCCACAAAGTCAACCGGACTTTTGAGAGAGCGAATACGTTCGGCAGAACTTTCTCCGGGGACCCATCTGAACCCACACATAGTCGCATATGTATTTGCGTATGCGTGTATACGTATATATGACCTCTCTTTCCTCCCTCCTCCTCCGCGTATCCTCCCAAGCTCGAAACCTCCTTTGTCCCAAAGCGAACTGGAGAGCCTCATCCGCCTCCCTCCATCCTCTCTCGCTCTATCTCTATCCCCATCCCTATTTTCTCTGCCGCTCGCTTTCCACCGAGTGACTCAAACCGCATATATCCCCACGGCCGCACGACGCGCTCCCTCGGGGGTGGAGAGAGACAGAGGTAGTTTTCCATTGATCTCTTCCGCCGTCCTTCTGTGATCGGCCGAAAGAATAGTCGGCTCCCGCTCGTTCGGCGTGGCGTGCGTGTGTGCGGCCGTGCTAATTTTGTTCGTGGAGTGGATGAGTGCGAGCTGGAGGGGAGGGTCGCTTAAAAAATTGTGCCGAGTTGCTTATCGGTCGCTTCCATCTCGCACGGATGACTTTGTGGGCGACCGTTCAGGAACGGTTCTTTTCTGGTGGATCGATCACGTGTCTAACTCTCTTTGTTTGAGGACGACTAATACGTCGTGGTTGACGCTTCGGAAGGTTTTCATTAATGCTCGGCCCACGACGGAGTTTCGTGTTACTGGAAACAGAAGAAAAAAATGAATGAACTATGCATGCAGAAATATATAGTTAATTGCCGGGTAAAAATGCAGACGAATAAAGCACGAAAATAATGAAATTATAGCTTATTTTCCGACAAAAAATAATCTGATCTAAAATATTCCTTCCACGGAAGTTCATTTCTAAGTAATCTCTATGCTCTTATAAACAGAAAGTTTTAAGCATTTGAAAAGTGTTTATCCAGAGATTAACATTAAATAACTTTATTGTTATCCGTTAGATCTCGTTATCCCTCGAAACTGAGATGTAGAAATTGATTTGAATGACTTGCCACACCTAATCGGCCAGTTCTGTTTCTACCTTTCATAACGTATAACATACTTTTCAGCATGTTCGAAGAGACGCAGCAAAGAGTTCTTTGACCCATGCTTAAAATACACGTCTCAATAAATTAGTTGCAGTTATTGTAACGTTGTTGTTTCTGTATGTATTTACTTTTAAGAAAACCAACGTTAAAAGTGAGGTGGTGATAGAACCGGAATCACGAGGGCCACTCGAATCCACTGAAAATGCCGAATTTATTTTTCTTCTTCTGGTGCCTTCAGTTTTGACGTGTATACGATGAGCAGGCAGCTTCAAAAGCTTTGATGTCTTATGTGCACTTCCATATGACAATCATCTTTGCTCGGTGATTTATGTGGAAATAATAACAAACTAATTTTCAAAAGGCTTCCATCATTTAACAGTGAGCGTTTACCGCTTCTTAACTTTGACACTGCCTTTCTCGCGGAAACCTTTTATGAGGCCACACATCGCTGATTTATCCGGAACAGGAGATTGTGGAAATGAGTCTTAACGTTAGAACGATACGTTATAGTCAGTTGCAGTTCCACAATTAAAAAAAATATAATAAAAACATTAGTGGTTTTTTATTATTAAAAATGACAGAATATAAAATAAGCCATAATATTTTTAAGAAGGAATTATTTTCATAAATTTCGGGTTAGATTCTGTCATTTTTATTGTAATACACATTTTACTTTAAGAATCCATAAATTGTAATACAGTCTTTAATCTAAAAAAATCCACAAGTTTGAGAATTTCTTCTTTTAAGCATTTAAGCACGCAAAAATATTTTCTTTTAAAAATACTTTTATATTATTTTATTCCTGGCTTCAAACAAATTTTGAAGCTGATTCAGCCTGGATTAAGATTTCTTTGAGAAAATGTGCCTCTTTCTTTCGAATATATGTACAGCTGTCCATGTCACACATACTATATATAGGATTATAGTATAACAGTGATGTTAATGCTATTGATATCAACCGACGTAAACATATGATAACGTCGTAATCCTAGCACAAGAAGTATCTTATTTATTCGCAAAAAACACATTAGTCCTTTTTATTATTGGTAAAAAGCAGGTAATGAAAATGTGATTTATATTTTAAATATTTATTAAATTCATCTTAATGAATTTTGAAAATAAATAATAAATATATGTTAATTTTTGCCTGTAAAACAATCATATAATTATGCGCATGCGTTTTACCTGGTATTGTATCTCAAGTTTTACGCAAAATGTTCTTTAATGCTGGTTCTCTGGAAAGTATTGGGAGTTAGCGCGCCTTGAGAAGTTATCTAGGGGACCCACAGGCGAAACTTTCTCCCCTTCCTCTCTGCCCATGCATGAATTCCCTCCCCCTCTCCCCTCCCCCACATTCCCCCCTCCCCCTAAAGCCCACCCACTCTCCGCCCAAGTACATTATCCCCATCATTTTCTCATTTGCGTCCGGAATATATATCCCTCCCCCGTTGTAGTCAAACACTTGCAGAGAAACTTCCTCCGGGTTTTAAGCTGACCATCGCAGTCTCGGACAAGTCCTCTCTCCTCCCTTCTCGTAAACTCCTCCTCCTCCCCCCCCCCCTCCATCCCCTCTCACTCGCTCCCAAAAAGCGGCGGCCCGCACACGCGACACTCCCGCGTCGCTTCACCTCTTCACCGCCAACTTCCTTGCGGCGCTGCGTGCGTCATGTGTTTCTCTCGCCGTCAGCTGAAGGAGGGCGGTATTTAAAAAGAAAACAAAGAGGGGCGAGAATTTGGAGCGAGGAAGGGAGGGAGAAGAAGAGGGAAAGAGGAGGTGGAACTTTGGAAAGGGAGGGATCTGACAATTTAGAACAACCGAGTGAGGATGTTGCAGAGTGGTTATGGAAGAGTGAGGCTCTGGCGAGGGAGTGGGTGAGTGACGGAAGAGGGGAGGGGAGGGGAAGATGGTGGAGTGGGGAGTTTGGCGGCAGAAGAGTTGAAGCGGAGAGAAGGGATCCCGTGGGACTTTGCTCGCGTAAATTTGCCATGTGGGAGGTGATTTTTTTTTTCTAGAGGAGCCCTGGCCTGACATCTTTCGGTAGTCCGCAGGATTTGAGTTGAGTGAAGGGTTTACTTGACGACGTACTGCCTGGCGATACTGTTAAAGAAGCATTAATAACTGCAGGAAGTTTTAAATAGGGATTCTCTCCGAGCATATAATTAATGCGAAATATACAGAAGCCATTAAAACAATTTTTTAGGAACCGTTAAATGGTGTTTAAATATCACTGTGCAGTAATATTTACGATAAAAATTCTAATGATTTTTTAATATCCCGGGTTATTTTTTAAGATATTCCTTAGAAATTTGATAAAATAGAAACTGTGTTTTTACAAAAACTTAATTTTGAATTACACCAAGTAGACACGAAAGCATATTGGTACATTCGTGGACCATCGAGAGAAGTTTTTCTTCTTTGTGTTTTTTAAATGGCTTTAACCTTTTTGCTACAACTTTTTCGGTCATTTAGCGAGTATTTACCGTGCGAAAAAATGAAAATTAAATTTTGTTTGGTTTTTAATATTAGCATTTAAACCGTGCGTCGATTGAAAAGATTTGCCTTTTTGCGGTTAGGACCCAAACAAATTGATTTTTAATGTATCGTGATTTCTTCATTTTTCAGTGGATATTAATTTTATTGTTACGCGCATCGGTTTGAAATGCTTATTTGCATTAGGCATTTCCATTTGGGAAAATTTAATTTGCTGTAATAACTTTGAGTATTTTGTTAAATATTTACATTGGAAAGAATATTGAATTTTCCAGTTGCCGATTTCGAAACGTGACTTCTGTTTCAGAGAGATATTAAATTTTGAAATTGCCTGCCTTTAATTTATGGAATACGAGTCATACTTTTGCTCATAAAATATTTATCAGGGCGCAATTTTGTATAAATTTCATGATTTAACATGCTCGTGCAGATTTTTTAATAAAAATATGACCAGCGCGGTAATTATGCTTCAATTAATTATATTGTCGTAGCAAAATCTCTAAAAAAATTAAATAATTTTTCTATGGTGTGTTCCCACAACAGTCTCTTCAACATTTTAATAATTAGAGAAAAATTTTATCGGATAAATTGATAATGAACCAAAACTGTGCTTTTTTGCCTTCATTCACAATTAATTAAATAACCAATGCAGAAAAAGGATGACAATATTCCTTTGCGATCTATGAATCGTTGTGATCACCATTAAGCGACTAACTATTCCGGTCCATTTCTCGCCCTCTTGCTTAGCATTTAAACTGCATATTCGATGACCATCGAATGTTTCTTGTTCCGCAGGATGACGATGGACGTGACGAAGGTGGAGGTGCAGAAAAACGGTTGCGCCTCCACGCCATCTTCCGTGTCTTCGTCCGCAGCAGCGGGTGCGGCCATTTCGTCCGCTCCGCCCTCCGCGCCCACCTCTTCGGCACCCAACAACCCTTCGGGGGTGCAGGAGTGCGCGGGGTGCGGCAAAAGGATCACGGACAGGTGAGCAATGAAACGATGACTAGCATAATAAAAAATAATAATTCCCGAACTCGTTTTATGGTTTGCGTTCAATGCTAAGCTAAGTCACTAAACATCAGAGTATGGTAGACGAATATTTAAACCAGGGGCGTGCAACCATCGGTCCACGGCCGCCGCATCCGGTCCATTAGAATTTTATACGGCCCGCGAAGATTTGAGCTGCAATACTAATTGCAGTAAACGTTTTACATTCTAAGGATTATATATGTATGTATGTATGTATGTATGTATGTATGTATGTATGTATGTATGTATGTATGTATGTATGTATGTATGTATGTATGTATGTATGTATGTATGTATGTATGTATGTATGTATGTATGTATGTATGTATGTATGTATGTATGTATGTATGTATGTATGTATGTATGTATGTATGTATGTATGTATGTATGTATGTATGTATGTATGTATGTATGTATGTATGTATGTATGTATGTATGTATGTATGTATGTATGTATGTATGTATGTATGTATGTATGTATGTATGTATGTATGTATGTATGTATGTATGTATGTATGTATGTATGTATGTATGTATGTATGTATGTATGTATGTATGTATGTATGTATGTATGTATGTATGTATGTATGTATGTATGTATGTATGTATGTATGTATGTATGTATGTATGTATGTATGTATGTATGTATGTATGTATGTATGTATGTATGTATGTATGTATGTATGTATGTATGTATGTATGTATGTATGTATGTATGTATGTATGTATGTATGTATGTATGTATGTATGTATGTATGTATGTATGTATGTATGTATGTATGTATGTATGTATGTATGTATGTATGTATGTATGTATGTATGTATGTATGTATGCATGCATGCACGTACGTACGTACGTACGTACGTACGTACGTACACACACACACACACACACACACACACACACACACACACATACATACATATATCATATGTTGTCGTCATAACACCTATCCTGTGAAGTTTTAACTCTAAAAATGGTCAAAACTTTATTTTCATATTTAAAATATTCTTGAGTAAGTTCCTATGTAAAATCTCATCCGGCCCGCCACAGCCCTCGCGACTTCTACAAGCACTCACATGTATGAATGCGGCCCGCCACGTAAAAAGGTTGGACGCCCACGATGCAAACGGTAAAATACTTGTCCTCGATCGTAATTCATAAGTTTGCCAATGATTATGAAATTGTTATATAAATTGATGAATTTTCATAAGGGAATGATTTTTTGCAACAAGATTTAAATATGACAGGAGTTATCTAAATCATTTTTTGATATGTCGGTTATTTAAATAAATGCAGGGAAATCTAAGAAAATTCTTACTTGGCCGAGAAAACTCCGCGCATTTCCCATTAGTGTATCTTAGTTTTTACGGTTGAGCTTCCGTTGTTGTTTATTGTCACTTTACAAAGAATCCAATGATATGTTGATATTCGAAGTTACTTTCAATATGCCTTGCTTCGATTAAGATTGGTGAAGCATAAGATCTATAGAACGAAACTAATTTTCCTTATGCATAGGCCAACACACACACTCGCTATAAGATAAGGTGACTATCGGAAGGATAGCCCTGCTTTTTTTAACTCCGTACTTTTTTTTCTTATCCTGTTTTGTCCTGCTACGTCCTGTTTCTGAAATATTATATATAGTACCCATATGCTTATGAATTACAGAAACAGGATGCCAAAATATGATCATAGCACAAAAATCTCATTTGTTGACAATGTAACAGGACATTTTTATGGTTGGAGGCATCAGTAAAAACTGAAACGAAATTAGCATTATTAAAATCATGCCTCATTTCCTATAATTTTCTGTTAACATTCACCTCCCCTTTTCTCTTTGATTCTTCAAAATTCGTGTAGTTCAAAGTTTCCATTACATGATTTGATATTATTTCACTTGTTTCTCCCGGGAGAGAAGCTAATTCTATTTCTTTAATTTTAAATCCTGCTCTCACACTGAAATATAGCACTAAAATTTTATTTAAAATAAAACAGGACAACAATTTGGGCGAAAGAAAATTTTCACCTTATCAATTAAACCAATGATTTTTTTATATCCACAAATTGTACACAAATTATTCCGTTTTGAAGTTTGAAAACGTTCATCATAGAAAACAAATTTGAATAAAAGATGTCCTGCTTTGTCCTGTTTTTTTTCTTTCTAATAACTCTAGTAAATGTCTTTGTTTTTGTGAATATGATCAACATATCTAAGAAAAAATGCGAGATAGTTATATCGGCTCAACATTTAACTCTATTGTGAAATTTTTGAAATTTTTCAGAAGCTTGTCTCACCTAAAACTTTATTGGTAATGAAATTGCCATAATTTACGTCCAGACTTTTGGTCAATTTAAATTCTTCAAAATTAAACAGCTTCTTTTGCTATTATTAATACGTTGAATATGTCACTACTTAATGATGAAATCACCAAAATATATTTTTCTATTTTCTTTGCAAGCTAACAATAAATATTATTGTTTATATCAAAATGCGTGTAAACGTTGAATTGAAGATTGCTTTCAGTAGCTAAACTTCGGATAGCGTTTTTACTCTATGCATGAAAATATTTTTAAAATCACTATGTATTTTTTGTCATTAAAATATAAAGATAATTATCATTTTTTGTGCAACAATAGATTCCTTCTGAAGGCGTTGGACTTGCTCTGGCACGAGGATTGTTTGAAATGCGGATGCTGCGATTGTCGGCTCGGAGAAGTCGGATCCACGCTCTACACCAAGGCGAATCTCATCTTGTGCAAGAGAGACTATCTTAGGTAATAAACAAAGAAACCTTATTTTGAGGATAATTAATTTTCCCGTGATTGGAAGTATATATGGGAAAACATTTCACAGTCATTATGCTTCTCCTTTCCATCATGGTGAATTATAAGATGTTGCTTGAAAAATATTCTTATAAAGGAATACGAAAGATCCACAAAATGAATATTGATTTGCTTTTCATGATTTTGAGACCTGTGAGAAAACTAGGGTCCACTACTTATGTAAATTTCTATGCGTTTTCCATTTTGTTACACAATTTTCACTTGAATCCTAACCTGCTGGATGTAAGGCCAGCGCTCAATCCACTCCATCACTAATTCCTTTATTTATTACAGATATAATAAAACAAATATTGAATTGTTCATGAGTACATAGTGGAAACGTTCACTATTCGTGAATATTTCAGTATTTAACGGAGGTGAAAATAAATCCTACCCAAGTCAATATTCACACTATAAAGTTTTGGTTAATTTTTAACTTAGAACAGCTAAGCAGGAATATTATAATTTACTTGGTTATGTGTAAACGTGTAGAGTGCAATGCCGCGTGGCCTAAGGTATATGCACCACCAGCGGTTTAAGATACAGGGGGATAGTCTTTCTCTATCGTGGAGAAAGGGAAAAGGAGAATGGGAGGGAGAGAGATAAAAGAACAGGACAGAACAGGGGTCGGCAACCCATGGCCCGCGGGCCTCATGCGGCCCCCGAGAGCGTTTTGTGCGGCCCGCAAGGCCACGATGAAAAAGTGATCGATATACATAGTTTAACACAGTCATTTCCATATTTTTCAATGAAATTATGGTCACAAAACCTTTTCTGGTGATTTTAACGCTATTAAAATAATTAGAATTGATTTTCACTAATATGAGTCCACAAAATGTCTAGGTATCTTCTGATTTAAACGCCCATCCGGCTCGCTGGAGCTATCGTGATTTCCAATGCGGTCCTCCGAAGTATTCGCAACAACGAATGTGGCCCGTCATATAGAAAAGGCAGCCGACCCCTGGGAAAGGGGGAGACAGAGAGCGATGAAGAATAGGGGAAGAGAGTTTTAATTAGATTACTTAGTCACGCCTACTCGTCATTTTTGACGGCCATCTCCGCTAGTTCACGATAATCATCTAGTGCTAATGTGTTAACGCCATTTACTTACCTGCATAACTGAGTAAGAATAAGACTATTAACTTAACCAGTATTCTTGGAATAATATCTGTAAAAATAACTTAAATGCAATGGAGGAGGGATTGGTTTTCTTAAGTTTATCTCTATATATGTTTGATTTGTTTTATTTTTTCCCTCAGGTTGTTTGGCAATACCGGTTACTGTGCCGCATGTTCCAAGGTGATTCCGGCGTTCGAGATGGTGATGAGGGCACGGAACAACGTTTACCATTTAGAGTGCTTCGCCTGCCAACAGTGCAACCACAGGTCAGACATCCGAGTCGGAAATTTCATTTCAATCGATCTTAATCGCCTGCGATTTAAAATCGAAACGCGGTACAGTTACTGTTATCCGAGATAATTAGTTCGGAAAGGGTTATACCAAATATCTTAGTAATTGGACATCACTGGAAATCCCATGTAGCAATATAATTAAGTACTTAAGTTTATTTTAGTTCGTTCTTTAAAGTATTTATGGAGTAATTAACATAAATGTTTGCAGAAAATGTGACGTAACACTAAAAATATAGAATGATAATTATTGAATGAGTAATAGCTACCTTTAAAAGGACGTATTTTCACTCAATTGTGCGCTATTTTCTAAAAAATGTATACCCGACCCAATTCTTCCTTTCCTCTTCACTATGCAGTTGCATCGAGAAATAAATTCAATTTTCCAAATTAGTTTGCAATTTATGAAGAATATACAAATTAATATTATTTTGAACTTGGTGGGTTTTGTCACATTTCCTTTGTTAACACGCGGACTTATTCTGTTTTGGTCATTGGGTAAATGATCATGACTCCAACATACCACAAGAAGTAAGCGAATTTCTTCTGTTAATGTAATGAAATAATACAGCGCGGATTTTTAAGGACTTGCAATGGTGTTCGCTGTCGCTACCCTTCCCAGCCAAACACGTACGCGACGACACCAGTGGGAAGTTCAGATGACGCCGCGAGATGGTGCTCCTCGAATCCCCTCGAACAATCCTTCTCTCTCTCTTTCTATCTCTCTTTCTGGCTCCTTCTGCTCAATTCACTCGATTTGTCTTCCTCTCTCAGGGGTCGCTTTGAGAGGAAGCGGCGGAATGCGAAAACTCTCGATTTTAAGGACTCGGAATCGCTAAAGGAAACAAATGACGCATAGGCAAGATAAGGAGTTTGATTTAGGATGTAGACACATTCGTCACCCCGTGGAATTATTTAAGACTAATTAAACGGTCAATTTGTAAAATATTCAAATGTATTTTGGATTTTGCCTAAAATATGCGGTCCTTTGTAAATGAGACGGAAAAAATGTAAAAATTTATAGTCGTTTTAAAATTATCGTTTAATTTTACAGGTGTGCGACTTTTACATTATAGACCACATGAACTTGAAGAATGAGAAAAATTTTGAATTTGACGGGAAATCAAACCCGAGACTCACACTTTAACCAACCCACACAAATGTTACAACTGTTAATAGTAATTTTATATGTATGTCTCGTCTGTTCTTTTCATAGTGAGCGTAACTGCAGTTTGTGATTTTATTGAAGGATTATATAATTAAAACCACACTCGCTACATCTCGTGTTCTGTTTATCGCTTATATAAGTTGTGAAGACATTTATAAACTGGAAACGCGCTGGACTGCGATGAGCGTTTTTATTAACTTTATGCTTTAATTTCCCCTTCGCCGCTCTATTCCGTCGATGTGAACGCACTGGAGCGACAGAAAGATATTTTTAACATTCTTTGTTCGCCCGTAATTTTATTTCAGTTTATCATTTTCTTTCATTCTAAACTCGGGGCTCCGCCCTTCGCCGTTCCGCGGCCCGACTCCTTGAGAATGACGGCGACGCCGACAAATGGGATAGGATTCCAGCATTCAAACGATGAAATGAAGATTCAACTGCTTTGATTAAATCGTTAAAAACGCTTCCCATACGCAGTTAACTGAATAATTATCCGTAAATATTTACGTTGCTATGTATAAAGTTTGCTACAGCAATAATTTCGATGCTTAAACAAAAGTTTGAAGCGAATAACGCTACTCTTTCATTTATTTGAAGGTTTAATTGACAATAATAGAATCGGAAGCTACAATGATGGTCGTCTTGTTAACGCCCGGAAAGAGTACAAAATATCAACAACATTTCAAAAACAGTTGCTTATTTTTGAAAGCTTCGACCGTAAACATCGCAAGAATAAGATAGTGTACAATTTTATCCGTCGAATAAAGCAAAAACGAATAAAACCGGTCCATATTTAGATATGTTGATGAATGAAGGAAAAAACCTTGCACCCTGAAAAATGGAAAATCCAGTTTAAACTTATGGGAAAATAAAATTATTTCCTGGATTCGAACCCGGGACACCTCAGCAAACGAAAATACTTTTTCAGGAACCTCCTAGCTAGTAGAAACAAAACGCCGTTAACCGCATATCTCTACGACGCGTCGTCGTCGCGACGAACGATTCTCGAGAAATATGCTGCCTGGAAATATTTTTTATTATCTCACCCGGAGGAAAAAAGTATTTTTACTTTCTCCACATTCGATATTTCAACGGAAATACGTTTTGAGGTCCCCTGAACACGTTTTGATCGTTTTCTCGATTATGTCTGTGTGTATGTCCGTATGTGTGACAGAAATTTTGTGGGCACTCTAACTCAAAAGCTATTAATCAGATCAGCATGAAATACTATATTTGTGATTTTATATATATTCTTAAGATTTTAAAAGATTTTGATAGCAATCGGTCAGCCGGAAGTAGCGGTTCACCCCTGTCAAATTTTAGTTTTTCTTAAATATTTCACCTAAAAGTGAATTATTGTTATATATATATAAAGTGGTAGATATTATTTTTTTCCTACAACTCTTGTTTGAAATAAATTTTCGTATGAGGAATATTTCAAGAGATATTCCATTTTCTTCGAATTTGACGGTTAGTGCGCAGCTCGCGCGCGTGGTAGTGGCGGAAAATGTGAATTCCCAAAACAATTGAATCGCTAGCGCTGAAGCGTGTAAGTTTAACTGTTCCAATCGCCATAATTATTTGATTTTAGTTGACAACTTACGTATGGAGAAAGCCATGTGTTGGACACAACAATTTATTTTTATGATATGTATACCACAAGTTGGAATCGGGTAAATTTAATAAAAAGTCAATTTTTTTAGCATATTTCATCAAATATTTCTGGATAAAGCGAATTGAGAGCCCAGATAAATGTTTGAGGCCAGATAGGCCAACCAGAAGAGCCTTGGAATCGGTAATAGTTGGCAGTCGACGAGCAGGCCGTGGATTAGAGGAGGAGGTAGGAAGGAGAGAGAGGTAGGAGGATAGGGAGGGTGCATTTGGAGAGTTTGAGCAGGAGAAATAACCCAGAGAAGATAGGAGGTAATCGGAGGCATTAGAAGTTTTGGGCGCCAAAACTTGATACGGGAGAATCGAGTGGCACGCAGGAATCTTGGGTAGACGGAAGGGGTGGGGAGAGAGAGAGGGGTGGGGAGAGAGGGATGGGTGGGGAGAGATAGAGAGGGGGGTGGGAGAGAGAGGGGTGGGAGAGTCATACTCTGAAGGGATGACAAGTGTGAGAGTCTCCGTTTACTACTCATCTCACACTTCTATCCTTCCGACGCCATTTTTTGACCAACGAGAATGTCATTTGACTTTACAGAAAATATTATTTTCATCTCGGTCTGTAATTTCAATTGTTTTCCTCGCCCTCAAAAACTCTATTTTCCTAATTGCAGCGCTCATTCGGAAAGCGATAACAATTTATCCTCTTCGCTGTTCAGGAGTCAGCTGTAATAATTATTGCAGCTGGAAAATATAACTATCCACTTATTATTCTACTGAAACTATAGCATTAAAAGGTGACTCGCACGCTTTGATGGTAAAACGGAAGACATTGTTCCGACATTCGGGCACCTTTTTTCCCAGTCTCGCCCTCCGCCTCCCCTTCCACGTTCCCTCCCCCACCCCACCAAGCCGCCTCCCCCTTCCCGTCATACTCTCCGCCTCCTTGTTTTTCATCTCTGCCTCTTTGCGGCTCTTATCTCTTGTGCCGCTAGTTTCTAACTTTTCCCGTCTTTCAGGACCGTATCTTCGCGTAGACTCTTTCATCCCCTCCTCCCTCCTCTTCATTCCTCCCACCCTCCTCTTCCTTCCTTCCTCCTTCGCCTGTCTCGTCGTTTCGCCTTCTCCCCTAGATAGTGCGACGAGGGAAGAGGGATGAAAATCCTCGCACTATTTCACTCTCCAGAGGGCGCCTCCCGTATCTCTCTCTCTCTCTTATTCTTTAGGGAAGCAGTAAATTTCTTTTTTCCGATGGTATCATATCGGGATGCTATTTCTACTGTACCTGTCGATGCAAGTTTTGACGGAATTATAGGAAATGGTAATTTTACCTAGTGTTTCTGGTAGATTTTGCGTGTTTCGCGTTTTTCTACATTTTGTTTAGAATTTACTTCAGATCCCACGATTAGATCACTTTTTGCCTGTTTTGATTTTCCAGCAGCACAGAGAACATTTTCCACTCGGAGCTTCGAGCGAGTGCCAATTGAGTGTACAAGCTATTCATCAAAATCGCACATCTGGAACGGAAATTGTGAAAATGTAGTCACATTGACGGTTAATATCAAATTCGCAACTTGTAGATTATAATTATTCTTGTTCTGCGTTGTATTTCAGTGTTTTTTTTTCAAAGTCTCATATTCTAACGTCTTTCATTTGATTAATTCATTTTCAACTCTAATAGAAAACTAAAGTGGCGCACCTTTTTTCGTGGTGCTTTTAGACGCGAGATATTTAAATTTAGGCATTCATTAATCACGTTATTAAAAATATAAAATAGTAAGACATCGTATACTATAGAGTGAATAAGATGTACGATCGATGGAGTGAGGAAAATTAATATTAATGGTCCTCCGTACTCGGTGTTATTTCTTTAATCGCTCTAATCTGATAAAACTAATGAAGCAGAATAATCGAATGAAATCATGACTGAATGAGCCGAATTTTTTGTGGAATTAATTTCTTGCTTCAAATCTCCCGAAGGTCCATGAGGCGTTTATAATTGAAATCCTCTACTTTATCATAATTAGGCGTTGGTCGTTGATTTCCATAGGCGGTTGAAGCTATGAGCGTGTATAGATTCCCGTACGGAAGTAGAGGATGTGACGCGCGGAGAAACCAGCGGGATGGTAAGGAGTACGCCTAATTTTCTAGCGTTTTAACAGGAAATGGCAATAATGCGACGAAAAAAATCTCTATTTCGAACAACTCTTCGTCATTTCGAATTTCAGTTGCGCAGGCTGAGATTTGCGTTATCTCTGGGAAGTGTCACAAAGTTTTAAATTTTCGCATCGTGTGCCAAAAGAAATTTAAAACTTGGTCACAAGTATTTTGAAAATAAGGCATTGGCCATTCACTATTTTAATTCATTAGTTTTAGTAAGTCTGCGAACAGATTCCTGGGCAATACGCGAAAGCGGCCTTTGTTAGCGTGTCTGACTCTCGATGCAAGGGTCGCAGCTTCGAATCCTGATAAGGGTCTGGTCATGGTTGGGGCTACCTGTTTGTAAAAAATTAATTAATACTCTTATTATTATGCATCTCTGGAAAGTTTCTCATATAGTATAGACAGCTGTTTTCTTCTCTCGTTTACCTAAGTAGATGATTATTTTTCATTCTTTCTTTCTATCTTATCGCCATATTTCATTTCGAGCAATATTTTACTGTCCGAGATCGCGATCAATTTAAATGTTCTCTGTTTCACCATTTCTCTTGTTTCCATCTATATTTCTTTCTCTTAACAAACATTTGTCATTGTTCCAACAATCCTTTTTGTTTTCTGCATTATTTCGGCGTTCTTTTTTATTATATACAGTTTTTTCCCAACTGCATCTATTTAGACTGAATACAAGGTTTGGTCCAAACAGCATTTCAGAAAATTTTACGTTTGCTTTTTGTGTATTTGAATATTTTAACTATTATAAGTTTCCATCTATTAAAGTCAACGTTCCTCATTTTTTCCGAATTACGTCTTCCATTTCTCGGCCTTACCGTACTAAGATATTTGCACCGTTAAACTTTTTTCACTATGCGATGAGTGCTCAAAAGTTTTCTTGGAGACAATATTTTACTGGTGTTTTAATGTTCCCTCCCGATCTATATTTCCTTCTAATTCTTCTTGAATTAGTGTTTTTCCGTGAATATTATATGTCACCGGTGATGAATAACAACCTTATATTACTCATCTACATATACTTTATATAACTTTTCTCTAATCTAAATTCTACAACTTCGATGTAGAAATTTTTTAAATTAAAGGTAACCCTTTTGGCGACCAAATTGTAGAACATTACTTAAAAGAGGAATATATTTTGCTAAGGTAAGGATAATTCCATTGAAGGCAATAGCTTATCTTTTAATTTAAATTACTTTATATTTTTCGTTGTTTTCTTGTATTTATAGTAACGTTTTGCTTTAAAGTAAATTGTTAATAGAATAGAGATTCATGTACCTACTAATTTTTCACCATTGCCGGTGTAGGAGTCAGGGCCTACTCTCCCGTAAGGAGGCACTCCTAGGAGTGTGTCCTGACTTTGTGGGACGCACTCGGGAGTGTTTTCTGGCTAGTTCCTCATACACTCCCCCTTGGCAAGAACGACTAGTCTTATTTATGTTAAAAATTATGAAGTTAGTCAATTTCTGAAGCTTTTCATCACCACTTCTTTTGCTTCAAAACTCATTACTCTTTTCTTATTGTCCAATGATTTCATTTAAATTATTATTATTTTATAAAATAAATCATACTTCTTATATTTCAATTATACGTATCAACTACCATTAATAATAACTCCCAATTCTGTCAAGAGACAAAACAGAGAAACATAAAGTGTGGTGCATGTGTATTTAGATGGAGAACCGAAATACTCATTTTAACCTTGTTCTGTGTTAAAATAAGTATTTTTATTTTACATTGTTATATTTTCTCCGTTATGTCCTTCATTTTTTTTCATTTCAATTTTAACTGTGTATTCACTTCACGTGTGAAAGGAAGTTCAACTGCCCAGGGGGATAGTCATCAAATGTTGATGGGATCCCTCTTAAATATAAACAGAATACCTCAAACTTAATGAAATTCCATGAACGAGAACCACAAATTCTCAGGAAGACTAAAGTACTACAGATGATATTGAAATCGAAATACTAAGCGAAATATTACCCCAACAACTGATAAATGGTGTAGGCGTCACTGGGAATTCTCCCTCCAACAGATAACGGCGAAATAAGAGTGAAGATTGCTTTTCTTGGACTTCATCAGAAGTTTGATGTAATTGAAAGAGACGGAAATTGATTGTTCCGAACTATCTATAAGAAGAATCACTAACAGAACAGTATCATTTAGAAATTCGAATAGGAATCATTTTAACGGGGGAGTCGTTCTTGACTAGACAAAAGCTACTCTGGAGTCATTTCTTCTTAGCTGGGAGCGACTCTCTGGAG
This sequence comes from Uropetala carovei, assembly GCA_036926305.1. Classification (NCBI taxonomy): domain Eukaryota; kingdom Metazoa; phylum Arthropoda; class Insecta; order Odonata; family Petaluridae; genus Uropetala; species Uropetala carovei. The sequence continues at coordinate 50,001 of JAXCHB010000290.1, forward strand.
TCGTTGCTGACTGAGGTGGAGTAGCTTTTGACTATAGTCGTTCCACCAGCTAAAGTCTCTTGGCCTTGAACGCCAGTTAGCAGCAACCAATAGGAGACGGTTTGTTTGGGAAGGTAGTGGGGAGGAAACCAGTCTCACTCCTGCTCTCGAAGAGATCACATTGGGATGCGTTGCCATTAGAAATTGCGTAGTATATCAGCTGAAGGAGAAAATCCGCAAGAGCTGGCAACGCGCACCGATATCTGCTCTCCTGCACGAAAGTTGAGAGGGGTGATGGATGGGGAAACGTTCGTGATTGGCTACTTGCTCTAAGTAGGCCATGAGCCTTCAGCTGGTGAACCGACTATAGTCAACAATGACTCCCGGGAGTGTATGCGGAAAACACTCTGTCGCCTAGTCGGGACACACTCCCGGGAGTAGTGCCTCCTGTCTGGAGTCGTTCTTTACTACACCGGCTCTAAATCGATAAGTTCACTAAACTGCCAGTTTAACTGTCAGTAGCAGCAGAAACTGCGACCCTGTCATTTATCGGAGAGAGAGTCACAATGCAAGGGGAAATTTAGGCCCGAATTTTCCAAATTCTCGTATTTTGAAGAATGTAACGGTGGGTAGACTAATAAAATAAGCTCTGCAATCGTACAGAAGGTCCCGTATCGATTCGCATTCAGAACTTGAAGAAGGTGGAAACTAAATTTACCCAGATTATTATGTCATGCTACTGCTACAGTTCGATTAATAAATAAATCTGTTTTGAAGGACTAAAGAGCGCGAACCTATTACAGCAGAAGATATCGGATGCTTAAAATATTGATAAAAATTAAGATGTATTTGGGGATGAAAAAATCTGAAAATTGGATGTTTGATGAAATTCCCGCTGGCAGCGTTATCAACGCCGCTAGAAAAATGTTAGCGTCATGGCTTATCGAAGGCCTATTTTTGTGAAAGGATTCCTGAATATTTTTAGCCATGAGTATTTCCGAATCCATTGGTTTTTTTACGCTGAGAAGAAGCGGTAAACAACTGTGGAATGTCTTATTGTCAGCGCATCCATCAAAAACGTCAAAACATGGCCCGTCCCGTCTGATTCAATACGATATCATCGCCCGTGTTTTCATATGATTACTAATTCGTATATCTCAAAAACTTGTGTGATTTATTCTAAAAATTGTTTTAGATAATTTCTAATAGTGATTTATCAACTTGTAATCCGTTTCTGTAACAATATCCCTATGTTATGTCACTGAAGTTATGTAATTATAGAACAAGAGATGAAAGATTGAAATCCTTTTTTTCGGTACTAGTATGGATATACGCCAAAAACTCCTTGAGATTTAAAAATTATAAATTATGAAAAAGTTGAATAATTGGAGGATATTTTAAAGTAATTAAAGGAATACGTTTACCGTGGCACAAGTTTTATTCGTAGTAAATGCATAAGACACTGTGTCCAAAGAATCTCATTATTAGAATTACCATTAGTTAGCAAGTAATTTATCTCTGTGCTGCAAAAACTAAATTTACAAACGTCGCTTTTAATTTCGCTTTTACGCATTTATATTTTAATTAACATTTAATTTCCCGCTTTAAATGTCTACGGAAAGTCGTCGTTTTGTTTTAATCCGATTGCAAAGTATCAAAGAGAAATAAAGATTATTTAAAATGTTATCGAAATAAAACTGTGATTCTTTACGGAATATATTATCGCAGAACCACCTTCAAAGGTAAGTGGAACTCACCTGATCTCGTACACCTAGGGAGACTCACCAAAAATCAATCCATTTTGGAATAAACTAACCGTCGCTTTTTTTTATTCCCTTTTTTCGATGAGTTGAAACCGATCCTTTTACACAAGCTCGTGCTCAGAAAATCTTCACTCGCCCGTTTTAAAACTCAACTGTATATTCCGGACTGTGGAGTGCTTTCCAATGCGTCCCATTGTGTGTGTGTGTGTGGATTTGTATGTGTGCGTGTGTCGAATCCGGTGCAGCCAATGGGAGGGAACTTCTCTGTAACGGAACGCTGAGTAGTGGAGGGGCAGGGGGGGAGGGGGGGTTATGGAGTGGGAGTTAAGGGGGGGAGAGAGAGAAGAAAGGGGTGGGAAGTGGCTGCGACGGGAAAGGGGACGATTTGCATTAATCAATCACCAACGAAGCGGTATACTACGTTTGTTTTCCCGCGTTCGCAGTGCTCCGCACTGAAAATGTGAAGAGAGGGAGAGAGGGAAGGGTGCATTAGGGTGGGAATTGGAAGGGGGAGAGAAGGGAGGGGGGGGGGGAGGACTGTTGCCAACTCTTGAGGGCTCAAAAAATGTTCAAAAATAAGGCTTTGATGGCGCATGGACGGTTTTTGTATTCGCGACCAAATGAGGCTGCATGGAAGCGTGTGAGGTTTTCATTGTGCTTTTTATTTGAAATTTTTATTTAGGTTGGAGCTGTTAAAATGGCGGAAAGAAGGATGTGTTATATTTCCGGATAAATTTCGAGAAATACGTTGCAAGACATTAGAGAAAATAAATTTAATTTTTTAATGTTATATCACGACCTTATAATGTCATTAATACGTAGATTTTGATCAATTTCGATCGCCAATTTTAGATAATATACCTAGAGATTTTCATAAATAGATTTTATTAATCTCTAGGGACGTCATTATTTTCAATTTTTTGTACTATTTAATTTAGTTCACACTTAAATTAATAGTTAATGTCGTTTCAGTATTTCTTAAATCTTTACTTCTGAATTTCTTCACATAAATTCATCTGGATACATTCTTTCTGTGTTTAGATATATAATGCTTTTGAAAGGATACTTTTTCTGCAGACAAATTAAATAAAATATTAAAACAACAATATAATATTACACTGTTGTTTTGATTACTCTTTACTGATACATGACTACCGCCGAAAAATAAATGATTTCCCTTCATTCTGGACAGTCTTATTTTTTCCGTAAAATTTTTATTTTTAACTCTAGAAAATATTCAGCAAAAGAAACTTTATGTGCAAATCATATGCACTAATTTATTTTTCATAGATGCAGTTATATTGAAATAAAAGAATGTAAATTAATATAATTATCCCAAAATCGAAAGTTATAGAAATTGCAGGGCTATTCTGCTAACTCAATATAAATGCAATAAAATTACAGAATTTTTGGAAAAAGAAAGTTTTTTCGTGTCAACCAAAATACGGACTTCGATGAAATGTTTTCGATATCACCTCTTTCGGCATTTACCTGGACCTTAATTTCCTTTAATACGGAATGATGAAACGATCTTGCAACGCTTCCCCACATAAAATAATCACCTAAAAATGCAGTGTTGTTATCATTTTTGACATAATATCAAAATATGGCATTTTAAATCGGTAGAAACAAGTTTTTAGCTTTAACGCTAATTATAAGGTAACTATTTTTGTAAATATTCGCGGATGTAAGTATAAGCAAGTTAAGAAAATACTGCGAAAGCGGATATTACAAGGCGATCTTTTTCGTTACAGGATATTTGGTCCAATCCAAAATATCCAATCTACAATTTCGTCCAAGCGATTTGGTCCAGTCCAAAAGGTCTAATTCATTTCAAAATTGAATAAAGGTTAAAGAGGATGCTGGTCCTGGCTGGCTCAATTGTTATACTGATATAGAACGGAATGCAATTAATTGAGGAAATGAATGAAATTTATTATCAATTAAAATAAGAAAAAATATGAGAATAAAATATTATAACAGATGTTAATCATCATTCTCTTCGTTAGCAGCCCGATATACCTCGGCCTATATCTCGGAGATAGCTTGCCGGACGATTTTCTTCTTTGAAATTCTAATAGCTAAGTACCATTTGAGTAACATGGCGTTGATTGGCGACATAGCGTCGATTAACACTTGGCCTTATCTGCGTATGACCTCCTGTGAGTTGAGTGACAACTTGCTCATTTTGCATCTGTTAATTTTTTTAGCACTTATATGAACTTTCAGAGGGACGGATGATGCAGTATCATAATTTTTTGAAATTTATTGCGCCAACCTTCAACAGTATTGTTAGCTCTGTGTTCTCCGTTGATAACTGCATTGTATACATTCCATACATCTGGAGGAAATATTTTCTGCCCTTCTTCTACCTCTAGCTCATCTATTCCCTATTAAACGTTCTGTCGACTTAGTTTAGTAATTCAGCAATGTTTTCACCTGCGGTTTCTACAATAAATTTGAACACCTCAACAACACCCTCCAAAGGTACGAATGTTAATCCAAATAACACCGAAGTATCTTTGCGAAGTTTGAATGTTTCATCGCTAAAACGAGTCGTATTGGCAGCCAACAATCTTAATTTTCAGTTGTTGCAAAAATGAAGATTCCATTTTCATCCTCGGCATATGAATCATGCATCAGAGACCTTTCACCATCATTCGTAATTGTGTAGATTTCAGGAATGTTATTGTTTGATAATCCTACTGGATTTGCTGATCGGTTTTTAATTTACATTCTGTTGATTGCCCTTTTCAAAATATTACTTATTAAATTAAGTAGAATTTCTTCTTCCTGAACTTCTCCAACAGTCATGCACATTACTTGCGCCGGTGGAGTATTCAGATTTTCTTCTGATCGCCGTTTCAATCCATTTAATACATTCCTCACTTCGCCTTCAACACCGGCAGTATGCTGGTGGTCGTCTGTACCATTCCTAATTACCAGTATGTTAACCGGATCCGCTCCGGTGATGCATCTCGTGTTACAAGTCTTTCTATTTTCACACCTCCAGTACTTTCTTGTTCGGTCTTTATTGAATTAATGGAATAACCATTTAAATGGAGGTTCGGTTTGTCCTTTTGGGAAAATATTACTTCCGCTATAATTGTAGGGTTTTACAAAAACATAGCAAAATTTTAGGATAAAGTTCGGCCAACGCAGGGAATCACTAAGTAACCTGTAACAATACCACCAATTGTTGACTTTCCATTGTTGACAATTTTAAAGGGTTGGTCCATAAAGTGGACTGGACTATAAAGGTGGAACAAATATGACTGTTGGAGTTTCTATCATGGACCTTTTGGACTTGACCAAATCGCTTGGACGAAATAGATTGGACCAAATTTTTTTACAAAAACTCTTAAGATTCAAAACTTTACTGTACATTTTGAAAAAAATTGTTAGCGGCATCGTCAAAGTAAAAGTGACACATTTCGAGACCAATTGTACCAAGGAATATTGCACCAAGAATATGGTTCTCGAACTATCTGGTATAGAGTCATCTCCATTCTGCAAGCATTTCCTCCTATTTTGAAGGTACACTGTACAAATAAAAGCATTGAGCTCGTTGCAATGGAATTTAAGTGTGTCCATATTTTCTTTGTTGAAACCCAGAGAAACTTCCACTTTTCCCTATAAAAACTAAAAATGTACGCTAAATCTAAAGGGATTTGAATTCCGTCTTAAAAATTATGAAACTACAATTTCTAATCTTTCCCATAGTTTAAGTCCCGAGTTCGATTCTTAATGGGGAAATAATTTTTATAAAGCAAATATATAAACCTCATGACCGATGTACGTGCTTTTCTTATGGGGAAAAATAAGCCCCTGAAAATTGAAATATTTTAACAATTTTGGATTGTCACATGTAGATCACATATCCAGCAACTTATTCTGAAAATTCAGTTCCTCTAGATTGAGCCGTTTCAGAGATATCTCCTGAACGAACAGACAGACAAACAACGTAAATAAAAATCGCTAAAAAATGAATTATCCAGTTTATTAAGGAACTCGATTACACATATGTGTAGATGTGAAAATCCCTCAACCTATATACAATCGTAAGATTATTACAAATGTTTGAAAAATCCACTATTGATAAAATTCCATAAGTTAAAATTGATAAGTTCCAGCCTGATAAACTTGAGCAAGCAACGTCTAATGGCAGAATTTTGAATCAATTAGGTAATGGAGATCAGCCTGAATATAAAATTGGTCACCAAACCGTAATTAATTGGAAATTAAACCTCCTGCGTTACTTTCGAAGCATCATATAAAGGCATTTAAATTCAATTTTTAAGGAAAGAAGTTAAACCTGAAAGATTCTAGAAGCATTTTTGGTGAATTATCACTGGAGAGAAATTTTTTGTGGCCGAAATGCGTTGGCGTTTTTGTATTTTTAACTGATTTGTTTGCTTCTCCTTTTTTCTTTAAATGAATAATTTAAACCATTGTTATCTTTCATATAGTTTTCCAATTCTGTCTGTGTATAATACGCGAGTGGCGCCGCTCTTAAAGAGCCGTTATAAAAGAGCGTGAGAATCGAGAACCCGTCACATGACGGGTTATTATTCTAGTATTGATATGGTTTTCAATTGAAAATTCGTACAATAAAATCGAAAAGTTTTAAGTTTATAATTGAAGTGAAGTACAGGGTGTTTCAAAAGTCTCTGTGCAGTAGATTGCAGGCAAAATGGTTTATTTCTATACAATCTACTGCACAGAGACTTTAGAAACACCCTGTATAAAAATATACGATTTTGGTTATTAACTATCCACCAATTTTGGCGAGAAATAATTAACAATAATTTTTTAAGGTTCATTCGATATTGGCAATGATCCACGGATTTTTTTATTTTATTCGATGTTAATTTGACACTTCGTTAATGCCCACTTGCAGTTTTCTGACGGATTATTACACCAGCAATTTTATTTTTGTGGTCATGGAAGCTGCGTATATAATGTACTTCTTATGTTATTGGTGCATTTTAATATTATATATTTACCCGAAAACATTTCACGAATATTTCTGTCTTACGTTTTATAGTAAAAAGCAGAAAAATAGGTTTATTATTATATAATTGATCCTCTGAAATACAAACAAACTTTTCGCTTCTCGGTAGATTGCAGAGTATATTTGCATTGGGGATATCATACGAGGGGCTGTTTGGGATCGTCCTCTCGAAAAAGTAATGATGGTAAATACGGTCAATTTTTCACCGAGTTAACGATATCGCTCAAGAGATATATTAACTCGGATTTTTTAAAAAAAGTGTAGTTCATACAAGAAGAGGGAGAGAAAGGGAGGACATGGAGTGGGAGTTAGAAGAGGGCCATGCATCAAAGTGCGCGTTTATCTTCTGTATCTTTCTCCCTCTCCCTCTCTCTCTCTCACACAGCCCCACTTGTCCGCGCGCTCGCTAGGATATCCAATCGGTCCACATCGTTCGTATTTCAATTTTTTCACAATCCCTTTCAAAAAGATTTAAAGCAAACCGATTTAACTTTCTAAAAACAAAGCTTTATGGATCCATTTCTGTTTTTAAACTTCGTTCGAAGTGTTAAAACTTTCCTCTCTATTTCACGTTCTTCTCACATTCATCCTCCTATCTCCCTCTCTCTCATTCCCCCTTCCTCTCTCTCTCATTCCCCCTTCCTCCCTCTCTCTCTCATTCCCCCTTCCTCTCTCTCTCTGTCCTCTTTCCTCTCTCTCCCTCTCTCATTCCCCCTTCCTCCCTCTCTCTCTCATTCCCCCTTCCTCTCTCTCTCCCTCTCTGTCCTCTTTCCTCTCTCTCCCTCTCTCATTCCCCCTTCCTCCCTCTCTCTCTCATTCCCCCTTCCTCTCTCTCTCTCTCTCATTCCCCCTTCCTCTCTCTCCCTCTCTCATTCCCCCTTCCTCCCTCTCTCTCTCATTCCCCCTTCCTCTCTCTCTCATTCTCCCTTCCTCTCTCTCTCATTCCCCCTTCCTCTCTCTCTCCCTCTCATTCCCCCTTCCTCCCTCTCCCTCATTCCCCCTTCCTCTCCCTCTCATTCCCCCTTCCTCTCTCCCTCTCATTCCCCCTTCCCCTCTCTCTCATTCCCCCTTCCTCTCTCTCTCTCCCTCTCATTCCCCCTTCCTCTCTCTCTCTCATTCCCCCTTCCTCTCTCGCATTCCTCATTCTCCTTTCTCTTTCCTTTCCCTTTATCTCCCTCTTCTTTCCCTTTATCACCCTCTTCCTCTTTCACCCTCCATCCCTCCGTTTTCTCTCTCCTCCCTCCCTTCTGCCCTATAATTATCTAACTTCCTCCATTCCGATCATTCTCCCTTCACTTCCACGTTCGTATCCACACTATCTCCACCAATTCCTTCCTTATTTGCTCACCAATTTCAAAATGCTCTGCGAAATTTTCTATACAGATACGAAAATCCACACAAATATCTTCAAATGTCTCTTCCATTCTATTATATGAATGAAAAAGGCGATCCAGGTAACCTGTTTATTTCGTTTATTATATATTTTCTAGTAACTAATTTGATCAATTTATTCTAGTTGCTACAAAAACGTTTTGGTGCAATTCATGACAAAATAATTTTCAGAATAAATTTTGAATTCGTAGCATGAGATTTCAGGCTTATTATCGAGGGAACAATATTTTTGAGTTGAATTGTTTGGATCTGCAAATCGAGCAAGGGCATTTTGGAATCGGCAGTGCTTTTTTCGCGATTAAGCACTTTCGCTGTTATATAATCGTGTCATTAGCAACGCGATCGCCGCTATAATTGGAAGAGTGAAAGGGAGATAGGAATAAAAAGGCGCGTAATATATATATATATATATATATATATATATATATATATATATATATCAAATAGTCCAAGTTTATGCGCCAACGTCATCATACTCGGATGAGGAAGTGGAAGACTTCTACCAAGAAGTTGGAGAACTGCACGACAAAGGAAGCTGCCATCTAAAAGTGGTCATGGGTGATTTCAGTACCAAGGTAGGAGAACAAAAGGAAGACGACAGCACAGTTGGAAAATGGGGCTATGGAGACAGAAACGAACGAGGGGACCGACTTGTAGACTTTGCTGAATGTACTAGTCTAAATATAATGAACACTTTCTTCAAAAAGAGTCCCAATATAAAATGGACATGGAAAGGACCATGGGCGTCGGTAGGGGAGGGGGGGCAAGGGGGTGGGTGGGGGGGGGGGCAGTTCCCCCCCCTGGAAATGTGTAAAAACCTAAATATTATATTAGACACTAGCGGAAGTGCCCGTTGAATTTCAACGGATTTAGTGAATCTAAAACTTCGACCGTATAACATCTAAACATCGAAAGAATAAAATAATACGTAGTGTAACCTCACGGCCGCCCGTGTGCAAGTCTCTCATTTACCGCCATTTTTAGGTGTTCTTTACAAAAATAAAAAAACGCCTTATGGTTTGATAAATTTTCGTAGCCAATAAATATGAGAGAATATACGGCATATTATAATATAATCCACATTACTGTTAATAAATACTGTACGTTTCTGACGATAAATCGGCCGCCCCCGTTGTTTGACCGCCCGTGTGCATCGCACAGTCGCACATATGGACAGTTGTAACCGTCGAATAAAGCAAAAACGAAAAAAAATCGATCCATAATTATGTATTTCGATGAATGAAGGAAAAAAACTTGCACTCTGAAAAATCGACAATTACTTGTAAACTTATGAGAAATAATTATTGAATTAAGCACCCCTTCCCCTCAACTTTTTTCTCGCCATATATCTTACGTTACTTTATATACCTATGCGAAGTTTTGGACGAAACCTTCAAAAGTAAAACTTTCCCGTGTTGGAAAATAATTGCGTCCGCCCCTGGGTAATAGGCATTTTTGTGTTTTGCCCCCCCTTGCAAAATTTTCTGCCGACACCCTTGGAAAGGACACAATGGTACCAAAAACGAAATTGACTACATACTAGTCAATAAGAAGCAATTGGCTGAAGACTGTTCCGTCCTCAACCAGTTTAAAACTGGAAGCGACCATCGCTTGGTAGTATGCATAATGAAGTTCAACTCAAAGTTAGAAAGACAGAAGCTTTTAAAGAAGAAGCCTAAGTCTATTATCACACTCAGGTGCTAAAAGAACGAAGAGAAGAATTTCAGCTCCAACTGAAAAATCGATTCAGTGCGCTGGAAGACCAAGAAGTTGAATCACAATTTAAAGAGGTACTCAAGGAAACCGCTCAAGAAATAGGCGGAACAGTTAAAACAAAGTCAGAGAAAAAGTTTACCGAAAAAACAAGACTGCTGATGGAAAAAAGAAGGAAAATAAAAATTACTAATGATCCTAAAGAAATAATCCATTTTGCAGAAATAAACAAATCTATAAGGAAGTGCACAAAGGGAGATGTGAAGAAACATAATTATGAGCTAATCGAGCAAACGATAGAAAACAATAGAAGCTACAAGAAAATGAAGCAACATCCCTCGATAGGAAATAGACAGCTTGTGGCCTTGATGCTAGAAGACGGCTCCATAACCCATAGTAGGAAACTAATCCTGAAACGGGTGCAAGAATTTTACACCAAGTTGTATGAGGATCCTCTAGGAAATGATGAAGTAGATGATGATGGAAATATGCCCACAGAAGAGGTCCCAGATATCCTTCCGGAAGAGGTGAGACACGCAGTCAGAAGTATGAAGAATGGAAAAGCATCTGGAATGGATGGTATCACAGCGGAAATATTCAAAGCAATGGGTAATTATACGGAAACAATTCTCGCTAAGATTTTTAATTCCTGTCTGAGGAAGAAAAAGACACCAGAAATATGGAACCACGCATGTATTATCCTTCTGCACAAGAAAGGTTCCAAAGAAAACTTGAATAACTACAGACCGATCAGCCTACTCCCAATAGTCTACAAAATATTCACCAAAATACTCACCATGCGCCTTCAAAACCATCTTGATTCTGCCCAACCCAGAGAGCAAGGTGGATTTCGCAGTGGTTATAGCACGATGGACCACATCCAAGTCATGAGAGAGGTAATCAGTAGGACTAACGAGTATGAATTACCTCTATGTATGTGCTTTATCGACTACGAGAAAGCATTCGACTCTGTCCGTACTTCGTCGGTGTTACGTGCACTAAAGAAAAAAGCAGTAGAAGAAAAGTACATAAGCTTGATCAAGAATATCTACGATAATGCGACAACATCTGTCCAGCTGCATGAAGAGACGAGTGCCTTTAAGGCCGAAAAGGGAGTGAGACAAGATACTATGTCCCCTAAGTTATTTACAGCAGCTCTAGAGGAAGTATTCAAAACGCCAGACTGGGAGGAAAAAGGAAAATGGAGAACATCTGAGTCACCTGCGCTTTGCAGATGATATCATTCTGTTCGCAGGGAGGCCAGAAGAGCTCCTTAGAAGAACTGAAGAGCTTGAGCAAGCAAGCCGAGAAGCTGGACTTAAGATGATACATAATTAAACAAAGGTTATGCACAACTCCTTCACAAATTCTGAGAAGATACATATCAACGGAGCAGAACTCGGGGAAGTAACCAGCTATGTTTACTTGGGTAAACTCATCTCTACTGCTGGTTCGCTTCTTGGAGAAATCAACCGGAGAGTGAAGATGGCATGGAGTGCTTTAGGCAAGAATGCAAATATCTTTAAATCAAATATTCCAGTCTTCCTAAAAAGGAGACTGTATGACCAATGTGTTCTGCCTGTTCTGTCATGTGGTTGTGAAACATGGACCATGAATGCCAGAGTGATACAGCGCCTGCAAACAACACAGAGGGGCATGGAGAGATGCATGTTAGGGATCACCCGAAGAGACCGCAAGAGGAACGACTGGGTAAGAAAGAAGACGGGAGTCTGTGACGTGATTAGAAGAGCGACGGTTCTAAAATGGCAGTGGGCACATTGCTAGAAGAAATGACCAGCGTTGGAAGCCCAGTGTCTTCGAATGGATCCCAAGAAACATCAAGAGACCGAAAAGAAGACCAAAAGACAGGTGGGACAGAGAGCTTGTTAAGTTCTTGGGGCAAACTTGGAGGAGGGAGGCAGTTGACAGGGAAAACTGGAAGAGTCTGGGCGAGGCCTTCATCCGTCAGTGGACTGAAAAAGGCTGATGATGATGATGATATATATATTCACCGCTCCCAGGTTATAACGTGGGGCATCGGGGGAGGAACTGCGACCCCCGTTATAAGACAACCGCGGTATAACCGAGGACATGACTTCTCATTTTTTTAATTTCTATTTTTGCTACAAACGACAAAATTCAAATAAAATACAATATACAGTGAGTAGAAGAAATTTATTTAATCGATTCCTTAAAACGTCAGTACATTTTGTTGTTTTTACTTTAGTACATACTAAAAAAACGACAGGACTTTCTTTCCAAGAAATAGGGATTCCGCGGTATAACCGACGGCGTTATAACCGGGGAGCAGTGTGTGTGTGTGTGTATATATATATATAGTATATATATACTGTATATATATATACTGTATATATATACTGTATATATATGGGAGGTGAGGCCAGTCGCGTGTTAACTAGCGTAGGAAAGACAGGTTAAATTTTCCACGCTTAAAATTACTATAATTCATCCTGCATTCCGCTCGTTTGCCTTATTTCGGACAGTTTAATAGTTAACGGAGCAAACAAAATGATAGGCCGCAAGGGCTCCCAATAAACACCATGCCGAAGAAATGCCTTGCACACCGAGCTTTGCCAACGCTTCGTCAACTCATCCTTTTGCAGCGTGTTCTACACCTGCGACGTCCCAACAGAGACAACCGATCTTCGTGACGTCCGAGACTCTCTTGAAGCACACATCAAAACAGCATAGAAAATCAATCGCGGATAGTTTTTTTTTCCAATTCGGGGATAGTTTCTCCGACCTGCGAGAGGGAGATGAAATATTACATGGCTAAAAATTTATCAAAACCCCCTTTCCACAAGATAGTCTCGCTCTATCTCTCTCTCTTTGACACACACACTAATGTTTGCTCTCATTTGTTGAAATATTGCTCCGCTCCCTGTGTGCGTGTGTGTATGCGAGCGCGCGTGCGTGAATGTATATAGTGGGATGAGTCCCTTTTGCAAAGAGCATGGCCGTGAAAGAGAATCAATTAATTATCAACGCGTTTTGAAAGAGAGAGAGAGAGATGGGGGAGGGGGAAGGGAAGGAGTTGGAGTGAATCGGAAGCTTTTGATAGTGTCTGGATACCTCGAGTGTGATGTTTGTGATAACGCTGCAATGCGCCCAAAGTTTGTGTTTATGCGACGTTTATTAATGCGGGTTTATGGGAAAGGGGGAGAAGGGGGAGGGAGGGAGTGAGAGCGGGAGGAGAGAACTCGAAACGATGTTTGGGGTTAGGACACGGACGCTATCGATGCTTTGGATGGGAATGAGTACAAAAGAAATTCTGGGAATCGAACATATTTGCGGAGAAAAATATTTTGCCGATTTTGAAAACGATCGTTTTGCCGTGGCTTACTTTAAAAAGAGACCTCTCCGCTCCCTTTCGTCCCCTTCCGCCCCATTTCGCCCTTCCTTTGTCTCCTCCATCTCCTTCCCCCCTCCCCTCTCTGGCTTCGGAAATCTATTTCGAGGACAATGGATTGTTTGCGTTCCACTGATTCCGAATCAATGTCGAAACAATAAAGTCTCTCTACTCGAGCGTGAATTTGTTCGCGTGTGTGTATGCGCGCGCGCTCCCACGTAAATGGGCGAATAAATTATTTTTGTTTCCGTTTGCCATGGTAATTACCCCCTCTCCCGCTGCGAATGATTAGCGTCCGCTTTTATCGTTTCATTTTGGCACGGCCGTTTTGTTTGCGCGCGCGTGATTTATTAATTTGTTTGCACGCCACAAACTGCAGCGGCGAAAAAAAATATCGATTAAGTTTCCCCTCATTGTTGTTCGTGCGGGTAACGTACGCACTTTTTTCCGTTCCGTTTTATTTCGCGCAACTTCGCGTCCTACGCGCAAATAGCGACGGAGGCGTCCTCCGATGATTAGAGCGAAGACCAACGGCCGACGCGACCGTTAGAACGACCCGAGTGACGCGATAGTGGCTCCGCCCTATCGCCTCCGCCTTTTTTCGATCCACCCGTTTTGTTGTTCGTTCGCGACGGAAATAGTTTGTATGCTCGTTCGCAATTCGTCGTCGAACGTAAAGGCATTTGTTATAATTTTATCGCTAGAAAAATTTGCTTCCGCTGAAAGACCGCTCGGTCTCTCTCGTAGCGGGGATGTTCATGTTGATTTCATAAATTGGGGCGGCATCCATTATGGGAACGATCGCGTATATTGTCAAGTACGGTGATTTTCGTTTCCTGAGAGGAGAAAAAAATGAATCATCCTAGACATGGTTTGTTCCAACGGACAACCATCTTGGTGAGTTAGCCTTTTTTTAGCTTTTCAATATTAATATTTCCACTCATTTCAGCAAGTCTAACGTCTGACCACTTGCCCAAGATTAAATGTTTATTTAAACGTAATCTTTTTAATATGTATACGCGAATAATAAATATGTACTTGCATTTCCCTGGAATTAGATTCTCTTGATCCATTGGCTGCATCATATGCATGTTTAATCTATGTTTAGAGTATCTTATTATGCGCTTCCTTCTCTATCCCTACATCCATTCGTGCCCTCAAGAATGTCTACCATGTATTTTTTGTGAAGCGACTGTTAATGCATTGTTTTTTATGCTTCTCATTTATTTAACCTCCGTTTTCCACAGAACGGTTTTTAATTTCTTTTTCGATCAGCGTTTCCATGGTCACTAGTTTGAATTGTCATTTTTGGCAAGTCTGTCTTAAGTTCAGCTAATCGAATGTATGAAATCTGACAGAAGATTGAATGTTTCTCAAGACAGATATTATTTCAATGGGGTGTCTGTTCCCAGTTCAATGATTTCTGATTCTAGAAAAGAAGTATCTATCTACAAATTTGATTGATAATTAAAATCATCTTGAAAAGGTTTTTTAATTAATCCACCAAATATTATATAAGGCAAAAGGAAACTTTTTTGGAAGTCACTAGATAATTTATCAAAGAATTCAACATTTAAAGTTGGCTAATTAATGTTTGGTGCGCCCTCTTTTGGAATGAAGGAAAGAGGGAACTCTGCGGAAATGTCTCTTTCATTAATCGTATTTCTTCATAAAAGTATTTATGATTATTTCAACGATTCTTTTATTATTCCTTCTTTAAGTTCAGTATTGAGTTTGTTCAACATAGGCCTGAGGTCAATGTGTATTGTATTTATGGGATTTGGAAAATATATATATTTCAAGTGAGGAATATAATCAGCCCTCTAACAATATAATTTAAAAATTAACTAGTATCTTTGAAGCGTTGAATTAGTTTTATAAATTTTAAATTGGTCTTTTTAAAAGCTTCGATAAAAATTGAGCATATTGAACTTGTTACTTGACCAGATAATGCTTTGCCAGAATCATTTTTATCGTCCATTTTCAGGTATTTAAGAACATAATAAGATTTTTATACTGGATTCTTGAACTCCAAAAATATCTGTTTTGTATTGCTATTTAAAGTATAATTATCTCGAGAAACACGTTCTTAAGCGTATACATATTTTTAATATTGCACTGTAAAGCTGATGTTCCATTTGTTATCAGAAGAACGTTTCCATCCTAAAATATTAAGCATATTTTTATAATTTTATTTTTGTACATTATTATTATTTTGAATAATCTTTACTTTTAATTAAAAAATCTTAAAGAATCGGAATTAGTGGATACATTTCAACTATCGCAGAAATATCAGTTTATTAGGAAGGTTTTCGTTAATTTTTTCTGATTTTGTGAAAAGCGAAAAAAATACTTAAGCACTCGCAATTTTTACCTCATTTTTGCACGGAAGATTTATTTTCCATACGTAACAGCATCACTGGAGTGTGTATTATTCTCTCACAGATTGTAAAATCTGAAGGTGGTATGTAGTAGCATCTTGTAGGGTATCAAACTAAACGTGACCCCTCTTCCTCGTTACGTCCATCCCATTACTTTCCTCTCTTGTTTTCTCACTCTCTTAACAACCGTCCACTTCCTTGCTTCATTCCCTCGCCCCATTCGACCTCCACCTTAATCACCTCCATTTTACCAATCACCTCTTCCTCCGCCGACAACTCCTCGCGCGTTTTTCTTCTCATTCCTTTTTTCCATCTAACATCTTCCTCACTCTCCCTCCTTTAGTCCCTAGTCTCACTCTTTCCAAACAAACCTTTCATTCCCTCTTTCCCTCCAATTCCTCCCTCGCGCCGTCTCATTAACCGCATCCCCTCACAGGCATACCTCGTTCCCACAATTTGTTACGCCTTCTATCCTCCTCTCCCTCTCTCTCTCTCCTAAAAACTTCCCCTCGCTCCTTACCGACTCACCCCGGAGGCTCAGATCCTCCGTCTTAAGAAACGTAAACCCAATTTCTTTTCTTTCCCTCTTGGCACGACCAACGCCTTGGGTTCCTACGCTGCCGGTCGAGAGAAAGAGAATCGCATCAAATATCGCGGCACACGTTTAATATAATACTATTTTTTGTCCATCGTAAGCATAGATAATATGAATGAGGAGTGAAAATTAACCCGAATCTACGATAGAAATTAACAGCTGCTATCCATTTGCTCTGATGGCGAATCTGATAAATAATGGTTTTTTCCGAAATAGTGCGTCTTGGCAACTGCCGAAGTCTCAGGTGTATAATTTTTACAAACAAAATGTTTAATAAGATATAATTTGTGTAATTATGCAAAATTGCTAACAAACACGTGAACACCTTCGGTAATATTCACTCGGAACCAGCTACGAAGTATATAACGTCGATTGATAGTAAATGTCCTCATCAGGAAATAAATTACGATAAACATTTTAAATGGTTTTAATTCATCAATCAGTAGACGTATTATTTAAAACCCTTCAAATATTGCCAATGAGTATGAAGATTCCACGAAGTATCAATTACAAAGAATGGCAGGAGATAATCGGTTGCATCATTAAAATCGTTTTTGATGGTGTGTTCGCAGTTCACCTGCTGATAACCGATGCAAATAAAATAAATTCCGACAGGAGACGGAGATTAGCTCGAACTGCGAGTATGGCACTCGGAGACTTTTTTTTCCAAATCCTTAGCGTCAATATCTAAAACATAAACACGATTCCATTCCAGTCACCCGTATATGTGTGTATTGAAATATCCTTTTTAAAATTCGTCTCTTTCGTTGTGCCCTTTGGGGCTCGTTTGTCTGTCCTCGACTGCTTCGCACGAACACGGCTCTTGGCCGGGATTAAGCGAACTCCGTATCGTCCCTCGGAATCCGGTGGCTTCATTATTTCTCGCATCACGCGGCCTGCGGTTAGGATAAGCCCTGGAGATATATCGCCCTCCCACGGGGAAAGTGCGTGCGTGTATGCGTGCGTGCGTGCGTCTATGCGCGCGTACACACACATTCGGATGAATTAAAGATCTCGTATTTTAAGGCGTCTCGAAAGTTTATTTGGAAATGGAATAAACACACCGACTCGTTCTAATTGATTGTTTTGTCGATAAAAGATTTAAACGAAACGAAAAGAGATTACTCGACGTGGATTGATAAGGATTTATGAAACTTATTGCGGACGGATTATTCTTGGAGAATTTTCGGGGTTACAGAGAAACAATAATTATTGTACAACGGAGAAGAACTTAAAGAGAAAACCTTACGAGAACAGCACTACAAGTTACAAATGACATTAAAGTTCCTACCTCCTTTAATCTATTTGTAAGTTAATGATTATCTCCTGTAAAACATTAATCTATAAAGAAATAATTGCTTCAGAGAGCTGAATGATAACTGAATTTTAGTTTGAGAACTAAGAGAGAAATTTTAAATTTTACTTTGGATTATTTTGTGAATCTTTAGTTAACACATGCGTGGAATCAGCTCATGTCAAATGTAACACTTCTAAATTTGGAAAGACTGCTTCATCGCATAGTTGTAAAGTTCAAATGGATTAAATTCAACCTCTGTGTGTATAGGTTTCAATGCATATTCATTTCTTCTATTAACCCGTTCGATTTCTGCAATTCGATCCTGCAACCGTAGCCTCGTGGGCATAGTAGGTATCGTTTGTCGAGTAAAATAGAAAATAAGAGATATCGTTTTAATTGCTGAACAGATATCTGGCGAATTTTACAAAACCATACCGTAAACCCAGAAACGTTTAACACCACACATTAATGAAACCAGGCTCAGCTTTGTGGAATTTACTCATAATTTAAAAAATGAAAAACTTTGCCTCTTCCACTAAAATGCTTTTAATAAAGCACGACCGGTTTCGCTACGATCGTGACATAAGATGCCATAAAACATTTAGAAATAATTAATTGTAAAGACTATATTTCTAAACGTGTTCGTTTTTCAAAACCATTCTCCTTTTCTAAGTTTCCTTAAAGATTTTGCATATACCTTGTAACCTTGCTCTACCATTCTGACTCCCCCCCTCCCCCTCATCCACTCTCACTTCTACTAACCACCATCCAATCGCTTTCTGTTTTACCCCTCTCTTTCTCTTTCTTCCTCCCTAATTATTTAACTGTTGGTTAGAAACTGTCACGCGAAGATGCTACGATACTAGCGAAGCCGGACGTGTTTTATGAAAAACCTTATAGCGCAAGATATAAAGTTTTTCATTAATTTAATTAGATTAAGACCATCTTTATTTGTTATTGACAGGGATAATACCTATACTTTGAAATTGTTTCTGAATTATATAAATAACTTTCTCGTAACATCTTTATTTTCATCCAGTCTACTATTTAAGCGTATAATCTATGTTCCAGTGATATGGCCAAGGGTTTTTAGTAGAGATACACCGAAGTTCGGCTTCGGCATTCGGCCGAATATCTACTAAATCTACTATTCGGCTTCTGTTTCGGCCTCGGTTTATTTATGGCCGAACAACCTAATATTATCCAAATACCAAATTATTTTTAAATTTTTACTTTTTTAATGAAGGGAAGAATATGGAATATTTATTAGTATTTAACACTATGCAGGGTGTTTATAAATGCTTATGGAAACTTTAACATTAAAAGCTTTGGTTATAGATTAGGGTTGCCAACTTTAAGACCTTCATGACCCGGAGATTTTGATATGAAAGACGGAGACTTTGGAAGAAACCCTGTTTTTTTTGCTTTTCGTAGGTTTCTGTTATTCCCGAATTGCCTAATTTAAAAAGTATTGTAAATTAAAGCAATACAAACTGTAAATACATGGATCAAACATGGTGAAGGCAGTGAGCAATATAGGAATCACAATTATAAGACGCTTCATTCACACACTTCAGTTATGTCTTCAGAAAGCAATTTTAGCACAGCGTAATGTAGACGAGTTACTGACTAATAAGCAGAAAAATTGTGGGACACTTTCATCATTCTTAGGGCTATCATATGTTTAAGGTAAAAACCGGGGCAAAATGATTTCTGAAGAAGAAAAAACAGGAAAAATCCGGGACATAAACTGACATGACCGGGACAAAATCCGGGACGGCTAGTCTTTTATTTTTTATTGTTTAAATATACATTATTTCTATTATTTTCCATTTTATACATTTTCAAAAACCAAAAAAGTATATTATGGAGATGTGGAGACGGAAAGAGGGTTATAAAAAAATATCTTTAAAAAAACACGAAATACGTCTAATATTTCAATATTAAGTATATCAATACAATACGTAACTAATACAATATACAAAAATCTTACTGTTTATTAAACCAATTTTATTTTTTGCTAGACATAAATCTATCCAAAAAAAATTTTATCATTTTTGATTTAGCATAAAATTCTTCACAGTTGAAATCAATATTGATTTTACAGTGTAATATCACTCGTACTGTACTTTCATCCATGCAACTTCGTTCTTTGGACCACACGTTATAGATAAAAGTGGCTCTACTGAAGCTGATGTTCCGGGTAAACAGAATACGTATTCAGTACTTTTCGTTAGATTCACAATTAAAATATTCTGTTCGAGAAATTGTCTAAAAAGTGCAATCCATCTATCTTGGAATTTCGTCCCTTCCTCATCCCAACTTCTCTTTCTGTCATTATGAAACATAAACTGCTTTGCTAAACTCACTCCATCGAAAGATTGTCGATATCAATTAAAAGCTTTCCATATCTTTGATTGATGGTTTGAGCTGTTTTCTCAACCTCGTGCCAATTGGATCTACTATTAACCCAATCAAATGATTCTGCTTCTTCAAAACTGTTTTCCCACAAAGATGTGTACGATAAGCATCTAACATAAAAAGGGTCAAATTCTTTAACGTTTTAGAAATTGCATTCTCAGATTCGTCGAATTTCGTTAGCATAATTTTAGCACCTTGTGGAATGAAAAATATCTTTTAGTTCTTTTAAATTAATTTTTAAATTTCGTAGTTTACAAGATACGTTTGTTGCACTAGCGTTAGTTTTTACTGTGTTCAGCAATGTTTTATTAAATAAACTGAGTTGTCCGAGAACAAATCACAAATAAAATTCTTCACATCGGTCTTTAAAAATTTGTTAAAATTATTTGTGGGCACCGTTCTTGTGAATCGAAATAGTATTTTAGACATTAAAATACATCAAGAAACCTTTTTAAAGCCGGTAAAAGGGAAATAAATCTCGTGTTGCCATGTTTTAAAATTTTTTGTACTCAATTTCTGCAAATTTGCAAAAATTGACGTTGATTCATACTTATTTTCCGGGACAAAACAGTAAACCGGCAGGGACACCGGGACAAGATCTAAAAACCGGGACGTATGGTAACCCTAATCATTCTTCCCTTGCAAAAGACAAACTACGCGATATACAAGAGAGGTTGGAACTGTCTCTTCATATGCTTATATGTTTAAACCAGATGGAACAGCAGCTACTACATGTTAAAAAGCTGCCTGAGCAAAAGAAAGCCATCATCCTGTACTTTGCAAATAACAATGTCAACGTAAAAGAACTCACAAACCACCAATGGTTGCTTGCAGAGAAAACAGTTCATTTGCTGGATCCTGCTGAAGGAGCTACAAAGCTGATCTGCCTTGAGAGGGCAAGTATTTCTTATTCAATACCTACATTAAAAAGCCTTTTATCATTCTACTCCAGGAAAGATACTGACATTGGTATACGTGCCATGAAGGCTGATATACAGAATGAAATCCAGAGAAAATTTTGTTGTCTTGAAAATGAACTACATTACACCATTGCCACTTTTCTAGATCTTAGGTTTAAGGACAAAATCTTCAAAGATGATAGAGTGAAGCAGCAAGTGGAAGCAAAAAAATATAACTAAAAGAGAAAAAAGAGATTGCTATTACTATATCAGTTTATGGGAGTTTTAATGAAATTGTGTATCCATCAGTATAAACCAAACTGCCAAGTTTGTCTGTAGTTAAGCAGGAGATTATTCAATACCTTGGCGAGGCACTATTAGAAAAAAAGGAATGTCCAATAACTTGGTTGCAAAGAAGAAAGCAACAGTATTCCACATTGGCAAGGTTTACACAGAAATATCTTGTCCTCCTCCAACCTCTGTAGAAAGTGAGCGAATTTTTTAACATTGTAGGTGTTCAATACTGCAGAAGCTATGTAGAAGACAATGAAAAGAAATTGTTTTTGCAACATAATATAAAAAACTTGAAATTTGTCTGTTGCTACTGGCAGAAAAAAACTGTAATAATAAATAAATAAAAAGGTTATTTGATAAATTTTCAGTTTTATCTTGGTAATTTAAAAATTAATGCTACTACAGTGTTATTCGGCCTCGGATTTGATTTCGGCCGAATGTCGACTTTAATATTAGGCCATTCGGCATTCGGCCAAACACTATATTCGGTTCATCTCTAGTTTTTAACTAAATAATTTATAAAGTATGTACTTTAATTTGAATTTAAATGTAACTATTATAGGGTTTTGCGAAATAGTCTTCATAGCATGATTATAATATTGTTTTTTTAAGAATGGCGTCTTCAGGAAAATTGCGCACTATTACTTACATTTTAGGTCTATTAATTAGAGGTGTCACCATAAAAAAGACACCATCACCTCGGTGGCTTCAACTAAATTAATTCATTTTCTCTTTATGTTTTCTCCCAATCCAGGTTCTGCGTAGGCGATCGCTTCTATTTGTGCGAGAACAAGATCCTTTGTGAGTACGACTATGAGGAGAGGATGGTGTTCGCAAACATGGCGTACAACCCGCCGAGCATCGCCCACATCAAGAGACAGACGACGCATTTCCCGGTGAGCGAAATAAATTGAACTTTTCCGTCATTTGGGATAGTCTCATCTCTTTTTGGTTGGAAAGTACTATAACCTTTTTAATTGCCTCTTAAACGTATAATTATTGCACTTAAAAACATCGTTAACTTTCTTATGTAAGAGTAGAAAATTTGGAAAGTATGCTAACAGTTAATGGCAAATATTGCTAAAATGATTGACAATTGGGCTTTCCTTTAATTGGCTGGCATCGATTTATTTTTCATAGAATTCGAAGAGATTTAGCATTCCGAAATCAGGATATATTAAAATAATTGTGAACGTTTTTTGTTTGGATTTTATCTTTAGTCAGATTTACATATTCTGTAATTATAAGGAAACTCAAGTTTATGTCGCAACATATAGGTATTTTTAACATGGTTTTCATGTTTGTTTTATATATCATCTCAAACGCGATGATTTATAGTATTTTAAATATATTACTACAATCCTCAGAATACATGCATAGGATCTCGGTACCTCTTTGAATAAAAAGATTTAATATAAAATTCATCGAGCTTAAAAGATTACAAATGATGTACCGAAAGCTGTAAATTGTTATAAACTCCACTCCCTATTAGTAAAACAATCTCAATTCCATTAAGTCAAGAATGTCGGCATTCTTTTTAGGAAACCTATCCAAATATTTTCTCAGCCGAATTCTCCGACACGTCCCTCGCCCGTCACACACTCACACCTCTTTTTCTTCGAACACCTGCCCTCCTAATATTGGTCGCCTTCGCAGGACGGAGATCACCCTCCTCTCCCAATCTCCTTTATACGACCCCACTACTTCCCTCTTTCCATATTATTATTCCCCTTCTCCAACCTGAGCAAGCCTCAAAGGACACTTTCCCTTGGGGCGGGAAAAATGGAAGGGTTCTCGTAGGTCGTGGACGGGAGAGGGGGAGAAGGCTCTCACGGCGTTGAGAGATTGATAGAGAACAAGCGAGCCGTGATGAGAAGAGCGATGGAGGGAGGGGGGGAAGGGAGGGAGAGGAGGTAATTCTACGGGCCGACTAAGAATACCAGGGCCTTAACCCATTCCGTTAACCCCGAAGGAGTGTGTGAGCGCGCACCCTAGGTCCATCTCTGCCCCTCCCACTTTCGCCTCCCCTCCCTCCACCTCATCCGCATTCAAGACGCCGCTTTCGCCTTATCTCCAAACGGCTCTACTCTCGCTAATCCTTCTCTCTCTCTCTCTCTCTCTCTCCTCTCTTATCCTTCCACTTGTCTCCCTCTGCCATTAACCTGTTCCCAATCTCCCTATTCGTTGTTTCCCATCCATATTCCTCTCACCCATTTCCTAAGTACTCTCTCTCTCGTTCTTTTGGTCTATTACATTTGTGTTTTTTTTACACTTTATGCTTAACTTATCCCAAATTTTAGCTTCATTTATAGCCCTATACCGACATTTTCTTCCTAATTTTGTCTGTTTCGCGGTTCACATTAGTCGTTCCTTTAGCAGTTAAATGCAATATATATATATATATATATATATATATATATATATATTGCATGCTCCCTATTTTGCCTGCTTCCATGCTCTTGTATATATGTTGTTTTCACTTCCCAGCTGTTCACAGTTTGCTCCCCAACAATCTGAATTGATGCAATTCCAATGTAATGCCATAATTTATCAAGTCTTATGAGGTGATATTTTGTTTCCCGTTTAAAATGAAAAGCTTCCAAGACTCAATAAGACATAACGTTTTGCGCGGTTCGGCCAAGCCCTTTCCTCAACGATAATTTTACCTGAATATCCTTCAACGCTTAACTGAGCAAATTTTAAAAGTTTATTTTAGATTTCCACCATGAACAATGTTATCAGCGTTAAAAACTCTGATACTTAAGCGTGTTTTCTTGCATCAACTTGTCAGCCATTCTTATCGGTTTCACTGGGAATCCACTTTTTAAAACCGCAATCATCTTTGCGAAGCTTATTCCCTTCTCTTAGCTCTCTATCATTCACTAAAGCTCTCTCTCTCTCTCCCTCGCTAACTATTTCGTCTTAATCTTCTCCCTTGCGTATTCTCCGTTCCTTAGCGGCTCTCCCTTCTCCACCCTCCTCTATTCCGGGCACATCCTCTTACTATGCAAATAGACCGTGCTCTCGAAACCCGCCCCCAGACGCCCTCCCGCGCCTTTGGATCCGACCTCTCACCTCCCCCTCCTCCCCTTACCGACACTCCACCTGATATTTGTCCCCTCTCTCACCCTCTCTCTCTCTCTCTCACTCCACTTCGGCTGTTAACCTCCCACCGACTACGATTCCTTTTCCTTAAGCCCAACCTTAGGCCTCTCCTGCTCCCTTTTCTAGCCCAAGGGACCGTCTTATATCCCCTCGTAATTGTCCTCTTCCGCCCCCTCCCCCCAATCATCCTTACTCTACCTACAGACGTGCGTGCATACACGCGCGTGCAGGGCGATGCATGCAATTGATGTCCGGCGCCGTCCTCTTTCAAAGAGGATTCCTTAGAAAGTCCCTCTCCGAAGTTCGGTAGGTACCGTTTTTGCTTGAACGCACTCCTCGATGGGGTAGGCCGAGAAAAAAGCGATTTCCAATCGTTCCCACAGCGTGAAAGGCAAGCGTTGTAGCCACTCCACCGCCATTTTTACTGTTTACTGCAGCAGTTCCTCGCCAACCACGATTTTAACTTAATAAATTGTATTACCTGATTTTTACCAACCGCGGTATCCAGCCTGGAGTGCCCACCGTTTCCTTGGATTACTGCTGACATTTATTAATAATAAATGTATGCTATTGAAAAAAATACTTAGCAACCAGCCTTTGCCAGAAGGAAAGACATAGGAAAGAAGATTTTTAGCTCTCGTTAAGACCACGAGTTAGTCGAGCTCGAGGAATTTTATGGAAGCATTGGTTACATCAGCTTTCTTTGAAGCGTAAAGCACTTCTTTGTACTTTGAAAGTGTTTCTTTTGTATGTTTATATAATAAACATGTATTTTTAAATATATCTTACTTATTATTAAAATTGAAGTGTGCTCTATAGGAATTTAGGTACCTATATCTCTCGGGGATTACTGCCCCTAATTCCCAATTGTCCATTGGCCCTGGCCCTCTCGAACCGTGGTTAAGTCAACCCAACCACCGGTTAAGCCAGAAACGTAAAGGTCCAACTGTATTTACATCATGACCCTGCTTCTCTTTTTTATTTTTGTTTAGATCTACATTTATTCGTTGTAGTACCATACGCTTTGAAAAATAATCCGAATTAGTCGGTCGCCTAGAGTAGCATAGATTATTTTCACCGTATGTTGATAACAATCCTCCAGTAGGGTCGAATTTGGGAAAAAAATATTGTGTGCGTAATATATAATGCGTCTTCAGTCCAGTTCTATATAACTATAGGCGTACATTTGGCTATCACTTTGGAATTTAAAATTATCGAAGAGAAAAAGTCTCGCCGTCCGAAATCCTACGATGTTCCTTTAAGTTAAACTGACTCGACCATAAAAAAATATAGGTTTTAAGCCCGCATGTCAACTGTCTACTCTTGACGATTGAGTGGATTACTGGGTTTACTTAAACGGTCTTGAGATATCATAAAATCATTATATTTAACTTATGATGAGTTTGATAATTAGTCCTTCAAATGAACACGGAATGATCTTTACATGCAGCGAGACATAGACAATCAAAAGTGCGCTCCCTAAATTATATGCTCGAATCCACCTTTCATGTAATTTTTATTGATGTTTTCCTTATAACACATTTAACCCACCTCTCTGCCGCTCGACATAACTCGATTGGAGTCGTCTTCACATAAAGCTCCACTCGCAAAACTTTCTTACCTTTGGAATCTATGTTAAGAGAGTTTTGAGCATAATATGTGCTCTATCTATTCATTTGATCACATATTTTTGTAATGTGAAGTGGCGATAGTGAATTAATTTTTCTCCAATATCAAGTATATCATTCAAACAAAGGTACCAATTGTATAACTTTATATGCAAGTTGAATTCGCAAAGTTTTGTATACAATACCTGCATCAAATAGGATAATATATTATCCAAATTATGAATGTATAATTGCTGGTGAATGCCGTGACAATTATATGGCGTACGTAATATTCATTCTTGTATATCTCCATTTCACAATTCCTTCCTAGTCTCTATCGATTGTCACGTCTCGTTCTCATCTAGGCGTAAACCCTGACCGCTCATTCTCCAATACCAACTGCCACCCCTTCCCCTTTTTCTATCCTCCCTCCTCCCTCTATCCCCGCTCTATCCTCCCTCCCTCCCCCCTCTCTTTATCTCCCCTTCTCGTTCTTCTCAAGCCCTCCACCCTCATCATTCCGCCCCTTATTCATATAGTCTTACCTTCCCTTTCTTCCTCCGAAATCTCCCTGTCAACCGACCGAAGCTTAACGGACGAACCTTCCCTCACACTCGTGCACAAACGCGCCACACACCCGCACGCACGCACACACGCGCTCGTTCGCTTCATTCTCCAAGATAACCTGCTCAGAATTGCGAATATGAGATGTATTTTTGTCACACTGAAACTAATGCCGAAATCTCTTCCGATATTTTTGTTTATGCTCGCTCTAATTTCGTACAAGGTTTGTATTAAAGCTTCTTCAAACATGGCCGCCCCCTTCTTCTACTTCTTGGGAACACACGTCTCCCTCTAGATTAGAGCACTCCTTCCATCGCAGGCAGTAAGATGGAACGCGATCCCCCTCCCCCTACCCCTACCCACTCCTCCTCTTCCTTTTACTCCCTCCCCTATACCTTGCCTACAGAGCCAATTTAACGTTCCTCCCTCTTAAAGACAACACAGTTGCAATTATGTTGTGGGACGCTAATTCCTTCCTTACCTCAATCCAGACCTCGCCACCTACTTCAATCATAGGGCGTTCCACTACCACCACCACCTTCCCCCTTCCTTCCCCCTTCCTTCCCCCTCCCCCCCTCCTCCCCTCTCTACCCATATCCACTCTTCCTCCCTTTGTTTCTCTTCTCTCCCTTCGCCTCTTATACCCTATCTAATCTTTGTTTTGGATGGAAGTGCAGACTCTCTTGTCCCAACCTCTATCTAATTTAGATGACTAATACATATACACAGATCTATATATTAATATATATATATATATATATATATATATATGTGTGTATGTTTTTTGTACAAATATATTTATTTTACCTTTTTAAATGTTACTGCATCCGCTATTGAGAAATTGAAAGCCAATTTGTAAATATACTCTTTGTTCCATTCGCAAGTAATGTGCTATTCGTTTCTACATTACGTTTAGCAACCGAAATGCGATGAAATCGGTCAACGGAATGCTTTGATCAGTTCATTTCTTTCATCTGGTATTAATTGAGAACTTAGTTACAATACGAAGTCTGTTATTAGTTCTTATTGGCGTCATTCATTCCCCCGAGGAGGCATTTTCTGAAACTTGGCTAGCGTAGTCGCTGCCTCGAGCGTAAACCCGGTGTCGCGCAATTAAGTTGGTAGGACCTCGGATGTGAACTGTTACGCGACAAGGAGACGATTTTTATGACTTCCGGAAACTTCCTTCGCTACTAGGTAAAGATCCAGCGCATGGATCCAGGAAAAATTTTAAATGGAAGCGATAAACATCGGAAACGATAAATTACGTTCTAAATACACTATATTTATGGTTGTTTTGACATTGCAGAAATTAAATTTGGAATTGAATCACCGTTCATGCGGAAATTGATAATTACAAGAAAGTTTTCAATAGCATTTGGAATTACTTGCATAGTAAAGAAAAACTGCCCTAGATGATGGAATCTATCGAAATATTATTTTAATTTTACTTATAATAAGCGCATAAATTTATCTTTTTCCCTTTAAAACTTTAAATTTATATCTTTATTTTCTCTTATTTATTAAAGTATCGGGTGTTTGCATTATTTCTCGCAGCTTTTCTAGGCGTGAACTCTTTTGTACCGTTCTGTTGTTTTAGCTCTAAAGAACGGTAAACAAAATTTCTTCAATAGAAAATATAGAAAGATAACCATTTGCATTGGTTTGGATTTTGTCATTTCTCAAGCTTTGCTGCACTTGCAGCAATGCAAGTGCAGCAAAGCTTGAGACATAATCCTATTATGCAAATTTTAATCTATAAAATAGTAGTAGTTAGCTTAACAAGAATTACGTAAATCAATAATGTATTTACACCCGTGGTCTCGTCAACCATTAAAAATCTCTCATGTGCACATTTCAATTTCACTGAATTATTTCGCGGAATATGGCTTATTAAGTGTTAACATTTCTGTTCCGAAATCCGATCCGGAAGTTCTGGTAGCAGTCGTAGTTTCACTAAATCTGAGGAGCGCCGTACTTTTCCTCGTCTTATGGAGTCGTCTCTTTATCAGTGTAAGACGCCGAACCACGAGGGAAGAATAGCAAACTGAAGAAAGGTGATTAAACGCGCAGAGAATCATGGGGCGGCGCATATCGGCCGCGTAATAGGACACGGTGCAGTTATTAAGAGATTGCCTTTGATAGGGATGGGGTGAATGCTGATTGGCCAGATTGCTATTTGGGGGGGGGAGGAGGATTAAGGAGAGCCCCCCTCTGATGGAAGGCGGCGGCGGAAGGGGGTTGGCGTATCCAGGGTGACGATGAGGGTGCGGCTTAAGGATCGCGCGATGGAGACGTGGCGATCATCCATCCGTAGGGGAAAGGCGGGAGGAGACGATGGATGCAAACGAGGTTCCATTTGGAAGCGATCCATCAAAAGGGATTACCTCTAAATCCGCCCGTTTGGTGGGACCTTCTCTGTTCGAGAAACAATTTTTGAATGGAAAATCCTTGACGCCATGTTCGGCGGAAATGAGCATTTTTATAGTTAATTTATTCTATATTTGCTTTACCGAATAGGACTAACTCGGGAATAGGTTAAATACGGCAGTTTCCGTATGTACGAAGTGAATCGTACGAGTATATCCTAAGCGTTTGAAATATTTATCAACAGTTTCATGACAGTTTTTTTTAACCTATAACGTTAATTCGGAAATGACCAGTTATTACTTTCGTTGGGAAGGCATGCAATGGAATTTCAATTTATTTTTAATGTCTCCTAATTTGGAAACAATAGTTTTAGTATAATTAATTATAGGTAAGAAAAATAATAAAAAACAAATTTATTCCGGTTCCAATTTTGTTTTTGGGATTTTCGTCTCTCTTAATAATAAAATCAAACTTCGCTCCTTTGGATCTCCATGCGTTAGATGTCCTCCATAGTTGCTAACCTATCTAACAATGCAAATAGTAAATATTCTCCAATATTGTTATCAAATTTTCATAAAATTGATAAAAATAAAATCCCTGGTATGTTTAAATACCACGAATCGTCCAAACCTTTGAGGAAATATGCCAATTAAATGGAGAGTTTTCGAAATTCGATCAATAATTTTAATTAACGTAACACACAACAAACTTATTTAATTTTCTTCGTTTTTGTTCTCCTAAAATTCAGGAACAGTTTTTGAAATTAAAAAATCGCGAATTCTATAAGCTAGATGACACCCATAAAAGGATTCGAATGAACAGTAGTTTTTCTAAATTATGCAATCCCAAAAAAATGATAAATCCATAGGATCGCTAGCGATAAATCAAATGATAAATCCTGAAGCTTTCACGAGCCCTCACGAAGTATTTCCCGAAGCGATCAAAGCGAGAAGTCGGAACTAAATTTAATTTGCAGAACGCCGTATTGCGTAATACATAAAGAAAAATGGCGGATTATACGTTTCATGTACTCTGGACAACTTGCTTTAAATGCTCGCCGATCTTTTTTTTCTGACCGACAATCTGTCCTTTTTTCCTCGGAGATATATATTCAACTAATGCTACGCGAACCGTTTCGGCGAAAAAAATAATTCGTAGCGCGGATAACGCGTGATCGATGGCGCGTAGGAGGGCGGGAGTGACGTAATATATTGGACAAGATGGCGCACGGGAAAAAATGAATAGCGACACCGAAGTCTCCAGCGATCCACAAATCTCGAGAGCCGCTTTTCAGAGAAATTCCGAACTGCTCTCTCTCTCTGTTACACGCACGCACGATTATCTTCGGTTTTATTTTCGGATTTTGAACAATGGTGTATTCCTCCATTGTTGCATTGTTCGTCATTTATGAACAACAACGCTCTCGGTAATTTACAATGCTGCCAAATTTCGGATTTTATTTATTTATTGCAGAAATATATTCACCAAATGAATTTATTGTTTGCCGCATTGAGGATGGCCTTAATTATTAGAGAAGTCGTAGACTTGAAAGCCTCTCAAATGCATGCTTCCCTCCCCAGCGATCTCTTCTCTAGTAGAAAACTTTCGATAGAGTAAGTAACCCATCGGACATTAACACCATTGATATTTCCTGCCATGGCATTCTTATTGTAGGTGTTACGTTGCTTAATTCGAATTTTTCGAATATTTAGTTTTATGTTTGTTTGCAACCAATCGTTTTTCTTCCGAATCTTATAAACATAATATACTTCATTTTCCGCTTGTTTTTATAGGTATTGTTCCCTCAAGATGGGTTAGAATCACAAGAGAATGAGATGAGTAAATTATTTTTTCTCGAGATACAAACGGTATTCTTCGACTAGGCAGGATATTTTACTATTACTACATATTTGTAATTATCCTCGTGTCAAGTGGTTTGAAATTGGTGGCTGGAATTTACAGCGAAATATTTGTGGTTACGCACGTAAATCGGCAGTTAATAACCGCATCAGCTGCCAAAAAAAAAAAACAAATGGTTTTTATCAGTTCAGCGTTTCAACATAAAATTCCAACATGTAGCGAAGTATCACACAAATTCCAAATTAATCCGTATTTTGGCGCTAAAATCGTGGCGAGAAAGATATGTTTCGCGTAATTTTACATTCGATTCGGAATGAAATTTTCGTCTGGATCACAAGGCGATTCAGTTCGCGGACGGAATTATATTCGAAAAAAACGCCGCGGCGAGGAGAGGGGAAAGCGCGTAGTGTTTCGCGTGTAAAACGTTCGCCTAATGAAGCCCTGGTTTAGTTCCGCCGTAAATTACTAAATCCATCAGAACGGTCAAAAATCACGTAAGAACCTATATCTCGGGGAAAAAATAGCTTAATATATCGGTGTCGGAGTAGTTAATAAGAGGGATTGCTTTATTTACGGAAAGTATCTGCGTCTCTCGCATTTATCACTCGTCCATATTCCCCACTCATTCCATTTTCATCTCCCCGCCGCCGTCCACGCATCCTCCTCCTCCTCCATTCCTACCTCCACTCCCTCCCTCATTGCCTTCTTCCCTATCTCACTGGAACAGTGCTGCCACCACACGTCCCCGCTTAATATCGTGATTAATGACAATGATTTACGGGATTAGCAAGAAAACGTGGGCGTGCGAAATTAAAGTCGGGTTTTGGATGGAGTGACCGACATAAAGGAGGGTAGGAAATTGAGAGGACACGGAGGGGGCAGAGAGAGAGAGAGAATGGGAAAGGGGAGAGGCGGATAAGGAGAGGAATGGAGAGGTGGAGGGGGGGAGGAGGGGGAAGGAGGAGGGAGGGAGGGAATATATCCTCCCATAAAGAATGATAGAAGTAGGAATGAAGAGAAAGCAAGGGGATGAATTGGAATGGAAAGGGAGGTGGAGGGAGAGGGAGGGAGGGAGGAGGAGAGGGAGGTGGAGGGAGAGGGAGGGAGGGGGGAGAGGAAGGCGCCGTGGAAGTGAGATGGATGTGAACGGAGTGAATATGTGAAGAGGGGGAGAGTTGAGGTGTGAGGCTTGCATTCGTCGGAGGTGGTGTATAAAGTGCTGGGAGTAGGGACAGAGTTGGGTTGTTGTGGAGTCAGTATATCTATGGGGAGAGTTTCCATGGATTCTCCCTTCGACCGGTGCGTGTGTGTTTGGCATAGCTCTTTACTCCACTCGGTCGCCACTTTCATTACTCTGCTCTTTTATTCTTCATTAATCTTTGAGAGGAGCTCTGTGTAGTTAATTTGTTTGCGCCGATAGTTTTCTTTTAATGCGATCTATTGGTGTATAATGCCCCACATATGTATTAATGTCTCGTCATATTGTTGTGGATTATTAGTAAGTTGATTAATATTTCGTAATAAGCTTAAGCGTCATTTGAAAAAATCGAATCTTTCCGTTATTTTATAAAATATGTCTAACTGTAAGTAAAAGTAGGCTTTCACTCGAGAATTCTGAGCAGACAATAGCGTCCTAACAAACACCCATGCAGCGTTTATAACACACATTTATTTCTAAGTAATATCCATCATACTATAAAAAGTAAATTTTGAATGTCTGTAATTATTTCGATTTCTATGGAATAACTTTCTAATTTGCAAGTGATGAATCATCAATAAAACATTTTTTGGTTCCAACTGTTATAATCGTCTAATTAAGCATCGAAGCAATATCGTGCAGAGTTATATTCTTCCACGAATTTATTTAGTAAAGACCACCATATAATATTTTATGATTCCACTTCAAGATTATCATAAAAACCTTTCACTCGAGCGTAAGTTTACATTTTATCTATTTTAAATTGTGCATCCTCCTATCGCACAAAGAAATGAAAGTTTGGAAATAAATACTCCATGGAAATATTATTGAAATAAAATCTTATTATTAGATAGCAGGGATCAATGTGTCAGATAATACAATATTTTGGATCTTAGCATTCGCGGAGGTTACATTCCCACAAATCACAAACCAAAAGTGTATGGAGAAAGGGGGAACACCCATGTCCATTACTAACAAGAGCAAAGGCATGAAAGTGCAATCAAAGAATCAATTATGAAAAATATTCTAGGGCAGTTAATTAGGATTCATATAAGGATGTACATG
Organism: Uropetala carovei; assembly: GCA_036926305.1. Classification (NCBI taxonomy): domain Eukaryota; kingdom Metazoa; phylum Arthropoda; class Insecta; order Odonata; family Petaluridae; genus Uropetala; species Uropetala carovei. Next base: position 82,888 of record JAXCHB010000290.1, read on the forward strand.
TAACAAAAAGATAGAAACTAAAGGCTTACTGTAGTAAGTTGCATTTTTTGCTCCCTGGAACGTATACCACCAATAATACGACAACGCCCGGATCGTATGCAACCCAGCGCTCAAATCTGTACCCTGAAACTTTTACCACCAAACATACATACATACATACATACATACATACAATTGACCGCCTGATTGTATGCAACCCGCGTTCAATACTTTGCTCCTGGAATGTACCTCATCATGGTGTTGTGTCACCGGTGGTAACTTGATTTGCCCCTCAGCGTATGCCACTAAACTCACAATAAATTCCACTCAAACATGAAAAAACGACACTTTTTCAGGCCTGCCCTGAATTCGTTGTAAATGGGCTGACAATGAGTATTGTTGAGACTGAGACTTGACGAATATAGTAAAACTAGCAAATATACCCGGCGTTCTCGTGTTTGAAAAAAAGACAAAAAATTTGAAGATTTGAGAATAAATGAAGTATTTAAACCAAGTTAACTTTTATTGTAATGCTTGTTGGTATATAATATTTCTTGTCTTTCCATATTTTGCCCATATAAATATTTTTTTCGCGCATCCTACAGCAGACGTAGCTACATGTAACAATTATCAGGAACTATATTGGAAGGAAGCTGAGACTCAGGTTAACTCACCAAAAATTTAATCCCTTATATCCGCAGCATTGATTGACCTTTCAGGTAAAAAGGCATTCCATTCATCTATATTAGATATAAGGTTTCATTACACAAAATTTGGTCGCTGTAGGTAGACGCGGTATATAACTTTATTCTGCACAAACAAATTCAAAACGCAGAGATGTATGGTAAAATTTTAATTTAAAATAAACTTCTAAAGGAACGTTTTAATTAATAATTTCTACGCCCGTAATTTTGTAATGAAACATGCAAATAAAATTTCCGGTAGAATCGGTGTTATATTTTGTTTAATTTAGAAATTGATGATATGACCTTTGAAATTCTACGGGAAGATTTTTAATAAACTACAACAGACATATTTGGTAGTTAACTTTCCTTGATCCCATTACTTAGGTGTATTACATTAGAAATGAAGCAATATATTATTTGTGGGTATCGTTATCCACGTCTTTATATTTATATGAGCGAGTAGTACCATGCGCTCATAAAAAAAACTATGAAGTTGAATCGATAGAATCATTTCATAAATGGTAACTTTCAACTCTGATACATCATTCGAAATATACGTTTATATATTTAGTCAATGCACTGAAATATAATATGCTAACATTGGAGGTTCGATATTATAATTACTTGTTTCTTTTTAAAAGGTTACATTTTCAGTAGTTATAAAATTAAAACTTTGTTGGCAGACCATGGTCTAATTCCTTAGACGTAGATAAACTTCTAATGTAATGCGAAAGGCCATTCACGTTCAGAAAACATGAAAAGCAAATAAATGAAGTCAATTTCGCGTTATTTTTGATTTGTTTAAAATCATTTTGAAATCGAGTGATATATTCGAATTCTTACAATGCAGGTTGCCATGGAGAACTCTCATAAATGGCGATAACATCGCCTAAAATCCGAAAGTAAACAATTTTTGAGCAATTTTGAAATCAAAGTGAAATTCTACCATTTGAATAAGAAACTTTATTCAATTCCCAGTAGGATAGTATACGCTTGGCGTCGATAGCTGAATTCTATCACCTCTCAAAATGCTAACGAAAAACGTTCTGCACTCTGAATTCGAGGCATTCCCATGTCATTCAAATGGAAAACAAAAATAATCATTTAAACATTTCACCCAGCATATTCCGATGTGAAAAGTAGTGCATTCAGCTAGTTTTAGCAGCGAGATTGTTTATGCAAAATTTTGTAATTGTAGGTAATTGTAAAGTATGACTTTATGCTTGGGTGACGAACCTCTCAGAAAGTAATGGAGGGACATTTTAAAATATACTGAGGGACTTCAAGGCGATAAGGAAGGACATTTTATAGTGTTATGTATGTTTGTATTTATATATGCTTTTGCAGTTATTAAAAGTTAATTATAATCGTAAACAAAACTTTCTAGGAAGCTTATGGAGAATATTTTCTAAAAGAAACATTCAGCTAAAATAATAAACTATTTAATTTTTAAAGTTATACTTTTCTACAGAATAAATTTTTTTAGTACTTCAGGATTTTTTAACAGATCTTCATAAAATTCCTCACAACTGCATTCAACATTATATTTGAGAGTTAGCATAGCTCGTAATGTTTCAAACTTTAATTGTGTTTTCTTCGAGGTCCATAGTTGATTCATTAAAGAGAATACTTTCTCTGCAAGAGAATTCATTCCTAGAAGACTCAAGTAGAATTCAATCATATTTTTTACATTGTCACTATCAATATGGTTATCCAAAAAGTGCGTTAGTATTTCCACCCATCGTTTGTCTATTCTACTTTTTTTTACCTCCATTCCTGCAAATTTTCTTCGGTAATAAACAAATTAATTCTCCTTATATCATCGATCAGTAAATTATCATCAATTTTAACAAATGGATAGATTTTTGGAATATCACGACAGTTTCTTGAACACTATTCCAATCCACTGCTTTCCTCAATGACATCCAATAAAAAGATCTTACCATATCCAAACGACTTGTCCAAGAATATAAATAATTTATACAAACACTGTAAAAACTTGTGATCTGGTCTTTATACATCGTTTGTTCATAATCACTTAATTTGCTGAGTTCTGAGATTTAATACTTAAAGGTATGAAAGACTTGTCTAACCGGTATTCTAGGCTTTCACTCACATCACTAATTGTTTCAGATACTTCCACTGTGGTAATATCGGTTCCTTCTATCATTAGTATTGCTTTATGAAAAACAGCTGCTTCACCATGAAGAAAATGTAACCATATTTCGGACAAAGGATTTTTAAAAATATCTGAAAGAAATACTAGACAATTATCTATCTCTTCCAAAAAATATTGTTTTAATGCAGTAAATATTGATAAGATTCTTTGTAGAGCAGGCATTAGTGGCAGACAGCGTGCTTTTGCATATCCTAATATATTTTATATTGAATTTCTGAATTATCACATATTTCTACAGGTTTCGCTGATTTGACTGCGAAAATATGAAAACGACTGTAAATTTTTATCAACTTAAGTTCAACAGAAATTGGTAAAGTATCTGAACCTGTTTGAATGGTATTATTTACTATATGACCACAGCAACTAGCTCCAAAAAGACTTCTACCGAGATGATCTTTTAATTTTTTGAAAACATTGTTCCGGCCTTTTCGTTCTCTACCTCCGAAATTAGTGTTTGTATTATCCGCTTACAATGCAATTATTGTCTGTAGAATATTTTCTTCATTTAAGGATTCTATAATTTTGTTAGCAAGAATGTCTGCGGCTTCTGTAACGATTGAAGAAAAATTTATAATTTTTACTTATATTCCTTTATCAAAATTGAAGTACCGAACCAAAATAGGAAACAATTTGAGGTCGTCTGAAAAAACACGAATAAAGTTACTATTTGCAATATCAATGCATTCGTGGATGATTTTGTTGACAAGAAGTTCCTCCTCAAGAAAACGATCCGGAAATGAAGAGGCGTGTAAGCACGGACCGCGGTTAAATATTTTTTATGAACAGGAAGCGTTCTTGCGCCAAAAGTTTATAAAAGCAGTTGAAATATCACGACTGATTAGTCTTCCGTCGTCCAGAAAGTAGAGATTTGACCTTTTAGGGTTAATTGAGGCACGGCGCTGGCAAAGCCTCGACATCTTCGTCCGAGGTGAACGAGCGATATAAATAAACCCGCAACGTTGGGCGGCTTAGGGACGAAGCAGCGCTTCACTCCTCGTTCTAGTCGTCGGGGATCGTAAAATCGAGATCTAGATGGGCTCTCCTATATCCCGTGATCCCCGCTGCCTCGTCCATCGCCTTTATCCGTCGCCATGCCCTCCTTCCACGCCCTCATTCCACTCTTACACTTCGGTCTTGCCATCTCCTTCCCCCATTTCGTCCGTTTCAGTGAACTGCAAAACGGTGTGTTTGAAAGTCTCCCCCCTTAATATTTTTTCCCTTTGAAAATTATTTTTGTCGGTGCATCTTCAGTATGACAATTTTCCCTTTGCCATTCCTTCCGATTGACCTTATGTCATCCCGTGTCTCTCCTTCGTGATCACTTAATTTTTGGAACTATCTTTTCCGTTCGTTCGCCGAATTAATAAATTCAGAGCAACAAAATTGTCATTCTTCGCTGCAATAGTAAACAACCGTAGGATTTCGCTTATAATATGGCCCAACGTGGTCAGTTTTCCGTTATCTTTTATTTAAAATACACAGTTGCTCCGTATTATTCATTTAATGGCAGCATTTTTACTTTTTAAACCAGTTGTTTTCAACTTTTTTTGTCAGCGTCACCCCATGTTCAGTTATGCGTCACCCCGTTCACAGCTCCATTATCTTCAAGTCACTTTTGAAGGTCAATTGGTCTTCAAATACCACATAAAAATATAATTCTGGCATTTAAAGAAGCACATGGGTTTATTCTCTCGATTTTATTTATTTTTATAAGCCAGGATATGATACACTGTGAATTTATCAAATATCCGCGTCACCCTTCAATAACCCTCGAGTCACCCTGGGGTGTCATGTCAGCCCGGTTAAGAACCACTGTTTTTAACATTTACTGCAATCAATTTGAAGAACTATGCAATCTGCCAGTTCAGTTGTCACTCAAATTTTATTGGCAAATTTTCAATAACATTCACCTTTTCGTTACACTTTACATTGTGATTCCGCCAAATAATTTAATAAAGGTTCTATTACAGAAATGTCAAATTACTTCCTTTATTGAGGAAATATTACTGTAACTTTTAATGAGTTAACTCTCTGGTAACTGTCATTCTCCATATAAATTATGAACCTCTGCTCATAATTTTGTATGAATAAGCTACATATTTTTCACTGGGCTAATTTATTCTTCCACTAACTCTCGAATGTCAGCACCCGACTATTTTTACGAATTCATCGATTTCTCTAAAGACATTATCTCCGTTTGACCTTTTCCTTCAGTCTGCTCCCGGAAACCACTCCGGAGGAGGTTCGCCCCTTCCGCCCTCGTCGAATAGAGGGGTGCCACCCTCGATGGGCCACCAGCCTCCGATGCAGTGCGGCCTAGGGCCCGGAGGGCCCCACGGGGCCATGGCAGGGCAGCAGGAGATGGGCGACCGTCGTGCGGCCAACGGCGATTCTTCGAACAGCGCCAACGGAGGCGCTAGCGGAACCAACGTGACCAACAATGGTGGTTTCCCAGGTCCCGGCGACCCGCTGGTCGGATTCGAAAACAAATGAAGTTGGCTTTGCATGCCGTTCTGTGACGGCATAGAGGGCGGGGGCGTCAGCGGGGCCATGATGTCTTCTGGTGCCGGAGGGAGCGGCATGTGCATGTCCGGAGACCCGATGGGGATGATATCCCACCAACACCACCACGGACACCCGCACCACCAGCACCCGGAGGCCCAGCACCAGTCACCACTGCCCGTCGAGTACACGCAACAGGGCAGGAGGAAGAGGAGGAAGAAGAACTGAGAAGCGGTGGACGGAATGTCGACTGCGGAAAGAAAGGAAATGGAGCGGAGAACGGAGTCTCCGTCGCCTTCTTTATCGCCCAACGTATTAGCGCTCTCCGGCGACGAGGCCCGGGACGGGATTGAGCCCTCCGTCCCCGTCGTGTGCCCGAGTGAGTTCCCCTGAGGTGGAAACCGTCCCTCGGACCAAACGATTAGCCCGCGTTCAAAGTATGGAACCGTCGGAAACTCTTCCGTGCGAACTACGCCCCCTTTTAAAGTTTGTCTTTTGTTTTGGCGGCGTAACGCCGAATCTTTTCCAACTGTCGGAATGGATTTTGTTCGATTCGAGTGAAGCCTTTTGACTCGGAGGTCGGACGCTTCGGAGGGGCCTGCGACGGCTGCTGTCGCACCCGAGCCGGAAATGGGCGTAACTTATTTGCGTAGAGGATATGTCGTTATGTGAAAGAATTCTCTTTCCAAGTCGGAGGCTGTAAAGGATGAGGATGTATCCCAGATGGAAGTTGACATTATAAAGTTTTCCCGACAAATTTGTCGAACTCCCGATTCATATATAATCATATGGATGTATGTACATATGCAAGTGTACTAGTGTGTATATATATATATATATATATATATATATATATATATATATATATATATATATAGACACGCACAGACGTAAACGCAGAAATCTGTTTTTATAGTGTTCACTTTTCCTCTCCCACCCACAAATTTTACGGTCTGTCCATCCTGTACAAATATTGGCTATTCCCTTAGGACGTGTCCTTCGAATTTTTCATATGTTTTTTGATGTTATTTGTAAGGAAAGTTTCCTTAAAAAAGAGAGACAAGGAAATTTCATGGAAACGTCAGGATATGATGTTTGAAAGTGTTTGTTCCCTGAGTTTGTTCACCGAGCGGTGGAGTGGAGGACTTTGAGGGGTAGAGAAGATAGCTTGTAAAGGGGATCGAGTCGACTAGGGCTTGAGGATAGTGCTCTCCGAAGCCGAATATGAACACAGGACCAGATATAAGTTCCCTGGCTGTTCGAAGGAATTTAACAGAAATAATTGAGACGGGAAGGAAAATGATTGTTCCAATGAAACGTGGCTCCGCGCCTATAAATATAGATATGAATTTTCGTGAGCTAAGCATTTTATTTTCACCGATGTTCTTTTATGTTTTTAAAATATATTTGTTATAGGTTTGTTATTTTAGTTGTAATTTTTTTTAACTTATAAATTTCAAATCGATGTCTTACAGGCAATTCGTGTGTGCTTCCAAAATCCATTCCACATTTTTGTCAGTCTAATTTTTCCGAATCCTAGTTTCCGATCAATTCGATTATTTAGACATCGTTAAAGGAATTGGTTGATTTTTTAAATTAAAACATACGAGTAGCAGATTTATCCATTTTTAACCGCCAACATATCTGAGAAGTAAGTAATTTTTTAACGTGCTCACATAATTGTTTTCGGTGGAGAAATTTAAAAGATAACACGGCATTAGACGACATATATACGTGAAATTTTTATTTTTTTCCGCCAATGGCTGAAACCTTTTATTCGAACTTTCCTACAGAAGAATCGTTGTCGCTTACGGTCTTGTCTTTTTATTCAGAAAATTCTAAAAAATTGTATTATTTGTTTATATTGAAGGAAAATGCAACTGTATATAAATAATGCGTGTTGATTTTCAGTGGTGAATACATTCGTAACAGTTAACGTGCGCGTGCCACGGTAAGGTACCGCATTTCGTCTTCTTTCAGTAGATCGCTTCCTATCAAAAAGTCCGAAAATAGGCATAAAAATCCTGTCCTTCCGAATGAACGATATTTTAAAAGGAGCAAGAGATAATTTATAATTTAATGTGAAATTGAATATCATTCATAAATGGGAATATAGTGTCTCATTTTGATTATTTTTATTTTACGTTCGGAATTCTTAGAAATCATCATCTTCGCATGATTTCCGGGAATCTGAGAAACCACTGTGAAATTTCTTTATCTTTTAATGGTTCCATTCCTATTGGGAGCCGGACTCCAAACTCTTCCCTATACAAATGTGTTTTCTATGAAGCTGCACATCGTGTTGTTATCATCATTTTTAGAGTAATAGCGACGAAATTGTTGTTTCTGCTTAGTGTAATAAATACTTTTATCTATAATTTAACTATTGATCGGCTTAAGTTCAAAAGTTAAGTATTAGGAAACAATTACTCTTTTCTCTATTCATTTGAAATTCCTATGCATAGGAAAATGGAGGCCGCGAATAATATTACACTAACTCTGCTCAAATACTCAAAATTCTGTGAAACACTCCTAATATATTTATTGGTTTTCTAGTTAAAAACTAAGTACAATTTGTAGTGCGCAAAATTTTAAAGACTTCTCCTCTTTAAAAACTACAAAACGTTTATTTTCGAAACCATGAAATTAATTAGTTTGACGGAGTCTTGATTTATTCATTTTCGTGATGGAAATAATATTGGTACATGTTTCATTTCTATATGTCAGAGTAGTCTGTGCTATTTTAAGTGGAATGTGACGTATGCAAGGCATACACAATGTTTAAATGTTAATGTTCAAGATATATAATGAGGGATGATTATATCTCAAGAGTTCTGTTAGATTGCGTTGAATATGTTGTTTTAATTCAATTGTAACTGAAGTAATGCAAATTGTTTTAAATGAAAAATATACTGTTACTACAATTGAATCTTTGTGCAATTATTTTGGAAAATATTTGCATGCATATTTTATTTTTTCTTTTAAGTAATGGCTTTATTTAAATTTAATTTATTTGAAGATTTTCACTTTTAATTCTCTGATTTTTTCTTAATTTTTATGTCTTCATTTCCTTATTTTTTTATTTATATTTTTCTTTCACCAGGTCTGTTTTGTTTGTTCTACCCTTTTGATTTAATCAAATTATTTGGAAAATCCTAGCATCGCGGGTCTCTTGGGTGTGCATCAGCTGGTAAGTGAGCACGTTTACTATATTTTGTCACCTAGATTTATATCATCTCCACACCTTCTATTCGGAATGAATACGTTTGATTACGGATGTCGAGATGGTTTATTCGTAAAAAAATACCAATTTCTAACAACTGATTTTGATTAAATATTTTACGTCTCGAAAAGTAAATAATAATATTTTGTCGTTCTATTGTCATTGCCGTATCAGCACTCATGAAATGCTGAAAGCGGTTCTAATAAGTTTTGCAATAACATCTATGAATACTCAATGATCGTAATGAAATTTGTATTGTAAACTTTATGCGGCGCAATATTTGTTACACGGCACTAATCGGACTTTGTATTTGTCGGTAAATCTTTAGTAACCCAATATTTCTAATACATAAACAGATTAAATAGTAATAGCAGTGGAATAGATTGTTTCTCAGCAATCAAGTGTGCTGCTAATCTTTCCTGAAGGAATCACACTGAACTTAAAACTAAAAGTAACACTTTCCCCATTTATAGTGCAGATGAAGGAAGCCCTCGCAATCCTTCGTTTCCCTCCTAAGAGTCTTTAGAAGGCTCTAGAAGCTATCTTTAACGAATCACGTATATAATCCTGTGCAGTTGAATCTTAATTTTTTGCCACAAAAGTAGAATGCGAAATGTGCAGCTGCATAACTTCTTGTGACCAATAAGAAAGTTGCCTTTCTGAAAATTAGACGGTCATACTTACCGCTAGCATATATGTCGGATAGTTTCTACATGGAGCCCAGTTTAATGAAGTGTATTGGAGATTTATAGTTAAAACAGATATTGTAACGATTTCAAATTTTACTTATTTCAATTTATTATTCTCTCATTTATCATCCTAGACCTAAGAAAGTTTAACGTGTTTTTTCATTTCACTGTTAAAAAGTATAAAGTACTCATTTATATGAAAACGAGCAATATGGTGTTGAAAAATCTCTATGTATTTCATTTGGATCCGCTTTAATTTGTAATTAATATATATATATATATATATATATATATATATTACTTCGACAACTATGAATTTTTCATCAACTTAAAGGAATTTTTTATAGCCGATAAATTGTTTCGATTCATTTTCATCACTATCTTTGAAATAAATTACAACAAAAAGCTTAAAAGCCCTATTATTTGGTTGACATCTTAAATAAAAGAATTTCGCAAGCACAAAATTTCATAGTGAAGTGTGAATTACTTTCTGCACGCTCGCCAAAATCACCATCGAAGTGCCAATGGATTCGACCGCTTTCTTAATGTCTTCGGAGAATGAAATTATTCATGCATAATTTATTTTCGCCAATACATTTTCAGAATAATTTACCACAAAGTTTACCGTTCACAAAATTCAAATTTTGTTAAAACATTACGTTTTATTGCTATTTGGTGTTTATATCGAAGGAATTAATCAATTAAACTCAACTGATGCATATCGTTTTTTCATTTACAGCGAGTTTTCTCGCTATGATGTATGTTATTCCAGAATCAAAGCATATACCACGATGAGATATAATTAGAATGATTTCATTACTTTAAACGCTAAATGATGAATTTAGTCTCTTATTTTCTTAGATATTTCACCGTTATATTTTTTAAAGTGACGAATGCCGAAAGTTATGGACACATCGTTCGGACATTTCTCCAGTTATTTTATATCTCGAATTCGACGGAACACAATCCCTCTCATAGGATCGCCAATAATATCCGTCGGGATCTGATCCTCTTGCTTCGCCGATCTTCGATATGGAAATCAAACGGAATTTCATTCGAGTGGGCTTTCCGGCATGCTCGTAGCTTGGCAACGTCCAGCCACCGGGTGAAGGAGGCGGGGTTGGAGATAGAGTGGGAGGCGGACGATGCCTCCGAAACCATTTGAGACCTCTTACGAGATATTACTCTGTTGTGTGTGATATACGTATTTCTTTCAACCTTTTTCATGTGTTTCCTTCAAAAGTCCGTTCTTTTCAACCTCCTCCACGATTCCTCTCCCCCCTACCCCCACCCCCGGATTTTTCTCGCCGCCACTCTCTCATTTCTTTCTCTCTACTTCCTCCTCTCTCTCCCTCTTCCATTCTCCCTTCTCCTCTCTCCCTCTTCCATTCTTCCTCCATTCTCCCTCCATACTCCTTTCTCCTCTCTCTCCCTCCTCTTCACTTCCTAGCCCACTTTATCCTTCGCCCATAACGTTCCTTTCTTCGCCTCTCTTTTTCTCTGTCTCCTTAAACTCTTTGCCTTATCATTTTGCATGCATGCTCTAATTTTTACACGAATTTGCACAAAACATTTGTGGACATTATGTGCTGTAATTGATATCCACCTCTTCTCCACTTTCTCTTCTCGCCCTCGTTCCATTTACTTTCTCCGCCCTCTCTCAACCATTTGCAACTCCCCACAAGCCAATTATATAGCTCCATTTCCTCTCAAGACTTAAATAAATCCACGTCCTGCTTCTACTTATCGAGTTTTATCAACTTTTTTTATAGTCTTGAAAAATCCACTCGAGAAAATTCTTCTTTTTTGGGTTTGGGCGAGGTACGAGTGGGGATTTCTGCCTCCTCCGCGTCATCGATATGTGTTTCTGTCTCGGATTTCATCTCACTAACAATAAGTAAACTTCCCTCGACGGAGACTACGGACAGGATGGAAGACTTTTGCCTGAATTGATTTGAAGAATATTATAGTCGTGAGATTATTTGTCTATCTAATGAATAATTGTCATCGAATAATACCCGAAAATAATTTTCGGGAATAAATGAACATAGGGTGGTCCATTTCGGTCGTCTTTCATAATTCTCTGACATAATTGCGTCCCACTTAAAGGATGTCATTACATGTAAAAAAAAACCTCTCAGTTCGACAGGTGTGTAGTAGGAAGTAAGAATTTCTGAAGATTAGATCAAAATTAAAATGTCTGTTATTTAAGAGGGTGGATTTAAAAGTTGTTTAAATAATTATTTTTAATTTGAGTTTCAACCTAAAGAGGCAATCATTCTCCATTTCATGGTGCGGTCGTTCATTTTCTTTTTATTTAGACGAAAGTTTTCGCGATAACGTGCAATCGATTTTTATCCTTCATACGTCCATTTGTTTGTAAAGTAACTGCAAATGTGCTGAAAACCTGAAGCCAATAATGTCATAAACTCTAATAAGTGTTAAAAATTCAGAAGAAATGTGAAAAGATGCGAATTATGTAAAAAAAATCAACGATAAGAATAAGAATTTCCATTATTTCCTCGTGAAACAGTGCAAATATCTCGTTGAAGTTTCTATTTCTAAGATATTTACAAATATTAAAAAGCGTAGTTCTGCATAACAGATTCCTGTCGGTTACGTACAAATCAAATAGAAAAACGAATAATCCGTAGAATCGAACTCGATCCTCCGTTTTTAAAATTGAAGAAAAACGTCAATTTTCTTTCGATATTACCAAAACTGAAAGAATTTTTAAAATCGATGCAGCCCTTCTCAAGTAATTCTCTTTTTGAAATATGAATGCATGTGACTTCATCTTCATTTGTGTACAAAATTCGACATCTCGAAATTATTTATAGGATTAATAAAATAAATATTCTCTGAGAAATACTGATAAAAACTCGTTCACATATGCAAGTGATTGCAAAAAGTTTGAGAAACGTTGGTCTAAGCATTCTCGGCAAGGATCACATCCGCCTTCGCGTCCCCTCTCTTCTGCCCCCTTCCGTCGCTTGGCCCTTTTTTCCTTGCTTCGTCCTCTGCCCCCTCGCCCCTCGCATCGCTTCCTTCCTCGCTTTATCTTTCCGTCCCCTCTTGTCCATCTCCCTCTCCACTTTCATTTCCTCCTGACCCCACTCTAACTCCCACTCCACGGCCAACCTCGCGAGGGAGATGCGATTCCTAATATATCGAAGAGAAAGACGAATGTAATAATGCTGGGGTTTGGGCGTGGAGGCAGGAGGAAGATGGGAAAAGGGGGCAAGGGGAGGAAAGGGGCGGAGAAGTTGGGCGGAACTTCTCTTAAGGGAAAGCAGGTTAGGACAAATACGTTTCTAGTGAGACGCATGGATCGAATGACGGCGGAAGTGGGAGCAAAGAGAGGGAGAGGGGGGGAGAGGGGGGGGGGGGGGGGGGAGGGGTTTAGTCGAGGGAGGGGAGGGGACAGATTTCTCTCGGACGGAGAGAGAAGGAAGCTTGCTTTTTATTATCATTTCTAGGAAAAATTATTCGGTCGTAAGATTTTAAAAGGAATATTCCTCGCTATGTTTGGCGGACGATAACTCCGGAAAGAATTTCCAACGTGTGCTACGGAAGGGCAGATGGATGGGGGAGGAAGGAGAGGAGGAGGAGCAATGGCGAGGGAAGCGGGGGCAGGAAGGAATGGAGGAACTTATGGCAAGGCCCATACAAGAACTCGTTGTGTTTCAACTTGCCTACGTTTTCTATTCGAAATAAGCAGAACCTGCGGAAAACCCCTTTAGGAATGAAAGAATATTTATTAGATGTTTACATTTCGTTGACATATGGAGCGTTAATTTCAAAATATATTTCAATCTACTTTTCTACAGAAAAATGAGTTGACTACCTCAAGATTACATCAAACTCTTGTTCGATCAATCGAAAAAGTAAGTATTTAAGACGGAAAACGAAACGAATTCATTTTAAGTTCCTCGATTCAGGTCATAAATTGAAAATAGGCATTAAGCATAACGTAATTTGTAATTAGAATTTCATGGGATTACATGGAAACTGAATCATGGCCATTTAATGCTTAGTATGACTAACACAAGTTCAGGGCGATGAAGTAATTTCTGATGAGATGTAGTTCAGAATTCTACGGTGGACAAAGGTGTCCGCAGAATACTTTCACCGTTAATTAAAGTTACAGTGTGAAATACATTTGAGGGAAATATTGTTTGCTATGAGAAAAACTTTCAATTATTTCTCCAAAAGACCCAGCATCCTAATTAGCATAACTCCAATAACGCAGCCACTCCACCATCATTCCATTCAATTCGTCAGGTACGTTTATCTGTCTCTCGACCTCTTCCTCGCTTTTCCCTTATTGAAATTCTCGTTTATTCAGCGTGGCGCTCTCAAAAAAAGAAAGGTTCCCTTATTTCCGCTGCCCTTTACCTCAACACTTTTGAGCCTCGCCGACGCATGCACGCGCGCTCCCCGACAGTCACTTATTTTCTAAAATAAAATTAATTTCCTTCCGGCTTCCGTGCCCTTAAACACTTCTCCCCCTCCCTTTCCTTCTCCTCAAATCCTCCCGCGTGTTCCTCTCTTCCCAAAGTCACCTTGCCTCATTAACACGCACGCGCTGCCTCTGAACCTCCGTATGTAAGACTCCACTCACTTTGCACCCCCTTGTGCCCTCTTTCAACCTCCCACGACACCCTTAAACGTCTTGAAGGAAAAAAATGCGTGTTATGAAAAAAACAAAAGAGAAACGTCCCTCGCCTCTTTCTCTTTCACTCGCGTTTTCCTCGTAGCACTGGCGTCGTCGTTAATTTCCGAGAAATAAATCCTTTCATTATCCGGACCTCGCCATTTTTCTTAATTCGTTTTATTCTCGCGCCGAATGTTTTTAGAGGTTTCTTTTCATTTGTCGAACGTGAGGAGGAAAGATTGCGGATGGAACAAATGGTGGAAGCAGTTTTGTTAACTACTGGATTTGTTCTGCTCTACTAGGAAGTCGCTGTTAAACAGTTCTGGATTCATCAAAGTCGCACTCGCGGAAATATTTTTCCGCCACATATTACATTCCACAGTCTCACACGCTCGCTGCGGGAGAACAGTCTCATTCGACGTTTTCTTTACATTTCGGTGAGGTAAGGATACCTTTTCTTGCCGTTTCTAGCATTCAATACTTTTTCTAATTTTCCAGTCTTTTACTTGCCGATGTAACTCGTCCTCATCATGGCCAAGTTCCCTAAATCTCCCTCCCAATCTCCCTCCCAATCTCCCTCCCGATCATCATCATCACTTCTGGCCTTCCACTCTATTCCTCCATCTATCCTCCTCTCCTTCTCTCTCACCATGAATCTCTGCGTTACAATGCCAAGGCTTCTACGTACTTTTTCTAGCTGTTGAATTTATGTAACTCCATCAATCTCAGTTCTAATTAAATCATCCTTATAAGGCAGAGGAGGGGAGCCTATGGCCCGCAGGCCACATGCGGGCCACGAGGGCATTTTGTGCGCCCCGCGAAGATTTGATGAAAAAGTGACCTGTAAAATTTAACAGAGAAATTCATATTTTTTAAATTAAATTATAATACTAAAGTACTATATTGAAATTTCAACCCAAAAAACCTCATTTAGAATTTATTTTAGTTACATATAAGACATCACAGTAGCTTCCGATTTAAACAAAAATCCGGCTCGCCAATGCGGCCTCGAAGGATTCACTGCCGCCAATGCGGCCCTGTATGTTGGAAAGCTTCCCCACCCTTGTTATGAGGTATAAGGTGAAAGTGTTTTTTTAAAAAAAAAGGTAGAAATTGTAATCAGTTAGAAGGTTTTTATGAAATTTCAACAATAATTTCTAGCTAATTCCGCTTCTTGTGCTGCATTTTATTCATTCAGACATAATAGGCGTTAGGACACATCTTCCTTAATTCTTTCCCATTTCTTTCGCACGCTATATCGCATCGACTGGCGTTTCATATAGCGAAGGGATCTTCAAACTTTTTTACATACGGGCCACTTGGCCAACAAATTTTATGCTCGCGGACCAGAGTAATAACATAAAAAACGTTTTTAAAATATAGGCGCGTAATATAGATAAAAATGTATGCAATTTTCGTATCAAAAGGTGGTTTAGTGAATTGGGTGATTTACGATTTTTCCGGGAAAATTTTCGACATGTCCAATGTAACTTTCATATTTTCTTCGCCGAATATGAATGGAAAACAGACGTAAATGGAGTTATAAAATAGAAAATATTCAGTCTTATTCCTGGAATGACTATTACTTAGAAGTAAAAAGAGGTAATAATAAACAAACATTAATTGCGATCATATGACATACATAAAGAAATCCCATTTTTTCGCTTTCGCTACGTTTTAGTTACAGTTAGTTTCAAAATTTCGTTAGCGTTTTTCGTTACCTTATTCAAAAATTATTTTGTTACTTCGTTACGTTACGCTCAACGTTTTTCAACAATGCTTGATTGTTATATCTAGAAAAAAATGGCAAAGGCTCGAGGACCACATTAAATGGGGTCGCGGGACACACATGGCCCGCGAGCCATAATTTGGAGAACCCTGATACAGCGCATTGATTTTGGAAGACTTTATTTTCTCCTTGCGGTAATCTTTTCCTTAAAATTGATGTTTTTAAGACTCTAAACGTGATTTTTTCCTGTTAATATTGCATTCGGTGAGATATTAGTAGCAATAGGCTGCCTGGTCTCATCTCGTCCTAATGAAGACGTTATGCGACTGCATTCATTTGATTTTGCTTCTCTATATATTCTCTAGCTCTGAGATATTTCGGTAATTTTCTCATTTAGCCCTCTCCCTCCCATATCCTCCCTCCTATTTCTCCTTCTTTCGACCTCTCTCCCTCCCATATCCTTTCGTTCTCCCTCCTCTTTCATCCTCTCCCTCCATCCTCTCCCCCTCCCACTGTCTCCTATTACCAGACCAAACTTCTGTACGCCTTTAGGATCGCATTTCTCCCCTTCCCCCTCCCCAAATCCCCCCTCAACTCCTCTCTCCAATCCCCACCCACCGCCTGCTTTTCCCCAACAATCGCGAAATTCGCCCCGTGTAAGGGCAGATTCGGGACAAATCTTGCGCATATCGCGAACATTCTACGGACGGTTTTGCTTGTACTCTAATCCGGAATCATTTTTATCCAATACCGCAGAGATATTTAAGGTTAAAATACGGAGAAATGGCGATCGTACGAAGAACCTAAACGATTCCAAGCAAGTATGGCCCTTCCTTCTTCCCCTCCCCCGAACCTTCTCCCGCACTTTCTCCTTTCTCTCCACATCTCTCTCTCTCTCTGTTCCCTCCCATATCTCTCCCTCCTCCCGCTTCCCTCTCTCCCCCACCTCACCTCTATCTCCCTCTCTCTTTCTCTCCCATCGTTAAAAGAGGTGTGAGCTAAGGAGCGTCGAGCTCCCGTAATTGGAGTCCCATGAGAGCCGTTGGTGGGAGTCGTTTGTGGACTAAAGGGGGTTGGGGCGGCGGCGGCGGGGGTGGGTGGGGGTGGGGTGGGGTGGGTCCGCCGTGCTGCTGGAAGGAATCCGAGGGGAGGTGCGAGGAGGAAGCTGGATAAGGGGTCTTCGGCTAATGAGGAGAGCGGGTGGAGAGGGGTGTTTGGGTGTTTCTACACACTTCGCCCTCCTCCACGCAGGAAAGGGCGTAGAAGTAGTAGTGTTGGGGTCTGGGGAGTTTGATGTTTTAAGGGAGAAGAGAATTGGTTGCGTTCGGGTGGGAGGGGGTGGAATGGAGAGGGAAAGATGGAGGGGGAGTTAGGAGAGGGATGAAAGGGTTGAGACCTCGCCTTGATTGAGATATGGTGGCTAAAGTAAAGGTATTCCAGTTGGTTAGGTTCGAGATCCATTCTGTGCTCCACCCGTTGGCTTGCGATTTCCCTTCGCTGCTACGCATTGGTTTTTGTGGGCCTTTTTTCGAAGAAGAAGAACTATTGAACACCCGAATTGATAGGACGAGCGTCTTCTGTTTTCTCTTTCTTGCACATCTGAATATAAAACTTTTATATTTTTCTCCAAAAATATTACTTATAATTGCTTTAAATTCGGGAACCATTATGGTACAAATAGAAATTAAACACTTTCCTAAACAAAAGGAAGTTTTAAGTCCTTTTTAAATCTTCCATTTTTCAGGATCGTTTTATCGGTAAATCATGATTATAAATAGATTACTCCTTATTTGCGAGTACTAGGCCTAGAAATTTCTCCTTAATATTCTTTTGAATTATCCACGTAGATTTTTATTTTACTTTTAAAGTAAATCATCCACATAAAATGACTATTCCTTTAAAAAAACTTGAAATTCGTATTAAGGAATACGTATTTGTATACGAATACGTATCGAACAAGTGACGAAATTTTCAAGAAATTCAAACTTGAGTCTACATTCCGTATCGAATTCCGCAAACTTGGAGAAACGCAAAAATAAAAGACCTATAAATATGTAAATTCTTACGTTAATTTGAAATACTCTCCTTAAAATGTTCTCCTTCGACTCAAAAGTTCATCCAGACAGCGGAGAGTAAGGTAAGAAGCTTTATGAAATCCATGAATAACCATGAGTCGAGTGGGAACCCGTAGTAAAGGGTATTAGGAGAAGCAGTGAAATAAGAAAGTTGTACCTTAAGTATAGAGAAAGTTATAAGCCAAAAAACGCAGCATCCAAAGGACGTGGGAACTTTGAAAGGTGTCGTTTGCGTCGAAGCGAACTAAGGAGTGCCGAGATCGCTTTTGCTGTACTTTCAACAGACACGTGACCGCCTACAGAAAGAAGCCATTCTATTTGAGAACATCTTCGATTTTTCGCAGTAAATTTCAACTTATTTTCTTGCGTCACTGAATTCAAAATATTAAAGGTTACTCTTTTTTCGTGACCACTTATTGCAGTAGTTAATCTAACATAGTCATAGATAGATATTTTATAGCTTTGGTAAAAGTGACTAATATTAACTCACATTCTAAATCGAACAAGGTATTTATATTAATTTTTCATAATCATCCTATTATTTTAAGTATTCTCTTTGTTTAGTTGTCTATTTATTTTCTCTTCCTAGCTCTTTGCCTCTTTCCTTGCGTTCTCTATGTACTATGATTTCTTTCAAAATACCGCAGCCTCTCAAAATGTAACTCACTCATTTATTTTTTCTGTTTACTACAATTAAGGTCTTATCTTCGTCTACATTATTTGGAACTTCATTTGTTTTTACATACAATCCAACAACTTTTCTTCACTCTATCCACATATGAAAATCCTCTAATCTGCTCACATCTTCTTTTTCCATAGTCGTCTGGCGCAAATATATTATTCTACAATCCATATTAAATTTTTCACTAATCCCTTCTTAATATCTCGAATCAAACTGCCTGTCAACAACTCTTGTCCTCTCATGAACACCTCCGTTTGCTCTTGATGTCCTTGTCCTGGTCTCTTGTGCACTTCTTACATCCTCAGGCGGAATACTACCCAAAAAGTAAAATGTGTTTGTGGTAAAAATAAAAAGAGAATCGTTATCTAATGTGCATATGCTTAAATAATTGTCTCATACCTTAAAAGTATATACATTGGTTTTAAACAATATCTGAAATTGTTCATGAAAATTATACATAACACTTCGTATAAAAGTAGCTCGTAGTATAAACAGCAGTTCCTTAGACGATTTAAAAATCCATATTTTAGATTATTCTTTGATTTATTAACTTTTGAAATGAAACCATTCAGGAGAAAATTTTTCGAATTAAATGAATCACACGATTTGTTGATTTATAATTTTATGGTAGAAGCATATTGCGGAAGCAGATATTGCGACGTAAAATAATTATCTCCTCCGTTTCTAACTATGAATTTATTTGACTAGCTCTTCTTCTGCTGCTTATCCCTGCTTACTAAATATATCATTATAAATAATAACTTCCATGGAAGGAAACTCGTAATTTTTTCAGTCTTAAACCCATATTTGTTAACGACATTTAAATTTATATCGTAATAATCTTGTTCATTAACGCATTTAGTTAATAGAACAAATCATGTATGCAAGTATACGTGGCCGCGGAAATTTGATTCTCATGCTGAATGCAACGGAGTTATAATTTCGGTTTGACGAGGAATAATAGTTGGGGCGAGAATAGGTTTAGTATGAGATCGATACCTTATGAAAGGGAAGCTGCCGCCTGCTCCGGAGTAGGGTTAATCCGTTGAAAAGGGAAGACAATAGGGAAAAGGGGAACAGGGAGAGATAGAGAGTGAGAGGAAGGAGACGTGGAGAGGGAGATATTGGAGTGAGGGAGGGCACGGTGCTGGAAGGGGGGGGGAGAGAAGGGAAACCAAGTTGTTTCATATGCGTCGGTCTAATACTACCAATTTCCCAGGGATAATTGAGCAGGCTCCTGTGGAAAATCCATGGGATTTAACTCCTCTCTTACAGGACCTGTCCTCTTCTCCCTTCCTTTATTTCTCTCCCTCTCTCTTCGTCACCCTCCTCCTATGCTGCTTTTGCGGTTTCCTTTCATCTCTCTCTTCCTTCACCTTCGTCTCTTTCCCTTTGTTCCATCTTTTAACTTTCTCTTTCTCCTCTTCCTCAACGAACAGAGAGAGGGCATTTTACTTTCTTATTTCCATTCTTATTGACGTCTTATCCTCAAATTAAACTTCTTCTTATTCTGCTTATTCTCTCTCTCTTTCCATCTCACACTTTTTTCTTCTCTCTTCTGCTTTTTCCGGACGAATGAATTTGTTTATATTTTCCTCCATTTTATTCTTCTTCCCATTCATTCCCAAATACTCGATCGCTTCTCTATTTCCATTCTTATTTATTTTTTCTTTGTTTTTTCGTCGTTCCTCTACACTTTATTTCTATGCAATGCCTTTAGTTTGTTTTAGTGATATATAACATATAACGTTTAATTACCTAATGGTGTTAAGTTTATAATCCTTAAGGTACCCATATTATTGCATTTCATTCCTCCTTAATACATTATTTAGGATGTCCCAACTGAGATTATGTATCCTCGTAGGATGTTCACAAAATCAAAAAGGATGCTATCGCCACGCAATTTTCTCTCCATTCTCGTTATTCTCGCCTCATCCAAATATAATTCTGGTTTCTCATTTCCATAATGTTTTAATCCTTTGCTTATTTTAAATGTCGAGGTCACGGTATGGCTGTAATCAACTTATGAGGAATATAACTCAACTAAACGGTCGAGAAAACCATTTCATGGCCATTGTGATTATTTTTATGATAAAATTTAATAATTTTTACGATTTTATTGAGTAAAATAATTTAAAAATAATATAAAATTATTATATTGTATCATTTTTTAAGTGCCACACGCAATGATATTTAAAACCAAATTATTAATCGCTTTTCAATGCCCATTAACCTAATTGAACTATTTGTCTACTTAAATAGTAAAAGTAATAAAAATGAACAAATTCCCGTTGAAACAGCTTTAATTAATGCTGCGAGAATTACTTAAAGTCATAGAAGAAATTTTAACCATAGATTTATTAGCATATTAAGAACTAAATTTTGTCAAAAATTATTTAATTTGCAATGTTCATTGGTCTGAAAATCCTGTAATTATCTCATTAAATTTTATTAATTCAATGAATTCAGCCTTAAAATTCCTTTGAATCAAATATATCAAAGCCTTTGTGATTTAATCATATCGGCCAGTTATTTAATTTAAAAGAATTGACTTTAGAAAAGTTTTATTCTTATGGATGTCGGAGTATTTTTTAAATATTCTCGAAACTCATCATACAATTGGATTAAAATATTTGTTTCAATTTTGTATCAGGTTTAAAACTATTCAAAATATTTTTCGTTTTAATAAATATCGGTTATGGATTGGCACTGACTATAACGCCATTTAAACGTATCGTGATCATTCAAAAGATGCGCATTCTTTTATATTTATTTCGTTTTTCTTGTTCATACGGAAGTGTTCCTCAAAATGGCTTTTCCTCGCGATCACTTCCTGAACCATAAGAGCTTCCTTCCCTTCTCAATCCCCTACCTATCTCTCCCACCCTCCCTCTCTCCCTCCCTCCTTCTCTCCCTCCCTCCTCCTTCCCCTCCCTTCCTCTCTCTCCCCCTCCCTCCCTCCTTCTCTCCTTCTCTCTCTCTCCCTCCTTTCCCTTCTTCTAAAACCTCTCGCTTTCACCATGCATTACAACCCTCCCTCCTTTCTTACTCACCATTTCTCCTTTTAGCATTTCTCTCCTATCCTAAGCCCTCCCTCTATCCTCTCTCTCATTCTATCCTTATTTCTATCATATCCTCTTCCCGTCTAATTCCTGCAAACCTTCTTATTATCTACTCTAGTGTACCTATTCTCTCCCTACCCCGCTTTATCTTCCCCCCTTCCTCCACTCCATCCTTCCCCACACACCACCCCTCCCCTACAAATAAGCATCATCGAATGACTGCACTTTTGTCTTCTCCTCCCCCCCCACCCACCCCCTCCCCCACTCCCCCTTTCCTCTCTGGCAGCTCCCTTCTCTCCTCCCCCTCCCGTTTTATCTTTCCCAAACATCGTATTCAACCCTATTCCACTCCCTCCCTCTCTTCTCTCGCCTTTCCTCCCAACCCCATTTCCCTCTTGATATAGTCAAACTTCGAAATAACTTGTTTGGCTTAATTAACCCTTAATTAACGAAACAGTGGCGCATACCTAACTACCGTTAGCAGCGCTGCCGTAGCATTGGCGGTCGTCTTCGTAGACTGCTGAGAAGGCGGTTTTGGGTCTCAAAATATACTCCGTCTTATCCGCTTTGCTCCTCTTCCTCTTTTCTCCTCCTCCCCTCTCTCTCTCTCCCGTCCCCACTCCGCCTATCCAGCTATTCCTCTCTCCCTCTCTCTCCATTTCGCGCTTCTCAAATCTTGAGATTCTGCTAAGGCGTGGGGGATTTTGATTTCCAGCCGCACCTTGTACATGACACCGTCCCATTACCAATCTTCCTCATTGTTATCCGCTTTCTGCGAAACATTCGCCTGCGTCATCAATTATACCATGTTTCAAAGTCAACAGAAATCTGTTAAAAATCTTTGATACACACCTGCAACGAAAACATACCGGTTAATTAGCATAATGGGGAAAATTACAAAAAATTGATTTCCCATTGTTTGATTTTTTTCTATACTATTAACAATACTTCTGATAAACAAATGGCGTTACCCTATGTTAAAGTTGGCACCTCCAGACAAGCCTCTGGCTTTGGGAGACTGGGAAGATAATTCATTTCTCTTTATACTTATATTCATGTTTTTGTTTTTCATTATCTATTTTTAATTTGCATCTGTTTGTTTTGAACTTGTATCTGTTTGTAATAATTAAGAATTAAATTAAATTAAATTTTTAAAAACTCTTCAATTAAGGTCCTTATGTTAATCTGTATTACTCATATGTTAACGATATACATATTATCAACATTTTCTTACAAACATACATATATAATAAAAACATATTTGTATTAAATACCACCGTTGTGGGCATATATCTCGACAGTCTAATAGTTTTTCGATGATAAGGACGCAGATTAAAGTTGACTTGACCGTTTTTGTTCCCTGTGTTGTCATTATTAATTTATTCAATCTAAAGCATATTTTGCTGTGTATTCATTCGTGATGGATACGCTTAAATTACTTAATATCAGTTTTCATAGCCCTATTTATATTTTAGATCATTTTCCATACTTAACCATTTCGCCTATTTTTTCTATCTGCCGCTAATTATTTAACTACCTTGGTTCAATAATTTGGACGGGGTTTTCAATTGAAGATTTTAAATTTTTTCAGCAGAAATGACTCGCTTGCTATATTTTTTGTTTCGAAAACATTGATTTTTGGGGTAGCATGTCATTTAATAATTTAAGAAAATAATTGGGTAAAACTTTGAAAAATCTACGGCTCTAAAAATATTTTTATATGTTCTAATTCAGGGTTTCCCAAACTGTACTATACGAGGTTCCGTAATATAGATCCGATACTTTCTTCTTTCTCTTATTTACAGCAGGAAATGTGAGCCTCCCTTGTAAAGTGTATACTGTAAGATACATAAGCTACATACATAAAAATTATAATGATTTCAAAGTTAATTTTATTACAATTAGTCTTACCTTATCTTATTTAGGGTTCCGCGAGGGAAAAATATTTTAACATTAATTAATTAATATTTTAAGTCTTTCGTGGTTTCACAAAGTTTGGGAACCCCTGTTCTAATTAATACGCAAGGAATTTTATTAATGAGCAACAATATCATCAATATAACACTATTTTTTAGTATTTAAGTCGAAGATAGCAAAATTATTGTATACAAATATGAAAACACATCGTTTATTGTTTTTAGTTATATGTAAACATAATTCCAAGTTTTGCCTCAAAGTGACTAAATATTAATGCTAATAAAAATACTAAATATTTAGTATTTAAAAAATCTTTTTGCGTCATTTTCATCTTAAAAATCAATCACGCAAAATAAATTATGTGATTACATACTAAAATAAAACGCATCTCCTCACCCGCAACTATACTAACAGAGAGCGTTAAACTATCTGATTTTCCAAAGCAACTCCCGCGATGATATATGTTGATGGTTAAACATTTTAATACGTTATTTTTTACTAACTTCGGTTACTTTGAAATCGTGTCTTATAGATCGTTATCATAACAAAACATTTAGCTAGAATTCGTCCGTGGGCGTCTGTCTGTTGTCGAACGCTCTCATGTCTTGGGGTAACCTTATCTTATTGGCTCATTCATCCGCTCTATCTGCCTCGCGCTAGCTGCTTCCTTTCTCTCCTCCCCTCCCCTCTCCCTCCCCCTCTTCTGTCGAGGCCCATGTCTCCAAAACGACCCCTCTTCCTCCTCCCCTCCTCTCCATCTTCCCCCTCCTCCCCCTCTCCCTCCCATAACCCACCCACTCGCCCCAATGCAAAATCCCTTTTCCTTGCGTTTAACCTCTTCCCCCTCCCATCCCCTCCTCCGAAAGATAATCCCTTTACTGAGGCCCTTAATCAACGTTCGCCCTCTTAATCATCCTCTGTCTCATCCACATCCTACCTTCGCCTCTTATCCTCTTAACGATTCCACATGTAGGTACTCTCTCTCTCTCTCTCTCTCCCTCTCTCTCCCTTTCTGACTCCTTTTTATTCTCTCTCGCTTTTTCTTCCTTTTCACATTCGTCCGTATCTATTAAAATCTCTTTTCTCTGTCTATTTATCGTCTTCTATTTCACCTCCCCCTTTTTCTCGGTCTTCAAAGCGCTTATAATGATTCATTCTCTTTCCTAGCTGTTTCTTTTTTCGTCATCCTTGTGTGTCAGTTTGAGTTTTACACATCCTATCCCCTTTTCATTCTTCTCCTTTCCGTTTTCTTCCTCACCTTCCTCTTGTTGGCCGACGTTAAGATATCCGTTTCGTCGTATTCCTCCATTTCCTATTCCTTTTCCTTCGTATTTTCTCCTCCTCCATTCCCCTCTTTCTCCTCCATTCCCCTCTTTCTCCCCGTTTCGCTCTCTCCGTTCGAATTTCGCCTCCCCATCTCCTCTCCGCCATTCTCTCCCCTTAAACTTATCTCTTGCAGCCATTCTAATTCTCATGTGCTTAAGTAGAGCCCGTTATTGGGGCGGTGAGTGTGATTGTGACCTCCGCTATATGAGGTCGATGATACGAATCCAACCAGAGGAAGTGAACGATATAGCGGCGTGAGACCTGCAAAGCTCATTGCCAACGGCAAAATATATACGTAGATGCACGTTTATTTTTACTCGTAAATGACAGTGACTCAAACTATTTAAAAAGGAACTCGATACACCCTGTAATTAAATTTTATTTTGTCAAACACTTTTCTGAATTTTCTGCTTATTACACGCATTTCATACGATTAAGGTTATATATATTGGAGAATTTCGTAATCGAAGGACACGTTTAAAAATTGGTATAATATGAGTTAATATATATTACTTAATTAATACAGATTTTACCGTTGCCGATGAAAAAGTCCTTGACAGCAGGGCTTTATCGTTATCATGCTAAATCTCAAATATCGTATGCTAGTTTTACTTTGTAGATTACATTTTTGGCCCTTAAAAGTTTAAGTTAAATCAGCAAAGTCATTCTGATGTCCAGGCGTCCAAAGAACCAATAAAATACCTTAGGAATGTGAACAACTGTATACTAATCGCATCATTTTATTGCCTGATTATAGCGGCAACGGACTCGCTTCGGTTTCGAATTCCGAGAACCAGAAGTTAACTTTAATCAGTTTTACTTAATTTCCTCCTTCGCCAAAAGTTTTTGTCGCTTTCTCCGGCTCCATAAAACCCTCTGTCCGTCGCAAAATTTCCTTCTCTTCCTCTCCTTCTTCAAACCCTCCTCTCCCCCTCTCTTCTTCCTTTCCTCAGGCCTCCCTCACCAAATCCCTCCCGGTTATTAGATTTTCATGACAGATTGTGTCCAAAGAAAGAGTAATAGACTGATTTGCATGAACTTAGCTTAATTGCAAATCGCTGTAACAAGAAGACGGTTGGTGGGACGGAAGAGGAACGGAGGTGGGGTGAATGGGAGTTGGCGGGAGGGAGAGAAAATGAGATGCCAGGGAGGGATGGAACTGGGAGGGAGGGGAGGTTGCGGTGGGGGGGAGGAGGAGGGGGGGGCGTGATGGGGGAGAAGAGGGTGTGTGACGACCAGGGTTAGAGGAATGAGAGGAGAGCAGGACTAAGGTGGATGGAGGGAGGAGGGGAACACGGGTGGAAAGGGGAGCGAGTCGATAGAGTGGGGAGTTAGTGGGTTGGGGGTTTTGGGTGGGACTCACGGTCTGGGAACGGGGATTAGGAGAGGAGCGGATGGTATGGTCGGAGAGAAATGAAAGCGGGGAGCATTCGTAGCAGGACGAGTGCTTGTAAAAATTGCTTTCCCATCAAGAACGTCTGAAAATAAAAGTAGAAGAGGAGGAGATAAACGTTCTCTCTCTCTCTCTCTTTTGGCCAATCGCCTTCCTACCACTAAAAATACACAGAATTAAGAAAATTATTCCTTCCTGATTAATGCCATGAAATTGCGATGTATCTGACGGATAGTGGTTTTTTTTTTCAGAGTAACTAGATTGCCGCGCGAAGCGTAGTTAGGTCCGAAAAGCGCGTCGTTAACTCAATTAAGTTCCTCTATTTTTTTGTTTCATAAACCGTCGCTAGGCTACCGTTCGATGTGCGTGGGCTCGAAAGGGGTTTTGTGTGTGGCTGTGGGAATGGAGAGAGGGATTTCGCCTGGCGTGTGGAGTGAAAGGGGTGGGGTGGGGTGGGAGGGAGAGAAGGGGGGAGGAGGGGACGGGAAGGAGTAAGCGAGGGAGAAGGCGAGCGAATAAGACTTTTTGATAACGTTAATTAAGAGTTGTAAGCTAATGAAGCAGTCAGTCGATATAATCCTGCTTTTATGGAAACGAAGAGGAGTGGAATAATTGTGGAAGGGGCTGGGTTGCGGCTAGGGGTGTGGGGAGGAGGGGAAATTGAGGGGTGGAGGGGAAATTGAGGGGTGGAGGGGAAATTGAAGCGGGGAGGAGGCAAAGGGAGGCCGCACCTTTGTACGGGACGGGGTGGGGTGGGTGTGCGGGGACGGTGGGTTTTGGATGGAGGGAGGAGTAGAAAAGGGGAAAGAGGGGACGACGGTTGACAAAAGGGAGACGAGGATAATGGCACGCGCGTGTAAAAAAAGATAATGCGATTAAAAGCGATCGGGAGCATTTTTTCCCTGACCGTTTAAAAGATGGAGATTTCCGTAACTTTATGAATTGCCCGGTTTAATTTTACCTTTCCACGTTTTTGTTTATTCTCGGAGAGTTAGTGCGGAATTGGCTGATAATTAAGTTTAAAAGTGTTTCATTGCGTTAAGGTTACTTTAAAAAAAATGGCATAAAGATAAGTCCAATCGGATAAATGCACAATTTGCGCCTTAGATGGTTTACAAATGAATTCCCTGTAGAAAAATAAACGGTGACAATTCGATCGCATTCGAATGGGAATACACTTCGCATTACCTAAATTGGACAGAAGCAGCTTATTTTGGCTCAAATATTTAAATGTGCTCCAATAAAGTAAATGAATAAACGCTTTGCAAATAGTTAATGTTTAGATTCGCAATATAATTTTATTAACTAATACATAGATGCTTCTTACATAAATATGAGAAGGAAGAGAGAGAGAGAGCAATTTTAGAAGGTCTACAGTATGCAGCTCGGCATAATGATAGGTCATTGGGTATAATCGACGGAGAATTTTAGAAATTATTAAAAACTTTAGGATATTTTTTCCCAACCCCATTGTTTAATTCTTACTCAAGCATAAGAAAAACATTGTATTCAGTGCAGATCTTTAAACAATTGCATTTTTAAATTAATAAAAATTGATATTCTAGATATAAACAGATCTATAGCTGAAAGAACGAGTTTTATTATTCTTGAAGATAAAATTCAAATCCCGGACGATTTGGAGCAGTTAATTTTTTTTTATCTTATAAAGCGGGAAATTTTTCCAATTTTTAGCTAGGAAAAATGTTAGCTACTATGACAGCGGGTGCATTGTTCTTAAATGTAAATTAATAATCCTATATATTAATTACGAAGTGAACTTGATCGACATGTTGATAGAAATGTAGAAACATCCGGAAAAATATGAAAACCTCTAAATTGGGGATAGTTACGAAATAATAAATTTGCCTAGTCATCCGATGGGAGGAGTATGGTGCTCTTAAAGTTGCTAAATACCTCGTCATCTGCAAGGTGTGTTATTCTATTAATGTTATAAATTCGTCGTTATCCGGAGGGAGTATGCTGCGTGAAAGCATCAAGAAGTGGAGAATTCTAATACCTAATGAAATTTACCTGAATAATAAACGTTTTAAAACCTTTTCCTGCCTCATTTCACTGCGAGAAACACCGCAGCGAGCAAACTAGTAATAAAGATAATTAGAATTTACTCTTAAATTAAAAGCTCATTATCGTGCCTACTACATAATTTTCAATTCGATGATAGAATTGATACTTTTTATGTAGATTTTTAATTAATACATTTTTTATTTTAAATTATTAGCTTCTTTTTGCTATCGCCAACAAATAAGGTAAATAATTGACTTGTAAACTTGATAAACAAATTTTCTTCTTCACTGCTTCTCTTATGGGAATTTAATAGGCTAGATTGAAATGTTCTAGGATTATTTTAATCAACTGTATTGTTAATTTAATTCTCACAGAAACTCATCAGACACACTTGCACTTAATTGCACAAATCTTAACTTTCGCAAGATAAGTTTTTCCAATATATACCACGAAAATAATGAACAACCATAAAAATTATTATATTTTCTACGTACAATCGATTTCACTTAGTACCTCACATTTTTAAAAGTCGCCTCTCTATTTCATTTAAATGTATCTAGATGAATTATAAATATTAATTTGGGTAACATTAGAAGAAAACACTGCATTATTCGCATGCATAATATTCTTTGACGAGCGACAGTGGCGGATCCAGAGGGGGGGGGGGGGGCACCGTGGCACGTCTCCTCCCCCCCTCACCCCCCCTGTCGTCAGATCCGCAAATATTTAATTGAAAATTTATTAAATTCTATATTAGTATTAATCCATTTCCAAAGCCCAACCAGGTAGTATAGATGTTATTTGGAATTCTGTATGGGTAACAAAAGATTAATTCAGCTTAGCCCTTTCCGTACTGACTTTAAAATGTGTGGTTATCCCTCCCCGTACCAATCCGGCCGAAACTGACTGCTCCACTTCGACCTGATCTGCGTCATCTCTTTGGGCTGATGAACTTCGTCGTTATGCTAACTAATTGTAAGATGCATTAGCGTAACGTACATTTGTGGATTTTGTTATTTATTTAATTTACAAACTGCTACTAGAGTAAAACCTTGTAATTTCGAAGTTCAAGGGACCAAAAAATTACGACTTCAAAGTATCCAAGTTCGAAATAACGAACTTTCATAAAAATCGAACTTTTTGACGTTTACTTCGGCAGCAAAACCGCAATACAGAATCTTATTTATCCGTTCTAGTTAGTACACACCAGTGGTGCCTAAACCTTTCAAGCCCAGGGGCTACTTACCTTGCGCAAAACTCACGACGGCCCCCTCCTTCATATAAATCGGTGAAACTCTATCTGGTAGAAAACTGAATAGACAAAAAATGTATCTAAATACAGGTCATTTTTATTAATAAAGTTAAAAAAGTGGTTTATATCAAAATACAGAGTGACTGAAATGTGTAGTTTTTCATTCGGATACCATTACAAATAAATTTTAAATGCTAGTGTGACACTTGCGGTTGAACATTTTCTGACACTTTTTTAAAATCTGGTACGAACGGCGACACAGCGAGTGTCATACAATCCTTCAAATGCTTCTCGAAAAGACGATTCCTGTGTTTGGTTTTTATGATATTCATCTGTGAAAATTCTATCTCGCAAAGGTATGAATATCCAAAAAACAATTTTACTTTATATGCGCATTTATTAATGTTTGGATATATCAAGGGGTCAACTACTTTCCACAAGCTACCATTAAATTTTCAATAGACTTCAATCAAATATCACTTTGGATAGCAATTATTTCAATTTCAACACAAACGTAAATTGTTCGACCAGATAAGATAAACTACTTACATCGAATGTCAAAATTGGATTTGCCAGAAATAATAAAACCGGCGCAATTCCTTTCAGATCTTGAAAGCGTGTATTAAATTCATCTTTAAGCAAAGAAAGGTTATTTATATGTCGTTGTGGCAGATAATTCTTCTGGTTGTCGCTTGTTATTTTCATTAGTGATGGAAAGTGCTGTAAATTATGGGTTCTCAAATGAGATATCCATAGGTCCAACTTATTTTTAAAAGAATTAATGACACTCAACATACTCGAGATATCTTTATCTTTTCCTTGTAATGTTGAATTTAATTCATTTAAGTGTGTCGTTGTATCTGTCAAAAAAGCCAAATCATTGATCCATAATGTGTCAGCGAATTCGTTGTAAATTTCTTCTCTTGATTGTAAAAATGTTTTAATTTCAGGTAATAAATCCAAAAATCGATTAAGCACTTTCCCTCGGCTTAGCCACCTGACTTCAGAATGAAATATAAGATCTTTGTAAGGCGAGGTGTCAAATTCTTCAAGCAAGCTTTTTAAAAGTCTAGGCTGCAGTGCTCTTCCACTAATTGAATTTACTATTTTAACAACACTCATTACATGAGAATATTTCAATATTTTTCCACATACATTTTGTCGATGTATCACACAATGATAGCTTTTAAAGTTAGGAATGCCGTCATCATTCTCGCATAGTGAAATAAAACCGATGTTTTTTCCCAACATAGATAAATCGTGTATTAATTTCTTGAATGCCTCGTATATGTCTATACCTCTTATTTTTTCGCATAAAGTTAAGTTTGAAAGCAAGGACTCTTTTGTAGAAAAATCGTCAAAAACCATTCTTATGAATACTAGAATTTGAGCGTGATCTGTGACATCGGTTGACTCATCAATCTCTACTGAAAAATAAGTACATTTTTCTATATCGTGTTTTAACTGAGAAACAATATCTTCTGACAAATCCTCAGTACGCCTTTCTATGGTATTTCTTGCCAGTGGTATTTCCTTGATGGTAGATACAATATCATTTTTGTTTTTAAAGTTTTCAAATAAAGATTCAGCAACTGCAAGCATAGCTTCCTTGAAAACTGCACCATCTGAAAATGATTTTTATGGCGTGCTAAAATATAACTTACTTTGAATGATGCCTCCGTTGCTATCTCAATGAAGACATAACTAGAAAGTTTTCTTGCTCGTAGTAATGTTTTGGGTAGATATTCATTTTAAAAATCTTTATGACACTATTATGATGCCGTTCCACGTTTGATCTTTTGACTGACTGTGAGATACTGACGAGTGACGTAACAAACACACTGCTTTTCCGTCTACATTTGTAAAAAAGAATTGCTCTTCCCACTCTTTTTGGAAATACGGCTTTTGTTTTTTAGATGAATATGCTTTATGACTCATTTAGAAAAATATATGGTCCTCATTTAAAATTAAACTATTTTTTTAGCTTATTTAACAAGCGCAATATTTTGAACCGTACGCTATTAAAGTACAAATGATGCTGAGCAGAGGATGTATGTACGTCAGGCAGCTTTGCAATCTCTGAAAATCGTAAAGCAAAAGCACTAACTTAAAAAATATATAATATAATAAAAAATATGTATAATAAAAATATCTAATATATTTAAAATGTGAAATATAAGATGATACAAATTCCGTGCGGTTCTGGATTGCAAATGAAGGGAAGCAGTTATTATGTGTATTAATTTATTAAAGAGAAATAAATATGAATCAGACAGACGGAGAGGCGACTTTATTTTGTGCGAAACTGTGACTATATGACTTCTGTATTTGCTACCAGTGGCGCACCCAGGAAGTTACTTTATAGGGGGGAGAGGGTCAAAAACCTCAAACATTACTATATTATTTTTTGTTTTTGAATATCCATCATTTTAGCTGTCTTACAGAATTTTTTATTTAATAAACATATAAAGTTACCGGTTGGACATTACTATTGTAGTATACACGGCGAATTCGAACAGAGCTGAAGTGAACACTTAGTTTGCGATTCACAAAGACCACTACGTGTGAAAAAAGGTTCAAGTGAATGTCCAGAATTTCCCAGTACATTTCAAATTACTCTTTTATGCCGCGAAGAATAGACGTTCAACCGCGCACCTATACTCCATTCTGCTACATTGTTCAAGGGTTTCTCAAGCGGGATCCAGGGATCCCGTACTTAAAATGCATCCGGGAATTTCCCAGGAAATTCCCGGTCTACTAAACGAGAAATATGATCTACTTTAGAAACATATCCACACAGGAAGATAACTAATCGCATTAGTGTGGAGCAAAATTGTAAAAATGCATTATACAAGGCGTCCATAAAGTCCTTGTGCACTTTCAAAAATTAATAACATTTGTTATACAGACCATAGAGACATTCTGTAAACGGGATATGAAAGCATATTTACTTAAGTTTTGTTTAATTTGGATCCTGCAAACTTTAAATGAAAGGACCATTAATAATATTGTATCTTTTACAGATCTTGCAATTAATTTAAGATGGCGATACGCTTAACTCCTTTCTATATCTACCAGAATTCAAGCGCATAACAGTTCCTGTTCGTGCAAATTCTCCGGATTGAGCAGTGTATCTTCTTCTCATGGCTGTAAAGCATCTGAATTCTGCTAGCCATATCACAAAATGTATCTTTTCCTCCACTGTCGCCATTTTCAATAATTCGAAAGGCATGAAAAAAAGACAAAATTATTAATGGTTTTATGATCTGTCATTTGGAGGATTTATAATAAATAAAACTCAAGTAACTAAGCTTTAATGTTCCATTTACAGTATGTCTATATCATCCATGCGTTATTAATTTTTGAAAGTGCACATGGTCTTCATACACACCTCGTGTTGTATGGGAATTATACAAAATATTTAAATAGACTACATTACTTTTCATCTGTTATCAACATCATTATTCATTCGAGATCGAAATTATCCTGTTGAGCGCTTGAATTTTAGACATATTATATGACCCTGTTTAAAATGTTTTCACTAAGAGCGGTAAACATCACTTTAATATTTACATCTTGTAAGCATTTTTCACTCTGTTTGTGGTGTTATATCCAGTTTATCAATAATAAATACAAATGTTTACGAATACTTTATTTATTACTTACTATCTTGCTATTATGTTTACGAAAACTGAATCCTGAGAAATTCCCGGGATTCGACCGTTTGAGTTCCGGGATCCCGGTATTGAGAAAAACCCGGGAAACGTTAATCCCTACATTGTGCTGTTCTTGTGTGATGAGCTGAATCCGGCTCCCGTTGACTCGCGCGAGCCTGTTGTTAAATTTTTAGAAAATATGAAAATTTATTGATTTTGTCCTTTCAAATATATTTTGCCATATCTGATAGTCAATTAGCGACAATGTATGAAATGGAATATATTACGAACCGAACACTTCTTAAGTTAGCGGAACGCTATTACTAAACTAGAGCGATCTGGTGCCCCTGGCATGTAGGCATCCTGCCACCTTTATTCAAATTTCTTTGCGACTTTTTTGAGAACCGGTTCTTAATATTTTTTCCAGCTCATCACTAGGTAAAACCACTAGGCTTTTATTCTTTGGCTCATCACTTATTCTCGGGAATGATATTTTTAGAAACGACATTCGGTGTCACTTCGTACGTTATTTAAATATTGGTTCAGTTACAGAAATCAATATTACACGGCCTTTTCTGGAGCATATCACTTTTTCATTGGAAAAACGTTGCCCAGGTTTGGAAAAACATGAGAAACATTTGGAACATGAGGAAATATGGGTTCTTGCAACTTCTGTTCATTTCGTCTTGGTTCTCGAATTTTGCTATCAGATTGAGAATGTGAGCATTCATAGTGATGCAAGGATAAGCTGATTCATTTATTTGAATCATCTACGACTTTTATTTCACATTGACTACTAAATAGGGTGATCATATTCCAACGAGGTGAAAACGGGACATTTCTGTCGTTGTAAGGAAAAGGCTGGACAAAATTTTCGCATGACTATTTTAAATGGTGGATCTATCACGATCTATAGCGAAAAAGGCGAATACGAACTTTCCTTACAGTCTGGAGCATTAGCATGCCAGACTAGTACGAAGCTGACAATCAAAAGAGAATCCGACTAGCGTCGTCATTGTCGAAACTAGAAGGGAATAAGTTAGGTTAAACCCGGGCAGGATAGTATATGCGGAGACCAGGTTTGCCACCTCAAATTTATCAATGACACTGAGGTTTCCTAACCCGACAAATGCGACTGAAATTAACATTTGTTGTTCGTTTGATAACCTCTCATGTTTCCGAGAATCCTACATTTCTACTAGGAGTATCAGCTATACTATCAGATAATCTAAATTTTATTTGCGATGGGCTTCAAAGCGGCACAAAATGGCTTTTTTGATTAAAAAACGGGACTGTCCCGGAGAAAATGGACGTTTGGTCATCCTACTATTAAATAAGTAAAAGGGAGTCACCTGTTTGGGGCACTATATGTATTTCGTGTGCGAGAAATGAGGGAAAAAACGTGATGTGATGGCGCGCGCGCGAACCTTCTGCTTACACGGGATCGAGGTTTACTATTAAACGAACTGTTCGTGAGTCACCGGACCAGATCATGACTTCGAATTTCATTGTAGGCGTATTTCGAATAATCTGTACAAAAAAGTATGCAAAATCCTATGGTGTTGGCTGGGGTGTAATCTTAGCTTCGAATTACACCATACTTTGAATTATTCTGGATCAAAATAAAGGGGTTTTACTGTAGTAGTTATGGAAAGGACTCGAAAAATACGGTCTCCCGCTCGCCAGTGGCGAATTGATATTACCAGCTGGCGACAATCTATTCGCAATAACAATTTTTATTTGTAAATTTAGTTCTCCGCCGATCTAAACCAACTTTCCCTGATATTCAAAATAGATTCGCCTGTCGCAATTGTCGCTGGAACGTCTGTGAAGCGGTTACATCTCGGCCCTTAAAAAAGCGTCTCGTTCGTCTCGCATCGTCGGGAGTCTTAAAGTATCTATTATTTTAGTAGTATCTTACTAGATCCAGTATAATATTTTAATGGGAAATTAATACCGTGAACTAATTAGATCATAATAAAGGATTGACGGAGAAAACATTTCCTGAGAACATGTCGATGAATGGAAAATTTCTAGAAGTTCAGCTATCTGAAATACCGCAGGTAATATTGAAATTTGAGAAGGCTATTGAAAATATTCTTAGTTAATGGTATGAAGTTAAAATATTATGTAAGAAATTGAAGCTAGATGATATTCCTAAATCAATAGGTTCACACGGAAAAAGGTTTTACAGTAAGTTGATATCTGTCGTATAATAGCAGTTCTTTCAATTTCAACGGCATCGTGTGAGAGAGGTTTCGGTGCTATAAATACAATTAAATCTAAGAAAAGCTCTTTTTTTTACAGAATTCTAGTTTTGATGACCTCTTAATGATAACAATCAATAGACTCCCATTAAATTTATACAATCCTTTTCTTCAAGGTTGTGCAGCTAACTGTTACCAATGGCTACCTACAATGTTTGTTTGTTTATAGATATTTTATTATGTGCCCATCCTGCCAAATTTTTCTGGATCCGCCATTGGCGAGCGTAAGCGCATGTGAAAAAGGGACCACGAACACATCCATCCATATTAACATTCGCATTCGCTCGAATTCCCGACAGAAATACATTTTTTCGATTTTCCCGCTACGAGGAGGGAAGCGCATCCAACGTTTTCGATAAACCGACCGTGAAATCTTCAAATAGATACGAAGCAGGAAACCGCTTTACTTAACGAAGCGTGACCAAACGGACATCATTTCCCTCCCAAGGATCATCCTGAACGCAATTAAATAATCTTCGAAAAATAAACTTTAACCTCTCCGAATCTTTCGAGTGCGTATTTCTTCATGGTGACATTTCCACGTGACTTCTCTCAGTAGCACGTAAGTTAAGGTAAACGGAAGGATTGGAAGGGTGCGAGTACATAGGAGATGTAGAGTGGATAGCATGAATTTGAGACTAGATCTGTTCCGAAAAAGCGAGAAGTCGCAAGCGGCTGCAAGGGAGAGGAGTGTAGAGGGGGGAGGAGGGGGGGGGAGGGGGGGAGGGGAGGGGAGTTTGATGGGATGAGGGTTCGGATGGGAAAGGAAGAGGGTGGAGCGGAAGGATTTGGAACCTCGGCGTCGAGAGATTAGCCTAACTGCCTCTCTCTTCTCTCTGTCAAACTCTCGAAACCCTTTGCCTCTTCATCTGTCTCTCTCTCTCCCTCTCTCTCTCTCTCTCTCTCTCTCCCTCGCCATATCCTTCCTTTTCTATTTACCTCCAACTTACCGTCCTTTTTATCCCTTTACGATCTGATTTTATGTGTATCGTTAAAGTTTTAGTATAATATTCTCTGTTAAGGGTCAAACGCTTCTCGCTATTTGTTAGACAGAAAATTTTCCATCAAAAATCGCCGAATAATTTTAAGACGGGAAAAGGTGACTTTTGGGTCGCTTTCAATAATCCAATGTTTATTACTCCGTCCTAGATCGAATGGAACGTAAGAAAGTGAGACGGCTTCGTGTTATATGCCAAACGCGATTCTCGTCACTTTATTGAATCATTGCGCAAGTTTCTGTTTAGCGATTTATCTTCAAATTTTCAAAAACAATTATAATAAATTGGAACATTTATATAGAGATGGTTTACGCCAATAATCTTCGTTCTATTATATTTTCTTCTATTCAGCGTTTACAACGAGAAATCCTGATCGATGTGAATTTTAATTTTACGCATCACAGCTGAAAAAAATAAAATTCACAAGACAACCTATATTAAGCACGATGGTGTTGAATGTTTCTTGCCTAATGTTACCATTTCGTTAAATATACTTCGTTGAATACCGTTAAAGAATTAATTCAGTATAATTTTGAAGTAGCGATTTCATGTAGTACTCCATACACATTTTAATTACAATTAACCCCTTAAGGGTTGGCGGCTAAATATTTAGCCAGCGCTTTTTTGTCACCGAGTGTTTAATTTGTTTGTTTTTCGGCTAAATTGGCATATATTTTTATAAAGAATATTCACAACGCTTCATAACGTTCACAGAAACGTATTTTGAAAATAATTTTAACAGTTATCTTGAAAAATAATGCTAAATATTTATCCACAATTAGACTATGTAACAGTGCTCTCAGATCGTGTGACCCTTAAAGGGTTAAATGATGTTGCTATGCAACGAAGCACTCTATGCTACGTTACATCACTTCGTAATTTGCAATCTGAAGTCTAAAGAATTTTTCATTATTTTCACTCTTGTTATAAAATTCTCCAAATCTTAATTCTAATTTTAAGATGAATTTATTTTGCTGACATCAACATGATTTTATTGGATCATTTATGAAATTGATAAACACTTCTTTCGGAATTCGACGATCAAAATTATTAAACGGTATATTTAGTCTGGCAGAGCACAACCCTTTCCTTTACTACAGATATTTTTTATTACTTACTAAAAGGCAATACTGAATGCTCGAATTATTCATTATTATTATTATCATCAATAATTCATATAACCTTCCGTTAAACTAGTCATATGTAGCATAGTGAGCTGCAAATTCCTCTCAATAATTGGAAAATAGTTCTAATACGGTTTGCGAGGGCCAGAATAAGGTTTTTCTACAATCATAGTTGGCATAAAAGCACTCCAAACCTATAAAAATCAAATAATTCATTTACTTGCTCTTACATCAAGACAAGTAGTATTCAGAGTATGAAAAAACGAAACCTTTTCCCCACTCATTTTTTAAGAGAACACGCCTCGCTCGCTTTGCTCCGAGATAACGGTTTGAATATAATTACCCTTCTCATTTTGTTTATTTTTATCCTCAAACGAAAAATAATTAAGGATAAAAAAATCTCTTTGTCTATAGATCCCTCGATTCCGCATATCAAAATCCTTTCTTTTGCTTCTTATACTCCACGTGTGGAGCCAAAAAAAAATTAATCAAAAAGGGAATTATTTTTCTCCTGAACCCAGAAAAAACGAAAGGAAAAAACCACTTAACATTTATTCCTTTCCTTTTCAACCGCCCCACTCAAAAGCCCAAAGAGAGAAAAGAACAAATCTATTTCGCGTCTTTTTTAGCAAAACCACACAGACAGAGCGTTCTCGTCAGCGGGTTTCCTCTGTATGCAATTCTTTATCCACACCCACACCACACATTCCCCTCTCTCTCAAAGCTGAACCCCCTCAACAGCGCTCCCACAACCACATAAATGTGCCTCTATGTGTGCATACGTTTGTGTTTTTATATATATATATATATATATATATATATATATATATATATATATCACACAAACACAAGCGACGCGCGCGGTTCTGTTTTGTGTTTGTGTAAATTTGTATAATTAAGAGTGGCTGCTATGAGTGTGTGTGCATGGGAATGTGTTTTTCTCGGCGTGTGTGCGTTCCTGTACATTTCGTATGTATGTCGAGGGCTAATTACCAACTACCTTTCTTAATTGGGGGAGAGATATTTTTTCCCGCAGGAAAAAGGAGCTTTGTTTTGTTTTTTAACATTTTTTTTCGGAGAGTGAGGGAAAGGATGAGGGTTGAAGTTGTGTGGAGTTTTTTTAATTATATTTTTCCCATGCGCCGCTAATTAACCATTTCCCATTCCAGAACCTCCCAACCCCTTCCCCCTCCTTCCTTTATCCCTTCCCCTTCACGTATACACACGACAATCCACCCAGAACCCTACTCTTTTATTTTTTGTAATACCCTTACGTCAGTGCTCGCTTCATCCTCTGCCCCTCCCTCCTCCCCTTCCTCCCTCCCCCTCTTCCTCGCCTTCTCCGTCCCCTCCGCCATGCACCGCCCCCTTCTAATTTCTCCCTTCCGCACCCCCTTTTTGGGCCTCCTTTCGCCCATACACTATCCCCGTCCGCCCTCTTCCTCCCCATACCTCCGACCTTCCCTCCTCCCCCTCCCCACTTCCCTTATCCTTCCTAAATGTTCAGTTCTCTCTGTGGATGGAATCGCCGGGATCGGTTCCCGATAGTGTGTCACTCATTTTTCTACGCTGCCCGCGTTTATCGACGAATCTGCCATTTCCCGCTTTCTCGATCATTATTTTTTCAATTCCGCGTATTTTGCATAACTGCATTTTTTTTGTACGTGCTGGACGCATATGCTTTTTTCCACACGAATGGATGCTGATTAACGGTGTTTTTACTCTGGAATATCAGCAAAGCACCTCAGTTTGCCTTGCTGATTTAAGCAATAGCCTCGCGAAAGGGGAAAATGGGGTTTATGAGTCGCACATCGAGAGTTTGAGGGCCCGGTTGGAATTTCTTCACTTGGAAAGCGAATTATCACGGAGTTCTTATATGCATATTCCACGGAAAAACAAGTAATCGCGAGTATTTTTTGTTACTAAAACATATACCGTATTAAAAAGATAAGTACATTAATAAAAATATTTTCACCTGATTATGGAGTTTCTAAAAAAACAAATTGTGATACATCGCCTGAATCATTTTATTTTCATTTATGAACTTTGGCCTTCTGATACGGTATATACGTGTGTGTGTGTATATATATATATATATATATACAGACACTACGGAAGAGGAAAGGTATGTAGGGATATTTAGGGCAACTAGGTGTTAAGGAAACCCAGTGAACATATATATATATATAT
The DNA here is from genome assembly GCA_036926305.1 of Uropetala carovei. Lineage (NCBI taxonomy): Eukaryota > Metazoa > Arthropoda > Insecta > Odonata > Petaluridae > Uropetala > Uropetala carovei. The sequence continues at coordinate 122,499 of JAXCHB010000290.1, forward strand.
ACCTATATATATACACATATATATATATATATACATATACATATATACACACACACATATATAATAGATATTTATTAAATCGATATGCCGTATACCGTATTTCACTCACATCAGATTCTATTTCCAGACCGAAATGCAATACTGTCGCTTTCATTTCCCATAGAAAAACCATGTAAGAGACTCGTAAATCATATATAATGGGTATATGATTGTCATTGGAAAATTACTGGTTAGTGTAACTGAGAGAATTTTTTCTGGTAAATATATCAAACATAACATAAGTTTATAAGGAAATATACAAAATACGTATTTAGAATCAATTTAATATATTTATTCTTTGTGAGTGCGTTTTATATATACATGCAAATGTTTCGATCCATTGTAACGACGTCCTCCCCACGCCATAGCTGTTACCACGCACACTTGATCAAATAGATTTTGGCTTTTAACCTGCGTTGTGTGGTGTGGCGTTGGTAACAGTTTGTCCAGATCGCCTTATTTGGCGGAATTTCGCGCCTTCTGGCGATCTAACTAAAAAAATTTTTGGACGGCTCCGGCAGATTTTCATATTCCACGGTACTTGAACCGAGATAATCTTTCTTGTTGGTTATCGATTAATTTATTAATCCAATAACCATAAAAATATGCTTATTCGAATATTATCGGTTATTTAAAAAGGTTGAACTATCTTTTTTCTCTTCAGTAAGCAGGAAATGCGCCATTCAACAACAGAACTGCATTTAATTCGATTTTCACATATTTCTTCTGTTGCTCTTGGTATTTTATTTAACTATAATTTCTTTGTCATGCTAAATTCACAATCTATAAAATTTAGCTTTGGAAGAAACGTACTGAAATGAAATTTGGATCAATTTAAGAACTTCTTTTAGATTTATCACTTTCAGGCCACGTTGACACGATTACTTAGCGCTCGCAGGACTAAAGGTTTTCGGCGTTTTTACTTTGTTGCACAATATAATTTTTTTATTTTATTATGCCTTATAAGAGATTACTGTATACTAAAGTCTTCCGTTTAAGAATGCGGATGTTTTCCACCTCCCTACTTATACTAAGGTGTCAAACATAATTTGCATTCAATGGAAACATGAAAGTATCGTATATCAACTATTCTTTATTGCTGGTATAAGGAAATTTCAGTATTGTACGTTTAAATACATAAAATAATCATCCCTCATGACTGATAAAACACAATAATAAAGATAAAATCTAAATAGTAATGAAAAGTTTCTCTTGCGCTTTTGAGCGCTTTGGTTCGTTCTGGGAAGAGATATCAAAACAGTTTCATTAACAGCATTCTCTAAGCACCAAAAATATGTAAATTATCTCCTAATTTAACTTTAAAACTAAGAAGTTCGATGTTGTTATACTTTATAAAAAAGCCATATTTAACCTTGTATAAAATGTTTAATATAATTTCGCCAAATAATAAGAACCTCTTATATAGATAATCACTAAAATACGATTAAAGCCAGAAGATCCTTATTTTTCAGTGCAGATAATTTCTTACAGTAATATTCAAGATGAGAAATCCAAAATTGAGAGAATTAATACAGATGGAAGAAATATCTCTCCCTTCGGAGGAACAGATAGTCACAAAAAAACCACGGAAGGAACAAAGAGATTAGTCGCGAGTCAGACGGTAATCACGATTTTATCGACGACTAGCGCACGCAATCGGCATAAAATTAGTTATGAGGCTCATTGTCAGCCGATTGGCGGCGCCATTGCTCCGTTTTTCCTGACACGCTCGCGCTCTTAATTTCAAGGAAAGCCTTCTTTTTCCGCTTACCCGATCAGCCCCTCCCCTGCCCTCTCTACCTCCTCCCCTCTCTCCCTCCTTCCTTCACCCCCCTCCCCCTCCCCTCTCCCCCTCCTTCCTTCACCCCTCCCCCTCCTCTCGCTCGGCAACCGAACCCGATAGACGCAATTCCTTCCCGGCTGCCACTTCGCCACACTTAAGTTCCATTGCGGCGCGAGCGAGTAAATAGCAAGAGAGGAATGGATTTCAAGACTCTGTTTTTGTAGTGCGTGGAAGCGAGGGGGAAAAGTTTGATGCCGGAATTGCTTTATTAGCAGCCGAATAAAAAAAAGGCCTCGGGTTCATTTTTTTTAATGGAAAGCGATGTCGGTTGCATGTAGTGGCTTATTTTATATTTTTCAGCCTCGAGGTAATTAATGCAGCGGCAATTCAAAATGCGAGGCATGGTTTCCTGACGGCGAAATGACTGGGAAAACTGCATTGATCTTTATTTAGAGTCCTCGTATATCAAGCAAACGTTCGAACGCGAACGAGTGGTTTCCAAAATTATTCGACCGAATTCTGTAGCCTCGAATTCCACCTATTATGGCATCGTTCCGAAAAAAGAATTAGCAAAGTGAAAACAGCAGCTTTGTTTTATCTCAATATCTCAAGCCTTGTTACTTATGCACCTATAATTATTTATTGTCATGTGTATTAAAAATTGAATTTCATTAATTTTCCCAAATCGCGTAATTCTAGCGTAATGGGTGATTTCCCTTTTAAAGGGATAGAAATTTTTATTAGATGGGGAAATGCAGCTTTAAAAATGTAAAAATGCCGTACTAAAAGTAAATTCAATAACAATAATATATGTATATATATGCATGTATATTCAATATATAAACTGATACTACAGTCACAGTCTCAGAAAAATATATGTGAAACAGATGGAATATCTGAAAGAGTTAAAACATGAGTGTTGACTTAAACTGATTTATATGTAATTCGTGAACTGAAAAATGACATAGAACCTAGGAAGAATAACTGTCATCTTGCAGTTGCAAAATTTGCTGAATTCCCATTAACTAAAATTTTTTGGAAGTTCAGTTAGAAAAATCACAAAAATAAAATCGTTCGCTCTTGTTTTTCACTACCTAATAGCGTTATAGGATATGAAAGTAATCAATTAACCGAAATTATGGAGTTTGGCACGTTTCTTTTGCGATTGGATGCATCAATTGTATTCGTTAGTCATACTCATAATTGAAGATATTGAGTTAAAACTTCAGCGGGTTTCATCAAGAGTGAAGAGCTTCTGCAACATTGAAGTCAAAGCTAAACATTTGTTTGAATGAAATGATTATTTAGACTTTTTGACAGAAGTTGTATAAATAAAACAATTATATCTTGCCTTGCATCGTATTACGTCTTTTTCGACATAAAGCTCATTACTTTCCTTCAGATTAATTTCATTTTAAATGTCTTAGTTAAACTTATAATAAGTGTAAAATAATTGCAAAATAAGATTCTTCCGACTGAAAACAATAAAGGACGGAATTTAAAACTTTGCGTAATAATATAGTCAAAAACATTAAATCATCAAATCATAAAAAATATTACTTAAATTTTAATATCTATTTCGATATAAAAATTGATTTAAATTGTTTGGAATGAATTTGTAGATAGCTTTAAAATGCCAATTCTCTTGGGTTAGTATGGTTATTTATTGTAAAATAATTTATTTAGAATAACTGAGGAAAGTTCATTTCTTGGTTTTGGAGTTAGTCGACGTTTTTGAAATCACCTAAACCAGCGGTTCCCAACCTTTATGCATCCGTGACCTCCCTATGAAGACAGTCGACTTTATAGAAACCCCCTTATCGCCATCTTTCTACTAATAAATATAAAATGTAACATTAATTTCAAAATATTATAAAAATTAGGTTAGACTGTCGTCCTGCAAGATTCGTACCGTATATTTTGTAGTAAAATAATACAACATCATATCTTAGGAAACAAAAAGATATTGAAACAATATTCCGCTTCTCGACCTCCACGTCGGGAACCCCTGACCAAAACCATTATGACTGTTATCTATACTAATATATAAAATTCTTAATAGGATAAATGCGAATGTGTTTCCCTCAGGGCGTTCTAGGTCGTGATGTGTATTGAACCCTGACATGGCATTTTCATAGTATTGATATGTAGTAAAAGTGTTTTTAAAATGGAAAGACTTTACTAAAAAATATTTTGGTGCAAGAAGCCAATCAACGAAAAGTACTCGGAGGAATGCATTCAGTGACATTTATCCAGTTTAAAGAAACGACTCGAAACGGAGGATGTATGGAAACCCAATTAAAATGGTGGCTTGATAGAAAGAGCTACTTGGGAAATTTAATTGAAGTGCGCGGAAGAGAACGAATGTATTCCACCTTCTTAAGACCCCTCACACGAAAGGCTTTCTATCAATTACTCTCAACCAATGTTTAGACTTTTAACCTTTCAACATTTATCGTATTCTTACTTTCCAGGGATTGGATTATATGCAAGATGTCTGTGTGGTTACCTTTATGTATAGTGCAACCTACAAGATGCAGAACGTATATTAGACGAAAAACTCTAAAAGCAGAAAATTAACAAAAACGTCATGCTACTGAAAGGGTATTTACAACGAATATCGCTATTAACGACAGAAAATCAAAGACGCTGGCGGATTTAATTTTTCCTGAAGTTTGGCATGATAATGCATATTTAGAAACTAGAAAAGGCAAAAATAAAAAATATTTCTCCAATGAAACCTGTACGTCTCCCATAAACACTAGAGTACCTATCAAGAAGTAGACTATCGCTCCGGGCGCCGAAGCGGAGAGGCGATAATAGGCAAGTCGCGACTACATAGTTCATCATAAATAATTCGAATAATATTGTTTTTTCATCGAATTTCTCTTTTTAAGGTAATATTGTTATTTGGAACAAAATTTAAGTAATTATTTATAAAGTTATGAGGGCTTCGAAGTGGTTTCTTGCTGTTTTGGCGGCTACTGTACTCCCATAAAAATCGAATTTTCGATCAGCCAATAGGTATGAAATACGCGTGTCTAAAAGCGTTTTAAAAAGTGAAAGTGCAAAAGGTTTTATAAATATTGATGAATGTCATCATCATAGGCAGTCTGTCCGTAGACAGGTCCGTGATTATAACTATTCATGTTTACACTTGGTTCTCCATATACTCCTATTTTCCGCAGTTTTCTTCATGTCTTGATAGCTCTCTTTCTCTTTCAAGTCGTCTATCAACTGAAACCTTTTCCTACCTCTTTCTCTTTTTCCATCTAGTTTTCCTTCTAGCACTTCTTTAATCATGCACTCTCTCCTCAGGTAATGCCCAATCCAGTTCGCCTTCCTCTTTCTGATAGTCTGTGTAATCGTTCGCTTCTCTCCTATTCTTCGTAGTACTTCCTCGTTTTTCACCCTATCTGTCCATTTTATCTTCAGCATTCTTCTCCATGTCCACATTTCGAAGCTTTCCAAGTATTTAATATCATTTTCTCTTAGGGTCTATGTTTCTGCCCCGTACAAAGCAATACTCCCTGCATAGCATTTTATCAATCTCTTGCGGATTTCCTGCTTTATATTCCCTGTCAGTAGGAGTTTCTTTCTTCTGGAAGCGGCTTTTTATTTTATTCTAGTCCTGATTTCATCGGTACATTTTGCTTCTCTCGTTATGATGCTTCCAAGGTATTTATTATCTGAAACTTGTTCTAATGGCTTTCCTTCAATATTTATGTTCAAATTTTCTTCTTTACTTGATATTCGCATAACCTTGGATTTCTCTGTATTTATTTCCATGCCGTATTTTCTACCTGTTATCACTAGTCTATTTATCATTTTCTGGAGTTCCTTTTCCTTTCTTGCTAGAAGTACTTGATCATCCGCATATTTTACTGTTCTTATAATCCTTCCTCCGATTTTCAAATCTCCCGTACCTTCTAACGCTTCCTGAATTAGCCTCTCACCATATATATGATATAGAATCGGCGATAGACAACGTCCCTGTCTTACTCCTCTACCGATATGTACTCCGCTGGTGTCCGCATTCTCCAACCTGACCGTTACAACTTGATTCACATATAGATTCCTGATCAGTTTCCTGTATTTCCAGTCTACACCTATATCCTTTAATATCCTCATCAGCAGTAACCAATTTACTCTTATCATAGGCCTTCTGCCAGTCGATCAAACATACGCAGCAATCTTGGCTGTACTCTATTGTCCTTTCTGATATGATTCTACACCGATAGCAACTCTGATTCCTCATCTTATTCCGAAGCCGAACTGATCTTCCCCTCGCATTCCTTCTTCCTTATTCTCTAGTCTTTTATTAAGATCCCTCGTGACCAGTGTATTCACATTTATGTTTTATTTAGGTGTTACTTCAGGAGTTAAGTGCGTTATATAAAAACATTCACTATTAAAAGTTTGAATAGCAGTAATAATGACCGAATGTTTTTCTCACATTGATCACCCATACTGTATTGCGGCTAGTGTATATTCTATCAATTTTTGTTTTGTAGTTATTAGAGGAATTTGAATAAAATTGGAAATATTGACTCCAAATCACCGTAAAGGCGGTACTTACGTGGCAAAACACAGAAGACTCGCAGAATCAATCGGTCATTACCTCGAGTTCTGAAAACCAACAAAATGGAACGGAGGTCCTATTCCATTATTCCATGCACACAGTATTCAGGCGACCAACGGCCTGCTTTGAGCACTCCAATTTGTTCAAAGTAAACGTGCCGGCCCACCAAGGCACTCAATGAAGAGAACCAAAGAAGGATATCGGAGCCTTTTACAGCCCGACAAGCGGCGAACCGACCGTCTCGGTCAGATGAGATCTTCGATCTTTGCCTAGTATAAAACTTCACACGACAGCTTCTCTAGACCAGTCTTTCCTTAATTGGACGCTGGTACTTCCGTGGACACTCTGTGTTGCTTGATTGGAAAGTGTTCAAGAAAGTTTGAATTATTTATAATGGCTGAAAGGGAGGCGGTGTCCTGTTGCATGAAGTCTTTGTTTGGGTGTGTGCTGAGACTGCTCTTTTCAAAACCTTATACTTTTTCATTTTATCATTCAGAACCGCTAAACTGATTAAATTTAAATATTACTCTTCTCTTAATAATAAAAGTACGAATGGTGATTAACTTCACTTCCATATTGGAATATAACAGTTATTTTATTCTATCCAAACAGGGTATACTTACACAAGTGCAGTTATAATTTTTCTTTTTTACGTAAATAAACTCGAGAATTTGCCAGTTATTTCTGATAGGAAATACATTATAGAATTAATCTGTGATAAAATTTTCTTAAAATTGATGAAAATTATATGAAAATAAAATTGCTGCATTCAGGTAGCATATAGACTGTGGAAAATTATTCTAATTCTAAGAAAAAGTATTCTGGTAAGAAACTGATGTCATATAATTTGATAAAATAGGAAAATTACAGGTTATCCAATTTTAAGTAAATACTCATACTAGGAATAAAACGAAAGATAACTTTTTTAAATTACAATATATGAGGTATAACATGCAGAGTCAGTGGTAATATTTAAATGTACATAAGTTTTATCGATATATTAATGTTAGGTTCGTCAATTTGCTCGAATAGTAAATACGTCCGTGGAGATGGGAACGCGAGGGCTCAAATCGACACGCCATCCCGGAGGGAGAGGCAAATCCGACGGTTAATTCTAATCCCCTAATCAGATTCCCCCGACGCGGCGCACATCCGTTATTAATACGCGTTATTTCCGCCGCGCATCGGGCGCCGTTATTTTCCACCTGTCGCTGTTTTTGGGACTTCGACTCTGGTGGGAACGAATTCCAGAGGACGACCATTTTAACCCTTTTAAAACACCTAACGATGCGAAACTGAAAAAAAGAGGAATGACGTAAAAAAAAAGAAAGACAGATTTGATAAATAACGGCAGACGGGAGAGAAAGGGAGGAGGGGGAGGGAGCGAGAGGGTTTATTGGGAGGGAAGCTCGAAAAATAAACGAAACCGCACCGAAGGCCGAACACGGGGCCCGATGGGGCACACACATACATCGATTAGCGTGATCAATCGCTGAAAAATAAAAAGCCAGACCTCTTTTCCTCTCTCTCTCTCTCTTCTCTCCACTCCTCCTCCCAGCCTCCTCCCCTCTCCCCCTCTTCAACCCCCCCCCCAACCCCCTGCCTCCCTCTCATCCCTCTCACTCGAATCTACCCGTCCTCACCCTCTCCGAAAGCGAAACCTCCGCGCGCTACATAACGCCATCAACTTCTCCCCCCCCCCCCACACACACACACACACACAAAACACACGCGCGAGCGAGAAAAAAGAGACGAGTGGAATAACAGTATCAGAAAAAACGAAGAAGCATCGCGGAGGGTGTGTGTGTGTGAGGAGAGGATCGCGTGTCCGGTTGGGGAGGGGGGTGTAAAACGAGACGGGTGGGGGAGAGGAAGGACGTGGAGGAGGAGGAGGAGAGAAAGGACCCGAGAAAAAAACTATTTAAATTATCGCCATCATGGTTAGTTTACCTCTCGGATTTTCATATAGCACGGACAGTCTCCCTTCATTTTTTCTGTTTACCATGTTTTCCGCGCGGTGTCGCTACCTGCGGCCTATCACGTCACGCCCTCGTGGCGCAGGGAGGCCATGTTACGTGCTCCTCCCGCCCCCCGTGCCTACCTATAACCCGCCCCACTTTCGAACGCCGGCTCCCGCATCTGGTTCGCGTTTCCCGTTTTAAATAACATAAATAATGTATAAAGAGAGAGAAAGAGAGAGAGAGAGGTGTAAGAGAAAGAGACTAGCGGTAATGACAAAGGGGCGGGACAATTAATCACGCGTCAAAACACATATATCCTTACTCAGGGCTGCCACGCTTCCCCCATCGCAATGCGTGTGTCTTTGTGTGTGCGTGTGTTTGCGTTTGCAAGCGGAGTAAGGTTGATGGCATGACATTTGATGCATAGTGACGCTCTCCATCTCTCTCCTCCCGCTCCCGTGCCTATATCCCCCTTCCATTCTCCTCCTCTTATCCCCTCTTCCCGTCATGCAACGCGTATCCGCCGTTTCGCGGCCATCAGAACCCTCCCACGAATGTAACGGCCTTATTCAACATATTGGTAGTGCGTCAATTCTGGCAGAATGCGGATTTTTACGCCTCTGCGTATTATTTTAAAAGTGCCCCCTAGGGGCTTGTGCATACAATTTTAGTGGATGCCATTTTTGTTCGGGGTCACGTTGCGTGCACGGGGAAAAGGGAAGAAAAAACGTGAGGATATAAATTTTTCATTAGTTTTGATGCATGCAAAAATGAATCCGTAAATTTTTAAAGCGTATGAGTGATTGGCGATGGTATTTTTTTTCGTTGTGAATGGACGATATCGCGCTGCGGTCGGAGCGATTTTCGTTCGGTCTTCGTTTAAAATTATATGGAGTTGTTTTCATGCATTCATGAGATGGCGGTGCAATATTGATGCCTGTTTGCTAATCAATTCATCATTTACAGTCAAATTTTCCCGAATGTTTATTTTTGCGAGGGAAGCCGAAAATCATAATTTTGTTTAAATAATGCATTAGTTTATAAATGTGCTCTTAATTAATTTACGCTTCGAATACTTTACGTAATTAACTCGATTTGAAGGACGTAAAAATATTTAAATAGCTTCGATTGAAGTTTATATACCTTCATAAATAAATTTTGGACAAATAAATTATATTTTTCTTTCGTGCGGCGCATTAACCCCTCTTAATAAATAAAATAGCTTAATTTTATGGAAAATTAAAAAGCGCAGTTGATTCAAAATTTACTATATTATTGGGGATTCTACTTCAGTGCAATATTTATCCGAATCATTTAAAAAATTAAATTTTCAGTAAGCAAAAAATAATGGCTCGGTATTATTTTCAAAAAACCCCGATTGTTTAAAAGGATTTAAGAATTGGAATACCGATTCCTCATTCAAGCGATTGATGGAGTCAATGCTGTGTTTTTAATGTCTCTCTTCTTATATATATAACTAGTGTAATTCCCGTTGAAATATCAACGGAAGAATTATAGATAGATTGATTATTAATATTTTAATTTAAAATAATTAATAGCACACTATTACATATGAAATATGTCGTCATATGTTACATTTCTAGTGAATATTCTGTTGTAGTTTAGTAAATGCCTTTGGTTTTTATTTTCGGCTATAAAATTCTGATGTTCTTCTCCCACCTTGTTCTCGTCAATGCTACATATAATTGTCGGTGTGCAAATACAGAGAAATAATTATATGTATACATATATAACGTAGGGAAAATAATTAAATTTCGTGCACTTAATGCTATGATTGTTTTAAAATTGTACTCTGTAGTTACGGAGAAAGAAAGTCTACTCGAATCCTCAATAATGTTCTCCGTCCTTATGTAAATAAAATTCTTTAAAAGATTTAAATTAAAAAATAACTAATTAATCAACCAGCGGAATAATTTCTTTGAATACTATCTGAACAAAAACAAATCACCAATTTATTTCAACATCGTAAACTGTTCTCTTGACGATTAAATGGATCATTGTATTGGAGTCTCCAATACCACTCTGGACTTCTCATTTACCGAAACAACAACTTTCAATAGTTTTATAGTGATTTTTGTTTTGAAATGGTACTGTTCCTGTTAACGGGAATACCTCAAAAAAATTAACACGTATTATTGTGATATGTTGTGATATTTTGCTTGTTAATAATGCGTAACAAATCTCGTTAAGATATTTACGTCGATCCCTTAATGATGAATTTATGGAGCTTACCGAGGATTGAAGAAGAAGCTGTATCTTTGCTTCAAGACCATGGTATTTTATCTAAAGGGCGAATGTGCAAGAAGGATCATATTATGAAACTTTACTTCTACGACAGAATATTTTGGAAATGCAACGCGAAAGCCTGTCAGCAGAAGAATTCATGTGGCGACAACGTAACAAAGAAATCGACATATTTCCAGCTATTTTAAATGCCATAAAGACGTATTGGCCCTCTACTAACATAAATTTAGATTGTATTAGTAATTATGTTGCTTTTATTAATAAATAAGTTTTAAAAAAGTGTGATTTTTAAGTAATTCCCCCGTTGTTATGCATTGTTAACAAGCAAATACGTCTTAACATATCACAACAATACGTGTTTATTTTTCGAGGTATTCCCGTTAACAGGAAAGTACCCAAAATACTTGAGTCAATTCAGTACAACTTCCAGGTTACATACTGTAAACTCCAAAGTAACTCCTTTTATAATAGACAATGCTAGCCTAAAATTAATTCATTCTGTAAAGTGAATAAATAAAGTTCTTTCTTTAAACTATAATACTCACTGTTATTAGATTTAAATGGATTATAAGCCTTAGAACTTACTCTGTATTAAATAAGCACCAAAATTCCTTTTATAAAAACAAATCAATTCATTAAAAGTTCCACTGTTGTTTCTTCGAAAATTGCCTGTTAACAGTTTTAAATGTCCTTTTAATTTTAATTGAATTTTAATTTATATTCGTTTCCAAACTTCCGCCATTGTTACGAAATTAATTCGAGGAATAACAATATAAAATCGTAAGCACGTATGGTTTACAAAGAATTTAATTTAAGAATGCTTTTTATTTCCAATTTTTCTAAAATGCCACTGTTGATACTTAAAATTTTTTATATTTACGTTAATATACTTATTTTCTACAAAACACGCCAATCTCTCCCCTTCCTTCCTCTCTTTCCCTCTCGTATTGAAGCTAACAATGACAATGGTCGACATAGCAACATCACGTTAAAATGGCGAGATTTCCACAAAATATGTAAATTAAACGTTTAACATGGAATATTTCGAACTGTGGGCGAAAAAATACGAACGGAATAAGAAACTTAATAAATTTTTCTTCAAAATGGTTCAAATCTGAAGGTCGTAGGTTAATTCCTTCTAATTTTAATTTCCAAATGAATAAAAGCCTGCACGTCGAAAAATCGCGTTTAACATGTTAAGTAATGGGAAATGGAAATGCCTCTCTTGCAGACGAACCAAGGAATATTTTCGCGATTTAAATTTGTCATTCTCTGAATAAGTGTTAATCAAGCATCCCTACCAAATTTCGAGTTTCTATCATTATTATTTCTCGAGTTATTAGTGTTTGCATAGCGTGACCAACCAACCAACCAACTGACGACGGCTATTATTATATAGAATTCCCGTCGTTTTCGTCGAAAGAAGGGTGGGTTGTTGACGTACATGTGGCGCCGACCTATCGGGCAGAATGAGAACTACATTTTGCTATCGGGCATCTTGCGTACCTTACAGAACAACGTTTTCATTATAGAGAATATAAATATGTACCTAGTTCTTTTCCTTATGGTGTGATTTGCCAGTCCCTTTCTCAGTTGTTCGGTATTTATTGGGGCTAAGGTTCACTATTGTGCTCCCCAGTCTTGATGGGTTGTTGGCGTGCATGTGGCGTCGACCTATCGGGCAGAGAGAGAACTACGGTCTGTGGCGCCGCGTTTATCCTCACTTATTTCTGATAGCATGGTTATTTTTTAAAAATATTTATATTATTTTCTTCATAGGTAGGTATGATATTTACACTAACAAATAAATGTGCCACTCGAATATTAACAACAACCAAAAATATACTGCGATAGAATGCGTTCAGTATTATCTAACTGCAAAACATATTTTCAAGTGGTCTAATTAAATTTCGCTGTCGGCCATCTTGCGTTTCTAACAGAACGTTTTTATTATAGAGAATTATGACTGGTATGCAACCAACCAGAAGCCGTCTCCGTTTATTTACATGGTTGTATTTTATTTTTGCATTATATCGATAATAATGAATGATATTTTTATAACTTATTTTAAAATATTTGTGTTTTTTAAATATTTATATTTTTATATTACTGCGGAAAATAGGGGTATATGGAGAACCAAGTTTAACCATGAATAGTCACGGTCCTGTCTACGGACAGACTACCTATAATGACGATTATGATTACTTTTATTATTGTTTAAATAGATGTTTATATTTTCTTTGTTTTTTATTCAATATATGCAAAACAAAAAAGGTAGAATAATATTGTAATTATAAGAGTGAGAGAATGACGTATATTTGCTAAAGGAGAGGCGAGAATATGAAGAGGAGGAAGCGAGGAGAGTCAAACGGCTCTTTTAAGGGATGGATATGTGCAGTGAGTGATTCGACAGCGATAGGATTTACAAGTGAATACATTATTAAATGTTACCTAAAACTATGTAGCTTAAGGTGTAAAAAATGTTTGGATAATCTAAGTTTAGGCTGGCGCTTATAGTCGGGCCGGTGAGAGTTGATCCCTGAGTGTTGCAGAGGAAGGGATGCAGTGTTGCCGCTTTGAACGTCCCTCCCCTCCGCCCGACTGACTCGTAACCGCCCTGATCCCGAAGCGTGGGATAGTGAATAAACGGGTCTATAAATTTAGTCTTGGAAAGAAAAATTTTCAAGGACGAATTTATCGAACGATTAACTTTTCGAGATTAATGCTTCGTTTTAAAAAATTAATCAATCATTGCTTTAACTGATTCAACCGTTTAGAAATACTTTAACCTATCACTTGATCATTCTAATGAAACATTAGGTCATAAAGATTAAATTAATGAACAGTTATTTTACTGATATTCTATTTATTCATAATTATACAGTGGTTAGGCATATTATTAGACTCGGTCACCAAATTTCGTATTTTCTGATTTCAAGCACTCTTACCAAATTATCGGTTCATGGACTGTGAATTCACACACAAAAAGTAAAATCTACGCGGTAAAGTTCAGGAAATACTATAGTAGTATTACGTGCAGTAGATGTACAGTACACGAATCCTTTGTTTAATGCTGTTGATGCGATCCTGAAAAATACCCCGTTACTTAAACACACGACAAATGAAAACGAATTTCCAATAAGATTAGATGAATGATAGGATGCATTTCTGGCAAAACATTACTGCGCATATAAATTTTAAAACGCGTTTTATGGTTTTAATGAATGAAAATCATCAAATACGCGTTACTATAACGTACATTAACTCCCGCGACTGCTCTAAATAAATGAAAACTTCCGTTATGAAAACGGTTCTAATATGTAACGCGCAATTCGGGTTTTCATTTCTTGTAAAAATATGAAAATTAAAATTAAGGAAGGAATTAAAATTTTAAAAATCTGATGTGGTCAACACATGACTTTCTCCATATTTGGGGTATAGATATTTAAATTCTTTTTATGAATAGCATTATAAGGCAAAATTATTATTTCGTATCGTAAAAGTATACAACCGTCCTTATTGCAGTAAATTACGTAAATTTTGAATATGTTTACATAATCCACCGCTACATGGTGGTGGCGCTGTATACTGCAAATTAAGAAAAAGCAAAATATCTCCGAAATGGATGGTTCTACGAAAATTTGTTTCAAACAAAACTTGGAAGAAATATTATTCTCTACAACTTTGGTCCTCACGAAGATTACCAATAATGATGTTTTTAAGGAGAAAACCGAAAAACGGGTTATTTATAAATAACTCCTAAACAATAACTACAATAGAAAATTGTTTCAAATGAAAGTTGTAGGAAATTACATTCTCTATAACAATTGTATAGAACTGTATATACAATAATGAGGTTTTAACGAAGAAATATCGTAAAAACCGAATCGGGTTACGAATAAACCTCGACTTCCGGTTAACCGTTGTTAGCCAAAAACTAATCAATTCTTTGTGCTTATGTTAAAGTGTTATATATGAAGTTTGGTAACGATATGGCACGTACTTTTTGGGTTAGAGCGCCCACAATAACACACACACAGACATCATTCCGAAAATAGTCTAAACGTGTTCTAAGGACCTCAAAACGTGTATTTCCGTTGAAATCTCGAAGTCGATTTTTTTACTTTCTCCATACGTAGTAATGGGAAAGTATTGTATTCATGAAAAAAATCGACTTCGAGATTTCAACGGAAATACATGTTTTGAGGTTCCTAGAACACGTTTAGACTATTTTCGGAATGATGTGTGTGTATGTTATTGTGGGCGCTCTAACTCAAAAAGTACGTGCCATATCGTTACCAAACTTCATATCTAACACTCTTACATGAGCACAAAGAACTGATTTGTTTTTGGATAATAACGGATAACCGGAAGTCGAGGTTTATTCGAAAACCGATTCGGTTTTTGCGATATTTCTTCGTTAAAACATCATTATTGTATATACAATTCTATACTAAAGTTATAGAGAATGTAATTTCCTACAGTTTTTATTTGAAACAATTTTCTATAGTAGTTATTGTTTAGGAGTTATTTATAAATAACCGGTTTTTCGGTTTCCGTTAAATATCTCCTTAAAAACATCGTTATTGGTAATCTTCGTAAGGACCAAAGTTGTAGAGAATAATATTTCTTCCAAGTTTTGTTTGAAACTAATTTTCGTAGAACCATCCATTTCGGATATATTTCGCTTTATCTTAATACCAGTATACAGCGCCAACACCATGTAGCGGTGAATTCTGTAAACATTCAAAATATACGTAATTTACAGCAAGGACGTGTCTTCTTCTACGATACGAAATAATAATTTTGCCTAGTAATATTATTCATAATAATTTAAATATCTATGCCCCAAATATGGTGAAAGTCGTGTTGGCCACATCAGATTTTTCATGAATACAATACTTTCCCATTACTACGTATGGAGAAAGTAATAAACATGGAACTGACCTAATCAAGTTGAGGCTGTGGACTTGTAAATCCTGCTGACACAATTTCATCCTCTGCTTGAGACTCACCGAAGGGAGGCCACGGTGAACTTTTAAAGAACAACTGCATTGAAGTGTTCACATTTTTTTCCAAACGTGTTTTTCAAGTGTCAATATATAAGCATCCTTTGTAAGAGGAAGAATGGGGGAAATCCCCCTGGGTTATTGAATGCTACGTTTAGAATTCGGGAGGCGGGAAAGTGAGAATTAAAAACCGAGCCTTAAATAAAGGCTCACGATTGGCCCATTCCACTCCGTCCTCTCCAGCTCCGCCTACTTCTCAGCGATCAACTCTCACCGGCCCGATTATAGTTGATCAATCTCATATTAATTTATAAAATAACTAATGAACTATTTGCGTATTTCAGAGATGGGAACTAGGGATGGTTGTTTGGTAATGAATTTAACGATTTTAGATTGAAATGGTTCAATTATTTTGCGGTTACATTTTGCTGTATTAAAAAAAACTCGAATTCATTATTTAGGTGCGGGCGGATGAGGTGGAAGTATTTATTTTGTAGAAAGTTTTGGCTTTTGGGACAAATTAATGAAGAAAGCATTAATTTTGCAACTTTTGTCTATTTTAGTGCATAGTAAACATGAGTGTTGAATAATGATAATTTTAATCATATTGCCTGACAATAAATTTAATTATTAAAAAGAGGGGTCGGAGACTACGGCGAGATGGATGTTTCAAAAGTGAAATTACCGTACGGTTAAGGAGTTAATTTAATTTTGAAACGCCAATAAATTTGTTTATGAACGGTGGAAATGGTCCCGCCATTTGGAGGTGAGTGGTAAGGACAAGATATTTTTAGCTCCCCAATATTTGAAAATGACGCCCCATCCTAACGAAAAAATTCAGTACGCAGATTGACTTTTCAATTCAGTAGTTTATTTACAGTATATAAGTAAAATAAATTAATTTTATAACGTAAAACGTTATACTTAAAAGTTCAAATTGTCTTTCATTACGCCTTTGACATCGCTCGCCTAGCCCTTGTTGGTGTGTGCGCACATTTTTTGGGATTTATTTTAATTTCCACCGTGAAATTTGGCTCATGTGAATAACACGAGTGTTTTGCTGTAAGGTAAAAATAACGGGATTTACAAATAATGTCGATATCGTCAGCAAACATAATGAAATTCGTAAGTCATTTTCATGCTAAGTCGTTTACGTAGTGATTAAAAGGTCAGGTGATTATAACTGAGGATTGAGTTTTAATGACGCCCAGCTTTAAAGATATTTAAACAAAAAAATGAAATTTATTTGGTCCTCTGGATTGAATACATTCAAAAGTACATACTAGTGACAATATCATATTATTTTCTTTTGTCAAAATTTAGGTGACAATTTCTTATAGGATTGAGTAAAATATTGCAGCAAAGGTTGGATTTCGGAGAAGATTCGCCAAGCTATCAGCAGCCTCACAGAAATAGCCTTTGTCCAACAGCGGTTGTTGCATAAATTACGTCTTTTGATGCCTACGCAGATAAATTTATGATAGCACAGTATACGTCATGTTGTAAAGAGAAGCTGTTATAACCTATAAAAATAATAGTTTAATAAGAGACACGTAGAGTAATGTTATTAGAAGTAAGTCCCTAAGAATTCCGTCTAGAGAAATCATTCCTAAACATTGGTTATGCTTCACGTTTCTTCATATAACCAAAGATCTATAACTTAATTCTGAAACAACTATTATGCAGATAACCCGTTTGTATTTATGAAATATTTCAATAGATGGCCATCTCCACGTAATAATTTAGTCAACGCGTAATGGATCTTTAAACGAGTAGTATTAGTTGGAATTATATTCTACACTCCTAAAAGAATGTGTTGCAAAAAATAGTGTAAAAACATTTCTCGATATTGGTTAGCATCTAATAATTTTCGGTTTCCTCAAAGCAGTATTTGCATGAAATTTTTTTAAATTTAATTTTAACCATTCATCAGTAATAATTAATTAAGAAATTTTTGTTCCACGTCCTCTAGGAAAATGCCAAGTTGCGTGCACGAGAAAAATCTCGTCCCTATCTTTAAAATATCAGTGGAGCTCATTTTTTCATAACTTACTTTTGACATTTACATAACGACTCGGTTAATGCCTTTAATATTTCAGCATTGCCTTAATTGTGTTCATGAAAGACTGTTGCTTACCGTTGCAATGATGATATTATGATGGTTTTATAACCACTATTGATCGAGAAATGATGGTTTGAGTTTATTTCACATTCATAGGTTATTTATTAATTGGAATACAAGAAACACAATTAAATTGGGTAAATGGCGTCAATTTGCATCTTATCATACAGACAAAAATAAGTGACACAAATCTCCTCAAAACGTTATTCAAAATAATCGTATATTTCGCTCAGCGATTGTTTTGCCGTTCAAAGCGTAAAACATGACTTTATATAGAGTAAGCGCGTTCGACTCCTTATGATACATTCAATCTCTTTGTTTACAAATGCATTTGATTGCAAAACAACTTTATCTATGAAAAGAGAGTAACCATTTTGTTGAAAAATCCTTGTTGACAATGTAATGAAATTAACATTATCGACTTCCTCGAGAAACAAACGAATTTTGCAAATCGTCTCATTTTAATACGCTCCGATTTTCCATTCCGTCTCCCAGCGGCATTTTTTCATCCTAGAGGGCAATGGGATCCACCTCGTTAGTCGAAGCACCTCTTCTTCTCACCCCTGTGCGACTAGGGCCCTCTCTCTCCCCCCCCCCGCCCTTTTTTCCTCCCCCCCCTCCCCTCCCCCCGCACACCGAAGCATCTCTTCCACTCGGCGAGGGTCAGCTTGGGCTAATGCCTGCTCGGTCATCTTTTGGAGGTGGGGGCGTCGTCTAGGTGGCCCATTATCGCGGCGTGGCACATGCCCTGGCCGTTGGTGGGCGAAAGGGGCGCCGGGGGCCGCTGACGGAGGGAGGGAGTCGGAAAAGGTTTTAGAGCCGCAGAACCCGGCCAGTCTATCCTGATTGATAGGCAGAACCGCACGCTGGCCGTGTGAAGGTAATGAGGTGAATCACACGTGGGATTAGAGGGCGAAAGGACGGAGGGGCGGATCAAAGGATGTGGCCACGGAGAATGTATTGTAATTGCGGCAGTAATTGGGATCCGGTTGGCGGCAATGAGTGCGCTGGAAGATATCTACTGCAGAATGTGAGGTGGTTGCCTACCTGTGAAGCCCTCTCAAATCATCTTATGATAAAAAAAAATATTTTTGAAATAATCGTACATACTTGTGTATGTATAAAGGAAGGGTGGGGAAGTAATGGGGTTTTTTATTGTTCTTTGTTTTTTTCGTCATTTGTGGCACCATATGAGCTTTATACGATCGCTGCTATCCGATAATTGGAACGAATACCCGATTTAGTGGTCCAATTCGGCAGCTTAGTGGTTAAGTAACTCATTTTTCGGTTCGAGTCCATCCGACGGGTATTTACTTTTTTTAATCGTCGGTTTTTTTTTATCGTTCCTTTCTTTATTCTTGTGTGATTCCGCGATTTCATTTTCGATTCTATATCGAGAGACCGCAAAAGCGTTTTTCGTGTCTATCACAAACTTTACTGCTGTTAATTGGTTGCAAATTATATATTAGCAAATATTAAGGGTTTCTTCCAAAAATTATTTTTCATGAATGAATCTGTAGTATGAATATATGACGGTAGTTATAAAGAAAGTCTAACTTATAGAGAGGTTGTTTTATCCCAACAGATAAAGTTCACGTTTTGGTTCAGACACGTACTATGAAAATGTCTTTATTATGGAATTTCTATCACTAAATGCTAGTTTAGTTATATACTATGCTACTATGCATTTCGAAACCGCTTCAAAAGATTCGGTTTCTTCTCCATTTCTAACTGCAATCGATCATATCTTTATCGAATCATCGGACTTTTATCCAATGAATTATATCCAGGATTGATGCAGTAGCTTAGAATGTAGTTGGGATTAAAATCTAATTAATAAACGCTTCCAGTAAATTTTATTTATTTCCTAAGTGAAAACTTAATTTTGACCAAAAAAACGTTTAACGATACATAAAAACGAGAGTACCTTAATCTGCTCGTGTTTTATGACAAAATGGCTTTCGGCGCCACATGTAGTAAACACACAAAACCGAATTAGCCCGTAATTATCGTAGCGTTATGTTTAACCTGAAATTCAAGTTAATATTATCAGGCGTGTAATCACATCACGGCCGCATGGCAAACAGTTTATTCCACTTAACCACCTGCAATCCACTTACATTTTTCCGACTCTCCATTACGGGTGCGGGCCTTAAGCTTCAATATCGCCAATAAAGCTCGCCGTATCCATCAAAATCCCAGTTTGGGGAGTTAACGTCAACTCAACATTCCTGACACCTGCTCTCCCTCCCTCTCCTCCCTCTCCTCTCCTCTCTCTCCACCTCTACATCCCACGCCCAACGGAATATCCCCACATTGACGCACTCAATTACCCGACGAACGACCTCTCTATCTAGTTTCTCAACTGTCCGATCTCCGGTTGCATTTAGCCACCGCCATTTACTATGTTTATCATTAAAACCCTAATCGCCGTGTTCCTATTCGCTTATATCAAGTCTCACGATAAATTCGACACAGAATAATTGAGTTTCTCTCGTAACACAAGCGTGATGATTTTATTCTCTCCGACTCCGGAGATAAAAGCAGCATTTTTTTGCGACAGACTGTAGGTTTAAAGTCATGTATCTTAAGGTCCTTCCACCAATTCTGAGAAAAATTACAACGTTGCCACGTCAGTAAAGTTTTTCTGATAACGTAATTACTTATTCCGCTAGAGTGACTGACTATGTAAGGTTTCATCTTGTTTATATTATGCAGTGGGAATAGCGATAGTTAATTATTTAAAACACATAATTGTGTATATTATTTATTTGACAAGTTTTAGTTTCGTTTAATTAATTTTATTCGATTTCGCAGCATATAAAAAAGTTTAATTTGCTATCCTATAGTTTAATTTTCTTTTTCCTCTACAACTACGCCTCTCTTCGAGTTCCAGTTTTCTCGAATGATCAAAATCTAATTATTTTTCCTATTTCGAATTTATCTAATAATTTTAACCTCCTCTTTCCATGTGTGCTTTTTAAAACAATGTCATTTGATGGGTGAATTCATTGTAGTATTCCTTCCCTTGTGCTCACTTTTCTCTAACGTCAGGTTTTTGTATACTCTGCTTTCAATTTCTATTAGTTTTAAGTATGTTTACTTATTATGAATTATACATTTTCAACGTGGTATAAATTCAGTTACGCCAAACGGTGATAAACGGCAAATATTTCTTTAAAGGAGCCGTTATCCGATTTAAGAGAAACGATCCTTCGCGTTTGAAAGTCAATGGCCGTCGACACTGAAAGGAGACGATAGCATTTAGAACATTCCTCGGTTTCGCCGTCGCGCTCTTTGAAGCGGCTACCACAACCCCCTCCCTTCCACCCCCTTTCATCCGCCCCCTACACTATGCCTCCGACATGTCCTCCCCCTTTATAGCGCCACAAAACCCTTTCTACAATGTGCGTCCATTTGATCACCACTCGGGGTTTTGATTACAGCGGTCGCCACTGATTGGGCCTCCGATGTTGTTGTTGGCGTGGGATAGAGGTAGCCTCCTCTACGGCTGCCAGCCTTCGACTTTTTTTTTATCGTGTCGTCCAGATAGCGTTTTTGGGGGGAGGAAAAAGGGGTGCGCGTGGGTGCGACGCGTCCGGGCGACGGAGAAATGGAATCATGATACCAAGGGTTCCTGAGGGGCAAAAAAAGGAGTCGGAGAACGGGAGGGAGGGGAGAAAGGGTTCGGGTAGGTTGTTACATTATGGTCCACGCCGTCTATCGCCACTCCGCCGCTGCCTATGTCGCGATTATAACAGGCCGTTCAAGCGGATTCAATAACATCGTTCCACACACACCCTGCCGGATAAACTCCCAACCCCCTCTCCCTCCCTCCCCCGATACTTCACTCAGGGCGTGCTTTGATTCTCCCTCTCGGCTCTTCCCGTCTCTTCTTCCCTTTCTTTCCTCCTCTTTCGCTCTCCTTTCTTCCTCCTCCAGAATCAAGCCCATTTATTGCGTTGCTTATGGTCAACGTCGGAATTATGAAAAGGCCACGTGTTAAATTTGCAAGCGTTCCCACAAACATACGACACTTTTTTTTATTACACACGATGTGGAATATTATCTTTTCCTACGCCACTGTTTGCTTGGAAGCGCGAATTCTTTTGCTTAATAAAACAAACAAAGACGGAAATACATTTCGTAAAGAGATTATGATTCCGAATTGGAATAAAAAACATTTTATATTTTCAAAATATTTTGCACTTATTTTATATCAATTCCCGTTTAATTTTCTCGTGTTCTCGATACAATGTATATGTACGTGTTATAAGCGCAATCTCTGTATTTAATTAAGGAGTTTATATTCCGACCCCTCCGTAATTAAATCGGATTATAAGCTACAGAGAGCGATGGGAATGAATGTAGCAGCCCAAAGTTAGTATAAAAGTTGTATAATAAACATTTTTAAGACAAAACAATCAATAACTTACTACTACAATTCGTATCGTCCTACTGAATAATGGCCCAAAATACACACAAGAAAGTAGACTCGGAGCCATCGGATGCCGAATGTCGTGTCCGGGATAAGATATGTCGGATATTCGAAAGGCTCTGTTTCAAAACTAAATTTAACACATGAGCATAGCAATGTGTAAAAAGCATTAAAGAGTACATATTGATAACTTTGCTCTGTAAACCACTCACTACACATGCTCCATCATAGGGTTGTCCAACCAATTTTCCCTCAATTTTAAATTCTTGAACTGTATTCACAACATGATTAAATAGAGCGCTAGAAGTTCTATCAACACTAACGTCTGTAAATCCAATCAACCTTTCATGTATTTCCCCATCATGCACAAAACGCAAAACTGTTGAGAGCTGTGATTTTGGCATGACATCCTAAGTTTCGTCCAGTGCAGTGGCTATAAAAGTTGCTGAATCAATTTCATATTTATTGCATCTTTAACGACATTAGATGTAGACTTTATAAGATCATTTTGAACAGTGGGAAAGATTCCTTGAAAGACAGTTGACGTATTTAAATGATTATCTAAAAGTGGATCATAGTCGTGAAGTACATTTAATAATTCTATATAATTACCTCTATTCAATGAATTTTTAGACTCATCATGACCTCGCAAAGGAAGTTCTTGTCTAGATAAATAACATATTGCATCAATGTGTCTTTTCAAAATATCTCTTTTTATTCACTTGTTCATTATGCCGGCTTATTTCAGTTTTTTTTGGTTGTCAAGTAAAGTGTGGATTCTTTCTTTTTCCAAAAGTTTAAGATTAAGAAAAGACTGAACATGTGCTTGAGATTTTTCATGTTTTTGCTGTGCTGCTGCTAAATGATTAAGATCGGAAAACCCATGCTTATTCCACACACCATTCTCTTTTGAGAACAATTAATATGGCCAACAAAAAAGTCTAGATAGCGCTTCTCAGCCAGTTAACCTTCCCACCGTTTCATATTGTGAAATAGAAAAATGTCTCGTATATTCAGATTTTGCATCTTTATGCTTAGAAAGTAGATTTGGAAGAGCTGGACAAGGCTTACCTTCTTCCACGATATTCATACGATCAGCAAAGGTTCGAGTTGAAAATTGTACACTCAGTAAATCTTAAACACTATTTCCCATTGTTTTTAAGAAGGGCAAATATTTTTAAAATTGACAAACAGTAACAGAAAATTTTAAAGAAACTTGCACAAAAACTAATATAATAGAAACCACAATAGAATAAACAAACCTTTAGTAACACAATGCCGTATTCACTTCAGGCTTCCTGCATACTAAACACCCAATTAACTCCTAAGAGCTGGCCTGATGTTTCTGCTGGATTATCGTCCACGTTATCAATAACGCAGTCGATAATCCCGAAGACTGCAACTTCTCTTGGGTCCGCTAAAATAGCAGCACGCCCAGACGGCTATATCGTAACATGCATAACCCAAATATCTCTCCATTGCGCTTGTCTACTGCGCAAGCTCTTTCAGAGTGGACAGGCGTGCGTTCTCTGAACATCCCTGCATGGAGTGTTGACTTAAGAACTTCCACTTTCTCTCCACCGCGTGGCTATACATGGGTGTTCATGAGACGAGCCGCTCGCCCTGAGTCCAGGCAGTAGTCTACTACGCATGACCCCAGTCCGCTCCGCTATTTAGTTAAACGCTATATATCGTGCGATGTCCGATAGCACGACTTCGCTAGAGATCTTCCAGTGAACGTATTTTCGTGCACGTAACTTTTTCGGCACAACCGCATTTCATAGTTGCCATAGTTTTAATAATATTACATATACGTATATATCGTGATTTTCGGTGGGCGTGCGGCGCACGCCTAGCACACTCAGAATATGCGCCCCTGTTATCAGAGGATAGGTATCGGAGGGTATGTATCGGAGGGTATGTATCGGAGGGTATGTATCGGAGGGTATGTATCGGATGGTATGTATCGGAGGGTATGTATCGGAGGGTATGTATCGGAGGGTATGTATCGGAGGGTATGTATCGGAGGGTATGTATCGGAGGGTATGTATCGGAGGGTACGTATCAGAGGGTAGGTATCAGAGGGTAGGTATCAGAGAGTAGGTATCAGAGGGTAGGTATCGGAGGTTAGGTATCAGATAGTAAATATCAGAGGGTAGATATCAGAGGGTAGATATCGGAGGGTATGTATCGGAGGGTAGGTATCGGAGGGTAGGTATCGGAGGGTAGGTATCGGAGGGTAGGTATCGGAGGGTAGGTATCGGGGGTAAGTATCGGAGGATAGGTATCAGAGATTAAATATCAGAGTAGGTATCAAAGGAGAGGGCAGGGAAGAGAGCGGGATAAGTAAAGAGAGAGAGAGAGAGGAGATGAAGATTCGATCGTCGCCATCGCCGGAGCGGACATGTCGAGAATCCCTATATCCGGACGCCCTAAAACCACACTGGACACCCATAATCACCAACTTTTCAGCGAATGGGCCCAGTTGTACTTGCTTTCTCTCTCTTCGAGATATTTGTCCGGGTGAATACCTTCAAAATAGCGGATTTTCATTGTAGGTTGATGTATAAATAAGTTGGACGTTGCTGGTGTCATTTTTAGTTTCTCATATACGAAGCATATTGCGATGGTGGGTATTGTAATCGCGAAAAAATTCGATCCTGAGATTTTGATGGAAATATACGTTTTAGGTGTACCTGAGTCCGAAAAAGTGGTTTTCGCAATGCCGTCTGTCTGTCTGTGGGTCTGTCTGTTCGCGGTTCTAGAGCTTAAACGGTAGAAAAAGAATGAAATCTCGTATTTAGACATTTTATCATACAGAATAGAAGTTATAAATAAATAGTTAACATTGCACAATAATTAAGGACAGTTTATTTTAGGCAATTTTAAAAACAATTCGATTTTACCAAAAACGGCTCCAATCATTTTGATCAAATTACATACAGTTTCTTGAGTTTATGTCTGCAATAATAATACATAATTCATATTTCTTAATAAATGTATATAAGGCTAGTTTATTCTTGGAAAACTTTAATAACAATTACATTTCCGAAAAAACGGCTCATATGATTTCCATCAAATTTCGTATAGTTCTTTAAGTTAATGTTTATAATTATTCTACATATTTCATATAACTAAACGATGCATTAGTAGGTATATGAGAAAATTTATACAATGTACAGTGGAAACCACTTAACACGAAAAAGCTTAAAACAAAATATCGTTTAACACGAAACGCGTGCTCGGTCTGTTCCGGTGCCTATACCTTTCTGTATATATTCATTCGTTAACGCGAAACCGTTTACACGAAATATCGCTTAACACGAAAATATTTTTTGGTCTCACGAAAATATTTTCTGGTCTCACGAAAATAAATACATGCAATACATATTCTTCGGATACACACGAAATGGAAATTGAGATAAGGTTTCCCCATGATTGTGGTAATATCTTCGGCTGTGTATTACATCCTATTATTTATATGTACCCCGTATTATGGATTTGCCTACGAGCCTAATTCCATATTTTTAAAATGAGAATTTTACCATTAAAACTGTTAACAGGACATCGGTTAACTCTAAATTTGGATAACACGAAATGATTGGGCCGGTCTCCAGCAATTCGTGTTAACCTGTTTTCATTATATATTGTACCGATTGTTAGCCGCGTTTCGCTTCCAGCGTGAGCGCCTATTATCGTCGGTCTGTCCGTCCGTCCGCATGTTCGTTCTCGGCTTCTACTAAACGGATTTTCATGAAATTTGATATTAAGGACTTTCAATCAAATATAATAAGAAAATCGCAAAAAATGTGTCACGTACGCCAATCAGTGATACCACTTTACTGGAGGCAAAAAATTAAATTTTCGTTTGTAAACACCACTTTTGTCCAAAATGGAGTACTTGTCTTTGGTGTTGCGTAGTAACGTGGACAGGGTGATGGAGTTGTCAAAAGATAATCTAAGGTTGGTTTCCGGCAGGATGTTAGCTAGTTTTCCCCATAGTGGTTTTTTGGCTGTGCCGCGGATGTCATTTATTAAGTAATTTTCGATGAGTTTGCTCTAAAGCCATTGTTGATAGCTATCTGTTTAATAACTCAATATAATGATACATTTAAAATATGTGAGACTTTTAATCCAACATAGCAGTGATTATTCTCCTAACAGAAATAAACAAATTACGGCAAGAAGTCTACATTTTTGTTGGGGAAACATTCTAATGCTATTACTACTGTTATTTTTCAAATATATTTTCAGCCCTGTCGCTCGCTTCTGTTAATCCAGTTGTCTCAGCGTCAAAATGTTTTCACATGCATTTGCGAGGTATAAATGCATAAAGGTCTTAATTGGGGCAAGATTGAGACTCGGGAGTCTCTTTCATCTTACCCACATGTATGTATATGTTGCAAGGGCAAAATGAAATATCGAAGAATATATCGATTTTAGTATAATACTATTGCATAGAGGATTTTTTCAGGGGTGTCGTAATATCTTGCAGAATTAAACTTTTGTGGGTTGGAAGTTTACGCTGCGGGTTGAGCTATACGCTAAGAAGGAAAGCTAGGGGCAAAATAGTCCTTATAGATAAACGTTGATTCGACGGATTAGCGAGGCCTGGTCTGGGAACTAAAAATCCGGTAAATAGAATACATATTCAAATCGAACTGACAGGAAGAGAAATCACTCGGACAAAGCGTAGCATTTAGCGTTGTTCCTTAACGCCTAAACTTTTAGACGCGTTCTTCAAAATAAATAGTACGTATCATATTTGGTTTGTCCGTGTGAGCTCATAAATCAGGCCCCTCGCTTTGCTAAGAGAAGAAACCAGTCTCTGAATTCCTGAAATTTCTAGAAAAAAAGCGCGTAGTTTGCGTTATCTGTGCGCATAATTTCCGGTTTTAATACTTCTAAAGGAAATAATTTTAAAAGGTTTTCCTTACTCTAATATATTTACGATTTATATATATTTTCTTGATTTGATCATGTCTTACTGCATAAAGCTCAGTTTTTGTTATGTTAAAATTGTATATTTTATTAACTGACTATTCCGTTAACTGATCAGTTTAATTAAGAGAAAATGTTGAGGTTTGGTAGTGTCGTGTTGGCATTATGTTATTTTTATAACTGTCAATTTGTGCGTTACTTTAGAATATGTTGTGTATATTTCAGAAGTCGTTTTTATAGTAGGATTCCTATATTTCGAGAACATTTTGATTAAAAAATTCAAGAGATGCAAGAAAAAAGTCAAATCGTATTACTGGACAGCGAAACAAGATAGGTAAAATAAAATAAAAATTTTAAAAATAACTTTTATGTGCACTAAAAGGTAAAAAACAGAAAAATTTCGAACTTTCTTAGTTTTTTTACATTTTACTGCATATAAAGTATATTTTTCATTTTTTAATTTTATTTATTTATTTTTCCCTTTTTGGTCTTAATTAGGTACTCAGTTCAATATCATGTTATAACTTACGTTTTATCACAAGACAATATCTACAGAACCGTTTCAAACGTTCAAACGCCATTTTGTTTCTGCTGATTATAAGACCCTAGGAAGGCTAAAAATTAATAAAAAGTGTTGCTTAGAGAATATAACAAAAGTTTGAGTACAACATTTGCTAACGTCCTAATTATATATGCTATTAGATTAAGGTGACCAACCGTCCCAAATATGGAAGGACAGTCCCTCTTTTTCATCATTCGTCCTTCTTTGTTACTTGTCCCAAATTTTTTCCCTCTTTTCGAAAAATTCTTTATTGAAATCAAAAATTTTCATTTAAATTGATCTGGAACACAATTACATTACCAATTTACAATCACGGACAAGTCACTTGTATATGGCAAGATCCTTTGCTTGGATTTCATTGAGGAGGGAGATGGATTGGAACGGTGTTCATGAAACATTTCTGATATTTCAAAAAACTATCTATTTGTTAAAATTGAAGATAACTTACTGATTGACGAAATAAGGAGAATTAACATGTTTATTACTGAAGAAAAATTGCAAGAATTGAGGGAAAACAAAAGTAAAATAGACAAAAAATGGGTCGAAATATTTAAGCATTTTCCGGATCAACATATTGATGTTAGTAATGTAAAAAAATCATTGAATTCTCTTTAGTCTTCCAAGGACAAATGCTTGTGTGGAACAAGTATTTCCATTAATGAATCGGTTGTTGGCATCAGAGAAAACACAATTTAAAGTGGAAATATTACGAGCAATAAAAGTGAAATTCAATTTTTAATGTAGCTGTGAGGAGTTTTATGAATATTTATTAAAAATCCTGATATAATAAAAATATATATTCTGTAGAAAAGTATAACTTTAAGAATTAAATCAATTTTATTTTAATAATAAGTAAATATTTTTTCTTCGGAAAATGTCTCCTTTCAGCTTCTTCAGAATTTTGCTGATAACAGAAATAACAAGCTAAAATCGTATATGAATAAAAATATACGCCACTATAAAATGACCCTCCTTAGTGTCATGTTGTCCCTCCTTACATCTGAAAATGTCCCTCTTTGATTCATGAAAAGTTGGTCACCTTATATTAGATCCATCTTTGAGAATAAAAGTGAAGCCAGTACTAACTACCCTTGCGTTTATACCAAATGCACGACATCCGTGTGACAGGTTGCCTGCAAACACGGCGCCCATACCCTCTTGCGGAAGTGGAAAGTTGACCACAGAGATCAAATAAATCAAGAAATATATAGTGAAGTGCATATAAAAATATAAGTACATCGCTGTTAATAAGATAGAATGGATGGAAATGTAACTTTTATACGTGAGTGCATAGTACTAAACACAATTGTGAAGTTGGAGGGAAATTTTGAACTTGACCAGGAATCGAACCCGTGTCTCTAGACTACCGTGAGATTTAAACTTCGGCTCCTAAGGGTTAAACCTAATTATAAGCCACGTGACTTGAATATGTAATGGTAGGTGCTACAAGTCTATTCTTCTCTGGTATCCATTACTACAGCTTTCGTCTCTTCATTTTTATGTTTCTTCTTTGCTTCTCCTTCTCACATATTTTACCATTTACCTTTCTTTCCAAACTTTCTGTTAAGGACACTGTCGCCTTTTTTATTTATGTTATTGCTTAAGTCCCATTCAAATAAGATACTGTAATTCGTTCAGTTCATCCAAGGCTACAAATTCACATCGCCAAACGGCAACAGTGACAGCGATGTCAGATTTCAGTTATTTTAACCCATCGTATTTTGTTAGTTTTCTTGAGTTTTCTAAATCGTATACGCCGTCTGGTTTTGTTTTTCTCTTTTGACTCCAAGTACATCCTATCCAATTCAGTGTCCTCGTCATACTACGGGCACGTGCCATACGTAAGTTTTGGTATTTTATCGGAAAAATGAACTTAAATTATCTTATCCAAGCATGCGTTGCTTGATGCAATTTTTATTTTTTATTGAAACTTATCCTGACCTTTCGTGAATTAGAAGTTCCAATGCTTTGTAATGTACCTAAAACCATTTAATGCAATAATTTGGCATATTTAATTATTCTATAATGTGTAGAATATTCCATACTAGTCATTTTTATAAGCACTTTAAATTATATAAAGTAAGCAATGTAGGTGTATGTTGAACCGATTCCCTTATCAATAAATAGCTTCCCTAACAATCCAGTCGCGCATTTGCCCGCAAACTGCCAAGCAATGAGGCGTTGGTAACCTCATGATAAATATTTCGCACCATACGAGTTTCTCCCAACTGGGAAAGAATCGATGTAACGAAGGAATCTCTATGCATGCCAAATTTCATCCCTTTCCAAAATTTCCCCCTATTTTGTACCATATTAAGTTTGTTATTTCGCCGCGGACTCATTTAGTCCGTATCGAGGCGACGCAATCGAAAATTCCTCTGGTGTTTCATAGCACACACACACGCGCGCGTACAACGCCCCCTCACCTTTTCTTTTTATAGGGCCTCTTTCTTCTCTCAGAATTCCTAGGCACCCTCCTCACCCCTCTCACCCTCTCACCCCCTCACCCCTCTCACCCCTTCCTTCTTCATCCCTTTCCCCCCTCCTCTTCCTTCCTTAGCACCCTGCCTCCTCCAGAACTCTTCGCGGAGATCCATTTGTTACTATTATTATTTCTTGTTTTATTCCCCAACCGGGAAATGTCTCCATTTTTTGTCATTCTCCCCTCATCAACTCGCTGGAAGACCCTCAACTACAACCCAACCATATGGACGCCTCGATGGAAAATAAAAATGTTTTTTCATTCTATTGCTTCTGAAATCGAATATGGGGAAGAAGTTATGGAGTTCGCGAAAGAATGCGGAATAATAAAATTGTTTCCTGTGGATAACCAGAATGTGGATGTAATTTTGAACGCGAGAGAGAGAAAAATTGAGAGAGAGAGAGAGAGAAATGGAAAGAGGGAGTTCCATTTCTTGTATAGGCGATGTTCGTCTTTTTCCCGCGTCTCTTTTAAGGATGCGAAAGCTGCTATCTGTGTCTAAAATGATAATTGGAAATGGAGAGGAGAAGACGGTCATTATCACACTGATAAAATTGTTCAGTAAGAATAAAATTGTCAATCAATAGACGTCTTTTATCATGTCCCAGTAGACCAGGTAATTCAATTAAGGACTTTTAAATTTTATTATTAGAGATATAATGTGTGAGATAATGAGTTAACTTTTCAAAGATCGAATAGAATTATATACGTAGGCCTCTTCAAAGCCGTATGAGAAATAAACTTAATTTCGACGATACTGAGCTAAAATAGTTTCTAACCAGAGAAAATAACTTTAATGTTTGATTTTTTCGTGTAAACATTCCCATTCTATTGAATTTATTTTTCTTGAAAATCATTTTAACACTTCGTACATAAATCCATAACAAATGAATAAAATGTATTATTATCTTTCTAAGTTTTCAGAGCGCATTATGTGATTAAGATCATCTGAACATCCGTATTTCTTTTTGCATTTGCACAATATTTTACTCAAATGTTGGGCTTTATGACGAATAAACAAACAAACACACCGCTCCCACACAGACACACACAAACGCACGAATTCTCTCCTCATATCGCCATTCCGTATCCTGCCTTGCCATTCACTTTCTCCATTTACTTGAATTCTTGTTTTCCAAACCACCTTCCTTCCCCCAACTTTGTCTCACAATTTCAATTTATTTTCTCCACAAACTGTCGGTCTCTCCCTCCCTCCCTCCCTCCTCCTATTTACATCCCGCCCACTCCCCATTCCTACCTCTCCCTCCACCCACTCCGCTTCTCCCTCCATCTCTACGGAATATCTATGGCGATAAATTTTACGCCACTTTCCCCTATCGAGTTGAATATCGAAACCTGGTTTGTTCCCCTCCCCCTCTCCCTCCCCCATCCCTCTCTCCCTCCCCTCCCCCTCTCCCATCCCTTCCTCCCTCCACTTCCCCTCACCCTGCTCTCTCCACTCCCTCTCTTTCCTATCATAGGCCGTATTCACCCAACCCTCTTCCTCTGCTGAAGCATTTTTCGACACATTCTCAGCCGCGCGAGTCAATATATATTTTAATATGCGTAATAATGACGACCGAAATTCAAAATTCCGGACTACCGTCTACATTTTATATATAAAAATAATTTTTTTAAATTTTAATATTTGCTATGCATAGGTAAACTTTATTTGGTACTTTGCATATAATGATTAAATTCGAAAAAGTGCATGCGGACTGAAATTTTATCGAAGTCTATCAATATTTTGCCCGTTTAAATGATAAAATTGGTAAAAATGCATATTTTTTCGCGTTCTTGGAGCATAAATAAATGCAGGTTGTAATACTCCACCGAGAGGTTTGCCTCAGTTTCTATCTTTTAAATTTCACTTCATATCTATTGGTTTATTGCTAGTTATAAATTCATGAAACCGCATCAGTAGTTATAAATACATAATAATGACTATTACGACTAAAACGAGGAATGGATATCAAACTCGTGTTTCACGCATTTTCAGTGCATTCTCTTTCCAGCAACATTAAATATACACCTTCCACAATCGAATTTATGGAACGGTTGTTTTTAAATTAATCCTAGATGTTTGTTGTCGAATGTCTGTATTTTTTAAAAGTTTCTTAAATCCTTCAAAGATTTCCCATTTAATTGGATTTTAGTCAAGGTTATGGACTTATTCTTAAATTCAGTTATCACAAAACATGCTCAATTATCATTTTTTTAAATTCAATTTGTGGGAAATTTTTGGCATGTTAGTTGTATTTAAAAGTCAACAACCTTGTAAACTTTCATAATAATTTATTAATAGCACCCGTTATACCCGAATCTCATTCATAGCATAGCAGGCAAAAAATTATTGCGTCGCGTTTCTACGGTAATCATTAATAATTGTAGCGCTTGAAAAATAAATACAAATAAAAATATCTATAGCCATTCTCATTACAATTTTGAACGTCTCCTGCGATTCTGAACAGATATAAACGTGTAAATCATCCTCTTTATTTTAAAATGTCAATATTCTGACAGTTATGTCAAACGTTTCGCTCATGAAGTCGCTATGGAATAAAAGTTCGTCGGTGAGGCAGTAAAACAAAAGACAATCAAAAAAGGATTACGTAAGGATGTTTTTACCAATCTGAGATTATCAAAAACAAGATAAACAGTTTTCGTTATTCGTTGGAAGGCGGTAGTAATTGAAAAAGAAATAATGCTGGCAGGCGCGTAACTTGGGGGCGAAGGCCCGCGCAGTGAGTTGAGGCCCCAAGACTTTTGGGGCTCCACAAAAATACTTGGAATATTCCCTGTCATCTGCCGCAAGGTATTCATAGTACATAATTAACATCCTTAGGGGAATGAAAGATTTTCATCGCTCGAAGTGAAGACGAAAATACCAATATCAAGTGTTTGGTCTTGTTTGTTCCTATCCTTATAATGTTAGAATTATAGAAGTTCCACTGTATTTTTGGAATTGAAGCGTAGAAAAAATCAATAAAAATTAATACGATTAATAATTTCATATTTTAAAAATAAAAATGAGGCCCCCAAAAACTTGACTAGCGTGGGGATCCCAAAACCGTAGTTAGGCCCCTGAATGCGTGGCAGATGCCGATAAAACGTCGGAGGAAACTCAAGAGGGCCGGGAAAGGATGAAAGAGGCGTAGAATAAAGAAAAAGGGGAAATGCGAATTTTATGACAAAAGGGAAAAATGGAAAGAGAAAGAGAGAGAGGGAGAGAGAGAGAGAGAGAGAGAGAGAGAGGGAGAGAGGGGGGTTTAGCATTTCAGACCGAAGGGAGGCGAGTGAAGTCGATAAAAAAATCGAACGTCTAAAAAAAAAAACGAACGGAATCGGAATTTCGTTGGACATTGGATGCCCGATAACGAATTCGAAACAAATGACAAACTGGTCGCGTCAACATGATTAAAGTTAATGGCCTCAAAACGTTGACGTTTTAGATTTATCGCTGTGGTTCATTAGGTGGTGGTATATCGGGGAAAAGGGAGGAGAATAGGGCGTGTGTCACAGTCTCTGTTGTAACGACGCACCCGCCAAATAGAGAGAAAGGGAAGGAGAGAGCGAAAGAGAGAGAGAGAGAGATGGCAGAGGTTGAGAGGAGAGCAATTTCCATTGGTTGGCGGAAATAGTACGTTTAGAGAGTAGGGGCTGATTTGTATCGTAGATGGATATATTTTATATACGAATGGTCTTTATATGATTTATTGGTTCTGCTATAAGCGCACAGGTTTTGTGAATGAATTTTGGACGGCCGAATTATTTATTCATATGTACAAGTTACGTGTATGAATGCCGCAAAAACATTTCGCGTCATACAAATCTTTAACGTCTCATTTTTACTTGTGCGCTTTTAAGCTGAACTCGTAGCCAAATAAGAATCTACTCGACACATTTCTTTCGTTCTTCCACGTCTATTGCATTTGATGAATATCTAAATGCAAAAGTGATCGTTTCTAGATGTGTGAATGTCTATGCGATGAAACTACAGACTTTCCCAGTTATTTCTAAGCAGTCTAATTAATCTCATTTTTATCTCAATATTTTTTGTTTTTTATCAAGTGAACTGCTTTCAAAACTCACCAAACCAAGAAAAAATTAAACTTCACGTTTCATAAAATTTTACAAATTATTTGAATGAATACTTACACTATTTCGATTCCATCTTACGCAAAAAAAACGAAGGCGAAATTTTCAAATATTATTATTCCGAACGTTACCACCGTCGTTTGTTTTATGTACTTTAATTCCTAAATGAATTTCGATAACTAGATTAATTATCAGGGTGAAAGAAAACAATTTAACGGATAGAAATCAACGAAAACATAATTAGAGAATATTTTTCAAAGGAGCACTTTGGCTGCCATCAATTATTCGGTATTAGAAAATCCGCAAATTACATCTGATACCTTAAAAAATGAATTGTGAGAATTAAACATCTCATTCATGAATTCAGTAAAAATTACCAAACCAAAATCCCAAGCAAATTTTTCAGTAAAACATGGCCGTTTTTTAAAATTTCTCTCCACGGAGCCATTATCCGTTCTTTTGATTTAGTGGACATGCGAGAACGGCGATTGTTTTTGAAGCCAATTTACGACTTCGGGGCCAGCGAAGTGACCTCCGCGATATGAGATGTAAAAAGCGTTGACTTGGAAACCCTGAAGGTGAGACGGGATTAAAAATAATTTATCTGCTTTGAATGTAACTGTAGGTGGTGTCAAATTGCATTCTATGCACTCCGATGATGATATTGACGCCCTCTCCTCCTATCAACTGCCAACGTCTGCTTGATAAGCCGTCCGACTGACGGACATGCAAATCAGTTATGCAGAAGTCAATAGTTCACGATGAAATAAATTGTCCTTCTTCTTGACTTTTCACTTTTCAAACGATACTATTGTATTGTTTAGCCATAAAGTATTGCAGATAAACAGAATTTCTTCTAAATCATTTTAATTTCAGCGGAAAGATAAGTTCAATTCGCTGAAATTCGACTACATATATGACTTCGAACTGCCTCAGTTCACCGCTTTAAAACGGCATAAGGATGCAAACGGGAGGTAACAAAACGAATCACGACCGTGTGACCAGTCGTTGGTAAGTCTAACCATGCTAGGAAGTCTTTCAGAAAACCTCCGGCCAAAGCGAACGAAGTACTCACCAACCCGAATTGGTTTTTTTTTAAGACTCTTTGCCTTCGATGGATTATATAATGAAGTACAACCTTTAAAAGGGTCCTCGTTCTCTAGAGGCTGGATTTCGGCAGACCGTGAGAGGGGGAAGTACAAGGCATGAAGGCAGAGGGTGCTAAGAAACATTCAGACAAGTGAAGGAATTACAGCGGAGGATGTCGATACGGGTCAATTTCCATTGACGGAGCTTTGGCTCAGCGGAATTTTCTGTAAAGTCTCGAATGGTGAAGCATAAGTTAAACTGTAGTGAATGCATTTCTGCATGGTCGGATAACGGGGGAATATTTACGAGTGACAATGTCCCACTCATGCGGATGTTGGGGTGTAGTGGCGAGGCCAACGTAAAATACCAAGTGTTGCATGGGATGGATGATTTGGGCTACGGGGCTGGTAAAAGAGGCAGAGGTCTGGATCAATGTGGCAAGTATAGCACTGTGGTCTTCGCAAGGTGGAGTTGTTGGCAGTGCCTTTCACTACATATTATATTATTATCCTATATATTATGCACGCAGCGAAACTACGTGCGTGCGTCCGTCCGTGCGTATGAAGCCTCGCGTAATTATGTCGGCGTATTTCTCGAGAACCGTTCGTCGTAAAGATATGCGGTAAACGGCGTTTTGTTTCTACTGGCTATGAGGTCCCTGGAAAAATGTTTTCGTATGCTGAAGTGTCCCGGATTCCAGTAAGTTTACACGGGATTTTCGATTTTTCAGAGTGCAAGGTTTTTTTCATTCATTAAAATATGTAAATATGGACCGATTTTCTTATTTTTTTGCCTTATTCGACGGCTAAAGCTCTATACTATCTTATTCCTGCGATGTTTACACGTTATACGGTCGAATCTTTTCTGAAATACGCATTCATTTTCGAACTTTTGCGGATTTTTCGAACTCATTCCGGGCGTTGCCAAGGAGACGCTCATTGTTGCCTCCGATTCATTTAAGGCCAATTAAGCCTTCAAATAGACGAAATAAAAGCGTTATTGTTTTCTTCTCTTTATTGATAATCTAAATAAACGCTTAAATTGACTTCGCCTTTATAGTTGGTCCTGTAAGAAGTTAAAAGCAGATATATTGCTGTAAAATCGCAAAAAAATTGAAAGTGCCAAGGGTGAAAAGGAGAGCTATTAGCCCAGCCAGAGAAAGGAAGAGTATTGTAGGAAAGAGAGAGAAAGAGATGCGGAAGCTCATAGGATTGCCCGTGTAGATGAGGAGCGGAGAGTACAAGAAAGACAAATAAATAGGGAAACACGTCAAATGAATAGGGAACAAATAAGATCTAACCTAGGGCCGAACTAGTTAGATTGTTTGCATTTCATTTATTTCATTAATTATCCAATAAAATTATTTCACTAAACCTTCAGTTTATTTAAATCGTGTTTAGGATCAGAGATCCGGGGCTTCCCGATTAGTATACATAGTAAAGACAAAAAGGGAAATAGAAACACGATTAATAGAACAAGAGGCACACTAAAAGCATAACGTGTTAAATGTGATAGGAATTTTGTGGGCGCTCTAAATCAAAACTAAAAATCTGATGTGGCCAACACATGACTTTCTCCATATTTGGGGTATAGATATTTAAATTATTATGAATAATATTACGAGGCAAAATTATTATTTCGTATCGTAAAAGTATACAGCCGTCCTTATTGCCGTAAATTATGTATATTTTGAATGTTTACAGAATTCACCGCTACATGGTGTTGGCGCTGTATACTGGTATTAAGATAAAGCGAAATATATCCGAAATCGATGGTTCCACGAAAATTAGTTTAAAACAAAACTTGGAAGAAATATTATTCTCTACAACTTTTGTCCTTACGAAGATTACCAATAACGATGTTTTTAAGGAGATATTTAACGGAAACCGAAAAACCGGTTATTTATAAATAACTCCTAAACAATAACTCTATAGAAAATTGTTTAAAATGAAAGTTGTAGGAAATTACATTCTCTATAACCTTTGTATAGAATTGTGTATACAATAATGATGTTTTAACGAAGAAATATCGCTAAAACCGAATCGGGTTTCGAATAAACCTCGACTTTCGGTTATCCGTTATTGTCCAAAAACTAATCAGTTCTTTGTGGTCATGTTAAAGTGTTATATATGAAGTTTGGTAACGAGATGGCATGTACTTTTTGAGTTAGAGCGCCCACAATAACATACACACACACACAGACATCATTCCGAAAATAGTCTAAACGTGTATTAGGGACCTCAAAACATGTATTTCCGTTGAAATCTCGAAGTCGATTTTTTTCATGAATACAATACTTTCACATTACTACGTATGGAGAAAGTAAAAATCAGATCAGCACAAAACTTTATACGTTTCAATTCTCCGTCATCCTATACTCCATAACACAACCGTTCTCCAAGTTGGTTACTTTACCTAAGGTCGCACCTTAACCCTTGCATTGGTAGTTCCGCCCCTTCGTCGACTCCAACTCCACTCCAGGACCTTTCCCATGCCGATGTTTCCGAACCTCTTATCTGCTCCTTCAGAACCTTCACTCACTCCACCTCACAAAGCATCGTTTAACGGGCGTCGTGTTTTTTCACTAACCCGGGACTATTCCTTTCCCTGAGTGACTTGTACGAAACCGAACCACCGGCGTACCCATCGAAATACAGCCCTTCGCGGGGAAGAGGTACTGTCTTTTACCGTTCTCATTCCATGCTCGAACCTCACCTCTCCCCTCCCCCTCCCACCCACCATTCCCCTCCTTTTCTAGAAAGAACTAGCGACCTCTTCCGGTTTTCCGTATGCATTACTTTAGTCAAGTTTTTGGTGCGATCGATAGTGAATCGGAAGTAGATGCCTAGTGAAGTACCGTGTCACATTTAAGTTGGTAATTTATTTGTTTTATTGCAGTGCGAATTGAAAACGTTTTAGAATCTGAATTTACGTGATATTGTTTAAAGATATCTGCTTCGTCTCAATTCATCTTGCCATACATCGTGGCCATTCTACTACGATGGTGAAAGTGCATGTCTTCACGTTCGTTTCGAGAGAGGAACTTCTGCTGCATACGGAGATATCACACAGCTTCAGAAAAGGTAAGAAAGTTTCATTTATTAAAGTTGGATTTG
The DNA here is from genome assembly GCA_036926305.1 of Uropetala carovei. Taxonomy (NCBI): domain Eukaryota; kingdom Metazoa; phylum Arthropoda; class Insecta; order Odonata; family Petaluridae; genus Uropetala; species Uropetala carovei. The sequence continues at coordinate 160,986 of JAXCHB010000290.1, forward strand.
TTAAGTCGTTTCAAAGATGGCGGCCCATCGGTAGCTATTGTTGCAGAAGAAAAGATTGGGGACATTAATCCCAGCAGTTGTGGTTTATGTACGATTTCAAGCCCTGTAGTATTGTGGCACTTGAGTGCTGGGCGTCGCTTTAAAATAAATACTTTACAAAGGTTCCTATTTTTTCGCGGTTCCGATTTTTCATGTTAAGTGCCAAATAATGGCTTTGATATTGCTTCGTACCCTAAGCTATAGCGTGAGAAAATATTTGTTCGATTTTTATTATTATTTAAAATCTCTAGTGCCGGTTGCAGTTCGGTAGCAATCTCCATGATTCCAAAGGATTAACCTGGATTTCATAAATTTCGTGTAATTAATAGCATTGAAGTGAACATGCATGCCTCAATTGAGAAGTTCCATCGAAAGGAAACTTTATATCATTCTGCTGCTACGCAGAATCCTGAAATTCTCGTCACTTTCTTCACAGGGTCATTTCAAGCTCGATTCGTGAGCTGAGCAAGAGTTCTAGTGACAAACTTCTTCCCATTCATGGGACTGAAATGCATAGGAACCTTCTAATAGTGTTGTTGAATTGATTACTGTTTGAGAATTTTAAGTCAGATGCTTTATTTAAATTTGTATCCCCTCAAACTAATAAAAGTTGGACTCTTTTACAGAATAACATAAGGCAACTTAGTTAAATATTTTTATGATCACGTTATCCGTGAGTAATTAACTCGATGTTTATCTCCTATTATTACTATTTTTGACAAATATATTCATTTCATGATGAAGAACGAAATTAAAAGAATTGAAAATCAGGGCCGGCTTGAGGCAAGTGCCATCTGTGCGGCTGCACAGAGCCCCGTGCGGTCTGCTTTCACATCGAAAAATTAGACAGGCAGACGCCAAAGTGAAACTATAAGCGAATTTGTTTTAAACGCGCCAAAAAGAAGAAAATTAATTCTATTGATTGTACCTGCCAAAATTTCATATTAAATTCTTACGTATTTTAAAATGCAACATTATGATCTCTGTAAGTAACTGTTAACCCAGAAATTTTGTAATTTTGGTCTCTTTTATTTCCAGATGGAAAGCTGCGAGGATTGCTGAGTGTGACGGAAACCTTGAAAAAAACTGACTATTGTGCGACTTGTAATTCGGGAGTGTTGTGTTACGAAAATCAGTATTTTTTATTTAGTGTATATTCAAAAGTGAAACTGAACCAAGGAACGAACAGTTCGTGCGTAGTGTTTTTTCGGTGCCAAATCAAACCTTCGGAGAGAATGCAAGTCGCACCGGAGATGTCGTGCGTCGACGCAAGGACTGCGGAGCGTCCAAAGGATTCGCCGATGGAATGCATTCTCCCTAAGGTCAGTAATTAATCGACGCAGATGGCACTCCCACCGATGGACGACGGACGATGCTCCGGCCCCAGCGAAGGGTAGAAGAAAATTTCTTTACCACTAACCTTTAACTAACGCTTTAACTAATTTAGGGTAGCATTAGTGTAAGACTGACGTAACAGAACATCTGTATGCGTCAGTCACTTTCGTATTTCGTGTTTTCTAGGTGCGAATTGTTTTCATGTTAGGCACGTTAGGAAATAATATTTAGGGAATCTTAAACGCATAATTCTGATTTTGTTCTTGTTAGTTAGCTTTAACACACTAATAACTAGCAATTGTGCATATTATGTTCACCATTTCTCATACAATGCTTTCTTTCTTTTCACACCGCAAATGGGAGCCCATTGCCAAGATAACTGAGTCGCTGTGCATAAGGAGAAAGGTAATTATATTTTCATTGATATGTTTTCGTGTATCCTATAGTTATCAAATATTACATTTAATTTCTCAAGTTGGTTTTTCAAGCTTTATCAGACAAAGTTCGCAACAGTTACTTTAAAAAGAAAGATGTAAGCAAATATTAGGCAAAAACATTCTTCTAAATGTCTCCATTGTGACTACAGCTTCAATCCTTTATTCACCCAGAAAATACACTGGAATATATGCAAGCCACTTAAAATAGCATTATTCAGTCTTCAGTGAGAACCTGATAACATCCTGTAATAAGTGTAAATTGCGGATGTGTGTCAAAGTTGAGTTCTTTACAATTTACATACTGATTTCATTTCAATTTTCGATTCTATGAAGGTCAACCCTTAAAACCAATGTATATATTGTATTTAACTTGTTAAGTTGGTTTTCACACTTTATCAAAAGAAATTTGTGCTGATCTTCGCATTTTCCCTGACACTATTCTTGAGGAAATCCATCTTTACTTCACTATACTTAAACATGTTATCTACTACATTTCTGAGAACCTCTAGTAATATCCTACTACACATATAATTATAAATGAATCCTGTTTGTAGATATTTTTGAAATTTTTTCACATTGCCAATCTTTTTGTATTGGTCGTTACCATCTTCTGACTTATAACAATATAGAAATGTTGGTTGGTTGGTGATCATTTACATATTGTAATCATGAAAAAATTGACAGATTTTGATGAAAATATACATTTTAGGTGTCCAATATTTTTATTATACGTTAACATTTGCATAGATAATAAAATGACTCTTGCCCATTCCTACAATGCTTTCACCTCAAATCTCCACTTGTTAGACTCTTCCACATTCTCCTCCGGAACTCTTTTTCACTCAATGGAGTTAACTTACTCTACCTTCAAGCCATTAATCCCAGCCACTTCGTCTCTTCCCCACTTTCTTCTCCTTACCCAGTTTAAACTACCGCTAAATTTCACATTTTTTATTTCTTTTGTATATTGTCAGTTCATGTATTTCTCTAGCTGAAGAAGAACATAGTGAAACCGAGGTTTGATTACATTTTTTGGACTTGTTTCACAAGTGGTTCTACTGTAAGTGTTCACAGAATTGTTCCTTTCTTTATCAAATATTTCATTTATGTAATAGTTAGGTAATTATTGCAATCATTATTTTGAATTAATGCTACCTTTGGGAGTTATGGAAATAGGTCTTTTTATGAATTTCTCAGAATGGATCCTGGCAGAAAGTTACTTTTAAATAGCAGAAATTTATGAATTCCTATATTCAATGCTATTGTAATTAACTTTTTGATATTCCAAGAATAAAAAAATAAAAGACACATATTGAAGTAACATATTATCCAAAGCATACAATTATACAAACTAAAACCACTTGAAGATGGTTACTATGGTATGGTTAAATTATTATCATACTATTACATAATTAATTTTTGACGTTCGTTTCAGTAAATGTATTGATTATTAAATAAATTTAAAAACAACAAACGTAAATGAAATAATATTTACTGCACATTATTTTAAATGCTTGTTCCAGATGATGTTGCCATGGAAGGATTGCATCAGCTGTTCTTCTGCCCGCCAATTCACATTCAGTTGCACCTTGTCTGGTGTTGGATGGATGTGTTTTACACTCATTTAATTTGGTGCAATTGTGAATTTCTGGAGAATTCTACAGTATTCAATCGTAAGTATCTATGTTTCGTTTATATTCTTATAAACCTGTTTAAAATGAATCTTAGATATTGTAGCTGAATTAAGAAACGTGATTCTAGTTAATGAAAGTTGGCAGGATAAAATGATTGCAAAGATTATAACTACTGTGCTGTAAAACATCACATGCATAACTGTTATAGGAGCCAAAATATATTATTTCATTACCCAGGGCAATTAAGTACAGTTGCAGATTAATGAAAACAATAGAAAATTATCAAACGATTTCGGACAAGCAAAATTTTCATGTTGGTTATTATGCATGTATGTACCTTGGAAGTGCACAATTACATCACTCTTAGATAATGGTTTTTATTTTAAGCAACATTTTCCTTTTTCTTGTACTCCGTATTCCCAATGTGGGTTAATAATTTAATTGACTTAGCAACTAGCTCAATTTATGAAATTCTGTAATCATGCTTCTTTTATAATTATCATTTTATAAAGTTGAATGAATTATTAAGGAGAAGGTAATCATTCATCATGGCAGCCACTCTGTTCTGTTCCATAATGATGGAATTAGCAGGGCCAGACTTAGGTTGTTGGCACCCATTGGCACACCTTTTCAGTGTAGCTTTTTGTCAATTTACAAATATAATTTTTTAAATTGACATATAATACAGTGAAACATCACGTAGTGTGAATTCACAAGATACGATTTTGCAAAGACAGGTCAGATGAATAGGGAACAAAGGAGATCTAACCTAGGGCCGAACTATTTAGATTATTTGCAAGCGTAGCGCCAGCAGGCTGCTAGTTATTATTATGGTCTCAATTTTGCCCTGAAAATAAAGACATTTATCTATCTATCTATACATATATTCTGGGCCTCCTGTATTCCTGTTTGGAGGTTTATGATAAAAGTGACAGAAATGCCTGTGTTAGTTGGTTGAGGTTTGCTTTGTGCCCGAAAGGAGGAAGAGTGGTCTGACGTGTAATCGTCTCCAGGATAACTTGGTCATCGACACATTTTTTTGTCGTTGCAATGATTTCTCAAAGCCTCAAATATACGGAGTTTACTAAATGATTCCTGACGCAAATACGCGAAATTTACTTAATACACACGCTTTTTCTTTAAATTTTATCTAATAGAATTTCATTAGATTTTTATTACTTATAATTTTATTATCCTTGGTCCTGTAGAAAAGTTGTATCAACTTCATGAGAAATGGATATGGTTTGTTAAATAATCCCAGAAAAAATTTATTTCTCTCATTAAGTCTATGAAGTTTTCGTATATGGCATTATATGGGGAAAATATTCTCGTTCTTACCATAGTGATTATTGACCATCAGAAATTCGGCCGATATCTTTTTCTTTGCAATAAATTCTCCGGAATTCTAGTTTATTTAGGTAAAACAGATTTTCGTTTTTCTTAATTTTTCACTCATTTTATATGTAGTCTGAAATCATGTTGTTTAAAGTTGAGAGACACTGGCATCATAGCATGACAAAACTTGATTATGTTGATGCACTGGGAACCCCTGTTATTGAGACTTAGCTCCTGTTCATGCTCTCACTTTCCCTACACTAATTTCGCTCGACAGTTCTCTTCATCCCAGCATCCACTCGCCGCCAGTTCCTTCCCAAGGTAGCTAGACACTCCTGCAGACTAGAAGTTTGTCCTTTTTCAAGACTGCGATTTTCAAATGCAGTTTTTAAGCATATGGACCTGTACGAGGAGCCACGTACCTTCCTTTATCATATAAATAGTTCTATTTTCTTATACGTACGCACCACCACGTGTCACAGGGTCTGAGGCACTTTCATATTCGAATCTGAGATCTCAGGATTTCCCTACGCCTCCACTACAGCATTTTTCATAACTTATGCGTCATTACGCGACTCGATTTCTCTTTTATAAAGAGGCATTTTACGGTGAAGACAGAAAATGGCAAAAGAGAAGAGATAGGTATACTAAAGACGGGGCTCCAGAATGCGGTAAGGGGCGCGTAATGGAGAGCTTTATAACGGCAGAAAAGGGCCCTTTGTCTCGGCCTAGAAATAAAAAAAGAGGTGGCGGAGAGAGAAAATGAATCCGACCCATCTTCGGAGGGCGGTATTCGATCCAGCGGAGGCTGAAAGGTGGTGCCCGGAACGAGGCGTTTGGAGGGGAGGGGGTCAGCGACGCGGTGTGTGTCCGAAGGCATTCTGGAGGCCGAAGCGGGGTCGCTTGCGTGCGCGTGTGAGGGAAATTCATGTATGCGGGTGCATCGACGACGAGTGACTGATCCGACTCGGTTGAAAGCGAACCGCGGATGTGAAAGGAGTGCTCTTTGGCAATCAATACGAAATACAGTCAAGATTTTGCGCTTCGTAGCATTATTTTTTATCTACTACAACAAACAAATCAATTAAGACAGTTTTTAAATGACCTCTGCGGCTCTCCAATTTTGACCGCTGTACACGTTTTTTATCCATTGACATAGATCTTCCGAGTTCTCAATGGGACAAAATCATCCCGCTCCATGATTTCTTCATCCCGTATTACGTATTAGCATTGTCGCTTCCACTGGCAACTACGGGGAAATTGCTCAAAGTACCATTATTCCATCAGAGTCATTAAAATTTCTATTAGCACGATTAATAAGCATATGATTGTATTTTTAATTCATTTAATTTCAAGGTATAAAAAAGTTATTTGCTGTGATCACAATATATCCGATCGTCAAGGCGAGTTAATTTCACTCGTCATATAAAGATTATTTAGCATGCCATTTTATGTATACAATCGTAGGACATGTGAATAAAAAGATATGAATAAATTACACAGAGGCGCCTTCAATTTCATAATGCGACGATTACCACAACTAAACAAATACGAGGAGTCTCCAAATGAATACATCAAAAGTGTCCGCCTCTCCATTAATTTGAGTGATAAAAATATTTCTCATGCACAATTAACGATTCAGTAGGAAATGTTCTTAATATATTTCTTATATTTACTCATTTGATTTTCCGCATAACATTGACGCCATTATGACAGGGATAAACAAAAACGAATCGCGAATCGACTTGTACCTCGGAAGAAACTTCCGTTAATAAGGTTCTTCGTAAGTGACTCTCATCTCCGAGGAATAATCCACTCGTTGCGAGTTCACCCCGCTTCTCCCCAATGTCATCTCTCTCGTCCCCCGCACCACTTCTTCGGCTATCAAATCCGGTTCCTTGCCTTCCGACAGCGAACTCTCCAATACGTCACCGGTGACCGCCACGTAACAGAAGGCGCCATTTTGCGGCTTCGGCTGGCCGGATAGGAAGTCTTCGGCCAAAGGCGAAGTGGGATCGAGCGAAAATATAGCCGCGTGCTTTTTAGCGGGTCCACCGCTCGCCAAAGCCGCGGACCTCAGAGTAGGAAGAGGTCCTCCTTCGCCGTTGTTAGGAGGAAACACGGCGAAAGGTCCGGTCAACCTCTTCTCGGATAAGTATCCCAACAAGGCCTGGAAGAGACAATCGTCGGTGTAATGTTACTGTAATTTAGCGCAATTTTCGAAAAAATTTAACAACAGAGCATAGCTCATTAGTGAATTGATAATTTCAATGTTCTTTTAGCATGAAAACATGAGCAGATTCTTCCATCTTCTTATCATTGGTTGAATTAAATTTGTAATCGAGGCTATACGATCATATCTAGGGATATTTCTTTGTTAGGAATTTTCAAACCGGTTAATTGGATATTTTCCCTGAGACAATCTAGAAAGTAAAAACCTATTATACCTATTGGTTGTGATTTACAATGAAGATTATTATGTAGATAGTAACATTATTGTACTTTCGTGTTTCCGAGTCGGTATAGATAACATACTCTCGGTACTCAAAATAACGATCGCTCTTAGAGACCTCTACCGATTATGGAGACAGACACAACGGCGTCTGCGCGCCCACAAGCGATATATTTGAGAAATATGCAGCTGTTAACTCGCCTGTATGTAGTCATTCCTCAGCCCCCTCTTGAGGGCGCAAGGCCAGCCCTCTCCCCCATCCCACCGCCTCCTCATAGACTGCGATTCCTCGGAAGTCGAGTCGTCGGCGATGGCGCAGAGGGCCTGCATCCACGATGCGGCAAGTGTCCTCTCGATGGGGTTTCGGAGAAGCGCCGCATACGGTTTGATCAAACCGAACAAGAAGCGATACTCCCTGTCGAGCAGCGCCGCCGTGGCCGCATCCTTGTCCCTATCTCCCATCACGGCACCCGCGCCTTCGATGGCCGCCCTCGCCGCGTTCGATTCTGGACACAGCCAGCCAGGGGGATGAAGTTTGCAAGGCAGGTCCAGCACACCCGGATCCGGGATACCCTTGAGCACCTCGTCCCATGATTCGTCGCGCTCCCAGGCGGGAGAATCCCGTAGACTAAAGCCGGCTCCCGCATCTTTGGCCGCATCCTCTGGGTCGGGAAGTATTCCCTCTGGAGGCGGTTGAAGGAAGAAGTCCATCATGACGTCGACTGAAAAACAAGACGCGTCGATTGCATCGGAACAATTTAGTATAAGTAACGAACGCAATCAACACTCGCCCTTAGACCCACCGTTAAATTTTATACTCGGTAGTCTGTTATTCTGTAAACCTATTTCTTTAATCACTAAAATATTAATCCGTGTCTTTTTTAAATAATTTATTTTATATAGGATATAAAATATATAAGTTTGCAATGGAGTACAAAGTCCAAAAACCGACTACATAAACTGGATCGATCCGAAAACCGGAAATAAAATTATATACCCTTACATTCCGTGCGGCTTACAAATTCATTTTATTTCGAGGCGATGCTTATTCTGTTACTATCCGCTAGGTCTCTTAGCCATGCTGCACAGTTTTCCTTGAAATTCGGCTGTTTTGTCTTGCATTGCGTTATACAAAGCAATATCAACTTTTTGCGATTTGTCCGAGTACGAATATTTAACATATCGAAAAGGACACAAATAACTCCATGTGCTATGTAAAGATAAAGCAAGTCTCTTTTTACTACGAAGAATTCCTCTGTTAAAAGTTGGGAAAGGGCAATGAGTATAGTGCTGATCTCCAGAAGCAGGAGAAAGTTACACTGGCCTTGTACCCTGATTGTGACGCAGCAATGTAATTGCTATTAGAAAATGTATTTACTGAACTTCCAATACTATCCTCCCGCAGTAATACAATTCCACGTTTTTTACATTTATCAAAGGTGTTAAAATGTATTGTTTGATAGTTTATTTAATATACCCGAAACAGCATTTTTTAGCTTAATATTGGACAAAATGGTAAACAAATTCTTTTTAATAGCACTAACCGTTCACTCCTTCACGTATTGCTACGCAGCGGCCACAAATGACTCCGATTTTTCCTAAGAAAAAGGATGCATGACTATTTTGAGACTGTTGCAAACCTTCGACTTCTTAGATCGGGAATTCCCCTGGTGTTTCCTAAGGCAATTTTGCGACTTAAGCTCAGATTTGCAGACGTGACAACTTTGTCCAAAAACAATTGACCTTGAAGAAATTTTATTTACAATTTTTCCTTGAGATTCATATTTTGCAAAGACTTTCCATTCGGTTGGGCGACGTAAGGGCAGACGGTGGCATAAGGGCAGACGGTGGCACGATTCAGGGTCAATGTGGTATTAGTCGGATGGCCGGATCAGGAGACATTTGGTGTAAGTTTAGTGGTACACGCCGTAGGGGCTGCCAGCTGTAAGTTGAGTGGCACAGAGCCAAGGGGCACTTTGTACATGAATGGTGGTAACGTTTCAGAGGAAGTCTGATGTTATTTGGGTGCCATAAAATTAGGGGAAGCTTTTTAACTAAGCACGTTTTATTGTAGGGGTTTCAAGAGTAAAAATATAAGTTGTTCTGTTTCATGGAAAACTTTGTTCTTTTAGTGATATATATTTCCAAATAAAAATCTAGGGTAATACATATTGGTTGCAGGGGCTCCCATACGCAACCATACGAGGAACCCTCAACAAGGCAAAACTTGGGCTGTTTTAGGCAACTAAAAAATGTGCATATATTTAGTCAGGATATAAATAATATTATGGTCGCGATCAAAATTCCTCAAGGTAGATCTTGGCCTATTGTTAGAGTTAACGCAAAATGTCTATCGATGTGATTTTTCTTCTTGTTGCCTAAGTAATCGTGGAAAATGCCTTACATCACTCCATAATTCTTACCCAGAGTGGCGAATATTTTTCTCAGGCTGATGCAACGCTTAATTTTCATCAATTATTATTAATTTTGTTCAGATTGTGATGTGAACTTTCGACCAAAGAGAGAGTTTTCATTCACATCCCGCAGAAAATTCGTTGAATCCACTTTTGTTCATTTCAAACCTTTCTGCATCTGTTTTTTGAAACGCACCCAAAACATTATTGCATATAGTACTTCTGTTCCTTAATCCACGATGGAAATATTAAACACCACATCCTCTATTGTATATATAAATTGACAAGGATATATAAGACACGTATTCATCACATGATTGACGGGTTTTGGACATTATGTAATGTCTATAGTGATAAGCTTATATTTTCAGTACAGTAACACAACTAAGTATGCTTTTTGTATAAATAACATTAAACAATATCATTTAACTTTGAGTAATATAAACTTAACCCTGTTTAAAAGATTAAGCATTTTTCTCATTAATGTTTCTTATATTTGTTTATATGTGTCGAATATAGAGATTCGTTATCCACTATAGTCTGATCACTTTCTTAAGTTTCTTGACCTTCATAGAGCAAGTAGCCAATCACGAACGTTTCCCCTCATAACTTTCGCGCGGGAGGACTGATACCGGTGCGCGTTGCCATTTTCGCATTCAGCTAATATACTACACAATTTCTAAATAACATAACTTCCCTCCTGTTAGCCATTGCAGATGACGAACTCAGCAGGGTAACTAAAACAACAAAACTAATAACAAAAAATATCTAACAATAACTTAGAACTCCACAGTAAGGAACCGGCGGTAGAAATGGCAAAGCAGACCGATGTGAACTCTTCGAGAGCAAGAGTAAGACTGAGTTCCTCCCCACTACCTTCCCAAACGAACCGTCTCCTATTGGCTGCTGCTAAGTGGCGTACTCCCCGTATTCAAGGTCAAGAGTCTTTAGATAGTGAACAGAGTATAGTTTAGCAAACCTTAAAATCCTGTTGGAAAACTCTGCTTTAAATTGAGTTCCGCAACAGCGTCAAAGTATAAATGTCATTATAAACGGCAAAAAGAACCGTATTATCAAAAATATGCCACTTAACCGAAAACTTCTTTAATGTCTTATTTTTTCACCTCGTTTTCGTGGACTCACCTAGCACGCAGATGCAAAGTGACAGCATGTATCTATTCCTTCTCTCTTTCAAAATGGTCGACCCGTGATACTCCATTCCAAAAAGCTTCTTCACCCATCTGGCGACCGACTTCCGCACCGCTGGTTCACTCACTCTTGGTGAATGCTTCTCTAGCAATCCCGCGTAGTAGGCAAACTCCTTCTCAAGTAATTCAGGTATCTCGGTCTCGCCCGGCATTGCGACGCCTTGGATAGGCTCCTGTATTTTGTGGGGAGGTATTTGAGCTTGTCCAAAACCCGCTATGGGAGGCCTCGATCCAGCCTGCCAAGACGCCCACGAAGTCTGAGCCGCCATGGATTCGTTGAGAGTTATGTCCAGGTCGTCCTTCACGGAAGACTCGTCCAAGCTCTTTTCTAACACGGCCCCGCTCCTGGAAATTCGTAGAATATAGCGTCAATGATCTTCGTAAAAATAAACACAAACCGAAGGATTTTCATTCCGAGACGCGAATTTCTTATTGAGGGGTTAATATAATTGGAAAAATAACGACACTTTTCTAGATGTAGGGAATATACATTTAATTATTAATATGATTGTAAAACAATCGTCATCATTCGCCTCTTTTAGTCCGAAAATATAAGATGGTTTTCAACAAGTTCTTTACGCATTCCAACATTATTTTGTCCATTTCAATTGTTTAAATGATTTTATATCTCTTCCTGCTCTCTATTGAGCATTTTAGTGACGTCACACCATATTCTATATTCAGTTATGGTTAGGAATTTAGGAAATGTGACACTTTCGTTGCTATTTCCGTTTTACTCGCGTAGTAATGCTTCGAAAACATATAATGGAAATATTTGAAGAGTAAATAAAACTTGCATTAGCTTGCCTCAGAGATTTTAATTAGGAAATTTAACAAAGAGAAAGCATAAATTAGAGACAGTTATATGAAAAAATAAATGTCCTTTATTTTTACAATTTAGTATAAAGAAGATACACGTATGAAATTACTGAAAAATATGGCGTGATAATAAAGTTATTCCTTGTATCCCATACTCCTCTTCCGAAAAACGAGAGATTTTTAATGGTACATTTTTAATTTCGGTAAAATTTTGTATCATATATTATTCTAAGAAAAAATATAATAATTATACTCACAGGCTAACCCTTCCTTCTGGGTAATGAAATGATTGGTTGAGGAAGGCATATTCAGGAGGCAAAGGATTCGGCATTGGCTTTCTTAGTCTGAGGATAAAAAAGTTCGTTTAAAGTATACTTTTGAAGTTTGGATGCGATTCTGAATTTTTGTTGATATAATAGTAAGTATATAACTTTTAGTAATTATAAAATTCGCTCCTTGAGGAACTTAATGAAAATTTAAAAAAAATACAACTAATAATCTTTATATGCGTGTCTACCATTTTCCTCTTTGCCCAGAGGTGAACATGCACATTGTACGGGATATAATACTCTGTACCAACAGAAAACGTTATGGAGTGTATCAGTTTTGCTGGCCATATGTTCTAGGTAAATATGATTTCAATACTTGTGTTTGTGAAATCATAATGAGCAATATTAATTTTTGCTCGGCTGTTTTTCCAACTTCCAAGAATCGGACCCAGAATATATCCTTTAAAATCTCTCTTCAACGGCATAATTCAACCTTACCATTTCTACCAAAATAGTGCATAATATTCACGCGAGAGGTGCAGATGTACACTTCTATTGGATAGTAATTCCATTTTTCTCAGCGATATCTTTCATAAAGCTTTCTTTTGCAACCAACTCGACTGAAATTTCCAAATTAAACAGCACAAGTCCGCCTTGCGCGAAAGGACTAATAAAGGGTGCGCCACACTCACCTTGGCAGCGGAGCGCGTCTCATTTTCCTCCAGCATCGTGGAGCCGGCGGCAGATCGGGATTCAGGTAACCCAAGGGAACCCCGATGGGCCACATGCGTTCAGGGGTGATAGGGGCGGGTTGTCGGCGCCTGGTTGGGGAGGGGGACAGCAGGTACCAGTTGGGCAGAGGGGCCATGTTCACGAGAGGCGGAGATGGCGAAAACCGCAGTCGAATCGGTTGAAGGGGGGTGCGTGGTTCTTCGACTCCCAGCTCTTCTGCCGCTCTGAAGATTGATATTCCTGGTTAACCGATATTTTATTTGTAACAATTTGTGTGTTGTAAATGGCGAGAAAATACCTTACCTGCTATCTTCGGACAGGTTTTCACGTGGGAGATATCCTCCTATCGGTGAAAAAACTGAATCCGGAGACCATGGCAAAACCGGTGGAGACCTGTCTTATAAAAAGTTGCGATTGGTGCAATGGTCATATACGGACAGAGGGAAAAAATTTTAATTTCGTATTTTGCATAAAAAAGCAAAGAACTTTAATTTGTGAAAAGTAACGTACTTAGGTGTATCTGGTTTAATAGAGGGAGGAGGAGGAGGAGTGGCAGGAGGCGGAGGAATCATAATTGTCCGAGGTTGATGCTTTATAGGGCTGACAAGCTTTCCTATTCTTCCGTACCGGGATTTTGGCGAAAGTTTCCTTGGAGGAGGAGGGCGAGGGCGGGGTGGGGGACTGTCGAGAAGCTTTTGTCGTTCGATGGCAACCCTGGATTCTTTGGCGTGTTCCAGAAACTCCTTGTACCTGTCGGAGAAAGTCTAGTTGCAGTGATGTTTAAGAAAATAAGGATGAGTTAATCTTCGACTAGTATTATAACTAAGTCCAACAAGTTTTTGGAAAGGACACATAGAAACAAATGTAATGTAACCGCTCGAAATAACTTATCATTGTATTATCTATTTCAAAATAATTGACAGCATGAAACTGGGTTATCTATATGAATTTCAGGATTTTTTTCATAAAAAGTTAGTAAAATAACCAAAAACCGACAAATTGATTACAAAATCAATTAAATTCTTTTGTCTCACTTTTACAAGCACGTTCCTTCGTAGAGGCAAAAAATTCTTACCAATCTCGTTTAAGGAATTCTTCGAGTTTCGACCTTTGAATCCGATCTTTTACAATCGACTTCATTATGCTGCGGAGAAGTAAAAATAAAAGTATTTGTTAAAGTTTTCATACCGCTTGTAAACAAATACGTCACAATTTGATTTACTATCCATAATACACCACCTTGGTCCATCTGAGAAATCGCTAGATGTCCCGCGCAACGCTTCTACGGAGCGACTCGAGTCATCTCTAGAAAAACGATGTCAGATCACAAAGAGATGAAATTGGTAATTAATACCATTTAATGCATTTTTTAAATATCACTTAAACTAATTATTACTAATAATTGAATACTCACTCGAAACTTAAAACCTTCTCAAACGCCAAGTTGAGAGCTTGTTTGGCTTCCAAAGCGTCTCTGTTTTCGAAGAATAAACAAATATTACTTCAGATATTGAGAAAAATGTATTTTATAAATATTGATATACAAGGTTATATCTGATTTTACTTTAAAATTAACTAAACTTCATTATAGTTACTAAACATTTCAGTTGATTATTTTTGGCAAAGAAAAGGGCATGTATGTATTGCTGCACATAAATAAATTTCATTTGTCAATTATCAAATTTGTTCCAACTTTCCTCATTGCTCCATTAAGAAGTTCCAATAGTATATTATTTTTACCACTTTTCTAGATTTTGTTCCACGTATGGTTTGCGTCTACCATGCATCAAACAAATTTTGTTTTTCTTGGGCAACCTAGTTCCCTCATATCTTCTTAGTTTTCTATTTTGATTGACGTGAACTTTTCAAATTTATCTAATGCCTCTTTAAAATGTACTCACTCTCTGTTTTTGCAGGTTTATGACTTAGTGGCAATTTTAGTGTATCTATAATATATAGACGCTCCTTACACATATATATGTGTGTGTGTGTGTACTAGTGAAGGTGTGCTTGCATTCTGCAAGCATTTCCTCTCACCCTAAAGTAAAGAGTATTAGCCGACAAATGATTTTTAAACGCAACAGATTGCATCTTCATGTCGGTTTCGTGTTTTTCCTTATTGTCAATATTCGGGTATAAACAACCCCAAAAATTATTAATTATAAAACCTTCATAGGTTTTCAGCATTGGTTACGAATACCTCACATTTATGCAAAATTTCATCAATGTAGCACCTCTAGAAGTGCATTTATATGAATGTCATTGTTTAAAATTTATTAATTTTTAACAGCCACAACAATACATATTTCTAAAATTTTCAATTTTATTTACCACCAGAACATTATTTCCAAACTCTGTTAAAATTTGCAACTTCCTGGATCTTAAGAAAATTGCAACAATGTGCATTATTTTGTCCGCTAAAAATTATAAACTATTTTACTAACATTTCATGGTTTAGGTATTTCTAAATGCGCTATCAAGCTGAAATTTTTTCCACCTTTAGAATTCGGCAAATAATGAAAACGGGAATATAGAAATTTGAAAATTTTTATTCGTTCGGCCGTAATAAGTTCTCAAATGTTTAATAAATTGACTAATGTTTATGTACTTTAATTAGAGCCAGGATGCTGAAATTTTAACCAAGTTAGGAAATAATGTTCCGGTAGAAAATAACATTTGAAATTTCATGAAAGTTTTATATTGTGACTGTTATAAATTAAAAAATTTTAAATAATAAAATTCATATAAATGCACTTCTAGAGGTGCTACATTGATGAAATTTCGCATAAATGTGAGGTATTCGTAACAAATGATAAAAACCTATAAATGTTTTATAATTATAAATTTTAGGGGTTGTTTTTACCCCAATATTTACAAAACAGAAAAACACGTACTTCGGAGCCGAGATGCAAACTTATGCGTTGAAATTATTTTTCGCCTTTTATTTTTACTTTAAGGTGAGAGAAAATGCTTGCAGAATGCAAGCACACATTCACTAGTATCGTATATCCTCTGTAAGAAGAGTGGATATAGAATGACTATACGTACGAAATGGAATTGTCAAAAATAATGTTACAGGAAATAAAGAGTTTAAAAATTAAATGGCAACATACAAATAATTGTTATGAACTGCTTTTTCGTTGTAGGTGGCCGGGTACATGGCACCGGTTTGTAGATAGTACTCTACGCCACTGATCATATTCATCTTTGCCGAAGCTTATTTCAATCTCTAGTTAAATTAATAGACCAGATCGGAATTTTTGTTACTGAAAGTTTGGATTTCTTAACTTATTCAATTGTTTAACATCACGAAAGCTTTTAACTTGTTCGTTATTCTATTATGGATCATCAAACCACAATGTACATAAATTATCACTTATCTTCAAATAGCTTTCCTTTTCCAAGGAAGAATATTTGCATATGAATTATAAAGTAGATACGTACCTTTCGAGTTGGGCATCTATCAACTCTTCTTGAGTAATAGGAGAAAATTGAATATCATCCCTGTTGTCAGAAGAAAGAATTGATTGATAAAAACGTGTACATGATGTAAACATCTCCATATTACAGTTAAATTGCACAAATCCACACGAACGGTGGGAGAGAATCAATAGTAAATATATTACCAATAATCGAAGATTTTTATACAAGTATTTCAATAAATTAATAAAAATATAAACATGCCATGCAGGTTGATCCATTGGTCTCGAAGGAGAAACATAAGCGGCTCCTAATAACTCTTCTTGTCTTATTGGGGAAAACTGATCTTGTCTCCTGTTTGCAAAGAAAATGGAACAAATGTGTACAATTACAAATACCGCCGAGTAGGAATGGTATAGCCTCGGTTGCTAAGAAAAATATATTCGACTACTGGGTCCAATATTCAGAAAATCTATTTTGATCGCTCGTTGATGCAGCATTATTAATTTTGTATTAATCATTCGTAATATTATCAATTCGTTTACTCAAATAAAATAACTCAAAATGCATAAAACGAATTCTTACCGTGTGGGTAAATGTGGTGCTCTTGTAGAAGATAATAATTCGTCGTCAAATGATGGTTCAAATGCATCGTCATATAAAAAATCGATTTCACTTTGGTTCACTGGAGACAATTCTATGTCATCCCTGTATTAAGTTAAATTATTTGCAACAACGGTTACCGTTAAATTTACATTATGAGCAAATTCATCTAGTATAAGATTTATTTGGTTAATTTTACTCATATTTATCAGCAGCATTAATTCATTTATGGTATACTTTACCAGGGCATGTCGACATCTGGTGCTATAGGAGCCTGATACTCCTCTTCAATATTTACAACCGAATAACTTCGGTTTACTATTACCGGAGATTCATCGGATTCCCTGTTTGGTAAAGAGTGATATCAGAATTTAAAACGAAAACTTCCTTTTAATTTGGCTGAACGGATTTATATAATATGTTATAATTTTCAATATAATATGCATGCAAGTACACGGGATCGATATTTTTCCTTAAAATATTCTCAACTATTTTGTAAAGTTAATTTTTTATACGTCATATTCCAGAATACTTCAATTATAGTCAATTGTTTTTCCTATGTTAAAAATCGTATCAGTGTTTTAGGAAACAAAAAAGTAGTTGAATTTATTATCCTTTGATTCATCGTCATTTGTCTCCAAAGAAAGGAAATACTATAAAAGATTATGATTTACGTAAAACTTTTAATGGCTCTGAAGTTTAAAAATTCATACAATCATACGTTTTCCTCGCTAAGTAATTTTGAAATGCAACGAAAACGTGTTGTTTTAAATGGTTTCACATAAATCGTTTACGAAATGGTTTCTTTTCTTTTTCGCTAAAAATAATAAGCCGGTTTCATTAATTTTAACTTTCTGTAATTCAAGAGTTACCTCCTGAAAAAATTATTTCTTATCTTAAGTACCTTCAAAATCCATAACAAAGCAAATTTTTCATGAGCTTGTACCGCATTGTATTTGGTCAATAGAGCCTCGTTTGTCTCATAACGGTGATACCATGTGAAGTGAGGTTAGCGTTTCATTGAGAGAGGCTTAATAGATAGGTTAGCGTTGTGTCATCATTCTATATAAATATACATATATTTTGCAAAAACATACTTTTTAAATACTTCCAAAATGACATTTATCCGCTTCTGTAAAGTTTTCAAAACTTTTCAAGAATAAGTGGCATCAATGTGGAAATGTAGACTCCAAGTTTAAACTTTCCTCCTTTTACATCTTTTGCGATATAAGTAAAGCAATCAAAAATAATTTAAAACATAATACCTGAGTATTTTTAATGTAATATTTACATTCAAGTTTTTTGTCGTAAATTATCCATTCTTTTTCATTAACAAAACGCATTGTGCGCACGCCAGGAAAATGAACGTATTTACGCTCATTTTTTTGTCGTAGATAATCAATTACCTTTAATTTATTATGTTTTATGTGCGCACGAAATGAAATTAAACGTATTTGTAGTAGACCTTGTTTACTTCAATTACTATGAAGATTGATTTCGTTGACAACAGTTGATACATAGTGTAAAAAATATTAAGTTCAAAACAAATTACGACATTCTTGTTGGATTTTTTCAAACTTTTCAAGAATAAATGGAAATATAAGTTCAAATTTTCAGCTTTACATCATTTACACATTCGAAAATATTTTTTTACTGACGCTCAATATTTTACAAAACTCAAAACTAAATAAAAGCATGACCTCCTCCAAGTTTCAGCACTTTTACGATTTCGTAACAATTCCAATTTAAGCAAGTGCAGAAACAGACAGACATGGCGGACGTATAGGCGCCGAAGTGAAACTATAAGTGATTTTTTTAAACAAGCTAAAAAGATCGGTGTATTCACACATCTTGCATTGTTTCAGTAGCTTAGAGTTTTTTTCTCAAGTTAACGCTTTTCTCGCAGAGGTTCAAGTTTACATTGTTTCAATAAGCAATTTTAAAGCATTTCGTTTCCAACGTATGCGCCTATTAGGTAATTTCGTTTTGTCCGTCCGTCTGTACGAGCGGCGTGCGGTGATATTTTATTTAGGGTAAGCTGGTTGACAGACACAACCCCTTAACTGCGTCAACCGCTTATACTCGTCAACTTGCGTTGATTGATTGCTTTAACCGCGTCTGCGGCCACAAGCTAACCCTCGTGGCCGAATCAAGGAAAGATTACAGAAACTGTAACGATAATAATGTAAAAACTTCCATATACCTTCTTATTTAATGACAACGGTTACTTATTTATCATTAACAATTGTTTTTCTTTAAATAATTCGAATTATTGAAATTTTCTTGTGGCCGCACCGAAATTGTCTGCTGGCCGCATGTGGCCACGGCCACTTGAGAACCCCTGCTTTAACCGCTTATACACTTTAACACTAGAACGTCGGACGGGACAATTTTGTCCCATTCTGATGTTACGTCCCCTACAGTTTCTGTGATTCCGGTTTAATTTAGTCGAGATTTCGTGACTTTCAATCATTTGAGGGTTGCATTCCACTCTACACTTTTGAACATCCCCCCCTCAATATTAAGGATTATAAAACCATTTTACCCTAGAACGGCGGATGGGACAATTTTGTCCCAAAATGAGTTACTACTTTGTTTCACGTTCTCTGTGATATTATTCTTATGCAGGCGGCTTTGTAACATTGTTGTAGACTATGGCATGCCCTTCCCCTCCTCCCCTCTCATCTTTCGTCAGTCCAACTTCTAGTGCCACCCTTCCCCCCTCCCACCTTCCACTTGCTCCCGCAGTGTGATGCAGATTTGTTCCTGCAGCACTGTTTGCGGGCTAATTTACTAGAGCGTTTCAGTTGAGTACGGTGCAACGCTACATTCTACAGCATGCTAAAGTATGCAATTAGTAATGTAGAGACTACAACGTTCTAGTGTTAAACTTCCCTATTACAAATTGCTATGTATCGGTGGCCGAGTTGCATTATTTGTTGTATGCTACCTTGATCTTTTTCCTACAAAAAATATTAGGTATTCCCAGTGCCCAGGATGATTTTGCACAGAAATATCGCGTTTGCGAGTAAAAGGCTTTGTTCTAAAAAGCGGAAATCTTTGGTTGATATTGATATTGTTGAAATATTGGCTGGTAAAAAATTAAACCTCTTGAGTGTTTACCACAACAAAGGGATGGCAGAACTCAAACTTTCAGACCAGTGCATCATCACCAAGAAACCACTAAAATGTTACACCAAAAAAATTATAAAAATTCACGAATTATGAATAATTATATTTTTTCTTCATTTATCGCTTGGGCATGCGGCGTATTACTAGCTTATACGGACCGCACGCCATTGGTCCGTACATAAATTACTTCTCGACTTATACCGACCGGATTTTCATGAAACTTAATATTAAGGACTTATGGCGAAAGACAATACATACTAAAATGGCATGGATGGTTTACATAACCCAATCTGGGGTGCCATTTTAATGGAAACAGAAAGCGAACTTTCCGTCATATCTCGTAAAATATTAGTCACACTGAAAAAAATCTTCAAATAAAATTTGAAGAATTAGCTAAACAGAATATTTCTTTTTCTAAACCATTTAATCGCAGTAGCCGTTTTCAAGAAAATCAAGCAAAAAAGTCGACATTCGCTTTGAACTAAAAAAACCTATGTATGGATAGGCAGTTGCCTTGAAGGGAAAACATTCTTCGCAGTAAGTGAAGCAAATAAGTTCGGCTATAAATACGATAACACGCTTGATATCATTACGTGTGCTTGCAGCATTTTGTAAACGGAAGAAAATATATAGATTGTGTGTTTCGAAGAAAAGAACGTAAACGTATATATTCCAACAAATATTACAACTCCTCAAGTGAGGTATGTTTAAAATAATTTTCTATTCTTTTATCGATTACCACTGATTACAAAATAAATCGGTTGTGTAGGTGCTCTCGGTATTGTAGGTATAAACCCTCTCAATGGGAGGGGGAAGAAATTGCCGGCAGTTGAAATCGCGAGAGAAAGAGAAAGGAGCCAATATAACAATTTGAATACAATGATATGCAATTTTGTTTCAATGTAGACAATCTGGGGATGGAATGAGGTGATCCACCAACAATCGCTTGTGATTTATCAGTTGTTCAGTCTCTCGCTCATTTGTAGTTGAACTTCCTACTACTTTCTGAGATTGCTTACGTTGTAACTGAAATTTTGTAAACTTTTTACCAGTCTCGATGTTAGAGAAAAGAGCTTCAAACTTAGGCGGTAGTGACAGCTGATAACGATGAACACAACTCTTTCAGAAATTACGTTCCCGATTGACTAAAAAAAATCTTGGGATTTTTACCATGTACACTGATACGTATCTTAACTTCTACATCAATTTTTTATTAATAAATTCCTATCATATTCGGAAAAATACGGTATGAATTAAGAATAACCACACGAGTTTTAGATGTTGGTATTCAAAACCTTCAAATAAAAGAATAAAAAAGTTTATCTTGCGTCATTAATTAAAATAAAACCTAATTGAGGTGATGTTGACTTCTTCCTGATAACGTCAGCCTTTTTGATAGAACAATATTCTTTACACTATACCTGTGAAAGGTATTCTATTATGTTTTTCAAAATACACATGAAATATGTCAAAATTACTCACGTCATATATCCTTGACCACCATCCTCTCCTTCGATGAGTAACGGAGGTCTTGGCAAGTGAGTTCGATAATGTCCAGGTGGCAAAGCAAATGGAACTGGGATTGGTGACTGTTCACGAGTTCTTCTGCGAGGTGGCGACGGCGGCATTCCGGAAATATGACTCACACCAGGTCTTCCACGTGGCAGATTACGGAGCATACGCCTATGATAGGCAGCATTTATAGGCGAAACCGGTATTTCTTCTTGATTGTCATGGTATATCTCAAAGGGAGTTCTCATATGATTCATTTTGGAACTATTGGAAATAAGTTGGATAGGATTTTAAAACATCATTGACTACAGGATTTTAAAAGAAATTCATTTGATGAGAAAATGTTTTTGTAAAATCATTTCAGACAACTATCAGTAAAATTTAATAAAACAAAATTCTAGCAATAATGTGACATTTCTTAGAACTACAAACAACAAAGGCATCAATAGTGCAAAAATACAGGCTTGAAAATATGTAAGGGGAGAAATATTATGGTGTGCTATACTCACTTTGAATCCGAATGTGTTCCTAGCTTACAAAAGAAATAAAATATGCGATGAACGTTAAATTTTCCATTTAATATTAAATGTGTAAGCCACGATTATAATGGTTCTGTTTACTAATAATATCTGTGTAGGTTCGTAGTCAGGGCAATAGGAAATAAATAAAAGTGACGAATAAATTTTTGAAATGGTGAATTAATTGTTATTTGATTAAATATTAATACAGGTTCATGAATTACATTTTCGAAAAAAGCGAAACATTTCCCCTTCTATTCTAAATAGATACGTATGAGATCTTGAAGTTTTTCAACCTCTTAAATATATATGCAGAGAAAATCGATTCCCGACCAAAGTTAAAATATGTATAGAGAATTTTTTTCGATATACGTCAACGAATCAATAAAAAAAGGAATGTGGAGAGAAAGGTTCAATTCTTTCATTTCATCTTATAAATATAAAGAATCATTCCGAATGTGAAATCTTCGTCAGAATAATTCATAAAATATTTGTATATAATTCGCTTGGCATATATAATTTCAAATTCAAATTTTAAACAAGATATATGTAGTACGCTTATAAAATGACACTCGATATTGTTCTAAAATTATTCAGAAAGCTTGACGGAAATAAAAGTACTTTACTAAGGAATAATTATTCTGAAACTTAACATTTTAATTATTCGTCAAAGGATCTCTTGAAATTTTTATTGGTGAAAACACTATTAGACTAATTATACAAGTTGCTTTTATGGTTGGGAGTGAGCTAGGCGAATATCCTCGAGGCTTTTAACAAACACAAAGAAGGATCGAAGACTATTTAGCGAGTTATGCGGAATGTGAGGATGCGCGTTTTTGAGTGACGTCATAAAGAGCGAGGGAAATGTTCCTGGGGCGAGAAAGGTTTCCCGGAACGCCGTCAGGCAGCGGGTCGGGCGGGCAGTGTGACGTTGCGGGACTTTACAAGGTATTTAGCATTGGTGGAATGCAATTAAGTTAGCCGATACAAGATGAACCTTAAAGGCTAGGATCGGATTACTGGTGATATTAGAGGAAAGGCGGCTTGAAGAGCTCAGCTCAAAGAAAAGGTTACTGTAAGCTTACGAGCCCTTTTGAACCATGAAAGAACATAGTACGCACGCTTGGTACACGTGAAGTAGCTTTTGACGAATTCCTTTTGAGAGAATACCTCCGGAATTTTAAAAATACATGTAAGGTATTCAGGTGCGATGAATCACAAAAACAAAATGTTACTTTTGCGTCTATTATAATGACTCTTACGAGGATCTGTTCGGATATTATTTTCTCAACCAAGCGCTCTTATCACCAAGGCATAAGTAGCAAGAACATACCTGTGTTATGAAGATCTAACGAATAATATTATGCGAGAAGCAATTAATTAGAACTAGGAAGCATTTCTAATACTATCTTTTACGTACCTACAGTTTTACATGCACTCGAAGACATTCTAGGCCTATCTTGGTCAAATAATCTATTCCAACTTTTGATGTACTTTACTCAAATATCTTTCAAATTCTTCACTTCAATTCTTTGTTTTCTGCTCGATTTCAACATGAATGAACATCTAGTAGTACATGATAACTCGGCAGTTATTTTGCTTCTTTATTTATGCGGCACAAAAGAACTTTAATTTCATTGCCAAACCTCAGAGTTGGATTCCTTATATTCTAATTATGCTACATTTATGTATTAATTTTGCTTCTACTCGCGTAAACCTTGAAATGACAAAAAATATTACAATTTGGAAAACGGGGACACCATTTTATCCGGTATAAGTTTTTTACTGTAGCGTAAAACCGCGCTTAGTCGTCCAGCTGTCAACTTAATTGATTTCTTATAGAAAAATGAAAATAGCTATCTCTTGATTAAAACTATGGAAACTATTTCCTAAGTGCTCAGCGAAGGAACACACGCTGGAGAAAGGAATCTGAGACACTAAAAATAATATTTATTAGAAATAGGAGCTTGGATTTAAGAATAAAACGCCAATTGTAAACTTTTTGTGAGCATAGATTATATACTATTATGACTATTCATAGTATAAAATTAGATTATTTGATAAGGGTGACCGATTATGGTAGACATGGAAATGATTTCGTAAATAACAGGTGGATTTATGCAATATTTCCTTAGTGGAAATTTGTCGACCTAACGTTCTTAAAATTCAATTATTAATGAGCGATTGGGGAATTTCATTAATTACAGGAACGTTTTGGTTGAAAATTTCATGATGTGGCTTTCTCAGAGATTTATGAAGAAAGAGGCACACCTATACATTCTATTTCGTCAATTTTAATAAGCCCCCAAATTGAGAAATTGAAATGTATGCATAGGAAGGGCATTGTTATCATTATGTTAGAATTGTATCGTT
Source organism: Uropetala carovei (assembly GCA_036926305.1). Classification (NCBI taxonomy): domain Eukaryota; kingdom Metazoa; phylum Arthropoda; class Insecta; order Odonata; family Petaluridae; genus Uropetala; species Uropetala carovei. Next base: position 185,218 of record JAXCHB010000290.1, read on the forward strand.
TGAAATTTAAATCCCATGATTTAAACTTTAAATCATAGGATCTGATTTCTCTTCCAGTGGATTAATGGAAGTTATGTAATAACTGAATCGGTTTTATAATTTTGATTGTTACAAGTGTTATAAATATTAAATTGCCGGAAATCATTAATTGTATTTAATAATTGATTTATCATCCATAGTTAATAATAAATAATTTATTCATAATCTTCGACAAATTCACTAATTAAACGATTTTATAAAATGCTACATATATTTGAAATCAATTTGGTTTTATATAGAAAATTTAAAGAAAATCCGCTTGATGGAATCGTCTGATTTCCCGAAGAGCCAAACTGACTCAAGGAGGCATTCGATTGCGTCGATTACTTGAAATAACACTAAATACCATTTCACTAATAATGAAGGATCTGTGTATATATACTTAATTTAAAAAATCTGATGTGGCCAACACATTCTCCATATGTGGGGTATATATTTAAATTACTATGAATAGCATTATGAGGCAAAATTATTATTTCGTATCGTTAAAGAATACAGTCGTCCTTATTGCCGTAAATTATATTTTGGATGTTTACAGAATTCACCGCTACATGGTGGTGGCGCTGTATACTGAAAATTACGAAAAAAGTTGAATATCTCCGAAATGGAAGGTTCTACGAAAATTTGTTTCAAACAAAACCTGGAAGAAATATTATTTTCTACAACTTTGGTCCTTACGAAGATTACCAATAACGACGTTTTTAAGGAGATATTTGACGGAAACCGAAAAAGCCGATTATTTATAAATAATTCCTAAACAACAACTGATATGGAAAATTGTTTCAAATGAAAATTGTAGGAAATTACATTCTCTATAACATTAGTATAGAATTGTATATTCAATAATGATGTTTTAACGGAGAAATATCGCAAAAACCGAATCGGGTTTCGAATAAACCTCGACTTCCGTTTAATCTTTATTGTCCAAAGACTAATCATTTCTTTGTGCTCATTCTAAAGTGTTATATATGATGTTTGGTAACGATATGGCAAGTACTTTTTGAGTTAGAGCGTCCACAATCACATACACACTTATACGCACAATGACATACACACACAGACATCATTCCGAAAATAGTCTAAACGTGTTCTAGGCAGGGCCGGCCCAACAATACAAGCAGACCAAGCGACCGCTTGGGGCGCCGAATTTTTAGAGGCGCCAAATTTTCCTGGCAAAAATACCTTAATTAAGTTTTTCCATTTGGGTTTCCATTGATATGTTTAGCGTTTGCAGCTGGCGAATAAATGTGAAAATGTGACTTCAAATGAATGTTCAGGGGCAGCAACCAGGCTCTACTCCGAATGGTAAAATAGTATTTGCGAAAGCTGCTTCCTAGAATACTATCGAATACAGATGGCTGGATGTGGTCTTCCAACATTTTATTGCTGTTACACGCCGGGGGTCTTTGCCGACCGGGTGAAAGCAGTTCTCACCGCACCTAATATTTCTATCTGATTCCCTCTGTGATTTGCCGCCCCCGAGGGTTTCTCTCCGGGTGCAATGCACCCATTGTACCAAATGTAGTCACGGACCTGAAGAGAGAAGCATTCCCTTAGGTTGGAGGGGGGTGAGATGAATGATTAAGAAAGTTCATGCCTCGGCATCGCTCCCGCCTTACTAGCCTGCTACAGTCCGAGGTTGGCCAGCGGGAAACATTTGGAAAGTTGCCCAAGAACCAAGGAAAACCTTAAAAAGTCCGAGGAGGATACGGGATATCCCAAGACTCTCCCTCCTGCGGTTTCTCTTTGTTTCCACGTGCATTCATTCAGGCACATTCAAAATTCTCGGTTGATTGGTTGCAGCTCTTGTTTGAGGACGAAATATATATCTTTTGGGTTTCTTTTACTATTTCTTAGCTGTGTTAGGGTGTGTGAGGACTGGATACATATTATCACACAGCCGCTTGCAACCCCTTCTCCATCAACATTTCCTCCTCCCTCGCATTTTGCATTGGTGGCATGAAAAAGAACTATTTGTCTGCATTAGTTCCAATACGTCCATCGTTGTGGAAACGTCAGTCGAGTGGTGTGCGTCTTTTAGTGTTTGAATAATCTGCTATCAGGTTATAGCAGGTTAGTTTTCCTTGGGCGTAATTGATATGTTTTTTGTCATTGCTCAAGAAGTGACGTCAATATTTAGTGTAAATATTATTTTTCCCATTGATAAAAGCGGGTGTTTCATCCTGAGGTTGGAGCTATACCTAGTCTAAGATTAACGAAGATTTTCTAAACTAGGAAGTTATGTTATATATATTTTATTCGATCTTTTTATATACCGTATTTAATCGATTGTAAGCCGACCCCTACTTTTCACAAGGGCACGCGAGGAAAATTCCATGTTGGGTGTACAGACATCCTAGTTTTCTGGGATTTGTCGCGAAAAAATACCGAAAAGTATAAATGCCCCGGTTTTTTCAATTCGTAATTAAATAAAAACAATATCAACTAAAATTACGACAACACAAATTACGTTACATTCAAGCATTCAATACAATTTTTAATAAAATGTCACTTGTCCCGGTTACGTCCATGATTTTTAATCTCGCAACAGAAATATCCCGGTTACTCTCTTTGTCTTCTCCAACGTCTCACATTCGACTAATCAATCCAGTAGCGCCATTGTGCAGCAAGATTTGATGTTTCTTCTGTATATTCAATCACTTTTCTCTTCAAGTCCGCAGAATAATGCGTTCGTCCCATTACGGGATTATTAAGAAAAACTGAAAAACTCGCCAAAGTAAATGACAAAAACTTACGCTTGCAAAGGAACGAGGAAATTACGATTGACTCAGGAAATCCTAAGATTACGCGCATACTAGAGATGGCTCGGGAGTGAATTTATCGAAACATTTATTTCGATTTTTAAGACTGGATTCTTAGCAGAGTGACAATTTAAAAAAAGGTCGACTTACATTGATTAAATACTGTATTTAACAAATTCGTAAGCTGCTTCTGTTAACGAAAGTTGTCCTTGACTTGTTGTAACGATTCCAAGTAATAGACGATGTTCATCTTGCTCTTGAAGTTCGTAATCAGTCATAAAGTTGGTCTCATTTTCATTCCAGCCCATATTTTTTAAATCATTTTTTTCGGAACGTCTTTCCAAGATCACTTCCAAGATAATATTTTAATTCCATTCGTTTCATCGCCTCTTTTTCCTCTGCATCCTTCATTTGCAGTATTCACAAACTCCCGAGTGCATTTTGCAATCAAGAATCAATTTCATTCTTTCTATTTCATTCCAAGAGGATTTTGTACCATTAACTTTAGATAAGTGCGTCACTGCCTTTATTCATGCCTTTGGCAACATGTTCTTGTCTATGAATAAGGCAATGTGTCGATGTTGTATTTTTTTTAAACTTACTGCACCAGCAAGTTTGACAACCATTGATTGAGCCCCATGTGTGTTTACATCGATTCAATAGTTCTAATCAATCTCATTTTCACTGAAATAAGTACGGCACAATTTATAATTTCTTTGTGAAATTTCAAATTTATTTTTCTGTGAATAAAGTCCTGTTTTTTTATTAAACCGTTTAATCATAAAAATATACAAAACATCAAAATATTTATACTCTATTATACTACTAAACTACTAAATTTTAATGTAAAATTTATGTATCGATTGGGCGCCATAACTGAAATCTGCTTGGGGCGCCAAAATGTCTTGAGCCGGCCCTGGTTCTAGGGACCTCAAAACGTGTATTTCCGTTAAAATCTCGAAGTCGATTTTTTTTGTGATCACAATACTTTCCCATTACTACGTATGGAGAAAGTAAAAATTAAATGTGCTGATCCGCCAGTCAAATTACATACATGAAAATAACTTATTCATTGTTCAGAGATACAAAATATTGTTCCGTAATCGTTAATATCCTAAATGAAAATGTTTTTTTATGATTTGCGCTGAATTATCATATCACGTGCAGCGTAACAGCTCTTATCATTTAACGTCTTGTGAAACCTTAGCTTTTTTCTCTCGCGCCAGTAATTCCTCCCCGAAGACAAGGAAAGAGCCGCACGCGGGATCAAACGCCGCACCCGACGAGTGGAGTGCACCGCCGACCGCAGAGAGACTCCAGAAGTCGTTGGCAGAAGCGGCTCTGCACCACGATTCCAGAAAACGTTTTGCGACCATAATAGTGCGTCCTGTTTAATCTATCGATTGTCCGCGATTAATGGATTATGGATTTCAATGGTAAAGGATACCGTAATCGAGTTTGGTCGATTACTACCCCTCTTATTTGGTTTATAATGGCGGTAGGAGGTGGGCATGTGGAGATCCACCCCGCCCTCTCCTTCCTACTCTCCCTCCTCCTCCACCACTCCACAAAACGCTTAGCGACCACGGAAATATCCCCCAATTGGGGCGTACGCGGCATCCTGGGTCGTTAATAGGGCGCCGCAAATATTACGCGCCGGGGAGTTTCCATCGGCGGCGTGTTTAATCCCACCCTCCCCCTCCCGCTCTCACCTACACCCCCTGCCCTCGATCAACAATTAACGTTGTCCCCAATAATGGCGTAGAGGCAACGATAGCGATTATTTTGGTGGAGTGCGTGATCTGTATTATAATGTTGTGGAATGTTGAAATCAAATCGTTGTACGTAGCACTCCTCGTGGTACGCGTATTGGTGTCCTCGGCTAGCTCTCTTCAGGGCGCTACGCTACCTTTTCCCTGTTACGAATTCGCCTCGTTCATCATCGTGCCGCGCCGCGCCCTCTCGATGCCAATTAAGCGAAATTGAGCGTAAATTCGAGCCGCACAGAGTGGCTGGTAGAAAATTTACAGGATTCTGCGAAAGAATAGGAATCGTACGCCTTTCATAATGGCGAAAATAAGTAAATCCTTAAAACGTAATTGTCTGCGGATAGTAGAATATGTGAAACCTTCGTTACGTGAGTCTGTGGTGCTTCCTCAAGGTGAAAATGTTGGAGATGGAATTTTATTCCAGGAGAAAATTTTAAAGAATACCCCGTTAGGTGTAGACTTTTATAATTATGATGCTCAGTTGTCATTAACATGTGGTATCTGATATTTTTCTTTCTTTGTGTAAGAATAAATTAATATTAACGAGTTAGAAAGTGTACAGCCTATCACAAATGGACGCGTTTCGTGCAATGTAGTATTTCAAAGAAATGATATACATGTATGTACGTAAGGGAAATATCGTTTTAAAGTTCTTCGTAATAAATAATTCATTTTCTTGCTATTTAAAAATATTGCATGCACAAGTAAGGAAATTAGACATTTGCTTGTGAGGTTGTTTATGTTAGCAACAATGAAGAAGGAACCACGCAAGAAATTTTCTTAAGTTCAACTCGAATTGACACATTCTTGTTTGATTTTCTTGATAACGGTTACTCTGACAATAAAAATGTATAGGAAAAGAAATACTCTACTAGCTTTTTTCTTACGGATTGAGTTTTCATTTTATTAATAAAAAATAAGGAAAAACATTAAAACAAACTAATTTGAAATTATATTTTGCTGATAAAAATAGAGAAAAACGTTAAAACAAACTAAGGAAATGAGAAATAGTCAGAAACAATGCTTTCTCTATACAAGTGGTTCTCAACCTTTTGCCTCTTGCGTCCCACCTACCACCTTTTCAAGAAACCCTGGTCCCACCATGATATAAAGAAAATCCTCACTTTTTCTAATAAATGTATTTCTACGTTTATAAGCATATAAGTAGCACGTTAATAATTGGTAGACACAAAGGAGAAGGTCGAAATAAAAAGATTTACTTGGTAATTCCACAAAGATTTATTTATTTATTTTAAAAAATTGTAGGTTTACCAAGTAAATCTTTTATATTTCGACAGTATGAAGAAATTCCATCAAGTTACGCCTGAAACTGTTAAATATGTAAAGGAGAAGGTGCCAAAATGAATTCAGCCGGCTCTGGTCCCACCAAAACGACTTTCAAGTCCCGCCAGTGAGAGGGACGCGCCCCATCGGCTGACAAACACTGCTCTATACTACACATATGGAGAAAGTAAAAACTGTTTTTATTTACCTAGTAACCGAGGAAATTGGCGAGACTTCGACTCGCTTTGTTTTTAGATTATAATTCCTTTTATATCGGGTGTAGCCGTCTCCGGGCGCTATTGCGCCCTTCGCCTCTTTGGAACGAAGCTATCCCTTACCATCGGCCGGTGATCGGGTGGGTAAATGTCGCCACAGACAGATCCATCATGGGTTTGCAAGCTTTCGTTTTGCGTGAAAGTTATCAAATCTAAGTAGTTAACAAATATCAGATCCAGCAAAAATAGTATGTGTATTTAGTTTAAGAACTCCATTTCATTTCACGCACTATTTAAGAAAAACATCCACTAACATAAGGTAAAAGCTAGAATAGAGCCTGGGGACAAATACTGCAGAAGGTTCGTATTTTGATATGGCCAACACTTGACGAGATATGAGGGAAAGTTCATTTGTTTTCACCAGTAAAGTAATACCCCGACTGGCTTGCTTGATTCATTTATGTGATTTTCTTATTATCTTTGATTGTGTCCTTAATATCAAATTCCATGGAAATCCGGACAGACAGACGAACGGACAGACCGACGCTAATAGGCGCTCAAGCTGGAAGCGAAACGCGCCTAAAAAGTAAACATGAATATAAAGTGATGATTTGTATTATTTATTACTCATATGCAAGAAATCATACCACTGAATTGAATGCTGTATCAGATAGTCATAAATTTTCCACTTGATGGTGATAATTTTTTATACTAGGCAATTATCGCCCGTGGATATTCCTGTCTTTTCTGCAAATTAAAGATAAAGTTCGGTGGAAATAATTTTAAACCGCAAATAGTGTATAAAGAGTCCAACCGAAGTGAAGGCTAAATTTTAACTACATATTATGGCGTACTACGCCTTTTGCATGATTTTTTTTTTCAGAGAAAAAGGTGACGTCACTGAACGTGTATTTATTTTCAAAATGTCTTCGTTTTCCCTTTCCTTCTTTCACACGGGTGGAATGTGTAGTTAAGTAAAACCGACGGGAGTTTGAATACGACTTTATAGAACCACATTTAAAAAAATTACCTGGGATCTGAACTTTGAATTTAGAGGAATTTATGACATCAAGTTTGTCATAATTCCATTCTTGCATTACAAATAAGTAAATGAATTAGCATTTTCTGAATCTCAAAAATTATGCACCTGTTTTATGAGGACATCACGCATTGTTTGAAATTTGAGCACCTTTGCTCATTTATTACTCGTATTAATTAAAAGGTGATTAACTGATCGGATTAATGAAGTCATTTAATATCTGTGACAACATTTGTGTTGAGAATCCGTAATTAAAACTAATCCGTGCGAGATTATTGCAATCACCGATTCAATCAGATATCCATAGGTTTAGTGAATTTCTTCTTGGAAGCAAGTAAGCAGAAAATGCTCGGCAACGCGATGCACAATGATGGCGGTGAAAATTCGCATTGTACCTTGGTTGAGATGTACTCGTTGGTCCGCGCTTTAGAAAGCGATTCTCTCTTCGTTTTCCGCCATTTGTAAACCCTCCCTTAAAGATATTTTTTCGCTCGCCGTGTTTTTTTCTAGAGTAGTATCTGTCAAAAAGTATGTTTGAGTATAAAGGGCTAAACATTTTAGCGAGTGGATGTATTTCGATCCTTTATCTTTTATTCCGAATGCGAGATCGGAGAGATAGTTTAGTAGTTTAGGTGTCGGCGATAGTTCGATTGCTGGGACGCGCCTCGACGTTCTTTTTTTGTACAAGTAGCGGGATTACAAGGGAAGCGAAATGGTGAAACCTTGTACGCCACAAAGGTCGACGAGAAAGTGGCCGCGACGGATGACAACCGCTAATGCATTTTTCTGGTGACTTTTTGATAAAGAGAAAGTGACATTGTACCCATCAGAGGCAATATAATCTCCTCGCAATACGACGAAAATAAGAGTAATGTCCAGCTATCACATTTCACTCTTAAGAGCGAGATTATGTCCAGTCCTAACTAAGTAATTCGAAAAAGTTTGAGTAGCTATATAGTATGTATGTCCTCCGCGATATGTTGGTTTTATTTCGAACAGTATGCTTGATAACGCATTGTTTAAACATTTTCTCTCCTCAAAAAGCGTTTTATCACACGTTTATTATAGTCGCGAGTGTGTGTGTTTGTGTGTGTGTGTGTAAAAGAGCCTTATAAGAAAACTCAAATATCCAAACATTTAGCTCAATAAATACCTAAAAGCACATAGAAAATAGTTTCCCGCAAATTGTTTATTCGCAATTTATTTCATTATTTGCCAAAGATTATTTAATTATACGCACGTATGCGCGGTCGTAGTTTTTTCTTTCCTACGGTGTTCGTTCTAAGTTTCGATTGAAGAGATTCTATCGAAGAATACAACGGACACCCAAGAACAGTGGTGTCCGGCCCAAACGCCACATGTGGTGAATCGGCCATTGATATGTGGCGAATTAATGTTCACTGTCTACAGTATGCTGTTTTTCATTAGTTTATTAAATCACATAGAAATAAATTTGTTTATATCTGTTGTGTACTGACTACACTTACGCTTACGTATAATTAAGTATACCGAGACTCGTAAATTTACATAGTTACTTGGTTGTCTTGATTCGTTTGTTCTGTTTGTTATACAGCTTTGAAGTTTCTTACACTGTTAATTGTCCTACTGGTACTGAGGGCTTGTATGATGAATGTTAACATTTTTAGTTAGGTACATCAAATATTAGTTGGGAATAAATTTTCTAATTTAAAAGCCTTAAAAGATCTTGAACGACTTAGAAAATTGCGGCATTTCACACCAAATAGTGATTAGGTAGATTTTTCAAAAAACATAACTTGAAATATTGTTAACAAAATATTCTTTCGCAGATTGTTTGAGTTTTACACTTTATGGATTGCTGATCAGTTTGTCTTGGTTTGTTTTTTTTGTTGTTGTTTCCATTGTGTTGCTATTAATAACTTTTATTTTGACTTCATCCTTACTTATAGAAACCATGGAAGAACGTGAAATTTCATTTCTTGAGACTAAAAAGAAAAAAATTAATTAAAAAAAGTTTTTAAAAAATAACATATATTATGCACTAAAATTAAAAAATAAATTTTGATTGATTTATTTATTAATCGTGAGATCTGTTGGTGAGGAGGAACAAAATTTGAAACAGTTTCAGTGGAATAAATTATTACTTCTTGTTCAACAATGTTGATTTACTAAACTTTATTAAGAACTTTTGAAAAAGTTATATGGCGCAAGATAATTAAAAGCGTAAGGTGAAAATCCATATAACTTTTTCAAAAGTTCTTAATAAAGTTTATTAAATCAACATCGTTAACAAGAAGGAATTCTGAAACTGTTCTAAATTTTGTTCCTTCTTACCAACAGAACTCACGATCAATGAATAAATCAACATTTATTTTTTCTTTTTAGTGCACAATAATAAAAATTATTAAAAAAAAACCTTTTCTTAATTAATTAATTTAAACTCATTATTGTTACTCTTACGTAAACGCAAGCTGACTCATTTTATTTTTCTACGGAAAACCTATTTTTAGAGACCGTTCTATCACAGATCTTATTTTAACTGGATATTTTTCCAGGTGTTGAGGTTTGTTGTGTTTTAATCGCTTTCCCATGAAATAAATCTAATTCCTATGTACAACCCTCCCTCAGGCCCTCAGAACGTGTTTCGGATTATAACCGCACATTTTTCACCTCAACATTTTTTAACCAATACCTCGCACACAATGGGCGTAGATTGGGTGCCATCTTGCGCTCATGTATTAGAGCTATTTTAATGAGAGCGGTTGTGCTATCGTAAATGAAAATAGGTTTAAAATATTAGAGACAGATATGATATGGCCTCACATAATAACTTTATCTTTTGTTAGTTCAAAAGGTGTTCCGGATTGTTATAGAAATGAAATGTATATTCTGAGGATTTTCACGCGTTCTTCCATATGTTTAACTCAATTCTGAATATTTTGCTTGCTTTAATTTTCGAAACATTATCATTACTTTATGCATACTCATGAATAATTCAAAGTATATATAGTTGTTACGTCCTTGCAAGATGCAAACGATAGTTTTTAAGACAATCTATTCATTCAATTCGAATTATGAATTTGTTGCATATAGTATTACACACACAAGATAAGTTCCGACCGAAGAGGAAGGCGTCCTAAACATATTTTACGGTGTTTAAGTAGACATTCGTGAACATCGTGTTATAAGTTTGTCTGGTCAAAAGAGAGAGATCGAGAGAGAGACAACTGTCGTCTTTGTTCCAAAATGAAGCACTCTTGAGGGCGAGTGAGTGAGAGGGAGTGAGAGAAAGAGGGGATTACGCGATTTTACTTTCGACGAGGCGAGTAAGGAGTGGATTGAGGTGGTAGAAAGTCGTTTTGTTCGCGCCGCGTGTAGCACATTAATCAGTTTTAACAGTGGCGCCAGGAAACCCGAAATGAGGCACTAAAAAGAGCGACACGCGCGCGCGCGAGCCCTCCATCTTGTCCTCCTCTCTCTCTTTTTCCAACCGTGCGCCTGAAAATATTTCTCCATTTGGGCGAAGAGCGTTTCGCGTGGTCGTCGTCCTCGCATTAGCCTCGCATCGCGGTGACATGCGACATGGCACCTATGTATGTCCACCGAGGAATTCTAAAAGGCGGAATTTTTGAAATAATGAACTCCTCCACCGATTCACATTCCCTCGTATAAAGATATAACGGAAAGATTTATATTTCACATCTGATCCACATTCTAGGAATCTAAGCTTCAAAACATTCGGGAATATCGTATTGCTTGATTATCTCATATTTTAAAATCGCACATAGTACATATTAGGGTTTTAAAAATAGGCGATGTTAAACGAGTCTCAAAGATTAAAAAAAAGCGAACGATGTGCGCATAGATGTAAAAAATGAGTTAATTTTCTTAGACTGCAATGCTCATTTTTTCTTATTGATAGAGATACTAGTTTCCCAATCAAGCAGCGTCGTTAATGTTAACCTATATTTGTTAAATGCTCACTTATTCATTGAGAAATATATCAAGACCTAGATTCGTGTGGTGAATATTAATCCATTTGACATCACTACAGTAACGCGAAGGTTTAGAATTGTATCTCAGATAAATGTCGCTTTGAAATGTAATAAAAAATACCTGAATATTTTCTATTATATATATCCCATTACACGAAACTAATCTAAGAGAATGATTGTTTTGGATCATATTGCTTTTTGCACGTGTTAGAATTTATCCTTAAATTAAAATAGGAAAATTGAGCGCTGGAGGCGTTTTAAAAGTCCTGTGGTCTTAGTATTTAAAATCCTTTGCTCTTAAGTTCTTGGGTTCTTGTGGCGTGCATATAGGCAAAAAATCATAACTACAACGTCCCACTGGGACTCGACTAAACATCGCGTAGGTTGCGTAGGCATAGCTACCCGTTGATTCTTTTCCGTCACTGATATTATTTTTTATTTGAAAGTCTGTACAAACTTATCCTCAATTCGTGAATTTTTTATTGCGACGAAAAAGTCCTCTTTGGAAGCGAATTCCGCCGCCGTAAAAAGCAGACATTTTTACCCATTTTTGTGATTCACAATTATTATTTACCACGGGTAGCAAATTACGATAAGAGGAAATCTCCATCACGGAATAGCCCTAGGTGATGATCCTAAGCCCACTTATGGATGACATTAGGGATGAGCTCTTCCAACGCCCTCCACTAATTCACTCTGTTATGGAACCGTAAAACTCTCTCGAGGAAGAAGACAATCCCAAGCGAATAAAAATTCATGGCCGCCCATTATTTTTTGACCCCGAGTGCAAAAACGACTCCCGTGAAAACAGATTGCGAAGGACGGTTTTCGCAGTGACGCCACAGACTTTAAATTAATAAAGCCACCTTTTGCACCTGCCATCTCTCGAAACTCGCGCCAGAATTCGGCTTCGACTAGGAGATGAGAGTAAAGTGGAGAGTAGGCAAAAACATGCTTCTAAAGGAGTAGAAAAGGGGTTTTGGAAGGGTATAAGGGGGATTGTATAGGGAAGGGGGGAGGGGAGGGAGAAGAAGAATGGGGAAGGGGACTCGAATCCGAATCTCCGTTCGCGCAAACCTCGTTGAGTGATGACCCTAAACTGCCGGCTAATTGAATGCGGCACGCCCGTCCTCCCCAAAAATAAAAAACAAAACACTCTCGTCCGTTACACGTGCGACATAAACTCGTGTCGTCCTCTCGCGGCGTCCTCGGCGACTCCTTCCAGCGCGGACCTCGCTCTCTCTCCCTCTGGCCGCCGAAATAAAAAAAAGCGCTTCCTACCTTTTTCATTAAAAAGCGGAGTCCGGTGTTTCCCGGCTGTTAAAGGATTTTCTTTTTTTCTCTCTCTCTCTCTCTCTCTCTCTCTCTCTCTCTCTCTCTCTCTTTCCCTCTTTTGTTTTCATCAACCTCGAAATTTATTATTTTTGTGCTTTATTCGCGACGCCGTAGTGTCCGAAAATAAAATGGGAGTGTCGGTACGTATGGCGAGGCGGGTGACCAGAACTGAGGGGGAGAGACTCGTCTTTCACTCTCTTTTCTCTCCCTCGACAATGGTCGATTAAAACGCCCCTTTCGTCCGTCTCCCGTATCTCACCGCGTGGGCCGCTGTGTCGCCAAGTTCTCCCTCCCTCCCTCCCTCCCTCCATCCCCTTTCCACTTCTCCCCCTCCCCCTCTTGCGAGCGATGGACGCGTGCAGACACACCCGAGGTTTCGCTTTCACACTTCCACATCATCCTGGATCCGTCTCTATTTTCCTTTCTCATTTTCTACCTCTTTCCTTTCCTCCCTTTCTCGTTAGTAACGCCAACATTCCTCTATAACACTGCCTTCTGGTGATGACGCAACGTCCCGAGCGTGACGACAAGAACAAGAGTCTTGAAAAAGATTATTCTCTACAAATTCCATTTTTCTCGATTAAAACGCGGCGCCATTCCGCGATTTTGCAATAAGACGCGTGTGGGTGAGTTGTTTGCTCTGCTCTCCGCCTCGTCTTATCTCATTGACATAGTTTCCAATTTATTCTAATTAAGCTCTCATTTATTTACTTACTTGAATACAAGTGATGAAAATACTCCAATTAAAACAAAGAAATGAATAATTTCGGATAAATATTGCAATACTCGTTCACAATTAAAAATCGCCCTTATAATTCGTAAAAGAATTATCGAACATAAAGAAGTTGAGAAAATGGTATGCTCATTTAGGTTGCAAAGTGTCCGTCAGCAATGGCGATTCCCCATTAGTAGACTATAAAAAGATACTGTAATACATACTTACTATGCTTTGTTTACACACATACACACACCCGCACCAATCACTATGATCAAAAGTCTCAATCCCATTTCCCCTCTAGTCCTCTCCTCCACCCCCTCCGTCCCTCAACCTCCTCTCTTCTTCCCCTCAAACCTCTTCCTCCCTATTCCTCTCTCCGCCAAAACGAACAATCCCTTTCAACCGCCTTGTCCCATAATGCAACACCACATCTCCATTATCTTTTCCCTTCCATTATGGCATCGCCCTTCGCTCTCCCGCGCACTACTCGTGCAAACGCCACTTCCTCCTTCGCCGCACCCCTTAAACTTTCAATGTCTTCCCCCCATTCTTTCCTCCCCCCCTCCCCTCCCCCCCCCACCCCCCCTACTACCCACCTCTCCCCTTGCTTCCCTCTAACCGATGGACTATGTGACGCGGCAATCGGAGTGATCTTTGCATTCGCTCAAACATTTCTTACTACGGTCAGCCGATGAATGAAAGTGATTGATTGTAAAAAAAAGTCGTGATAATAAATTCATTTTCCATCCACTAACATATCTTGTTTGCTAAAAAAGGCCATAGTTTAATATTTTATGGTATCGTTTATCTTCGTTCGGCGGCTTGACCCTCTCGATGGCTCGCGCGTTCGTCTGCCCGTGGACATTCCAACTCCTTCGATTTGGCTCGTATCTTCGTCATTTTTCTTTCTCTTCGTCTCTTTTATAGCAGAGCGTCAATATTCTTCCCTTTCCTGCTATAATAACACAGCTGCTTGCGCTTATTTGAATGATTTCTGTTTTAATCGTGAGAAAATAATGTTTTAAGTCTCTCACTCTGCATTTTAAAAAGAACTTTGTAGGGCAGATTTTACTTAATTAAAATTTAAATTAAACAATTTTAAAGTTATCATTTATTCTTAATTTTTTTTTTAAATTGACATTTTTCTTTGACTTTAGAGGATACATTTCGGTTACATAAAGTTTTAATACCATAGGCCAGTGGTTCCCAAACTTTGTGCTGCAACTGACTTTCAGAGGTGCACGAAAAACGTTTTTATCAAATAAACGATTTGAATATGTATGTTGATAGGTTATTAGGGCAATAATTTTTTCTTTAATAAATTGGGGGCGGAAGGGAAGACGGTGGGGCGGAGGGGAGAGGGAGTTACGCGGAGGTGCAGGCGAACCATGGTGTGGGTTGGTTGCAGAGCGGAAGTGGGTGCCCTCGGGAGGGGAAGGACCATCGGGCGGTGACGGTGACGTCATATGTGTCGCACTGGAAAGCGAACATGTCTCGTAAATATGTTTAATTGAAGTTTCCAAGTATTTTTGTAATATAGATTGAAAACGGCACTCCACTTCAGTCAAATTTAATTAATTAAATAATTTAAAGGTAATTTTAATATTTAGAAAAACGTTTTTATTGAGCGCGCTCCACACACTATTTATCTGTCATCTATAGAGCTACCTTAAACTAAAAACAAATTTCTCAGATAAATTCCCTGCCGGATACGATAATTCGGAAGGATAGGAACCTTGCCATTTCAGTTGTAAAAGACTTCAAATTTTCTGACCTGTGAAAAAGATTCCTGCATTCGTGTTGTTTTTAACGAGGCGGCCGACCAACTTCCGAAGGTGCTTTCGTTCGACGCTGACGCATATAACGAGTAAGCCGAAATGGACCCTCCCTTCTGTCCACTCACCCTCCACAAAATCCCACGCTCGCAAAGGGAGCGTGGTCTGCACCCGAAGTAATTGGGTGCAGAGAGGATGCGGGCTCAATTCCCACGCTTCCTATTCCAAACTCCATTCGCCTCCTTCCTAACTCTAACGCACTCAATCCCATGACAACCTCCGCTCCCTCCCGACGCCATCTCCTCCCCCACCCTATTCTCCTCCCACCCTATTTCACCCCACCCTATTCTCACCCCCCAACCCACACGATCAAGTGACCAACATCAGAAGGCCGAGAGCGGCGCTTTTGTCTACACATAGAAGCTCTCGATTACGCGATATCATCCAATTATTATGCTCCTCTAGGATTTTTACCCTCATTGTCGCGGCTGTTGGCATTTTCTCTTCGGTTATGACAGAAAATCAAAAATTCGCCCCGTACATCCAAGAATATTTTTATTAAAACTGTAGGAAATTGGGAAATATCCTACTAAAATCGTTCTTGTTCACTTGAAATTTAATTTTTATCGATTATACATTTGCAATATATATTCTGTATAAAAAACATGTTTTGAATTCGCATTTGATATAAAAATAGCAAATTTCAAGTGCATATTTCAGTTTTAAGACCAAATGGATTCGAGTGCAACCAAAATTAGTTTGCGATGATCTTCATTCGTAAAATGTTCGAGAAAACGATAAACCATCTGCATAACAGGCAGCCGTCTTCATTGGTAATTCTCACAACTTTAGTTCAAAAATTTTTCTTGCTGCATTTGAGGTTGTTCATTTGGCTAAGAAGTAATCACTCCGCAGTAGATTCACACATGAAATCAGACTGACGGTTTTATATAAAATCATTACAATTTTGTTTCCGTCAGCATCTAACCCGGACTGAGACCTTCTGCGGGTCTACTTTCGCCCACAGCTTACTGAATAGGTCGGATTAAGAATTCTTCTATTTTAATGCCGGGATAATTCTAAATAATTTATACGTGCTTTCCCACATTTTACTGCAAGAAAAGGTCAGTGGCTGTTTATTATAAGAAAGCTGTGCCAGATACATTTTACTTTTGCTGGAAATAGTTATGCGAGAAAAAAACAGATTAAAGGCAAGGTCGAAAACCGTGTATACCTTCGGCCGCAACGGAGAGAGTCTGAGGAATACCTTTGCTATTATGCTTCCAGTTGAAATGCAAACACGATTTTCTCAAAAGTATTATTCTTACTGCCACCATCCAAATCACTTATTCGATAAAAACCGATTCATTTTTTACATCTCAGGTGATACATTGAATAAAAATGAGGCTCGAATTACTTTACAAATATAGTTTTAAATTAAATGAATTTCAATTAAACGAATGAAATGCATGTTTATTATGAAAATTCACTTTTTTCAAATTTAGCAAATTGGATACTATACTATTCAAAAAATAATTTTCTTACGCGAACATATTCGACATTAATAAAATTACTTGCACCTAATTTCTAAAAAGAATTGCTTCCAATTTCATCTTGGGTTATATTCAGATCGTGCAAACCGCAATCATTGTTCTCCACTCATTAACGTAATTTCTTCCTTTTCTCAAAAATCATACCGTATGCTTTTCCATGTTCGCTTTCGTCATTTTCACCACTTCCTCTTCAATAAGAGAATGAAAGAGGTGGAGAAAGGAGGAAATAGGCCTCCTTTTCCTCTCGCTCCCCACTCTACCCTCTTCTTCTCGCGCCTGTCGTTAGAGGGCAGGGCAGTCCGACCGAGTAATCTAGACCAGTGTCCGATTGGGATAACAGCTCCCAACTGACCATCGAATCTCTCCTTTCCTCACACCCACCCTCTTACTCTACCTCCTGCAAGCACAGCTAACCGCCCTCTCCCTTCCAATCTCCCACTCCTCTCTCCCTTCCAATCTCCTCTCTTCCCACCCCTCCTCTTTCAATCTACCCCTTCCCTCCTTTTCCATCGCCTCTCCCTCTCTCTCCCTCTCCCGCCCTTCTGCTCCTGCAATTTTCTGCTCCTGCAATTCGTTTTCACGTTCTCAACCTCACTCTTTATAACTCCATTCCTCTCTCTCTATTCCTCTTCCTCACTCCAGCGTCTCTCTTTATTTGCCTTTATCGTACCTTCGCTTTCCTCTCCGTGCCTATTCCGTTCTCCTTACTCCTCTCTCTTTTCACATCCGTAGTTCAGTTTGCCTTTAAATGGGATATGTTATATATGTACAGTGAATGGGACCGAGAGAGCAGATAGAGTGGGAGACAGACTAACTGCTTACGAAGATATGAAGGATAGAATAGAGGTAATGTTTGGGATAGAGAGAGGTTATCGATGCGAGGAAAGTGCTTTTAGTAGAAGGCGGGATGAATATTGAGAGGTAGAAAGGCATACTGAGATACTTCCATGGTATTCGAGAGAGTTCACGAATATCGTTCGTTCAGGAGGGGGGCCACTGCAAAAGACATTGCATATTATTAGGATGTTCAATCCAAATTGGAAAATGTTATTGGGCAGTTATTTCCGTTTTAGTTAACAATATTATACCTACGTATCTACCGAAAGCATTTTGCTTTACAATATATTCTTCAAGCCATTTTACGAAACGGGATTTCGAAAAGAGAGATGTTTGACATATGTTCATTTCAAAAGCCTGAACATTTCTTTTTAAAAAATAGGAAATTAAATTTTACTAGCACGGAAATACTTGAGCTGTCCAGTTTCTTTTTTCGCTGAATATTCTTCGTCTCAAGAAGTCGCTCGCTAACCTAACCCAGTCCAAACCCCGTTTGCGCCAAAATTCTTCGTCACTAGACCTTATTTTAGCGGAGGTCTTTTGTGCTCGGCAACACACAGTACCCTTTCCTTCCATAGTTAAAGACTTCGCCTCCGAACTCTCTCGTAACCCCCTCCCTTCCGCTCTTTTTCCCCTTCCCTTCCACCCCTTCCCTCCCTCCCTGCCGACCTGCGGCCTCTCCCAGCTTCCCTGTTGTCCCATTCAAATCGTGTGTGGCCATTCAACTTTGATTTACTCCGCGACCTGCTCCCGTGGCGCCACTTTGGCAGGTGGGATAGGGTGGAAGAGGGAGGCGGAGGAGGAGAACTCTCTCCGATTGCCTTTGGGCCATTGTCTGACGTGTGGTGAGGAAGTTGTGCTGGGTGGAATGCCTTAGGTGGGTGCGTGGAGGAAGCGATGCCAGAGAAAAGCTACGTTCACTCGATATCTCTGTTCGCACACAATGGAATCGCCCTCCTTGTCTCACTCCATTGTTCGAGGTTTTAATTGCGTTTTCCTTAACTAAGTATCTTGCTGACGCGAGGGAAGGACACCGGTTCTTCTTTTCGACAAAAGACTTTCTTCATATCATGGTTAGGAAAAGTCTATGGCGGTGAATGGAAAATTTTATTTTAGTTTTCCTTTCGAATAGATTATGGATTTTATATTTTAATTGTAATTCAGTCAACTAATTAATAGATTGTTTAAGTTACATTTCTATCAGTTGCTAAAAATTATAAATGATAAAATATTACCAATCCAAATGTAAATGCATAATTATTATGAGTTCGAATGTTTTGAAGGTTTTCAGAATGTTTTTCATTATTAAATCGTACAATCATTCCTTTTTTGAATCATAAAATCCTCGGATTATTACAAGCACAGCCTTTGTTGGCATGCATGGCTTTTGGTCACAAGTTACGCTAGGAATATTCGAGAAGCGTTGCTTTCAACCAGAACAATATTTCGGTATTTAAATTCAAATTATTTTAGGCAAATTTTCGTCTATGACAGTCGTACGCAATCCAAAAAAGAAACAGACAAATTAGTCTCTATCCCTATCAAAATCATTGCCAATACATTTGTGTGTGTATGTAATGATATAAGTATTAATTTTGTAGTGAAGCTACTTACGTGTTTCACACTGGTGTGGAAGCGATAGTTTCCGAATATGTGAGGATATGAATCTTGGTAGCTATGTAGGTGTAAACGTGACAGCATCAGGAAAAATCTGAATATCTTGAAATATTAAGTGAATAACTTTTCCAAATAAAAATTTTCCCATATGATATAGATTGTGCTGTCATTTGTATTCATAAGATTCTTTTTCGAATTATTTACAATAATCCAAATAGCTCAAAATTCGATGCAATTTTTCATTCAGAAAATGAGTAATTGAAGTAGGATTCTTGTCCATTGAGAAAAATCTAATTTTGTCCACATTATTTTTTCAATGAGCCAATGCTTCTATATGTGTGATGCAATGAGTAAATTTAGCATTTGGCGTAGCTTCAAGGATTTGTTCAATTAAAGGCTTTCATTTGTTAACATAGTCCCCGCAAAAGAATGCATGTTTTGGTACTTTCATCTATCAAAATTGCACATTTCTCACTATTCGTTATCCTATGGATCATCTTAACATCTTCAGAAAGAATTTAAATTCGACGCAAGACAAGAGAGTCACGTGACAGAGGAACCGTTTTTAATGTTTCTGCAAATTGACCACCATGCATGACTTCGTAGATTATAACAGCCGCAAGACGTTTCATTTTTCACCTATGTTGTGTGACTTCAAAATTTCAGCAGTTAATAATAAATATAAGCGTATAAAGGAGATTGCAGATCTTTACTAGTTACCGTGATTTAATTTTCAAGCGCGTTATTTTGGTTATTTAGAATTGGATGTTGAATGTCGAAGTAATCAGCCGTACTATGTGCGTTCTCTGGATGGATTTTGTTTCGTGTAGACATCGCATTGAGTTCGCTGATTTTTAAGCCAGCATTAGCCAAAACCTCTGAACAAATGACACAACGCGGTCGTCCTTCATCCTTGATCTTTGCGCAGATAAAACCAAATGTGAAATAATCTTCTTTATATTTTCGGCTATTAATTGTACACGGTTCATTCATTTTCCATTGCCCATCCCTTTCTTCCCTACGACCGCTGATATCTCTTTATCCCTTTTTACGGATATCCCTTTTCTCCATTCCACTAGGTGAGCCTGCTACTCCAGTATTTTCACTTTCCTCCCATTCTCTCCTCCAATTCTGATTTGCTACTTCTCTCCTTCGCATGCTTTGAACTTCATCTATGTTTTCTTGTTCCGTTTTTTTCTTTTCCTCTTATTTTTCAATTCATTCTCTAATTTTCACTTCTGCTGCTTTGTTTTCCTTCTAATCTAGTCTAATTGACGGGATTTATTTTGTCCTATTCTCTTTCGGTGGCTCTGTCAATATCATCGTTGCTACCTTTTCGTGCTTTAGCTCATCCCAAAGTGTACTATGATGAAATGAGTTTGAACTCTTTGACTCGCAATCAAATGTCTATCGCTCGTTCCTTTCCACCATTCAATCTGCCCGATACCTGTCTCTGATATATCTTTTGTTTTTCAACTCAATCTTTTTTCCTGCATTATTTTCATTCCTGATTCCTTTTCTTCCTCCTCCTTTTAGACCTCCGCTTCCTCTCCTATTTCCTGCTTTCCACTCAGTCTCCAAATTCCCCCCACTCATTTTACTCCGTCTCTTTCTCCCTCGGCCTTTAAACGGCCAATTGTCTGAAATGAAGCAATCAGAGGGAAAAGGGACTCGCACTCCCCGTGCGAGGTTTTGCGTGTCTCACGCGTTAGCGCTAGTGCGTTTGCGGCCGGAGAGTTTGTTTTGGAGGACGTTATCCTTGGTTTTGATCTTGGAATAGAGAGAGGAGGAAAATATGAAGGGAGAGGGAGTATAGAAGGCAAAGCAATGAAGTATAAATGTGAAGCCGAATATCGCATGCGTCGCAGCGAAAGATTTTGGTTCACGAGGCGGAGTTCAGCCCGCTTCGGTTTCCCTAATCGTATATTATGCGTTTCTGCGCGTGAACCCGTTAAAATATTTCCCGCGGGTAATTTCCAGTTTTAAAAAAACAAATTCAATAGTTTGTACAATATAGGTTTGCAGGAATGTAGTATATGAATGAAGGCCATTTAAATTAATGTATAGATTTAATACAAATTCTCATTGGTTATGAAAACAAGTTAGGAAAGTGGACAACGTATCACAAATGGGCGCGTTTCGTGCAATGGAGTATTAGAAAGCAATTATATACCTGTACGTAAGGGAAATAGCGTTTTAAAGTTCTTTTCTTCATCATAAATAATCCATTTTCTTCCTATTTAATAGTATTACATGCACACGTAAGGAAATTAAACGTTTGTTTGGGAGATTATGTTAGCAACAATGAAGTAACCATGCAAGAAATTTTCTAAAGTTCAACTCGATATAAGACATTCTTGTTTGATTTTCTCGATAACGGCTACTCCTACGGTAAAAATGTATATGGAAGGAAATACTTTTCTTTACCAGTTCTACAACTTTTATTTGAAAAATATTTTAATATGAGCAATATTTTACGAGATATGACGAAAATTTAATTTTTTGTCCCCAGTAAAGTGATACCCCTGATTGGCGTACGTGATTCATTTTTGCGATTTTCTTATTATATTTGATTGAAAGTCCTTAATATCAAATTTCATGAAAATCCGTTCGATAGAAGCCTAGAACGAACATGCGGACGGACGGACGGACGGACCGACCGACCGACGACAATAGGCGCTCACGCTGTAAGCGAAACGCGCCTAAAAATAACTGGAATAATAAATAGTGTTGTAACTGCTTATTCCAATTTGAGCTTATTAAGACATTGTTATTTGATTGTTCCCTGGAAGCGTCAATCTCTTGAACAGAATCCTATAGAAAAAAATGGAGTAAACTGCGTAGTTTAGTAAAACCATACTTAACTGCTACAGAAATTGGACATATTATAGAATTAGCGTAATTTCTTTGTGCGTTACGTTAAAAATATTAAGAAGTTAATGTTTTTCATTTCGGTTTATTAATCATTGTATACAATTTAAGGGAATGGCTTGAGTGCTGAAATTCAAATCTCTGTTGATCTACGAGAAATCGTTACGGACGTCAACGCTGGCTTGTATTGCTTGTCCACAGCCGCTCTCCATCTTCCTCGCCTTCTTACGCCTCGCCCCCGAATTCTACCACGCCCACGCACATACACCGCACTCTTTTCGTAGTGTGTGCATACGCTGCTTGACTCTTATTCATTTGAGTTGTTTTGCTTGTCGGAGTTGTCGACGAGACGAACTCCATTGGCGAGGAACACTTTCGCAGGGACTTCCCAATGGTGGTCTATTAGGTTTTTGAAATTGGCTAAAATTAAGTTTGTCACCATTTCAATAATATTTAAAGCAAAGAATTCGATGTATGTACTTACCTTGCCTTCTTCGCCGTGCTGTAAATATTCGTCTTCGCTCCAAGAAAGCTTCATAATGCTATCAATTCTGTATTCTTTGAATTAATAATAGAAGGGTTATTTTAAAATTTATAATGCATCGTCTATAATTGTTATTTTTAAATACTTGTTTTCCGTGTTGACATGGACACGCACGTTTAAGAAAGGATTATAGACCAAAATAAATGCTTTATATTGTATTGTATTTTTTCAGAAATACTTAAATTATCAAAGACCCGTAGAACACTTGTTTAATTTTAAATTAGCAATTCCACCTTAACATATTACCTCATGCGATTTTAAACTACTTTACATAAAACTAAATACAAACAATTAAAATAATTGATAAACAATACGTATAATCATTTAAGTAAAGGAATATATTAATTATATAAATGCTACTGAATGCTTCTTCAGTCCTGATAATATTATCAGAGTTTTACTTACTTTTCATATTTCCTAATAGCAATGTAGTAAATAATAGATGCTATCTATATAGATTGGATGGAAATAAGTACAAATACAAGTGATCAAGGCACCTTACATCATTATGCCAATCATTTGGAGACACGAAAAATCAGTATTTTTTTCGGATTATCAACATATTTAGACTCTTATTTGGCATGGACTCAATTATTTTATATAATAATAGCCGTCATCCGTTGGTTGGTTGGTCACGCTATGCAAACGCTAATAACTCCAGAAATAATAATGATAGAAACTCGAAATTTGGTAGGGATGCTTAATTAACACTTATTCAGAGAATGACAAATTTAAATCCCGAAAAAATTCCTTGGCTCGTCTCCAAGAGAGGCATTTCCATTTCCCATTACTTTACATGTAAAACGCGATTTTTCGACGTGCAGGCTTTTATTCATTTGGAAATTAAAATTAGAAGAAATTAACAGACGACCTTCGGATTTGAACCATTTTGAAGAAAAATTTATAAAGTTTCTTATTCCGTTCGTATTTTTTCGCCCACAGTTCGAAATATTCCATGTTAAACGTTTAATTTGCATATTTTGTGGAAATCTCGCCATTATAACGTGATGTTGCTATGTCGACCATTATCATTGTTACACCTCAAATTACTATTATTGTATACATCCTTCTGGGAATAAGCGTGCCTTGAACGCTTCAGTACGAGAGAGAGAGGAAGGGGAGAGATTGGCGTGTTTTGTGGAAAATAAGTATATTAACGTAAATATGAACATTTTAAGTATCAACAGTGTCATTTTAGAAAAATTGGAAATAATAAGCATTCTTAAATTAAATTCTTTTAAACCATACGTGCTTACGAATTTATATTGTTATACCTTGAATTAATTTCGTAACAATGGCCGAATTTGGAAACGAATATGAATTAAAATTCAGTTAAAATTAAAATGACATTTAAAACTGTTAACAGGCAATTTTCGGAGAAACAACAGTGGATCTTTTAATGAATTAACTTGTTTTTATAAAAGGAATTTTGGTGCTTATTTAATACAGAGTAAGTTCTAAGGCTTTTAATCCATTTAAATCTAATAACAGTGGCTATTATAGTTTAAAGAAAGAACTTTATTTATTCACTTTAAAGAATGAATTAATTTTAGGCTAGCATTGGTTATTATAAAAGGAGTTACTTTGGAGTTTACAGTATGTAAAGTGGAAGTTGTACCGAATTGACTCAAGTATATTTCAAAGCAAAAATCAATTTAAAACTATTGAAAGTTGTTGTTTCGGAAACGGAGAAGGCAATAGTGCTGAGCGGACAATAAACGATATTGAGGTACATTATATTCCAAAATCTATTTAAAGTATTATCAGAGGCAATTGAAGATTGAACCAATTTTTTGGAACCGGAATTCTGCTTATTTAATGAAATTGAAATCCTAATGCTATAATCTATTTAAAACGGTACTTTCCTGTTAACAGGAATACCTAAAAAAATAAACATGTATTGTTGTGATATGTTACTACGTATTTGTTTGTTAACAATGAGTAACAACGGGGGAATTACTTAAAAATCACACCTTTTTGAAACTTATTTATTAATAAAAGCAACATAATTACTAATACAATCTAAATTTATGTTACTAGGGGGCCAATATGTCTTTATAGCATTTAAAATAGCTGGAAATATGTCGATTTCTTTCTGCTGACAGGCTTTCACGTTGCATTTCCAAAATATTCTGTCGTAGAAGTAAAGTTTCATAATATGATCCTTCTTGCACATTCGCCCTTTAGATAAAATACCATGGTCTTGAAGCAAAGATACAGCTTCTTCTTCAATCCTCGGCAAGCTCCACAAATTCATCATTAAGGGATCAACGTAAATAACTTAACTAGATTTGTTACGCATTGTTAACAAAATATCATAACATATCACAACAATACGTGTTTATTTTTTTAGGTATTCCCGTTAACAGCAAAGTACCTTTAAAACTAATAACAATGGCTATTTTAGTAGAAAGAAAGGTACTATTTTATTCACAAAGAATATCTGTGAGATTTTAGTAAATTAATTAAAACAGACTTATAATATAGAAATATTCAATGGTTAAAACAGTGCACAATTTTATTCTTGCGATTTTTACATGCTGCATTGATGAAAATTTAGATTCATTAAACACGTTTTAATTCAACGGGCTCTTATGCTAGTTTTTAATAAAAATTGTCTTTTTATTCGTAATAATACGTCTTAAGCTGGTTCAATCTTATATTTAAAGGCCTGAAACGACCTGAACAAAAATTCGCGTGTAATTCTAATATAGGATATGGATGCACTTGAATGTGAAACCAATATTTTCATTTAATATTATAATCCTATAATGCTATTCTGTAGTCTTCGGCTTTAGAATGAGGAAGAACTGTTTGAACTCGATAAAATATTCTAGGAGTTTACGTTATCACACGCAAAGCTTTTTATAGATTGATATATATATATATATATATATATATATATATATATATATCATGTCATATTCACATATGGAACAAAATTAGACCGAAAGAGAAATTTTATGTTTTTCAGGTGACATTAAAAAAAATCATTTTACTGTAGATTCTTTATGCATCGTGAGCCGTCAGAGTCATATCAAAATGAATTTATTGATGAATGGTAACAAAACAATCCGCACAATCCGCATGTTGCGTAACCTGGACACTTTAGAACACTATAATAGACACTCTAGAAAGGGTTTATCATGGGTTTCTAAAACCTTAGGTCTGTATGTGAAAAGTGCAACTCGAGAATAAATAAGAATTGAAGACACCGGAGGGACAATCGCGAAAGCAGAACTAGTTGAGAAAGGGGGGAAGGAGGAGGAGAGGGGGAGAGAGGGGGGGGAGAGGGGGGGGAGCGGGGAAGAGGGGGAGAGGGGAGGAAGGAACTCAACTCGAAGATAAGCCCATCGTCGTGGAGAGGGACGGTGAGGGAGCTATTAACCGGAGATTACCATTGGCGCCGTGGCACCGCCAACATCACTTCAACTCCCTTATCCAAATCCCCCTCTCCTCGCCACTCCCTCTGCCTCCCTTTAACCACAGGGAGGGTGCGCGCCTCTCTTTGGCGCTGCTTTCCCTTAACGAAGGCCGACGCCCGAAATTTGATGGAGTCGTAATCGGAGATAATTATGAAAGAAATTATGGAGCGGAGGAGGCGAGGAGGAGGGGATGGCGTGGGAATGGTCCTCTCTCCTTTCCTTTTCTCTTCGTCTCTCCTTTCGCTAACCTCTCTTCCTATGTTCCTCTTCTTATTTCCCGTCATCTTTGGCTAACTCCTCCCGTTGCGATATAGACACCCGTTTTTTTGGCAAAGAAAGATTCGTTCTTTTTATCTCTCTTCCTCTTGCAATATCCTTCCTGATATTGTCATTCCTTAGTTTTTTATAGAACTAACAGACTACTAACCTTTTCTTCTATACATAACTCGCGGCAATGGCAATGTATTTGGTGGTTTATTAACTCTACATCAACAGGTTTTGCTTGACTAGACGCTTTATGCCAATTTATGTAATATTTTTGTAAAAATTTAAAATGTTTTCGTATTCCCGTATACAATGTCCATTAGGTTACAATTTCGATGAAGAATACGGTTAAATACCTTTTATTATTTGTTGTCTTTCATAACAGCTTTTCCAAATGATTCCCTAAAATGTCGAAGATATTCTGGAACTTAGCCATAGGCATATGAATTCTTTATCAATAAACCTTGCATTATTTTTAAGTTGTGTCGTTATAGTTCCGAAATAATAATGTTACTAAATCTAGTCGCATATTTTAGGCTCGTTTTTCTTTTTTCTAAGAAAAATACGAGAAAAAAGTGTAGGGTAAAATTTGATTTGCACCTGGCGACCTCTCTCTCTGGAATACCATCCTCAAATCTTCATAGAGTATCCCAAATACGGTTTAAGAATGTTGCTCGAATAACTTTTATGTGTTTCACAAGTAATGAGTTTTTTCTTACTTGTGAAACCCCTTTTTTAATTAGCTTTTAAGTGGCTAAAAATATATTAGGCCATTGTGAACGTGACCAAGTTTGATATAGAGCATAATCTTACATTTAAAATTTCCTTATATTTCATATTTTAGTGAAACTTGAATGCGATGGCCAAATAATATTTGGATATGTCCAACACCCACGGAAGAACTTAGCTCCTCAGAAGTTTCGTAAGCACAGAAGCACAGTACGTCTTTGATATTATTTTACCATATCACAATTTAAATGAACTTAAGGAGTACTCTTTGAGCGTGTCTCAAATGTTTAAATAGCCATAGAAGTCCAGGAACATCTGAATTTGGCGTACAAGGCACGTTTATTCTGCGGCCTATTCAGTCAACGCAATACCTCTCGCCACGGCGCAGTCCCTTTTCCCTTTGGATCCACTCTTTCTCTCTCTCTCTTTCCACTTCTCTCCTTCGTTTTACTCTCTCTCTCTCTCATTCCCATCCTCCTTTCGCTTAAATGGCCGCAAAACACAAAACCCCTCGGAAGATCGTGATTTCGCGGCGAGGGAGGGGATAAACCTTCCGCGTGATTAAAGTTTACGATAATCGTTTGGTGCACATGGGAGAGGATGCGAAGGGGAGAGAAAGAGGGAGGGAGGGAGGGAGGGGAGGGGAGGGGGGGAGAAATGTGTGGAGGGGAGGGGAGAGGAATGAGGGGAATGGGAGATAGAGGCGGACTAAGAGGAAATGTTTAGTTTTGGAAGGGATCGGAGCCCACTTCAGTAAGGCACGAGTCGAATTAAGTCTAATTTTACCATCTCTAGTCTGATGCCATACTTAAGTACTTTCTACTACACGTGATATGCTATGAGTTAGAGTTTGCTTGAATTTTACAATTTTTATGAAGAAGTTCTAGTGAAAAATAATGCGTAAAGTATACATTATCCATTCATTCATTTAATTAGCTTTGTTATATATATTATTCCTTATCCGCAAATAATAAACCATGCATGTCATTAGATTAGATTATATAAAACATGTCATATTCCGAGTTAATAAAGGAATGTTTGGAAAATGTGAATCATAATTTAGTTAAATCGTTATTTTTAACTTGCGAAGCAAAATTTC
This sequence comes from Uropetala carovei, assembly GCA_036926305.1. Taxonomy (NCBI): domain Eukaryota; kingdom Metazoa; phylum Arthropoda; class Insecta; order Odonata; family Petaluridae; genus Uropetala; species Uropetala carovei. The sequence goes on from JAXCHB010000290.1 coordinate 213,067, forward strand.
TATCTTTGACACTAACTCCTCTTTGTCCATTCGATTAGTTTTCGTAGCATAATAAGGCGGCTCACCCGGAAATTTTGATTGAAAACTTAAAATAAATGCGGGTAGAGTTAACTACAGCTAATTATGATGGCTATTTTTGATAAATCCGGATCACAGTAATTCACGAATTTTATATCATTATTATTATTATAAAAAATATATTAAATATTGGCCATCAGGCCAGGGGGGAAAATATAACAGGAGAAAAACAAAATACACAATATTATTTCTAATTTCGTAAACTTACTGATTATATTTTACATTGGTGAATATGATATATTTTCTATTTTATTTAACTTACGAAATTACCGTTAATGAACCAAGCGAACGTACAAGACAAAGAGTTAAAATTAGTTACCAATCTTTATACTGACATTTTATTCTGATATTTAAGGATTTTCAGAGTTCCTGGAAGGCTTTTGCAGTCACAGAAGTGGTCCCGGGCACCACAAAGTCTCCACCATACACCAACTTCTTTGTCCAAGTCAATTTATTTATGCAACTTAATATCGCTTAATCAGTTTCAAATAGTAATGATTAAAACAAATCGTTCGTATGCATAAACCAAAAAAAGAAAGATTGTCTCATTTTGAGCAGTACACAGAGGAATGGAAAATAAGTGGTTACAGCGCGTCGTAGATTAAAATTAGAACAAGAAGTACAAACAAACAACCTCGAAGAAGGTAAATAGAGGTGTCGAGACTCATCTCGGTGAACACACAATAAAACAGAAGTGCCCAGGAAAGAGAGAGATAGAGAGAGAGAGGGGGGAAGTCAGTTTAAGACACGCAAAAGGAAGGAGGGCGGTAATAATGTTTACGACAGGAAGACAATCAGAGCTAAGGAGAAGCGAAGACGAGAGATAGGAGTTAGTGGGGCGAAGTTCTGAATGGGGTGAGTGGGGGAAGAAAGAAATGGGAAAGTGTGTGGAGGGGGAGGGGAGGAGGGGAGGAAATAAGGAGAGAGAGAGAAAGACGCTTGTGGTATTCGCTCGTTTAATAAGATGGCTCGAGGAAAAGTAAGTGTCCGGAGGAAATAATTCGAGCGTATTGAGTGGGTGGTGGGAGGGAAGGAGGGAGAGAGCGAAGGAGGGGGAGGGATGTCGTCATAGCGACGTAATTGAGAGAGGAGGAGGATGATGATGATTCCCCGGAATCTTTAGAACGGAACAGGTCGTTCGGAGTCTGCATGTCTTAGTCGGTATGAAATACATGTCGAGTCGGGCGCGAGTTTCATTTTCGCCTCTCAGTTTCTCTCTTCTCGTTACGGATGGCCATCAAACTCCCTCGGTTATTTTGGTGGGATTGCGTGGTTGTGTCACAGCCGCGGTTTTGATGGAACACACTCGAGTCGGTTTCCTCGTAATTACATGTAAATCACGATTTAGGTATTTAATACCCTCGAGTTAACATTTTTTTAAATATCTGTGTTTGTAATTTGAATGCGGTTTACACATTTCAACCAAGGTGCCATTAATAGATACGATTGACCTAAATAAATAGAATTAACCTATACATTTTACATAGAAGTTGCGTATTTTATGTATGCGTCATTTACGTCGTTTTCCTATCTCTGTATTTAATTAAATCGTCCCATGTTATAAATATATATATATATCATCTTCATAGGTAGTCTGTCCGTAGACAGGTCCGTGATTATTCATGGTTAAACTTGGTTCTCCATATACTCATATTTTCCGCAGTTTTCATCATGTCTTGATAGCTCTCTTTCCCTTTCAAGTCGTCTATCAGCTGAAACCTTTTCCTACCTCTTTCTCTTTTTCCATCCAATTTTCCTTCTAGCACTTCTTTAATCATGCACTCTCTCCTCAGGTAATGCCCAATCCAGTTCGCCTTCCTCTTTCTGATAGTCTGTATATTCGTTCGCTTCTCTCCTATTCTTCCTAGTACTTCCTCGTTTTTCACCCTATCTGTCCATTGTATCTTCAGTATTCTTCTCCATGTCCACATTTCGAAGCTTTCCAAGTAATATCATTTTTCCTTAGCGTCCATATTTATGCCCCGTACAAAGCAATACTCCATACATAGTATTTTATCGACTTCTTGCGGATATCCTTCTTTATATTCCCCGTCAGTAGGAGTTCCTTTCTTCTGAAAGCGGCTTTTTCTTTTGTTATTCTAGTCCTGATTTCTTCAGTACATTTTGCTTCTCTCGTTATGATGCTTCTAAGGTATTTATAATCTGTAACTTGCTATAATGGATTTCCTCCTTGGATTTTTCTGTATTAATTTCCATGCTGTATTTTCTACCTGTTATCACTAGTCTATTTATCATTTTCTGGAGTTCCTTTTCCTTTCTTGCTAGAAGTACTTGATCATCCGCGTATTTCACTGTTCTTATAATCCTTCCTCCAATTTTGAAATCTCCCGCGCCTTCTGACGCTTCCTGCATTAGTCTCTCTCCAAATATATTGAATAGAATCGGCGATAGACAACAGCCCTGTCTTACTCCTCTACCGATATTTACTCCACTGGTGTCCGCATATATATATATATATATATTATTGAATTTTCGAATATTCCTCACGATACCCAAATATCAGCTCTGTAATATGTGCAAAGAATGATAACAAGCATAATTACTAATAATATTAATCGAGTACTGTTATTGTAGTTAAAACATTTTTGAGTCAAGGATCAAGCAGAAATTAATATGAACAATTTAATAGGTTCTGATCAAACGCAGAGAAGAATATGTTTTGAAAAGCGCCCATGAAAAATATTGGCACCGTTACCATGTTTCTCTTCAAGAAAATTTGGTTTACAAAATAAACATTAAATAATGAAACTAGGCATAGTTGGAAAATAAAACACGAATAAGTTTTATTTAAATATACATCTTCAATGTGGAGAACGGATGAAAAGTTATATCAATTTTGAAAGATAAATGAAAACCTATTCATGGGATTAAATACTACTAAATAATAAAATGGCACCTTGTGTCCTAATGGCGTTATTCAAAATGTAATTATAATTCTGATGTGTAAAACACATTTTATGCATCTACGTATCATCATTAATGTAATAAAGTCTCTCCTTTAGCTTCAAATGGAAGTATTGTTCATCTTTGTAGTAATTTGTTTGATAATGCCTGGCATAAAAGTACTCTTTCATTACATAATACAAAAGCTATTTCATCTTGAATAATGCTTTGTTTCCCATTTTGTATTGACTCAAATCACTCCATTGTTACATGATAAATTAATTAATAAGTGCAATAGTTATGCAAAACTAATACAAGTGTCATTTATGGGGAAAACAAGGTATTAAGGTAAAAGGATTATAATTCGTTAAGCAAAAACTAAAGCAAGTGTATTCAGATCCATAGATAAGATGACTTTTCAGTCATCGGTAAATTTGTAATTGCATGATATCATATTTTAAAATTAATGCAAAAAATGAAGTTTCGAGATCTCAAATTTCATTTCTTATTAAAAATATACCTTTTATGCTGACATAGTGTCAATTTATAAATAATTCTAAACTCCATTTATTTCCATTCTGCGTTAAATTTTGTATTTTTCCATTGCAATTGCCACTCTATTTTCTATCGTAAAAATTTTGATACTTCAACCAATTAATTCCGACAGATTTTATATTTCGTAAAATAAAATATCACGCTTTGAAAATATTTGTTTTTGCGAATATATGTGATTTCACTCTGGTGCTCCATTCTTCATAACTCTAATTAGCGCGTTTCCATTAAATTAATTAAAGGACATATTCTCTTTTTTTCTATAGTAATTTCACAAAATATCCATGGGCCACATGTTTAGTACTTCCGTCTAAAGAGGCAAAAACTTCTCATTTTTGTTTTCGAATAGTTTGTTTTGCTCGTTTCTGAAAGCGTACGCAGAACTGCACCGACGCCGTAGCCCGACACTAATTCTTCCCACAACCTCTGAGTTGCGTCTTATTAAGATCGCAACGCTAAAATTCTCATATCCTCCAGAGCCTTCTCGAAACCAGAGTCACTGTTTCTTCTCATTTCCTCCAAGAATGCTCTTTCCATTGCTTCTGCCCTTTGTCCTTTATCTGAACAATATCCAGAGTGTTCCTTCACCAAAGGCAACGCCAACACGACAACCCCCCTTATTCCGCCCACTTCTCGAAAGAGAGAGAGAGAGAGTCTCTCCTTAATGTGTAATACCCTCTCCTCTCTCCCTTCCTTTCTCTCTACTTCGCTTTCTCCCCGAACCCGCGTCTTAGCTGTTTCCCTCTTCCAAAAATCGTACCCTTCCCCCTTTATACACCCCCCTCCCCCTCCCCACCCCCTTCCCCCTCCCCTCCGTTTTTCCATATCTCTCTTTTGTCTTCGCCTTAGTGGACCGTTCCACTGCCTGGAGACAATGGTATAATCTTCAGAGACCGCTTGTAATAAGCTTTACCCCAAGTCTGGAATAAATCGCTGCCAGAGATACAGAACCCCTTTTCCTTACGGTCCCCGGCCTCTCACGGAGGCTCCCCTCAGCCTCCTTCGCCCTTTTCCCCTCCTCCTCCACTCCCTCTTCCCTTTCTCACCCCAACCCTCTTCCAAAGTCTCGACTTACTTACAAACAACAATTGCACCGTTTCTTCCCTCTTCCCATTGTTCTCTTATTGTTGCCGCTAAAGATAAGTAGACCAGCGACGCTCCTCTCTCTCTCTCTCTCCTTCTGGTTATCTATCTCTATTATCGGATGTGTACTCTCGCCCTAATTGCATTGGTGGGTTTTTATACCTGTTCGAGATAATGGAGAATAATTGGATTGCTCGGATGGCGGAGAGATGCTTAAGGTTTTGCAGGATGTATATGTGTATAATATATACATCTCCTTGAGAAGAAGCGGCACACCATAGGATTTTTTGAGTTCCCGAGCAGTTTCGCGTATTGTGACCGTTGTTGCGCACATAATCATTATTCTTCATTACTGCTGTTTGTAAGCTTAGTCGATCTGCTTATAGTAAAATTTTTAACTGGGCAATGTTTTCAATGCAAACATTTTTATCGTGGTCGTTTTTTCGAAAGGAATTGTTGAAATAATCCAAAGGATCATGGCTATTTGAAAGACAGTTTCATTTAAAACAACTTAAAAATGACCACCAATATTTTATCAGTATTACTGATCCTTTTAGGTGAAATACTCTTCTGCATTTAACCATAAATAAAATGACCACCAATATTTTATCAGTATTAATGATCCTTTTAGGTGAAATACTCTTCTGCATTTAACCATAAATAAATACATTCCATCGGTAAAATAATGGGTTCAAATATCTCGTCCACGCTTGAGTTATGTTTCCCCCGTAATTTCTTAATGATTCGTATAAATAAACTTTAGAAGAATATGAGTTCATTTTGACCTAATTAAAGGTAAAAAAAGATTAAGTGTTACCTGCAAAATGCAGTCGAATTTAGCGTTTTTTGTCATGATAGGAGATACCTAGCAGTTTTCGCTATAAACAACTACATTAAAATTATATGCCAAATACCTCTACAGTTAAAATGGTCAATTTCTATTGTAAACTTGGCATACTGGGAATTGTTATTATGTGAATTTAAAATACAAATAATCTATAAGCGATTTCTTTAATTATTCCTAAAATTGAAGATTACTTAAAACAACTAAATAAATAAATTTCTTTTAAATGGATGTAATTACATTGTAGATATGAAAAACTTGTTCGTTTGAATAATTCGAGGTTAAAATATTGATTCTTGGTGCGTTTATTTTTAAAAGAAGGTATCGCCTCTTTAATTTATTTTGCATCCCTTTACATTTGTCTGTTCAGTGAACGGATTTCTTTCGAATATAGCATTTATGATTTCCATTAAAATAGGAGACAAAATTATATATCCAGATCAAATCATCAAGAAATATTCACTAGGTCAAAATAACTCTTATTTAAGCTATGTCCGTGTAACATGGAAGGACCCTTTTTGGCGCACATTATTTGAGCGATTAATTTGAATACAACAAGAAAATGACGTGTTTAGATCACGAAAAGCGATTAGAACTTCCAATTTCTCTCGTAGAAAAATCTGGGTTGAAAATAAAATGCGCGACCCATATCACCGGAAATAAACTTTGAAAATTCATCTCTTTGGTAATATGGCTGAACCTCTTGTAATTCAGTTTCTGAAATAAAGTGATCCCCATTTTGAATCACATCGCTCAAAATTTGCAAAAAATGAAAAAGTAATTGATTTTTAAAAAAGGGTAGTTATGTCTATCAATCTAAACTATATAAAAGACACTGTCACTTTGCCAGTAAAACTTTTTGAAGCTTAATATCTCGCAAACGACTGAACCGAATTGGATGGAATTTTCAGGATAACATGGTGATATAATAACAAAATGTTTTAATGTATCGAACTCGGGATCAAAGACCCGGGTTTGACTCCATGGGATAATTTCCATTTCCAATAAGATAACACGTAATTTCTCGTAAAACTGAACTTTTCGACGCGCAGGCTTTCATCCTTTTTTAGATTCAAATTAGAAAAAATTGACATACGAACTCCGGATGTGAGCCATTTTGAATAAAACATTATAAAGGTTCTTATTCTGTTCGCCTTATTCCACCTACTGTTTGAAATCGCTCAATTTAACTGTTTAATTCACACAATTTGAGGAAATCTAGCCATTTTAAGGGGATGTTGCCTTTCCTACCAATTCCATAGTTAGACCTCGATATCATATTGTTATTTCAATCCTTATGGGTGTAAACGTGCTTTGATTGCTTTTAATACAAGACAGAGAGAGGGAGGGGACAAAGGGAGGGGGAAGGAGAGGGAGGTAGAGGAAGGGAAGGGGAAAGGAGAAGAGTGGGAGAGGGGAAATGAAGGTGAGGGAAATGACTTTCAATACAATTTGTTTCTGATGCCAAATTAATCTCCATAAATAGCTTGAACGATCGAATCTTTACTCCCGTTGATATTTCAACGGGAATTACACTTACCTGAAAAAAGCCTTATTTTCAAGAGTGCGTCTTATGCATCGGAAAACACAGTAGATTCAGTAAATGAAATTTGTATAAAGATTAAGGACCCTTGTACCTCCCATCAATAAATAGACTGTATTTTGTAATATTTCCTCAATTTATACAACTATGCATATATTCTTAAAGTTAGACAACCCAAACAGCTCTTAATAGTATTTCCTTAGAGTTAGGCAACCAGCACTCGTAATGCAGTATGGATTTTATAATTCCAATAGCTGTAAAAATGCCCGGAATAAAATACGAACTACTAACTCCGTAATCCTAAAACAGAACTGAATTAAATTAGAGATTTGGAAGTTTTTAAATACATTGATACAATACCGACATATTTTTTGAATAATATCGCTCGCCCGCTGCCGCCTAAAGGAAAACAAAATTAGAAATGAATTCCTGAATATAACACTCCTACTTAATACTATGCTTCTTGTGCATATGCCTTGGTATAATGCGTTTAGTTTTAGCCTTAGGAATCTAGGCAAACGCCGGTTCAGTTTGACATCCGCCGGTTGCATGCGACTCGAGAATTAAAATTCTTTAGCTAAGAGAATCTGAATATTTTACTCTATTACTGTGGATGAATTCTCTTGGTAGCTATTAATTCGAACTCACTGTCGTTCTATTTCGGCATTTCTCCATCATCATCGACATATCACAAACATTTTCTTTATTTTACAATTAGTAAATAATGAATATAGTATTAAAAGATCTCCAAAATGCATCTTTTAAATCAATCCTGTACATTACACGTAATTAAGCTAATTTCCCGTAATGGAGGAAATATTCTCAATTAAATTTAAACAAGTTAGGAAAGTGTACAGCGTATCACATATGGGCGCGTTTCGTGCAATGGAGTACATGTTAGAAAGAAATTATATACCTGTACGTAAGAGAAATAGCGTTTTAAAGTTTGGCTTAGGTTCACTATTGTGCTCCCCAGTAAAGTTTTTTCTTCGTCATAAATAATCCATTTTCTTCCTAATTAAAAATATTGCATGCACACCCAAGGAAATTAAACGTTTGTTTGTGAGATTTTTTATGTTAGCAACAATGAAGAAGCAACCATGCAAGAAAATTTAACTCGATTTAAGACATTCTTGTGTGATTTTATTGATAACGGCTACTCCGACGATAAAAATGTATAGGAAAATAATTACCCTAATTAACTAGTTCTACAAGTTCTATTTAAAGAATATTTTTATATGAAAAATACTTTACGACAGTGGTCCTCAACCGGTGTGCCGCGCCACATTAGTGTGCCGCGAGGAAGGGACTAGTGTGCCGCACACTCCGAAGATATTTAATTTTTAAATTATGTATGTATTTAATGTAGGTACAATAAAATTATACAATTATTGCTTTACCAATCGTAACAATCTAATATAACTGCGAATTTTACTTGTTACGCTAGTTTTTATCTTTAAAAATGAGTATTTACGCAGTGAAATTAATTAGGGAGGGGTTGGTGTGCCGCGATATTCTTAAGCATGCATGAAGGTGTGCCGTGGAGCAAAAAAGGTTGAGAAGCACTGCTTTACGAGATGTGATGGAAATTTGATTTTTTGTCTCCGGTAAACTGGTACCCTTGATTGGCGTACGTGATTAATTTATGTGATTTTATTATTATCTTTGAATGTAAGTCCTTAATATCACATTTTATGAAAATCCGTTCCGTAGAAGCCGAGAACGAACATGCGGGCGGACGGACGGACAGACCGACGATAATACGCTGGAAGCGAAACGCGTCTAAAAATGTGTATTCCAATCACTGTAATTATAAATTTTGTATTACTTTAAATAGTTAATAATTTCTGATGACGAAGCACATTCAATCCTGGATAGGTGGTTATTAAAGAAACCGTTAATTTGAGAGAATTTGTATATTTTAATTTTACAACGTCCTTTTGAGGGGCGTTAACAAGTTTTTTGTCGCTACCTCCCGTTACTATTCAAAACATGGATAAGCCTTAATAGTGCCAATTCAGGCCATACGTATTTAATCCGAACTACCTCTTTGCATTGCAAAGAACCTGGTCTCTTTCTCCAAGCATCTGCATATCGCCATTTGCATTATATTCGCCGTTTCCAACGGCGAATCTTCCCTCTCCTCCGTTCCCTCATCCATCCATCCATCCATCTTCACCCCCTCCTCTCCCTTTATCTTTCTCACCCTGGTGACTATCGTTTTTTATCATTGCACGCCTAACATGCGTCCGTTTTCCAATCTCTTTGCACCACTGGCTTCTCACGTGTTTTCTATCAAATTGATTTTCGGTTGGTTCACAGCACATCCTATCTTCTTAATGCGTTGTTTGCGCCATTTTCCCCTTTCGTTTGTCTCTCTCTCTCCCCATTTGACTCCTTTCCATTCCCTCCTCTCCCTCCGAGAGTGCCACCCTTTCACCTCCCCCCTTTAACTGCTAATTTCTTTTTATCGTTGTCACACCTTCTAACACATCTCCTTCCATCTTATCACTTTACATCCGCGCCGCTCTCTCAATATTCTCCACTTCCCGCCGCTTAATAAACCTTGTAATCTTCACTTTTGGATGCACTTATGATCTCACATGCCTGGAAGCATTTTTACCCGTACTTCGCATCATAAATAGCACGTCCATCGGATTTTGGAAGCCTATGTGATTCTAGATGCATCCGTGATACTGTCTCCTAACAACCGCACTTAATCGTGTGGAGCGATTATATATACGGCCGCCGACGTCATCATATAATAATAGAGCGAGAAGGGTTTCGATGTTTAAAATGCCGATCAACGCTTATCTTACGCTAATAGAAAGTCCTTTACAACATTTTTCTTATTGGTGTCTTTGCAGATATAGCCAATGAAAATTCTGCTTTATGAAATAAATTATCACTAATTATGGAGCACAATATCGGAAATTATACTGAAATAAAGAATTACATTAATCCATCAATTAATGATACTGTATTCATAATTACCGATACTTCATTTCAAACTATTAATAATCATGTTTGATTGGAGCTAGTTACCTTTCCTCAGGTGAAATGCCCTTCGGATTTGAACCATTTTGAAGAAAAAATTATCAAGTTTCTTATTCTGTTCATCTTTTTTCGCCCACAGTTCGAAATATCCCATGTTAAACGTTTATTTTACATATTTTATGGAAATCTTGCCATTTTAACGGAATGTTGCCATGGTGACTAATTATATTGTTAGACCTCAAAATCCTATTGTTAAATCAATCCTTATGGGTGTAAGCGTGCTTTGAATGTTTTTAATACGAGATAGGGAGGGAGAGAGATGGAGGGAGGGAGAGAGAGGGAGGGAGGTAGGGAGGTAAGGTTAACTAAGGATATCCCGTCATATTGACGGGCAATTACGCTATATGGGTATAAGCGTGCTTTGAATGCTTTTAATACGAGAGAGGGGGGGAGGTAGAGGGGGGAGCGAGAGGGAGGGAGAGAGAGGGAAGTAGAGGGGGAGGGGGAAAGAGCGGAAGGGGAGAAATGAGGAGGTGGGAGGGAGAGAGAGGGTGTGAGAGGAGGGGGAGAGGGAGGGAAACAGAGGCAACTATTTTAAGTTTAACTAAAGGTAGCCCGTCAACAACAGAATATTCACTAGAAATGTTGTGTATGGCAAAATATTTCAAATGTAAAAGTGTGATATTAATTATTTTAAATGAAAATAATAATAATCTATCTATAATTCTTCCGTTGATATTTCAACGGGCATTATACTAGTAAAGGAATGAACACCGATATATATATCACACAATACAATATATACCGTCCGTCCCATCCTGTATCTCAAAAGCCGTTCGTCTTAGAGATATACGGTAAACTACGTTTTGTTTCTACAAGCTAGGAAGGCCCCTAGAATCTATTCTCCTTTTCATAAAGTTCCGGGTTCGAATCCAGGAGACAATTATATTTTCCCATAAGTTTACACAGGATTTTCCATATTTCAAGAGTGCAAGGTTTTTCTCCTTCATTCATTAAAACATGTAAATACGGACCGATTTTCTTCATTTTTGCTTTATTCGACGGCTAAAACTCTTATTCTTGCGATGTTTACATGTTACACGATCGAATCATTCAGAAATATGCAATTGTTTTCGAAATTTTACGGATATTTCGTAGTCAAGGCGACCGTCATTGTTGCCTCCGATTCAATTAATGCCAGTTAGGCCCGGTGCACACGAGCGGTAAAGGACGTTGCGTGTCGCAGCGGTAAAGTTTGTGAGAGGTGCACACACAGCGGCAAAACGATGCTCAGTCTCGCCTGAGCTCCATCAGTGCATGATTTGATAATGGAAAATTACAGGAGAAAACGCGTAGTTTTTGCTAATTTAGTTTATAAACTATTTATTAAGAAGAAGAGGAATTACTGGGTTCACCTTTTCGTTAGTTCACGACTTCTCAAAGGTGCTTTTTCTTCGATGTTCACAGACTTGAGAAATGACGAATTAAAATTCAATTATTTCCGCATGAGTATCAAGTCATTCGATGGCACGTTTTTTATTCTTGTCGCGATATTCTTCGCATGAAATATTCCATACTAGCAGAAATTCTCGGAATTTCCCGGGGAAATTTGGTTCAAATCCAGTCGGAAGTCTAGATTATACACGGTATTTAAGAATTCACTCGGCCACCGTATTGAATAAAACGCGCAGAGAGGAACGAAAACCACGTATGAATTATATCTGGGAGCCCTCCACGATCGTACCAAATTTGATTCAAATTAATAGTAGGACTTGGGAAAATACGCGTAGTTTAATGTTTAAATCGAATGCCATTTTGAATGAGCGGACATACAAACATTAAAACCCCGCGTCGACCTTTCCCTTAGAGACCCCTACTATTCTGCCAAATTTGGTTGGAATCGGTTGATTGTGGGCGTGCATAAAGGAGCCGACAGAAAATGGGCTGCCATTAGCATTAGCATACTAAGTTATTTTGCTTTTTGTACAATTAATATAAAACATTTGGAATTAAAAAGTAGCCTACGGCCTTTTTATTTGTGAAGAAAGTATTTGTTGAAAGTTTGATTACTCTAACTTTAACGGTGTGGAAATGTATAGATGCACAAATAAAGAAACAAACAAACAAACTTTTATAAATATATAGGAGATAGGTAGTAAATCACGAAATGCTAAATGCAAATGTAAATGATGCCATGAAGCAATATTGCATAATTTTCTGGATAGCTCAGCAATTACGATAATTGAGGGGTGTGAGGCAAAAACATGGTAACCAACAAACTTATCTATTTGTAGTTAGATTGCGAACAGAAAAGAAAAAAACTTCAATTATGATTTTGTAAATTTGTTTATCATTTCTTGTAGTTCATATTTTGTAACTTGCGTTTATTTATGATTTCTCTTACGGGTGCCCCCCCCCCCCACCCCACCCACCCACAACCCCCCCTCCCCTTCGTCTGATTTTGCTCATCTACAAACTTGATCTTATACTTATATTGAAAGTGACAAATATTAAATGAGAACTTCCTAAGTTAATATACTCGAGAGTTATCGTCGAAAAACCAAATCGATGCCCCCCAAACCCCCACTTAAATTTTTTTTAGATACACCACATAGCCTATATTTTAAGCTGGACCAGTATAAAGATACGCTGCAAGTTTCATAAAAATTCAACCAGCCGTTTTTGCGTGATGCGGTAACAAACAGACAGACAGACAGATAACAATTGTGCAAACCGGTTCAAATGTCTTCTTGTGTTTCAAAACACAAAAAAGTTAAAACCCCGACAAAAAAACATATGTACAGACAGAGGTTACAATTTTATTTATATAGATTTCAGGATATTTTCTGACCTCTTCGATGAACAATTCCACGTCAAGTTCATCAGCTGCCGTTACTGTGTTGCGGTAGCTAGACGCACATGTGCATTCACCAATGCCTACTAAGGTACTGCTGGAACGCAGCGTCGCCTCAAGAGACACTGCGTTCGGACAGTCCCCGCAAGTCAACTTTTGGACGTTGCAGCACCGCAAGGCGACGTTGCCGCACCGCACGTTCTTGTGCATCCACCAATATAAATCTTATTGTTAGTACTGTTTGAATGTGCGTGGACGTGCGGCAAATGGACGCAACGTCCGTTACCGCTCTTGTGCACCGGGCCTAAACCTTCAAATAGGTGAAAGAATAGCGTTATTCGCCTCGCACTTTCTTTAAGTATCAAAATTATTGCTGTAGCAATGTCAACATTTATACATAGCAACATAAATATTTACGGATAAATATTTAGTAAACTGCGTATGATGGGAAGCGTTTCTAACGAACAAGGAAAATCCACGCCGTGGCACGCCGTAGAAGAAGAATAGCTAACGCCAAGATATGCCTAAATATAGTCTATGAACACTTTTAAAGTGAGTCAAGTGTTTTTTAAGGAATATTAGAACGTTGTTTCTTTTACCATTAACATTGAAAGATTTATCGCAACATAAATCGATACATCTACTTACGTTCACTTACCTTTGTTCGGTAACCAAGATGTTGTTTATTGTTTACGTTTTGGCTAATAGTATTGACATAATCCACATAATTTTATTGCCGCTTTAAAGGCTTCTAAGCATCTATCCATATATTAAGTTAGAGGTTAATGCGTACAATACAATACATAAAATAGTAAATGTTAATGTAAGCACCGCTTGCGTAATTAAGGAATGGGGACGTTTGTCCCGAGCAATAAAAATAGTTTGCCACTCATTCCCGAGCGAAGCCGGGCGTTTTAGCTTGTGTGTGTATCTATACACACACACACACACATATATATATAACGAATTTTCATTCTTTACAAAGCACATATCCGCAAAATTCTAATTTTATCAAAGAGCAGAAATGTCAAATCAGTTTAACTATACAGTACAACGAATTATCTGCTTAGATTAAGTTTTCCCAAGAATAATAGTCTCAAAATAATCTCGTTCATTTCACTTAAAAGTCGTGGATTTACACCAAGTCATCGTTAAGTAACGCGATATTCACCTCCTATTCCCCCTCAAAACACCGTACAAAAAGAATCCCTCCATATTGTCACCCTTCTGCAAATCCCCTTCCTTCTTCTATCTCTCTCTCTCTCTTTAAGTCGAGACATAACTGTAGCCATTTTCCGCCCAACCGTCTTCTTATTTCCAGTGGGGTTCTCTTCTCCCCTACCTCCCCCCTCCCCTCCCCCTCTTTCCTTTTTAAGGAGCTCTTTTCTCGGATGGCTGGCCACGGCAGGAGGAGAGGGAGGGAGGTGTGCGATGGAGGGGAGAAAGAGAGAGAATGGAGCGTAGATGACTCTGAAAAAAAAACAGAGGGTTTGGATATCTTTCCTCCTTAAGACAACAGCAATTATCAAGTGGGTGAGGCCAATGAGGGCGATGCTAATTTTTATCGTCGGCCTTTCCACACCCTCCGCTTCTCTCCCTCTCTCTCTCACTCCTCTACCTCCCTTCCCTTCAACCTCCCGTTCCTCCATCACCTCATCTTTTCAAACGATACTGCCGGATTTCTGCCGTCTTTTTTATTTTAATTCTTTCTCCTCCTCCTCCGCACGGCTCGCTTCTTCCCTTCTTCGAGTCTTTTAATGCGCTCGCCCGCCTGCGTAACTGCCGTCACCCGACGAGAGAGGGCAGAAGGGATAGGTGAGGGGGAGGGGGGGGTGTGGGGGGAGGAGGGGGGAGAGGAGAGGAAGATGGAATGAAGAGAGAGTGGGACGGCGGCGGTGCGGTGAGATAGCGGAACGGTCGCGAGACGATTTCACGCATAATGCGAGACAATTGTTGGGAGTGGATGGAAGGGTAAATGGAAGGGGGGGGGGGAGAAAGATGGAGGGGAAATGGAGGAGGAAGAGGTGAGAAAGGGAGGACAATTGGAGCATTGCAGAGTGATAAGGTTTATTTTTTTTTTAAGAGTAAGGGGAATGCTGCTAAGCTCCACAAAAATTGCAGTGTTCTTTCGCCATCTTGAAGTGGAATCTTTAAAAAAAAAAAAGTAAGGATTAAGAGCGGAGTGTGTTCATAGGGAAAAAGAGAGAATAAAAGAAAAAGTAAAATGGCGTACGTTAATTTCCACGTAGGAAACTCGTTCTTTCTTCATTTAATTCTTCGAGAAAGTTTTTACCGGCGCTGTTTCCCGTCTCGAGAACACTTTGCCGAGGCTTCCAGGTTTTTGCGCTAATCGTCTAATTTCATTATTTTCGCTTTGTGAAAACTACGTCCAAACTTTGAATCTCCAAACTGAATGATTCTTAATATCGATGTTTTAAGTAAGATGAGAGTAATGAAGGAAATAATCAAAATTCTCTCATCCATCTTGTTTCCCGCGAATCCTCCGTGACTTCGTGAATATATCATGTTTTCATGCATAATAAAATAAAAGATTTGATTTTAATTAATGGTTGTTATGGCATTATATTTTTCAACTTTGATTTGCGCGCAAATTACTGTTGTTGCACTTGTCAGATATAATTATTTCTAGTCTTATACCTAGGGCCGGCCAGAGATATTTTTGGGCCCAAGGAAATGAATTAATTCCAATGCATTCTTAAGACAATTTCTATATAGGCTATTTAAAGGTAAATAAATAAATATAAATAATAGAAATTAATATTTATTGCTTCTTAAAAGTTTAAACAAAGGCAACTAGAGATTTCTAATGTTAATCAGCGGCATAAATTGCCAGCCAAGCTTTTCTACCTGCATATATACTCATTGATTGATCTTCGAAAATGTGCTACCAAGATCTAGGGGCTCTTACCATTCGCCCGACGAGCCGGCCTTGATTGTATCCAACGCTGACTTTCGTTGAAATTATTAAAATGTGTGCTCTTTTAGTTTTCTTCTTTGAAATAATGTGATAACTTTGAAGTTGACGTCTGAAGTAATAAATACAGGAATCATCTCCTGGTAGTCTAGATAATGTTGCGAGTAAATCTGTCTCATTTCTACGTGAAAAGGTCATCTAAATATCTGAAAATTAGGAAATCATCCATTTCTGCTTTGAGAAGTACACTCAACAGGTATCTTAGGGTCTTTAGGAAAAAGCAACTTGAAGCTAAAAAACGATTAGATTTGAATCTTAACTGGCGAGGATAATCCTCAAAAATGCCATTTATCACATCTAGTGGGAAGATCATGTATTTAGTTCTTTTGTTTGAAATATGCAGGTATAATAAAAATTTAGAAAAAGACTTTCTGTTTCACAATAATGGGTCCTTTATACTCGTAATGCATTTTCCCTAAATTATCACGATATAGGAAATCTAAATAATTTTTTAAAGATTGTCATTCTCACTGGCCTTAAGGTTTCAACCCTTAGCGCATGCACACGCTCGAAAGAGCAACCAACTCTTGCCTTTCCCTTCGTTCGACTCTTTGAGTATTTCTGTGACGCGGAGAGACGACTTCGGATGTGACCACCTTCTCCCCTGGGTCCGGGGAGGACGAAGCGAGGAGTGGATATGGTGAGGGGCGGATAGGGCTACGGGTGGATAGGGCGAGGGGCGGATAGGGCGAGGGGCGGATGGGGCGAGGGGCGGATAGGGCTACGGGTGGATAGGGCGAGGGGCGGATGGGGCGAGGGGCGGATGGGGCGTGGGGCGGATGGGGCGAGGGGCGGATAGGGCTACGGGTGGATAGGGCGAGGGGTGGATGGGGCGAGGGGTGGATAGGGCGAGAGGTGGATAGGGCGAGGGGTCAGAGGAAGGAAGGAAGTAAGGGGACGTCCCCATTAGCATACTCTTCGGCGAAACGCCCTGAGGAATGAGACTCCGGGAGACGTCACTTCCTGAAAAGACGATGCGTTCGCGTGTCGCTCTCGTCCGCGTTTTCAGGTCGCACATTAAGGTATCTCTCATGTTATTCGAAACTTGGTCCTCTTCCCAGAAAGACAGAAACTCGCTAGGCACCTATAAGTGAGCTTCTGGTTAATATCAGAGGGTTTATATTTGAGACGATTGGCGCATAAGAGAATTTTAAGCGAACGCGGTTGGGAAATGAGTTTACGCGAATGCAACGATTCTTCTCTTGTAACGACTCATGCGCGACATGAAATGTGGCGCAGACACAAAGGAACCGGGGTTGACTCCTAAGGATGGGGAAGCGATAATTTAGAGGAGAGGCCGAGGAGGGAGAGAGAGAGAGAGATACAAAAGGGGAAGATATAGGGAGAGAGAGAGAGAGGAAGTCCTCACTGTTTTTATTTCTTCCATTTTTACAAGGGAAATTAAAAGAAATCTCGTCTCGGGAGAGATGGAAAGGGTTGGAGAAGAATTATTTTGTTTCTTTTTCTTTTTACAGAACTGTAAACGTCCTTTTCTCAGCCCTCTACGGAAGCTTCCTCTTCTCTCTTTTTTCGCTAAAGGTGGGCTCGGTGGATAATCTAGAAGTTCCTAACTCATCCCGTCCTCTTCCGCCTGCCTCCTTTGCATTTTTATCTCGAACGGAGTTAGTTTCGCTCGAAAAGAAGGGTTTAGCAACGTCTTATCCTTCCTTCCACCCCCTCCCCTCTCATCCCCCCTCCCCATCTTAATAAAAAAAAGAAGGAAGGAAGGCGAGGCGAAAGAGAGCATTATCATGCTAATGGAGGCAGAGAGGGGAAAAAGTTCCCTTGACTACTACGCGTTTGATACGAGACGGGCCATTTTGTCTCGTTTAAGGTTTATTGGAGTTTTACGTCCTTATTTATTGGCAGAGAACTACTAGAGTTGATAATGTATTAATTGGTGGAGTTCCTTTCCTCGTGGAGTTGGGTCCTCCGAAAGAGCGGGGAACTGGGAATTGACGAATAAAGGAAAAGATCTTTTTTTGTTAAATTTTAATTATTTACGTCTTCGTTTTAGGACTATTTTTGCCGAAGAGTATAACGAATGTTGCTTGCAAACATATTTCAGCGTTTTAGACTATTTTAGCGATATTATAAAATATTCATTTAGTAATACTTATAAATTCGCTTATATTTCTTTTTAAAAAATATGGAACACTAGTTGGTATCGAGATAAAACATACTAATAGCTAATAAAACGGAAAAAATTCAGTTGTTTTATTATTATTATTATTATATCGCGCTATGATTAACAGATTACGAACTGTAAATGATATAATTTGTTTTACTACGAATTCATATAAATGTGCGGGCATTATTTTATTTTTAATCATAGATACAGTTGAATATATAAGTTTTTATACTAACTTACCCAAGATATAAAATATTTATAACTATAAAAAACCGATTAACCAAAGCATTAATTTTTATTAATCTCAATCGTTATTTGGATCCTATTTCTTTCTTCCTCAGTCCAACGTAACTCATAAAATGGAAAAAATTACGAGATCAATACTTAAGAGACAAAAAAAAAGTATTGGTCCTGTAGACCTTGGAATATTTATTCCGTTAATCTACATGGTATTTTTTCTGACAAATTTAAGTTTCATTCAAAACTGACTAAAACATGACTTTACCGAACGAGTTTAATTTTTTTGGTATTTTTATCATTCGAGCTTTTTACATCGTGATAATAAGCAGAGATGTCTTATCTGAGGGGGGGAGGGCGGTTTATTCGCGGATTGAGAGAGGAAAGAGAGGCAGAGGGAAAAGAGGCGGAGGAAAGAGAGGAGGCGGAGGAAGGGGAGTGAGGCGGGAGGTGGAAATTGTGCGGAGGAAAAGGCGGAAGCTGGAAAGCGCCTCGGCGAAATTTTTCGGGATGGCGAAAAAGGAAAAAAAGGGGGGGACGCTTAAACGGATTTCTAAATTTTTTTAACGGAGAAGCGGCTGAATAGAAAAGTGGCGCTGGTCACCCTCTCTTGTTTTTCGCCCGGACGTCTCTTCCTGTCGGCACTCTCTCTCCCTCTTCACTCTCTCTCTCTCACTCTGTTGTTTTTTCCGCGCTTCATTTTTCATGAGACGCTCCTACGCAACCGCGCTGTTTTATGCTCTACGTATCATTCTCTCTCTCTCTCTCTCTCCTTTCATTTACCCCTCCGGTAGCGACTGTCTTTTCTTTCGTTTTTCCTGCGTGTGCGATTTGCAAAGGAAATTCGAAAAAATGGCGCGTAGTTTTACGCTCGCAAATGTCTTCCATCTTCGTAAAATCTTAAGAGGTGAATCCAACCTATTCGCTTCGAATTTCTCACCTCTTATCTTTCTCAAAGATTAAGAATTCGCGCGAGTGCGATAGCTTTTGCTCGACATCAAATATGTTTTTGTTTTAAATTCTTGCTTTGGATGAAACTTTCGCAAGTGTCGGCTGAAGACATTTTGACGTTTCACATTCGCTTTACGTTGTAAAGAAATCCTAATGGGAATAACTGCCTCTCAGATGAATGATCACTAGTTCTGTGACGGAATACTGCATTAATTTTCATTGTTTTGTCACACATGGAAGAATGTCATAAATGTATTGAAATTTACCGAATTATAAGCGAATTCGAATATTTAAAAAAAAATGTCGGCGTATGTATACTTGCCAGAACTAATACTTAATGTTGCACAAAACGTTTGAAGTCATGTGAACTTAGCTGAGGAGCGATAGCAATAATTCCATACATTATTCCCAAAGGAGAAAGATTTTCTTGCACATTTATTCTTTTATTTAGTTCTTCATGAAAAAGGAAATCTTAAGAGAGATGCGGAATATTTGCACCATATGTTGAAATACTTTCCTTCAACTGCAGCAAATGACGTCCGAAAACAAACACTCCTCAAATAGTTCGTCCCTCTCCTCCTCCCTCCTTCCCCTCTCCTCCTTCCCCTCTCCTCCTTCCCCTCTCCTCCTTCCCCTCTCCTCCTCCACCTCTCCTCTCCTTTTTTCTAATCGTAATTCTTGTAATTC
The DNA here is from genome assembly GCA_036926305.1 of Uropetala carovei. Classification (NCBI taxonomy): domain Eukaryota; kingdom Metazoa; phylum Arthropoda; class Insecta; order Odonata; family Petaluridae; genus Uropetala; species Uropetala carovei. The sequence goes on from JAXCHB010000290.1 coordinate 232,923, forward strand.
CCCTGCTCCTCTCTTCAGTGCCATTTCGTCATACCGTCTGCGGACAAGACTAACTCCCTCCGCTTTTCCCATCCCCTCTTTCCTTTCCGCCCCTTCGCGATTAAAAAAACGGCCCCTTTTCCTCGCTTACCGGAGGAGGAAAAATTAGGGAATTCATTATGATGTGTTTTTTTTATTTCAAAAACGAAGAGGTGGCTTCACTTCCGCCGCGTTCCCTTCCTGTCATCCTTAATTTAGTAAGTTTAGAGAGAGAGAGAGAGAGAGAGAGAGAATTCTAGAAAGTTAGATAGGGAAAAAGGGAGAGAATAAAAATGAGGAAGAGGGGATGGGGAGAAGAATAACGGATTGCAAACCTTTTAGTCATCGCGTTCGAAAAGAGTAATCTTTTTTTTACGTTTCTCTAGAGGTTAAACAAAACAAACAATCTTCAACTTTTGAGTTTAAAAAAAATTGTACGTAGTCATGATTTTAAATTAATATTTAATCTCTGAATTTTTAAGTGTTTTAGATTTGGTAATTTCGCGTCTCGCGTGTCTTTCGGCGCTAAATCATACGCTTTAGTCGACTAGAAAAGTGATAATATAAACATTCTCTCGCGTAAGAAATCAAATGCGCACGCAAGTCCGTCTTTCCAAACACACACGTTCTTAATTTTAGAACAGCCATCGCCGCACAAATAAAAAAAAGAATCCCCGAAATAAAACTGATCCAACGTTCGCGTTACCGTAATCGCGGAAAAAAACCGACAATGAAAATAATTCGAGAAAAAGCCTTTGGGACGCGCCGTTGGAAACGCGCGAAAATATCCGCAAACCTTTATGATGCTGAAAAATTAACTCGCTTTGACAGGCGTCGGAGCTTTCGTCCCCAATTTCCGAAGAGACAAGAGTGAAATGGCCGTTGAGGCGCCGTCCACGGCGACATCGGTGGGGCGCTAATGGCGACGACATACACGCACTCCACCGAGCTCGGCTCTCCGGGGACGATGCTCGGCTCGGAAACCACCTCCGTCGGCTGCGCAGGCCGATGGCACCGTCACCAATAAAGCGAGAACACCCACCGCCACTTCAGGCTTCTGTATTTTACACGAAGCGAGGCGTGGTCCCGATGGAAGAACTGTGTTTTCGGTGGCGGGGGGAGGAGGCGAGGAAGGGGGAGGCAGATGGGGAGGGAGGCAGAAGGGGAGGGAGGTGGAGGGGGAGGGGAGGGCGACACGGAGTGGACAGCGAGGGGGTGGAGCGGGAGGATGCGACGGGCGCGATTTTTTGAGCGAGGACCAGGGTGTTAGAAGTGAGAGCGGAGGGAGAGCAAGAGGTCTGGAGTGGTCATCGGGCGGCGCGGCGGTGGGAGTAGCATCTCTCTGTTTTGCTTGCTTCCTTTGCCTTTTTGGACGCCGCGTTTCCTCCAAATCGTAGGCGTGCAATTATTTTTACGCGGATTATCACATGAGCGTATCTTTATGTTCTCGCACCAATGGATATTCTTTGCTTTAATGAGACAGACTACTTACGAAATCTTGCATACGTTTATGCATAGCTATTTATCTATTAAACCTCTCAGCCTCGAATTAATAAAATCGAAAAAATCATCTTATGGGCTTAACATCATACAAGCAAAATTTATAAACATTTTTTAATGAAATGACACCGTTTTGGCATTATATAACCTGTGGAGTGTTGGAATTCAGGAAAAAATTGGAACAAGATTATTTGCTATTTTTTTCATGTAAATTCCTGTTTTTTTCTCTAAAGATGAAAATTTAAATCAATATTTGCTCATCTTGTACGAATTTACATAATATTTTATAATGGAGCTAGTCAGGAGTAGTTTTTATTGTGTTTCATTGGTGTCAGGAGCTTGCTAAAACAGCTTTTTATTAGTAACTGAGTATACTATGTGAATAGAAAGTCTGAATTTCGGTGTATATAAATCGAATGATAATAAATAAATAAGTTGATGATTTGTTATGGCATCATCAGAGCTGGGTCAGTTATCAATATTTAAAACGCAGTTGTGCTTACGCGAATTCAGAATTGAGTTACACTAAGTAACTTCTCCAATTTAACATGTCGATTTCTGTACTAAATTTATACAATTAAAGTCTCCATGTTCTAGACCATTATGATATCCCTCGGGTATATTAATTATATCTCTAAACATAAGGCAATAGTTCTCGTAAACGACAATACGATTTTCTTTTGTTCCAATTTCATTGGAAATTCTCAAACAATGCGAGAAGGCTTCTGAGTCTGTGGCATAATAATAATAACTTTAGGAACTGCCACCTCGGAAAACTTCCTTTGCAGAAATCACGAAACACAAGGATCGATCATCTCCAATCTTGTATGTACTTAATAGCAATTTAAGATATTTATTCTCAGGTGGTTAAAGTTTCTCGTGAAAGATGTGTATCAGATAATTTACATTAATTCCTTTAAACCGTAATAAAAAGATGGTTATGACCGGGACTAACGATACTTCAACCCAATTGAGGGTATCGGTGCTGTTTTTTCCAGGTTAACTTGGATAATTGTCGTATCTATAATTAAATAGCTTATCCCAAATAAACCAATTTGAATTAGGTAAATAAGAGTACCTCCACTACAAAACTCCAAGAAACTAATGACATAAAAAGTGGCACTTTGGTTTGAAACTTTTTATTTCAGAAATAGTTACAATACCAACGGACGCGTTTTTTCCGCACTCTTTCAATCTTCGAGATTGACTTCTGAAACACTTTCCATAAATATGGAATTAGAGGATAACAATTAGCCATCTGAGACCGATTCTTATGCATTTTCGAACACATGGGGATAGGATCGATTCATTGCAGTTGCAATTAAAATAAACCTTGCAATGGGCACAATATTTTGTCTCTGAATAACATGCAATTTCTACATTTCAGTTTTCGCTCACTTGGAAAACATTCCGATCTCACTCCTATTGAGATACTCCGATTAATTGAGCAATGGAAGGATAACAAAACGTGGCATAATGTTTTGGTTTTGCATTCGTTTATAAATATTTTTTATAGAAAAATAACAATTCTGTACGAAAGGCAGACATTTTCCTGCGGATTATTTTTTCACTCATCTCAACAGAACTTGAATCAAACGCGCGTTATTTTTAAAATAAAATATATTTTCAATTAGGAAAATAATATATTTTCATAAATACTCCTTCGAGAATAAATCCTTGTTACGTTGGTTACTTATTAATATATTTCGCCGAGTTTAATATTTAAGAGATAATTCATTTTTTAAAATAATAATAAGGCATAACTGTCTGTAAAACAATTTGATAGACGATTAACTATCATATTTTCTTTTTGAAAAACCCCTGCAGCGTGAACATATTATTCAAATTGAAAGAGTAAAATATTTCCTAAAAATGAGATACACCTTACAAATTTTGATTTATGCTGTTTAATATTCACAATAATTAAGACAAAAAATATCGTTAAATTTAAGACGGGAAAATACGATGCTGAGAAATACAGTAATTTTTATAGTTACTCTTATATGCTTGTTAAAAAATATATAGTATATCCTATTGAATGACCTATTTTAAAAGCTTCCTAAAATGTAATGAAATGAAGGCCAGTCGTGGTTTGAAAAATGTTTCCACGTAGTTTCTGCAAAACTTTTCTTCCCTCGATGCTTTTTTATGCTACCCAAACAATAACCAACAATTACTAATTTAAGCTTCGCTTCTGCAAAAAAATCTTGACTGTTTTGTCAAAAAAGTGAAGAAGCATATTATTTACATTGATTCGACTATGCATTGCATCATCATACGATGTTTTTAACCGCTGTTATTTTTTAATGAAAAATGAACCCGCAAGAGCGTAATAGGCATCATTACTCACTCGGATTTGTTACCGAGGTAACGCAAAAACACCGGAAAGGTTTACCCCAAGCATTGCCGCGGAAAAAGATAAAAAATTTCAAACTCTATGGGGTCATTACGGAGTTATCTGGGCGCTGCAAAAAAATCCCTCGCTCCAAAAAGTGTTTCGCGGCGCTTCAATCAGAGGGCGCCAGTCGAGACATCTCCATTAAGCGTGTCCACTCTGTTTTTCATTTTCCATTTCGAGTCGCATTTTTTGCGCCGCAAAGCATCTTTATGGGAGAATACTGTTCGTCTGTTTCTCTTTAGAGGGACATTTATGGCCCATTAAAATTAATTTATCGGCTATGTGTGTGCCCCGGCATTCTCTTTTCCGAGCGCATTTTTTTATAAAATGCTTCCAGCGCACTAAGCGTATCTCAAAAAATGCAATAAATCAATCGCATTGGTTGCGTCGAGATTTTCATATTTTTACGGAATGGCCGAAAAATCCCTTTTTTAATCGCAGAAACCATTACGGAGCGAACGTGGAAATATATTTATATACATATATACACACACACACACGTATTTAGATGTGTCTCGTGCGAGATGTTTGTTTCATTAAATTAGTTCTGCGATGAATGACTCGTAAGCCTTGAACTGATAGATTTTAGTGAAGTGTCTGCTTTTGATACATTAAATGGAATCTTTAACTTTTTTCGCCATTTTGGCAAAAAAACGAATACATAATAAGTGGAATATCTACATCATCTTCTTTTTGTGTTGGATTTCAAACTTTATAAACATGTAGTCATTGAACAGTCCTCATAAAAATCACCTTGTGTTCAAAGTAAAACTCGTAAGAAATTAGGGAAATAATGCGAAAGACATAGAAGCGTAGGATTTTGTTACTTGGCTAATTATCTTAGAGGATACTCCCGAGAATTATTATCCGTCACAAATGCTTTCAAAAATCATCTTTTTGCACGCCGTCGTAATTTTTTGCGACGACCCTCTTAACCAACGCTTTTTCTGAAACGCACTGAAAATATTTTGTCACACTAACTGTTTTTGCACCGAAAAATAAAATGTGCCTATCCGCTACCACTTAGTAATCTAGCGCTTTCTATTTTAAATCTTGACCACTTGAAAGATTTATCTGCGATTCGGGAGAAAACCAGAATACATTGCATTACATCCCTATCAAATTCTCACATTATGTACTTTCATAGATAGTACATTAGCGCACAGATACCGATACCATATTAATTTCCACTTTACTCTCAAGTGCTTGAAGCAAAGGCGCCTCTTTTTTTAACTTCGAACGAAAGTTAGTTATAAACATAATCGAGCATTTCGGATAAAGTAAATTACTTTTCTGAAACACCTTCACTTTAAAACTTTTCCATCCATTGCATTATCTGTAGGTAATTCGTAAATAGCTTATCCACGTTTGTATGTTTTATGCTTCAATAAATTATAAAGATTATGTCTTAGATAATAATCGCCAATGGATATTCTATCTCTCTCTGCTTCTCCTCTCTTGCAGCGATAAACATATGTTGTAACTTTAGAAGACGAGCTGAACATAATCCAACTCTCTTGTTTGCCCAAGCAAAATAACTTTCGTTTTTTGTCTACAAGCAGATTCCAATGCAAATGTGAAGCGATTTTATAGCAAAATTTGCATAAATAGATGTTTCACTTTCCTTCGAAAAAACATCCTTTTTCTTCCATAAGCTTCTGAGGAAGCATTTCCATTCTCCTTTCAAAACGGGCTGCATACATTTTCTAATCATACTCTTTTGAAATCACGGCATTTTTTAAAACTAACTGTTACGTCATCCACTCGCTTACCCCTCTCCTCCTCCTTCCCCTTCCTCTTACATCCACTATAGTAACTCCCTCTTTCCCGCGCTCTAATCCCCTCCTTCCTCCTCTCCCCACTCCTTCCCCCTCCCTTTAAGCAGCGCACGCCTCGATGCAGTTCTCCCTCCACCCCGCCCCTTCTTCTTCTTCCCTCGCTACGCTCCCCCCTCCCCTCCCCCCCTCCTTCCCCCTTATACTCGTATAACGGACCCATATCCACCATCACAAAACCGTCCGCCCTCTTTTCATAGAGTCTCCCGGAAATAACTGTCATCTATTTTGGAGATAAAATCATAATTGAATCGAGGCTGACAGGAGATTTGCACGTGGTCCCTCCCTCTTCCCAGAAAGCATTCTGCCTTCCTTCCTCTCCCTATCTCCCCCCTCAACTATCCCTCTCTCTCTCTCTCTCTCTCCTTTCCTTTCTCTCCCTCCCCTCCTCTATCCATCCCTAACTCTCTCTCTCTCCCTTCCCCCCTTCTCTTCCTTCCCCCCTTCTCTTCCTTCCCCGCGCCATCTACAACACTTTTTGTGGCTTTGCGTGTGCGTGCGCGCGCGCGTAACTTCTCTCTCCGCTCCTTTCCCGCCATCCGTGTCCGCCTCCCCTTCGCATCACCTTGCGATTACGGCATCCTCTCCCTCCCCCGCTCTCCCCCACCCCTCTCTCTATCTCCCTCCCCCGCTCTCCCCCACCCCTCCCCTCTATCTCCCCCACCCCTCTCCCATTTCCCCACACCCCTATCTTCTATGCCGGCCTTGGCAGAAGGGTGGTTCGAGTATCTGCCGCCTAATATTAAGGTCGCCGGTTCGAATCCCGCCGAGAGCATGGCTATTTGTGTTCCTCGTAATGGGTTGTTTGTAATAGTTGACTAAATTGTCTAAATATTGCCCTTGAAAATAAAGTCGAATTACTATTTCATCTCTTCGCTTTTCTTTCTCTCTTTCTCTCTTTTCCAACTCAGCTCATCCTATTTTCTCTTTTTACTTTCAATTATTATTCCAATTATCCCTGAACACCACTTTTTACAAAATTTCTCCATTCTTTTCGCGACGCTTCGCCTTATGCTTGGCACTTTTTCTTCATTTCTCCTCTTTCTCCAGCCTTATTTTTCGATCCATAACCCTATATAGAAGATCTTCTTTAAATATAGATATGACAATATTAAAATAATAAGCGTATCGTAATGCTTTCATTCTATATAGAACGCTGTAAGTAAATGTTTATTTCTCTTTCACTGTCTTTCTTCTCCGATGCACGTAGTGTGCTATGTGCATTCATTAGACTTTCTTAGTTACTGGCTTCATTTTTCTGTTTCCAAGCAGCGCATACAGCGAGCGGTGCTGTTACATACACCACAGCGTAGGGAGGAATTTCCAATTCGAAAATCTGTAGTCACTCTAACTCGGTTTTTTATATCGAAAGTGAAAGTTTTTAAACGCTAATTGACAGACCGATATGAAAACCAATCGGAGCACTTCACCGTGGTGGATAATTAATTGGAGAGTAGACGATAGGTTATAAATTATTTGTTAGACGCGTGTGTTGGAAACTTGACTGGTTTTAATTAAGTATTTTAGTTTCAACTTTCTTTTAGATCAGATTGATTTTACCTCCTTTGGTATTTACGTCCTACTTCCTATTAAAGGATTATTATAGGCCGGTGGCGCACAACCTTTTTCTGTCAAAGGGCCGCATTTCACATTTTTTCCGAGTCTGCGGGTCGCATTATGAAAAAAGTTACTTTGAATACGTAAATTTAAGGAAAATCTTAATTAAAACTTATTTTATTACATTTTATGGGATTAAAATTTTTAAATAAAATAATGACGATTATAAATAATAATAATGATTACAACTTAATTTTCTGCATAAATTAAACTTTTCACTTAATTAAGAAAACTCTGACACAAAATTAATAGAAAATAGGATCAATCAACCTTTTCTATTTAAAGTGAATTTAATTTGCCTCAATGCGATCGTTGAGCCTGCATTGCCGTTGTTAAACGCTTAATATCTGGTGTAATGTTTGTTGTGTTTAGACACAAGATTGAACACAGATTTTCATCCGTCAACCTGTTCTGATATTTCGATTTGATTAATTTCATCAATGAAAAAGCGTGTTCGCATATATAAGTGCTTCCAAACAGACTTGTGCAAATAGCTGCCATCCGTCCTAGATTTGAACAGGATTCTTTAGGAAGGGAGAATTCCCTCCTTAAATTTCGACCCCAGTTCATCATTATTCTGAAGAGTTCGAGCTGTAAACTGGCGTCAGCGTCTTTATATGAGGCTTCAAAAGGGTTCACAAATGTTTTTCACAACGTTTTGTCCCGCTCAAAGTCTGTAAATCTCTCAGTGAATGACTGCTGGATACGTTCTGTATGATTGGCATAATTGAAATTATTCACATTATATTTTTTAAATATTTGTTCGCAGTTATGAAACTGACGGGTATTGTTCTTCAACAGTTTCTCCCGAAATAATGATAATTTAATTTGTAACGCTGATACATTGTTAGCAAGTTCAAATATCATATGATTTTTACCTTGCAATCTCAATTTCAATTCCTTTAAATTTGCAGTACTATCAGTCAAAAATGCCAAGTCACATACCCATGTTGCATATTCCAGATGATTTACTGCTTGTCCTTTTTCTGTCAGAAACATTTTTGTCTCCTCGAAGAGATATAAAACGTTGCAAAACCTTGCCTCTGCTAATTCACCGTACTTCAGAATAGTACAGAACATCGACATATTCAGCTACAATTTCCTCGAGAAAAGCTTTGAATTGTCCGTGGTTTAGCGCACGTGATCTGATGAAGATGACTCAATTTAAAACATTACTCATAACTTTACTAAATCCTAGATCCTTCCCAATTAGGTTTTTCACGTGAATTACGCAGTGATATTTTATCAACTCATCTTTGGGACCCAACTTTTGGATATGTTTGGACAGAAGAGATACCATCCCGTTTTGAGCACCTGTCATAGAAGGCGCACCATCACTAACTATCCCCACACGTTTATTTAAGCCCATATTATGCTTGTGAAAACTTTTAAGCAATCCCTCAAGCAAATCAGATCCTTTGGTATGATCTTTCAACGGATAGAACCCTACTAGTTCTTCATGCACTTCAAGATGTGGTGTTACACCACGTGCGAATATACACATTTGAGAGGTTGATGTGATATCTGTCGATTCATCTGCTGCCAGTGAAAAGTAAATGCACTTATTGAATATTTCCGAAAATTTGGCTTCAACATCACAGGAAATATCTAATTTTAATAAAGTCTCGAATGAAAATTTCCCGAGACTCGAGAGAAGAAATCCTCCACCCTCTTCCCTACAGCGTAACTAGGGATTGCAATCCCGGAGGAATTTCACAATCCCGGGATTTTGGGATTCTAAATTTCCAATCCCGGGATCCCAATCCCGTTTTATTAAATTTTGTAAAAATATTAAAACCATGGTTTTAGCTGCAGAAACTAATGTTTTATTTATCCCATTTCCATAACGCATATAAACTGCTTCACTGTAATAAGTGAAGGAAGAAGACAGCAAATCAGGTGAAACAATAATAATAAAACATACTATTATCTTATAAAACGCCAGTGGTTTTATTGTATGCTACTACCTATATGAAAAAGAATTCAATTTACAGTTTCACTGTATAATCAGGTGCACTTGTATTATAAAGCACAAGAGACGAACAGCGACGAAGATGTTGGGCTGAGCAACACAAAAGAATGCCACCAACTAGCCATAGCAAGCGTTCTATCTTAAACGTGAGCATAGCGTTTGAGAGAGTAGTTCCTTTTGTTTATACCGATGTGCCCGGCCAAACTTTCTCCTACCGGCATAAGAGCGAAAATATTTTCAACTCACTAGAGCTGGAGTAGATTTTCGACTATGAAGTGCGATGCTATGGGAACCCAGTGAGATAGAAAAATGAAAAAATACTTCATTATATTCACAGATATCTCGGAGCCACATAACCAATAAAGAAGATACGAATTCGTTAAGAGTATATGAGAGATACAGCACTTGAGCTCAAGAGCTGAAAGAAATATTAACCTGCACCAAAGCGGTACTATGGGAACTCGAGGGTAAAATTAGAATATGCCTTAACGTAAACAAAAACATCTTAAATGTAGCTGGACTAAACTGAAATGATGATTCGTTGAGGGTACTCGAGTATGAATGTGATTAATGCCTAAAGATAAGCAAGGAAACAAAAGATCTGGCCCCTTTAGAATGGAATTTGAGAGCAGTGCAACGTAGGTCTCACGACTAGGACAAAAGTGATATTGTATCAGTCAAATCTTTCACGCCCCAGTTTGGAAACCACAGACCTAAAAAACGATGATTGACGGAAGTCGTTGGACCAAACTAATTTGATTTATAGAAGCAGAGAAAGATCCGAATGACGAAGCAAAGGATTGTGAATGCTCATTCGTTAACAAAAAACTTTCGGTTCATTTATACATAAGCTTGAAGGCGAACAATGCCGGATAATTCTTTATTAGCTATTATTATAAATACTATAATAATATTTTCAGATTAGTCTCGCTATAGAATTGAACCATTGTTATGTTAAAACAGCGAATCTCAGTGCGGAAATGACTAATATTAAATATTTGTAAATCCCGGGATTTCCTTAATAAAAATCCCGGGATTTCGGGACTCGCATATTTAGAGGGATCCCGGGATTGCAATCCCTAAGCGTAACGTAATTTATGGATGATCCCATACAAATTGGGTTAGTTCCCCCAAACTATTTAAAAAACCTGTCAATTTTTTAAAATTTTAGAAGTTTACGTAAGTGGTCGCGGGCCGCACAAAACGCCGTGGTGGGCCGCATGCGGCCCTCGGGTTGTGCACCATTGTTGTAGGCTGTAGTCGTCACTCTTTTTCCTTTCACTTTCCGTTGTCCATCAACCTTTGTCTTATTCACCGGCCGTAGAGTAGTTTTCTCTTCTCTGCTGATATTAAATTGTATTTTTTATTTCGATTCCCTTTCTTATTATCGTCAGGAAGTAAGCCAACTTCCGCGATGACCCTGAAGTCATCCAAGGCGACGTTATGTTCCGACTCAGGAAAATTCCGTGATATAGTCACTCCGAGATGTGTATTTTCCACGCTGCACTTTGTCTCGGCCATATTGTATTGTCGAGTGCATAGTAAGCAATCCTATGAGCTGCGGAGGAGCTCCTGCGTCTCTCTCGCAGAAATTTCAACCAATTTCATGATTATAATTATATATCACACACTTTCTGTATAGGCGGCGACATACTATATAGTGGCATAAGTTTTTCTTTCGAGCCGCACCTTTCCTTATGATAGCCGTTCTTTTGCAGCGCTGAGAGGAGATGATCTTCTTCGGTCGCTGAAGTTTGTTCTTCGAAAAATATTCCTTTTATTAACCAAAAAGGAATCATCAAAATTTTAATTCGATCATTGATTCTTCGTGTTACTCCCGAGGTTATATAGCCGGCGCGCCGCGACGCGGGCAAAGCGCCCGCCATTAACTATCGATATATCGATCTAATCACCTTAAGCAGTAAAACGGTTTATCGGAATCGGGCTGATTTACGCTTCGAGTCTGATCCGATATTTACAGTAAGTTCCTTCGCGGAATTTAGGTATCGCTAAAATATTGGATATAATCTCTGGTGGGAACTTAGGGGCAGCCATAACGAGCGAGCCACACTGGCCATTACTTAACAGATCGAGTCACTTGATACCCTTGAAACCGCAAACAGGGCGACCCGCCCCCTCTCACATTCCCCCACTCTCCCTCCTCCTGGACTTGCCACACACACACCCAAGCACACACATACTGAACGAGGGAAACCGCGCGGCTGACGTTTCTTCGATATCGTTGCTCACTTGTCCTTCCCGCCACATCACACGCACGTTATAATAACTTCTGCGCCTCTGTCCCTCCCTCTAACTTCTTTCCCAACAACCTCCTCACTTTCCTGCCACTCCCATCAACTTTCTACTTTATCCCCCTATCACAAGTCACGTGTCTCCCCTCCACGGCACACCCCCTTGGTCCTCTCTCCCTTTCATCTAGCCTGCTCCTCCCCATAAGATCCCCCCCACCCCACCCTCTCACATCGAAACGTAGCGTCTCTCTCCTCTCCACTCCTCCGTGACATCTCCCTCCCCCCTCCCCCCCCCCCCAACCCTATCCTCTCGCCACCCTTCTCCTGCCGGTGCCCGTCCAGACCCAATCTGATCAGCTTAATGGCCGAGTAACAACCTCCCCACCGCTATTCTGTCGCCATACTTCCTCTGTCCCTTCCGTCCCTCTCTCTACCTCCCTCCGCTCTCTCTCTCTCTCACTCCTCGGCATCTCCCTCCCACTCCATCCGGTTGCTGCCGTACCTTCGGTCGAGGCCGCAGAACCACACTACGCCCCTCCTTCGCTTCCTCCAGCAGACATTTATGCCACCGCCATAACCGATCCTTGCAGGAAACTCTCCGCTACGCTGTGAAACCTCTTCGCAACCAGACCACCGCCTCGTGGAATTTGCGGTGTATTTTTTTCAGCTTCTTTCGCCATCGTGTGGCGCTCTCCTTATAATGGAGATGACCACGACGAAAAATCATATCATTTCGCAACAGTGCTCTTTGGGTCGATTTTTGATTGGATAGTTGTCGCTTTTGTTCTTGGAAAAAGACTCGTTCGTTTATTGACATAGCAGTGTATTCGAGCGCAGAATAAAAATAGAATCCTCACCGGCATCCGGACAATATCTCGGGAATCGGTAAACTTAAATGAATAAGATTATTGTTTTTAAACATTCGGTGGCAGTATCACAATCCCAGCGCGCATAATTTTATATTAGTAAATTTATCTAATTTTAGAAAAGGTTATTTAATATTTAGTCAATTATGAAACATCCTATTGACATGATATTACATAAGTTGTGCAAGTTAAAATTTTTTGTTTTTGATGACGATTCACCGTTGTGATTGCGGTAAATAGCTGAGAAAGATTTACTTGATTGGTCTCTTTCTTTCATTAAACATATTTCTTCAAGAAAAAATTTATAAATTTATTTTATATGATTTGAATTCCCTCTCGAATCTTATTCGAATATTACTAAAGATAATGCAGCTTGGTTTAAGAAATTGTTAGAACTTGGTAAAATTTTGAAGTTCTAATTACAAATATATCTGACATGAAATTAGTTCAAACAAAACCACGAATTTAATTGCTTTAATGTGTTTGTTTTTAACAGTGAAATAGGATAAAACCGCTCATGAATTCTCAAGCGAAGCTTTAGAAGGACGAATTATCCTTTCGAGTCAGGCATCCGAGTTTTATTTATTTTTAATCCGCCCTTTCGGACGTGATCGGGTGCGGTCGGAATCATTCGGACGGGTTTGCCGCGAGCTAAGCTAAGCGGAGTGCATCGACGCTTAAGTCTCGGCGATCCGGTCAGGGAGTTGCCAAGGGAGACGCCGTCGGGGAGGGGAGATAGAGTTGGGAGGGGGCAGTGGCTAGTGGTGTGGAGGAACTCTGGAATATCCGTTCTGACTGATACAAATGCTGCAGAAGGAAACCGACGGACCGTTGTCACTGCTGCAGAACGAGATAACAAAAGGCTTTCATTCTTTCCTTGCAAATGAATGGGAGTTGATCATTTCTCTTCAATTTCCTCCCCTCTCCTCCCTATCTCTCTCCCCCCCTCTCTATCCCTATCTCCCTTTCCTCTCTCTCTTCATATATAACTCCTTTCGCTTTAGCATTCAAAGCTTTTTCGAGTTTTTCCCTCCATCTCGATCCGTCTGCCCACTTCGCCAGATGACATAGACTTTCGCCATCAAAACGACACCTTCTCATCTCTTTTTCTGGACATAACTTGCTATTTGTGATATTCGTTGGGCTTGACCCATCAAACGTTTGAATGCTCTCGAAACTCTATTTCATTTTTTTTAAATTCCTTTGTAGCATTAAAATTTTAAGTTTCGTTCCATTCGTTTCGTAGATGTTGAAAAATTAACGATTTCATCGTCTGATTTCTTAGAGATGGAAGATGCAAATGATCCATATTGTTAATTTGCAGTAAAGTTGAGATCTCCTTAAATTTTTGTTAAATTGTATCCTATTTTCCAAAGGCACCTTAAGTGCGCATATGAATATTTTATTTCCTGAGAGCGTAGTTGAAAGAGAAAGCAGAAAGATACATCGTATTCCTATGAAACTTTAGTGCTTCGCCGCATGCTTTTTCGTTTCACACTTTTTTATGTCAGTGGTAAATATGGAGTCATTTCACTGTTTTACTTTTATTCCGCAGCGTTAGGTTCACAAATGACTTCATAACGGAAAAAAGAGAATCGGGAAGATAGTTCATCGAAAGAATCCCTTCTAAAATAGCACGCAGAAAAGAAGCAGTTAATCTTCTCGTGTGCCATATCCTTCCAGAAACACTTAAATCCCTTCCATCTCTCTCCTCCCCCTCCCCTCCCTCCCTCCCTCCCTCACCCATACTTCACCCTTCCTGTCGACAAAACTCTTTTCATAACTCAATCACCTTACTCGCTGCCTTCATCCCTCCTCTTCCTCCTCCCCTGACGTCTAAACATCGCTATCTCTCTTCTCCTCCAATGGATCCGCCCTTTTGTCCTTTGGGGTTAAAAACCTCCCTCGAGCCGATCCACCACCACCTTCCCGCATTCCCCCCTTCCCCCCTCTTTCCCCCCCCTTCCCCCCTCTTTCCCTCCCTTTCCTCCTCTTTTCCTCCCTTCCCCCCCTCTTTCCCTCCCTTTCCCCCTCTTTCCCTCCCTTTCCCCCTCTTTTCCTCCCTTCCCCCCTTCTTTTCCCCCATCTTTTCCCCCCTTCCCCCCTCTTTCCCTCCCTTCCCCCCTCTTTCCCTCCCTTCCCCCCTCTTTCCCTCCCTCCCTCTCTCAATACCAAAAACTCTACTCCTAACACATACAATCTTCCTCTCTTTCCTCTAAAGGTGATCGAGATGAGACGGCAATAGCGTGCCCAGAATAGTGGTTTGGGTGCTCTTTTATAAGGGATACTGACTCCATGCGGTCGTGAGTGAGAGTGGGTGAGGTTGGGCTACATAGAGAGGAGGGAGGGAGGGAGGGAGAGAGAGGGGGGTGGAGGGGGGCGGAGGGAGGAAGGAAGGAAGGAAGGCTTTGAGGGAGGAACACGTGGTCTCCCGTGGTGGGGCTGGAGTATCTTGCTGGCAAACTCTGCTCTCTCTCTCTCTCGTAGATTTGCGTGGCGGTCGTGGTGCGGTCTGCCCTTAAGGTGCTCCCGTGGATTACGCTCCACTGTCTCGCTTCCCGACAGAGGTGCCACTTCCCTCTTCTTCCCGTACGGCGAATCCTCGTCACCCTGACCAACTCTGAAAACCCTGTCTCTTCACCATTTCTATTTCCCGGAATGATCCGTACCGCAAAACGCAGTTTAAAGTTGAACGACATTTAATAGTTTTTCGCTAAATTTCTTCGGTTGCATCATCATCTTTAGAGGTGCATTACGACAAAAACTAAAGGCCACCTACTGCTATCGTAGATTAATTGCAGTTCTGAAAATATATTAGCTTTAAAAGTGCTTACCGAATCTAAATAAAAATCCCCGAAATTCATTCGTTGCTCTGCTGCACCTGCGTGGCTTTGAGGCTTTGGAGAGAATGGAGCTCCTCTTTGTATCGAAGGAAAGTTTGTAGAGACGGACCAGCTTCGGGTTATTTATCGTGACCACCAAATCACCACGGAACATCATTCACTCACTGCGAGCCGTATAATTGGGCTGACGCCCAATTGGCCCTTTAAGTAATGGCTCCCACGGCACCGTTTGGTTGTGCGGGAGTATCGCGACCGCTTAATTCCTTTTTTTAGCCTATCGTGAGCTTTGTAATTAGATTTTGGCCGTTTTACAATTGTAGCTTCAGAGTTAGTTACTGCGTATCAGTGAAAATGAACCAAGTCAAATCCGGTAAAGCCTTATTTACTCAAAAATACGTTTTAGCATTGAACGTAACAAATAAACCGAATGAAATATGATTTTAAGAATAATATTCATTCCGATGCTCGCTTTTTCGATCGTGATAAAAATTGGGAATATATTTTTTAAACAAGAGTAAATTCTACCATGACCGGGAATCGAACCCAGGTACCACGTTTCAGAACACGGATGTTTTCTTATTTGCCTGGCTAGCCAAGTTATTATCAACCAGTCCCAATGGATGTCCTCCAAGAGATACATCGAAGAAACTAAACTGATTAGAAGCCGTTCATGACTCGCTCGTTTCACCCGCTCCACTAATCGTAGAAATAAATTCCGTTATTAAAAATCATACTCTATTAAGAAGAAATTAAATGAACAAGATAAAATGCAGTTATCACTAGCGTAAACATTAATATAGTATTGACCCTTCAGTAAGACCTGTCAGCAGATTCTTTATTTGATAGGTAATGCTTTCGGCAACTAAAACTATTGCAATTATAGAAGATGAAATCGTGTTGAGGATTATTTGGCGGTTTATGCGGATTTTTAGTTTCGAAATAATTCAAACAGCGCACTACATTATTTACACTTTTTATGTTAGAAATTGTTTTTTTTACCGCTTTTCTGCGGCAAATATAAAATGTTTGCGTTTTTTCGTCGACTGTCTATTTCGGGGGAGAAAAAAATCCAAAGGAAACCTTAACGGCGCAGCTTCCACAGCGGTTATTCGCGCCTAAGAGGAAAGGCCGCGCTATCGCCTGCGACGTGAGGGCATTGTCACGGAGCCCACGGGGAGGAAAGCAAACTGAGTTTTTTTACTCTTTCAAACCGATATTTTTTCAAACCTCATTCTCCGCTCCTTCCATTCGATCTTACACAGCGGAACAAGCTCGGAACCATGCTTTGATAGTTCGGCGATACCTAACATCAAGTTGATACAGAGTAAAGCAAAGTTTTGGTCACTTCTAGTTAGCTCACTCTCTCCGTCTGCGCCAAAGGAATAATATATACAAATTTACGTTCATTGATTAGCCTATCGTGTGCAAAATAGACTTAATATAATGGAATTCATTGTCTATGATATATAAAACTGGGAAAGAATTATCGCCCAAATAAATTTACTCTAAATATTAATATTGAATAGAAATATTTTAAAAATTAGCAAATAAATATTTTATTTGTTTTTTAAATGTCAAAACTTCCCTTGTTAGATTTAGAATTTAAAAACATCCATATTAGTAATAACAACATTATTTTTAACTATTATAACAGTATACATTTTCTAGCAATTTTATATTTGTTCACACTTTCTTTTAAAACGCATAGTTATTCGATCTGTCAATTAAAAATTTTTAAAAGCAGAAATCAAAAATAGAGAACATCTTCTAAATACTATCTTTATAAGCGCATAGTTGACGCAAAAGACATTTAATCTATTTATAATATTGTCTGTCGCTATTTCTGTTATTGTTGCCAATTTTCAATATATCATTTGTTTGAAATCTCTCGCATAGTAATAATAGACGTCTCTTCGGACCTTCCCATTTGCAGATCCTTCTTATCTCGACTTCCCCTCGCTTCCCCTTCCCCTTCCCCTCGCTTCCCCTCTTCTCCCGCCATCTCACGCTCTCCTCAGAGCCCCCAACCTCGTTCGCCACCCCTAAGAAGACCCACAATGCAACGGAGCCTTTATCTTCCAAACTTCATGGCGCTCCCCTCTCTCCAAACTAACGCCCTCCCCCTCTCCATCTCTTCCTCTTCTCCTCTCTCCCCCTACCACACTTTTCCTCTCTCTCCCCTTTCCAACCCTTCCTCTCCGAACCCTTTCCCGTCATTCACTTTTATGTAGTTCGATTACACGTGTCCCAATCGCTCGTAGATGGCGGGAGTATTTTTTCTCCTCTCGTGTTTCTTTTTTTGTTGCTTTTCGATCGTTTGCGCTCGCTAGCAGGAAGGGAGGGGAGAGGGAGAGAGACCGAGAGAGAGGGAGATAGGAAACAGAGAGGGAGTTGTGGAGAGGGTGGAAGAGGGTTGGAGGGGGGGAAGGGAGTTAGAAAGGGGTTGGAGGGGGAAAAGGGGTTGGAGAAAGGAGCGCTTTCGAACACTTCCGCTGTTTTTTCGAAAGAGGGGAGAAGATCTGTTAGTTGTTCGAAAATGTGACGCTGTGAAGTTTAGTGAGTTGTCGAGAGTAAGTGAGAGAGAGAAGGGAAATAAGAGCGAGAGCGACACTTCTGTTGGGAGCGTTCGATTGTGATTGACTTTTGGTAACAAAAGGAAAAGATCCTGGACGAGGGATTGCCTATGTTACGCGAGGACACTTAAATTACGCCGTCTAATAAATGCTTTCCTGCCAAAGTAATTTCATACTTCATTCGATGCTAATTCAATATGTAACTGAATCGTTATCATTTGTCAAAACTCGTATTGCGTTTTATTTTCTCCGTCCTCTAGCATCAGTAGTTCGGAAGATACACAGAAAATGTACAAACGAAAAATATATGTTAAAAAATGGGCTTATTTAGAAAAAACGACAACGCATAATTTTTATTCGAAAAAAGGAAAATTTTCTTCTTTGAGGGTCATCCCAATTTTTCGCGAAAGGCTACAATGTGACTATTAGAGCACTCGTGGGACGAAATAATTTTATTAGCTATTTTTTGTATTAAGACAAAGAAAAATAGTGCGCAAATAAGGAAATCCCAAACTTTTCAGGAAAAATGGTAAAATCGAAATCACTAATAAGAATTTGGTAAAAAACTATTTGTAATCGCAATTGATATCAAACATGCAGTAAATTAAATATAAAAACGCAATAAAATATCTGTAATTAATAGCAAATGAAATTCACATACGCTTTATATATTAATGGTAACTATGCACCTGCCTCTAATTAACTGTTGCTTTGAGAGGATACGTTAGAAACTTTGATTTAATGAACTTCATGCGTGAATACAAAACGTTCGCCTAATGGGAGTGTTAAGAAAAATTGTTGTAGAAAGGAGAAATAGGCGTTTAATCTGCGTATGAACCGGCCTTCCAAGGCAAGGATAACGGAGGGATAATCATCTTGAAAAAAGCTAGAAATAGGAATTAGACAGGTCTTTTCACTCTCACCAGCAGTGTTTCGTATTTATGCCAAGGAAGTAGTATGAGAAGCATGGGAAGATGTAATTAGGAATATGGCCTGAAAATGCTATTTAATTCCTTAAATAAAAATATATCTCAATAAGGACATTAAGAAGAGGTTAGTGAAAATCCTGATATGGAATATAGCATTATATGGGTGCGAGACAGGGAGAATGAGAAAAGAAGATGTGAGGAGAGATTAGAGGCGTTTGAGATGTTAGTATGGCGTAGGCTAGATAAAATTAGCTGGAGGTAGAGAATAAAAAGCGAGGTAGTTTTGAAAAGAGTAGGGAAAGTAAGGATCACAATTGGAGTAATAAGGGAGACACAGAAGAAATGGGTGAGTCAGATTTTGAAAGGTAACCGAAACAAGTGACAGAAGGGAGAATATTAGGAAAGAGGCAAAGAGATATGAAAAGGAAAAGTATAATAGATATATTGAAAGAATGGATTGGATATGAAAGAGAAGGGCCTTTGATAGTATAGATTGAATTGGATGAGCATAAAACTCACCGGAAGGCTGAATGAATGAGTTGCAAAATAACCAGATATTTTTTACTCATTCCGAAACAAGTAATGTAGCTCTAAACAATTCTGAACTGAATCATTCATCAAGATTAACACAAAGAGAATGCCGGGCGAAAATTAAAAACTGCAAAAACGTTCTTTTCGATGACTTTTTCTTTTCGTTACATAAATAATCATTCCTTTCCGAGAAATTCCGTTTGAACCTGAAACAGACTTTAAAGCGTTTTTTGCGAATTTTATTCTTTGTAAAAAAAACTCAAAAACAACTCCATTAACTCGCTGATTAAGTTTTTTTGTGTGTTATATATATATATATATATATATATATATATATATATATATATATATTTCTAAACCCGGATAATGTTCTTTTTGCCGTTTTGAATATTTAATTGACTCGTTAATTCTCCGTTCTTTTATTCTTAGCGAATAAACCGATCTTATGTATAAAAAAAATTCTCTCAGTCGTTGAGAGAGAAAGAGAGAGTAAGCTTAAGAAATCCATTGGGAGGTGTAATCCGCCCGACTGTGGCGCCCCTCCACCCTCCAAATCCGTTTAGCTCTGTTCACTTCATCGTAAAGAATATCTCGGAGGGGATTTTAAGAGAGGAGAGAGAGAGAGAGGGATAGATGGAAGGGAGGGTGCGGCTAATGCTTTAAACTGGCATGATTCCCACGCTCAGAAGACAGCCTCTGGGAGTGCCTGAGCACCTCCTTCCAAAGGATTATGGCGCTCTCTCCCTCTGGCAGGATAAATATTTCGGGGAAAAAATTAAAATTCAGATGAGGCATTTTCTCGCTGGATGATACTTCTCAAAGTGCCGTTACCGTAGAGATAACTGCTATTCCTGCTCGCGTCGCCTTTTTTTCTCCCTCGGATCGCGAAATACGCGACTCGCCATCCTCTCTTCGCTCCAGAGAGAGATTCTATCTATCCTCTCCTCATTCTCTCTCTCTCTCAATCCTGACGAAAGGGTTAAATGTAAGAAGGGACTTCACAGTCTCAATTTCGCCCTAAATAAAGTCGTTTGTCTGTCTGTCTGCCTCTTCCCCCTCTCCCCTCCTCTCTCCCCCCTCCTCCCCCTCTCTCCCCCCTCTCTCTCCCCCCTCTCTCTCTCCCCCTCTCTCTCCCCTCCTCTCTCTCCCCTCCTCTCTCTCCCCTCCTCTCTCTCCCCTCCTCTCTCTCCCCTCCTCTCTCTCCTCTTCTCTCTCTCTCTCCTCTTCTCTCTCTCCCCTCTTCTCTCTCTCCCCTCTTCTCTCTCTCTCCCCTCTTCTCTCTCTCCCCTCTTCTCTCTCCTCTTCTCTCTCCTCTTCTCTCTCTCTCCCCTCTCCTCTCTCTCTCTCTCTCTCTCTCTCCTATGCTCGCTGCTTGCTTCCAAGTAATTTTTCGATACTCCTCCTGTGATAACACTATCTCTCATATGAAAGCCACTCATCTGTTTTTCTGTGAAATCTGTCTTTCTTAATAATTCTAATGAGGATAATAAGTTATAACAGTATTCCTGTCTTCCTTTTCCACTTTTTTCGTCTCGATTATATTAGTGTTGCCCCTTTTTCTCCGTCCATTTCTCTGTATTTGTTTTGTCGCATACTCCTGCACTCTCTCTTCCTTACCTAAATTTTATTCCTCTTCCGTCGTTGCTTCTCATCAGTTTTTCTTTAAGTTTTTCGTCGTGGCATTTTTGGAGCCTTTTTCATAGGTTTCTTATATTCTACGCTGCCTTATATATTTAAAACCGAGATGGATTCCATCCGTTTCTCCATGACTCAGTTTAGTATATTTTCGTTTGCATTTAAAATAGTAAATAGAGACGAACTTCAGACGCCAGAAATAACATAGTTTCATTTCATTTGAGAAAGGATTCGAATTTGGGTCGAATTAGTTGGAAAATTTTTCAAATCGTAGAATAATGTCGATTTTTTTAAAATTCTCGAATGCGATATTTTAATTGGTTTTTACCTTTCACAGGAATTCTTTTAACATATTTCAATCTTAGCAATATAGCGGAGTTTTATTTATCGAGTCGTTATTTTAACAAAGAAATAAAAATTTAATATTTTTAAATTGAAGAAAAATCTAGTAAAACGCACGTATGGTATTAAATATCCTATTCTTCAAAAGTGACTTGTTTCATTTATTATATTGTTGGCTTGTCATTCGTATCATAAGAGCGCAAGGAAATATCTACTTTTTTAAATTATTCCGTTTCTAGGATTTTCACGGTGTCACTATGGTTTTTGTCCTTGAATACGTACTTGGATACAAACTCGTTTTTTGTACAAGATCACATGGAAGTTATATTTCGCGGTATAATGGATTATTGTTGTAATAAATTTAGTATAAAAAGTTACTTTAAGACCTGAAGTGATATCAATTAGTTTATTTTTGTACATCAAAATTTATCTATCTCGGGCTATAAATATTTTATGGTGTTTAATTTATCCACGCCATGCATTAAAATGTTTCGGAAGTTAAATATATTTTTTAAAAACGTACGTTTGATTTTCATGTCTCAAAATTCAATAAATATTAATATAATACCAGGAATATCACTTTATAGATATTGCATCTTGTATGACATCGATAGCTGATCTTTGCGATCTATTTTTCTCTCGCATTCCTGTAAGTTATCTCCGTTTTCTTCAAGTTTCCTCCCCCTCCTCGTCCCCGCCCATCTCCCTATTCGCCTTGTGTCCACACGCACGCTACAGTCTTCCATTCGACCCCTCGCGGATCAAAAATGCGCCTCGGATAATAAGAGTTTGTCCTCGATGAAAGAGTGAGAGGGAGAAATGCCCGAGAGAGAGAGAGAGAGGAAGGAGCGAAAGGGATACGGTGGAGAGAGAGAGAGAGAGAGAGTAGTATGAGGTCTTAGATTTCCAGGACGGTGGAAAGTTGTTAAAGATTTGATACCTAATTAGCTGCGAATACCCCGAAGGGCCTTTTCCCTTAAAGCAATTAAAGGAAATGTTTAATTTATGCAAATGAGTTTGAGACGGAGTCAGGAGGGGCGCAAAGGGACCACTAAGGGGGGATGAGGGGGGAGGGGGTGTCTTATGTGTGAGGGTGGATGAGAGGAACGGTGATAAGGGGAGAGAGCAGTGACCTTTGGGAGTTTAGAGAGGGAGAGAAACGGCTGAAGGTGTGGGACATTGAGGAGTATCGGGTGAGAGGTGGTTATGGGAGGAGGGTATGAGAGGAGGGTATGAGAGGAGAGGGAGAGACAAGGGGTGACCTCCCTCCCTCCTATAGAGATCCGACCAACTTTTGGTCCTCCTTCCTCCAACTCCACTCCCCTTGTCTCCCTTTGATTCTTCGACCTTTACCGGGGGAGGGGGGAGTGTATTCCCCTCCCCTCCCCTCCCTCCCCCCCTTCACTCACCAACTCCCTCCACTTCTTCCTCTCCCCTTTCCATTCTCTTTCTCCATATGCTGCCGCTATTCATCTGCTCTCCGCTTATGTTAGAGAAGAAACGCTTCTTACGACGGGAGTTTTGATCGCAGTCCTTGATCGATCATTCTTCGATTCGATTGCACGTATTGTCGCGGGTCTCTCGTTTACCCCAATAATTAGAATGGGATGTTATTTGGAAGTTCTGCAATGACTCACTTTTGTGACACGGAGCAATTTCGATTTCATTTTGCCCACATCCAGAATGTCTCGCTAGTTTTTCGCATTTATTTCAAGCGCGAATTAATATTTTTCGCGATATTTATGTATGTTATTTATTTCCCTCTCCATATCTCATTTTCTATCTCTCTTCTCTACCGTTCCTTCCTTTTTCATAATTCTCTGCCATCCCCCTTTCTTCTCATATTCTTTAAATTCTTCTACCTGCCACTCCCTTTTCTCGCAGTCATTATTTTAGAATCGCTTTGCTCCTTCGTACGCTTATTTCCTACTTTCTATCCTTTATCTCCATTTATCTTCACGTCGGATTTTCTTCTATCTCTTTTCATCTCTCCTTCGCATATCCTCTCCCTCTCTCTCTCTCCCTCTCTCTCTCTCCCTCTCTCTCTCTCTCTCTCCCTCTCTCTCTCTCTCTCTCTCCCTCTCTCTCTCTCTCTCTCCCTCTCTCTCTCTCCTCTCTCTCTCTCTCTCTCTCTCTCTCTCTCTCTCTCTCTCTCTCTCTCTCTCTCTCTCCTCTCTCTCTCTCTCTCCCTCTCTCTCCTCCTCTCTCTCTCTCTCTCCCTCTCTCTCTCCTCTCTCCTTCTCTCTCCTCTCTCTCTCCCTCTCTCTCTCTCCTCTCTCTCTCTCTCTCTCTCCTCTCTTCTCTTCTCCCTCTCTCTCTCCCTCTCTCTCTCCCTCTCTCTCTCTCTCTCCTCTCTCTCTCTCTCTCTCTCTCTCTCTCCCTCTCTCTCTCTCCCTCTCTCTCTCCCTCTCTCTCTCTCCCTCTCTCCCTCTCTCTCTCCGCCTCTCAAGATTTCGAATGCACCTCATAATGGCGTGGCCGGCGTGAGGTGCTTTGTGGGAAACCTGTTCGCTTCGGCGAGGGCAGAGTAATACGGCTTCCTTTCTGAAAAATTCAAAGAGATGCCATCGGCGCTCTATTTAAAGTTAAGCAACGTCATCCATCGCTAAAGACGGAAGGGAATTTAATAGAGGTAATCAACCGAAGTTGTGTAATATGAAGAGGAGACTTTGTGGTTCCTTAAATGAGCCGCGGAACAAAAACAGCTCATGGGTCGCTAATTAAATGTAAGTTTTGTTTCCAAGTTTCGTCGATGTTGCCATATTGTGGTGGAACTCATATCGCAATGATGACATGCATAGTAGAACCTTGTGGGTTGAAGGTAAAATTATGTAGTGAACAGGTCGGATTCAGAGTTTATATCAAAAATAAAATTTGTTAATATGGCGGCTGATTGTATAAAGAACGTTCTCTGAATTGTTTCCACAAGCAGCTATGCGTAGGTTCAAAGATTCATGGTTTAGAAATCCATTCGGTAATGTATCAGTATATGAAACAAACTATGTGTTACGCAGTAATCAACAATAATAGCTGATCCACGAAAATCCGTTTGGTAGAAGCTGAGAACGAACATACGGACGTACGTACAGACAGAATGACAGACAGACGCTATATAATAGGCCCTTATGCTGGAAGCGAAAAGCGCCAAAATAACGCTACCGAACTAAATTTTAAGGCGCATCAGGATTTTTCAAAATCCAAGGAAAGGTTTTAACCGGCATTGTCTCTTTTTTAAGGTGCGTTTCGCTTCCAGCGTGAGCGCTTATTAACGCCGGTCTGTCCGTTCGGCTGTCTGTCTGTCCGTCCGTCCGCATGTTCGTTCTCGGATTCTACCGAACGGATTTTCGTGAAATTTAATATTAAGGACTTACAATCAAAGATAATAAGAAAATCACATAAATTAATCACGTACGCAAATCAGGGGTACCACTTTACTCGTGGCAAAAAATTAACTTTCTGTCATATCTTGTCAGGTATTGCACATATCAAAATATTCTTCAAATAAAACTTGTACAACTAGTTAATTGAAGTATTTCTTTTCCCATACATTTTTATCGTCGGAGTAGCCGTTATCAAGAAAATCAAACAAGAATGTCTTAATTCGAGTCAACATTTCTTGCATGGTTACTTCTTCATTGTTGCTAACATAAACAATCTCACATACAAACGTTTAATTTTCTTACATGTGCATGCAATATATTTTAATTAGGAAGAAAATGTATTATTAATGACGATGAAAAGAACTTTAAAACGCTATTTCCCTTATATACAGGTATATAATTTCTTTCAAATACTCCATTGCACGAAACGCGCCCATTTGAGATACTTGTTTCTTCTTTTTGACCATTTCCCAGAACTCGTTTTCAATTATCACCACCATATTAGCTATAAATCATTTGTTTGCGATGCGATATTTAACCCCACAAACTTTTCTTTTGGGTAAAACCGCTCTGGTTCTAATGCGCTATCTCCCCCCGCTAGACTCGTGGCGCCGCCCTACCGGTCAGAATGAGAATTGCTGCCTCTGGCGAAATTTGTCCAACGGGTACTACTGGGTTATCCCGGACCCCTTTTGAAGAATAATTTTTTGCGATAATCCTTTCCCGGAAAAACCATTAAAACAAATTAAGAAAACTAGAAATTGTCAAAAAAGTTTTTTTTATTTAAAAGTAACCGACGATATTGGCGAGCCTCCGGCTCGCTTTCTTTTTAGATTATAATACCTTTTATATCGGGTGTAACCGTCTCCGGGCGCTATCGCGCCCTTCGCTTCTCTGGAACGAAACTATCCCACCCCATTGTCCGGTGATCGGGTGGGTAGATGTCGCCACAGGCAGTAGTTCTCATTCTGACCGGTAGGCCGGCGCCACGAGTCTGGTGGGGGGATTGCGCAAACGAACCATCATTAATTCGCGATATTTCCAATGGGTTATGCATTCTACATTACATTACCATCTAAGTAACTTTGTGTGAGTCTTGTGTTTCTACAATACGGGAAAGAAATTTCGGTTTTGTAAGAAAATATAGTGAGGTTAGATAATTGGAATTTCTTTGCTATTTGGATGATAGCGAAATATTCCTTTAATTATAGGGAATAGCCTTAAGATTTTACAGTATGGTCGAAATTACTTTGGGGTTGACGGTTGAGGCGGCTCGGGTGTGATGTTGCCAGCATGTGCATAACAGATGTCCCCAAACACGCGCGAAAACCACGTTTCAAATATCTTTGCGACTGAGTGTGAGAGAGAGAAGGAGAGAAAGCGTCCCAAAACGTGACCAACGAGAACCAATAGGAATGAAGGAGGCGGAGTGTCACTGGGCTCAATTTCATTCTCTCTCAGGCCTCCGTCGTGTCAACTTCGAGTCTCTCTGTCCTGTGTTGCCTTTTGCTTCGCGAGTCCACCGAAAGGTGCATTCCAGTGTAGTAGATAAGGCAACGCCGAGTTTGAGTTCTCTCCCCAGAAGACCTCCCCCCACCTCCTAGCAGCGGAGACACACGAGCGGTCCCGAGTATTTAGTTTGCAGCGTACATAGCGGCAACGGAGCGTGGTTGCTCTTAGCAACACTTCCCTCCCATCCGCCTGTGATTGGCTGTGAGGGAGAAGAGTCTTTCCCGCCAACCCTGCCCACCCCTCCCCTACCCCGAAGTTTCAATACCAAAGTAATTTCGTCCAGACTGTAGTTATGCTTAGTTATCTGCCGTGGCATTACTGAATCACTTAAATGATGTGTACGGTAAAAGAGTCCAGCAAAGCTGCTCGTCTCACGTGCCATGATGGCAAAACCGCGTATAGCGAGTGATTTCTGTTCTTGGATTTAATTTTGTTGTTGAATTTAAACTAACATCTATAAAAATAGTTCATCTTGTTATCCGACGGAATAACAGAGAAGTTTTGAGTTTGATACATTTCTCCCTTTGCGCACATCAAAACGTGTATTTCCGTTGAAATCTCGATTTCGAATTTTTTCATGAAAACAATACTTCCTCTATACTACGTATATTGGATAAAGTAAAAACTAATTCTGAGATATCTCTGACACCTATGAATTGAGCCGGGAGGGTCCATGGAGGTCCGGAGAGAACGTCAGCATACGTGAGAGTAATAGGATTTCGAGTTTAACAATGTAATCGGTTGGCAAGGCAACTTCACGTTAAAAACGCTAAATTTTGTCAAAATATGATATTAAAACGTTAAATTCGAAAGATTTAGATTCGAAAGCGATAAAAGACGATAAGAATAAGAAACTGCATTAATTTTTCTTTAATACAGTCCAAGTCCGAAAATCGTAGGTCAAATATGCGAATTTTAATAAGTCAAATTAAATAAGGTTGCAGGTCGGAATATCGATTTTTCCATGTTATCTTACGAGGAATGGAAATAATTCTCGGGAATCGAACCCGGGTCGATTTTGGAGATAGAGAATTTTGTTCTGATGAAACTTTTCAAATTGCAATGTCCTTGGCTATAAAACATAAACATAAAAGATATTCCGGTTGCATTTTGCAAAATAATGCAATCTACGGATTTCTTGCATTAGAGGAGAAATTAAATAGGAATCCATAGCAAAAAAACGATAAACTTGTTGACTGCATCACAATATGGAAATAATGTCATTTCGCGGAATATTTAAAAATTTGCAATCCATCCGGTAACAGGCGCTCAAAGGGAAGCGGCCAACTTGGATTCGAATGAAATTTCATAAAGGACGGAATCAAGATAAGTTCGTCAAAATCTTTTCGCCGCCAAAATTCGCGATAGAGGTTTTTTACGAAGATAGAACAAACACGAGTCGGTCGATCTACGCTCCCTTCCTCGGTCATCCAAAGCGCGCCTCTAAAACGCCCTCGAGCGGCGTACTAAAGAGTTTTTGAAGCGAAGAGGGTAACAACGAGCCGGGATTTAAAGGCTCCCCAAACTTCTTCCAAGAAAAGCTCCCCGCGTCATATCAGAAGTCGTCAAAAGTCTTTTTCGTTCGAGAAAAGGGTTTTTCCCTCGGCGCGAAGACCGCCGGGATAGGAAGGAGAATGGGGGAGGAGATTTGTGAGAGTTGGGGGATGGAGGGCGGGAAGCTGAAAGAAGTCCGTGGAAGTCCTCGGCGCTCAGGGATCAAGGCTTCTTGAATTTTAATGGTGTAGGATTTCCTGATGTTCCATAACGATTGTCTCAAAGAGTTCCGTCGGAAACAAAGGATGGAAGAGAGCGGCAGGAGAGGGTTGGAGGAGAGGTGGAGAGGGGGAGGGAGGGGAAGGGGGGGAGGGAGCGGAATGAAACAAAGTGTAGCTAGAGGTGGCGGCTGGACTCAAAGGAGAGTGTCGAGTGTCCGCATTTTCGCACCTTCTCGCTGCTATCACTCTCTCTCTCTCTCGTCATCTCTAAAGATGATCTCTCAAGAAACCATGATGCTCGGTCACACTTTTATGAGCACAATAGGTGTGGCAATGTCCTGGCTTTTTTATATACTTAAATTATTCTTAAAAATATGCTGATTTTTAGTCTGGCATTAATTTATCGAAAAACATGACTGATTATGGCGTAATTTTCATACTTTTACCATTTCTTTCTTATATTTTGTATTAAGGCTGTAAAAAATCGATCATGAAATTCGATTTGGAAACGATAAATTAATATTTTCTTATATGTTGCTTAAATTTTGATTTTATAAAACATTGTTGATTTTTCATCTTTATTTTAAAGGAATTAAAACTAGCGACTGTTGATTAATTCAAGGATAATATTTATAATTAAATATAAGAATTAGTGCCAAAATTGAAAAATATTTACTTATCTCAGGTATCTCCAATAGCCATATAAGAATTATGTAAATATATTTTTAGGTGCGTTTCGTTTCCAACGTAAGCGCCTATTAGCATTCGTCTGTTCTGTACGCATGCGCGTCCTCTCGCAATCTTCCCAACGGATTTTCATATAACTTGGTATTTAGGACTTATGACCGAGGACGATAATGTATTGGCATAAATGGCTCACATAACCCAATCAGGAGTGCCACTTCACCAGAAACAAAAAAAATTACTCGTAAATATATTAGTAAAATATTAATCACGCCGAAAAAGCCTTCAAAGAAAATCTGTAGAACCAGTCAAATGAAATATTTTTGCTAAGTATATTTTTATGATATAGAGTGGCAGCCATTATCAAGAAAATCCAAGAAGAAAGTCGTCATTCGCTTTGAACTTAGAAAAATGTATGCATGAATTGTTTTCAACGTAACCAATCTATGCAGTAAATAAGTTCGGTTATAATTACGATAATACGCTTAATAGCATTATGTGTGTTTGCAGCATTTTGTCAGCGGTAGAAAATAGATTATCTGTTTGGAAGAAAAGACTGCAAACGTATATCTTAACAAATATTACAACTTCTCAAGTGAGGAATGTTTAAAATAATTTTCAATTTTTGCATCGATTACCACTGATTACAAAATAAACCGGTAAATAGTATAAATTTAATGTTTCCCTGGCATAATTTCGGATATATCGTTTTGCAGTATTTAATCATTAAATGTACTAAAATTACGTAGATACGTGTATTAATGCACAAACTTAAGAGAATGGAAGAAAATTTTAATAGCCAGAAAGACATAATTGGGTCGTGGTGTTTCGTTGTTTTATGGTATAATCATCGTATGAAATTGAAATTCAGTAAAATAGATTTTCCTGTCCAATTACTGGATCATTTTACACATTTGAAAACGTACCATAACGCTGTCCCATTGTTCAACATTGACCGAATCATCCGCTAATTTTCGTCTTCCTAATTCGTTCGCTGCATATTCTGACGCAGAACAAAAAATACAATAGGACCCTCATTCATTTCGGAACAAAGCCATTATTAAGTAATTCATTCAAAGGCTTGAACATGTTCTCCGTCCCGCCCCCTCCCCTTCCCTCCTTTTCTTCCTCCCCCCCTCCCTCCCCCCTCCCCCCTCCCCCGCCCACTCCGCCCATCCCACGACACACAATGACGCTTTATACACACTCTTAACTTAATCATTCTTCTCCCTCAAAAACCATTCAATTACAATTCATTCTATTCCTTCCGAGAATTCCCCCTTTTTCTCGCCGCGTTATTTCACGAGAATATCTCCTCCCTCTTTGTCTTTCTCTCTCTGACTCTCTCGATATAAAGCGAGAAGGCAAAAAAAAATCAAAATCCTCAAAAACTCAGAACCTCAATTTCTCAACCCCCAAAAAAAATGCAGAAAATCTTGGATCCCTTTCCTGCCATCCAGAAATATATTTCGCCCGCGTCCTCTTCCTCCTTTTCACCTTCCCTTCCCCTCCCCTTCCCCTCTCTCTCTCCCTCTCTTATCTCCCTCCCCTCCCCTTAAGATTCCCTCCCTACTCCCGTTTTCTCTGCCCCCTTTGTCTTCAGCGATAATAAAAGGAAGGAAACTTTGGCTTCTTGTTATAATGACTATCGCCTCTCGGAGACAGTCTTTTGTTTGAGTATTTGGGGGCCTCGTATAAGATAGCGAGAATGGGAACCGGCATTGCGGGGGTGGAGAGAGGTGAGTGGGGAGTTGCCAAGGTATGGAATTAGTAGCAGCTTAAGGGGGGAAAAGGGGAGAGGTGTTCCCGCGAATGGGAAGAGGAGGGGTTAAAAGAGAGAGAGCGTTAGGTGTGGAGGGAGGGGGGGAGAGGGTTGAGAGGTAAGAGGCGTGGTTGGTGGAGGGGGGAGAGTGGAAAAGGCGTAGTGGAGGCGATGAGCCAAGATGAATCTGGACCGTAGAAGGCGTGTTTTGAAAGGGGGGGAGTGAAGTCAGGTGGTTCGTCGCTAAGGAGTCGGAGGGTGTAATCTCCTAAATGTACGCCCCTCTCTCTCTCTCTCTCCTAATGGCAGTCGATATCTGGAAAGGGGTGGCGGGAGGAAGAGGGGGAGGGGGGGAAGGAGAGTAGGGGGAGGGGATGAACCGCGATTTCCGCTGTCTTACGGTTGAGTTACGAGCTGCAATTATGTCGATCTTAGTTCGGATATCACGCGCCCTGGAATAATTTTCTCATCATCGTTATCCCAAAATGAAACATTTGTGTCCTTTCGAGGAGCCAAGTCCAACAGCCGCTCTCTTTAAATTATGACATGATAACATCTTACGCACTGAAATGTGCCTTTTAAAGGTTTCATATTTTGTAACATATATTTAAGGTATTCCAGTGCTCAATACCTAGGAGAGTTCGAAATTACCTATTTTGATCAAATAGAGTGAATTTTTAGCGGTTAAAAACAGAATTCGTTCTGGCAATTTCATAAGTAAAATCGAAT
The DNA here is from genome assembly GCA_036926305.1 of Uropetala carovei. NCBI lineage: Eukaryota > Metazoa > Arthropoda > Insecta > Odonata > Petaluridae > Uropetala > Uropetala carovei. The sequence continues at coordinate 264,016 of JAXCHB010000290.1, forward strand.
TTTATAGCCAAAAAAGTGTTTCATTACGCCTGCTGCAGAGTGGAGTGAGATAATAAATTTTATGTTTTGAAACAGTTTTAAACACCTTGAATGAATAACAATCAAGCAAAGGTTAAATTTCTTTTTTTGAATAGGTATCTTCCTTATCATCGGTTTTAAGAGAGTATAAATAATATATTAGGTTAAACTTAAAGGCAATTTATAAATTTAAAATTCTAAATTTTTGTTTTCGATTGTGCCGTTCAAAATGTTTTGTGTGTATTTTACTTAAAACAGTAAGAAATATTATTCTAGCTTATCCGCTCTCTACCAAACTTATATCATTATCAATGATAAAAATAAAATCGCAAAAATGAATCAAGTACTCCAAACAGGGGTACCACTTTACTGGTGAAAAAAATCAACTTTCCGTCATATCTCGTAATATATTTCTCATATCAAAATATTCTTCAAATACAACTTGTAGAACGAGTAAAAAAGAGTATTTATTTTCCTATACATTTTTATCGTCGGAGTAGCCGTTATCAAGAAAATCAAACAAGAATGTCTTAAATCGAGTCAACATTTCTTGCATGGTTACTTCTTCATTGTTGCTAACATAATCCCACAAACAAACGTTTAATTTCCTTACTGTGCATGCAATATTTTTAAATAGGAAGAAAATGGATTACTTATCACAAAGAAAAGAACTTTAAAACACTACTTCCCTTACGCACACGTATATAATTTCTTTCAAATACTCCATTGCAAGAAACGCGTCCATTTGTGATACGCTGTACACTTTCCTAACTTGTTTATTTTTTATTATTACCTTCACTCAGATATATACATGCTTTCAAATCCGAAAAATAAATTAATAAATTTGAAACAAAAGTTGTACATAATAAAAAAATATTAGAGTGCCCCACGATAAAAAATATTTAAATATCGTAGTTATCACGCATTTTGTATATTCATTTTATTTTTTAACTGTAGAACAGACGGATTGCTATACTTGTCACGCACCTAGTGACACCAAGCGGCAAGAAAATGTGATACGATTTAAAACAAACTACGCCATATTGTGTTTGATTTTAAGGTTGTAATTGTATTTTATTTCATAAAAACTCGAGACATGAAAGGAAAAACTATCCATGAAACGTAAAAAGGTAGGCTAGTGAGATTAACGAGACAAAAAGTTTACTAAAGAATATAAGAGAATAGAATAGAGAATGAAAATAAAAAAAAGCGTCTGGAACGATTGAAAAAGTTCAAAGTAAATTATGAATTTCGTGTAAATAAAGAAACACAAGAACAATGAGAAGAACGTTTAGATAAGCTAGGGGAAAATCATTCACGACGTTTGGCAAAAGAAACAGAAGGTGAGTGAGGTAAACGTCTAAATCAGTTAAGATTAAATCGCTCTCCAAATCTTAGCAATAAAATTCTTATAGACAAATGTAGTTGTTTCACGGCTGACACCCACAAATTCAACGATCAAATTTGTTGTGTTTGTAAGAAACACTGTTACGGATTCCAGTTAAGACGCCTTTCTTGTTAATCTAAATAATATGAACTTTTGAAATTGTTTGGATTTTTTCTTAAACATCATCTATGTACAATTTTACTAACAGTTTTCTCATAGGCTATAAAAATACAGTGGAAATTTCCTGTAAGTAGATGTATTTCATTACAAAGATGAGCACTGCATCCTATGTCAGCTTTAGTTCCACAGTGGTAAATTCTTATGCGTTTTATTAAAATGTTGATTTTCAATGACCTATCAACTAAGATTTATTAGTTAATTATTAAAAGAATTGCTGAGCACAAATTAATAAGAATTCACCTACAGAATCAGTGGACAATTTTTTAACATGAGATGAATGTGTTTTTTGGTAGCCAAATTGATAGATTTTATAGTATGCATTAGAGTGAAAAGTAATTAATTTAAAATTATATTAACACTTGATTTCAGCTGATGAATTACAGGTAGACTGAGCACTTCCAGTTTAAGTTTTCTCTCATCTGCTATTTTAAAAGTCCAGATATGTTTTAATCATTTCAAGGAAAAATATTGTCTTATTAGTTCAGTTCTGAAGGTGATTTACGTAATTTGGGAAACCTATAAAAAGAAGACAGTGAAATTTCGAAAATAAGTGATTATTTGAATGGTACGATTGACAAGAACAATCAACCTGACCTTTACAACTTGACTGACATATAGATTCCTGATCAGTCTCCTGTCTTTCCAGTCTACACCTATATCCTTTAATATCCTCATCAGCAGTACCCAATTTACTCTATCAAAGGCCTTCTGTCAGTCGACGAAACATACGCAGCAATCTTGACTGTACTCTATTGCCCTTTCTGATATGATTCTCACTACACCGATAGCATCTCTGGTTCCTCGTCCTTTTCTGAAGCCGAATTGATCTTCCCCTAGCATTTCTTCGGCCTTTTTCTCTAGTATTTTATTAAGAATCCTCGTGATGATCTTCGAAGTGTGTGACTGTAGGCTTATTGTTGTGTAGTCTTTATACTGCATTGCCTTTGGCTTCTTCTTTAGAGGGATCATTGTTACATCTAAGAAATCCTGAGGCCACTCTCCCTAGTCGTAAATCTTGTTAATTAGTTTCGTAATCACTTTTAGTCCTTCCGATCCCATGACTTAAGTACCTCTACCGGTATTCCATCGCTGCCTGTAGCTTTTCCTTTCTTTAGTTCCAGTATCGCCTTTTCTACTTCGCTTTTCATAATACTTGGTCCCAAGTTTTCTTCAATGCAATTCTCTTTTTCCAGTTCCATTTGTACCGATCCTGCCTGCTTTTCGTGTAGTTCCTTAATGTATTCTTCCCATACCTGTGCTGCTTCATTTGGTTCTGCGACTATTTTTCCATCTGTATTAATAATTCCTTTACCACGAATTCCATTGGGCTTCTTATCTTCTAACTACAGTGCCCTAGAGTACATTATATCGTACCGTTCTAACTTCTCCATCTGTTGTATTTCCTCACATTTTTCTTTTATCCAATTTTTCCTAGCTTTATCTGTTACCCTTCTCATCACATTGTTTATGCGTCATTAGTTGGCTCTACCTTCTTCACTCTTAACGTTTTTCCACTTTCTTCTCTCATCCATTTTCTCCAGCATTTCCTTAGTGATCCATGGTTTTCTGATTTTCTTCTCTTATTTCCCAATCTCTTTATTCAAGGTATCTTTGATGCTGGCATTCACTTCCTCCCATTCTGTATCCACGGTCTTCGGTTTGTTTTCCAATTTTCTAAGGCGATCTTCCAACTTCGTGCTGAATGCAGTCCCAAGCCTGTCTTTCTCTTCTCGTTTTCCTTATTTGTTTAAACTTTGTAGTTAAATCGACTATTAGAAGGATGTGATCTGAATCAATGTCTGATCCTGGTAATGTCTTAGATTTTTTATGCAGTTCCTAAATCTTTGTTTTAATAGGATGTAATCTAATTGGCATCTCATTCTATCTCCTGGGCTTTTCCATGTGTACAGCCTTCGTTTATGGTTTTATAACCATGTATTAGTGTGTGTGTGTGTGTGTAATTAAGAGCATGACATTGTGGTATGACGAGGCAAATAAGAAATAAGTTGCATTATAGAAATTCCAGAATAGTTCTTAAAGGTACCGATTATTGGATTGGAAAATTCTAAGAGAAGGGAATATTTCTTCCCTCCAGGGGCAATGTATGAATGAAGGGGATTTAGGAGGGGATGAGGAAGGGAAATGCAAAATGGAGTGAGATTCCTCCTTTCTCCTCCCTACCCTATTCCTCGTTGCCCTCGGGAACACTCGCTGGATGTATAGCTTGAACGTTGGCTTCCTCAAAAGGAGCGCTGCTTACCTACCACCACTTTATCCGACCGCCTTTCACAGCCGCCAAGGAGCGCCACGAGAGGGCGGAAACCTCTCTTCGCCCCATTCCCCCCCTCCCCTCGCCCTCCACTCTACCACGTGATCCTTTTCTTCCGCGAGGACACTTTAAGGTGCAGGGATCTCCCACCTTTAGCTTCCCTCGCGTAACAATCGCGGGCCGCAACAATTACTGCCCCCTTTCCACTTACCTCGCCCCCACCCCCAGGCTCCCGAAACTCCTCGTCTTGCCATTCCTCGCAAACCCTTGTACAATTTTGGCCGCGTCGCGCCTGTGGAATTTTATGGTGCGGCGGAGGAATTTATCAAAGGCTTTCGCTTAGAGTGGAGTCTCTTCGCTTCTGATCCTGCGCGTGGAGGCGAATTTATTCGAGACGAAAAGAATGACGGGAAATGCGAGCCTCGTGGGAGGATTTTTTTGCGTGGGAATTTTCATGAATCGATTATATCAATGTGGTTATTATTGTGTAGTGGAAAACAATCGATAAAAGATATCCGTCGAGAAAAAGTTTTAATACGATGATTCAGATGTTACATAAAGTTCAGGGGAAGCTTTTCTTATAATATTAACAGAAACAGGACAGTACACATTTTTTTGCTATTGCTCATAAATTTTTTTTCCTTAGTAAATTCTATAATACATAAATACTCTCCACATTCAAAGTTAAGCTTACGATATATAACGACATTACAATTATGTCAATTATTAATTGCCCGTACACCATTTGTTAGGCAGTTTAGCATAAAACAACGATTTCAATATACGAATCTCATTCAGGACTCAAAATGTGCAGGTAGATTTTGAATAGAGAAGCAAAGCGCTACACGATGATTCACATCGCAGTTTAGAAGTATTCAATAGGTATTCAACAGCACACTGGTACGTCGAGACAATAAGCTGCTAACGACACGCTATTGTTGCAGTTGAAAATACTCGTTCCATGAGACTTTGGGGAATCGTGTTCCGGGCCGTGTGACATCACTCAAGTTTAGACCGACTATTTTATGTTCGAATTGGGAAAACAAACGCGATTTCTCTATCATGTCGCGATGGACAAATTATGGCACCGAACGAGCCGTCCTTAAAATACTGAATGCTATTTATTCTCTTACAAACGTCCACAAACAATCAACTATGAGCGTCTGAGGGACTTTATTTAAATTTTAACATGTTTTTGACCAATTTCAAAATTCCCGCATGATTTTATTATAATTTCATACTCTTACAGTGGCGGATCCGAGGGGGGGAGGGGAGGGGGAGGGGCGATGGACGCGATCGCCCCCTCCTTGGATAACCCCATTGCACTCCACTGGGCGCTTTCTTAAATTCATTCCGTGCAAAAATCCTCAATTATACGCCGCAGAATAGCTCTGTATAGGAAGGGAAAGGATTCTGATAGGGGTAGGGATTTTCATAATATAAGGCAGTTGGCAGGGGCGGATTCGATAGTTGGAGGGGCGATCGCCCCCCCTTGAGAAGTTTCTGGATCCGCACCTGTACTCTTTAAGATGAAGTAAATGCTAAGAACTGTAACGTTTATTTTTCTAAAAATGGGCAATAAAAAGATAGGTTAGTTCATGGTATTTATTTAATAATTAAATATTTTGAAAATACAACGACAGAATGGTCTGCTTGTAGAGATGATTTCATGTTAAACCTCACACTTCAACACTCCTCAAACTAAAACCTTTTTCAAATATTCATAACACTTCTCATTTCAACTATCACTTGAATGCTTTTCGTTCGCTTTATTCTTTTCTTTCAACTTACAATTCTATCCTTTCAAAAGTTATTCCTATATAAAATTTAAACTAAGTTCTCCCTGTATCTTATTGATCGTGTGAAATTAAACACATTTCAGTTGAATTTCCAATGCACAATATTATTGTAATTTTGGGCAATGATTATGCAAATCTCTAGTACACTACACTAGTACGACCATTTGTTACCTCTAACACGAAAAAATGCCTCATAAACTATCGGTAATATACTTATTATTACTTGGAAGAGACAAAAAAATTCTGAAATAATTTTCCACTCAAGCCTCCATTTGTTGTGCCGTATTTTTTATGTTTGTGACGTCATTCGCAGTCGCAACGTCAAAACCTTTGACTCCGAGGTCATGCACGAAAGATAAATTTTAAGAAGCTTAATTGTAATCTTTAACACTTTCATATACCTCTTCAAAACTCTGGAAGTCAGTGGAAATCCCCTGAATGGGATATTTAGAACCTCTAAAATATGCATGATAAAATTAACAAAGCATTCCTGATCCATAGCCATCTTTGGCAAAGTCGATGCATTACATACTCTCATTACAATAGAAAACTGCTCATTTCTCTCAATTTGAAACGTTGATAATTGAATTGTTCCCAATTTATGAATGAAATGACAGAAATATTTATAAACTGTTATTTTATGTTATCTTAGTTTTCAAAAGTTATTTATAGAAAGTGGAATTTTTAAATTTATAAAAATTTAATATTTGGATTATAAATATCAACAACCTTTCTCTTCAGCCTAAAAGCTTCGAAATATTTTATATCGTTACGATATTCTACCTGCAAAGTAATTCCTCAGTAACAGCCAATTACTACGTCTTTTTAATTCGGCTACGTATAAGTAAATTCATATTATTTATTATTTTAAATTAAAGTTTATAAGCAGTGTATCAAATTAATCTAATTAATACATAATCTCGGAAGTAACAGAACATAGTCGAATAGAAAAAACGACCCTTAACGCTCATTTGTGGTATTCTATTTAAAGGAAGCACGTTATAATTGACGGCGTAGGTGTTTTGAGAGAAGGAGACAGAATAAGGGGAGTAATGACAAAAGAGAAGCGAATGAGCGAGATCGAAGTATAGGGGAGGGAGAGAAATGTGGGAAGTGAAGTGTTGGAGGATGGGAAGAGAGAGAGAGAGAGAGGGTGAAATGGAGAAATTGAGTCAGCCAACCGCCCCGTGGTCTGATGGCGAAAGGTGCTCTGATGAGCGTTCGGGGAAACATTAACGGGACTGTTCTCGAATTGAGGCGGCGTCGAACATTAGCCTCACGATTTGCCTCTCCCTCCCTTCCCCCCTCTCACCCACCCTCTCCCCCTTTCACCCTCCCTCCCCACTCCCCCCTTCCTAGCGAAAGAAGAGTGGGAAGGGGGGAGGGGAGGGGGGCACACCTCTCGCTAAGAGTGGACTTTGGTCCGAATTCGGAGTCCATTAAGAGGTTCATTTTTATCGTCCAATTCGATATGCTCGCGCGGGTCGAAAATAAATAAAAATCGGACGGAGAGTATTGAAGTTCCCCTGAGCGCGTTGGGCTATGAAAAAAGCCGACAAAATTTCCCTGTTATGAAAAACTTATAAGGGCGCCGCGCTCTCTTCTTTTTTCCCGTGTATGTGTTGTATGCCCGCGAGAGGGGAAGATCGCCCAAATTAAATGCCGAATGAAAACGATTTGTCTGATTAAAATCTCCCCGGAGGGTTTTTTGATTCCGATTGCCCTTTGTTTAACCGTTTTTGCGATAAAATTCGTCGCTCGGATATCGCGAATTCGCTCGTCCAATTATTTTTAACGTTCCCAAATGAAAATCCCTCCGCTTGATTGGATCTGCGCAGCCGAATAACCGCTTTAAGTCCGGAATAACATTCGTGACGATGAATCACGCGCTGTTTATATTTCCGCCTCGGGGGAGGGAGAAATGAGGGAGAGGGAGGAGAAAGTTGAGGGAGGAAGGGGATGGAGGAAGGGGAGGGAGGAAGGGGAGGGAGGAGAGAACAATAGGGAGGGAAGTTTTCCTCTAAATTCCCAACTCCGATGCCGCTTTGTCAATAAACCGACGAACGGCAGGAATTCGGAGATTTTTGCCAGGTCTTCAAAACCTCGAAAATCGAAAAACCGATAAAATTCTCTCATTATTAACGCCAAGCTCTAATCGTGTTTGCGTTTTTATTTCCCGTTATTTTTTTCAACAGTCGCTTCCGTAATTTCTAAAGTCTTTCACCTTGCGACCGCGTTATTCTAATAGACTTCATACTTCTAAGGAAGCCTCTCTTGGGCGGCTTCTGCCTACCCTTTATAAAATGAACCATTGACTTGGTCACACACTAACAAAAGACTATTTTTTTTATATAATGCCTTCCCCGCAAAGCCAAAGGCTTGTCTGCAGGTAGGGGAAAAACCCCAAGACAACGTCCATGCCTGAAGGGGGATTCGAACCCGCGACTTTTGGATTAAAGGCAGACACACTCCCTTACAGTCTAACCCGGCCTAATCGCATTTCATTGGAGACAAAGTCACACAATTCTATGCAATCATTCGCAGAGCATTTTTTCAAAACTTAAATTACCGTATTTAAATCGCGAATTTCTCTTCTTTGTCGGCTGACATTTTAACTCTTTATAAAAGGAGGAAATTACGCAAATATTTCTTTTAAATAGAGGTGTTCTGAGGTTAGTATAGAACTGCGAACAAGAAGCAAGCATCAGTTTTTTATTGTTATAAGTCGATATAAAAGAACAAATGGGGAAATTATACAGGGTAATAACTTTTATTCCCACCTTAAAAATTGGAGTAGGGGAAAATACGCGACGAGGGAAATCGGACGAGTAAATAGAGCATTTTAAAACGCTTAATTTCCTTTGATTTCCGAAGCATAAATACGTTTTTCTCCGACACGGAGATACTCTCTCCGCTCGCACAGCCATCTGGCCCTTCATTTCCCCCTCGCCCTCTTAACTTCCTCCCTCCCACCTCCCCTCCGAACAATACCATTCCCAAGAGATTCCCCGTCGCGGTTCACATGCAAGATTTACCTTCCGTGAGTTTCCGCATATCACCGCTGGAGCGCGCTCGAAACGCATGACGACACCGCATCCGAAGCCGCTCTTGCCGGTTTGTCGACGCGCCCTATTGGTTCGGCTAATTATCCTCAAGAAGTCGTAAATTAGTGGTTCGTTTGTCGCGGGGAGCCTTCGCTGGAGTATGACTAACTAGTGATTAGTGAATTGCGAGCTCCGGGATCCGTTCCGTTGACTCGTTCGGCGCGGGAGCCGTGACGTCTGAGCCAGCCGCTCAGCTCGATGAACGTCCGATTTACGATCGCGTCGTTCGATCCGATGAGGAACTCTTTTGTTTTTCGAACTGAGGAATCTCTGGCGCTCACCGATATTTTGGTTCAACCGTACTGAAAAGAATAAATAAAAAAAAAATTTTTTAATTAACAACTTTTGAGAAGTGTATAGAGTGAAGATTGAACACCAGCCCAAAGGTTTGATCGAATGATTTTACTTTCAATTAAAAACTTTAGTCTTTTCTTCGTCTCCAAACATTCGCATAAATTTTTATTTTTTAAATTTATTTTTCACCAGCTCGTAAACAGCACTTCACGGCCTTCGTAGTGAGCGTAATAACAATAACAAAAACGAAGACACAGAACCCGCGACCCTAGACAAGCTACCAAGAGCGGCGAATTCTTCAAGAGTCGGAATCATTTTTAAGGGTCTATGGTAGAACGTAGTTCGGTGTGTGGCCGTTGCTATTTACGGCGTCACAGTCAAGAGAAGCCATTTCCGTCAAGGTATCGATTAATAAATTTAGTCGGATAGAGGACATTTGCAACAAAAAAAGCCCGCGAGAGCATATAATTACGACTTATAGTTCAGGAGATAAAAATTCGATAAGATCCCGTATCATATTGGGGAAATTAAACGTCTCTGGAATGTAACTCGGGTCGTTATTTGCCAAGAGTCTTTTATAAGTGTGACACTCTTTAAAATTGAAAGAATGGCTAAAACACATGCAGCCGTCCTCGAGTTATTAGACATTATTTGTGGCGTCTTAAAACTTACCTACATGCCTACCTACCTACATACATACCTATACATATCGCGGTAAGTTAAAAAGAACGATCTTATATAATCCATTAATCGTCGAAATTGGGAAGTTGAATATTTTCTCCAGATGACAATCTGACAATGAGAATGCTGGTGCAAACAATGGCCGTATCTGTTTTGTGCTAAAACGCCCTAAGAGAAATGTTTTCATTTTATAGCCGATATCGGGGGAACAAAACGTCGATATTTTATTATAGACAACACTTCTTTGCTCTGTGAATTCATAATGTGAAATTGAATTTATAGTTTGAAATTGAATTTTAGAAGCTATCTGCTTGTACACTAGTGGATAAGCAATTCTTCTCATTTACGACTTTTTTTTGTGTGGAGTGCGCATGTGCAACTTGTAGGCCTCTGGAACGCTCGGAAAGATAAGAGATCACTGACGCGAGATTTCATGTATACCTGATTTTTTATTAAATATTTTTGTCAATTAAATTTTGATTTACTAGACATGATTTAAAACTTTTGTAAAAACCTTCTTACACTAAAAAAACAACAATTAAAAGAGTTTAAATTATATCTAGAAATACGAAATTTAATTTTTACTTTTTAGTGCAAAACGTAAAGTTATTTTTTAAATTATTTTATTCTCGTTTATCATTCGTAAATATTGTTTTTGAGAATACTTTTACATTTCGATTTCAATTGTTATATAGCTGAATTTATTTGTTAATAGTTCAATCGTAAGTTATAATGCGTATGTTGAAAAAAGGCGATGTTTTTGGCGGAGAAAATATAAATAAATGTTATTGCAACCTTCATTTTATGGAATTCAATCATGAATTTGGAAAGATTGATTTTGCTTATTTTTCTTATGAAGAAAACTGCAATTTTATGAATAATTAAAATTTTCATTTTTAATGCATATACATTTTAAAAATGATATGGAATTATTTTGTATTGTATATTTGAAAAGTTGAATTTAAATTTTAAACAAATTGAATTTAAACAAATTGAAAGTATTTAAATTTAAAATGTAAAAGGTTGAAATAAAAGCGTACATTAATACTATTAATATTTCATGATTTATTCTTATTTTTGTCCAATATTATTGATAAATGGCTAAAATGGGCACAGATCACTCATAAAAGATAACAATTTCAATAAAAAAATATCTCATTAACCAGTTAAAAAAGCTACAATAATTTACAAATATAAAGCTATCGCAGTCAGCGCAAAATTAATTATCGGAAATATAAGTAACATTATTTGAAAATTCGTTTTTAAGTGTTCAAAAATCGAGGATGAAGAAGCACTACGTTCTGTCATTGTCTTATAAGTAATGAAAATTTGAAATTCGCTAAGGTTATTTGATATCTAATCTAATCATCCAGGACACTCAAAAGAGTTTAACGCTTCAAATACAACGTTTACTATGACGATAGAAACAATTTCACTCCCAGCTATCAGAAAAATCTATGAACTTTTTTAAATAAAATACATAAAAATTCACTATATGGTTATTCCTTTTGAGTTTCACTTGTTAGGAAAATTCCTATTAATTAAGGCACGCTATTTATTTCGAAATGACTGTGGGGGGCAAGGACGGAAAATTCAAGTTTTTTTCAGAATGTCAATCTTCCGCTTAGTCTATTTCTTGAATATCCCGATCAAGGATAGTCTGGGGTTTACTGCAAAAAGAACAAATTCTTAATAGACACAACAGTGAGTTATAAAAGGCAGTCATGTAAAAGGAGACTCAAACGTGTGTGAATGAAGAATAGCAACTCACGCAAAACGGCGTATGAACCAAAAAGAAAGCTGAGAGCTTCAACAATTAAATATTCTTATTCAATATGAGATGATATATAATAATGACAGTTATGAGTCACGATCGAAATCCAAGTCTTGACTGGGAACAGAGTTGTCTGGGATTTCTCTTGATTGTTTACTTTGCTTATTTCTACGCTGTTTTTTTAAAGTTTAAATGCAGTTGGCAGATATTTTTTAAAAAAGTTGCTTTTCGTAGCTCGGGCATAGGTCCTTTTCAGTGTGCAGAGATACGCTCTTCGTTTTCCGGGATTTGTAAGCGCTTATGTCAGAATCAAGCGAGCGGATCAAGAGGTGGAGTTATAAAGTGTAATGCGGGTAAAACCGAAAAAGACGTACTATGGCGAAACAGCGTATCGCGAGGTATATATCCGTAGAGAAAAACAAATTTATACTAGTCTGCACATTGAAGGATTACTTAAAATTTGGATGCGGCTATGAAAAGAGATAGAAAAAAGACTAAAAATCGTTCATTTTACAGATAATATTTTTACTTAAGGAATTAAATTTATAGAATCTTTTTTCACTTTTCACATTAAAATCATGTTATAAATCCCAATAAAAAATCTTTCCATATTTCGTCTCTTTTCTTCACTTAACGGTATAAAACGCTATTTCTTTATTCTACATATATCTCTTCCCCTCCCCTTTTCCATTTAAAAACATTGAATCCTTTTGCAGGGTATCAAAATTTCACATCGTTTAAGTTTTCTAATATACGCGGTTTTTTCTGGTATTAAACGATTTTTTAACCTAATTTAGTATGGAATTGGATTCTACCTTTAAGTAAAATAAAAAAATTTGACCTGGATATTTTTTACAAGGAGTAACAGTTGATTCTATCGCCGTAGCTAGTCACTTTAGGACACCGTGCTTGAGTTCCTGTTTCGGATTTCTGCCTTCCCAGATGCTTCTTCAGTGGCTTGAACAAGTGAAATTCACTGGGCGCCAAGTTCGGCCTGTTAGGAGGGTGGTTCACGATTTCCCAATCCATTATTTCCATTGTCGTTGTCGTCAAATTCGCTGTACGAGGTTGTTCGTTGTCGCACTGTAGGATGATTTTCTTTTGCACCTTCCCGGGCCTTTTCTTGCGAATTGCCAGCCGCATATAATTTCGTAGCTGGTTACTGTAGTGCTGCACATTAATCATTGAATCTCGTGCCAGAAAAAGCGATGTGGATTATCCCTTCAGTATCCAAAATGTCACTGACTCTGACTTTGCCAGTAGGCGGCTGTGACTTGAATTTTATGTTCGGCGGAGACTCTTTTACAGTGCTGGACCGCTTCGGCTCTGGAGTGAATTGGTGCAATTATGTCTCGTCACAAGTCGCTATTGACTGCAGGACTGCGCATTTCTTCAATAAAACCGGTCCAAACGTTCGGCGGACGCGGCAACGTGGTGCGCCTTCTTTGTCACATATCGCGCGCACACTTTTTTTGTAAAATAAGTGGCCTTGAATAATTGATTCCACATTTTCAACACTTCTTCACACTTCCATGCAACATCACGCACTGTAACGCGTCTGTTTTCCAAAATCAGTTGCTCGACGCGGCGAATGCTAGCGCCTATGACAGCGGTCCTCTTAACCCTTTATAAGACATAGACATTGCCACAGGAAAAAAGTTCGGTTTGTGACCTGTTAAGCACTAATAAAACATAAGTGCATATAAATTTTCAATTAACGTGTTGTTGCAGTGGGAATTTTTTTGGATTGCAGAACCTAGGTATGTTTTCACCTTATAAAATGTCCCTCTCTCAGGTGGCAAAAGCATTGCCACTACCTTATAAAGGATTGAGCATGAGGTTGGTCGGGGGCTCCTTCGCGGCCTGCGGAAAACTTTATGCGTCTGTAATACACACTGGTACGCGACAAGGTCTCTTTACTATACTTTGCACTTAACCTATGTAAAATTCCAGCGGGTTCCACATTCTCTTTCACTATAAATACAGCTCTGTTTTACACTCGGTGTGACAGGATTCGGTAGTGTGTCTAATGCGCAGGGGCAGGGAGCACGATCACATGACAAGTAGTGAGAATGCTGTTGCCTCCATCTGTCATAGAAGCAGTTTTATCACACTGGAACTCACAAAAAGTAATAAAGCCCAGGTTAACCTTAAGCGATTCATTCCTTTATCTGGACAACTGTCCTTGTCTCAGGTTCCTATCTAATTTATTAAAAAAAATTAAACGAATTCTCTGGATATAAATGGCGACGTAATTTTTCTTTTCAAAAATTATTTATTATTGTGCATTTCAAAGTTTTCATATTATTTCCGGTACTTTAACTTAAGATTTTCCTACTCCCGCCGGATTATTAGGCATTTAGCGATGTTAATTATCATGCTCCCATCGGATGACGGGACGTTTGACTCTTCTAGAGAAAATGTCGTTCTATTGGTTGTACAGCTTCCCAAGCCCCTAGTTCTTACCTTAATTATAATTACTTTAATAAAGCGATGTTATGCATATATAAATCGCAATTTGTCCGGGCAAAATCTGAAATAATTTCAGAAAATGCACATGTGACCACAAAGTTTAACGCTAATCTAGATGGCTTTGGGCAAACCTAATGGATCATATTTTCCTTTTGACTAACATTGCGCGATGGCCTACAACCTGATTGAAAGGGTTTGGTCGGTTTCATAATTCATGTGGTAGTTAATCTTCGTTCAAGTAGGATTTTTCTAAAAATAAACTTTTTTAAATTCTTTAAAATTATTCCGAACTATACTAAAGGCCTTCATCATTATGACCTGTAGCCTGCTCTACCTACATCTACAGTTTACCCAGCAGTTCACTACCTTGCACTATCTTATTCTTACAAACACCCTCATTAAAATTTATAAATACAACAAATTGGATGTTGATACAAATTTTCCCTACCCCTTCTGTAGAATAGATATGGGAACCGAGTGGGATTCAGAGATAGCGTCTATCCACGGACCTTCCGGTCGTCTTCATTTTGATATCCGAATCAAAACCCCTCTAAACAACGTTCCAATTTCCATTGCGCATTCGCAAACATTCGCCTACTACAGCATTACTTGTCTTATCAATTTAAAGATTGTTCTTCATCAAATCACTCACGATGGCTTATTTGTATTTCATACGGGTATTTGACTTATCCAACAGATTTTAGTCGTGGGATATTCATCAATTTTTAGTAAGCACAACTCATTTGACTAGAGTCAAAAGCTTAATTCGATGGTTGATTTATGGAGAATATTTATGAATATTTTTTCTGGGCATTTCTATTTTTTATTTATCTTCAATAAAACATATTTTATTTATTTTATCGCATTCCTATGATTTTAATTTAGATACAAAACAATAGTTGTTCATTCCAAACTTAGTATTAATATTCATAGAATTAATCATTTATAATTAGATGATAAACGTAATAAAATGCTATTAAAATTTGTTTTTGGGATAGACTATTCATTAAGTGATTTAATCGAGAGCTCATCATTCTAAGAACACTTTAAAATTGTTAACATGCGTACATGAAACATGCAAATTCCACAGATTTTTCTGAAAGTTAAACCGTTGCCGTGGGAGTTGTTTTGATGTTTATTTGTCCTCATATCCGTGTAAATGTATAAATAGAGTCCTCTCGTCACTTGCTCCTCTCACAACTTCTGACCAAATCTCTTGAGGGTTTTCATAAGTATTGTCTCAGAATCTCTCAAGGCCCCAGAGCGAGAGCAAAATGCGACTCAGGGAAAACATAGAAACAAAAGACGCACTAAAACACCTGCCTCTGGAAACCCAGGAGGCCGCAACTCTAAAAACATTAAATTTTCCAAATGAATCTCGGACTGCCTTTTTCTTAATCGCTTTTGACGAACTCCGCGTCAAACTCTTTTCTTCCATACTCACTCATTCCTGGATTCAATTTCACGAAAAAGTGTCGCTAGGTTACTTACCTGGTTTTCTTATATAGTGTAGGGATGCCGTAAATTCGGCGAATGTTAGAGATTTTTCTCTTGTTCATCGTTTTAAGATGATATTAGGAAATAAATACTCCAATTTTCCTATCCTTGAAATTTCCTGAAAATTTTATGATGAAGATATCAACACTATAACATAATTCACTATACATAAGCAATATTATTTCGGTTGCACTATATTTTATTTGTCGCATAACACGACATATATAACTGTATGGCCTAATACAATGTGTTAAAAACAAGATAAAATTCCAAGTTTAAAAATAGTAAACACTATAGATAATGAATTATTAAGAATGTATTTTTTCAAAAATAACACACCTGAATTCCATTATAATAACTACATTTAAATATTCCAATTTAAGCGCACTCTTTTTTAATTTCTCCATACGTAGTAATGGGAAAGTATTGTGATCACGAAAAAAATCGACTTCGAGATTTCAACGGAAATACACGTTTTGAGGTCCATGGAACACGTTTAGACTATTTTCGGAATGATGTGTTTTTGTGTGTGTGGATGGACGGATGTATGTGATTGTGGGCGCTCTAACTCAAAAAGTACTTGCCATATCGTTACCAAACTTTATATGAGCATGAGCATAAAGAACTGATTAGTTTTTGGGCAATAACGGTTAACCGGAAGTCGAGGTTTATTCGAAACCCGAATCGGTTTTTGCGATATTTCTCCTTTAAAAAATCATTATTGTATATACAACTCGATACAAATATTATAGTGAATATAATTTCCTACAACTTTTATTTGAAACAATTTTCCATAGCAGTTATTTTTTAGGAATTATTTATAAATAATCGGTTTTTTCGGTTTCCGTCAAATATCTCCTTAAAAACGTAGTTATTGGCAATCTTCGTGAGGACCAAAGTTGTAGAGAATAATATTTATTCCAGGTTTTGTTTGAAACAAATTTTCCTAGAACCATCCATGTTGGAGATATTTTGCCTTTTCTTAATACCAGTAGCGGTGAATTTTGTAAACATATTCAAAATATAACTAATTGACGGCAATAAGGACGACTGTATTCTTTTACGATACAAAATGATAATTTTGCCTTATAATGCTATTCATAATAATTTAAATATCTGTACCCCAAATATGGAGAAAGTCATGTGTTGGCCACATCAGATTTTTTCCTTCATTCATTAAAATACGTAAATATAGACCGATTTTCTTATTTTTGCTTTATCCGACGGCTAGAGCTCAATACTATCTTATTCTTGCGATGTTTACACGTTACACGGTCGAAGTTTTCAGAAATACGCATTCTTTTTCGAAATTTTAAGGATTTTTCGTACTCTTTCCGGGCGTTGCCAAGGAGATTCTCATTGTTGCCTCCGTTTCATTTAGTGCCAATTAAACCTTCAAATAGACGAAAGAAAAATGTTATTCCCTTCGAACTGTTGTTTGAGCATCGAAATTAATGAAGCATAGCAACGTAAATATATACGGATAATTATTTTGTGGACTGCGTATGGGAAGCGTTTCTAGCTGTGTCAATAACATGTGTATAACAAACAAGCTCCCAGCGCATTGAGTTTTATTTTAAATTGTGCAATTAATTTGTTTTATGTTTTGTTTCATCGTTTGAATATTGGTATCTTACCTTTTTGTAAGTAGAACCATCATATTACAAATCTGCAATCCTTATTAACGCAAATAAGCTCACGTATCAATGAAAAATTACATGAGAATAGGGACGCACGTTATTTTGTAAACACATTATATAGTTATTTTCTCTTCATTGATAATCTAAATAAACGGTTGCATTGTGGTCACTTTTATAGTAGGTCCTGTAAGAAGTTAAAAGCAATCGTTGATAGACACTTGAAGTAAAGCAATTGTTTGTGAGTTCTCCTATAAGGCTGCAACGATAATCATTGGAAGTAAGGTAAGGTAGAGCTATTAGCCCAGCTACAGCTGCCAGAGAAAGGAATAGGAGCCAGAGGGCGAACGATGAGTATTGCAGGAAAGATTCGGTTTATTTAAATCGCGCTGAGGATCGGAGATCCGGGGCTGCAGTACTAGTATACATAGTAAAGACAAAAAGGGAAATAGAAACACGATTAGTACAACAATAGACGCACTCTAAAAGCATAACTTGTTAAATGCGATAGGAATTTTGTGGGTGCTCTAACTCAACTAAAAAATCGGTACAACATACATTGTACAAAATTTCTCATATATTAATGCGTCGTTTAGTTATCTTTAGAAAATGAAAATCGTATGAGCCTGTTTTTAGAAAATCCAATTTTTGTTCAGGTTGTCCAAGAATAAACTAGCCTTGTATTCATTCATTGAGAAAAATGAAATAGGTAGTATTATTGTTGATGTATACTCAAGTAATTGTACGAAATTTGATCAAAATCGTTATAGCCGTTTTTGAGAAAATCGAATTATTGTTAAAGTTGCCTAGAATAAACTAGCCTTATATTCATTTTTTGAGAAATATAAACTATACAGAATTATTGAAGACCTAAACACAAGTAACGATACGAAATTCTATCAAAATAGATATATCCGTTTTCGGGAAAATCGGATTGTTGTTAAAAATGCGTAGAATAAACTACTCTTAATTATTGATCAATGTCAACCATTTCTATGTATACTCTGCTCAGTATGATAAGATGCCTAAGTACGAGATTTTATTCATTTTCGCTCTACCGTCTAGGCTCCAGAGCAAGTAACAGACAGACAGACGGACAGACAGACAGACGGCATTGCGAAAACCACTTTTTCGGATTCAGCGACACCTAAAACGTATATTTCCGTAAAAAGTGCATGTCTTCACGTTCGTTTCGAGAGAGGAACTTCTGCTGCATACGGAGATATCACACAGCCTCAGAAAAGGTAAGAAAGTTTCATTTATTAAAGTTGGATTTGTTAAATCGTTTCAAAGATGGCGGCCCATTGGTAGCTATTGTTGCAGAAGAAACGATTGGGGACATTAATCCCAGCAGTTGTGGTTTATGTACGATTTCAAGCCCTGTAGTATTGTGGCACTTGAGTGCTGTGCGTCGCGTTAAAATAAATACTTTACTAAGGTTCCTATTTTTTCGCGGTTCCGATTTTTCATGTTAAGTGCCAAATAATGGCTTTGATATTGCTTCGTACCCTAAGCTATAGCGTGAGAAAATATTTGTTCGATTTTTATTATTTTGTTAAATCTCGAGTGCCGGTTGCAGTTCGGTAGCAATCTCCATGATTCCAAAGGATTAACCGGGATTTCATAAATTTCGTGTAATTAATAGCACTGAAGTGAACATGCATGCCTCAGTTGAGAAGTTCCATCGAAAGGAAACTTTATATCATTGTGCTGCTACGCAGAATCCTAAAACTCTCGTCACCTTCTTCACAGGGTCATTTCAAGCTCGATTCGTGAGCTAAGCAAGAGTTCTGGTGACGAACTTCTTCCCATTCATGGCACTGAAATGCATAGGAACCTTATAATAGTGTTGTAGAATTGACTAATTTTTGCGAATGTTAAATCAGATGCATTATTTAAATTTGTATCCCCTCAAACTAATAAAAGTTGGACTCTTTTACACAATAATAATCCGGTTGCACATATTTTCTGCGACTGCTTAATTTGATTTTACTTTCAGCAAAGTTAATTACCATTTATTATTTCATTCCTACGCTTTTGTATTTATTATATTATATATTAATCTTCGCAAGGTTAGTTACTATGTTTTGTTTGTCTAACTTTGAGAGACTTTTTTAATTTAAGTATTTCCTCTTATAGATTTTTCATTCACTTTTACTCAAACTATATAAAGAAGCTAACTCTACAACTGCAATTTTGTAAGTTTAACCCTTCCACGACACAGTTCGCCCCTGTTAGGAATTCTAGTGATTCATTTTTCGGAGTTTCGAGTGCAACCACATCTGATTATTTCTCCCACTCCACGTTCCGTTAAGGTGATAACGAACACATCTATGGCATGCATGTTCAAAATTTGATCAATCCAGTTATATCTGTTATGCTAAATTTCGAATCTTCAAATACTCGTCTAATGACAAAGATAATCCGTGTTTTAGGGAAAGCCTGTCAAGCAGGAATAGCGTTTCTTATCACGGTATCATCTTTGTAATCAAGACGAAATTATTCCTGATGAATGAAATGTGTTTTAGTATCCATAGGTGAAAAACTTATCTATTGGTTCACCTGCTTCCAATTCTTAAAACTAATGTTCCTATGTTTGTAAATTGTTTTAAATGACTCTTTTATCCACTATAATTCGCTGTTTATTTTGCCTTACGCCTAACGGTGTTACAATTTCTAACATAGTGGAAAATTCAGTATCTTAATACAATATTCCTATGTTTAACAAATTTATCCCAGTAGCTTTGAATCATTAGAGGAAGTCTTGTCTCGTAAAATTTATGTTGCCCAATCATAATTGTAGGAAAATTATTGACCGTAAAGTGACTCCCAGATATGATAATTAAATTTGGAACTGATTTAACATTCACTTGATAAATGTTGTTTAACTGTTTAGTAAACACTTGCACTCATTGTAATTTAGAAAGGAGAGCAACAGTAATAAGTTTTAACGCACGTTACAACACGTGTGGATTTATTTGCAAACATTGAAACAGTAGGGAATTGTTTATAGTGACATATTTTTGCTTAATCTAAACCACCTATACATTAAATTTTCATGGGAAATAAGCGCAAATTTACATTAAACACGCAGCGATAGAATTTTTTTTTTATTCCATTAAATACTAATTAATAGAGATCCCTTGGCGACTAGACAAAGGAGATAGCGGAGTTGCGCTCGTCTTCGCGTACATTGAAAGTTAGTTATGGAAGCCCCATAACCTCGAGGTTATAAATTTTGTGATTTAGCAGACTAAGGATACAAGATTGAATTCACTAGCGAGCAGGTGTGTCAGAATTTCAATCATTAGCTGTGCGATATATGGCAACTTAAATATTTTTATGATCATGTTATCCGTGAATCATTAACTCGGTGTTTATCTCCTATTATTATTATTATTATTTTTGACAAATATATTCATTTAATGATGAAGAACGAAATTAAAAGAAATTGAAAACCTGGGCCGGTTTGAGGCACGTCTGCTTTCACATCGAAAAATTACAGACAGGCGGACGCCAAAGTGAAACTATAAGCGAATTTTTTAAAAGCGCCAAAAAGAAGAAAATTAATTCTATTGATTGTACCTGCCAAAATTTCATATTAAATTCTTACGTATTTTAAAATGCAACATTATGATCTCTGTAAGTAACTGTTAACCCAGAAATTTTGTAATTTTAGTCTCTTTTATTTCCAGATGGAAAGCTGCGAGGATTGCTGAGTGTGACGGAAACCTTGAAAAAAACTGACTATTGTGCGACTTGTAATTCGGGAGTGTTTTGTTACGAAAATCAGTATTTTTTATTTAGTGTATATTCAAAAGTGAAACTGTGAACCAAGGAACGAACAGTTCGTGCGTAGTGTTTCTTCAGTTCCAAATCAAGCCTTCGGAGAGAATGCAAGTCGCACCGGAGATGTCGTGCGTCGACGCAAGGACTGCGCAGCGTCCAAAGGATTCGCCGATGGAATGCATTCTCCCTAAGGTCAGTAATTAATCGACGCAGATGGCACTCCCACCGATGGACGACGGACGATGCTCCGGCCCCAGCGAAGGGTAGAAGAAAATTTCTTTACCACTAACCTTTAACTAACGCTTTAACTAATTTAGGGTAGCATTAGTGTAAGACTGACGTAACAGAACATCTGTATGCGTCAGTCACTTTCGTATTTCGTGTTTTCTAGGTGCGAATTGTTTTCATGTTAGGCACGTTAGGAAATAATATTTAGGGAATCTTAAACGCATAATTCTGATTTTGTTCTTGTTAGTTAGCTTTAACACACTAATAACTAGCAATTGTGCATATTATGTTCACCATTTCTCATACAATGATGTTTTCCTTTCACACCGCAAATGGGAGCCCATTGCCAAGTCGCTTGCATAAGGAGAATGGTATATTTTCAATGATTTGTTTTCGTGTATCGTATAGTTATCAAATTTTCTTTACAAAATTAAACGAGTTGTATTGTGTGCTGTTTTCCAATAATCCCTTAAAGTGTTTCCATATCGAAACTGTTTAGTACCTCAAATTCTTCCTCGTCAACTCGTTATCTCTCTCGCGTTTGTATATGCGTAAGGTTTGTTTTATATTAACGTCTATGTTGATCAAAACTTTGAAAGTCATCTGACAAAAAATTCCCAGCGAACCATGGACGCTATAACTTTCTTGGACTAATATAATCATAAAAGTTAAATTTTAAAAAAATATTTCGAAATATATGTTTAAAAAAATTTGTATAAGTGGGTTTTAAAAAAATCTATATGCTTCTTATTGAGAAATAATACGTGGAGGCATACATTACGCATGTACAGTATTATTTTATGTATTGAAATACTGGTCAAAAAATTATTTTAAAAAATGTAGAAAATATGAGATTTATTAACCTCACTATTTCCTATTTACTTAATGCTTCATATAATGTGATTTCACAAGATTTTGAGGAACATAACTATCACGCTATGTGAGGTTTTACTGCATATGAGAAATGCTTGCATGTTAATTTTGTATTTATAAGAATATTATCTGTAAAATAAAAATGTTTAGTCACTTTACACTGAACTGTCTTCAAAAGAAGCAACATCATTACTTACATCTTATTGTTAGTAAAAAAATATTATTTTACTTAATGTAAATAACATTTCGGAAACTGAACTTAAGGTTCAACAATGTGTTGACTTAAAGGAAAGAGTGTTCAGGGGTTCACTGAGGAGTCTAGAGATCATAGAAACGTAAGTGCTACATATTGTGCCAACCCCAAAAGGGAGATGGTTGCAAGCTAAAAATACTTCTACATTTCTGATTTGCAAAAGTATTAATGACTTTATAGTAATTCAGTGACATTAATTGATCCTTTTCCTTTGCTAAACTTCAAATCAATCCGTGACCATGGTTGATCGTAGAGACATTTTACTTCTTTTAAATGTGGAGATTTACTGTACTTACCGCACTGCAATTTGTAGCCCTGAATACAAAAAAGATCATACTGCAATGTCAATGTTTAGGTATATAGACTATTTTTCCTTAGTAAATTTCCATAGGTTTAGAAGTGAGATAGTATTACATTCACTGGTTACAAAACTACAGACAATAATCCCAAAAAACGATGTTTCTTTCAAGTCTAGTGGATACTAGAAATATAATTGGTTTTTACTTTCTCCATACGTAGTAATGGGAAAGTATTGTGATCACGAAAAAAATCGACTTCGAGATTTCAACGGAAATACACGTTTTGAGGTCCCTAGAACACGTTTAGACTATTTTCGGAATGATGTGTGTGTTTGTGTGTGTGGATGGACGGATGTATGTGATTGTGGACGCTCTAACTCAAAAAGTACTTGCCATATCGTTACCAAGCTTCATATATAACACTTGAGCATAAGCATAAAGAACTAATTAGTTTTTGGACAAAACGGTTAACTGGAAATCGAGGTTTATTCGAAACCCGATTCGGTTTTTGCGATATTTCTCCGTTAAATACTGGCATTATTTTATATACAATTCTACACAAAGATTATAGAGAATATAATTTCCTACAACTTTTATTTGAAACAATTTTCCATAGCAGTTATTTTTTAGGAATTATTTATAAATAATCGGTTTTTTCTGTTTCCGTCAAATATCTCCTTACAAACGTCGTTATATAAAAATGTTGAAAAACCTTTTATGTACCATCATATGGGTCATTGTTGCGAGCATAATTGCCTATCACGCGTTGAGGTGTAATTAACGCTAAACCCAATGTTTTAATATAACCATAGAGCTAAAAAATTCAAGAAATTGTACGTTTTCATTGATCATTCATAGGCAGCACAATTTAAAAAATCTGTTAAGATGGATTATTCGTACCTGAGACATTAGTTAAGGACAGATATGAACGAACGAACGTTAAAGAACCGTACCTTAAGCGTCTCGCGCACAATACTTTCGACGTAACAATGGCTCTTACGTCACTCTTTCAATAACGTCGCAAGCAATCCACATAACAGCTTCCAACCTCCCCGCATTCATGTCCATGCACTCTCATCAGCAGATTCCAGCATCCATTGTTCCACTATGTTGCTGGGATTCTCGTAGTCATAATGCGCCGCAGCTAACAATTTTCTTAATTAGTAAGTGCAGATGATCTTCTTTACTTGGGAAAATACGACTTTTTTTTATTTCTTATACTTCCAATTCACCCAAAGGGAGAACTTTGTCCAAAAACACGCCATAATGAAATTGCAATCCTTGTTAACCGAAGAGGATTCATTTCGTGATTGTTTCTCTTCGAGCGGACGAATTGAAAATCTCGAAAATTAATTTTCGCCTCTTTTTCAACGCACGTTTTTAACCTGAACGATTTTAAACACGTTTTTCCATCGCGAATATTAAAAAGTGTACACCCAGCGCCAACCAAATCAATGGCGTCGGCTTTGTGTAATTTTGTAAGGCACGGCACCAAAACTAGCTCTTCGACGAATTACCTAATGCGGGTAATTAGGTAAATCGTAAATAAACTCATTTTGATTTGCGCTCGAAAATTGAACTTTGCAAATACTATGCAGCTCAGATAAATAATTTTTCTATTAAACTAAACGATAAAAGTTACATTTTCGCTGTTTCTGCGGAAATGACCAACAACGAAGACCTATGAAAATTCCCTGATTTTCGAAATTCACGCTTTTTATAGAGGATGTTTGAACTGCAGTGCCAAAGATCCACCGAAAAAATACCAAAGCTATACCTACATTATTAAAATAATTTTTTAATGAAGATGCGACTCGATATTAACAAAGTAAAAGCAATCTTGAGGATTAGTTGCGAGGTATTGTTCTTGAGCAACCGCTCTGCTTCAGATATCTCTCTTGTCATCTACTTAAAAGTCCTTAGCATTGACTTGTTACTAGAGCAAAAGTAAGCTCGCGACAATGACAGCGAGTGGTTGAACCGCCCTGGAATCCCACATTTTTAAAAAAGATAATCGCCAGCTTCTTACGAATGGAACCAATTTCAAAGTAGTTTTCTTTCGGCAAATGGGAGGGAATGTAGAGGGAGAATTTAGATTTGAGTTCTGCGCTGAAACAAACACCTTACCTCGCTCTTCTCCACGGCTGCACGACAATATGTCTTAATCCAACCATTCTTTCGACTCGAAGCTGCGTGAAAACGATAATGCCGACGACGTCACAAAACTTTCTGAGATTCCCTCGCGACCTGGTTTCGTCACCCCGAAGTATGTCGACTCGTGGCGGTCGCCCTCGTTTCGAAATATTTTTGGAAAGGATGAGGAACACTGAAATGCATACCGAATTCGAAAAAAATCATTCGGCGTGGGTCTTTGGCGGTTTTTCTCGTGCTTTAATGCAATTGGTGCAGTTTAGTTTTTTCACACGCAGCGATTGACACCTCGTCGCTTCAAATGTTTGCGAATTCTCTCATCTCGTTCATCACGTGCAACTTCATCTTTCCCTTGCGCTACAAGTTATGTATGAGGCATTACATTTTATGTAAATTACATTCATAAAAGGCACAGTTTACTATATCACAGAATTGCATATTTAAAATTATTAGCATGATGTGCGACTTTCGTCTCACGTATTTCATCTCCGTATTCACAAACTTTACATTTGCGACCACCGATCTACGATTAAAAAAGTTCCAGATTTCTATCACGACCAATATTTTAGTACGACAGAGTTTCATCCGACATCTTTTTCGCGTGGCAAGCGTTTGACACAGACAGTTTACTTTATTTTTCCGAAACGTTCCAACTTTCCGTCTAAATTTGGCCGACTCCATCCACACCTATAAAAAATCTATGATTTGATTTCATCCGCAAGTAGCTTAATGTGTCATATTTTCCGAGGAGGCGTCTCGCGAAAATATCAGAATTCCATTCCACAAAAACCAAAGTAATCCCGAAAATTGCTAATTTCTCGAGATATGCGTGCCCTTAGAGGAAAAAACAGCGGCGACGCATTGGTTTGGCCGAAATGCAAATCCGCTCTTTGTTTCCGAACGCGCCTTTAATAAATAAATCACGCCTTCCCCCTTCCCCTCATTCCACCTGCTGCGAATTAAAACTTTCGCCTCCCTCCCCCTCTCCCCCCCCTCTCCCTCCCCCCCCTCCATCTCCCCTCACTCCCTCTCTTCGCTCGACAAAGCGACTTCAGTTTCTTCCTCTTCTTTTCCATCTTTCTCCGGAGAGAGAAATTTCCTTTGTATCCGTCGCTTTCCCGAAATAACCTGGAAAGTAACTCTCAAGGAATTTTCCTTGATTACCATTCTGAGTAATGAGGAATACATTTCTCTTTTGAATATTTTATTTTTTGCGGGCTTTTTTTCTCTCTCGTTTATTTTCTTTTCTCATTCTCGATGATATAGTCTTTTCTTAAACTGCGAAAACTTTTTAATCTCCTACAACCCCCCTCCTGATACCCCCTTCCCCTTCCGCCCTCCTCCCGCATCTTCCTCTTCGGCTCGACGCCTCTCCGCCCAAATCATTACCTCACTCTTTTGTTTTCCCTGCGATATCCCGATTCATCTGTCTCTCGCTGTTGCAGCCACGTTAAATTAGCGTAATGTTTCGTATACGTACAGCTTTCTTTTTTCCCTTTTGCAATTTGTTAACGATGCTCGACGTTCTAATTCATTATAGCCGTGAAATCGGCTACGACGTAGATGTCCATTAGGATCCGTATCTTTGTAAAATGACACGCGAGCTCAAATTGAAACTCGTTTAATTAAGGCACGTATTTTAATATGCAATTATTGTCTTGTTTTCGATATAATTTCATCAGTAATTTCCAATGAAGATATTGGATACGTTTAGAGAAATTTTTCTCTCGTGATCCGTTTAAACCGAATCTATGACAAAAAGAGATCAAACTCTGTTGTAGACAGGTTAAATTTCCTGCTCCGACTTTCCTAATGGTCACTGCGAAATATTATTATTAGAAGCAATTCAACTAAAAACCGACAAAATCAGTGACAGCAAATAAAAAAGTTATTCTACCAAAATTTTGAAAAGAAACAACTTGAACCGTATGATTTTTCATAATAATATTGACATTTTTAGTAAAGTGATCGACCAGATAAGCAAATGAAAGTAACTTTTATGAGATTTCTAAATTACTTTTCCTAAGATAATTAAAAATAAAACTTCAAATTCGTCGAATAGGTACTTCTACAATTTTCTCTTTTATTTATCGAGCGACTACGATACATGGTTAAAATGACGAACGATATTAAAATCTCGAAGTAATTAGTATTTCCCTCGTGAAAAATCGAGTGATTGCGACCTTAACTTTCGGAAATTCCTTTTCATTCACTACTCGACGAGTATTTTTTTCGTTTCCCGCTGTTCCCTTATCGACTTCATCCTGACACCTCCTTGCCCCCCCCCCTCCCTCTTTTCGCTTTCCTCATTCCCTCAGCTCCGCCTCTCTCAAGCAATGTCTCCCTCCTCAATTCCTTCCTTCTCCCCTCTCCCCCCCCCTTTCCCCTCCCTTCCCTGCTCCCCGCACTCCTCCCAGAGGTGAGAGAGAGCAATAAGGAATTACCTAGAGTAGTTTTCTCTCCATCTCCCTCCCTCAATCTCCTCCGCTTTCTCTCTCTCTCTCTCTCTCAAACATTTCGCCATGTCTCACTTCTTTTGTCTTCCGCGCCGTGCATTTTAACCCAACTTTTCTTTCATCGCTCACGTGCTTTCCCTAATGATTCTTCCCTTTTCGCTTTGCTTGATCTCTATCCGATCCTAGGGGAAATGGGATTGGGAGCGAGGGAAATGAAGTGCAAATGGCTGAAGCAGCCAATACGCAAGCGAGCGTGCTTTGTTTCTGACGCTCGGATTAAATTTGAGACTATGATTAAACACTCGATTTCCACAGAAATAATAAAAGCCGCCGAAGTAACTGAATTTCTCAGAATTAGGTAAAACTGCGTAATTTCAATTTACCCAAATTTGAAGAATTTACAGCAAAAAACTATAGCCTATGTAAATCCTGAATGAGCTAAAATGCATTAAGGAGGACGTGATTGGCAGGAAGGGATTGGATTTTATTAGAGTTTGAGAACTTTTGATTTTACGACTTTCCTTCGTTTATCACGCGTTTAATAAATAAATAAATTCGAGAGAAAGAGATTCAAATTAAGTAGGTTCGATTTGCACTTCGCAGGATATAACATCCACCAATGTGTGCAATGACGGCTCAAGAAACGCGATCGAATTTAGCGTTGTTATCTTCTTCCTAGCCATTAAAAAAATTCAGATCCAAACAGTCTCTCCAAATATTTGTTAACTTCATTCATTGAATGTCTCATTCGGCTATTTGCATAGAGCCTAAAATAGTTCTGTTAAGCGCAGGTTTTTGAGGATAGATGGAGTTATAAAACTTATGACAAGTTTTATGCTAAAATATGTGAAATAGTACCTATCTCAGCCGGCTACTTCTTCTGAAGTGTTTATATGAATTCGGAATGCGAGTGAAACTGAAGCGAGTCCGTCGCTTTTGTTTTAGATTAGATATC
Organism: Uropetala carovei; assembly: GCA_036926305.1. NCBI lineage: Eukaryota > Metazoa > Arthropoda > Insecta > Odonata > Petaluridae > Uropetala > Uropetala carovei. The sequence continues at coordinate 292,132 of JAXCHB010000290.1, forward strand.
TTTTCGAGGGGTCAAGTCGAAAATAAAATGGATGGAAAACACCGCTAGTGATTATTGCGATGTCATACTATGGATAAGAATCTCTTTAGCGAAGGAATTTCTCCATCTTTAGCCGGAGCAGAAAGAGTATTTTTAGAATACCCAAGAATGATATCGAACCAAAAGAGGTACGCATGAAAACCTTTTAAGTTTCACGAAAATAAGGAGCGAGAGGGGAAAGAGCAAAGGAGCGGTGTTCGGGTCCCGCAATAAAAACGCAAACTGCTGCATTGCGCACGCCTTTTTTTATTCCCAATTTCAGCGTGCCGCTTTCTTTGTTCACTCTGGTAATGCTCCTAGGAATCGCATCCCGAAAAAAAATCGCTAAAAGATGAGTTTTTTGCGGTGAATGCATTCCGAAAACGAGTTTAATGAAACTCCTCGCGCCCTGAGGGAGGACCATCGCGATATATACGGCTGGAGAGAGAGAGAGAGCTCTGAGATTGGCGTTACTTTTCGTGAATGGGTCCACCTTACCCTTCAGCGTTGCCCTTTTGTTTCGTCCCATTGCTTATTATTTTCTTTCATCCGCGCCACTCTCTCATTTGCCAAAGTTCGCTTATGTGCAATCTTTGGTTCTGTCTCCCATAGGGATGGAATATGACTCCCAACTGCACAAAGGCCAATGGAAATAAAAACGTGTTTCGAAAGGGGAGCGAACGAATGACGCGACTCCATCAGCGATTACGACGTACCCGTGTCGTGCACGCAAAGAGAGCTCTCTCTGCCTCTGCCTCCGTGATTAATTCCCTCTGCCGTATTGACTACGCCGCCTCCTTCCCTCCCCCTTCCCCATTTTCAAGCAGAAGGTTACGTCTGGTCCTTTTTCATATAAATATTTGCGAAAGAATCGGATTTATTTGCTTGAAGGCGCATTTTTTAACGCCATTTGATTTTGATGAAGCGGAAATCGCCAAGAAAAAAATTCCGATAAGTAAACTTTCAATTTACATACTTGAGCGCTGTTTGCGTCTAATTTATATTCCAAGATATAAATAAAACGTAATAAAAATTTTAATGATATATTTCATTTAGGCTTCTTTAGGTATAATCTCCATATTTTATGGAGTTGCACTATGTTGGTGCGCAATCCGTAGGAAGTGGAAGAAGTTATGAAAAATTCACGCGATTAAAAATTAAGGGAACAACCAGTCGCAGCGCAGTATTTATTCACGTAATCGGAAATTTGTTATTTTGAACTGAATATTACTTGATATTTTCATATGTAATGAATCGTCCGCGAGGAGAAAAGGAATCTGCCAGATCGAGGCTTTCTTAGTACGTTTTGTTGTTGATTTTTTGGACCCTAATGTAGCCATTTAACACATTGTTTATCTTAATACCTTCATAGATGTATTTATAGCTACCTCTGCCGTTAAATATACACTCATTAGATATTAAACTATTTCTGGCGCTTGGACAGAGGCCTTCAAGAATCACATCGCTCTCTTGCACACACTTTTCGACCTCTCCTTCGGCAGAGAGAAGTTGAAAGAGCCACCGCAACTTCCACACAATATTGCAAAGCTCCCTTCCATTCAAATAACGCGCCAAGCATAGCTGACTTCCTCTCTGTCCGCTAAGATTCGATTCTCGAAAGGCATTCCCACTCCTCTACCTACTCTTTCCTCATTCTCCTTCCTATCACCCCTCTCTCCCCCCCCGCCCCCTCTCCCTCCCCCCCCTCTCCCCCCCGCCCCCTCTCCCTTTTTCTTTCACATCCCGATATAACATATCACTCTGTTGGAACTTTCCGTCTCGCGGCGAACCTCACGAGTGCCTTGCTGCTGCATTGATGCCATCGTGCGATGAATTTAACGACGCGAAAGAATTTTAGGATGGCGGTTGTTTGTACTTGATACAAATGGCTGTAATATGATTTCGCGTGTTAGGTGGGAAAGAGTTTTACGCGGTGTCTGAGAATTTTGAGCGGATTGAAGAAGTCGAAGAATCCAAACAGAATTTGAAGAGATGATATCCATTCATCCACATCACGCCTTCCGAATTCACACCAGTGTATTATTTATTCTCTTTCTTCATCCGCACATCGTCGCCTCTCTCCCTCTCCTGATCGCGCCTCCACTTTGACTCTCACCTGATTGAATCAATTCATTTTAGAAAGTATCCTACGTGTCTATTCGTCCTACAACGCATCCCAAATCTTCCATTCAACTGTTTCATCGTCTTTTCAAACATTGTATCGCTCTCTCGAACCTTACGCAAAATCCTCCCGCTAACTCCTTTCCCCTCCATCCCACTCTTCCGAATTCCACCCCTCCCTCCGCCTCCCTCCACCTCCCTCCGCCTCCATCTCCCTCTCTCCCCCTCATAATCCCAGCTCCTTCGTCTCTCTGGGACTCCATTACCGCGATACCCACACCCACCCTAATTACTCAAAGTGCTTATATTAGGTGCTAGGATGGGGATTTTTGGGAAAGAGGGAATAAAAGCGCTGGAAGGGGAGGAATTTGGAGTGAGAGGTGGAGAGTGGGAGACAGGGTAGATAGGAGGGAGGGAGGGGTGGATTGCAGATGCCAAAGGGAGGGAATGGGGAAAATAAGACATCTTTTATGTCGTGCACCCCTCACACCCAAGCCCTATCTCATTTCTTTGGTCTCCTTTCATCAATACCATCATCCAAACACTATTCTCATTTTCTATCTGTGTGCTTCTTTTGTGGCTGCGTTTGCGTGTGCGGTGCGTGTGTCCAAATACTACGAGAAAGTACTGTTTAAAAGAATTAACATCTTGATCGCACCGATTATTTCAAGAGAAATTCTAATTACGGGAACGCGACAGTGGAGTAGTGAAGGAAACCATAGGAACGCAAAAATATATACAGGGCCAATCAGAGAAGAGGGGTCAGGAAGGCCATTTGGCCAGGGCCTCGATCTCAAGGGTGGCCAAATTCGGAGACTTGTTAATATTTTGGCATGTATGACATATCACTAAGTTGAACAAGAGAGGTTTAGTCAGACACTTCATGTTAGGATCAGAATTAATTTCATTTAATGAAAAAATAAATTTTTAAATTTTTATTGTGGCCAAGGGCCTCAAAATCTGGAAAAGGGCTTGAGCCTCTATGACTCTCCGAAAGGGCCTAACTATATAAATATATTTCAGTATTTCCAATCGCTTATTACTTTCTCCATACGCAGTAATGGGAAAGTATTGTGATCATGAAAAAAATCGATTTCGAGATTTCAACGGAAATAACGTTTTGAGGTCCCTAGAACACGTTTAGACTATTTTCGGAATGATGTCTGTGTGTGCGTGTGTGTGTGTGTATGTGATTGTGGGCGCTCTAACTCAAAAAGTACTTGCCATATCATTAACACTTTGGTATGGGCACAAAGAACTGATTAGTTTTTGGACAATAACGGTTAACCGGAAGTCGAGGTTTATTCGAAACCCGATTCGGTTTTTTGCGGTATTTCTCCGTTAAAACATCATTATTGTATATACAATTCTGTACAAAGGTTATAGAGAATGTCTTTTCCTACAACTTTCATTTGAAAAAATTTTCCACAGCAGTTATTGTTTAGGAATTATTTATAAATAATCGGTTTTTTCGGTTTATGTCAAATATCTCCTTAAAAACGTCGTAATTGATAATCTTCGTGAGGACCAAAGTTGTAGAGAATAATATTTCTTCCAAGTTTTGTTTGAAACAAATTTTCGTAGAACCATCCATGTCGGAGATATTTGGTTTTTTCTTAATACCAGTATACAGCGCCAGCACCATGTAGCGGTGAATTCTGTAAACATATTCAAAATACATATACCTAATTTACGGCAATAAGGACGACTGTATTCTTTTATGATACGAAATGATAAATTTGCCTCATAATGCTATTCATAATAATTTAAATATCTATACCCCAAATATGGAGAAAGTCGTGTGTTGGCCACATCAGATTTTATAAATATACCGTAGACATTTTGTTCATTCAAAAAACGACGTAATCTCGCTTGTGTGTCGGCATACATATTTCTGGACAACATCTTTCAATTTTATTTTGTGTGCCACAATGTGTCAACCTTTTAAGCTATTCATGACAAAATATTTTCATACATTCACCTCACAGTAGTATGAAAAGTCGTTGATACCTCAAGATGAGCCTACGAGTTAGTTGTACTGGAATTTTCAAAATAGTTCCTCGTCCTCAAATGTAGTGGGAGAGAGCGAGTTTGCTCAGTCGTGTGTGACATTATTCTATGATAGCGTGTGAAAATGCTGAAATCGAAATGCTAGTAAGGGATGTTCAATCATAAGAAAATATAATTCGCTACTTTGATTATGCTTTCAGTGATTAAGTTGCAACAGAGTCCCGATTATCCGAGGCACATGAGAAAACAAGTAACAATTTAAAAAATCAAAAATAAACTTTTTGCTTTACAAAATAGGCGGTCTTAAAAGGATAAAACAAGAAAAATTTCAGACTGTTTATTCGTTGTAAGAGATTTTGATGTCATATTCTTTTCATTACTGTTGCTTTACATAAAATCCTTGTAGCCGTTTTTGAGAAAATAAAATTATTGTTAAAACTGTCTAGAATAAACGGCCCTTAATTATTCTTCAATTTCAATTAATTCTTCATAGATTCTATTCTATATTATAAAATGCCTAAGTACGAGATTTCATTCATTTTCGCTCTACCGCTTAGGCTCTAGAGCCGCGAAAAGGCGGACAGATGGACAGACAGACGGAATTGCGAAAACCTCTTCTTCAGACTCAGGTGCACCTAAAACGTATATTTCCATCAAAATCTCGAGATCGAATTATTTTGCGATTATAATACTTTCTCAATATACTTCGTATATGAGAAGTATAAATGTGTTTCCTATTAACTTTGTATTAGACTCCATTTACTCCAGCTTCTGGATTGAGATTATTACGTAAATAGTAATGAAAAGAATATGACACAAAATCTTTTATAACAAACAAATACTCTGAAATTTTTCTTGTTTTATCCTTTTAAGGCCGTCTATTTTGTAAAGCAAAAATATTTTATTTTTTAATTTTTTTAAAATTCTTAATTGTCTTCAAATTATAACAGCTAAAAGAGTAACATTCAACGAAAAATAACGAACGTAAATAATTTACCTCAATCGCTATCTTGCAATGATTGATGTCGAAGTTCGTGATTTGTGGAACTTTGACTTCTTACGATTCTAGCGCTAGTAGGCTAGTCAGTTTAAATCACAAAGCAAATAAGATAAGAAACCCGGTACCGGCATTATCCTACTCTTTTCGAAAATACCATGGAGGACCAACGGCTTTACGTTCCTTCCGAAGGATGGAGCGTTGATTCTCGTGCTCTCCCCTAAACATGTAAGTAGAGGGCCGCAAGATCTATTGAAAAAATCCCACTTTCGCAAGTTTTGAAAGCGGAGGTCAACTCCTTCGCCGCTATGCCACGGCACCCCATTTCGCAGGTTTTGAAATTTTGAAGATAATTTTCTACCCAGAAGCTATCTACCGCAGCGTGAGGAATAAAAATACTTTCCCAAAGGAACCATGTACTGATAACGATATGTCAATTGTTTTATGAAAAAGTTCAAATTTTAAAAACTAATAGTGAACATTAACCCCTCAAGCGCGCAGGACATTTAAATATAATACGTCACGCAGGTCGGAAGAGTTTTCGGGAAATTCGCAGTTTTTGCGCGAAATCATATAAAAATTCGTAACTTATTAGATATTTATGGAATTTGACTGAAATATTTTGAGGTTTTACGTAAAACTGTGTATATTTACCTATGTTTTTCACACCGTCTTAGTTATTATTATTCGCGTGAAATACCTCGATGAATTCTTTCACTCAATCACGGAAGCCATTTACTCAGTTTTTCTTTATTCAAAGTTTACGGAGTACTTCACATCTACTGTTTTATCTTGGATTTCAACTTCTTCCCCGTAAGTTTTTCAGAAAAAAAAACCTTCAAATAAGGCTTCTTACCCCTCAGCGCCATCCTGTGTACTGGGTACGCCGCGGAGATTGCTAGCTTTCTTTATTTTTTTGACACAGTAAATTTTCTTAAATATGGGTAACCTTCATAATTTTAAAAGAGGAACCTTTGGCCTACCTATTTATCGTCATTCTCTGATCTTTTTGTCTTTTTTATTAAGGTTTCACTCAGACTGATTTTTTCAGAGCGACGAGAGAACATTTTCCGCGCGGTACAAGCGTCAGCATATTTCCCACGCTTTCCATATCGCAAATATCTTGGAAATACAAAAGATAAATACAAAATATGATCCTCTAGTCTGTCTCACTCTAGCTATATTCCCTCATGAAATACTAAACCAAGCACATGGTCCAGACCTCCTCCTCTCTCTCCCTCTCAAAGTGATGACACAATATAAAAACATGTCTCAAGAGCGGGATAGATGTCTATATCCTCTTCTTACACCTCACAGTTGCTTTCGTGCAAAGATTTTGTTGAGTAGGGGCTTTTTTAGAAGCCAAAATGCCCCAATTCTCCTATCTACGTGAAAATTTAATCACAAAACTTAACGTATAATAAAAGTAAAAAGAAGGAGAGGAAAAATTACAGAATTAAGCACAATAGGAAGGCCAAAGGTTCCTCTTTTAAAATATATAAAGATTATCCATATCTACGAAAATTTACTGTGTCAGAAAAATAAAGAAAGCTAGCGACCTCCGCGACGTTCCCAGTACGCATGACGACGGCATGTGGGGTTTCCGTCCGACGTTCCCAGTACGCATGACGACGCTGACGGGTTAATGAGGTATAAAATGACATAATAGATATAAGCTAAAATTTTCGTTATATATTGATCAAAATGACAACTCACGTTGAAATCTATATTTCCCGCTATCATTTCTAACGTAGAGGCAAAGAATGCTATGACTATGTGGTACTACTTCAATTTCTTACTACTATAACGCCCTCCCCCCGACACCAACAGCGCCACCGCAACCAAATCGACTTTTAGAAAGTTTGAACTTTCACAGTTTAACTTCTAGATGAGATACGAAATTGTTTATGGACTAAAAACCACGCCATAAGCTTTCAAGCGACGTAACACTCCTTACGATGCGATCATTCGTTCAAAAGATATGAGGGAACAAAAAGTGGTCTACCCCAAAATATATACATATATAAGTAAACAAATAAATATCGGACGAACGCATATAAAAGATTTTTTAAAACAGATAAATTTTAAAATTGGAAAGTAACCTATTCGATTAAATCGCATAAAATATACACCGATTGGGATATTTTGATAATAAATACAATTTATTCCACATTAAATTTTTTTTACTTTTATTTATTTCAACAGATAGTGCAACTAAGGTATGTATTGTCATACACAGTGTATAGTCATATATAATGAACGTAGATATTGGGAAAATATGTGACGGCTTTGGTTAATGGCATATCGTAGGAAAGTCGTCACCTATTTTCCTGATGTGGGCAACGTTCCGTATAATCCGAGTTTTTGATTATCCTAGGTCGGTGCGGTCCCGTCGATCTCGAATAACCGGCACTCTGCCGTAATTTGGAAAGAGATTTACGAAGGTAACTTTGACTAGAGTGATTAAGTGATAATATGATATGGCGTATGGAATAATAAGGAACAAAATTGCGCTGGTAAATAAGGTTTAACTTTTTAAGGTGTTTTAAAATGTTTTTGGATTCAGAAAGTGAGAAGGGCAAGAGACGCGATAGGAACAATGAGAATCATTTTGTAAAGAGAGAATACAATCAGGATATATATATATTTTTCCTTCACAGACTGGCAAAAGTATATCCAACACAATAGTAAGGGAAAAAATTAGATAAAATAAGAAATGAAGAGTACTATTGAACACGTTTATTGTTATTATTATTTCAGATTTTTTCATCTAAATATATAGTGAATGTAAGAGTAGAAAATAATTAAATATCATATACCTAATAAAAAAATCACTAAGTTTTGTCGTGACTTCATTGCAGGCTTAGTCGATTTTAAGCAGTGCTATGATCCGCCATTTATGGCTTTCCAACCTCTTCTCCTCCTTTCCCTCGCCCACTCCCCATTCTCATCCTCACCCTCTTTTCCACACACTCAATTTCCTTCTAACCGCCTCTTTCTTACCTTCGCTTCCGGCAGCTAACTCAGCCAATGAAAACCAATTTCGTCACTATAAAGCAGGCGCGATAGAATACCAAGTTGGACCAATTAAGGTGGGGAGAATGTTTTCTGTCTTTCCTGCCTCCCAATTTAGTCCCTCCTTTTTATCTCTCTCTCTCTCCCTCTCTCTCTCTCCATATCTCCCTTTCTTTTCTCGCTCTCTCTCACACGCACACACACACGGAGACGCTCACTACCCACGCTTCGCCGAAGCCGCTGGCCCACCTCCCTCCCTCTCTCTCTCTCTCTCTCCCCTTTCTCATCCTTCCCTCACCCCCTTCTCCTCCCTTTCTCCTCAAATCTCTTCCTCCTACTCATTCGCACCTGATTTAGGGTGTCCAGATGATGACGATAATGTTCTGAGGAAGAAAAAAACAGGACATAACCAATAAAGCCAGGAAATGTTATTTGCAGTAGTTATGTGTACTTGAATCCATTTCGCGTGATTTGAGTGTAATAAGAAGTGGATGGATGAAACTATTTATTCGTTTAATACGTTTTTTCTACAAACTTCATTTCCAAACAAAAGGTTAAACATATTAAAACTTGTAAATTATAAATTTTTATCACACGAAAAACAAATCATTATCAAATGCAACACTTAAAGACCAAGAATTTGGTCATAGAAGAAGTAATAAATAAGAGCGTATAATGGTCTATATCTAACAAAAGAGAAACACATCCGGTCGTCTTCGATGCCCAAACAAATATCACGCTAGAGTTGTCCATGGGGAAACATTGGTACAAGTTTTGAGACGCTGTGACTCTAGACGACATATTATTTTCCGTTCTAAACTGCCACACCGAAGACAATTGTGAAACATTCATTCAAATTAGTTTTGATTGAGCTCTTCTCATGATATATATATATTTATTATAACAAAAGAACCACAATTTTATGGGTAAATATCGGTTTCATTTATTTTATATGTATGTATTTAAAAAATAGTACATCTATTCGCTCAAACCCAGTATTTTATTATCAAACTGGCTTTAGAACCAATAGTAATAAATTATATACATAAAATATTTTTTAATTTTATAAATGAGTAAATGATGTAAAGGAATAATACAGTGTAGTGAAATTTTCTGACATTAGCGAACAATTTTTTATTCAAATTAATATTAAAAGTGGCGTGTCATTGGTTTAGAACGATTATATGTATAGTGAATATTTTCCAATGATTACTAGTCATTAAAAAAATCACATTCCAAAAATTAGAGCCTAATAAAATCTGCTTATTTCAACTCGGAAATTGCAGCCTAAATATCAACAACGATAATACTAAGTTTTCAAACGTGTGAAGTATAATTTCATCGCGTGAAACAATTCTGGTACGTATACATTTAGAGTGACGCCTTTTATAAAACTCGAGAAAATTGCATCTCAGAAAACACATTTCATTTACTCTGCAACAAAATTCAGTGTGCAGGGGTAGTAGATAAAGAAGCGCGTTTCACGTTCAAAACGAAAAATAGCACGTCGTATATACTCAGGTGGTGCGAGCAGCAGGAGAGAAAAGAAACTCGCAAAGACACTCCGGCCAGAGAGAGAGAGAGACGTGAGAAAGAGAGAGAGAAAGAGACGTGAGAATGTTTTCAAAGAAATAATGCCCGGTCCAGTTTTTAGCAAGGAGATCTTTATTTTATTTCCACGAACAAGATGGGATGGGGATGAGATTGTGGGAGAGGGGAAAATGGAGGAGGGAGGAATGAGAAATCTGACGAGTCTTTTGGAATGGGAAAGTTGCGCGGAGACGAACCGAAGAAGTTAATGGGTGTGCCTCGGCGAGAAGGGGTTTGAGGAGGAGGAGGAGGGGGGGAGGGGAGAATTAATGGGGATAAAGAGGGAGGGGAGTTGAAGGATGGTTAGGTAGATATCTGGCGCGATGCGAAGAATACGAGGCTGACGGCATAGCGTTGGAGGGGGGAGAGGGGTTAGGGTGGGGGAGGGGGTTTTAAGGATGGGGGAGGGAGTTGGGGTGGTAAGGGAAGGTAGGGTGGGAGGGGGGAGTTGAGGTGGTGGAGGAAGTAAAGGTGGGGTAGGGAGGGGCAGTACACCGCGGGAAAGGGCGTTAAAGAGTGTTTGGGAGTGAGAGAGAGAGATTACAAAAAAAGAAGATATAAGAAGCGAGGAGGAGTAGACTTTGTGTTTCTCATTAAGTGATTGCGGTGGAAAGGGGGCTTTCCGCATAAATTACTCTGTCCCGCTGTGAATTCTAACTCGAAATCTTCATTTTCCATCAAACGACAATTCAGTTCCAGAAGCAAACAGAGTTATTTCTGAGAAGCGCCGATGGATCAAAACGATTAGTTGATAAAAAACATGTAAATTACATTTTGAACTGAAATCTTTTGAAGTCTCGTTTATTTTTTGCGATATTTCCAATGAATTTTGATTTTTTTCCCGGTATGGTTCGCACGTAGTGGCGGAACGACTATGAACAATTTATTAATTTTCGGTTATTTCTCATGACAACATATACGGATCAGATAATAAAATCCATTGCATTTTAATGCTTTAAGGAAAGACTTCGAAGCATTTAGTTCTCTTAGCTTTCATCACCAAAAAATTATCAAAGTCACATGATAGCTTATTAGAAAATGGGGCAAGTGAAATATATTCGCATCGCACAGATTAAATGTCCAATCGAGAGATATCTATTGAAAGTTTCATTGTTTGCTATAAAACTAATAATTCCTCAAAAGCATGAAAATTAATCCAAATTACTCGAGGAGATGTTTTATTCTCGGACGAAAAGATCAATGGAGTTTGTCCAGTTAAGCATAATGATGATAGCGCTAACGCGCGCTATAAAAGTATTCTATGGAAATCGAAACAGAACGTAAATAAAAGGTGATTAATTTGGCTGAGTGTGTCTGTTGAGGTCACTTTGACAAAATTTGAGAAAGAAATACGAAATGAAAGCCTTTGCTTCTCTTCCGTGGAACGGCATGGAGATCATAATACATCTCGAACGTATTTGTTATGCTTTCAGCGCAAACTGTTCATTTGTTTTGACAGGTACTTCGAACTAATTAACCTGAGATTTGATTCCATTAATTTAATATGTTTGAAATGTACAATCTTTTTCCACTATTCCACGTATCTTTAGAAATTTTTTAATGTTCATCCATTTCCACCGTTGCTGTAGTTATCATTATACTCGATCGTCATACAATCAATACGTCAATCTTATTAGGCTATATTATTATTATTATTATTATGAACATCTATATGATGAATGTGTGTTTTCGAATCTATTCAAATCGAATCTCTCGAAACCCGTTCATTTCGCCCTCCCGAAAAACAAAACGCAAAAGACAGTGCAAAGAGCCTTCCACGGAAGGTGTTTTTCTCTTTGGAATAATATAATCCAGCCACACCCTTACACTCTCTCCGCCCTCTCTCTCTCGCTCCTCCTCCTCCTTCCCGCCCCTCTCCCTAGATTTGCAGAATCCCTTTCATTAAATTAAAAATGTGTTCTTTTCCCTCTCCTCGTCTCGTCATCGGAATTATTTGACGACGTTTGAAGTCTTTCTCGCGTAGCGTTTTTCTTTTGACAGGTGAAGGGCGTTTTTTAGATGAGTTAGCGTGGTTTTCTTTTTGTAGGTTTTCAAAGTATCGCGATCAATTTCCGAGCGCTACACGGTATATTTGTGAATGTTCCTCGAGCCCAATTTCCCGCAATTTAAAAGAGCGTCGAAAAAAAGCACAAAATTTAGTTCGGCCGCGATTATTATCCCTACTTCTCTTGTGTGATTGGATTCTTTAATTAAATCGAAAAGGGAAGAATGGCGTAAAATGATGAGATTAGAAACGCCGTTCCATCATGAGTTCGTTGGCGGCATTATATTCGCGATGTAGAAGTCGATAATTAAGAAAATAATTAAATGCTTGTTTCCACCGGGAATCTATAGATTTTAATTTTCGTCTATACTTGAGCAGCAGGAGAATTCTAGAAGAATGAGTTATAGGAATTTGAACAGACATGAAACTATGACAAAGTTATTTTTTTTACTTTAGTAGTATTTCAATATAAGAATATCCATATTTTATGCCCAATTCCTTAAAATTATCGAATTGAAAAAGATTACATCTTCCTCTGAAAATGCACAGCTAACGGAAAAAATGATTTTTAGCAATGATGTCTGAGATGATGTCGATAGCATATAGAAAATACATAGCTCATAATAATTTTACTTAGAATTTCAAAAATGCACTCGAAAACGATGTTTTTTGTTAGGATTGGGATAGAAAGGCAGAGATTTCAGTTTAAAAAGAAGTAAGCCTCCGTTGGGTAGATAAATGAGCTGGAAGGGCTCCGCTCGACTTTTTGCAGAACTACTGCTCGATAACGGCGTCTGATAACATTCCGAGACATTCGAAATTAAGAACCCATACCGTTTTTCAAGCTCCAAACTGCCTCCCTCCTCCCCCGTCCCTCTCCATATCTCTTTTCCTTCGTCCCCTCCTCGCTCCCCGCCCTCCCTCCACACACCAGCTCCTCTTATCTCTCATTTAAAAATTTGTGTCCCAAACGCTCTTTATTTTGCCTTCTTTATCGCACAACATACACCTTTCCTTGTTTTATTCATCCCGTTTCCCTCCCCCCTTCCTCTCTTCCTTCTCCCCCTCTTCCTCTCTTCCCTCCAACCCTCTCCTTCTCTCTCTCTAACTCCGCCCACTCTTGACATCTTTCTTCCGCGGAATGTGGGAAAAAACGTTTTACTTTATCGGCGGCCCGTCCTCTCTGAGTCTCTGAAGATTGCCGGCACTTTAATTGAAATGTCTCATCCTCCATCCGCGAGAGGGAACTGTATTCCGCTTTCCCGACGTTACTGCGGTAGTGTTTTGTTTTTATTTAAAATCATTTTTTCTTCTTTTTTCGCTTTCCGTCACGGGTCTCGCACACTCCCAGCTTCGCCTCCCTCCCGCCACCTCCTCTCTCCCCTCTCTCAGTCTCTCTCCCGCCTCCTTTGTATTCCGTATGCCCCTCAAAACAGCCTCTGCGTCTCTCTCATTTATCACTCTTTTTATCTAACGACCCCGCTGGCGTTCTCTGGGTTGTCAGTCCTGGGAAGAGCGTCCCTTGATTTTCATTTGTTTTTTTCTCTCTCTCTCTCTCTCTCCTCTGTCCCCATCTCCACCCGCTCCGAATATTTTTGCCTCCCCACCGGCGGGAGAGATCTTTTGTTTCTACCATTTGTCTACAACTGACTATCCCTTTACGAGGAGCGATTAAGCGAAACGTGATTTTTCGGAGCTACTTGGCCATATTGCTTAGAATAAACGTCGTGATCTCCTTCGTACCTTTTATGTTGAAGAACTTTTGATGTCACACCGACAACATTAAAATCTGTGGTGCCGCTGAGTGCACATAAGATTTTAAAATCCCAGTAATACCTGTAATTGTATTTTGTAACTATTTGAGTTGAAGCGTCGATTTTTGTTTCTTTGGAAGTGAAAACTTACTTTCACAGAAAGGAAGAGCCACCATTCGCTGACAATTTCGAAAATGAAAATTAAAGAATGTTGTAGATAAATTTTCCATTTTTTTTTATTATGACCGTTATCAGTGTCAGGCTAGAATATTGATTCTAGCAAAAAAGTGAGTTTCTATGCCTGCCTTGCGTTGATATTCTGCACTGACTTTTTAACGAAGTATTCATAGAATTTTCAGCCCAATATTCAAGGACTATACCGATCCGATTCTTCGCAGCGTTTCTGTAAGCTGTGCAAAATTAAATTAAATTTTAAAAGTGTTTCCACGGTTAAATATTCTCTATATTTACGCTGAAAGTCGTTTCAGTTTGCGCGAGGCATCCGTTACATTATCTAATATTTTGATAAAACAATCATTTACAATGTGAATTTTATCTTTATAACTTTGATCCTGTTAAAATCACCATCGATTTGATTGACAAATAAATTATCACCAGATATATTTTTCTGGCTTTTAAAAACAGGAGATTAACTTTTTTGTTCGTATGTACTCGTTACTAAGAATCTGAAGTAGAATATTTCACACTTAAAACACTCGTAGTTAATTAAATTGCTACGAGTATTGATGCGAGAGGTCATTCCTTTGGAAGCGGTGTTTTGTCACTCTCTATAAATTCCATATCAATGGCTTATCACAAATAACACACCATCGAGGACATTCATCCTCCTTCTTATAGGCGAGGCTTATCGAAAACGCGCGGTGTTCCACATGTCGCACGAGAAAATAATGAGAGATGTTGTTATCATTTTAAAACAATATGCTGGAATGAAACTTCAACATCAACTGGGAACAACTCGATGCATTTTTGTTAGCGCAAAACAATGGAATGGCGACTGAGCCGAGCATTTCCATTTTCATACGCCAAACTGCGATTTCTCGATCCTCTTTCCCGCCACAAAGCCGCGAGGAAACGAACCGTATGGACAAGGGTCACTACGCTTCACTTGCAACTGACCCCTTTCATACCGGAGGACTACCATTAGATTAGACTGACCAGATATGATATATTCGTATACGCGGGCGTACGTTTCTGTGTAAGGACATAAATGGAAAAAATATCAAATGTTTTCTTTATGAGAGGCTTTATGAAGGAATTTGAGGATTATATATATCTAAATAGCATCATAGAATGAATTTTCTATTGTAAATCCTGTTTAAACACATACTAAAACTTTCAGTTGGAAATTTTTCTGTGCACGAAAATTAGAAACAAAATTAATTAAAGTATTCTGGAATTCAGGAAAACTTTAAAAAAATATATTTTCGGATTCCTAACTCCCTCTAAAACCGTTATAAAATGCAATTTACAACATTTTGCTATTCCTATGATCAGCGAATCCCACTCTGGCTCGCTTCCTATTTTCATAAGTGCCGATCCAAATTGTTATTATGTCCAAATGAACCTAGCGCAACGAAATTGCCCCTCTGTAGCGGAATCTACCTGAGAGAGTTACTACATTTTGTACTCATTATCGTATGTCATAAAGTGTACAGTTTTTATATTATCCGCTTATTTTTCTGTATCTTTCACCCATTTGCAACGATATTAACTATCAATTTTTATCCTGTTCATAATTTTCCGGCTCTTGCCACAACTTCCTTCTCTATATCTATTCTCTCCTTCCTTCCCATTCGTTCGCCTCTTTCCCACCGCTTACTGTGAACTACGCTTTCCCCACCTCTTCCTCTTTACCTCTCATTCCCTCTTCTAGTACCCATAAATCTACTATTCTCCCTCTACCTACCTCTCTCCCTCTCCCTCCCTCATTTCCCATCTCCTCGGCCGCTTGGTGGCGCCAGATTTTGCATCCACATCCCGCAGCTTGTCCTTGTCGAGCAAGCTGTCGCCTTCCTCCCTCCCCTCCCCTCTTCCTCCCCTCTTCACCCCACCCCCTCCCTCCCTCTTCCTTCCTTCCCCTCTCTTCCTCGCTAGGATCACACCAAACTCTCCCTCCTCCTCCCCTACATTTCTATTTCCCTATTCTCTTAAGCAATTGTATTTCGAAATGCGGATTAAATCCTACATATTGTTCAGCACTCCCTGCATAGTTTCAGCGTTTCTTCATCGGGACTTATTATAAGCGAGTTATGATTAATGTCGGTTTTTTAAAACTAGTATATCTGAAACTAAAGGTTGTGTTCATAGAAATCCTTTTTTGTTGCAGGAGGGTATTCTTAATAATTCCACCTGTGAAGAACTCTATCTTTAATCCTATTCATAATAGGGTAAAAATAACATTGTCCACCTTTTGATTTTTAAATGATAATGATAAAAAAATATAATTGCCAAAGTTTTCGCTTTAGGATGTAATTTTACATCCAATACTATGCGTACATTATGACCTGTTCTGCAATTGTGCATATAAAAATGTCCGAAATTTTCGCCATACTAGGAAATCTGGCTTCATTTTATACGCATGTAATTACGTTTCATGTGAAAATTTCCGCATTAGTTAATAAAAAGTAATGGATGATAAAATTAATATTTTAGTTAAGAAAATTTTTTTAAATTTTAGAATGTAGAAAATTGTTCATCTCGCATTTAATGCGTGCGTATGTGATTTTCGTGTAAAACGCAGCTCGTAATGTAATACAGATCTCAGAGAATTGGATGCATATCCGTGCACCAACTGATAGTTCAAAATTCATACCGACGACGACCTAGAATGTCTCGGTTAATTCGAGTTCTATAGAAAAATTTTTAAAATAGTGATGACAAAATTTAATATACTGCTTTTCGTCACTAATGGATGTAATACCACAGCGATTTTCAACAGGGGGTTCGCCAACCAAAAGTGGTTCGCGTAAACGTTAAAGTGGTTCGCAGCTCTAAATATAAAAACAATGAAGCCTTATCCGCCGTGGTAAACGTTTGTTTTATCAATTTTGGTTCATTAATATCCAACCTTATCAAAGAGTGCAATTAAATACATACTTATTACCACTTTGTACCACATATTTGTGTGAAAAGGGATTTTAGGTGTATACTCGAATAAATAATTAGTATAGAAATAGACTTGAAGTTGACGCAGATTTAATTGTAGCCATATCAATTATTTTTTCAGATTTTAAAAAAATGTGTGATGACAAACGAGCCCAAGTATCTCATTGATAATAAATTCAGAAATGGAATAAAGTCAAATTTTCTTTCGTATATATTTTTTGTTTCGAAAATGAATGCGTATTTACATTTGTTTTGTTTTACAAATAATTTATTTGTAGTCATAATTATTTTAAAATAAAAGTTAGTATAATTAATCAACTTTTGTGTACTATTAAGGTACGCCAAAGAAAAAAATTGGAAAACTTGTTCGTCAGTTGAAAAACACTGTAATACCATTATAACCCATTTTAGGAAGTACTAAAACGTATTTTCTCTTAATCCCAATATTTTTTCATGTCTTGTACCAAGAAAATTTACCTCCAATTCATGCAATTTAGCCACAATTAAAAACACTCTAACATAATTCCGTTAAACTCCATTTATCGTGACAGGCGATCGCAGCATTAAACACCCAAATCTGAGAATTTCGCGTCTCTCTGAAGACGACGATCGCGGAGGAACTCTTCCAAACCTCTACCATCTGCTGCGACCGTATATTCTCGTTGCCGCGAAACCAATCTTTAGCCTCGAACACTGCCATTTCCACGTTTCGCGCCCTATAAATATGCGTTAACTGCCCCCGTGCGCGCGCGCGTGCGTGCGAGTGCGGGCGGTGGTCGCGCGACACGCCTCTCTCTCCCATCGAAACTTTTGCTCTCTCCCATATAACGATTCGTCTGACGTTCCTCGATCGAGAATGCTTTTAATTCCCGTCTCTTTGTAACGTGAGACTCGTAACTCGAGGGAACAGCATGTAGTGCGATTACTGGTGTTATATAGCACCTCATCGCTTAAATGCTGCGACCGACTTTAGCAAACGCTGTAGAAAGGATTAACTTCGATGCCGGTGATTCAAAACTTAGGTGTGCGGTAAATTGAACGCGTCGATGTTATTAATTTCGAAAAAAAATATTGGTTAAATTTAATTGGCAAAAATTCGTCGATCAATATGGTTTTTACTTTCATAATGTTTTAATTCAAACCGCTGCATTTCCATGGAATGTTTTTCTATCTTTGCTTTAATTTTCTTCTTCCATATAATATCCATCCACTATTTTCGATCAGTAAACGAATGGATTCGTTTATTAATCCAAAAATTTTAACGATTCCTTATAATTTTGTATCGATTAATACAACGCGGGAATTTACATTTATGTGAAGTTGACTTTAAATGTTTTCGGAGGCTTGATCAACGATTCGTTTGAAACCACTAACGCGGGAAATAGAACTCTCCGTGTCTACGCGAACAAAAGTAAAACCTCCTTCAATCACTTATCTCATTATACCCTTCCGATCGAATTCCTCAGTTAAGGAGTTTGAAATCGCTATCATACACGGACGACATACTCTTTCTTGCGCTTTCCCTTTTTTTTTAGGACCTCGTAACCAATCGTTTTCCCAGATAAACGATCAGAAAACGAAATTAGGAGTTTCATAAAAAAAACGGCGTTCGATTTTTCTCGCCTTTGTCTTTCTTTTGTGTGTTTTTTGTTCTCTTTCCCCTTCCCCCCCTTTCTCTCTCTCGTCGCACCCCTCCCCTTTCTCCTTTTTCCTTCCCCATTCCTTCCTCGTGGCCCTGACGCCCTTCCCCCTTGAATATTCATGGCGAACCGTTCTGAGCGACTGGCTTGTGTTGTGAGCCCCGTGTACGCTACTTTTTTATCTCTCGCCGTTCTCCCCTCATTTGTTTACTTTCGTATTTTTTTATTTCCCTAGTTTTCCCCTACAGAGGGCCGACCCGTCGTATGTGTGTAGGAATGGGTTGCATGAGGAGGGATGGAAGGAGAGGTGGTGTAGGGGAAGGAGGAGGGTTTTATTGTAGAGGGCGAATATGAAGGGAGTGCGTTGTGTGTGTGTGTGTGTGTGTGTTGGTAAGTGGGTGGGTGAGAGATCTCCTTCTCTTTCCAGCGGGGATTAATGAGAAGGAGGGGGAGAGTGGGGATGTATGGGTGGAGGGGAAAGTGAGATTATAGGAATTCCCGGCTGTGAGAGGAAAAGAATAATTGGAGATAGGAGCGACCGAGGGAGGAAATAAAACTTTTTTTGAGAAATAACCTTAGCGCATGACATATATAATTGAACTCTCTTTATTCAAACTCTCTGCGAAGCCAAAATGTTTCAGTATGCTGATTCGGGGTATAAAAGACGATGTTTTGTTGCACTAAAATATGGAAGACTATTGTTTTCTCTTCCAACTTTATCTTTGTCTCTCTGTGTTTTACATTTAAAATAAATATGAAAGGTAGTTGGTGTATTTTTCATTTTCGAGGAAAGTATAACCATTTAAAATTTGTTGTCACGTTTACTTCATCGTTGCAGTAGTATTGTTTGGATAATTCGAAAGAATGTGAATAACATGAAGTAACCCATGAACTGTATCAAAATCCCAATGTTACTTATTTTATAAAAACTTAGAGTTACAGAAAAACCTCCGAATGTACCCGTGAAACTTTATGAATTATATATAGAATATCTTTGCGTGTGTCTGAGTAGGTAGTGTTTTAATTAAACTGGTTAAGGAAGGCCCAACTTTGTCAAATTAATTCACAATGAAAAAAGAAAATAAAACAATTCCGCACAACAGAATAACCTTAGTTTGCAGTGCCTTGGGTTTTTAAACTGCAAAATCTTCTTATGAAGAATACCTATGTTGCAAATAGGGTTTATATTTGGATATTAATTAATAAGTTTTAAAAATGACATTGTATGATAAAGGAAATGAAATTTGGGAACAAAATATTGAAAATTTTTAGAACTGATATTCGAAGAAAATTTGTTTTATAATAATATATATATATATATATATATATACACCTATCCCTCGGTAGATAGGTTCCGCAAAACTACCTTGTAAATCGAGACTAACATTTATATAGAAAATGGGATAGGTTCCAAGAAATCCTTATTATTATTAAAACGAATAATTAATCTTTTATTTGTACATATGTACGTATTTATTTATCACAAATTTCAATTCCGTCATTTATGTAACATATATATTGGATATGTTTTATTTTAACTAATCCAGATAATTATTAAGTCATTGATTAAACTTAATTAATATATACTTATAGTAATCATAAAAAATGCAAGATCCTCCAAATTAAAAGTTTAAAAACAAGAAAGTTTCACTCAAATTCATATAAAATGTCTTTTTATTCAGTATCTTCTTCGCTTGTTAATATAGCAACAATTTTCTCCTTCTTCCTCGGTTGAAATTCGTCACTACTGCCACTAACTTTCTCGGCACTAGAATTTTTTTCGAATTCATTTTTCATATGAGACATTATGATGGACCTCATTTAAATAAACTCCGTTATCAAGGTTTGTTTTTTATTTTTTCCCAATTCCTTGTAAATTTCCTGGTACGGAGCTAAGTAGTTTTTTAATTCCTTTTGAAATTTTAAGCTGCGATCCATGCTTGGATCATTATCGAGGAAATAATTTTCCAATTTTCTAGCCATTTATAGGCCTTTACTTATTGTGTCGATAGTGAATGTTGGAACTGGGTCATCGGAATCACTTTCAGGATCACTGAAAGTGGAATTGATAATCATGTCTAACAATTCATCTTCGTTCAAACCTCTTCCCACCAACAATTCTTCAATTTCCCCAACAGCCAAATCATTTAAACCTTCACCTTCCACTAGATGTGCTATATTAGTAATCTGAGAATATGCATTCTCTGCTGGTGGGATACTAGCACCACTCAAAACTACTTCGGGCCATATAGCTTTCCAACAGGCATTTAAAATTTATGTTTTTATTTCACGAACTGCCAACGCCATTATTTTCACACAATCTAAAATTGTAAAGTTTTTCTTGGCTGACACTAAGCGTATTGTCATCATCTAGTTCAGTGGTCTTCAACCTTTTTTGAGTCACCGCCCACTTTTACCATATGTTGTCCTTTGAAATAAGTTCACCGCCCACCCAGTGGCGTAGTGAGGGTTTCTGGCGCCCGGGGCAAAGAATAATTTTGCGCCCCCAGTAGCAAAGTGATGGTAATCCTAATACTAGTGGGATTGACGTTAGATGAGATTACCGAATACGGTCTCAGTGGTAATAGCAGTGTTTAAAAATTTATGATTTTATATATTTGATAAAATTAAACTTAAACGCTTCGCTGCTTCTGCGAGAGACTCCGACCACCCTCATGGGCCTTTCGATTTTACCGCAGCATGGATAGATTGTCGCTAGTATAGTATGATATGATACTATAGTTAACGACAAAATAACTGTAATAGTTGTACATAAAATATTTGTACAGAATATGTGCGCTTTTTTATAGAATTTTATTTTTCAGTGTAAAAATTAGAATAGCATTTTAACGCCCACCTTGAAGACCACTGATCTAGTTCATCCAGAACTGTTGAAATGTACTTTTTTTTATATTTTACTTGCTTCCACCATCTGTACCGTGTAAAACCGAGTCTCTTATCGTGTAAAACAAATCTGGTTACATTTTCTTGACCGTGTTAAACCGAAACCGTGTAAATCAAGTACCGTGTAAATCAAGGGATAGGTGTGTGTGTGCGTGTGCGCGCGCGTGCGTGCGTGCGTGTGTGTGTATAAAACTCATGAAAAAAGTGTGATTGCGATGCATCAGATGTGATTTACTGAATGTCTGTGAATTCTGAATTCAGAATATTAATGTAATTTTATCATTAAATTATCACTCAACAAAATATTCCGAAATCAAATTATTTAGTTAATTTAATTCCAGGGATATTTTAGCAATTAACGAGATAACATGTAATACTTTATAAAATCCTCATTAATAAATTTACATATTAAAATTTCCGAAATAATTTCATTTTAAGCTGTCAAATAAATATAACGAGAGATATGCAAGTATATCATTTTCCTAAAAGTTTTTCTTTATTTTAAAATTACAAAATTATAATTTTTAAGAAAAATTGTCTTTCTGCCGAAACATTTTATTGTGTTTGAAAATGAAAATCAATCGAACTTAAAGATTACGCAAGGAAATAAAAACATTTTCTGATATAATTAGCATAATCCAAATTTTAAAATTTCTCTGGAAAATCGTAAGTTTATAAGCCTAGTCATATTCACAAAGGGGCCTTATACAGAGTATTGGCGAAAGGCGTATCCTGTATTTATATAATACGATGAATCAGGCTCATTTTAACTTCCGTCATTCAGCAATTTTGAATTCGCACTCTACATCCTGTATACTCTGTCGAATCGTTGCCATATTACTCTCTCCACCGTTAAAGGCTTCTCCTGAAGGCAAACTTATCACGCCTCAGTCTCCTGCGTCACTAGTCTCCAACGACATGTATTTAAGGCAAATATGAGCTCTCCTTACGGCCACTTACGCTGCTTAAAATATCCGTATTGATGACACCATCGTGGACCACTGTGCCGTTTTCTTAAATTTTGTATTATATATATATATATAAAGATGACATTCATCGCGTTGTTACTGCCAATGTGTACTGTAGGTAAGCCACAATAAACAATTGTTTTGACTGTATATTTCACATTTTGGAAACTGAATACTGAAAATTAATGGGAAAAATTGGGGTAGTAGCTATTGATGTATTTATATGCATTTAGAAAAGAGTAAATTACAAATTTTCATTCATTCAAATTAACATTTAAATGAATGAAAATTTTACTTTGCGTATCAAACATTCATTCATAAAATTTCTTCGCGTAAAAACATTATTTGGTTTATTTTCTCTTTTTAACTTGTAAGAAACGTTAATGGTTAAAGAATTTACCGTATTTTTCAACAGCTGTTCATAAGCGTTATCTTCTTAATCCATTTGGTCGAGGAACTTTCTCTAACATTCTCATAATACTGTGAAATTTTAACGCAATATATTTACTTGGCAGTTTTTAAAGTTAATATGTTAAGGTATCGTGGTTTTATTCCCCTGCCAAAGACAGTATATACATATACTGCCCTCTCCCACAAACGACGAATCTCAGTCATCGTCACAAAGTCTCAGATTTGATAAGATAAGAATTTCGTGCCAAATGGCCGTTTTTTGTATTCGAGAGAGTTGCGCATCTGGGTTCATTCTATCGAACGCTTTTCAGTCGCACATACGGCGATTGTAAAACCTCCGAGAGTCGCTCGCTGTCATCGCTCGAATAGGACTCTGCGATCACGCTAACCTCTGCCGTAAAGCCTCTCGCACCCAAAACTTCGATCTTATCGAAGGACCGCCTAACCACCCCCGCCTCCCCCTTCTTCATCAACAGCCCCCGCTCATATAAACCAGTCCGGTGTTTCTCCCTCGACTTCCTTCCTCCAGGCTGAGTGCTGTTTGAGATATTTATCAATATCTCGTGTCCTTCTGTCTCCATCACTCAGGTTATCCCCCTCCACTCCACACCCTCCGCTGCCTCTCTCCTTCCCTCACCAAATTCTATAACCTTTACCGTCCCTCTCCCCTTCCCCCCTCCACCCCCCTCCCCTTCCCCCTCCCCTTCCCATCCCAGACTTCTCCGTCGCTCACTTCCGCCATCTCTTCTTTGCTTCAGAAACCACTTATAGCGTCCGGTAAGTAGGGAACCCTGTTCTCATTTGTGAGCTGTCTTGAGCTTTCCCCCACTCCCGTCTCTACGGACACGCCACCTTAGCGCTCCTTCTACTCCCTCTCGCCTCCATTATCCTCTCTCTTCCTCTTACTCGACTCTTCCCCAATTCTCTCTCTCTCCCTCTCTCTCTCTTTCTCCAGCTCTATCTCGCCACTCCTCATCCAATTTCTCCATCTTTTCTTTTTGTCCCTCGATGCGTCTCGCGTTGAACTCGCATGGTGATTGATACATCTGAATTCGATAAACAGAAAATTAGAGTGAATAGTAATTTTGGACCGTCTCTTGATGCTATAGATATATCATGTTCGTCGGTCATTTTTCATTTAGGAAATGGGCGAATTTCTAACTTAAAGACTTCGCGGTGTCGCCACGTTTTGATTCGTTGTCCTTATTATTAGAGAAAGTAAATTCCGCGATTTTTTTTAATCGGCCGACTCTCATTAAAGTATAAAACTCGTTAAGCGTCAGTTGCGTGGCGTTTGCTGTTTGCACATGCGCTGCCCTCGACTCTGGTCGCTCACGCGTGCTACGAAACCCGCGTGTCTGACGACGGCGATCGAAGCAGCGCTCGGAATATTGCGTGTTAGCGCTACTTCTGCACCTTGGAGCTTCATTTTGTGCTCGTGACGACGGTTAACAAGGAAATAATTTCCAATTCCTTAAATTTTTCTTTCTTTGTTCTTTAAAAGTCCATAGCCTTATTGTTGTTTCTCATTGTCACTTCAGCATAACGTGTTTTGCATTCCCGATGATTTACTTCCTACATGAATATTATAAATTACTTATAATAAAGACGTAAAAATTGTAACAAATGTAAATATAATATTGGTACTTACGTATATCTCCAGGACCTAACTTTGGTATTATCTTACTTATGTATTATCCCCATGCCATAAAAATATTAACAGAATAACAGCGTATTGTTGGATTTACGATATTTTATTTTCAAAACAACATTAACAGAAACTGATTGGCCGGTCTCGACATTTACTAACCCAATCACCGGACAACGGGGAGGGATACTTTGATTCCGGGCGAGGCGAAGGGCGCGGTAGCGCCCGGAGACGACTACCCATTAAAACAAAGCGACCCGAAGGCTCGCCAATATCCTCTCCATTTTTTTTTGAGAAGATGTAACATTGAAAGGATATACTGATGAGCCTTCGACTCGCTTTGTTTTAATGGGTAGTCGTCTCCGGGCGCTACCGCGCCCTTCGCCTCGCCCGCAACCAAAGTATCCCTCCCCGAAGTCCGGTGATTGGGTTTGTAAATGTCGAGAGAGGCCAATCAGTTTGTGTTAATGTTGTACATAAGTATAGCATGGGGATAATACGTAAGTACCAGGTCCTGGAGATAATACGTAAGTACCGAAAATTCTTATTTTCGGAAGTAGAATACGTAAGTACCATAATATTTTTAAATTTATTGTATTTTATCTTTTAAATCGTAAAAATAATGAATATTATTTTTTTCATGAAAGAATGATAAAATCGAATTGAAAAACAATTTTCCTCCAAAAGCCATAAAGAGGTTCTCCCAAACTGTTATGGATCGTGGAGAGACATTGTTTTTAATAGTATTATTTTTGTGGTATTATTTCATTGCAACAAGCTTATGTAAATTTATTTCTAGTATATTTTATTTTTTAATGGTTAACTGCAAAAAGAAATAGGAAATCTATCTAAGCATTTTAAACAGTGCAGAATAAAATAAATTGATGCGTCCAACACACGACTTTCTCCATATGTAAAATGTCAACTAAAAACAAATAAATACGGCGATAGGAACAGTTCAACTTACACGCTTCAGCGCTAGCAATTCAATTGTTGTCACTACCACACGAGCGAGCTGCCCACTAACCGTCAATTTCGAAGAAAATTGAATATCACTTGAAATATTCCTCATATGAAAATTAAGTCAAACAAGAGTTGTAAAATAATATCTACATCTTTTATATATATATATATATATATATGTTAACAAAAATTCAGTTTTAAGCGAAATGTTTAAGAAAAACTAAAATTTGACAAGAGTAAACCGCTACTTCCTGCTGACCGGTTGTTATCAAAAGCTTTTCAAATCTTAATAATATACATATATAAAATAAGAAATATAAAATTTCATGCTGAACTGATGAATAGTTTTTGAGTTAGAGCGCACGCAAAATTTCTGTCACACACATACAGACACACAGAGATCATTGAGAAAACGGTCCCAACGTGTTCAAAGGACCTCAAGACGTGTATTTCCGTTGAAATATCGAATTCGATTTTTTTCACGAAAACAATACTTTCTCTATACTACGTACATGGAGAAAGTAAAAACAAATCCAGTATTTTATGCGAAGTGAAATTCAAATAAAAAATTTCGCCATTGCTAGAATTTAATGCAGTGGTTTCATGCAAGTGTAATAAAAAGTTGCATTGCTAATTAAGTGTACATCTCTATAATATATAATATGACGTTAAATCGCACTTTCATGTATAGAAAAACGCTAAATTATGCCTTCCCGCCCGTATGACTCGGATAATTGTTTTTAAGCCGTATTAAATATTTTCAAGAGTTAGCTTAACCCTTATGCCGCATAATATGTTTCATGTTTAAATGTTTTCTCGCTGGATTATCAACGCTCTAAATTTTCGCATTAAATGTTAAAGGAAAGAGTTTCTCTCACCAAATTTCTGATTCAAAATGGAAACATTTAATTCTAAATTAAATGAAAAGTACGCTAGTGGCAGAAATTGTTGGACATTGTGTATTTTCTTGGTGTCATATTTTCCGTTTCACCTTTTTTTACTTTCTCATATACGAAGTATATTGAGAAAGTATAGTAATCGCGAAAAAATTCGACCTCGAGATTTTGTCGGAAACATACGGTTTAGGTATCCTCGAGTCCGAAAAGTGGTTTTCTCTAGAGCCTAAACGGTAGAGCAAAAATGAATGAAATCTCTTACATAGTCATTTTATCATACAGAATAGACGTTATGAAGAAATGGTTGACATTGCTCACTAATTAAGGGTAGTTTATTCTACGCATTTTTAACAAAGATTTGATTTTCTCAAAAACGATTTTGTTCATATTTCGTACAGTTACTTGAGCTTACGTCATCAATAATACTACATAGTTCATATTTCTCAAAAAATGAATATAAGGCTAGTTTATTCTTGGGCAACTTTAACAATAATTGGATTTTCTAAAAAACGTCTCATACGATTTTCATCAAATTTCGTATGGTTATATAAGTTGATGTTTATAACGATTCTACATAGTTCATATTTTTCCAAAGATAAATAAACGACGCATTCATATATGAGAAAGTTTGTACAATGCATGTTGTACCGATTTTTTTAATTCGGCCAAGACATGATTTTTATTCGTAAAATCTCACTATGGACAAGCGCGTATTGACTGAGAATTTCTCGAGGGAGCGAACCCCACCTTATGTTTTATCTCTTTATATCTTTCGAAATTTTAAAAATATTCCTTATTACTCACACGGAAATCATCGGACGCCATCTTAATGGCTTCAACACCGACCCGAGCCTATCTGAAATCGTCACGAATTTCCGCAGTCAAGTCGGAGCGAGCTGAGCGATGCACAGAAGGAATTATTCGGTAGGGATGAAAGGGAGGAAGAGTTTTATAAGTGTATAAAGGAAAGGTATAGAAGGGAGGAAAAGAGAAAGAAGAGAAAACGGAGAGAAAATGCGGAAAATGGAAAAAGAATATGAGCGATAAGAAATGAGAGAGAGAGAGAGAGTGGAAATATAGCGGGTGGGAGAAAGAAAGTTGAAGGGAGAAAAAGTGACAAGTGGAGAGAGAAAGGAAATAAAGGCTTATGGCGTATGAATTAAGCCAAATTATTGAGCTTTAAAAATGTAATTTTACGTAATTGAAGATAAGGACAAAAAAACTCTTTCAATTAAGTGATTGATTGCTTGAAATGAATGAATTTAGTATTCCTTTGGACGGCCTTCTCAACCGTATTTTGATATAGTTTTAAATCTTGCTCAAATTTGATATAGTTAGTAATGTAATGGGTTACTAGGGTGAAGCCCGTTTCAGTCAAAGTGAATGATAGTTTTTAATTCTATAAATAAAATGATTTATTTTAAAGAACGTAATCAAGGAATAATAAATATGTTCGAATAAAAAAATCAAGTTTCTAATTCTATCGTTGGATCATAAATATTTTACTTTGGATAAGCTAAAAGCATGTTTGTTTTCGTCGCAAGAGTTTTCTATTCTCACCTCATATCGTTAAGTCAACAAATCTGAGTTTCAAAAAAATCATCCTCGTCGTAGAATATATCATATAAATTCAAACATTCTTTTTCTTTCCCGTCCAGCTCAAAGTATTTTGTTGAAAAGTAAAACTTGTGAAATATGACAACTGTACCGTTGAAAGATAAGTTTAATTATATAAAAAATAATCAATATATTTGTAAGTATAGCTCACAATTACTTTATAGTCCCTTTCTTAAAACAGGAGATTTATTCTTTACGAGAAAAATGATACTTTCCACTCGCAGATAATTGTAATATCTTAGTATGCCATCAGAAGTCATACTAATTTTTCTATTATCATTCTACAGTTTGTCATCATGATTTTGTTTAGTTAGCCATCTGAATATCTCTATATATCACCTTTATATTTTCCCATCTTGCCATTTTCAGCTTCCATTCTAAACTGTAATTTTGCAATAAGCGATTTTTGGAAACATTAGAAATCTTACGCATAACCCGAAGACAATTATCAAGGATAACTAAAATAGACTTTGCTTAAATTAAATTTAGTATTGTTTATGCTGCACAGAAAAGATCTAATCAAATATTTTCATACAGAAAATATGAATGCAATAAGGTGTACATTCATAAAGATGCATAAAAAACAGAAAAGTGTTGTTTTTAACCCGACACATTGGCTTAATTCGTGACGAATGGAAAATTTCCCCAATGGAACTGCTGCGTATTCCGGATTAGCAAACCCTTTCGCTGAACGGGTTAATTTAAACGACTTAATCAAAGTCATGAAAAATCTCGTACGATTCGCAGGTATTTTTAAACCTTTCTGATCCCACGATTTTCGTAGCTCATTTCCCAAAATCATTATGTCTTTTGCAGTACGATTTTGTGCCAGCAGGCGGTGCTGAGGCAGTCGTGGGAAATCCTGAATTTCAGGATCAGTACGATAATGGACATGCCTATCTGTCTACACCTCCCCTTTCGATTCTCACGCCTCCTCCTCCATGTATTCTTTCCACCTTCCCTCTTTAATCCCCCTTCCACAATCGCTTCCTTTGTTTTCCGCATTCGGTCTCACTTTCGTCATCCTATTGAGTAGTGGCATTTTGTCTAGCAATTCCAATTATATATAAAAACTATGGTCATGTTTCTGTAGCTGATATAATTTTAACTTAGTAATTGATACTGGGTTACTTAGTTTTCAATGTGGTTTATTGCTATTTATTTAAAAAATAATGATGGAGGGTAACTTAATAATTATTATTGATACAAGCGTATTGTATAATATTTTTCCAATTTAGGTAAAAACGATTGGTTGAAATTTTTCTTAATTTCTGTTTTTGCTCACGTAGTTTATAAGATCCTTGTAATTTTGATACATGTAACACATACAGCAAGTGTTCCATTTTGGTGTGTTCGATTAAACGAATTTTATCATCACATTCATATCTGAGAGAGAGAGAGAGTATATGAGGCTCATGCATAATTTATCGTTATTTTTATTTAAGATAAATTAGCATTTTTGTTTGGACACCTAAATTTTACATTTATCGTTTAGTCGATATGAATGTCTGGAAAACCTTTTCTAGTATCAAAACTTGGGAGTTAAGGAATTTTATCATCTGTATTCTTCACAAGTTCGAGTATCTAGGTTATAGCATCAGCGCGGAAACAGTTAGAAGTATTGGTTACATTGATTTCCTTTTAGCCAAAGAGAGAGAAAGAGGTTAGGCCAACGTTAAACTTAGTGGACAAATTTTCTCCTGATTTTGCTTAAAGGTCCATTCGAACGACAAGAAAACTGAAACCATTAATGACGTAAATTTTCTCAAAATAAAATCCAAATTGTTTTAGAGCCGTATCTACTGACAGTGCGCCAACTGAAAAACTTAGTTTTTGCAGATTTAACTTATAAGTTAAAGGAATTGAATCATTTCAAAACACAATTACGTAATAAGTAATTTGGTCTAAGTCAAACCTTTTTAGGCGCGTTTCGCTTCCAGCGTGAGCGCCTATTCTCGTCGGTCTGTCCGTCCGTCCGCATGTTCGTTCTCGGCTTCTACTGAACGGATTTTCATGAAATTTGACATTAATTTCTTAAAATAAAATTAATGAGAAAATCGCATAAATGAATCACGTAAGCCAATCAGAGGTACCACTTTACTGGTGATAAAAAATCAACTTTCCGTCATATCTCGTAAAGTATTGCTTATATCAAAATGTTTTTAAATAAAACTTGTATAACTAATAAATTAGAGTATTTCTTTTCCTATACAATTTTATCGTAGGAGTAGCCGTTATCGAGAAAATCAAACAAGAAAGTCTTAAATCGAGTTGAACTTAGAAAATTTCTTGCATGGTTACTTCTTTATTGTTGCTAACATCTCACAAACTAACGTTTAATTTACTTACGTGTGCATGCAATATTTTTAAATAGGAAGAAAATGGATTATTTATGATGAAGAAAAGAACTTTAAAAAGCTATTTCCCTTACGTAAAGGCAAATCATTTCTTTCTAATACTCCATTGCACGAAACGCGCCTATTTGTGATACGTTGTACATTTCTTAACTTGTTTGTATTATCAAGCGAATATCTGTGCTAAGTAGTTTGCGGTGAATTATTTTGCTTCGTGCAGAGTTATCTCAAACGGCATCTTACGCTGAAATTTAGTTTTTAAATAGAAACTTTCCAGCAATATATGATAGATATATTACTATGTATTTTTATTCTTATTCGTCTGAATGAATTGTTTATTATTTTTGCAATAAAATACGCCAAAGCTTTATTTTTTAATATATCCGATTCCGTTGGTATCATATGGATATTTCATCGAATCAAATAATTATCAATGCCTGTTATAGAAAGCAATTCCTTTTAAATAAAAACAGAGTACATAAGAGTTATATTGATCACAGTGAGAAATTTATATGCTCATTGTATTTAAACGACTCCTTCATCTCTTAATTCATTGTAAATTATCCAAGGTTTTTGTTATATTTCTTCTATATGTGAGTTTTTTTAATTACTCGCTTGCCATGAATTTCGATTTAGGTGATTGTGATAATTCAGTGTGTCGAGTAACCAACTCCATTTACGTGAATTGTTCGGCAAGTATTCTTGAAGTAGTAGATCAAGCGTCTTTTCTCTACTAGCAGCATTACTGCATGACTGCTTTTAAATGTTCTCTTTTTAAAAACAAAATATTAAGGTTCATATAAGGAAATTCGAGTGAGGTCCATTTAAGATACTACGAAAATTTACTTCATAATATTAATACTTATTTATTTATACCTCATAAACTCATATTACTGATAATATTTTCAGAATGTTTCAGTTTGGCAAGATATGGGCGATTCAATTTTTCCCTGGACGAACTAAATGTACAAGTACGGTTCGGCTCATTGAGTTAAATTGGCAGCGTTGCCAAATTTCTTCCACCCAACCAACGTTTTTCAACGGGAGACTTATTGCTCACTATGACTTTAAATTTAAACATAAGAACTGCATGTCTGCGTCCCGTAGTGCGCACAATACATCACCGGAATGATAACTCGGGGAAAAAGCGAAACAGTAAAGCTCAATTCCACATTCTTCCCCTCATTCCATATTCCCCTCACACACTCCCCTGTAACCTCATCCTATCGCATCTCCTGCCGTATAAATGGCGGCAGAGAGCTGGATCACGCACACGAGCTTTCTATTCCCGTATTTTCCCCTTCTCCATTCTTCCTTTCTCTCTCTCTCTCTCTCTCTCTCTCTCTCTCTCTCTCTCTCTCTCTCTCTCTCTCTCTCCGTCTCCTCCTCCTCCCCCTCCCTCTTCTCCACCCCTTTCGCGCTCACCAACACACTTCACCCTCTTTTGTGAAAGTGCCTGATAATTGCCCCACGGTGTACTGCCGAGGTTCGGGCCCGCCTCGCGTGATCGTCCGCAGTTGGCAAGCCTGGGTGGATTCTTTGGGAAGGGCAGGGGGAGGGGGGGATGTTTTGTGGGGAGCAATGGAGAGAGGGGGGGGGAAGGAGTGGGAGGTATGTAAATGAAATGGTGTGGGAAGGATTTGCGAGCGAGAGATGGAAGGGAGGTGATAAAGGAAGAGTCGGGAGAGAGAGAGTCCGCGTAAGGAGCGAAGAGGAGAAAATATTATATGGTATTAAAAGGACGTGCAGGAAGTTTCGGTTTTATTTAGGGTTTATTTCTCCCTTTTGAACACTTTAAACTTCAGTTTATTCCACTCACTCCAAAGGCAATCGTTGGTGATGTCAGTGGATAACACACGAAACTGTTGTAAGGTTTGTTCTAATTAAGGGTTCGATGGAGGATTACGTATTTTAGTACGTTAATCCTATCTAGGCGATGTTTGTCAATTTTCGGTACATTTTCAGTTAATTATTCCGATTCAGAGTTTTAATATTCTAATATTACAGTTCATAATAGTTGATTTTCAAATCAAAGTTTTGAAATGTTTATATATCGTCACACAAAATCTGTCTGATTATTATTGCATTTCTTTATTTCACCTAATCTCGGCGCAATATCTCTGTCGTGTCACATTGATACTGATCCAGAATGGACTGAAAAGAGAAAATATCAAGAAAAATTAGCAAAATCTTAATTCACGTAATTAACAGTTTGAATTTTCTGTGTTCTGTCAAAAAAATACCTTCATTTAAGTGTATTATAAAGACATGTTCAAGATTTTAACGTGAATTGAATACTTATATGGTGTTTCTATAACTTATAATATAAAATGAAAATGTAATTTCATTTTATAAGTTGTACAAATTATTATATTGAAAACAAAATTTTCGTTATTGTTTTTTATTTAATTATGCTTTGGATACCACTAAATCTTATTAACGTATTATTTAAATATAATATTTTTATGATTATACGAACTCGCGACTCGTAAATCTTGCATGAATGTTTGAACAATGACAAAAATGCACATTCATAAGGCCGGTGATGGACGACGGAGATTTTTTGAACGTCTCCTTCTTTATCGCTTTCTATTTAACCAATTTTTCCATTAATTACGCCTATTTAAATATATTTGTGCTTATACATATATGTTTTTGCGGTGCGGATAATTTATTTTTTACTGAAAATTACTTGTAATTGCTATACAAAGATAGTTCAAACTTTCATAAGTTTTTCTCTGCGACTGAAAATTAACACATTTAAACCGTTGTATACATTTCGTATGCTATATATTTTTCTATGCTGTTGAGAAAATCGAATATTATTCTCTCGTGTTTGGTGTTCCAAAGTTTCTGAAAAGGCTGAAAAATTAAAATGCGGCCGACTATTTATTGCTAAAGAAAACGTGTTTCGGAGGGAGGTGAGTGTATTTCAGCTTTAAACGTAGCCTTATGCTTTTTAAATTGGAAATCTTAATCTTAAAATATAGCACTTGCATGAGCTTGATTAGACCAAAGGACATAGGCAACGCATATGGCGCTGGATTGAGGAAGGAGAAGACGCAAAAGACAAAGAAAAAACAGAAACCCAAGAAAAGGATAATCCGTTTGGGATTTCAGGTGACATGAAAAATGGCGCAATGGAGTTGATTGCGGACACAATATCCACTAAATATCTAAAAACAACATGCTGAGGATAAACAAAATTAGAAAAGACAAAGGATAGCACATATGTAATTTTCTCAATGAGATAAGCTTCGAACGCTACCTAAGCATAACAGAAAAAGAGAATAATTGAAAATTGTCGAAAATAATAAAGAAGATACTTAACATTTGAAATTAATTACTTTCTTGATGAGAATTGATTCTTAAGAGACCCGTTCCTCAGGGATCGCGTTGGACGGATCTCAAACGTGTTATGCTTATAGACGTAGATAATGGTTCATTTTAATTTCCTTAACTGCTTTTTAGTTGTAATTTTTCCTTTCGACGTGAAATATATTATTATTTTATTATTTTTCACTTTCATTTTTTTTAATTTATCCCATTCGTGTAACAGATAGTTATTCACTTTAAGTTAGCATATTAATCATTCCAATAATAGTCTAATATCGTAGACTACTGTGTCAATCTTTCCAAAAAATTAATCCTATTGAAATTTAACGTGTCTTTTTCCATTTACCGCGTATTTGACGAAAATAATTTGTGCTGGATATTAAATATTGCCATATTTTCTTTTGCACAGAAACAAGGTTACTTTTACCTTCCTAACATTTTCTGTTTTATTTTCGCCTACAAGACAGAATAACAGCGAACTCATATAGTGAAACCAAAATGCTGTTTTACAAAATTTAGAGTAGATATTTCAAATACACGTAAAATAAACGACTTTATTCGAATTTTGTTGAATTTTTTGGTTGTAAACTAGTAAATATCACAATATTAAATAAAATATTAATTTGTAAAAATAAAGCATTTATAATGTCTTTAAGCGAGCAATTCCTATGGTTATAAATGCTTTTAAATTCACCTATCCCGTAGCGAAAATAGATAAAACAACTAATTTTCTCTCATAGCCACCTGGTGACATTCGGAATAGGACTTCTGCAATTCCTTCGAGATTATATACCGTGCAAACACCCACACACACACACACACTTTCAAGAAGGCCTACTTTGAATCACGTAAAACACGCCCGTTTCCCCCGCCCTGTATTTCCGACTCGGTTCTCCCAGCGTTCTCTAACGAGGTTAAGGAGTGAATTAGTGTCCTCTCGTTTGGAGCCCAGAAGACTCGTGCGGCGGGATGATGGGCACCGGATAGCCACGCAATACGTAGGCGAGAGAGAGAGAGAGAAAGAGGTAAGAGAGAGAAAGAGTGAGAGGGGAAGAGAATGCAAATCATAGCGTGACCGCTTCTTAAGGCTTCGTTTCTTATTTAATCCCGTGAGAACGCCTCCTTGCCCCCTTATTCGCTCGCCCCTTGCCATCCATCTCCCTTATAACCGCCCCCCTCCCCGCCTTAATTCGCTTACCAGCTGCTCTTGCACGATCAATTTCGACCCCCTCGAAAGAGGAGGAGGAGTTTCCCTTCGCTTCCATACCTCTCCATTCAATATCCATGCTTTGTTGAGAGAGTCGGGGTCTGCGCCTTCGTCAGACATTCGCCGATGAAATAAAATTACAATACTTCCTTATTAACAACGCGTGATTTTCTTTTTAAAATTTAATTTATTACACTTAAGATTCTATTACCTTAGGATTTCTAATGAGATTTCAGTGAGATTAATGTTAAAAGTGCTATTAAACATTTCGAATTTTATCTCTTATACAGTTAATTTGGTATTTCATATTCATGTAGCTTTCTAGAATCGTTCGAAATATTCAAGGATATCGCTTTAACACTAGGCTAATTGCCCGTCAAAAATTAGGTTAATTATGAATGAAGTGTAAAAGTAAGCCATTTGCCATTCATCCTTTTTTCCTCCCCCTTCCCTCTAACTCTTTGTCAGAGTGACAGAATCTAAACTCGGCGAGATAAAATTATAAACATATCTCGTTATTTATATAGATTCTTTATGCAGTAAAATCTCGTTACAACGTGCTTCAAATTTACGAATGTTTCAAAATAGCTACTTCAACTTAACATACATTTCAATACTACGTATGAATTTCAGAGATTCCGAAAAAAGATTTTTGTGGTTCTAACGTATGTTTTCGGTACAATCGAGTCCTGCTCATTCAGGTCGTTTTAAACCAATGTTGAAGGCGACTTTTGTATTTACTACGAAAAGATATGCGGCACTCCGCCAAAATCCCAAAGGAAGAGATTTTCCAAACTGAAAAACTTGGAACCGAGGGTCAGCAATCCCTTTCGTATCTTCACAATAGCATTCATTTAAAATCTTAACTTCTAGGAATTATCTCTCTCGCCGGTTTCGTTTCGCTCCGGACGTGCGAGAATGCCAACATCCCACTAACTGCAAGATGGAACACACACACACCATGGCATAGAGAGGAGAGAAATTCAGTGGTGGTAGGAGAGATCGAAAGAACAACTTTCTGTTATATTTTGCTGTAATGCATCGGAGACAACTAAGATGCGACCCTTACCGATAGATAAATACGCAAAGCCCAGATAGTTTAAAGGCATTTATTTTTTTCTGGCATATTATAAAGCTAATAAAAACGCATGGATGGCAAAACAGATTTTTACGCAGTGGCTTTTAAAAATGGATAAATCATGGGAAAGAAAAAATATTGCTCATGGTTGATAACTGCTCAGCATATTTGGTTGAAAGTCGACTGGAGAATATAAAACTCGAGTGTTTTTCTCTCAACTGTACCTCAGTCATGCAGCCATTAGACGAGAGAATTATTAAAAATGTAAAAGTGAATTTCCGTCGTCGACTCATAGACAAAATATTGATTGATATTAATTATGAATTACCAACGAATATTAATGTTTGTCAGGGCATGTATATGATCACGAGGGGCTGGTGGGATGTCAGTGGGAGTACAATTAGCAATTTCTGGAAGAAATGGGGCATAATATTTTTATCTCAGGTTGCAGATACCGCTTATGAAGAGGATTTAAATGTTTCCGGAGAGCTTTGGAATGTCTTCTCCGCAAAACTCCGACTTCATTCTTCACTTACATTTGAGAAGTTTGCATATGTTGATAAAAATTTGGAAACCGCGCCTTTATTAACGGAAGTTGCTATAGTAGAGAGCTTTACTGGTCTAAGTGAGGAAGTAAGTAGTGACTCTGAAGAGGAGGAAAAGGTTGAGTCGAGTGCGACATCATTAGTGACATCGTTAGAGGCATCGGAGTGTTTGGAGAAATTAAAGGCATTTATTACGATATCTGAGTAAGTGATAGAGAATCTGCTTAAATCATTGGACGATGTAGAAAAGTGCCACATTCTAAAAGAGACGAAACAAAAAAATACATTATTTTATGAAACAATAAATTAGGGTTGAAGTATGATCGTTTTCTTTTCTTTTTCCTTTCCGCTGTACTCCTTATGGAAATATTCAGTATACCGTCCTTTCAGTATAAAGTGTAAAAATTCATGCTACGTAAAGATACGTTGCATCGAGGTTTTACTGTACGTATAGGTCAGGAGTCGGCAACCCGCGGCTCGTGAGCCGTATGAGGCTCTTAGAGATATGACCTGTGACTCCTGACGCCTACTCTCCCGCTTAAAGCGCACCAGACGACAATGACGGTCTCAATTGATAATAATATAATCGTTCTCAATACAGTGAAATCTCGTTATAACGTACTTCACTATTACGTATGTTTCAAATTAACGTACTTTTTTAAATCCCTGTCAATTCTCCCGGATAAGTACTGTATAAATATTTCAAAATAGTGTACTTCAACTTAACGTAATTTTCAATATTACGTATTAAATTCAGAGGTCCCAAAAAAAGATTGTGGTTTTAACGTATGCTTTCACCCGTAAATGACTCAACTATAACTTGCACATTCAAGTCGTTCACACCAACTTTGAAGGCATCTTTTGTCTTTAGTACGGAAAGATCTACGGAACTCTGCCAAAATCCCTAAAGGAGAGATTTTCCAAACTGAAAAAATTTAGGACCGATCATCAGTTATCCTTATCGTATTTTCACAATAGCATCGAGATAAGATCTGATGTTCTAAGGAATTATCTCTCTTGTTCGAGACTCTCATTCTCGCCGGTTTCGGTTTGAGCAGGACTTACGAGAATGCC
Source organism: Uropetala carovei (assembly GCA_036926305.1). Taxonomy (NCBI): domain Eukaryota; kingdom Metazoa; phylum Arthropoda; class Insecta; order Odonata; family Petaluridae; genus Uropetala; species Uropetala carovei. The sequence continues at coordinate 329,409 of JAXCHB010000290.1, forward strand.
TAACCCCTACCGAGATACTTCCAGAGAAAATACTGTACTCCTTATAGGTATTTCAGTATACCGTACTTTCAGTATAAAGTATAAAAATCTATGCTCCGTAGAGATACGTTGTATCGAGATTTTACTGAAGAAGGATCCAGTATGGGCTGTTGAGTAAAGATTTCACTCAGTTTTCCTGAAGATGGCGCATGTGACTTACGCCGAAATGTCGAACTCTATTCTAGACATCACCCGGTGTGAAACCCGAGAAATATTCACTAAAAATTTCATTTTCAACTTTCTCATTTTCATCTATAGTCCTAGATTCATTTTCTGAAAGTATCTCTTTATTTGCTTCATTTGAATGTTTACTTATATTTTCATAGAATAAAAACTTAAGTAAAATATTCTTTTGTTTCTAAAGTTCTTTTTACGAATTATCTCCTAAACATCATTGTATGGGTATGTGCGTGTGAAGCTATTAAATAAATAACTAACGTTTAATTTCCTTACGTGTGCATGTAATATTATTAAATAGGAAGAAAATGGATTATTTATGATGAAGAAAAGAACTAAAACTCAATTTCCCTTACGTACAGGTATATAATTTCTTTCTAATATGTATTCCATTGCACGAAACGCGCCCATTTGTGATACGTTGTACACTTTCCTAAGCTGTTTCATTATGCATGCTCTGCGGCTCATCTTATGTTGGATTCTATACAAATATGGAAAAAATGGCTCTTCTTGTCAAAAAGGTTGCCGGCCCCTTGTATAGGTATAGATGCCCTTGAATTGTATGCCGCCGGTGGTGCATAAAGCGTTACACAGTGACAGAAATAGCGTTTTATATTTAATTTTTAATATTAGGTATTTATATGCTTAAAGAACGTTTTAAAATGAAAAACAAATCAATTAGGTTGTTGTCACAACATTGTTAATTCCAAAATAATTATCCTTTAGAATAAAAGCGCAAGAAATTGCCTCCTCCTTATTTAAGAAAATCGTTCTGATATAACGCATGGGGTGATCGGCCGTGTTATTCCACCGCGAATGGGTGTTCAAGGGAGCGACCCTGAGATATTGGAGAGTAGTATTCATCCATTCACTGTAGAAATCTTGGTAAGGCCTGTGGAAAACCTTAGGGAGCAAAATTCAGTCTCCTTAACGCATCTAAGGGGATAGAAAGAGTTAATTCACCTCTTCATTAAAGGATGTGGTTCTGAGGGAGAGACGTGACACGAGAGAGAGAGAGAATGAGAGCGGTGCGAGTGTCAAGTGAAGAATTTTTCTCCTTCTCCAACTTCACATAATGTGTTTAATCCTATGTACTCACGCATGAAAGTTACATTACCATCCATTCGATCTTGTTATTTGACAGCTATCCCAGTTAGGGGTGCTTTTCTGCTGCACCTCAGTGAGGTCGTCTAGTGCTGTAAGGTTTACTGAATTAGCTTAGTTGGTTAAAGCACCTACTCGGCAAGTGAGAGACCCGGGTTTGATTCATGTTCAAGTTCTGAATTTTTCTCCTCCAAATTCACATTTGCGTTTAGTCCTATTCACATACGCATAAAAGTTACATTTCCATTTATTCCATCTTAAATTCCATGGAGTATATGCATGAATGTACATTTGTCAGAACTTCTCTCTTCTCTAAAAGGGTATTTGGAGAAGAATTTCTTCGTTGGGGAGCTACTTTTTGACGAATTTTTGTTTGTATGGGCCCTTCAAATTTCAAGCCCGAATAAAATTCTTAAAAACGTATTTTTTTCGAGAACTCTAATTTTACTTCATATTTGCAATATTGCTACAAAATGGAATCGCAAAGAGTTTCGTCAATTAGTGTGCGCATGCGATTTTTTGTTGTGAAAAATGATTTGAAATGCGAACCAGTCTTTCCATAGATGGAAAACTTAGAGCATTTTCTTATGGAGTATAGAAACCTGTCCTTCTCAACGATAGCAGATAATAGAGGATGATGCTGGTTAATAGGAGGCGACTTATGTTCTCAGCAGAGAAACTCGAGCATTATAAGCAATACAATGGATGATCAAATTAATTCCTTCTGACAAAAACTTTCCAGTAAACAATGTATTTATTTTATTTTAACCTTATCCTATTCCCCTATCGACACGTCCTTTATTATTTTAGGATGGCTCTCTTAGACGTAGGCTGAAAATCAAGGTCTCGCCAGAGACAATAACGCACGTGTTTGGCGTTAGAATGACACAAGGATTCCATCGAATGAACAAGCGAATGAAGGGAAATGTAAATTCGTGAATTTAAAAATTCAGCCAATAATTATTTGAGTCGCCATCCACATCTCTTTTAGCAGTTTACGACGGGTGCCGTCACGCAGTTTCATCATTCAGAGCAGTTTAATTACAAAAATGTTCTGAAACGTTCTGTCATTCGGCTTCGGATTATTTGTTGGTACAGTGCATTAAATTACGAACCGCTGATTTTGTTTTAATCAACAAACTAGAATTATGTGGTTGAGGAAATAAATCGGACAGAAAAAATCTATAATTGTCCATTTTCCATACTTTAATGGAACTCTGAAATTGTCGCGAATGCAAAGGAATCGCCACGTACTTGAAGCTACCGTTCAGAATCATTCATATAATCTTCCCTCCTCTCTTTCATTATCCTCCCCTTCTCTCTCCTCCCTTTCTCTCTCCTACCTTTCTCCCTCCTCTCTTTCATTATCCTCCCTTTCTCTCTCCTCCCTTTATCTCTCCTCCCTTTCTCTCTCCTACCTTTCTCTCTCCTCTCTTTCACTATCCTCCCCTTCTCTCTCCTACCTTTCTCTCTCCTACCTTTCTCTCTCCTCCCTTTCTCTCTCCTACCTTTCTCTCTCCTACCTTTCTCCCTCCTACCTTTCTCTCTCCTACCTTTCTCTCTCCTACCTTTCCTTCTCCCATTCCCCTCCTACCTTTCCCTCTCCCACCTTTCCCCTTCCACTTTCCATCACTTCCCTCATCAACCTTCCTTACTCTCTCTCCTCTACCAAAAACCTCCCCTTCATTCCGCCCGGATTCCCTAATTGCTACCGAATTAATTAATCCCTTTTTCCCGCGACCGCCCTCTCTTTATGCAGACGAAAGAGAATCGGTCTTGAGGAGAGAGTGTGAGGCATAGAGAGAGAAGGTAGAGCCATCCTCCCAAACGATAGCACTCAACTTGAGCACTCCTTTCTCTCTCTCCTCCCTAACCTATCTCTATCTATCTCTCCCTCTCTCTCTCTCTCTCTCGCTCCGCCAACCCAACCCAACCGCACTCGTCAAATTCCATTTTCTCGCCCATTCCAAAGGGACACATTTAAAAAAAAACCTTCAAACACGGGCCAACTCCCCTCTCCTTAACACCCCCTCTCTCTCTCCCTCCCTCCCTCTCTCTCCCTCTCTCTCCCTCTCTCCCTCTCCCCCCTCTCTCTCTCCCTCTCCGCCTTACTTTACCTTTCTCTATTCTCCGTGTTTACAAAGCAGGTTTCAGTTTATATAAAAAGCTGAGGTCTTTCTGCGAATATGTTTGTCTCTCTGGATGATCTAATAACAACATTGGCTCCTGAAACCCTCTAATGAACTTTGTATTAATTTTTCCTTGATTTAAATAATATTCTACGTAATTCGATATAATAATTCAGCATTGCAGCATTGTGAATCGAAAGCTGATAAAAGCATTTGGAATTTTGAATAAACGTCTACGAAAATACGAACTCCCCTAACAATCGCATACCAAATAGGAAATAAAACACACATAAATAAATATTATATTCATATATATATATATATATATATAAATCGGGCACTTCGCGATTTGCCCGGGCAAAATTGTAAATAATTTCAGAATATGCACATTTTCGAGATTTGTCCGGGAAAATCTCGATGTGACCACATAGTTTTAGGCAAATCTACATGTTACCACGTAGCTTTCGGGAAACGTAATTGATCATAATTTCCCTGTGCACAACGCTTGCTCAAAAGGGATCGTTCGGTTTGGTAACTTCTCTTTGGTCGGATTACATTCAACCCTCTTGATGAAAATGGTCGAACAATGCCAAATGTATTTTATTGTATGTTTATTTTATATCCTATTACTTTTAAAATATACTGTATTATTTTTAGTTTTTCAAAAGACAAAAATAATTTATGAAAAATGAGATACATTACGTTTAACTAAAAGTTATATTTCATTTTCTCTCAAAACTTTGTTGAAGAATCATATTGAAATTTAAGTAGTCATTCGTGTTTCAAGTCTTAGTAATTTATAAAAAATATCATCGCATTATTTGCCCTTAATAAAAATCTGCTAATCAAATTGTCTGTTCTTCCGGATCAACAGAGCGACTTCGTTTCTATGGAGACTAGGCAAAAAGAACCAAGTGACAATGGTGCCGACCTAACTGCAACAAATTTTGAAAAGCAAATCTCGTCCATCTGAACAATTTTTTTAAAATCTCCCTTTCTTCCCAACCTTTCGTGTTAAGGAAAACTTTAAATCCCTGACTAAGGTGCGGAAGTCGAGAGGAGAAGTGCGAGGGGGGGAGGGGGAGGGGAGGGGGAGGGGGGAGAGAGGAGGGAGGGCGCGTGAGGAGGTGAAGAGGGTCCACGGATTAAAGGATAGAAAGATGGGGATGGCGAGATGAAAGGGGCTTCCCTTTTTTCCTCGAGGAGCGGGAATGGGACGGAACACGATTTAAGGGAGGGAGGGGAGAGAGAGAGGGAATGCCGGAGAGGGATGGGAAGGTAAGGACGAGAAAATGGGAGGAGATAGAGAGGGAGGGAGGGCGGAAGAGCCTAATCCCATTACGGCCTAACGAGCAAGGGCCAGACCCTCGTCCGCTAATTTTAGTAAAACTGATTCCACGATATGCCCAGTTTCTTCACATGCCACTTTCATTACCTCCAGCTTCCAGCGGTCATTCCTGGAGACCCTGTCCTGGATTTATCCCGCTTTCTCCTTCCACTCCCGCTTTCCCTCTCCCTCCGTCATTCTCTCTCACTTTGCCGACGGCTTTCTCTCGCGCGCACAACTCTGGCCTCTCGCTTTGCTAATCCTTTCGCATTACCCTTTCGTCTCCTAAGTAATCTCTATTTTTTATCCTCTTTTTTATGACGATATTTTTATTAAATGTCCTTGTTTTTATCTACTATTGTCGCGTATTTATTTTTATAAGTTATATTGTTTATATATTGAAGTTTCTCATTGATTATTGTATTTCAAAAAAGAATGTAATTTAGTGAATGATATATTGGCCGATAGAAAGTGTATAATCGCTTGCTAATTCCAGTTGATACAGTTTTTAAACTACAACAATTGTTTTCCTACTCTTGGGAAACGTAAGATTTCTAGGGCTTCCTAAACTATATAGTTCAGGCTCAAATTCTGAATTCACGATTTGGGCATCTACGACGAAAGAAAGCGTGAGAAGATAGGATGTATATCTAGTATTTGAAAAAGACTTTTCCTTGCAATAAAAGAGCACGATTTTGCGACTCGCTTTTTACGTCTGACGTTCTCCGCGAGTGCGCCGAAGAGTATGAGATAAGCAAAAGTACAAGAAAAACGATACTTTCCTATTGACAGCCGCGTGAAATTCGCATCCTTTCCGCCGGAATTTACATAATTCCCCACTTTCTGCTCTCCGGATATGACGATTTCCTTATCTCAAAGCGAACATAGATATTTTTCGACCGAGTATATTTTTTTTTGTTTTTCGAAAGCCACTCCGACGCAGCAAAAACCGCCGCGCGTAAAAATGATTCAAAGGTAAGAAAAATATAGGAAAGTCGAGCTCTCATCCAGAATCGAGGTAAACTCGACCATCGTGGATTTTTTAAAAGTCCTCTTAGGAAGCACTCGTTCGAAATAGAAATCGAGATGTTTTTTTTGCGATTGCGGAAAACGATAAGCCCCGCGCGCAGGAGGAGGTCATGAACGTGAACGGATAAATTACCTCTTTCAACTTTTATTTCCACGAAACTGTCGGGATAGTATGGGAGGGGGGGAATTTGTGGGGGGGGGGGGGTGTTGCCGAAGGGGGAAAACGGGCGTTGGTAAAGCGAGGGCGGGTAGGCCCGACTACTACACTCGTAAAAACCACCTCCTCCTGCGCACGCCCCCCTCTCCCCCTCCGCCTCCCTGCCCTTCACCCCTTTTTTACCCCTCCCCCACCTCAGCTATAGGGACCGGAATGGTTTCCCTGGGAAATGAATTAATTGCCGGGGCGTGGACGCTGATTGCTTTTGACTGGCTCCACTGGGCAACGAGACCACCTCTCGAGCCCCCGACTCCCTCTTACACGCCCCCTCCCTGCCCCCACCCGCCACGCCTCTCTCCTTCTCCCTCCATTACTCTCTTCCTCTGCCTCTCATCTTCTTTCTCTCTCTCTCAGATTTCAACCCTCCCCCTCTCTCTCCCTCTTAATGTGTTTTCCAAATTTTGAGCTTTTTCCTTCTTCTCCCTTGGTATTTACATTCAAATATCTTCCATTACGTCTAGGAATTATTTTTCATAATTCAAATTTTCACTACTATTATTCCGCGTTTGTCTTCCGGTCTTTCTTTCCGATTCTGTTTTCAAAGTTTTTGTTCTTTTATTTTGTTATCTTTAATTGTCACTAGCCTTCTTTTTTCTATTCTTTCTCTTCGATTTCTCTTTTTTGGCATTGATAACTTCCATTTTGCACTATCGTCCTGTTTTATTTGTCCTGAATCTCAGCCACACCTTTGAAATTGTTTTTCTTAATCTCTCATCTGAAACCCTTCTGCTGCTTGGCCATTAATTGCTCCGAATACCTTCTCTCTCGTTGGAATTCACACGATGTTAGAGCCTCCTAGTTTCCAGGAAGTGCAAACGAAAAAAGAATACTATTAAAAGACGTGATCAACTCGGACAAGGTAGCCGCGGACTTCGCATTTCCGATCCGTTTTTTATTTACCTGTAAAAGAAACGCATTATTCGGCCTTACGTGATGATTTTTTACTCTCTCGTTGCAATTTCAAGACCGTCCAGAGCGACCTCCTCTGATCTCGCGGGACTTCTCATTCTGTGTGTGTTGGACGTATTGAGAGTATAGGAGACCATCATAAGGCCCGCGGAACAGAAAGTGGCCCGCGGAGGTATTTGGAATGGCACGCGTGATAAAGAAAGTAAAGAAAATTTGACTGAAAAAATCGGTTAAGAAATTCGAGAATGCGAAATCTTAAATTTATAAAATGAACACTTTTAACTTCAGTAGAAATGAAAAACACGAAACAATTTCAATACTTAAATAATATATGAGTTATACTCCGTGTTTGTGCATTCTATTAATACTTTTGCCGTACTACAGATGCGAAACTATACTTGGCTACACTGAAATAAATTCTCCAAGGCAGTGAAGGCAAACGAAAAAAAAATACGTTTCAATGTTTTTCGTTACGGTAAAAATATATACATTGTTTTTCGTTACGTTTATCATTACACTGAAATCTAAATTTCGTTGTTCGTTATGTTTAACGTTTTAACGAATAATTTTGGTGCACATTAATGAAATCCAGCACATTGCCATTTTTAGTATATACTAGCTGAACTCACGCAATGTTTGCGAATATTTTTTCAATTAATTTATCAAAAATTAAGGAGTGTGTAAAAAAAGTTGATCTCAATAATTCACATTTAACTATACTGATGAATTTTCCTTTATTGGTAAGGTTCGCTGGTTCGAATCTCGCTGAGGGCACGGCTGTGTGCGCGTATTGACAATTTATTATGCGAAGTCAGTCAGAAATCTGCATTTTAAATTTCATATTAGAGAGGAAATTAATGATACGCAGTAATTGATTGCGCACTTTTCCATTTCCCATAAAATGACACGTAAAAAATGGATTTCTCGGTCTGCAGGCTTTCATTCTTTTTTAGATAAAATGTAAGTAAGTATTGAAAATCTTCGGTTATGAACCATTTTGAATAAAACATTATAAAGTTTCTTATTCTGTTCATCATTTTCCGCCTACAGTTTGAAATAGCTCAATTTAAACGTTTAATACTGTAATTCAAGCGGAAAATAATAAGGTAATTCAAAAGGTAAAATCAGCTTACAGAGGAATGTAAACAATGGATATGACAACTCCACAGAGGTATATTTTTCCTTTCCATTATCTCAATGAAGAGAAGATACCCATGTAGTATGTCAAAAAAATAACGTAAGTCCCTATTATCATCTAATTTGAAATTTATGCATGAGCCTATTTGTGTTAGTAAGCATTACAGATGTATAATATAATGGTTCTACTTATTAAAATATAAGATTTCAGCATACAAACGATGAGATGAAAATTCACCTGCTTGGAATAAATCGTTAGAAACGCTTCCCATATGCAGTTTACTGAATAATTATCCGTAAATATTTACGTTTCTATGTATACTAAAGTTTAAAGTATTCTTTTTAGTAACTAATTTTATCGGACTATACACTCAAGTCGTATGATCATATAGTTAAATTCATTTCCTTCCACTAGAGGTTTCTTTAAGTAAAGGGGCTCTGCCCCTGACCGCTGTCCGGTTTAAACCCGTGAGATTGGTGGCAAAAATAAGAGCATATCTTTCTAGGTCTCTTTAAAGGCTTGTGTGTTAAGTTTTCCGTCTCCTTTTCACATCCATTCGGGAGAATAACCCATAAGTCAGTCAGAAAACTGCATTTTAAGTCATATTAGAGTGGATATTAATGCTTCACAGTAATTGATCACGAACATTTATGTTTATAATTTTCTTTGTTTCTTATTATTGAATAATGTCCTTTCTTTTTCATATAACAATCAATGCAACCGTTTATTTAGTTTAACTAATTGTAAGAAGAGAAGAAAACCGTGTAACTTTCAATATCTTTAAAAAATATCCTACGTCCCTATTCTCATGTAATTTTAAATTTCTGCGTGAGCCTATTTCGTTAATAAGCATTACAGTTGTAAAATATAATAATTTTACTTAAAAAATATAAGATTTCAGCATTCAAACGATGAAATGAAAATTCAATTGCTTCGATTAAATCGTTAGAAACGTTTCCCATATGCAGTCAACAGAATAATTTTACCTTAAGTATTAACGTTGTTATTCTTTATTAATTTCGATGCTCAAACAACATTTCTAAGCGAATAACGCTCTTCTTTTACATATCTGAAGGTTTAATTGGCATTAATTCAATCGGAGGCAACAATGACGGTCGCCTTGGCAACGTCCGGAAAGAGTACGAAAAATCCGCTAAATTTCGAAAATGAATGCGTATTTCTGAAAATATCGAACGTGTAACATATAAACATCGCAAAAAATAAGATAATATAGAGTTTTACCCGTCGAATAAAGTAAAAACGAAGAAAATCTGTCCATATTTACGTGTTTTAATGAATGAAGGAAAAAAACCTTGCACTCTGAAAAATCGAAAATCCCGTGTAAACTTAGGGGAACATATTATTGTCTCCTGGATTCAAACCCGGGACTTTATAAAAATGAGAATAGTTTTCTAGGGACCTCCTAGCTCGTAGAAACAAAACGCAGTTTACCGCATATCTCTACGACGAACGGCTTTTGAGATACAGGGGGGCGGACGGACACTTCCAAATTTATATATAGGATGTATATATACGATATTATAAAATCGTAATGGTCATCATCACGGTCATGATGCGTAACGCTCTAATTTTGTGAATAACTCGGTTAGAAATAAACTTAGAAGCCTGAAATTTCTCAGGATGTCAGTGTTGATGAATCTTTACGTTTTGATTTAAAAAATTTCGAAAAAGATCAAGGGTCCGACTCCAGAGGATGAATGTCGTTTACCATAAGATAACACGTAAAAATCACCTTTTTGGTTTGAAGGCTTTCGTTCTTTTACTTTAAAATATCTTAAAAATAAGTTATCGACACGAAATGTGCGCTAAAACACGCCGAAATGAATGAGAATTCTTATTCTTACTGTCGAATACTCAACCTCATTCGAATTCGCTCATATTTTGAATTTATACTCGAGTTTCGATAAATCTGTTAAATTTCAATAATAAGATTCCATGGTTACCGTTATTGTTGTCTTCGGTAATTTCCGTGAATATGCACTTAAATAAAGGCTTAAAGATCGAAAATAAGATTAAAACTTGTTCGAAATGACCGAAGATATGAATTTAATTCAAATAAATTGAACGCACTATTCACGTTATTTATATTTTTTATCTATATTACTAAAATCCTATTTCTGGTTGTCTCTTTCTCTTTAACGCTCTATACCTCAGCCATTTTTAATCTCCGCGAATTTCAGCCTTCTAAGTTTGTTTTTTATCCAGTTATTCAACTAATTTTCATAATTTGTTATTAAAAACCAAACACATACCTTATAAAATATATTCGTTAAACTCATATTCAAAACATATTCCCGTTAAACTAATCTAAATCCAATAGGTACATCTATCCTGTTTATTTCCGATCAACCCCGGTTTATACATATATATATGTGTGTGTGTGTGTGCGTTCGTGCGTGCGTGTGTTTGTGTATATAAACTTACGGAAGAGGAAAGGTAAATCATATTTAGAGCAACTACGTGTTGAAGGAAACCCAGTGAGCACTTACCGGAAGAAGAGCCGCTCGGGTGTTGGAGAGACACATTTGTAGAAGTTATTGGAGCTTTCGGGATGATCCCTTCGTCAGCATCATGTATAATAATTTACAATGTCTGCGTGTGTGTCTGTCAGCAAAGGCTGAAGCTTAATATCTCGCAAACTAATGAACCGAATTTAATGTGATTTTCAGGATAGCATTATGATATAATAAAATTACGTTTTAACGTATTAAACTTGAGATCAAAGACCCGGGTTCGATTCCTGGAGACATTTTCTATTTCCCATAAGGTAACACGTAAAAAGGAACATTTCGACGTGCAGGCTTTCATTCTTTTTAAATTAAAATTAGAAAGAATTGATCTACAATCTCCGGATATAAACCATTTTAAAGAAAACATTATAAAGTTTCTCATTCTGTTCATCTTTTTCCGCCTACAGTTCGAAATTTCTCTATGTAAACGTTTAATTCACACAGTTTGAGGAAATATTGCCATTTTAAGGGGATGTTGACTTGCCTACCAATTCCATTGTTTCATATTGTTAATTCAATTCTTATGGGTATAAACGTGCTTTGAATGCTTTTAATACGAGAGAGGGGGAGGGGGGAGAGAGAAGTAGAGGGGGAGGGGGAAAGAGGGGAAGGGGGAGAAATGAGGAGGGGGGAGAGAGACAGACAGACAAACGACTTGTGAGGATGTGAGAGGGAGAGAGGGTAATATGGGGGGGGAGGGAGAGAGAGGGTGTGAGAGGGGAGGAGAGGGAGGGAAAGAGAGGCAACTATTTAAGTTTAACTAAAGATAGCCCGTCAGCAACAGAATATTCACTAGAAATGTTGTGTATGGCAAAATATTTCATATGTTAAAGTGTGATATTAATTATTTTAAATGAAAATAATAATAATCTATCTATCTATCTATAATTCTTCCGTTGATATTTCAACGGGCATTACACTAGTATATATGTATAGTCCGGAATACGGGGAAATCCAAAACTCGGTCTTTTGTAAGTCTATAGTTTGCCGGCTTTTGGATTTTCTGTTTCAATAACGTTTAAAATAATATGCTTATTTTCTCAGTACATTGATATTACTGCTTACACTTTTTATGGATAAATATATAAAAAAAGGTAATGCTGTACAATATTAACTGAAACATATTTGAAGGTTAAGCAATTTTCTCATTAATATAAATATTATTATTCAATATTAGTGGCTAATATGTTGATTCGTTCGCAACAAGTTCGTAATGCTGTTGGACAACGCTGATATAGTGTCAAGGAACTGGGTTGTCCATTGCCACTCTAAGTAATTACCGACAATTTTCAATAAGATATTTATTTACATATTTATTTGTTAAACTGACTCACGTACAGCCGTTTCCGGCCTTTTACAATACACTTTCTAGAAGTAGCAAATACGGACACACAAAACCATGCACTTGGCTAAGCATTCCTCTACCGAGCCCGGAATATGCTCCCTATAGTAGATCTATGTTTTGTCGTCTGATACATTGATGCCAAATTTCACCAGCATTCACAACACTCGGCAATATGGCCAAAGGGAGAGTGTTCCCGACACTTTTTAATATAACAGCATTTGCTTCGGTTCTCTACGTTAATTAGCATAGAACTTCCCAAATAAGCGACTTTCAGGCGTTTACTTTTAAAAGTATGTTAAATGTTTCCGCGATAGCAAACCGCTTCCCGAATTACAAATTTCGATCAACTTTGTGTTTACGAAAGGATTTTCTTCTGTGGTTCTAAGGAGTGCATTATATACAATGATTCCGCGCTATACATCGGAGATGCGTTCCTGGAAGCAGCGGCGTGTAACGAAACCTATTTTCATATGTGACATTATGATGAAAGTAGCGATCACGTTCCTACGACACATTTGCACGTTCTAGGGGGAAAAAAAATTTAAAATGCCTAACCTCGCGAAGGTGTCAATTTATGGAAAACTTATAAGCAAAATGCTGCTTAAAAAGGCGCCGTCAATACTGCATAACATAAATATATGTTTAATATTGGATAATATAATTATATTAAAGATTATTAACAAACGAGGAGGAACAGAAGAATGGAAATTTAAAAACTATTTCATTTGCAAACTCAGCGTTACTGCTTATTTTGTTTGCATTTCTGGAATCAACGCACGTTTTGGCAACAGACCTGTCATATACCATTCCTGCGAAAACAGAAACCTTAGCCGCTATTTTGTGAAGTACCTATTAAATACACCTACATCGTATATTAGATGCATTGGCGATCTCTCCGTTCTTCCCTCCCTTTTCTTCTTCCCCTATTCTTCTCTCCGACGCCCTCCATTCTTCTCTCCGACGCCCTTACTCCTCTCTCCTCACCCATCCTACTCACTCCTCCTCCCGACGCTGCCCTCTTTCCTCATTCGAGACGGAACTAGCTGTTCCAACGCGGCGAACGCAAAAATGCGATCGCTTTATGCGAAGATTAATCAATCGCGCGTTAAAAAGGGTCTTATCGTTGTGCGCATAACATTTTCCCGTAACTCATTTGTTTCATCCAATATAATGTTTCCCGTTTTCGCCATATCAGTAAAAAAAAAGGTTTTTAATATTTTTCCGGCGTGTATTTTTTCATTATCATCGTCATCATCACCGCCGTCCTAGCTTGACCGCAGCCTCTGACCGCGCCGCTTCCTTTTTTTTACGGCGGCAATTTGCCTCATCCCCTGAGGAAATAAAAAATGTTTTACGGAAGGAGATTGCCTCGCCGTGGTCCGAAGAATAAATAAAATGGCCGAAAGTTTTTTTTATAATGATATAAAGTGAATGGGTTAAATTAGGGGTAGTGGGTGGGTGGAGAGAGAGGGGGTGGGTGGGTGGGGGTGCGGGGAGAGGGGGGGTGGGGTCGTGGGGAGGGAGGAGGTGGGGAATGGCCGATGATATTTTCTCCTCGCCAGATCCGGCGATAGGAGATTTTTTTCACCTCGGTGGTAAAATGTTACGAGGTAAGCTAAGCGACCTCGTTTTGTTTTTTTTTATCTTTTTGACCAATAAAGAACCGTAAAAACATAATTTTTTTCGATTAAAAGCAATGCATCATCCCAACAATAAAAATGCCGACCGTTTGTTCGACACAGTTTTGAATTGCTTGCTTCGCTCATTAGCCTAGCGAAAAACATTAAGTTAGTCACAGTTCTATGAAAATTGATCTTTTTAAATTTGTTTTTCAGCAAAAGCAGAACAAAATATTTCTTTCCATACCCGGTTAGTTGGATACGTTTTAAATAATGTATTTCAATTTTTATTTGATATAAGAAAGTTATCATAGTTTACATTATATCAAAAGAAAATCGATGGTAAAAGTATTTAAAAACAGCTATGCCTTCTTTTCTTTGATAGCATTGTTACTTTCCCACGACATATTACGATAGAAATAGTTTTTAAATAATTTAATCGATTCAGCGTGTATAATATCGTTTCTGTCAATCAATTGAGTTTAAGAATAATTCATAACAAATTCCTTTATAATGACTCTTCGAGAAAAATGCTTAAATTGCACATTTCCCATTTAACGTAAGTGATCAAAGCGAGGAACTTACTTCGATTTAATTTTCATTAAATATGTAGTGAAATTTCAAAATCCATTTTTTACATGTAATTAGTTGAAATATGTTACCCCAAACACTTCCAAATGAAGATTTCAGTTCGTAAAATTTCACAAGCACGATGATGATTTTCCAATTTAAATAACCTAACACTTTATATGTCAATGCTTATTTCATTTTTTTACTCATTAGTGCATGTTGTGCCTCTTCTTAGGCTCTGCAATAGATTTTCACTGCAGTTATCAGAAAGAGGACTACATCGCATCATAATGGCGTGGAAGAGATTTCAACTGTACATTTGTTGTTGGGGTCCGAGAGTAGCATGTACGTTTTACGTAGCACACTCAGAGTCGACTGAATTTATAATCGCAAGATTCTTTTGACACTTTCTTGCAATGCATATTTGCGATTTATCATTAACCGCATCTGATGAAGATTGACGACTGAAATCTTACATTTGAATTCATTTTTAGGCGCGTCTCGCTTACAGCGTCTGCCGGCCCGTCCGTCCGTATGTTCGTTCTCGGTACCAACTAATTGTACGTATTATTCTTAATATGTATTTATATCGTTTCTCTTACTTCTTTCTCCAAATCGCAACTCGACTTGCACTTTGCCCTTCCGGCGCACTCGTTCTTCAACTTCACCAACCACCCTCTGTTTGCCTCGCATGGATTCTTGAGGGCTCCCATCTCCATCACCGCAAGAGGAAACCCCTAGATTGGAAGATCATCGGCGACTTGCTAAAGATGACTTATGAGAGAGATATACGTGAAGATATTGGAGAGCTGAGAAATATATGCATGTACATTAAATATATGTGGAATAATACGTATGTATGTATGTGTGTATATATAAATGTGTGTGTGTGTGCATGCGGGTGTGTGTATACATATGGAAGAGGAAAGGTAAATAAAGATATTTAAGGAACTAGGTGTTGAAGGAAACCCAGTGAGCATTTAACATAAGGAGAGCTGCTGGGGTGTGAGAGAGACACATTTGCAGACGTTGCAGCTTTCGGGATGATCCCTTCGTCAGCACAGGAAAAACAGCTGATATGGCCGTGACACTGAGGTAAAGGTGTGAGGGTAGAAGGGAAGGGAGCGTGGAAAGGTCGGGATTGGAGGATACAGAGGGGGGAGAGGGTGGAAGAAAGGGAGTACTAACGGAGGTTAAGGCCGAGTGGAGAGAAAGAGTTTAAGATGTGGATGTGGGCCAGTTCCCATAGACGGAGATGGGGGCCGGAAGCGTCGTCCGGGAGGGCGCGAATGGCGCTCACCGTGAAACACATTGAATTTAAGATTATGGTTATTCGCATTAACGCCCACGGGTAGATGTCGTTTAAGGCTAGCGCTGTTGCGATGGCCGTTCATGCGAATTTTGAGGGGATTGCTGGTGAGGCCCAAGGAAAAGGCGCGGCATTCGGTGCAGGTTAGTAGGTAGATGGCATTGCGGGTGGAGCAGTTGGTAGGGGAATTTAAGGGGTAGGTGATGTTAGTGGTGGGGTTTGAGAATGAGTTGGAGGGTGGGTTTATAGTGCATGTTAGACATCGGGGTCTGCAGCAGGGGTAGGACCCTGCAGGGTGCAGAGGAGTGGGTGATGGGGGTTCCTTTCTCCAGAAGATGTTGACTAGGTTGGGAGGTCTGCGGAAGGAGAGGATTGAGGGTGTGGTGAAGGAGACCTGGTGGGGTAAGGAGGTGAGGATTGGGTTGGCTGCCTTTAATTCATTTTTTAGGGTACCGTGGATGCCTGGATAAAAGGTGGTGATTAGGGTGAGTTGGGGGTAGAGTCGTGGGTTGCTGGGCTGTTGGAGTAGGGGGTTAGTGGTTAATGCCCGTCGGATTTGGTCCCGGATCAAGTCCGGCGGGTATCCGCGTTGAAGGAATGCATTTTCGAGGATGGAGCAGTACTCGGAGAGTGAGTCTCTGTCCGAGCAGATCTCTGCCCTCGGCGGGCTATGGCGTACGGCGGTGATGGCGAACCTTCTATTGCCCGCGTGCCAATATTACTGAAATTGTCAAATTTTTGCCGCCTAGCTTGCCACAAAAAAGTCCTTGATTTCTTTTTGCGTGCCAACTAAATTACATTCGTGATCAATACATAAGAGATTGAAATTTGTAACCATAAAACTAATGTTTACAATAGTTAACTAAATAACACAAATGTTTTTGCGGCACTAAATCAATAAGATTTGATTGATTGGTTTTCGTCTTTCGTTGGTGTGCCAACCAAATCGTCTTGCGTGCCACTTATGGCACGCATGCCATAGATTCGCCATCACTGGCGTAGGGGATTGAAGTTTTAGTATGGAGGGGATGACAGCTGTGGAACTGGAAATACCGAAGGCGGTTGGAGGATTTTAGGTGAACGCTCGTGTGGATTTTGTTTTCCCGGAAGGAGAGCTCGACATCCAGGAAGGTGATACTGTAAGGGGAGGAGTCGTGGTTGAAGGAGAGCGTAGGGTGGGAAGAGATGCGCTGTAAAAAGGATTGGAGTGAGTCGGGTCCATGTGTCCAAAGAAGAAAAATGTGGTCAATATACCTCAGCCACATGAGTGATCTGGGGTGTAGGTCGAAGAAACGTTCCTCCCATTCACCTAGGAAGACATTGGCGTATGAGGGCGCCATGCGAGTGTCCATACCTTTTATTTGTAGGGTGGCGCCCTCCGAAGGAAGTAGTTTCTGTGGAGCACCACCAGTTCAGTTAGGAATTGGGAGGAGGGTCTTGCGTCAGGTGTTCTCGAGTCAAGGGATTTTTTCAGGGCGGACAGTCCTTCGTGGTGGGGGATGTTGGTATGAAGGGAGCAGACCTGTATTGTAGTCATGATTGTGTTGGACGGGAAAGGGAAGGGGAGAGATTTGATGCGTTGAAGAAGGGTTAGTGTCTTTGACAAAAGATGTAATTTGACAGACGAGGGGTTGTAGGTGGAAGCCCACAAAGGCAGAGATGCGTTCCGTTGGAGAGTTGTAACTGGCAACTATGGGGCGGCCGGGGATATTGGGTTTGTGGATTTTTGGGAGAAGGTACAAGGTTGGGGTGCGGGGTTTGTTGGGAATCGTAAGGGAAATGGTCTTCGTCAGTAGAGATATCCGTGAGTCTTTCTTGTTTTTTTCCTGTTAGATGTGAAAGCGAAAAATCCACATCAAACAGATTGCGCACCTAATTATTAGAATCGTCCGTTTCTAGAAAATATTGTCTTAATTGTTCCGTAAGTCCTACCAAATGTTCCTTTATATTTGATACGTAAAAGTTGAGGAATAGAAATTTGTTGGTATTTCAGATTCTGCAGTTTGATTTTACCTGTTTTTATGGGTTAATCCGCAACACGTCCTGCTATTTGGTTAACGAAAACAAAATATTAAGCCGCCGCCCTCAGTGATAAGGCTGCAGTTCAATTCAATCTTTTTAAAAACAAAAATGTAATGAATTGTTTGTGTGTGCACAAAGTGAGGAAATTTATTGTAAAACATATTATATAAAAATAACAAAGTGAAAAAAGCTGATTTGGAGGGTCCAGTGTCATAATATCAGCCATTGCGTAAAATGTTTCTCAAGTACCCTGTAGCGCCTTTAAAAGTATCGCCATTGGTATGCGTACCCCAGTTTGGGAAACCCTGATTTAAATGTTCCATTTCCTAGAATAAACGTCAAATTACGATGCATTTTTACTTTCATAGTATTGTTCTTAAATCAAACGACTTTCTAATAAGTTTTATGATCATCATTATTAATCAGAATAAATTTCTCATAAATGCTATTTCAATTTTCCCCATAATTGGTAAAAAAAAAGTATTGCACTACAAAAATGTATCGAGGCAATTTAGAAGTAAGTAAAGTGCCTATCTTCAAAATGGAGAATAGAAATCCGTTAAATAGCCAGAGTCTGCATCATTTCCCCATCCCTTCTTATTCTCCAATCAGCTTGGCGCGCGCTGCAAAGAACGCCCCTTGACCTAAAGACACTCTTAAAGCCCTTTCCGCTCGTTTCCTTCCCCCTCCGCCATCCTTTCCTTTAACCCCCACCCTCCCTTTCGCCGTCAACTTTCAGGAACCCGTAATGTCAAATACATGTGTCTCTGTCCCTTATATTAGGGCGATATATTACCTCACCGTTCCACCACCACGTTCCATCGTTTCCTCCCCATCGGCGCTCCTCCCCCTCCCGCACCATTTCCGTCGCGACTCAAAAAAGAAACTTGTCTCAATGCCAAAAGGTCTCTTTTTCTAGCTCTTTCTTTACTCTTGGAAACCTCTTGTTTCATATTCGCCATTGCTTCACACTTGGTCTTAGCTCTCGCTTCGAGTTTTATCTCTGATGAAAGAATTTATTATTTACCTTCTATATTTCTTGATATGATTTTAATATTACATCGTGTCCTTTAATATTCTTTAAGACCCAACTAAAACTCCAGCACATCCTTGCATTTTGATTCCAAAAATCTTTTATAACAATAACTTATTTTATGTCGAACCACTCCGATTGGTTTTTTTTCATTTGGCGTTATGGTCCGAAGCCGATAATCAGTATTCCTGTGTAAAACAGCAAATATGTGAACTTTAACATCTACTCGCTGTTCGAGGACTCGAGTTGAATTCTCCCCCAGCAAATCTAACTATATATTAATTTTACGTTGACGTCTTTAGACATTTGTGTACAATTTATATCGGCATATTTCTCGAGAACCGTTCGTCGTAAAGATATGCGGTAAACGGCGTTTTGTTTTCACTAGCTATGAGGTCCCTGGAAAAATATTCTCATTTTCATGAAGTCTCGGGTTCAAATCCAGGAGACAGTTATATGTTCCCATAAGTTTACACGGGATTTTCGATTTTTCAGAGTGCAAGGTTTTTTTCCTTCAATCACCAAAATACGTAAATATCGACCGATTTTCTTCGTTTTTACTTTATTGGACGGCTAAAACTCTATACTATCTTATTCTTGCGACGTTTACATGTTACACTGTCGAAGTTTTCAGAAATACGCATTCTTTTTCGAAGTTTTGTGGATTTTTCGTACTCTTTCCGGGCGTTGCCAAGGCGACCGTCATTGTTGCCTCCGATTCCATTACTATCAATTATACCTTCAAATAGGTGAAAGAATAGCGTTATTCGCTTCGCACTTTTGTTTAAGCATCGAAATTAATGAAGCATGGCAACGTAAATATTTACGGATAATTATTCTGTTGACTGCGTATGGGAAGCGTTTCTAGCTGTGTCAATAACATGTGTATAACAAACAAACTCCCAGCGCATTGAGTTTTATTTTAAATTGTGCAATTAATTTGTTTTTTGTTTTGTTTCATGGTTTGAATGCTGGAATCTCACCTTTTTGTAAGTAGAACCATCATATTACACATCTGTAATCCTTATTAACGCAAATAGGCTCACGCATCAATTAAAAATTAGATGAGAATAGGGACGCACGTTACTTTATAAACACATTATGGTTATCTTCTCTTCATTGATAATCTAAATAAACGGTTGCATTGAAGTCGCCTTTATAGTAGGTCCTGTAAGAAGTTAAAAGCAATCGTTGATAGACACTTGAAGTAAAGCAATTGTTTGTGAGTTCTTCTATAAGGCTGCAACGATAATCATTGGAAGTAAGGTAAGGTAGAGCTATTAGCCCAGCTACAGCTGCCAGATAATGGAAGAGGAGCCAGAGATCAAAGGAAGAGTATTGTAAGAAAGAGACAGAAAGAGATGCGGAAGCTCATAGGATTGCCCGTGTAGATGAGGAGCGGAGAGTACAAGAAAGACAAAGAAATAGGAAAACAGGTCAAATGAATAGGGAAGAAAGATCTTACCTAGGGCTGAACTATTTAGATTATTTGCATTTCATTTACTTCATTAATTAATCAATCAAAATTATTTCACTAAACCTTCAGTTTATTTAAATCGCGTTGAGGATCGGAGATCCGGAGCTGCTCTACTAGTATTATTTTCATTTTAAGTGCTTTTCAGAAATTATCTTGTAAGAAATATTTTTAAGCAACTTTCACTTTAACTTCGTTTCATGCATTTGTTTGTTTTCAAAGCATAAACCGCCATGTCTCAAGTTCTGTAGTATCTATGATCTTCACATTTGGTGTGTTGGTTTATATCTCGTAATCTTTTACAGAAGTCATTTTGCCGAGATAGTTTCCGTGATCGCTTTGTTCCTCCATTTGAATAATGTGAGAATGGGTGCAGAGGATGTTTTTGCATTTCAAAATTGTGTACAATAATCGGACGAATTTTGAACTTAAAACAAAGGAAGACTGAAAAAATTATTATAATATCCGTTTTCCTACGATCGATTTTCGAATGCGCGAAAAATTGCGCCACAAATTTGTTATGTACGAGGTTATTCGATGTTTTTTTATGTGAAACAATTTCGTGGTCATGGTGAGTCGCATTTTTTATAGTTGGTAATGCAAACTGAAAATGGCTTCGTTTATATCGAAAATTGAGAAAGCATTTTATTAGGAAACAGCTTTTCTTCTAACAGTTAAAAACGAACTGAATAGTAAAAAATATTTTTCAGCCAAACAAAAATCTTCAGCGCGCTAATAGTTGTTCAGCGATTGTAAAGCATCTTTAAAGTTTTGAAAGTAAGACTTCACATAATCTCTTCACTAAATATAAGATAGGTACTTTACAATTGCTAAACAAATTTTAGTGTGCAGAAAATGTTTGTATAGTTAAAATGTTATTTTTTAATTTTAGACCGGTTTTAACTGTTAAAGGATTGTTTCTTAAAAAATTTTTACTCGATTTTATTTTACAAAATACTTTTTTAACTTGATAATAACGCTATTTTTAATATGTTATAGCACAGTTATTTTTGTTTACCTGACGATGGTATTTTTATTTGACGACTTAACGCTGCTTCCAAATATTTTTAAGAATCGAACCTGCCGCTAACATTATTTTCACATGATACATAAAACGTTTTTTTTTAAATCCAGCTTTGTTTTGATTGTTAATTTTGCCCATTAATTAATATTTGTTTACCTTTATAGCCAAGTTTTTTACTCATCAAATAATCAGTTGTTACGAACGCGTTCTATCACTTTAACTGCCATATTTCCCTCCATTTCCAATAACTGATTCTAAAGCGATGATAACGGTACGTTAATAATATGTAAATATTATGAACGTACCGTTATCATAGCCAAATGAGCAAATATTTAGCTATTCGTTGCTCAATGAATCAACAGTTGAATTATTGCAAGGAAAACTACATTTTCATAGTAATACAGATTTTTTAACCTTTTAGCGATATTAATTGAGTACAATATGAGCTCTCTCATTATGCTGTACTGTAATCATAATTCCGTAGCGCATTCAGTTTTCTCTAAATAAATAAATTTTTAGAGAAAACGCTTACCTTCCTAAATTAATTTTGTCGTAGACGGCCCACTAATTCTGCATTATTGCGAATAAATTATTTTATTACTATAAGAGCTTATTTGACGAAGGATTTGTGAAGGAGGGGAGGGGGAGAAATTTTCATTTATATGTATACGTCATTCGGTAGCAGTTCTTATAATAAGTTTATTAAAGTAATCATTATGCAAGGGGACATTCGTATTTTCTCTCTAAATGTGTAGGTACACAAAAACATGACATTATGATTAAATTTCTCTAAAATAATTAAACGAGCTATTTATATAATATTTTGATGTGTTAATTAATTAATTGTTAAATTTTTTGCACCTCTAAACTGAGCAAAACTAGGCAATTTTAAAATGACATGGACAATCAAGCGATAATTGATCCATGGCAAAATGGATCATTTATTGATACTAGTGGCCCGTTGCAGCTTCGCCAGCAATTTTATAAAAAAACACAGTGTATAAAATATTATAACCATTTCTTTTTTAATATTCAAATTTTCGATATATAACAAAAACATTTATTTATTAGTATCATATATGGCATTATAAATATCAATGATATAAATTTAACTTTTAAGCTAAAGCTTCTCTATAAACAACATTTAATGATGTTGTATGCGGGGAATTGGGCACGGCAAATCAAAGATTTTGTCGATTTTTAACTCTCGATGCAGCTATATACAATTGTCCATGAGAGAAAACAGTTTCTTTAAAAAAACACCAACTGTTTCTAAAGTTTGTCCGTGTGCTTTATTTATTATGAGCCCAAAAGCTGGTTTAATGGGAAATTGACGTCTCTGCCACTCGAATGGAAAATCAGTATCGGTTGGTTGTAGTGTTATACGGGGAATAAAATAAATTTCACCCGTTTGGCATACTTTTACTTTAAGAAGTCTATTATTACGTTAAATAGATTTACCTTTGCTCATATTAAATATTTTCAAAGATGTGACGTATAAGAACACCAATTTTGAATCTGCGCAGGTTGATGCAAGGTTTCATAATCTCCAAGATTATTTCCGAGAAAATTTTTATTTAGTGTTGGACCAAAATATTTCTTCAGTAATGGAGAGGTTTCAGTTACTTAAAAACCACAGTGAATATTTTTGTTTCTTGTATAACTTGAGTGAATGAACAAAAGAAATTAATTAATTTAACGAAAGACAAAAAGGTAAATACATAACTTTTAAGAAATATTTGGACAATCTTAAGTCTAATTATTTGAGTTACTTACATTGTTGTAAAAGCGGTTTGCTATGTAGAATACAACGGCAGAAAAAAATATTACTAAAACGTAGTAATATAAATAGTATAAACGCCTATCAATAATACAGGCTATCTTTAATTGTTTATATTGTTGCCTTCATCTCTCTCCCTCTCACTCTCCCCTCTCTCTTTCCTCTTCCTCCTCCTCTCTCGATTTAAAGCATTCAAAGTGCATTTATATTCCCGTAAGGATTGATATAATAATCGGATTTTGAGGTTTAACAATATAATGAGTCGCTATGGCAACATTCCGTTAAAATGGCAAGATTTGCATAAAATATGTATATTAAACGTTTAACATGGAGTACTTCGAACTGTGGGCGACAAAAGATGAACAGAATAAGAAACTTTATAAATTTTTCTTCAAAATGGTTCAACTCCGAAGGTCGTAGATTAATTCCCTCTAATTTTAATTTCCAAATGAATAAGAGGCTGCACGTCGAAAAATCGCGTTTTACGTGTTAAGTAGTGAGAAATGGAAATGCCTCCCTTGGAGTCGAACCAAGGAATTTTTTCGCGATTTAAATTCGTCATCACCTGAAAAAGTGTTAATCAAGCATCCCTGCAAAATTTCGAATATCTATCTTCATTACTTCTCGAGTTATTAGCTTTATGAATCTTATTGTTAGCGTGACGGACACTAAGCAATTTATTATATAGATTATTGAAATGCTAACTTTTCAAACTTTTGTAATCGTTTCTTCCACACCATACCAGATACGCGAAAGACATATGGATGTTA
Source organism: Uropetala carovei (assembly GCA_036926305.1). Lineage (NCBI taxonomy): Eukaryota > Metazoa > Arthropoda > Insecta > Odonata > Petaluridae > Uropetala > Uropetala carovei. The sequence goes on from JAXCHB010000290.1 coordinate 352,955, forward strand.
TTGAGTGTAGTTCAGAGTTAAAAGATATGTTTTGCTTGTTACTAACTTTTATCGAGTTTTTCAAAAAAAACTAAAAGAATTACTTTGATTCCTTGGAGATTAGTCATGTAACACGAACTTAGAAATTATTGGCCTGGTTCAAAAAATGTTCTCCGGTTCTTCCCAATCCAATTTTTCCCTTTCTCTCTCTCTGCTTTTCTCCCCTTACGCAATAATTCCTTCTCTCACGCAATCCACCCTTTCTCTAGTGTCTTCATAACTTAAACCCGCTCCAACACTTCCTTCAATAGATTCCTCGCCCCTTCGATTTCTATAACTTCTCGCACACGGAGTGCTCCCCAGAAGACCATTTCCGAAGATAAGGTATTGCCAGATCAGCCTCGCATTCATCAAAACAATCGCTGGAAGTAGTTTCTCTTCGTCTCCGGGTGAAACCGCCACCGTCGGCTCCGTTCAGACCGGTTTGCTCGAATTTATTATCGTACCTCTTCTGTTTTTCTTTAGCTCCAGAGTTTTCACTCTGCGACACGAAGGAGACGCTGGCGGTATCTTAAAAATATTGAGATGTCAAAGACAAACACGTTGGGAATTGCTCTATACTAAGCAGTTCCAATTCATGGGAGTTTATGTATTATTTTACGCAATTCAGTATAGATGGCGAAATTTTTAAATATTGCAAGCAATCTAGCGAAATTAATACATTCCCGTAATTACTTTCGATTACGCTAGTAATAAAGTGATCTGCATGATTTACGAGGATTTTTCTGTTCACAAAGGAAAACATTTAAATGCACTGCAAAATGGTAAATGTTCTAGTGATGAAATTTACTTTTAAATTTCTCAAGAAAACGATTTTATTGGCTATTCTGATATATTTTAAACGTTTGATTTTGACACGCTACAACCCTTATCGTAATGATTATACATAAAGATTAAATTAATTTAAGGTATGGATTTAGGCTTAGTTAACTATGTAGTATAGTAGGCTAATACATATAAAGGACATAAATATGAGGTACAGTATCGACAAAATGAAATACTTTGACAATGCTACACAAAATGATAGTAAAGGATCAATTGCGACTTCCCATTCACATAGGTACTCCTTATCACCTCAACATATCCCTCGTGTGCCTTTATCGTCAATTAAGTGATTATTATTAATAATTTTTATATGAGACATGAAAGTAAGCTGAGGTTGCAAAAGTATTGAGTTTTTAGGCTTTCTCAGGACAGAGACGAAAAAGCCGCAATCTGCGCCACATGAGAGCGCACGCGGAACTAAACGGCTTTCGTAAGCGATTATTCCGCTTAATGACGCTTGTAAAAAAACGGAACTTAAAACTTGAAAACTTATTGATAATCTAATAGAGATGGCTTTTTACTCCGTTAAATATATCCATTCCTAGTCCTTTTATTACGTGAATCAGAAATAACTTCAAGTAAATGTCGTTGGAAGCAATTTTGACAATGAGACGATGAAAGTTGAGGAGAAAATATAGCTCCGCTGTTATTTTTCTGGGCCGTCGCAGGAGAGTAAAAGGGGAGGGGAAAGAAAGGAGAGGGGGGGAAAGGAAGGAGAGGGGGGAAAGGAAGAGGGGAGGAAAGGAGGTTGAGGAGAGGGGATAAAATAAAAAATGGCGGAAGAGGTCCGTAGAACAAGCGAGAGTCGATAAGAACTGACGAAGTCCTTTAGTAGGGGGAAAGAGAGGAAGGGGGAGAGAGGTAAAAGGGGGAGGTGTAGGGGAGAGGTGTGTGGAGGGGGGTGTGTGGAGAGGAGGGGGTAGAGGAAGGGTCTGAGAGGATTTTTAAAGGGTTGGGAGTGAAGTGAACACATCGAAGTAAGTTAACAACCCACGAAGGAAAACAAATAGTTATCCGATTCCGTGCTATTCCAAAAAAAAAAAACGGAGAAAGCAATATATAAAAGGAATTTAGAAGGAAAAAGAGACTTAAGACGATGTGATATTGAGAAATGTACTTCCCTTATGGCAAGAAATACCTGGAAAGAATTGCTTGGGAATAAATAATAGGAGAGAGAATATAGTTCTCCGGGACACAAAAAATGCCTTCGATATTTTGAAATCAGAATTTAATTTTGCGTGCTGTGTCACCGAATCAAATATTAACCGAAGAGAAATAAAAGCAATTTAAAACTATTTCAGTTTGTTCTTTCCACATAAGGAAAAACTACATCGTTTCATTTTAAGCAACTTGAATATAAATCGCTTTTATTTAAGAAAAATTGTTCCTGACTGTTTCAGACATAACATTTCTGGAATTACCGGCGCACATACATCTTCTAAATTACTAAACATGAATTTATACGCTGGCTTTATATTTTTTATGGCAGAAAAATTTTGACCATTATTTTCAAAATTGTAACTTTGAAAACGCTTTCATTGTTACCCACACTTATTGTATTAATTAACTCTTTAAAGTTATTAATTATAATTTTAGCATACATGTATACCTATCCACAATTTAACCCAGATTAGATTGTTACAATTCTAAAGAAAAAAATGCTCGCCTTCACACGATTTAATCAAAAATATCGCCACAAAACGCAACATTGAAATCCTTCATAAACTGTCTGTCCTGAAACTCCATTAATAAAATAGAAAACATTACTCAAACCAAAAACAATTTCACGCGAGTGCCATCGCGCGCCACTTAACCCTCTTCTTTCTTTTTTTTTTACTGGCACCGGCAATTGATGGCGTCGTTATTAGAAGACCCGTCGAAGTCAAGTGTCGTCATAGCAACCCCTTCCCTTCATTCCCTCAGACAAACAGCCGACGTCAATGATCGCGTCGCTCTCCTTTATCTCTCAAAAATAGCCCCGTATAATCCCCAGGAACAATAATCCGCCTCGTCCCCCTCCACCACGCCCTCCGACTCGCCTTCCTCAGCCTCAGACCCTCCCCGCCACTCTTCCCTTCCACCATCTCCCTCCCCCCCTCCCCCTCCACCCCCCCACCCCCCTCCCCATTCGGAGGAGCCGAGAAGAGAGGCTACTCCTTGGAGAGAAACGCGCCGATAAGCTGCGAGCGAAGAAACCTCAGCGTGTGCGTGACAGCCACTTTCAACCGTTATTTTTTCGCCGATCCTGTTTTTTCTCCTTATTTAGGGTGTTAGGAGGGGGAGGGTCGGAGGAGGGGGAGGGTTCGAGGAGGGGGAGGGTCGGAGGAGGGGGAGGGTTCGAGGAGGGGTAGAGGAGAAACACGATCGCTTTTAAGCCATTTGGAATGGTTAGGAACACAGGCGGATTTGGAAAATTGCCGCCCCTAGGCCATTTTTTTTCGCCGCTCCCTCCATTTTTTCGATGAATTGATCTAATTTAAATATTATTCCAGAGAAATAATATATTATTTTGTCGGTATTTTTGGTTAGATCCGTGACAAGTTTCAATAGGTTGGTTCCAATGATCTTCGTGATTTCAAAGTGATTTTCTTCGTCCTTCATCGCCTGTCTTTTGTCTACTCCCGACATTCAATATGCGCAGTATTATTCTTAATGTTGTGTTAAATAGGCAACCGTTGGGTTGCCACGAAAAGGAAATTTATTCCATATGAAAGAACTGGAAACTTTGTGTTTAAAAGGTTAATTTTGAGAAAATGTGGTCCATATGGGAAGATTGGGCTCAATAAAAAGAAGCTTATTCTTATCCGTTCTGTGCAAGTTTTAATTTCTTTCGATGAATTAAATAAACTTTAAAATTCAAAGGAAAATTATTTTATATGGCATAAAGTAAATAATAAACCACTTTTTTTCCACAATAGCCTTTTTATTCTTATTTTAATTCAATTATTTTTTAAGTACCAGTGATACTTAAAATTAAAATTAAAATTAAAAAATGCATAATAACATTTATGTTTAATGTACTAGGTGGTTTGCAGCTATATTATTTTTTGTTAATAATCATTTAATTCAACCTTTCTTCCTCTGTTTTAAATTAGCTTAAATTTTTTAGTTTCATTCGCAGGAAAATTTTCAATTTTTACACAATCATTATAAGAAGTAATTTGCATTGCATATTGTAAGTAATAGAAAAATAGAAAAAAAACAAGACTAAATTTTTCGTCTTGCTTTTTTTCTGCATACATTTCAATTACATCAAAGAAATCAATATTTTTGGTATATTCAGATTCAATTGCCAAGATTACCAATGCATTCAAACGATCGTCAGTCATCCTTGATCGCAAGTAATTTTTTAATCTTTTCAATAAAGAGAAACTTCGCTCAGCAAAACAATTTGTTACATGCATACACAAAAACATTCTCAATGCAATATCAACATTTGGAAACAAACTTTCCAATTTCTTCTCTCTAATAATGTTGCAAAGCTGGATTAAAGAAATTGATGAGTTATTTTCACCAATAGAGTTCAAATAACATTTTAAATGTAGACATTCTTCAACAAAACACTTCCAAATCATTATCATAAAAGTCACAAAGACGTTGAGCACTTTCACTTATTTGTTCTGCGGAATACACAGTTAATTTATTTTTAAAAACAAATTTTTCTACAATGATTTCATAATCTCTCAATCTACTATGCAATTCTTTCAACAGACAGGATATTACAACATCGAATGTTTTGCTTTTAAAATATTGTTTGGCAGTTTGCTCGATGCTGTTTTCATCACTGTCGAAATGAAGTTCTGGCTTTCTTCCTTTTTTCTTCTCGTATTCCTTAATTGCTGATATCTCAAATGCTCTTGATTCATATAAATCCAGCATATCAGACGTCGATTCGACGAATAAGATTAAAGAATTATATAAATCAATAAAAACGGAGATGTCTACTTCAGCTGATTGCAATTGCAAACCCACTGCATTAAATCTTTCCAGAACTGCTTCCCAAAATACTACCTTGAACGCAAACTCTAAACGTTCCATTTGTTTGCCAATGTTGAAAGATTGACTTCTCACTTGAGATTGCATTTTATCGTTAGTTTCAATTTCCCTCAATGCTGAAATATTTCCTCCCAGTTGTTAGCTAAAGCTTTACATGCGTCAACTCGGCATGCCCATCGAGTATCGCTTACTTTTTTTTAAGACATCCCTTCTTCAAACAATTTGACAGTATTAACTAACGACTCATTGAAAATGAAAAAAATTGTATAACACCTGTAAAAAATTGAAAAAATGAAGAAGCTTCCTTTCATGATTCTGCTGCACATGTTCCGATCAAATTCAAAGAATGTGCAGAACAAGGAACATAATCTGCGTACTTATTTAAATTTTTGATCCGAGCTTGCAATCCTGAATAAGTTCCAGACGTTTCTTGCGTTATCATACGACTGCCTCTTGAGATTTTTAATGTCAATGTTATTTTTAGAAATAAATTCAACAACGGCATTTGCAATATCCTCCAATTTGTGTCCAACATTCGCGAGAAATGCTAAAAAAAAAACGTTATACGGGCTTTCCCTTAGAATCAACAAATCGAATAATGAAAGTTAGCTGGTCCACATTAAAAACATCTGGGGTGGAATCAACACAGAAAAATACTAGGAATTTTTTAGTTCATCAATAATGTTTCTTTTCACTTTTTCTACCATAATATGATACTTTCTTCGTATTTAGACGATGGCAGATAAGAAGTTCTTCCGCTCCCTGGATTACCATGTTGTTTAATATGTTCATTCAAAAATGGGTCGTATTCTGCAATTAATTCTAAGGCCATAAGAAAATTTCCATTGTTCAATTCTACAAACTTTTCTACCTTCCCACGAAACGGAAGTGCTCCACTAGCTAATTTCTTAATAACCGAAATCACTCTTTTCAACACTTCAATGTTTTTTTCCTTTTCTTTCTGGCTATCTAAAAGTTCACATAAACCCTTTGGAATTTTCGCCAATATTTCTTTAAAAATGAGTTCACGTTGCTTATATTGAGCGGAGTTTTCATGTTTTCGGATACTGGAATTAATGTTCTTCCAATCCGAAAACCCAGTACTAGCAAGTGCCGGAGCTCCTCAAAAGAGTTTACAAGGTGCACAAAAAACGGATTTTGTAATTTCTGAGTATACCAAATAAAATCGAGGAGAAATTTCTGCATTTTTCATTTTTCTTATAAAAACATTTTCGTTTAAACATCTTTATCTGAATATTTCTTCTTTGTTTTAGAAAAATCAAGGTCATTATTCTGTTTAACACCGTGTTTGGCCAAAAAACTCAAAACATTTTCATCATTTGGCTTCCATGTTGCTGGATCAAAGGTATTGCTTCCATTTTCGGGAAAAGAATTGTAGATGGACATGCCCTCATTTAGATTACAGCCTAATGGGAAATTAATGCCTTCGTCTTTTTCATTAGAATTCTTTGAACATTCTTTTTGACTACTCGAAACACTTGCACATGATGGGACCTCAACTTGGTTAATATTCAGTTTGCTATTTAAAATTGTTTCGTCGGATGAACCTTGGACGGCGGCAACATGATTTATGCTCAAAGAATCTACATTAAAATTTGCTCTCGTTACAAAATCTATCTTTAGGTTTGTCCTGAGCATTTTCTGATTTCTGTTTTGCAATTTTCCGGTATTCATTACCGCTTTTCCTTTTACGTTCACTCAAGGTTTAAACAAAAAAGGATTATTTAAATTATTTATACAATACTACTTAGAAAATTTAATTAAAAACTATAATTAACTAATCTCCAAATCTGAGTCATAACTCATATGGTCAATTAACCGCCACGCGCCAAAGCACACACATTCATCTATTTCTGACAGTTTAGCATAAAAATACGAAATAACTCGCCAGAAGTCCTTGGGACTCAAAGGTATGCAGTGATTCACAGGCTGACCCATCGATCTTGTTGGACACTTAGACGTAAGAGGTGAATAAACACACTGAAGCCCAAAACAAATTTGTAATAGTACCCTCAGTTCCCGGGAATTTTCCAGAGTATAAAAATTTTCTGCGTGTAAGTAAGAAAATTTAAACTTGAGTCACCTTTAGTTAACATGCCCAGGAAAATAGGTTACATTTACTGCCACTCCGTCTCTTTACGGTATGCTAACAAGGCTGTTGCCTAGTGAGAACTGCGGTTAACTGGAAAATGTCTCAGGTTCTTCCCCGCGAAAATCCCTATAGAATCGTCAGTAAGTCCAAGACCAGATTTCTAAATAAAAAATTCCTGCGGGCCACTTATCGTGGGTTATTCGAGTCATATGTAAAGCGAAAAAATGAATATATATATATATAGATATTTCGAAAATTACAAAAGTTTAATTTGATAATAACAGAAAAATTACATATTGTTCAATATCTATTCTAAAATATATTTTTTTCGAAAGTTAAATGAAATATGCAAAACGGACCATAAAAATCGAAAATCTCTAAAAAAATTTAATAACTTGCACATTAAGAGTTAACAAACTTTTATCAACATTTTCATATTTCATGTATTTCCCAAAAGCCACGAGGCTGAAATTTTTCATATATGTTAAACACAATAAATGCTTAGAACGAGATTATAGAAATTTCGATATCCGCTATTCTTCATCCGTAAAAATTTTTTAAAATTAAAAACAATAGGCAATCGTTTAAACTTCGACCCCGACCTGAAGAAGTGTCGGCGAAACGTCATCTCTCCAGACAAACGCTGCTGTGCCAACACTCGGCGAAAGCCTTCGTACTAAAATCGTATAAACAATTTCATTACGCAATATCTTTCATGAAAGTTCGTCTTAGCACCGAATAGTGATTTTTATAAGCCGTAATTCCCCAATTCGAGTAACTGCGCGAAAATTCAAACAAAATTTAAGGTATGAAAAAAACGAAAAACGGTAAAAATAATAGAATTAATCATAAAGGGAAGGTGAAGTGGCACTCTTTTAAAATATATCAAAATTTTTCAGATTTAAGACTGTGTATTGTGTAAAAAATATAAATATCCGTATATCCCGCATATGAAGCTCCCGAGGCGTGTACCAGGTTTGCATGACAACGCTGAGAGAATTAACTGACACAAGAAATTCCAAGTCGTGCGACTGAGTCGGAGGAACGTCGTACCGTCGAAATTGTCTGGAACTATTATTTTTGGAATTATTGATTATCAAATCGGAATAGTTAATTGCGATGATTTTTTTCATCGAAAGTTACACTAATACTCTTTTCCATCCCCGTCATGAAATACCGTTTTAATTTTCATTCTTGAATCAGACCGCTCCATATCCCCACCGCCTCGACATTCCGCCGCCCCCAAAATCCCGCCGCCCCCAGGCCATGGCTTACTTTGTCCTTATCGTAAATCCGCTAATGGTTGGGAGAGAATAAAGATTGAGGAAGGAATGCGAGAGAGAGAGAGGGAGGGGGGAGGGGGGGAGGGGGGAGGGGGGGGAGGGGGGAGGGGGTGAGGGGGGAGGGGGGGGAGGAAGGGGGGGGAGGGGATGGACAGGAAGTAAGTACAGTAGAGTGGTGATATCCTGAAGGTATCGGATGACAGTAGATTGAGTGCAGTAATCGGTTTTGAATTTCTCCTCTATGGCGTCAATAATGCATTTTTTTTCACATCTCTCTTATATTTTAGCCCATTTTTGTGATGCTCATACTTTAAAATTGTTTTATAATTCCTCTGTCTTTTATAACTGCTTTTGCTGTAAAAAGTCTTAAAATTTTTAATTTATTCTTATGAAGCGTTTTTCGCCTGATTTATACCCAACCAAAAAGGTTACTGTTATTCATTTATTTAACGTCAAATCCTGAAAATCGCACTTTTTCATTTTCCGTTAGAGAGTAGTTTTGAAGGAAAGTTTGTTAAATTTAGGAGTAAACGTGCAGTCAATTCGGAAGATAGCATTCCCATTTGTGACACTACAATGAAGATTTATTAAGTTAACCCAAGAACATTTCTGTTTTATATCTAAATGTATGAGACGAACTACTTTTTCGTGAACTATATGCTCATCCTATCATAAGCTAACAATATGTTCTATCAAACTGATCCAAATTTGGCGAAGATGGGATGTTAAATAAAGCCAACTAGCCAGTCTCAACCGATCTTTTAGAAGCATTGCTGTTCTGATCATGTTCACACTAGCGTAATAGCTCGTCAAATATGACAGGTATGCGTGAATTAAGTATTATGTTAAAACAAAATAAAAAATTAATTACACCAACTTTTATGTGCGCTAACATTTAAAAAATTAATATAAAATCCAATTAACCGAATGTTTCAGAAAGAATATAAAAGTTGTTTGGCAATGATATATGTTAATGAAGATTTATTCGTTGAACATATGTACTAAATAATGCTGTCAATTTTGTTATGAAAATATGAATATTCAGATTATAATGTCCTTTCAGGTGCTCGTTTTCTTGCATCTATAAATCTGTTGCTTTTCAATCGATTTACTGTTGCTTCTGGTGACTCATTAGCTCTATGACTCGCTTTTCATTTGTTCTGATCGATCAATGTTTTCTGTCTATCCTGTTCCGTTTCTCTTCTCCTAGCTTCAGCAATATTTCTATTCATAGTGATATTAATCCGAATAAAACGTGCAAAACATTCAAAATGTGTGTGCTTTTAATTACTATCGATTGATAGATAAAAGAAAGGAGGACGATTTTCCGCTTGCGAAAATGATTTTCAAGAAAATTGGCGTTAGCATCCAGATTTTTCTATGTATTATTAAGATTTTTTAATGTGAAAAAAAACGTAAATTAGATGCAGAATAATAACATAGAATTTTCTTTTTTATCTATCTAATCCGTTTGTTTCCGTTATTCCTGTCAACAAAATACAGTTAAATATTTTGTTTCCTTTGGCTGAAATCGAATCCACGACTCGCTTTAATTCATCGATTGGCTTTTTGCATAAACGCCATGGCGTCGAGACGACCATGAGGAACAAACGCCGGAATTATGATGACTTCAAATGACACAAGTCGTAGCGATAAAATGAAGGGACTCGAGGGAACCATTGGATATCGGGAGGGGGAGGTTGGGAAGGGAGAGGGAGAAGGGAGAGGGAGAAGGGAGAGGGAGAAGGGAGAGGGAGAAGGGGAAAGGGAGACGATATTAACTGGATTTTTGTTACGTGGGAAGCTTTGTGGTGCGGGTGATTGCAGGGCTCCATGGAGCAGTGGGCGAATCGGCTGTTGTGGAGGTAATCGTCCCAAGTCATGCTTTTGATTGATGCAATATCTCATCCGCAATGGAGAGGCTGTCGTTTCGCCAATTAATTCCTTAAAATGGACCGGCAATATAAAAAATCTCCCGGCGACAATTAAAGGGAACTGTAGCTATAACTACTTGTTAAAGCGCTTCTCCACTCTTTCGAATGAATATAATCTTTTGCCTTTACTTTGTATGTAACCTCTGTTACTGGTTTAATTTTAAATTGACGTTAAAGAAAATGGAACATCATTTCATGCAAAATTATTCCATATCGTTAGCCCGCGACTTTCGATTTAGGCAGAATATTAAATCGCCACGTGAACGAAAGAAACACAACTGTACAAGATTCTCAGAATAAGTAATCAAAGTTAAATTGCAACTCATTCATGAATCAAAAATTAGTTTTAACGTTAAATATTTAATATAGACGAAAATTATCTTATTTTACGTAAATCGTTTATTAGTGATTTTGAAACCTATCTGCTAAGTACACAAGGAAAAATACGCGACACAGAAAAAAAATTCCCTTTTAACCTTTCCTTTATTAAAAATTTAAATTAAAACTTCCACGAGTTTTTTAGCGACGCATATTTGGAAGCGAAAGAAGATTTCTTTCTCAAAGTTGCTCGAGTCAGCTCCTCAAGCAGCTCGCATAATGAACCCTTAATGAAAAAAACGTCCGAAGCCGAAGATAAAAAAAGCCATCGATTCGAGTAAATTACGTTAAAAGCCATTGTATTCGGAGAGCGAGGTTTTTTGAAATATGTCTCTGTTTATTGCATGGCCGAATGTAAAATCAGTTCTTTTACCACTAACCCCATCTACCGGCTTTATTACGGAGACTCCCTTTTCCACCTCCCCTCCTCCTCCTCCTCACTACTCCACTCCCTTTCAAACGCTCGAATTATCATTATTATTTTTTACACTTTTTCATTTCCCTCTCGCTATTCCTTCTCTCTCTCCCTCTCGCCCCTCCATTTTCTTCATTCGGTTGAGCTATAGAGCCAATTAAATGGAAAACATCAATCTGACCGCTTTTCCCCTCCTACGTCCAACCACCCCAGACCCCCTCGCCCTAACTACACACAAAACTCGCCATTCCCCGGCACCCCCGTTGCCGGCCAGGCGTACCAACCACCCCTGTTTATTTAATTCGTCCAAAGGAATGCATTGAATCATTTTTCCATTATATTCTGGAAATGTTTGTAAAAAGATAACACTTTTAAATACAGGGATCGCTTTTTCTGTCTTTGAAAGGATGAATTGAATATTTACATGTTAGCCAACGTTAGAAGGAGCTCTTATAATATTTATTTTGCTGTCATTTCTAAAGTCGATAGTCATAATTAAGTTGACATCAATTTCTCTCTTTTAACCTGTAATTCTTAGATGTGAATGGTGTAATTGCTATTAACAATTCCTGATCATAAATTGTATTTTGATAATTTAGAGATGTATGAAAAGGGAAACAGTAAAGTAGATAGGATGAGGGTTTGTATTTCATATATTTGCTTAAAAAGAATAACTCTTAGCTGGTATTACGTTTTAGAAAATTGTTATTTTAGATCTTCAATCAATTAAGCACACACATATGCACTCTTTCCTCTGTCTCTGAAATAGGATCTTACCTATCAAAAAAATTCTCCGTATATCTCTCTCTGACACCCCTAACGGCTCTCCAAACGATCAAGTTCACTGGGTTTCCCTCAACACCTAGTTGCCATAAATATCTTATATATATATATATATATATATATATATATATATATATATATATAATACTAAGGAAGAGGAAAGGTAAGTAAGGATATATATATATATATATATATATATATACTAGTGATAACAGGTAGAAAATACGGTATGGAAATTAATACAGAAAAATCCAAGGTTATGCGAATATCAAGTAAAGAAGAAGAAAATTTGAACATAAGTATTGGAGGAAAGCCATTAGAACATGTTTCAGATTATAAATACCTTAGAAGCATCTTAACGAGAGAAGCAAAATGTACCGATGAAATCAGGACTAGAATAACAAAAGCAAAAGCCGCTTTCAGAAGAAAGAAACTCCTGCTAACGGGAAATATAAAGCAGGAAATCCGCAAGAGGTTGATAAAATGCTATGTATGGAGTATAGCTTTGTACGGAGCAGAAACATGGACGCTAAGGAAAAATGATATTAAATACTTGGAAAGCTCCGAAATGTGGACATGGAGAAGAATGCTGAAGATGAAATGGACAGATAGGGTGAAAAATGAGGAAGTACTACGAAGAATAGGAGAGAAGCGAACGATTATACAGACCATCAGAAAGAGGAAGGCGAACTGGATTGGGCATTACCTGAGGAGAGAGTGCATGATTAAAGAAGTGCTAGAAGGAAAACTGGATGGAAAAAGAGAAAGAGGTAGGAAAAAGTTTCAGATAGTAGACGACTTGAAAGGGAAAGAGAGCTATCAAGTCATGAAGAAAACTGCGGAAAATAGGAGTATATGGAGAACCAAGTTTAGCCATGAATAATCACGGACCTGTCAACGGACAGACTACCTATAATATGATACATATATATTCACAGGGTCGGACAAAAGGGGGATGTGGCATCCGGGCCTCCGAATAATGGGCCCCCAGATATTCTCAATTATTCAAGTATCGAGTGTAAATTTTGCAAAAATTTTAACTAAAAATTACTAGCAAACTGATTTTTAATAAACAAGCACTCCGTAAAAGTTATAATATTAAAATCGTTCGTTATTACTATAAATATTAATGTCGTGGAGGAAATGTAAAAATAGATATTATTATTCGATTTTTTTCTAGCGAGCGAGTGTAGCGTTACATCAGACAAACCAAACAAACATACAAATCAACCAACCAACAAACAGATCGCGGAAACTATATAGTATAGAAATACTATGGATATTGTGGTCACACATATCTACGGCTGAACTATATATGTCCTACGTATGTATGTACATGGTACATTGAAAAATAACAGAACACTCCCTATAACTTTAATGCTTCGTTATGATATACTAGCGCCTTTGATCGATCGTATCGTAAAGTAATAACAAGTGTTAAGTATTACGGATACGCGAATACACTTTACTTCCTCCTCCTTCCGAATGGTGGCAGAGCTCGTTCCCACGCCAAGAACTCGAGTCTTCCGCTCCGTCCTCATGAATCGTCGCCCACCCTCCCCCTCCCCCTTTACCCCCTTTTCCCCTCCCCCCTCTTCCCTTACCTCCCCTCTTTCCCCCCCCCCTCTTCTCCTACCTTACTCTTCACTCCCTGGAGACTCCATATCCTCACCAATATCGCCCTCAATCACAATCTTTTTAAACTGCCGCCATCCATCATGGCCGCTTTCATTATTCCTCGAGGCGGAGTGGTTGGAGAGAAGAACGAGTAGAGGAGAGAGAGAGAGAGAGGAGAGAGAGAGAGGTGGAGGATGAAGGAAGGGAAAAGAGAAGCCTAAAAATGAAAAGAGACATAACCGACTTCGAAAGCTTCCAATTGGATCGTATTCACACGCATCGTGCTCCTTTTATTTATTTTTTAGGAGATTCGATTTTCTTTTTAGATTAATCGATTGGCAATAACATTCAGTCGTAGAAAAAAATCCAATTTTTTGTTTGTTTTGAATTTTTTAAAACTATGTAGTGCGTTGCTGTAGCGTTAGTTGAAATTTGAAAATATGTGATAGTAATTGGCAAGCGAGCGAAAGATTCCTACCCAAGTTTCAATGAAACCATCCTTATTTTTGTTTCGCACTAACAGAATAGATTTTGTGATTTAGTAAAATTAGTGAAAATGATCACGAAAGTGATCTATCAGAAATCGAATTCTTTATTAGATTCTCCTAGCATTAGAACTGCCACTTCAAAAACCGAAATTCTTGTCTATAATCATGCAAATCATTAATTGAAATCATTTTGTTTTCCAGAACTACGTAATCGAGAATTTTTAACGGTATTATATTTGTTAAGATCCTCAAGAGATACGTTGGAAGCATTTTTTTACAAGCATATACTTGGAATACCAATGTGTTACTAGAATATGCACTAAAGTAAAATAATAGTATTTACGCGTAATTAAGTTTAATTTCTATTGTATCTTAACTGTAATCGAAAGAGACGCTTGGAATTGAAAATTACTTAATTTTTCACCAGATTGTTTGTTTCATTACTACTAAAGAATTTGGCACCGCATAAAAACCGTCGCGGTCGCCTTAAGTTGCGCTCATTCAACTGAGATTTGATTAAAATTGCGTTTGGCTTACGATATCGGGCAATATTTTAATTTTGAAGTCACACACCGTGGTGCGTTATGACTGTTAAGTCGATACTTTAAATGTTTATAAATTTATACACACACACACATATATATATATATATGTGTATATATATATACCCTTTTACTCTATATAATAAAAGGTACTGTGTGTGTGTATGTGTTAACGCCATAACTCCAAAAACAAAAGACCTAGAAGGCTGAAATTTTGCATGCGTACACGGGATAACCTGGAGGTACCCCGGTTTTTATTATTTTTCATAAATGGTAGACAGTTCGATTATGGGCAACGATCATTATTTCCTATTGAATCAAATGGAAGTTTGGATTTTCGGGTGTGCACCTTTTGTTTATTTTGTTCTATGAAATACCTACCTAAATATTGAGTTACAAACCTGATACTTAAACCAATCTACGCGTCATTTTATAAGGATTCTAATTATCGAGATGTTTTCCTATACATATTCGTACTTGTTCGCAATTTGCTTTAAATTCAGGGTTTTGGGGTATTTTTCAATCCTTTTTTGAAAATGTTACTATGAGACCTGCATATTTGAAGTTGGATGGTTTGAGTGCTTTTGTACTTAATGTAAACATGTTTTGAAAATATGACACTCGTTTGGATTACTTTGGATTGGTGAACTTATCTAAAAAAATGTTAAAAAAAGGGCCAACATTACTAATTTGCTTGATTAAATTAGATTTGGTTAATTAAACGTTAAAATATTATCAATGCATAGGGTCTTATTTTTCATCTAATGATTTTAATTCAGCATTCTAGGTTGGTAGTTAAAGTAAACAAATTCACAACAATGCTATAGAGGCAGAAGAATTCATTAGATAGTGTTTCTCTGAGTTGGTTTGCTGACGCTTGGTTACAGTTCGTTTTTGAATTTCTTCCTATCTAGTTTTAAGTTTTTATAGGTGGCCTCTAAATAGTTTTGTACTTCCTTCTTTGTTATGGTGACTCTACCCAAACTCTTTTAAATTTTTATTTCCAATTTTTCTTTGTAACTTGGAAAGAGAAGAGAGTAACTCACAAATTCAGTTCATAATCTACTTAATATTATTGGTTAAACCATCTTTAGAATTATTAACACCACCTTCTATACTAGAAGATAGTTGAAGTCTATAGAAAAATATAATTTCTTCTCTGCCAATGCCAATTAGTTTAGAGTAATAATCATTTTTAAAAGTACAAAAAGAGAGTCTGGTGATAAGTAATTACATTTTGCAAGGAATATAAAATTACTTTTCCATAGCGACATGTCAGTCAATTGATTCAATCTGAATGGAGGAATAACCATAACACAGGAGTTTCAAAGTTAACAATGAGTAAATTATGGGAAGAGCAGAATTTCTTCATAATAAAATATGTACTTTTAACAGAGATTCTTATTTTCCACAGATGCCTCATTGAAGAGATTTCCTACAATGACTGCATCTGCATTTGGGACAGTTATAAACTCGAAAGCAGCTGAAATCCGCCACCAAATAAAAAGAGTTAATAAATGAATGACTTGAATATGTTATTGTTTCATTTTTTCCTTATTGACAACTAAGCTATCCATGTATTTTACACATATGGCTTCATGTGTTTCCCATGTATTGCTCCATATATTTATATAGAATGGTACCATATATTTAACATATATTGACCATATACTTTTCCATACATGAGCCCATATTGCTACATATAGTCTCCATATATGGATCCATATATTTCAATATATGTGCTTTCTTGGCTCCACTTATTTTCCATATATTGCCCATATATGGCTCAATATATGTGAATATATGAAATGGGCCAATTTCTAATAGAATCCATATATTTTAAAATATATGTATAAATATATTACTTCCCATATATTGGTCATATATGGGATTTTAGTGTGGGTATATATATATATATATAAAATATTAAACACAGAGTAAACACTACACATTATATTAGAATAAAATGGTGTCCAGTGAAAACTAATGTGTATATCCGAAGGTGACCGTGCCGATTTCACTATGATAAGACTTTATTCTCACTAGTGTCGAATACGCGAGCGTTGACACAAGACGATAAAGTTATCTTCCCAAAATAGTCGCAATGCTCTCAAGCAGTAGCACACACGCACGCATGTATATCTGTCCCTGAATCAATGTCGGCTCCATTCATTGCGTGGACCTTTGGCGAAACTTATTGAACTGAAAAACCGAAATGAAACTGTGGGACAGCATGATTCCATCTTCTTTTTCCCGTTTCCCTCTCTGGGCCTCTATTTCACCTTTTCACCAACCACCTCGCTGAGTTCGAAGGGAAAATAAGACAGTGTTATCGTCAGAAGAAGAATAATTCTTTTTAATTAAAAGTAAATGAAGAAGAGAGGGAAAAGTGAGGAGACGGAGGGCTAGAGGGACGGTAGGAGAGGTGAACGGGAGGGGAGGGAGGAGAGGGAAGGGGTGAAAGGGAGAGAGAAATGCTGGTGTAAGTGAATCGAAGAAACTCTCCACCACGGAATTAGCAACTAATTTTCCATCAAATGGCAAAACAAAGTTATCCCGGGTTTTGAAATTCTTATCTCTAATGTTGCGTTACTAATTTTTTGTTTGCTAAAAATAATGTCGATACTCCACCGAATCAGGGAACTTCACTAATTTAATAATTGAAAAGAGACCTTACTTAAGGCCGTCTCGTGTTAAATTGCTGAACTACTAAAAATTGAAGACGTGTTTTTCACGAAGAGTTAACGATTCACAAAAGTAAAACAGAATCAAAAGTAAGGCAGAGTTCGAATAATATCAGGAATGTTTCGAGTGCGACAGATTAAACTAGACGAAATAACAAAGTTAGGGAAGGAACCGTGGAAGAAATAATAGTAAGTTCAACAGCAAGGAAATCGACTGAACAATTGTCAACAGATGTTCAACACAACACTCATTACTTTTTAAATAAGCATTTTCAAATTCACATCCAGTTATTTATTGATCTTATAACGCATTTTGTTTTAAGGTAAAATTTCTCCTACTCAGCAGAAATAAAAATAAAAATTTATCTTATGACCCGTGCAAACGTAATACACGCATAAAGACCTGCTTAGGATATTTAATCTTAAGGTTTTTGGAATTTTTTAAAAATGAACCAGTGGTGGAAACAGGTAAAACAGAATAATAATAAAACCGCGTTATTTTATTTCCTGTTGGTTTAAAAGCGATAGGAAGAATAAGATAGAATCGTTTAATTTTGTAAATTGAAGAATCGGAATCGGGACGTGCTCGTATAAGGGCCGCGAGGGGACGCCAGCGACGACCTCTATAAATCACATTTCTGCCCTTTAATTCACCTTCTTTATTTGTCTGTCGTCGGGATTTATATATGGTTTCGTTCCCTGAGGCATTATTGAGCTGTCTCGACAAAGGGAGATGTCGAAGAATGTTCTCTCTCGAGGGATTGGAGAAAGGGGAGAGAAGGAAGCGAGATGCAGCGATGCCTCAGCAATACGTAATATTTGTGTAAACAAAGAAATAGTTCGTGTTATTTCGTGATTCACGACACCCGCCTAACTCGGACACGTCCAGAAAAATATGTTCATAGTAATTTATTTAAGATTTAGATAATCTCGGTTACATGTATCTGATGATTTTTTACTTTTTCATATACGAAGTACAGTAAAGTTCCTGTTATCCGGCATTCTCGGGAAATTGGGTTTTCCGGTTAACTGAATATTCCGGTTGCTTGAGAGTTTTATTGGATAGGCCTTAATGCATTTGGAAACCAAAATATGGAACAGATGCAAAACTATACATATACCTTGGAATTTCTAACCCATAGAATCGATATTCTACTAACAGTTATTCTTAAATAATTTCTTGACATTCAAGGAAGTAATGAAATTAAAATATACAAGTATTCAATACACTTAATAGCAATATTTTAATAATTACTAGCTATATTACAACCAGCAGTTTCTCGTATGCATGGAGCCTATACTGAGGAGATTCCACTCCGGGTCCGAAACTGTTGCCAGTTTGGTCGCTCAAGTTTTAGTTGCCAAAGTCGTCACACGCAGGGCTGCGATCGGTAGGTTTGCTGAAGTTATGGGGCGTAGGTATGATACACATGTAAATTTCGTGTTTCTATTTGCGATAATAGTTTGTTACGTAAGAACGCATTGGTAATATAGGTTTGTAAATCAATGTATGAATATAAACTATTTGTTTTTACAAGGTACCGAGTATGTTACATGAATTACGTAGCGGATCAATTGATTGGAATTCCGCCGGAAAAAACCTCGTTTAGGGTATAATTACAGGACGGAATGGTTGTTCTGATGTTCAGTATTTCGCTTAATCCATATTCGATAAATTTATTGTGGCTTTGGTCGACTATGGAATTCACTGTATAGAGCAGTGGTCTTCAACCTTTTTTGAGTCACCGCCCACTTTTACCACATGTTGTCCTTTTAAATAAGTTCACCGCCCACCCAGTGACGTAGTGAGGGTTTCTGGCGCCCGGGGCAAAGAATAATTTTGCGCCCCCAGTAGCAAAGTGATGGTAATCCTAATACTAGTGGGATTGACGTTAGATGAGATTACCGAATACGGTCTCAGTGGTAATAGCAGTGTTTAAAAATTTATGATTTTATATATTTGATAAAATTAAACTTAAACGCTTCGCTGCTTCTGCGAGAGACTCCGACCACCCTCATGGGCCTTTCGATTTTACCGCAGCATGGATAGATTGTCGCTAGTATAGTATGATATGATACTATAGTTAACGACAAACGAACTGTAACATAAAATAGTTGTACAGAATATGTGTGCGTATCATTAAGGTTTTCTATAGAATTTTATTTTTCAGTGTAAAAATTAGAATAGCATTTGGTGAGTTCTTTAACGCCCACCAAAAATCCAAAAACGCCCAAAGGTGGGCGCTATCGCCCACCTTGAAGACCACTGGTATAGAGGATAGATAGGTTGAGGTAAAATTTGGACTTTTTCAATATCCACGGTATCTGGAAATCGAGTGCCTTTTACTTCGGTTCGGCTCCGTGTACATAGCAATATCCAAAAATATAATCAGTATATCTAATTTTACTTATGGTAAATATATGCGACATTCAGTATTTTATTATAATACGAAATGACAATATTATTACAAAATACGGGCAAACATTCTAGACGAAATAAGTATTACACCGTCATGTAATATATTGATGCATTTTTTTCTTAAGCTGACGATTATTTAAATTTCGTAACATGTCCATAAGGTATTTTGTCAGAAATTTGACATTTCGAAATGCTATGCAGTTATATTGTCACATTAAATAGGAACGTCATATTTGTTTTGGTAATCCAATGAGATATTTTATAGTAAAAGTAAAATGGGAATATGAAATAAGAACACAATGGCATTTTAAGTCTGTATTAAAAGTTTATTTAATAAAGATTGTGTGTGGGAAAAAGCTATAGAACCTTAAGGATTCTCTAGAAAAACCCACAGTTGCAGGAAAAACCCACAAAGGAAGGTGGGTTAAAAAACCTGCGAAGGAAAATAGAAGGTAGCTAACCAAACTACGATACACAATTAACCAGCACCTGAAAATAAAGGAAGAGAATTACTTAAAAAACCAATTCAATGATGAACAATAATATAAAATAAATAAGTGCAAATAAAGTTGATCAATATCCCATTTGCCCAGCTCCTGAAAAGAAAGAAAGATGATTACTAAAAATATCTATTCAGAACATTAAAAACTATAGTGAAAACTAAGCGCATATAAAATAAATTAATGCAATTAAAGTAGATATATATACATTTAAAAAACTTAGAAGAAATGCCGTGCATTCAAGCCTCCTCCAGACTAATGTTATCTATTCTATTTATGCCTTTGCTGGCTAAAGGCATTCAGATAAATATTGAAAAACGCAGTTCAACTGAGGAAGCACACCTGGAAAGACAGAAAGATAATTACAAAATATACCAAATCACAAGAACAAAAACTATAATACAAACTAATAACAAATATATATACGTACATTCAGGGTCAGTTACAGGGCTAGGCGACCTAGACAAGCACCTAGGGCTATGAGCAGAACACCTAATGGCACACATGGTCAGACGTAAGCTGTTGGCCTTGTAAATAACATTCGCCTTAGGCTCTCGCATTCTTTATGTCTGCCACTGTATACATTAAAAAACCAATTTCACATAAATTTCTATATATATATATATATATATATATATATATACATACATTACATAACTTGAGGGACTTGCAGTACATTCAGTATACATACAAATCTACTGAGGAAGCAACCTGAAAAGAGAGAAGGATAATTACAAATAAAAACAAATCACTTGACCAAAAACCACTTTGAATACCAATTTCACATAAATATACACACATTACATAACTTGAGGGACTTGCAGTACATTCAGTATACATACTTTTCTACTGAGGAAGCAACCTGAAAAGAGAGAAGGATAATTAGAAATAAAAACAATCCTCCTCGGCAAAGTGCAGCCCACAGACAACGTCCGTTGCGCTGAAAACTTGATCTTTGCGGGGTTTAATCCTCCTCCATTTCTGAAGCTGAGCTTCATCCTGAAAGCAAACGATTTCAATATGACAATATCAATTCAATTAATATCCTTTCTACATTAAATAAATTTATATTTACTGACTAATGTGTACTTACCCTTGCCTTGAAAACACTTGTGTTCTTCACTCCCAAAATCTTGTTCACTCGTACTGTTTTGCTATAACCTGTCGAACAGCCAAGCACAAAGCAACACTTTGAATTTCGCATCATTTTGTAATAAAATATTCCACCGCAGATGGAAAAAATTTCACACAAACGAAACGGATACAACGATTAGCCGTAAGACCACATGTAAACTACCCAATTTGAACACCAGCGCCGCCAAGCCGGAACTAATACGCTGCGACTAAATTGGCAACAAAATACGCCCCCTTTAGAGCTGGAGTGGTATCTCCTCTATGTAGGCTCCATGCTCGTATGCCTATCGCTATTAGCTTCTCTTTTGTTTTAATAACACCGGGAGGTAAGGGTTAACTTAGTCCAACCATTAGAAATTTCCAACAACAAAAATTGTTTCCTTGTCCAAGGAGAGAAATTATCCTCAAACAACTCAAAGTATTAGCAGAAATTTTTGAGGAAAATTGATATTAAACGAAAGACGAACTTGAGTAAAGTAGTGTATAAATAAGCAATTCCAAGACGAGAGTATGATTCTGCATCTAAGCCCAAAATAGTAATGCAGCCTTAAAATAAAGTAATAAACTATTATAATGCATAAAATTGTCTCACTCTTAAAACATTCTTATTTAGGATGTTTGATACAATAACGGGAACCTATGACACTACGCCTACGTAGTTCTTTTTTCTGCTGTAAGGTGTTGCCATCTACGAACCAAATTATGTGGGAAAAAAATGTAAACTTACGTCTTTTATTTTTTTATTAAGAATAAAATTGGACTTGAGAGAGTAACAAGTAGAATAATACTTGAACTAGCCAGGGTTGAATGTGGTAAACATCGTCAAAACAAACCGGTCTCATCAGCATTATAAATCTGATCAGGGGTTAGGTCATGTTCCTTAACTAATGTTTCAAAAAAATCAAAGAATTTATCGGCAGCTTCTTGGTCACCCGATATTTTATCACCCGAAATATCTAGATGTCTGATCCAATGCCTAATCTTAAAACGTGTTAACCATCCATCTGAAAATGCACACGGTTCACTAATGTCCATTTGTTCATAAAAATCTTTAGACTTTTCAATCAACGTTGGTCCAGAAATAGGGGCTCCCTCGGAACGCTTTATAGAAAACCATTCATAAAAAGCAATATCCAATTGCTCAAGTTTCGGCTTATGAAGAGTGCGCCGATATTCAATTCCTCTAGTAGTCTCAGAAGACGTAACAAATTTCAATAACTGTGATTTCTGTGCCTTAATGTCATAAATAGTTGAAAAACCGACATTGAACTCTTTCATTAAAACATTGCTATTCTCACCTTTCTCTAAACGCTTAATTATATTAAGTTTCTGGGTTAAGGTTAGTACAACCCGTTTCCTTTTATCACCTTTAGCGCACATTGCAGTTTTAGGAGGCATTTAAAAAGGGTGGACGAAATATTTCATTTAACACAAACATTGATTCCAAAAAAC
The DNA here is from genome assembly GCA_036926305.1 of Uropetala carovei. Classification (NCBI taxonomy): domain Eukaryota; kingdom Metazoa; phylum Arthropoda; class Insecta; order Odonata; family Petaluridae; genus Uropetala; species Uropetala carovei. The sequence goes on from JAXCHB010000290.1 coordinate 375,557, forward strand.
ATACATAGTTGCGTATTACGACTACTCACGCGAAAGCCATATTTATTTAAATTAGCGGTAGCATTCCGAAATAGATGTAAAAAATCGCAGAAAGCGCCAATGTTAGCGGTAACATTCCGAACTGGATGAAATTTTTTAAAAAATCTAGAGGCCGGAGATGCCGGTTGCTTGAGAATTCCGGTTGCTTGAGTGCCGGATAACTGGAAGTTTACTGTATATTCAGAAAGTACATATTGTAATCGCGAAAAAATTCGACCTCGAGATTTTAATGGAAATATACGTTTTATGTGTATCTGAGTCCGAAAAAGTGGTGTTCGCGATGTCGTCTGTCTGTGGGTCTGTTCGCGGCTCTAGAGCCTAAACGGTAGGGCGAAAATAATTGAAATCTCGTGCTTAGGCATTTTATCATGCAGAATATAATCTATGAAGAAATGGTTGAAATTTTACAAGAATTAAGGGCAGTTTATTTTAGGCATTTTTAACAACAATTTGATTTTCTCAAAAACGGCCACAACGATTTTGATAAATTCCGTACCATTACTTGAGTTTACGCCTTCAATAATACTACATAATTCATATTTCTTTTTAAAAAAGAATATAAGGCTTGTTTAATCTTGGGCAGCTCCAACAACAATATGATTTTCTAAAAAAACGGCAGATACGATTTTCATCAAAATTCGTATAGTTATATAAGTTGATGTTTATAATGATTGTACGTCGTTCATATATTTTCTAACGATAACTAAACGACACATTAGAATATGAGAAAATTTGTACTGTGTATATTGTACCGATATTTTAAGTTGTATAACTTCTTCTATTATTGGGAAATGTAATTTCGCGTCAGATGTTTACAAATATGACCAATTTCGATTTTATTATTTTTCTCAAGGGTTAGATAAAATCATTGTTTTATAAAGTCTTTCGGAATGTAGAGTTATTTAAAAATCAAAAACTAGCAATAATAATCTAACCTTTTATTAGTAGCGGAAAATTTATTTTACATGAAAATAATCAAAATCTATACGAAAATTTTGCTGGCCCAATTTTTGGAATAATTTGTGACCTTTCCCATTCCTATCTCACATTATTACTGAGCTTCTTTAGTGCAAGAGATGGTTACGTAATTTTATTTCGTTATTTTCAAGAAAAATCTTATTTAACACTATACACTACTTAATCACAAAAAACTGTTATATTTTATTGCTCAAGAAATATTGTTTGGTTAAACAACTTAGTACATACTCGAAGAGACCTAAGGAGTTCGAAATCTTTTATTTAATATTTTTAACCAAAAACAAACGAGCTAAAACATTAGAATTAAGTTGTACATGTATTTAAACTAGTAAAAACGGCCTTAATGTTTAGCAGGTTTTCTTAAAATAAGAACACTCTGTCCGTCCGACCGTCAGTGGACAATCGACTTTTTTGTTTTAAGAGATATTTAAAAATTTATCTTTTAATTAGATAGATGTTATTAACCAATGAATTATCCACCGATTGAATTTTTCAAGTTATTCATAGATTTCCCGCTAGGTTGCTCCAAAATCGAAAAGATCAAATTTTCCAAATGGTATTGCAGACAAACTATTGGAGACACATGGTCAGTTCTTTTCGTGTTAAAAATGTATCTACGCATTTTTCAATGATTCAATTTTTCACGTATATCATAAAATTTCTGCTAGGTGGCTTCAAATTCGGAAAATATTAAACTTTTAAACGGTATCGTAGACAAACTACTCAAGTTGAAGAAGTGAAGTTTTCGTGCATGGAAAGGTCCAGTGAGGGTCTATATTCCAACGGTATGGTTCGTTCCCTTCACAAAGGAGAAAACAAACCAGAATCCTTATAGTTTTTTTGAAAAGCTTCTACCTCTTACTTTAGGAAGGATATCTTACTTGTTTTATTTTTATAATATTTGTACTGATTATTTAAGTGTTAATTAACAATGATATGAATGCCGTATTATAGCTATTACCAACAGTATGCCTATAACGCATGTGGATGAAATTGCCAGACATTTACTCAATTTATCTGATAACTTTCTAAGGTTGACTTCCAATTTTTATTTTCGTTTAGTTATATTTATTTCGATTTAGCATTTAATTAGTATTCTTAAAATCATTTATTTGTTTCTGAGTAAAGTTAATTTTCGTATCGTACTAGTATTTCAAACCTATAATGTGAGTCTGATGAAGGCAATCACGAGTAGTCGGGACGGATCTTTTTCGACGCGAGCATATCGCGTGGAGTTGCGCCAAATATAAGAATGACAATATTACACCGCGTTATATAAGGCAAATAAATATGATGAGCACATCGTTTATAGTGATTGGCCATTTTATATTATACAAATTCTGCGCAATTAACTACAAATGAACGATACAGGCTCCTATTCTGTTATTGCTCATATGCCTTGATAGAAATTAATGGCATAAATTATAAGACGCGTGACAAGGGTGCTCACTATGACGGGATATCTCTGTAATAAATCACCGAGTTACCGCGGATCGTACACACATCTACTTCATGCCGAATTGCGTCTAATACTAAAAAGTCGCTAATTCAGTACCTACTGCTTCTCTTCGCTCGCAAAAAATGAATCCTTTGAATGCGCTGGCCACGGTCTGACATCACCTTCTCGATTTTTAGTTTTTCTTAAACAAATGTGTAAACAACCGTCATACGCAGTTGTCAACGAAACTGACTGCCTAAAAAATACAGTACCAAAAATGAATGTTAATTCGGAACGGGCCTTATCCTGGAGTTGAAAAGAAATTCAATGAGTTATCCGTGTTGCTATAATTTAACTGATAAACTACTTGGCTCCCAATTTAGAATGTGTTAATTATGAATCAGCACTGACGACGACTGATTTTTAGGTGAAGATCGAAACAAGCTTTCCCAACTTTTCATGGGAATTTTGTGTGCGGTAAAGTATTTCAAATGTGTTTTCCCTACTTTCCATTCAGAACGCCTCCGGAAATTTTGAAATGTTAGTTAAGGATCAAATCTCATTTTACATCTCCTAACAAACATCCAAATGTTGGTGGTGCCGTCCCCTCTTCTCAATTCGCACTCAACCTCGAGTTTTTCGCGGGACCGACAGCGTAATCTTTCTTTATTCGCTTTCCGTCTCTTTTATCGCTATTTCAGCTCTCCTGTGTTGGAACTTGCGGCCAAATACGGTAAAACTCGTTTAATACGTATTTGAGGGGACCGACTCATTGCTTCGTTATAAGCGTGACTACGTTATATACGAGAAACATTTTTGGCCTATACATCCCGTATAACACGTATATACATACAGTAAAAGTTGTGCTATCCGGCTATTTAGAACCGGCCACCCTTAGATACCGGCAATTACACCAATACAATTCATTTTGTATTTCTTTTTCTTTTTTTACGAATTTTTGTGTGAAATTTATATGTGTAATACCACAACTTCCATTTTTAAATTTAAAAAAATATAATATGTATATATTACGTATTTACTCCGTATACTCCTGTAAGCATGGCGTTTTTGGTTACATAGGCCATTTGCATTGTCTAGATGTTTTGGTGTACTTCTACAATTTCCAGTTTTATCGCTTTTTATTATTTAAAAAATTACCCATCCATTGAATATTGCATCAAAATAAATACCTAAAAGCAAGGAACAGGAGAGAAAAGGTTGTTTTAACGCTAACACATAAGCTGGAGCTGATCAAACGAATTGAAAAAGGAAAAAATAGAGTAGCCATAGCAAAAGAATTCAACATCGGATCTTTTACGCTCTACGATATCAAGGCTCATAAGGCTAAATTAATGAAATTTGTGTCATCTTCTGAGACGAGTAAATCAATCAATAAACAACATACGCTTCATAAGCCAAAAATGGAGGAACTGGATAAAATATTATATGACTGGTTTTCACAGAAATGTTCAGAAGAATTAAATAATTGAAGCCATGACTTCCATAACTGCACAAGTCCATCTGGGTTAGTTTTGAGAAAATCAATAAAAACTGAATAACTTTTTTAAATGATCATCTAACACTACAGTTTTTTTCAGTCAAAAAATTTACTCAATTACCTACGCGTTCATGTTATTAAGAGTGACTTATCTCAAGTATCTTGTATAAATTAAATTTCCAAATTTGATGGACTTGTGTTCTTATGGAACTCACTACTCTATAATTTAAAGAGAAAGACAAAACTTTGATCTGGAAGAGAACACTGTTGTTTATTATTGCCTAATGATGCATAAACACAATTAAGAAATGAATCATAAGGATGATTTATTATTTTTATAATGTTAAAGTACTAAAATAATGCATATTAAAACATTGCAATGGAATAATCAAAAATCATACTTTAACATAATAATATGCAAAGGATGCATATTATTATTATAAAACAGTCAAGTATAAAAATAATGGATATTACAAACATTACAATGGAATAATCCTAAATGAAACTAATATATTTAATAATACTATTACATGCATTTAATGATTTCTTCAATCTGTGTCCCACACTTCACTCTCAGAGTTCTCTGCAACAATCACCGGGGCCTGTCCATATTTATCCATCAGCTTTCGAAAATATTGTTGTTTTTCAGGAAGAACTGAGGATATGTACTTTGAAATATTCTTGGCTTTTGCAGTCTTCAGTGGAATTTCCTTGTCATAGACTTTCTTCAGTGTACGCTGATCTAAGCATACTTATCCTTTGATGAGGAATGTTTCAGTGGTCTGACCACTGGATGACTTGCTCGCCGTTATAGTGTTCGATCTATACTCCATTATCTTGTAAGATGTGGCTTTCCATTTTTCTTGTTGCTTGCAGACTGGGACTGGTTCCTTTATTTTTTAAAACAACATCCTGAAGTCTAAAATCATGGACTGTTGCAAGTCAACAACATTGATGTTCTGGGAACATTTTTTCATAATATCTATCCAGTGTATCTGCAGTGTATACTACGGCATGCTTCCTTTTTTTAAGTTCTATATGTGCAAAGTCCCTATCACATGTCATATATGAGTGCCCTTTTGTTGGATAAACGTGGCGAATTTAGTGAAACCTTTCTGTTTGTGTCATGTGACTCAAGTACTTAACAGTAGTATTGTTCCTGTTTTGAGCTGTACAAGCATCAGTAAATATGTACAACTTCTTCACATTTGTATCAAGGATTTTTGTTATGAAATGGTGCAAGAAAGAGATGGTTTCATTAGGAGTTTTTTTCAGTCATCTCAGTGTATGGGAACATAAAACCCTTACCATCTGAAAAGCAGTGTATTCCAAAATTGAATAGCCAGATTTGTCTGGCATAGAACATTTCCGTTATCGGAATATGTGGATAGGGAATGTTCTGCACGAAATCAAAAGCTATTGCTTCTGATATCCCATGCTCATTCCCTCCTTCCTTCACTAACATTTCACATTCTTTCATTAATGTGTAAACATTCTGAGCCTTGGCTTTGTGTAAGTTAAGCTCATTTTTTTAATTTTTCCCTTACAGCTGACACTTTTTCACACCGAATATCTACCTTCAGTTTCTCACACGTGGAACAGATATCTACACGTGGGCATCCGAATGGGTAACTAAAATTTTCCTTGTAATACCACAGGAAATATTCATATTTGACTTTTGGCTTAACGAAGTATCCTTCTGTTTTACGGCAAAATAGGCATCTGGTTCATACTTCTGCAGATAAGTCATCCACATTGTGTGTACATTCAATTCAGAACAGAAATTAATCCAGCTAAGTAGGTATCTTTTATATCTTTGGTAGACATGGCATTAAAGTTATTTAGGATTTGTATTTTGAAAGCATCAGACAAATTCCATGCACTTCCGCCTACACCTGAAAGAGATAAATTAACACATTGTGCTATGTAAACAAGCTTCCTTTAGCATCTTTAGGTTATGCTTCTCAGCTAAAAATACTAAGTTGTTTGATAATTTTGAAAATATTTATAACAATAATAATAATAATAATTTTTAATCCCTAAATTGTAAATAACTCTACTTGCAGTCTGGACCTGTCTTCTTTCGGGTATTCATGACACGCTGACCACATGTAATCTTTTGCTTTCGTGCATTTTTCTTCCATTCATATGGTCGCGGTTTATTTCGAGGCATTGGCACGTCATTATCTGACACCTCACTCATTATGTTTAAAACTATTAACAGCTTTGTCATCAAGAGAAAAAGCAAAACACAACACTCTTAACATACACACAAGAGAAAACTGAACATCTGATAACAGCAGCAAGCATGCTACAATGCGGTGGCTGCATGAACTACACTGGACTTGTGCGCAGGAGTGTGCAACACAGTCATTTGTTTGAATGAAGTTACTCCTTTAGATGATGTCAGGTGTCACTAGTGTCGCTGAAATCAACGGATTTTTAAAAAATAAGAGACGCTAATAGCAAAGAGCGCCAAAGACTGTGAAAATGGAGGTATCCGAAGTAAAGGATTCCCTGTGCTCTGTTTCGGGGTGCATGTTTTCGGCAGCCGATCCCTCCGTTAGGTTGTTTCATTTCCCAAGGGTGAAGGAACTGTAAGTAAATTTATATCAATGAATATTTACATGTGAATGCTGAAGCGTTTTCGTAAATTATGAATGTAATTCTTAAGTCGCTTTAGGAGTTATAATTGATGTTTTTCTTACGAATACTTGCCTTTCAATGCAAAACTTACAATTTTGAACGTTATTTATCCAGTTTGCTTTGATATATATGTCATTTGTTGTATCGGTGGCTTGGTCGTCATATAAGATTGGTCAATTAAATCGAGTGGAAAGTTTACGGCATAAATTCTTACATTTTTTAAATTACATGTTTCATCTTCGATGTGAATTATTTTATGCACTTGGAGATTCTTTCCGTAGATACTCCTTAGCGCAAGAATAGAAGCAGACAATCTTTTTGTGTTGTTGAATAACTGTGTTGATTCTTGTAGCCTTTTAGCACTTAATAACATTTCCTCCTCGAACTGTGAGAAAGTATCGTGCATTTAATACAAACTTTAACAGCACAAGTTATGGTTATAATGCGTCAGTAAAGAGAATCAAAAGGGCATCAAATAGTTATATAGACTGAATTGACTTTTTCAACACATCCTTATGTGAGGAAAAGAAACTGAAAGTTACGTGTGCAGACAGATGTGATATATGTAAGTGATATATTTTGATGCATTCACTTTACTCCTAATATGACAGCAGTTCCTATAATGCATTTAACCCTGCTAATTGTTATAATGTGTTTATTTTCTGCATTTAGTGTTCTCGCCGTGTGACACTTTTGTATTTCGTGATTACGTTGTAAATAACACCCAGTGCACCTTTGCAATTATGCTAATAATGTTAAAAAATTACAGGAATCACAAATTAAATTTCACAACTAACCTAGAGTGGAAGTATAATGCCAGTTTGTTCGAAGATACAACTTCCAATGCTTTCTACATGAGATGGTTTTATAAGTATTTTGTAGTATGTAATGTTATCAGTTTAATGTCAATGCTCATTAGCTTTTGTGTACTTGAGCACAAATAGTACATCATGCCTCTCAGAGTTAACATGTATGCTTTTGTTTTTGAATTTGTTTTTCATTATGTTCAATATACCTTTCTTTTATTGCTTTTATGTGGAATTACATATTCTGTTAATTTAGATATATTGTATATATTGCTTTGTATTTGTATATATACATATATCTTTTATTTTTTTATTTTTTGTACTTGTATATTTTACTACCTTGATATGATCTTCTCTCTCTCTCTCTCTCTCTCTCTCTCTCTCTATATATATATATATATATATATATATATATATATCATGTTAATGGTGTCACTGTTTATCCTGTGTATGCAATACCAGTGGATGACTCATTGTGGATTTCCAGTTTTTGTGACTTTTCCCTGTGTGATCTCTGTTGAAATGCTAATGCTTGAACTGCACTGAGATTTCTGCAACTGTGCGTTCTTATCAGGTAGTAATTTGTGATGTAACTGTGCCTTCATTCTGATTGAATATCAGACAGTAATTTGTGATGTAACTGTGCCTTCTTTCTGAGTGAATTTCTGTTAGTAATTTGTGATGTTTGCAAAGACCCGTTCGCAATATCAAATGAAATGCTACTGTTTGAACTGCATTGATATTTCTGCAACGGTATCGGCAAATAATTTGTGATATTTATGCAAAAGCAAGTTTGCAATCTGCTTAAGTGTTACGGTTTTTCACTTTAACATACGGCATTTACTTGTTACGTGTACATCTAGTGAAGCTTAAATAAAGCAATATTATTGACCTACAATAATTTTGTTATTTTTTCAATTTCATATTTTTATTTAGAATTTTGCGAACAATTATATTAAGCATTTTACGAGGATTAGAAAACCTGACGTTTAAAAGGCGCGCGCGCTTGATTTCAGCGACACTAGTGACACCTAACATCATCTAAAGGAGTATGTTCATTCAAACAAATGACGGAGTTGCACACTCCTGGCTGTTATGCTTCTCAAGTACGCAGCTCTCGTATCCTTTGTCTGATTTCCAAAACAACACAAATGCATGGACTTGTGTTACTTTGAAACTCTTCTCCTTTGTAGCATACAGAAAAAGCTTTAAACTTATGTTGTTTTGTATGTCATTCGATTGAGCTTCGCAAGACGATTACAATGAAACATATAACTCATATAGTGTTAAAAAGTGGACTTGTGCTGTTATGGAATTCATGGCTTCAATTTCGTCCTTTTCTAATAGAGTAAATAAAGATAAATAATAAAGATAAATAAGAAAGATATACTCCAATAAATTCAATTTTGGGAACAGGTTCACTGCCGTAATCCCCAAACTTCCCGGACGCCCTAAACTTTTCAATAGTCTTTTTGTTTTGCATGTAAGCGTAGCAACGTATTAAATAAGAATGGGTAAATAGTGTCTATATCTAACTAAGTGCGGAAGAATTAAAATGGAAAATGCAAACCCCATGCATAGTTATGTTTGGGGAGTACGATAGTGAACCTAAGCCCAATTTTGTTTGGTTATTGCTAAATTTGCGATGCCAAAATCGAAAATTGCTCCCCTAACCGGATATTTCACCTAATCGGCTTTCCACAATCCCCAAGAGCGCCGGATAACACAGCTTTTACTGTATTTGCAGTGAGTCGACTTCAATGCCGTACTTATGCAAAGAGATGCTTATCAACTTCGCGGCATGTAAAATGTTCGACTGCTATTACATAAGATTTTTTAAATGGTCAATTAATATTATTATTATGGTCATTAATTTACATAAACATTTCACATTTTTAATATCAATTTCAAAACAAAGGGAGCGTGGAAATTCGCATGGAAGGGGTAGATGGAGGAAGGGAACGTCTACGAACAAGTAGTGGACGCGGTACATCCCAAAATTTGAAAGAACCCTGCACTTTTTGATTGGAATATGCCACTTGGTGTGCGGATAGGTATGTGCAAAAGTAAATTTTTCAGATAGGGAGCCACCTCAAATTCCGTGTAGAACACCGTAATGGCGGCCATTGAAAATGGCGGCGGAGGCTTTATTAAAATCGTTAATATCTCGGCTATCTTTCATCCGATTGTAATTTTAGTTTCTTTATCTGAAAGCTTGTAAGTTATGTTATATTTTTTATAATTAGCATTTTTTCTGTAAACCTTACGGTTTTCCCGGAAATTGCGGAAAACTGAAAATTTCTCAATTTATCTCAGATTTTTTGCTTCATTACTTCCATATAACGCAAAATTCCACTTTTTTGTTTTATAACAAAGAAAAAGAAAATTCTTTAAGCTTTTCATTGATATCACCTGTGCGCTGCTACCATGAAAACTGCCGCGGTAATTAAAGTAAAACCAGCGGAAGAGCGTATTTCTGGACTCGGGCAAGAGCCACCTACACAAACCAGGTTGTCATTCTTAAGGTCATAATACTGGGAATTTATTCATTCTTAAATACTCTGTTACTAATATGTTTAGTGGATTTTAAAAACCATTATCAAGTAAGAAATCAGCAGCTGTCAAATATGGTGGCAGTTGTTCAAAGATGGCGACCAGACGGTTTTTTACATTTTTTAGAACTATATTTACTTTATTTGCAAAGTTTATCCTTAATCTTAAGATATTCCAGAAAATGCATAACACTGTCATTGTTGTAATATCATTGTGAGTTGCCCGTGGTCATTGTATATCTCTGACTTCACAGTCAGGGGGAGGAAACACTATGAATGACATACATGAAACGTAAATTAATACTACATAATACTACTAAATTTATACTACAATACTATTGCAAAATAAGGAAGTTAATCAATCACCATAAATAATTTTAAGCCTGGAAGTAGATATAATGAAAATCCCTGCCTCTGTTTTCAGCGTGCTAAGGTAACTTATCATCCTCATCTTCGGCTTCAGCACTGCATTAAATAAGGGCAAATGATTGAAATCATTCTAAAGTGTATAAACTTAAGTAAACCGTGTGTTCTCAAATGTTTTCTTTAAAAGTAAAGAATACTTTGTTATAATTGCCTTTTGTTGCAGCAGTTTTAAGCGCAGTTTGTGCAAAGAAGTGTGCATGGCACCTGTGCCTTCCGACAGGAGCATCTTGTTTGGCAGCCAGTGGAGCAGCCACACTTCACTAGTTCTCTGCACGTATCCCAAATCGGAGGTAGAGATGACCAGACAGGTTGCCACACACTATCGATAATGGTCCAGCCCCATCTATTTGGACTTGGTATTGGGTCGTTCACTGAGCAGGCACGGCCCAAAACTTGACCTGCTTGATATTTGGCGCGAAGAGAATGCTGCACCAACGCCGCTGATGTGGGTGGCAAGTTATTCAAAGTAGGACTCTTAGATGTGAAGAGAACTTTTCGCACTTCATTCAGGGAATACTCTTCGCCACCTTTGTAGTATAGGAGAACTACATACTTCTCTAATACTTGAAATAACTCATCAGGAATGGAGGGTAGAGGACGAGAAATAGCTTCAATAGCAGCTGTAACTTCAGGGAAGGATTTCCATACATGTCATGCACTCATTTTTCCTTTCATTGAAAATGATGAGGTAGTATCGGATCCAGTGAAAGAGTGAAAGCTTCTCAAGGCATTGGATTTATCTAGACCCAGAGATTCAACCATGGCATGCATACAAAGTTATCGTTGTGAATTTAGTTCCTGTTTTCCGTAATGGAGCAAACAAGCAGGTTTTCGCTCCCTGGATCAAGCGCTCTCTCACAAAGTTACGGTATAGGCCTAAGCCCCTTTCCTCGGCATTGACTAATGCACTCACACGTTCCTTGTCAATTACAACCTTCGTATCCCAAACAATAAGATCGGAGGAGGATTCTCTGAAAGGATTTCCGAATTCAAGAAAACTATCTGTGAGAGCTTGCTTTTTTTCCTGGAACTTGACCTGGAATGCGGAATATTGTTCGTGATGGAGGCGTTTGTTTGACTTACTCGGAACTTCAAACTCATCCAGAATGCTGATCAACTTTGGACCTGCAAGTATCCACCTCCTTAACATTGCAGGATCTTGCAGCAAGCCGACAGCGCCACCATCTCCTTTTATGACTGCATTGTGCTGTTCGTGTGCTTGGTCGACAGCTATCGCAGAGAACAGACTGTTTGTCTTATGAATTACAAACTGCCCATTACAGAAACACCTGTGTACACTGGGTGCTTTCTGTTCCAGTTCCTCCAAATCTTTTATGTGGACGGATAACCAGCGTGCATAATTTTGGTGGTCAAGCAAGAAAAATCAAGGCATCATGTTTTTCAGGGATTGCCGGAAGAGTTCATATTTCCCTTCCCTAACGGATCGAACGAAAGAGAGAAGAAGGATCTCAAGGTTGAGAACCAAAACCAAAATCTAAATGTTGTAGATTGAGAAGATTTCTCTGCAATCCATTCTTCAAAGGATTTTTCAGGGCTATCGGCTGTATATGAATCTTGCAGTAGACTGTAGAGAACTGAGGCAGTTTTTTTGATGTATTGCTCTAGCCTTGGTTACATGAGTCACTTTAAGATTGGCTTCTGCAGTCGCTTCTGTATTTATGCCTGAATTGGTAATCACACCTACCCAGCCACGACTTTGGAGGATTTGTCCAAGCACTTTCAAAAAAGCCTGTTCAATGTGAAAAGGAGCAAACATTGCTACGAAGGTGGACTCCCCATAAACCTCAGGCCAGTTCCACTGAACTAATTTAGTTAAGGCGTACAAAGGTTGGTCTGCACATATGACAGGAACTTGCCCCGGATTCAGAAAATTTGTTAACTTCCTGATATGGTCCATTGCGTGTTTGAGCATCGATGCTGAAGATGAGTCTTCATTAAATAGGCGCAGAAGAGAAGTAAGGGCTACGTCGAAGGAGCAATCGGCCTGATTTGTGGCATGGAAAGCAGCCCAGGTGAGATTTAAAGGGCCATCCTTTCCGTCAGTGAGTACATGATCTAGCCACTTTCTTTCATTTTTCCATTCCAAACCTATGACAGAAGGTAACATTTTGTCATAAATGAGCTCACAGGCTGTTGGCGCAGATGGCTGCTTGGTGTGAAAGGTTACTGCCTTTACGACACCTTAACTGTCAGGAAGCTGAGGAACTGTACGACTCCTTTGGCTAACAGGGCAGAAATTAGTAAGAAAGTTTCGAGGATCTCCCGTTTGGCCTTCGATAGGTATTTGAAACAAGGAAATACCTGTTCCATGGAAAGATGACTGTCCTGTGGTGCTGCTATAGTTGTGGTCTATATTGTCGTAGGCTCCAAATGTGCTTTTAGCACCTTTGTGGTAATGTGCCTTCCTCAATGCTTCTCACTGGTGCTTTATTTTGTTCTCCGTGGAATTCTCCAGGAGAAATGCATTCATTGGCCATGGTTAAGAGCGAGAGTCGACTTCACTTGACAGCTGCTGATTTCTTACGTAGATAATGGTTTTTAAAATCCACTAAACATATTAGTAACAGAGTATTTAAGAATGAATAAATTCCCAGTATTATGACCTTAAGAATGACAACCTGGTTTGTGTAGGTGGCTCTTGCCCGAGTCCAGAAATACGCTCTTCCGCTGGTTTTACTTTAATTACCGCGGCAGTTTTCATGGTAGCAGCGCACAGGTGATATCAATGAAAAGCTTAAAGAATTTTCTTTTTCTTTGTTATAAAACAAAAAAGTGGAATTTTGCGTTATATGGAAGTAATGAAGCAAAAAATCTGAGATAAATTGAGAAATTTTCAGTTTTCCGCAATTTCCGGGAAAACCGTAAGGTTTACAGAAAAAATGCTAATTATAAAAAATATAACATAACTTACAAGCTTTCAGATAAAGAAACTAAAATTACAATCGGATGAAAGATAGCCGAGATATTAACGATTTTAATAAAGCCTCCGCCGCCATTTTCAATGGCCGCCATTACGGTGTTCTACACGGAATTTGAGGTGGCTCCCTATCTGAAAAATTTACTTTTGCACATACCTATCCGCACACCAAGTGGCATATTCCAATCAAAAAGTGCAGGGTTTTTCAGTGTACCGCACCGACTAAAGTGCGCGGTAAACGGGTGGAAACTATTTATTACTTATCGCTCTGCTGGCCAAAATTCGTTATATATGGGGCATTTTTTGCCATGGGACCAAACATTTGTTCGTTACAGCCGATAATTCGTAAAATGCGTGTTCGTTACATCCGAGAAATTTAACCAATGCCCATATGGAGAAGTTCAAGGGACCGAGACATTTCTTCGTTATAGGCGTGATCGTTATAAACGAGTTTTACTGTAGGTGTTTTGAGTATCTAATATGTACTGTGAAAATGTGCATATTTTCTCTACTATCACATTCACTGGTTCATTTAGAAAATTTGCACTGCTATTGTCATTTGATAGATGCAAAGATGTAACACATATATAATTTTGCGTCTATAGTTTCATATTCTTATTAATAGGGATTGATTTTTTTAGTTAAATTTAAAATATTCTCTTAGTTAATCAAGATTTTCTTACATCATTCTTAGCTTCGTCACCACATTTCAACATCGAGGGTTGGTTATTTCCAATGCTTCACTATAATCGTTTGCTTCCATTTTTTACCCAAAAGTTAACCATTTTCCCCCTTTGAATGACTAAACAATTTTTAAAAATCTCTTAAATTGGTACTAACATAAGTCATCTGAGGATAAACTGTTTGTAATTGAAGTTTTACTGCGCCACAAACATTTCAGCAACGATATTATACAACAAAAATAAGAAATATCTCGACTCAAAGTTCGTTTTGTGTGATAAATCTTGAAGTAATATATAAACATGAACGCAAATTCTCACACTTTACACGCATACTCTAATACACTACTCCCCCAGTATCCGAGAACAAAGTATCCGCGAATTGCTTTTTATATCCCGTTATCCAGTATCCGCGAGCAAGGTCTCGCATATCCGCGAAGCTCTCGAACACAGTTTTTGCCTTAAAAGTACGCAGATACGCGAGACTACTATATTTTTTTAATCCCAAGTAATAGACGCTGCTCGGTCATTTACTCAATGTTATACGATTTTTAAAACGAAAATGAACTAAAATTCATGGTAATAATGATATGTACTATGTACAAAATAAAACATTATCATTCCCAGACGGCAATTGACTTATTTACAGACGTAGTGTTTGGTTGAATTGAATTGAGATAGATATCATTCGCGGTTCCGCATTTGTGACCAGTTTTGTCTTTCGCGGTCTCATGTTTCGCTCTTTCGCGGAAAAAATGACGGAAAAGGCTGTGAAGTTTTCTATATATGAAATGAATCGCGTTCTCCTCACATTTTCTCTCATAGGTAGGCCTGAAAAATATTGTTGCGTTATTATAATATGTGAAAATATTTACTTAAGTGCATTATTGTAATATATATGCGTAATTAAAATAATTAGATACTCGTGTCTTTATATATATATATATATATATATATATAATTATATATACTTTTAAATACTTTTAGGTTGCTTTCCTCCCGCACTTTTGTGCCTCTTCACACGTGAAAAGTTGCAAAATATTAGCTTTCTTTCTTTTAGACGACAGGGAAGTCTCGAGGGGAAAAACTCAACCCTCAACTCTTTAGCTTTCCTATTTAGGATCATTGGAGTATTTGCGCGGGTTTCACGTAGTTCAAACGCTTAAGCTTGGCTTTTTACGCATCATTTATTATTGGTGATTTTAGGAGCAACGAATCCTCTTAGTGGCGCGTCAATGTTTTTTTGTGGTGAAACCTACAGATTGCTCAGAGATATTAACAATTAGTTTTTAAATTTAACCCATCTATTATTCCTTTTTTTCACTTATTTATGTGGATCCTCATATGTCTCTACTTTAAATGTTCTATTTGGTTGTATCTTAGCCCCGATGCTTTCCGTTTTAGTTACGCGAGTAGTTCAGCAGCCGTCGCCAATATCTCGGATTCTACTTTGGATATTAAATTGCATTTTATTTTGTTTCACTTTATCCGTGTTTTTTTGTAGTTTTTATACCTATTATTTTAAATTTAATATATTTTTCTTCTCTATCTGTCATGCGGTCGCCAATATAGCACAAAAAATCATGCTATGGCTCGTTCTTGCTGGGAAGGGAACCTCGAAAACTCTAAGCTCCCAAGTTTAATTATACATATATAGTTTAGAAGAATTGTATTTTGTGTAGAATAAGTTGTAAATTGTATAGATATAAACTGTATACTATTGGCTACTAAAATGTAGCAAGTCTAAAACCTTGCCACCAGGCCAGGCGCCCAATTGCATTGTAATAGAAGTAATAATAATAATAACCCTGTAATTTACATTGCTTTAATTACTTTTCATTCGCGATTTTGTCTTTCGCGGAGTTTTTCAAGAAGGTAACCCCTGAGAAAGACGAGGTTTGCCGTATTTGGGAAATTAGCCCCTGCAAGTTAGGCAACCTCCGTTCAATTTTCTCGATTCTACTACAGAACTTATATAAGATTTTATTTTCTGATACTTTTTTCGTGTTCTTTTATCTTGTTTATGTCTCTCTTTCATTGACGTTCATTTTCCCGTCTCTTTCTCTATTTTTCTGCGGTCACTGATACAAGAGAAATCGCGCTATGATTCGTTCTATCTGGGATGGGTACCGAAACGTGTACTTCCCATTGGATTAATTATTTCTCTTTCGCGATTTCGTCTTTCGCGGTGTTTTCAGGATAGTAACCCCCGCGAAAGGCGAGATCTGCCTTTACACTGTAACGAAATATTTTTTACAATGGGAAGTGAGGAAAACTTGTCAAACTCCAACTTCAACTTTAGTCAAACAGGAACGAATGCACCTAATAAAATATTCTTCAAACTCTTATAGTTTACATTATCTATTATTACTACTACAAATAAGTCTACATACCGCATAACATTTGTTTTTATTAATTCGTTTGTAAGGTTCATCGAGGAAGAGAACCTATTCCTGCAGTTATAATGTAACCATAAGGCCTAGTATCCGCGAATTCGATATTCGCGGTGTTTTTGCAGAACGTATACCTCGCGGATACCGGTGGAGTGGTGTGTGTATGTATATATATATATGTATATTCACGATTACGCCTCGGAACAATTAGTACAGCATCAATCCGACGAATTTTTGTATTTCAACTATCCATGGAAAGTTTAAACCAAAAAAAATGTCTGTAATTCCGTCTATTGACAGTGGCGTTGAATTACTAATACATTCGATCGTTAAATAAGATCGTTACTAGACCACTTCAGTGATACGGGTCAATCGATGCGCCTAGCCTCTCTGGAAGGTCTTTGTGTCAACGGATGGGTTTATAATTTGTAATGTGCATTACATAGAATGGAAACGGTGCGAAAACCTACTTGTAAATGTACTTATTTCGTAGGATACTCCGTTCTTGACGTTTCATGTAATTTATGTTGGTCTGAATCGCCGCAAAATTTTTATTCCACCTCAAAACGAATTATTTTCAAGTCATCGAGTGTTTTCACGCAATGATTTTCCCAACAATAATAAAAAATTTTATCACACAAAACATCAATTAGCTCATTGCTTCGACGCAAAAAAAATCTCTATTCGGAATATAGACGGAAAAATTAATCCAATTTCACAAATCATTTTCGCTCGAATGGGCCGCCAATTTGAATCGACCCCTCACCATTATAGAAGCAGAATTTCGTAATGTTGTCCCGCAACCACTGAGGGAGACCTTTTTACTTCCCTACCGTCTGCAACCCCTCCCCACCCTCCCTCATACACCACGCACGCCTGCACACGCACACCCACTACAGTTAGATCAACCGGCCTGGAATTCGATTTTCCGCGTTCCCCAACATGAATCGCTCCTCAAAATGACATTCCAAAAAAGCGAATCCATTCCTAACTCCCTGCACCCCAAGCGATGGAGCCACGCGTGCGGCGGATGGAGGCTAGGATGGAAAGGGGAACGATGGAGGGCCAAAGGAATATGAATAACGAAGTTTTGCGCGACGCGACGGGAAAAAGCGAATGGCGTGGAACTTGGATCGCCGGATGATGTCGATCCCTTTAATTATGCCCGTGTTTTTTTTCTAGCTGGATGACGTTAATATTTTTGGCGGAAACGGCGCGGAATGCCGTGTTAAGCAATAATGGCGGTGAAAGGAGGTGACGAGTGGTTGAGTAGTACTCGGATACTTCCATCGAATGCGAATAACATTACTTATAGGCTCGTGTTTATGGTTTCAGAATATTCGTGGAATTCATTCCTTTGCTTACCGAGTTGTTTTAAAAGAAATTATGTATAGAGAGTAATTTGATCCTGAAAAATCCTATTCCGAGGTAATAATTAATAAACACGTTTTAGGTGCCTCCGAGAAAGTGGTTTTGGCAATTCCGTCTGTCTGTGATTTTTAGTCCACCATTCTTAGACCATCGCCTGTATTCTACAATCCGTGAGAGGTTCTAAAGGGCTAAACGTTTTAAAATAATCTGAATAAACCTCATATTTTGTAGGGCGTCACACAGAATCAAAATCTTTTTGAAAAGGACCACATCGTGCAAAAATGTGGTGGTTGTCAAATATTCTGATTATATTTAATTCTGCTATAGAACTCGATGTCATAAATAACATAACATTAGCCATACGACCCGAAAACTAAATATATAAGGCCAATTGACGTTTTAATGCGTAGTTTTGCACGTCCAGCAAATCTTCCTCCACTCGTCTGATGTCATGCAACGACCCTAGTGCTCAGAAGCTGTCTTAATCCTTTCCACCGTATAGTATCCTATCATCAAGCATCGCCTCGAAGCACCGCCCCGTTGCTACTAGGGAAATATTTTATTCGCGTAAAAACATATTAACGTTTTAGACTGGTAGAGAGTGTGCGTGCCTTCTAACCCAAAAGTCGCGGGTTCAAATCCCGCTTAGGGCATGGATGATGTGATTCGTCTCGGGATTTTTCCCTACCTGCAGCTAAGCCTTTGACTTTGCGGGGAAGGTATCATGGGAAAAAACGTAACCAATGGTATTATTGTGAGGAATAGAAGCTGACATGTATGAAGAGTTTGTGCAAGATATCTTCCACCGATTTTAAGGATTACTTGATCCAAGTTGCTATTTATTTTTCTGCTGAAAAACAAAAATTGTTGATCTGTTGAATTTTTAAAAGAAACTTTTTTCTAACAATTTTCGTGCAGGACCGACGGTATGTAAAAAAATTTAACTTAAAATCTTTGGTCGTAAAATAAGCTACTACACCGTGATTCGCCTAAATTACATTTCCATTGAAACTAAAGCTAATTAAACATACATCTTTCATAGATGAGATAACAGAGACCGATCCCTCGATATGATTTATGATGCATCTATTTTCAGCTAAAATGATATTCCACCTACGTGCACGCTATTGGTGACGTAGATCATTAGTAGAGATAGGATAAGTTTATTGTGAAAGCGATCGGAGTCGACCACGGCCAATCCGCAGTCGTTTTGTCTAGCGGAGGACAAAGGAAATGAGCCGTATTAAAGTTCCACCGCATTTGAAGCTTAAATTACCGAAAAATTGAATTCCATAAATGTATCCGAATATCACTCTCTACTTCAGTTGATGTGCGATTAGGAATGCAAATCTTTTGAAATTGGAATTGATGATAAAAGCGTTAATTCGGCGTTAGCGAATGTTTGCGGCATGCATTGTGATTGGAAATGTACCGATTTATTTTTCTGCTTTTCCGATGAATTTTACGGGATAAACAAACGAAGCGGCACAAAGCAGGGAAAAAAACTTTCATTCCGCTATAAAAGGGTAACAAATGAAGCGTGAGCTTTTAGCTGTTCCGAAATTGTTATTCTAATAAATTAACGTTATTTACGAATACAATAAATTCTCTGGAGCTGTAACTCATATGATCATTTTTTTAAGTCAGAATTTTGTCCTCCGTTATTGAAATGTAAATTATATTAGTTTTATCACAAATTAATTGTAAATAAATTCATTTTTAGGAATAAAAATGAATCATAATCATAATGGAATAAACATTTTACATAAACATGAGATTTTTATTCCATAGCATGCATTTCGAGAACGATTCTTAAAGAAAAATAATCGTGCGTAATTGATCGATTCGATTTTTTATTTCCATGGTTTTGGTTTAGAGCAGGGGTCGCCAACCTACGGCCCGCGGGCCAGATCCGGCCCCCGGACTGTCGTAATCCGGCCTTTGTCACATTTTTCCTTTCGTATTTTTTCATATTTTATATTTCTATAAATGAAATTTATCCATAAAATATCGTCTTTATGCATAACTAACTTTTAAAAATTGCGCCTAAAAATGAAATAAATACTACAAAGTTTGTAGAATTATTGAAAATGAAAACATTGGATCAATTACAAGGGGCGGCGACCACTTCGTACGCCATCTCATACTGAGATCTGCTTAGTGGAGGGAGCGTCAAATTTAACTGGAAAACTGCGTGAAGAGAAACTTGAATGCCTAAAAAGGATGCTTTCTGATCAGCAAAACACTTTCAAAAGAGTGAAGACGGAAAATGTTGCTGCATTAAAAGCAAGCTATAAGGTTGCACTTTTTATTGCAGAAAAAGGTAAACCATTTTCTGATGGAGAATTCATATCTATCAATAGCAGAGGAAATTTGTCCTGAAAAAAGCAACTGTCTGATAACGTAAGCTTGTCAGCAAATACCATGATGAGAAGAATCGAGGATACTGGACAAGATTTAGATCAGCAAACATTTATCAAAGCCACAGATTTTGAATATTTCTCCCTTGCTCTTGATGAGAGTACTGACATTGGTGACACCAGTCAGTTGCTTATTTTTATTAGAGAAATAAACATTAAGTTTGAAATTACAGAGGAGTTGGCCGATTTGCACAGTTTGAAGGGTGCCACTACTGGAGAGAATATTTACTTGAAGGTATGTGATACAATATCTAGGCTGAAATTAAACTGGCAACACTTAAGGAGCGTAATTACTGATGGTGCAAAGAATATGATAGGAAGAAGTACAGGTTTATTCGGGAGAATAAATAGCAAATTAGAATCATTAAATGCGAAGAAACCTTTTGTCTTACATTGCATTATACACCAGCAGGCTCCTTGCTCCAAGGATGTTGAATATGATAACATTATGAAAGTGGTAGTTTCCACAGTAAATTTTATTCGTTCTCAAGCTTTAAATCACTGGCAATTCAAAGAAACTGAATGCCAAGATGTCATTTATGACTCTGAAGTGAGCTGGTTAAGTCGTGGGAAAGTTCTCAAAAGCTTTTCGATCTTCTTTACGAAATAGATCTTTTCATGATCGAAAAAGGTCGTCCAGTGAAAGAAATTTCGGATGAAAAGTGGATTTGGATATTGGATATAACAGAGCAAATTAATAATCTTAATTTAAGGCTTCAAGATAAAGAGAAACTAATATGCGAGCTGTTTAGTGATATAAAGGGATTTCAAAATAATTTAAGACTTTTTCATTCTTACATAAACGTGAAAAATTTGGTTCACTTCAGTGCTTGTGAAGAGTTAAAGATGCTGAAAACAATGAATGTCGAATTTTCCAAGATATTTCGCATTAGAGATAATAAAAATCACTGGATGAACAATTTACTCTCAGGTTTCAGGACTTCCACAATCATTCTGCGGAAATAAGACTTTTTGAAAATCCATTTTTATCAGAGACGGACACTTCACCGGAACATTTGCAAATGGAACTGATTGATTTGCAGTCAAACGAGATGTTACGCGACAAGTTCAAGGAAAGTGATATAGTGAAATTCTACACGTCTTCCAGATAATCAGTCTCCCAACATAACGAAGTTCGCTCGTAGCATGATCACCATATTTGCGAGCACATACATTTGTGAGCAAACATTTTCAAAAATGAAATATACTAAATCGAAGCTTCGGTCAAATCTGACAGATAAACACCTACAATATGTTCTCCGTGTTGGAACTACGAATTTGCAGCCAGATCTGGATAGTTTAGTGTCTGGGAAGCAGGCTCAGGTGTCTCACTGACATGTTCTTCATCATCCGGCCCTTGAAGGTAAGAGTATTTCATAACATGGTCCCCTCACCGAAAAGGTTGGCGACCCCTGGTTTAGAGGTTGTTACTGATTCCTCAGAAAATATTTTCAAACAAGAGATTATATATTAATATAAAAATTATTTCTTGTAAATTATAACACCAACAAGTATCTTAGATTGAACATTGAAATTAATAAACTTTAACAAAAGTAGTCAATCATAATCGTAGATGGACTTCACCATGAGCCAATTATGAGAGATAAATGAGAAAAAGAAACTTTTAAAGCAGCTTTAGTTAGTTTAGATGGCAAATTTCGATTGCCGGAAAAACATGTAGTCCCCCGTTCAACATTCGTGTTTGTAGATACGCAAGATTGGCATGCGTTTTATGTGTGTGTGTTTCTGTTTGTGTGTGCATAACACAGACGAAAACTGGAAATAGAAATTTTAATTATTTAATTAAGTGGATAATTAGGAAGCGAGTGGAAAAAACTTTCGACTTGAGGGCTCTTGAAGCGATCACTAGAGCGGAAAACGAATGGCGTTTTGAACCGTTAATCGCAGCTAAAAAAAAAGACCCAAAAGACAACAAACGGTACAATCGAAAAAAATTAACTTGGAAAGATTATCGAGAGAATAGACGATCAGCGTAATTGAGCGCATTGCGTGCTTACAAACGGAGGCACTTTGGGCGGCTGCTTCTTTTAAAGTTCGCACGCGAAATTCCTTATCGAATGCAAAGGGAAATAGTTTTAAGAGGAGGAAATATAAAATGGAAATATTTTGGAGTTAAAAAAATGAATCTCGATAGGTGCACTGGCGAAAGGGAGTCGTATTAGCAGACAAAATGAAAATAAGATGGGTTTTTTTAACGGTTATTTATAAATAAAGTATTCAACGTAGTAAAAGTTGATGCAAGGAAAGGAGGCTGCGTAAAACGTGGAATTGCCTTGGAAAATTCTTTCGAAAATAAGAGCGTGGTAATGGTGGTCTATCACAATAGATGACGCTCTGAAAAATCGAAATGAGAGAATAAATTAGAGTAATAGAATTTGCATGTGCCAATCTGGAAGGCTTTGTAATTACAGTCCTCTATCTAGTAGCGCTTTAGCTGCTTTCTTTTACAGTAAATTTTCCAAAGAAGAGATACGAGATATTGGCTTCCCTGTCCGCAAACGGACAACAGAGAAGATGATGTAGGGGGCCGATAGACGTTCGAAAAAGAGATGGAATAATACGAGGGATAAACTACACAAAGAAACCGATGAAAGAGGGAAGTGGGAAGATGGTGAGCGGACGAGAAGGAACGAAAGAAAGTGAACGTAATAAATGGATTACCTAAGTCGTAATATAGTATAGTTGGGTGCTTGAATACTTCCTCTAGAGCTGATGTAAAAAACTTAGGGGAAATAGTATATCCTTGTCTCACTCCCTTTTCGGCCTTAAAGGCACTCGTCTCTTCATGCAGCTGGACAGATGTTGTCGCATTTTCGTAGATATTCTTGATCAAGGTTATGTACGTTTCTTCTACTTCTTGTTTCTTTAGTGCACGTAACACCGACGAAGTTTGGACAGAATCGAATGCTTTCTCGTAGTCGATAAAGCACATACATAGAGGTAATTCATACTCGTTAGTCCGACTGATTACCTCTCTCACGACTTGGATGTGGTCCATCGTGCTATACCCACTGCGAAATCCAGCTTGCTCTCTGGGCTGGGCAGAATCAAGATGGTTTTGAAGGCGCATAGTGAATATTTTGGTGAATATTTTGTAGACTGTTGGGAGTAGGCTGATCGGTCTGTAGTTATTCAAGTCTTCTTTGGAACCTTTCTTGTGCAGAAGGATAATACATGCGTGGTTCCATGTTTCTGGTATCTTTTTATTCCTCAGACAGGAATTAAAAATCTTAGCGAGAATTGTTTCCGTATGATTACCCATTGCTTTGAATACTTCCGCTGTGATACCATCCATTCCAGATGCTTTTCCATTCTTCATACTTCTGATTGCGTGTCCCACCTCTTCCGGAAGGATATCTGGGACCTCTTCGGTGGGCATGTCTCCATCATCATTTACTTCATCATTTCCTAGAGGATCCTCATACAGCTTGGTGTAAAATTCTTGTACCCGTTTCAGGATCAGTTTCCTACTATGGGTTATGGAGCCGTCTTCTAGTATCAAGGCCATCAGCTGTCTCTTTCCGATCGAGAGATGTTGCTTCATTTTCTTGTAACTTCTATTGTTTTCTATGGCTTTCTCGATTAGCTCATAATTATATTTCTTCACATCTTCCTTGATGCACTTCCTTATAGTTTTGTTTAGTTCTGCAAAATGGATCATTTCCTTAGGATCATTAGTAATTAACATTTTCCTTCTTTTTTCCATCAGCAGTCTTGTTTTTTCAGTCAACTTTTTCTCTGGCTTTGTTTTAACTGTTCCTCCTATTTCTTCAGCAGTTTCCTTGAGTAAATTGGGATTCAACTTCTTGGTCTTCCAGTGCACTGAATCGATTTTTCAGTTGGAGCTGAAATTCTTCTTTGCGTTCTTTTAGCACCTGCGTGTTGATAATAGACTTAGGCTTCTTTAAAAGCTTCTGTCTTTCTAACTTTGAGTTGAATTTTATTCTGCATCTTACCAAGCGATGGTCGCTTCCAGTTTTAAACTGGTTGAGGACGGAACAGTCTTCAGCCAATTGCTTCTTATTGACTAGTATGTAGTCAATTTCGTTTTTGGTACCATTGGGTCCTTTCCAGGTCCATTTTCTATTGGGATTCTTTCTGAAGAAAGTTCTGCTAGTATATATATATATATATATATATATAGGAGACGGAAGGAAATGAGGAGAAGTGTAGGAAAAGGGATAGGAAGATAAAGGATTAAACACGTGTGGTAAGCGAGAGGGAGGTTAGCGGATGGGGTAAGGGCTTAATCTGGAATTCAATTTGCGGGTACTAATTAGCGCTGTGTTCTGATGACTGAAAGCGGGCGGCATAGCCTGGTGTGTGTGTGTGTGTTGATGGGAGGGCGTGGCGAAGTTGTGTGTGTGCGGAGAGAGGCAAAGTAGAAGGTGTAGGGAGGAGAATGGCAAAAGGAGAGAAGTGTAAAGGAAGCGAAGGGTTGAAATAGATAGAGGAAGTGTTGGAGGGGCTGTGAAGTGTGGGTTGGAAGAAAGAAAGAGAGAGGAGAGGAAGGGAGGAGAGGAATGGAGGGATATAGAGGGCAATTAGGCGGAATGGCACAATAAGGAATGAGGAGGAGCCATCGGACGGCGAGTCGGAATAGTTAATGGCAAAACGGATTATTCTAATTCAGACGTTTCCAAATGAATCGCGTGCCTCAATTTCAATAGCACTACTACTTGTAATACGTTCACGCGTCCTCAAAACTTGCTTAATAGGAAAGATAAAAAATTAGAAACCATTTTAAAAGGCTTGAAGAAAAAATCGAGCATAAGGAACGAAAGGAAGATGAACGATTATCTTTCATATTTGATAAGTAAATAGTTTTCTATCATTAATCAAAGGTAGTTTTAGTAAAATCTTTGCGTTGATGTTGCTTTAGTTTTCGGATTTTGATTAATGAATATTTTGGAGTTTTTATTAGAATCGAATTAATCAATTTTAAATCTTTTATATATTTCGAGAATATTATTATTATTATTGAACTCTCATTTCAAGTAAATACTTTCCGTTACATTCTAAAATAATGAAAAAACTCCACTCGTAGCGATTTAAAATTTTTGACAAAATAATAATTTTGAAATGAAATGCTATCGAAAGAGTTAATTTCATACATAGCAAAGGCTTTAATGCAAATTCGACGCAATCTAATAATACGCGTTGTACCATGAGTAATTCTCAGATTTTGATAATGGAGAAAGCAAGGTGCAACCGAAACGGTGTTTCGAATGTACATAATTATGAAATTAAGCAGACTTAATTCAGTTCTCACTCCACCATTAATCGGGAAGAACCATTTTATTTGAAAACTTTGAAATTCATAAATTACTAATTGCGACTTTCACCGTTCTATCCTATTAAAAAGAGTATGGGATTAATGTGTATACGTTTTATGGAAAATGAGTAACGCTTTAAAGACTGCTAGTTTTAGATTAAAATGATTTTAGCAAAATAAAACCGTTCTATTTAATTACTATTATTCTTCCAGTAAACGATGTAAAGACGACTTCATTAAATTAATTTTATCATACTAGCAAAAGTATTTTCATATTTTATTTATCATAATGGTCAATTTTTTTAGACTAATCTGTTTGAATTGTCCATTCAAAATTCACACTATAACCGATCGTGATATCTGACGACTATTGATGTTACAGCAACATACAATACTTTTTTCACAGAAAATACTTAGGTTAGCGTCCAATATTAAGACATCCTCGCGTCTTTTCCGCCCCACTGCATCGAACCGCCGCCGCCTCTTACTACCGCCTCCATTCGCGTAAGACAGTGGCCTTCCCCAAGATTGGCGCCCGACTTTTCACCCAAGGGTATGAGCGGGAATTGAATTGTCGAAGTCTGGAGAGCGAGTGGGGTGATGAGAGAGGAGGAGTGGGGTGGGGAAAGAGGGAGGTGATGGGGAGGAGAGGGGGCAGGTGCAGTGGGCGGCATATAATGCGACGTTGCCAAATGTTAGCACTCGGTGGTCCCCGATGGTGGTTTTGGAATGCGTGGTGGAGAATTAATTTGCTGAGTGGGAGAGAAGGGGGAGGATGTAGGAAAGCGCCGTGTGGACGGGAGAGAATTCCGTCCGTTTCTCTTCCGCCCTCGCCCGGCATGAGCTGCACGTCTTTTCTCGAAGGCGGAATTTATTTCGTCTATTTAGAAATAAATGTCTTAAATCGAATCTGAAAGAATTTGTAGTTGTATTTGCGCATTATATTGAATTACTTGACTATTTACAAATTTCGGGCACACTTGGTCTGTCTTTCCCCCCAAATTAAGAGATGCGATATTTCTACCATTTCTGACCGTCTGGATATTAACCCTCCGGTAGTGCGGTGACATTATGCTACTTAATTAGTGCGGCAGGGTCTGTGAGACCCAACTTTACACTTCATAATGATCAGCTCTGTAATGTTAAAATTATTACATTTTTAGTGAACTGTTTGAAAATATTACAAACATTTTTATTTAGAAATTATATGGATAAATAATTGTTACATATAAGTTATCTTTTCTATTTGTGGATGAACCTGATGTAAAAAAAACCAAAAACTCATTTTTGCTGACTTTCCTCAAATTAGAAGTCGCTTGTGCACATTTGCAGCACATAGGTACTCTCTGCTCTAAATAAATAAATTATAAATCTTATTACAAAAATATTTTGTTTTTTTGTCTTTTTGCTACAATGAGCACCTTTAACGAGCATTCACCTTCGGTCTTGATTTCCTGTTAGACGTACAATATTTCGTTTTAAAACACGCATTAGGTTAATACTGGTTTCTCTCTATCGGCAATTAAGTCAAGCCCAAATTATTTTTTAAGAAATTCCGGCGTTTCATATTCTTCTGTCGCAATCTATTATTCAAAGGTGTATTTGAACTTAGGAAATTAAATTAAAACTTTAAAAAACATTACAAGTGCAAACCAGGTGGATTCTGACTCTAAACTGGAAAATTGGCAACGACCACACCCTACGGGAGTATTTACGAAGCTACTCAAGCGCATGGCTCGTAAACATCTTTTGTATATGCAACAAATTAATGTAAGTGGTTCTCTCTGATACTGCCGCACTAACCGAGGGTTAACCATTTTCAATTTTAAATTCAAAATACCGATGGTCTGTGTCTCTTTTACAGAAACATTTACGATTCAAATTAATATTCCCTCAAAGTCGTAATTACGGAAAGTAAGAATTTTATTTAAGAACTCAATAGCTGTCATTTGGCCTGCGTTCGATTCTGGGTCGTCATAATTTTTCTCCTCCTTTTTCAGAATTCTTTATGTTTTGCAGTCTCGGCGCACTTCGTAACATCGTAAGAACTGAGATCTTATGTCACAAGGTCAGATCTTTTTTTTATCCCTTTCACATTCACTTTATCAATATTAACCTGAGATGGATTTTAACGTAAAAAGGGAACTTATAAAAAAGAGGGCATTAATTAAGTCCAAATTAACACGGACTCAAACATGTAGATTCATCGCAGGCAGGCGATAATCTCGCGAGTTTACAATTAAGATACGAGAAATTTCGCGAAATTTGGGACGCCTATGACGAGGTGCAATTAAGATTAGAAATGGAGGATGATGAAGATCATTCATCCGACAGGTTGGAATTTGAGGATCGTTATTTTTTACTAGGAGGCAAAATTGCCTGTCTTTTAAATGTCACGACAAAAATAAAACAAGAAACATCTGTCCTATCTAGTAAGTCAAGCACTTCAAAGACGTATAGGCAAAGCATGTCACCCGACATCATTGAGATTAAACTTCCGCGTATATCTCTTCCTAATTTTAATGGTGAATTGTCCACATGGGGTCAATTCAAGGACACTTTTGATAGTTTAGTAGTGAACAATCAATCGCTATCAGGAATACAAAGATTCTATGTCTTGCTATCCATATTGAAAGGTCAACCGAAAGAGCTAATTCAAAACCTACTGGTGACCGCAGCGAATTTCATGTTGCATACAACATAATCTGTGAACGCTATGATAACAAGAGGTTAATCGCTATGCAGCTGTAAAGTCTCTGCTCATGCTACCTGATGTGCAGAGGAATTCAGAAACCGACTTCAGGCATTTAATTAATCAAGTTGTAAGTAACAAGGATGCTTTGAAGGCATTAGATATACAAATTTCTCTTGACGAAATGTTGATATCGCAATTAGTTTTGGATCGCGTAGACAAGAAAACAAGAACGGAGTTTGAATCCCGTTTCGATAGAAACGCTTTCCCCACGTTAGAGGAATTAATACAATTCCTGGAGGTGATATGTCAGACACTGCAGTTGGTGCAACCTGATAAGCTACAAGTTATTCATGAGCCTGCAAACAAACAAAAACGTGATCATAAGGGTCAAAGCCAGACCAGACGCAGTTACTTAAATACCGTTAATTCATGTGTAATCTGCAGTGAACCTTATTTAAATGCTCAAAGTTCATTTCATTACCCATTAAAGAACGTAATGAAATAATCAAGCGTCATAACTTGTGCAACAATTGTTTAAGGGGAAATCATGGCGCATCCGTCTGTAAATCACACTATCAATGTTTTAAATGTCATCAACGACATCACACCCTGTTACATTATGATAGGGACAACAATTCAATTTCATCCCCTGCCAAGAGGAACGATGGAGTCAGTGGCCCAGCAAATAGTCACCAACCCAACCCAACCCAACCCACTATGTCTTATCACACATTAAGGAGACAGTCAGGATTTCATGTTTTGTTAAGCACTGCGGTAATGCAATTAAGGAATAAACAAGGGCAGTGGCAGAACGTTCGAGCTTTACTCGATAGCGGATCCCAGGTACATTTCATAACACAAAATTGTGCACAATTACTAGGAGTTAGGCGGAAGAAAATGTTCACCCCACTCCAAGGTTTCAACGAGATATCCTCAGAAACTACTCATAGCGTGGACTTGGAAATAAAGTCACGCACGAGCGAGTACAAGGTCCCTGCGCCATACTCCCGAAAATTACAGGCAATGTACCAGCAACTCACATCGATAGTCGAGATTGGGGACTACCGACAGACTTGCCACTTGCGGATCCAGGTTATCACAGCACAGCTGTTCTGGCAGATCTTATTACCAGGCCAGAGATTAAGACGGGGCCCGTATCCAGTGTTACAAAACACGAAATTAGGCTGGGTTTTAAGCGGTGAGTGTAATTCAGCACGAGATGACAAGAAACAGAGTCGTCAAAGGAGCCTGATTCTCACTAATAACGTCACCTTAGAACAGCAACTGCAAAGGTTCTGGGATGTGGAAGAATTAAACCAAACGGTGTACTCTCCTGAGGAGAAACTTTGCGATCAACACTTCGCGCAGAACACGACGCGAGACCAGACAGGTCGCTTCGTGGTGAAATTGCCCAAACAGCAGGAGACTGATTCATTGGGTGATGCAAGGCAGGCAGCATTAGCCAGGTTTGTTCAAATTGAGAACAGACTAGCTCATAATAACAAATTAAGGAAGCAATACGTTGATTTCATGCAAGAATACGAGGAACTAGGCCACATGAGAGTGGACGAGGAAGATGATAAGGCTAGCTATTTCCTACCACATCATCCCAATGGGAAATGCCTCATTAACCGACATGCATGATGGCGGACGTGTTGGTCTCTGTGTCTTGGTTTTTTGCTATTTTTGCGTAGTTTTTTAGACTTTGGCAGGAAGTTTTTGTCTTATTTGTTGTTATGTTGACTCTGTTTGCTTGGTGAGTGTTGGTGGCGTGATTCACCTTTATTTGGATTAATTATTTGTGCAGTAAACATTGACTTTGGATTAAGATTTGTGAGACCGATGTTGAGTATATACGTTTGTAGCGACATCTGTTGTTTTCAACCTGTATTATAAAGTGAGTCACGAAATGAATTGCGAGAGATGTAAACAAGCCCTACCTCGTGATGGCCGGTTCGTGTCCTGCTGCGTGTGCTCGAGTAATCTGCATTTTCAGTGCTCGGGTGTAGCAGAATCTACTTGGAACAGGAAGTCTACAAAAGCTAAAGGTGAATGGAAATGTTTGGTGTGCTGATAAGTATGATGGAGAGAGTGATCAAGAAGGTAAACAATGTAATTTGGGTGACTTATATCAACTGAGTAAGGATGTAGTTGAAATAAAGAAGTTTTTCTTTCATGAGTGAAAAATATGATTTGCAAAGTAAAGATAGTAAGTCCACCAATGATCTTATTAAGGAATTAATGAAATCAGTTAACGAGCTTAAGACTCAGCTTAAAGAAAGGGATAAGACAATTGAGATGTTGACTCAAAAAGTGTATCGTTTGCAACAGAATGAAATTAAAAATGAGATTGAAATAGTTGGGGTAGATAATGTGTTTGAAAACAAACTTGCTATTGTAGATTATGTGTATAATCTTGGTAGCAAACTAGAAATCGTCGATGTAGGTAAGGATACAATAGAAGAGGCATATGTGATTAAGAAAAGAGGAGATCATAATAAAAGTAAGATTATTGTAAGGTTCACGGGAGTTATATATAGGAATCAGTGGATAGAGAAAAGGAAGAAGTTACAAAGTGATGAAATTAAAAAGATGAACAATGGTAAAAGAATTTTTGTTAATGAACGCCTTACGAGCTATTATAGTAATCTATTTTGGCAAGTGAAGCAGTTTACAAGGGAGCATAACTACAAATATACATGGGTGAAAGCAGGGAGGATTTTTATTAAAAGAGATGAAAACTCGTCTGCAATTCTGGTTGAGACTGAGCATGATTTACCTCACTAACGCAGTATTATCACAAATTGCCTATTTTCCTGTAGTTACTAGAATTTATGGATATCTTAAATATTTTCAGTAGTGGTCAGAAGTCACAGAGGGTTATAGAGTCTGTTGTGGAGTTACCACATACAGGCAGTGAAAAATTATTTTATTACCATTTGAACATTAGATCACTTAGGAAACATTGGAACGAATTTCTTGTTCTACATTTTGCAATTTCTAAGAAGGTTAAAGTTGCTTTTCTTGTGTTAACTGAGGTAAATATTGGCTCTGTAGAGGAACAACTTTACAATATTTCTGGATTTAATATGTTTTCCTCTTTACGTGTAAACAGGAAAGGTGGTGGTGTTATTCTCTATGTTAATAACGAGTTTTCTTTTTATGTTCACAATCATCAGTGTAATGCATGTGAAACTGTGATGGGTTCCATGGTAATTGATAATGTGTCTTTATTTTTATTTGGACTTTATAGGCCACCAAATTTAGAACAAAGAGTTTTTATAAGTGAAATTAATAACTTTATGATGTCTTTGAAAGAACATAATGTTCTTGTATTGGGAGATGTGAATATTGATCTAAAAAGAAAAGAAGATGTGAATGTTATCCTATACAAGGATGTTATGTGTTCATTAGGTTTTGCATTCCACATAACAGAATACAAGAGGGAAGAAATATATTTGGGAGTTGCTGTTAAGTCATGTTTGGACAATATTTTGTATAAGGGTAATATAGTTAATGAGTTGAGTTATGTAATTAAGTCTAAAATTGCTGATCATTATGTTATTGGTGGTACACTACCTTTAAATTTGAGTAACAGGCGTTTTCTTGGATCTATGATAAATGAAAGAGTTGATAGTTACTTAGATGACTTCAAAGTTAAAAGAGGTTTAGCAGGAATAAACTCCCATGATATTTTTAATGCTGTAAATCCTGATGCTCAATATAAATTTCTAGTTAAGGAGTTTAATAGGATATATGAAACTTCGGTAGTTGCTAAAAAGAATAATTTTAATATTGCAAAAAAAGAATGGATTAGTAAAACGTTGTTATTCATGATTCAAAGAAAGGATATGTTATATAAAAGGTGGAGAAATAATTCCTCTAATAAAAATTATGAAATTAATTATAAGTCTTAAAGAAACTATGTTAATGGGGAAATTAGGAAAGCTAAATCTTCTTTCTTCTTAAAAAGATTCTCAGACATTAAAAAAGATAGTTGTAAATTATGGAATGAAATTAATATGCTTACTGGTAGAGATAAGGAAAAAGTTACTGGTAATAATTTTTTATTACATTTTAAGGGGTTTAGAACGGAAACTGAATTGGCAAACCGCTTTTTGATACAATTTACCAGTGAAATTACAAATATTAAACTAAATTGCCCTTTCAAGATATATAGAGATGCGATACCCTCTTTGGTAGGTAGTATATTTATTCCAGATGCAACTGACTCGGATATAAAAAGAATTGTTGAGGAGATGCCCTGTAAAGGTCCAGGTTTTGACAAAATTAGGTCTATAGATATAAAATCTAAAGAGTTTAATATTAACATTCTTACTCATATAGTTAACAATAGCTTGAAATTTGGTGTAGTTCCTGATGGTATGAAACTTGCAGTTGTCAAACCTGTACATAAAGGTGGAATCCGCTCTGATTTTAATAATTATCGGCCAATATCAATTTTATCAGTGGTAAATAAAGTTTTGGAGAAATATCTCGCTAAACATTTGATGAATTAATTAGTTATAAAAACATTTTATCTGTGAATCAATTTGGTTTTCAGAGAAAGAGGGGTACTAGGGAAGCTCTAAGGGAATTTGCTGAGAAAGTTAACTTTGGGTTAGACAAAAATTTACATGTCCTTGCTGTTTTTATTGATTTTAAAAAAGGCCTTTGACACAATTGATATTGAAGTCTTATTAAACAAATTGAGCAGGATAGGAATAAGAGGACACATTTTGAAATGGTTTCAAAGTTATTATTTGGTCGCACTATAAGAATTAAGTTGGAAAAATCTTTAAGTGAACAGCAATGCCTAAGTTGTGGTGTGCCACAAGGCTCTGTGTTAGGGCCTCTTTTATTCCTAATTTATATTAATGATATAGTTTCTGTTATAAATAATAGTGAGATTATCTTATATGCTGATGATGTAGCCCTTATTGCAATGCATCAAGATTTTGTTGTGGCACACAAATATATACAAGGGGATAATATTTCAGTTTTAACTTGGTCTCATGATAATAATCTTGTAATAAATGAGAAAAAAAACTAATGCTATGTATATCTCTAATAGAGTACCTAAGAGGAAAGACATTCAAATAATACATCATGACCATAATTGCCTTCATAATGGAACATTCACTGAAAGCGGGAACTGTAGTTGTAATTCATTAAATCAAGTATCAACCTATTGTTACCTAGGTCTGATTGTGGATGAAAATTTTAAATTTAAACAGCATATCATTAAGGTTAATGCAAAAATTAGGAAAGTAATGTATCAATTATATTTGATCAAAGACATTATGCCACTGGATGTCAAACTTTTACTTTATTTCTCTTGGGTAGAAAGCCTATTAAGATATGGCATTACTGTATGGGGTAATGCATGTAAAACCTACCTAAGCTGTATAGAGAAAAATCAGGTTAGAATAATGAAACTTATCTTCTGTAAAGGGGATCTAGATTTTGCAAATAATGAGGAATCTCTTAAAGAGCTTTGTAAATCTTCAGGCATATTATTTGTCTGATTTATTTAAATATATAATATTAACTGAATATTATTATTGTAATAATTTTAAGACTGAAAAATGTAGTTCTCATGCTATGCAAAGAAGAGGTATTAAAAGATTTGCAATACCTAGCTATGAAAACGAAAATGGGAAGAGGCAGTTAAAAATAACTGTACCGCTACTATTTAATACATTACCTGCAGAACTAAGAGATATTACTGAAATATCTGTACTTAAAAGAAAACTAAAGTATTGGTTAGTGGAAACAGGTATGGCCCATTTGTAACTTAATTTTGATTACTTATTTTATTAAAATTTCTGTTTACATATGAAATGAAATACGCTTTGTGGGTACTGCATATATGTCTTTGATGTTTGGTGTCTAATGATTTCCAAATCGAAATTAATTCCATTAAATGAAAGTTGGGTATATATATTATTTCTTTTTCATTTTCTTTTATTTTTAATAAATGTACACATAGAGATCTGTTGATTTATATAATTGTTTACATGTCGCCCCTGGCTAAAAATGGCACCTCATTACAAGCCTTTGGCTTATGAGGACCATGTTGTTTTAAAATTTTATATATTTACTATATTCAAACTAATACTTTTTCTTACCGGATTGTAATGTTTCTCATTATTGTAATTTTATTACTCTATTGTAATTTCATAATTGTAATTATTGTAATATCCTATGTACACTTAAATGTACCTATATTGAATAAATATATATTGAAATATAAAAAAAAACCTTTGAGGAAATTCTTACGCAAATAGAGGCCTGCCTGAATTCACGCCCTCTCGTTCCTTTATCTGATGATCCATCTGACTTAACTTTCCTTACTACTGGTCACTTTCTAATTGGTGGACCTCTAACCTCATTACCCGAACCTGATCTTTGTGACCTAGTTTCTCACAGACTCAGCAGATGGCAACGTGTGCAGCAAATACTTCAGCAGTTGTGGAAATCCTGGTCCAGGGATTATTTACATTCCCTACAGCAGCGTCGCAGGGGGACGGAGACTTGCCAAAATCTACGGGAGGGAGATCTAGTGCTCATCAATGAGGACAACATACCCTATCTTCAATGGCGCAGTGCCATCGTGGAAACAACCCACCCAGGGAATGATGGACTTATACGGGTTGTTACCTTGAGGACACTCAACGGGTTGATAAAACGACCCATCCAAAAACTATGTCCATTTCCAAAGGATACCCAAGGTTTTGAGTAATTTAAAAAGGGGCCGTACCCTTTTTGGTGGGCGGCATGTTTAAAATTCAAAGATGTTTTTTGTACTATTACTTTGTATTGTGTGTCGCGTCTTTCGGTCACGTGATGGTTGGCTGCATTACCGCAGGCGCTGCCATCGTGATGAACAGTTCCCAGTTCAAAAAGACTCTTCCCCGGGACGGACACGTTTTACGGAGCTCCTATCCTGTGAATCCTATCTTGTGAAAAACCGTTATGTGTTAAAACCGTCATAAGTTCGTTCATAAATAAGTGCAGAATCATAAGTTCTTTAATTGTGTTGAGTCTCGACACATCGAAACCGAGCAGGATGAAGTGTGATTTGAAAACAACACGTATTCATCTTTACAGTGAGCATCATTAATGTCAATTGTGCATTTCTTTGTTACTGTGCTCTCAATGTTAATTGTATTTCTTGTGCTATTATGTTCTCAATGCTATTCGTGTATTTCATATAAGTGCCTCATGTTGTGTTATTAGTTGCATACTTCGGTTGAACGATCCTGTGATTTTGAATACAGCGCCACGATTTCAATTTATACAGTCCACTAATTTCCTAAAAACAAACACTTTATGCCCAACATATGCCTATCTGCATAGAAATGTCACCAACATTTTAATTTGCGTTTATCTCATTTGATATTGTTCACTTTTACTTTTAAAATGGCGAAATTTACTACAGGATATAAAGTCATTTGATAGATATCGTTTATTCATTTTTAAATTACAGAATTCCTGTTAAACGAAATTGAGGTAGGTATGTTATTTCTGTTCAATTTCCTTAAAAATTGGTGAAATGATCGCCTATCCATTATATCCTCGCGTTCTATTTGTATCGATGTGACATAAATATGCTTCAATGAAAGCCTTTCATATAAAAAGTACATTTTAACAGGGCCACCGAGAGGGTGGGGATACCGGGGCAAAATCCACGGGGCCCGTGCCTCTGAGGGGCCCGATATTAGAATCGGTCGTAAGATTTTCCTATCGCAGTACGCAGGTGCAAGGCACGCCGGCAACCAAAACCAACTGGCGGCTTTTTCTCCATTTCCATTTCTCAGATTTGGGTTTTCCCAGCTCAATCCACTGCTTTTCTATCACCCCTTATAGCACCCTGAAACTCCTCCCCACTACTCTCATTCTTCTCCCATTAGGAAAATTCCGTCTTTGGGCCCGAGGTTCGGACCCACAAGCACTCGGAGTGTCGTCGTACGGTCAGTTCTAAAGAACAATATTGTTTACTCCCAATTTTTGCTTTCTCATATACGAAGTATATTGAGAAAGTATTGTTATCGTGAAAAAATTCGCAATCGAGATTTTTACAGAAATATAAGTTTTAGGTGTCGCTGAATCCGAAAAAGTGGTTTTCGCAATGCCGTCTGTCTGTCTGTTACTGGCTCTGGAGCCTAAACGGTAAAGCGTAACCTCGTACTTAGGCATTTTATCATACTGAGCAGAGGCGATGAAGAAATGGTTGACATTGCTCAATAATTAAGGGAAGTTTATTCCGCGCATTTTTAACAATTCGATTTTCTCAAAAACGGCTGTAACGATTTTGATCAAATTTCGTACAGTTACTTGAGTTTACGTCTTTAATAATACTATATAGTTCGTATTTATCAAAAAATGAATATAAGACTAGTTTATTCTTGGGCAACTTGAACAAAAATTGAATTTCTAAAATCCGGCTGATACGTTTTTCATTTTCTGAAGATAACTAAACGACGCATTAATATATGAGAAAGTTTGTACAATGTATGTTGTGCCGATTTTTTAGAGATATGGTAGCCTTTCTTTCTTTATTGACCATATTTTATAATGTTAAACTTGGAATATTTAAGTAACTTAATATCGCATATAAGGCTGACACGATGATAATTTCCATCGAATTAAACTTACTAATAGCGCATAAATATATAATTTACTTCGTTGAATCGTACATTTACGAAATCGCGACCATTCAATAAGAAAATTTATGTTACGCTATTATAATATACAACCAAATTTATACTTAAATATTATGAAATAAAAAGTTGCGATGCTGGTAAAAAAACGGAATCCAGAAAAATGCCTAGAACGCAAACACAGAACGATGATGATGGAAAACTCTCCTTCATAGGATGGATTATGCGTATGGCCCTTAGAAATGTAAATTTTATGAGAATTTATTAAACTACTATAGGGACATTTGGCGATCGGCATTCATTCACACTAATTGTAAGATCTACTCTCATGTAATTTGTACTTTTGGACTCTGTCGCAGCGCAAGATACGTAGTTACTTAAAAATGTCACGGGGGACCTCACAATGCAAAGTGTAAGAAATTCCGATTCAAGTGTGGTCGTTTGTTATGACAAGTTGCTTTTTTGGTACTAAATTACATTAAAAAATTATGACGTAATTTCGCAAAAAATTTAGTGATGAAAAACCCGCACTTATCGACGGCAATTAAATTCCGTCGAATATTTGATTTTTACAAATTCGCTGTTTATCGACGTTAACCGAATCACACCAAGTCTAATTATGATGTGATACATACAGTATCAACATATTTTATATGTAATTGTCATAAAAATTTTAATTGGATGGAATTTGAAAAATTCTGCTTATAATACTGCGAGCCAATACCGTGGGGAAGGGGAAGTCGGCTGTCCTAGGCCCGGTTCCCTTTTTGAACTTTTATTATTTTAGCAACATATAATATGATAGCATCTTGGATTACACGATAATACCTTCACTCCTTTCCTGCGTTCCATTTTACCTCTCCTAAGATAGTGAATAGCGCTCACGTAAAATTCACGATCACTCGTTCCGTAAATTTTAACATAGCATATCCATGGAGCTACCTAGGTCCGTCAAGATATGTTTATATATGGGGCATAAAGTTAAGCAGCGTAAACATCGTTTGCGATCGCTGCGTGGGCAACGAATACACGGGAAACACGCCGCTATAACTTCTTTGAAATTTGAACAATCCCAATGTTAATCGCCATTCATATGCCAACTTTCTTTCTATTGCATGCTACGTCATCGAGTCAGTCAGTAATTATTTTTTATGCACCCTTGCACGCAACGCTCCAAATTTCACTTTATACAGCTCTTGGCGAAACCGTTTCATGTTAGCGTTAAGTAACTTTTTTAAATTATGATAAGGACAAATTCTGAATTTAGCTATAAATAACTACATGAAAGTGTGGTCAGCACATAGTGTTACAATAATGCTCGTTTTCAACGTAACAATAAATGCTACTCGTTAAATTGTGTCGTCGTGACACTTATCCGAAAGTATATTTACGCTCTAAAACGCAGTTTCAAATATCGATGCTTAAAACTATTTTCAAGTATAAGATTTCTTAAAATTCAGTGCACGCCTTTCGCTCCGCGGTCACATTCTATCTGTCCTCACACACGCGAGGAATGAAGGCCTTCTCTCATGGCGCGAGGGAAAGAAAGGCGGAATTTACGATCCGATCCAACCCTTTGGCGCTTCAAATCCGTCTATACGTTCGTATCAGCAGGCACAAGGGCTTAAGGGGTCGTATATCACGGAGTCAGGACCGTTTTAAGCCGAATATATGTTTTCGAGCCTCAGAATAGATTGATTCCTCCAGATTTCACCGTTTCGATGTTTGCAAGAACACGTTTCTGTGTTGGAGTTGTTCAGAATAATAGATATTATTAAGACAAATACATATATAGGGAGATGTCCGTTTTAGAGAGTTTTCATTTTTACTTTCTCCGTACGTAGTAATGGGAAAGTATTGTGATGACGAAAAAAATCGACTTCGAGATTTCAACGGAAATACACGTTTTGAGGTCCCTAGAACACGTTTAGACTATTTTAAGAATGATGTCTGTGTGTGTGTGTGCGCGTGTGGCTGTGTGTGATTGTGGGCGCTCTAACTCAAAAAGTACTTGCCATATCGTTACCAAACTTCATATATAACACTTTAGCACAAGCATAAAGAACTGATTAGTTTTTGGACAATAACGGTTAACCGTAAGTCGAGGTTTATTCGAAACCCGATTCGGTTTTTGCGATATTTCTCCGTTAAATACAATTCTATACAAAGATTATAGAGAATGTAATTTCCTACAACTTTCATTTGAAACAATTTTCTATAGCAGTTATTGTTTAGGAATTATTTATAAATAATCGGTTTTTTCGGTTTCCGTGAAATATCTCCTTAAAAACGTCGTTATTGGCAATCTTCGTGAGGACCAAAGTTGTAGAGTAATATTTCTTCCAGGTTTTGTTTGAAACAAATTTTCGTAGGACCATCCATTTCGGATATATTCAACTTTTTCGTAATTTTCTGTATACAGCGCCACCACCATGTAGTGGTGAATTTTGTAAACATATTCAAAATATACCTAATTGACGGCAATAAGGACGACTGTATTCTTTTACGATACTAAATGATAATTTTGCCTCATAATGCTATTAATAATAATTTAAATATCTATACCCCCAAATATGGCCACATCAGATTTTTTTGTATAATTTTCAAAACTTCGTATTCTTTCTTACCGTTAAACAAGTAGATCAATTATAGGTAGATATTTTTTTACAAATGAATAACGTTTTCGTGTGATAGTCGACTGAAAATTATATAATTTACTCTTTTAATGTCTTCATTAGAGATTACATTTTTTATTAGGCCGCATCTAAACGGTTAGTTTGCCTACACTATTATTTTATTCAAGCATATTAAAATAAGCAGCGTTTGGTGGATTTTTTAGTTACTTACTATAGGTCTGTTTATATAGACCTGATACATTAAAATAATATTTCCCAGAGAAACTGGAATTAATCGTGGATATAAACACGTAAATTAATGAGTTTCAAATAGTGTCACGATAAATAAATATTCTGCAAAGGATGAAAGATTCAACAAATCATCTTATTTGTATTCACCGTGTCTTTTAAATTTATTTTTGCTCTATCGATATCCATTACAACGTTTAGTTCCGAACTGTTAACATTTGCACGAGTTTTAATATAATAATATTACAGAAAAATATGAAAAATGAAATGCAATAGTAAATGCTTGGCTAGCTGTCCGCTAGAGAGAGAGTGAGAGAGGGGTATTAAAATTCGTCTGAACATCAGAATAAGAATACATTTAGAAGTATCATTACCGATATATTTT
The DNA here is from genome assembly GCA_036926305.1 of Uropetala carovei. Classification (NCBI taxonomy): domain Eukaryota; kingdom Metazoa; phylum Arthropoda; class Insecta; order Odonata; family Petaluridae; genus Uropetala; species Uropetala carovei. Next base: position 415,648 of record JAXCHB010000290.1, read on the forward strand.
CCTTGTTTTCTCTTTCATGACACAAATTCCTTTATTTTCGGATTTGTTTTTATTGAGGTGTGGAGCTAAAGTCTCAGATTATAGGAAAGAGCATGCGATGGAAACATAGTAGGTTCAACTCCACACGTTGTTGTTATTGTTTATTAACTATGATACAATTTTTAACAAAACATTTTAAAAATATATAAATAATGTGATTAAACTAAGTTTGAAGAGAAGACTAATGATTTATAGTGAAAGTCAAAGATATAATTTTTGGATCAGATAAGTTTATTACCGTTAGTCATTAGCTGATTCATCGATCCTATGATTTTTTGGTTTAAAATCAGCAAAGCGAGTCGCTTCCATTAATCATCCAGAACAGGTCCCAATATAAAATCAATGTTATCGTATTATTATTTGCGGTAAACTATCACGACTCGATAAAAAGCCAACTTTGTCTCATACGAGTAAGCGTGTTTGATTTTATGGATTTTGATTCGTATTTAACTTAAATCAGAAAAATCTTTCTTCGTCCGCGCATACATGTCTCCAAATTCCCTCTTACTCGACCACTCGCAGAAATTTAACCCGCTATCTCTCTCCTCCTCCCTCTCACCCTCCATATCTCCCTCCCTCTCTCTCTTCTCCTTCCCCCTCCCCTCCTCCTTCGCACCCTCCCCTCCTTTCTCCCTATCTCTCCTCCCCCAACTCGCACGTTCGTCAGTCCGGCCGTCCACCGCCACACCCCTTCTTGTTTACTTGACCATCCGAATTACACACCATCCTCTACCCCTTCCTCTCTTTCCCCTTCCTCCTTTTCCTCTCTCCCAGCATATCTCTACCTTGCTATACATCTCTCTCTCTCCCTCTACCTCTCTCTCCTTCCTCCCATCTCTTTCCCGCATCTCCAGTAGCTAAAACCGTTTGCTCACGGATTTTAGGCGCGCGTTTTATACACACACACATATATTTATTCTTTCTTTTTTCCGTCCGGATGTTATTTCGGTTCCTTTCTCCCTTTCCATCTTATTTTTTAGCCTTCCTTTGGGTGTTGTTTCAAACCGTATGCGGAGGTGGGAGGGAGGAGAAGTAGGGGGAGGGGTGCGGAGGAGTGGTTGACACAAGCCTATAAGCCCCCGTGGCTTATCGCAATAAACACTGACCCTCCCCTTTCCATCCCCTTCCATCCTCTCGCAGGTTTTCCTTCCGTTCTCCCTGAGGCCATCTTTGAAGGACCCACCTGCGCAGTTGCGCCGGATCTCCGCTCCCATTTTCCCCTCGATTCTTCCCGCTGCGGACGTATTTTTTTAAAACCGACCTGCAGCGGCGATACCTGTTGAAATAATACGCGGTGGAAGGGCGTTTGGGACAGATATCTTCAGTTTTTGTGCGCGGGACCCGCTTAACGTCCCTTTCGCCCCGTGTTTTTCAGTCATCTTAAGCTTGTGAGTGCGGTGTCGCCTCTGGCGGCAGGAAAGACCGATACTGGCACGGAGTGGGAGGGTGGCCGCGCTGCGATGCTTATCTGTCGTCCAAGGATTGTTATTCTTTGGACTTCACGACCGTTCTTTCCTTCCTTGCGCTGGAAATGTTGAATATAGCCATTCTAGGAATTTTTCTAATACTCGTCCGGAATTTTTAATTACACCTAATTTTTTGTTTCTATTTTTGAATTTTGGTAAAAATGAATGTTTTTAGTTGCGAGTTTTATAATTTTTTTATTTTAAGACTAATTTTCAGTCACCGTACTGGCGTTTGACAGAAATACGGTAACTATAGCTATTATTAAGTGTGATATATTCATATGCCAAAGCTTCAAACTTTAGGAATATCGAATACTGTTAAAATTTTAATTACTATTACTTAGGTAATTTAAAATGAATCCTAATATTCCCACAAATTAGGTATAGTATTAGTCTGTTTGTTGGCAGCGGATTAAGATATCACGCTTGAATCACCCTAATTTTGCGGTGGCCGTACGAGACCCGATTTAAAACGCCACGCACGCACTGCACGAACGCGGTTGGCAACGCGACACGAAGTCAAATGTTTTTAAGTGATGAAGAAATTAGGTCGTGGAAAAGTGAAAGAGAGAAAAAATGTGAGAATTAAAGATATCATCTTCTTTTTCTCTTCCCTTTCTTTTTCTCATCTGCTCCTCTCGCCTTCAGAACTCGCTTCATATTTTATCCATAATTTCTCGTTTTAAAACTCAAAAATGTAAAAATAAAGAATTGCAATTAATATTACTTCCATTGTTTCATGCTTGGAAACATCCGAGAAATTCACATGAGGACAATATCCCATAAGAGAAACGCCTCATTTACATTGTACGTTTTCTTAAATTATATATGTACTCGAATTAATGGGCAAAATGTATTTCCTTTGACATAACGTCCTATCACTAAGCAAAATTATAATTTCTGTTGAAATTGAACGGTTATGACGACAAATGTCTAAATCAATGAAGATTTTAGTATTTTCGAATATTTATACTCTCTTAATAGTTTATGTATGCAATAAACGAAGAAATAAACTCAATGAAAGTTCCATCCATAAAGTAGCCCCTTCGTTGCTAAATTATTAATTGTGTATTCTAAATATAACTCGTTTTTTCACTTCTTCTTTTTTTCAATTTTCGAGTATTTTTCATAAAATTTGTGTATGATAAAGCTCGATTTATCCTGATTTATTACCGCTTCCTTATAACGATACATATATCAGTAGATATGTTACAGTTTCGCGTAAAATGCTTTCTTTATCCTTAGAAATACGAAAATTAGGCTTACGCTTGCGCGCCCTCTCACGCAGGTCCACCGAATCCGCTCAATACGTAAAATAGACTAGTTTTACCCTAGCGACCAATTATCGCCGCGAAAGAATTTTTAAATAATTAATTCGAAAGCCCAGTTCTTTTTTCCTCTCATCTGGGAAAGAATTACAAGTTACCTCAATCATCCACTTTTTTTTATAAAGAATTCTGAAAAAATAAGAGAGGCAAATGCATTTTTCTTCCGTTCCATCTCTTTTCCACCAGAGGCGAATTCTTTCGCCCCTCTCTGCGAACGCCAGTCCTTCCCTAAACCCCCTTCCTCTCCCTCCCCCACTCCCCCAAGGGTCTCTCTTCCCTAAACCCCCTTCCTCTCCCTCCCCCAAGGGTCTCTCTTCCCTCCAACCCATCCGTTTCATTTAGTTCAGTCGTAGCGCACTCGCTACCACCTCTCCGCCCCCATTTCCACGCAGCCGCGGCCCCCGGAGGCACTCAAAAATTATTCCCTCGCTCCTTTAACTATCCTCTGACCGCAACCGAATAAATTCCCCCCTCCCTTCGTGGCCCTTTGCAAAAAAAATTCTCCGTGAAGGCCTCTATGGGCCACCGTACGAGGGGTGGTTTGGAGTCGAAAAATAAAAAATAAGCCTTTCCGGTCCCCGATGACCTCCGAGGCCCCCGCTTTCCGTACGCCCCACGAAATATAAGACCCCGAAAGTATGCCCCCGCAAACATTCTGAGCCAAAAAAATATTTGCAAATACCTTTCGGACGCGCCCTGTCGCCATGTTACCCGTATAGCGACGGTGTCTGCGGCAACATCGCCATTATCGGGCCTCTCCTAACTCCATCCGCACCCATCTCCTCTCTCTCTCTCTATCTCTCCATCCTTTCCATCCCTCCCCCCCCCCCCACCCCCTCGGTCACACCGGTGCGTTAATTAAAAGTCAGGGCGACACACGTTAGCGTGCAAAGTTGAGTGTTGCGCACTCGCAGTTCTTTTGTTGTTTTTTTATTCCCGCCCGCCCATCGTGTGTCTTCTGCTCGAGTTTTCTTTTTTCCCGCTCTCTCTAAACTCATCTTCCCTTTGTTTACCTTCAGTCGGTCTTTTTTATCGGGGTTGCTCTGGCGGTGGGCGTTTTTTTGGAGATTTTTCAGCCGGGATGTTACGCGGGAAGGACTAGAGAAAGGTTAGAAAGGGGCGGAGAGAGGAGGAGCGAACCGAGGTGCCGAAAGGAGGAAGGCCAACATACGGACGCGCACAGGCACGCGTGATTAATTAATCACGCGTGCCTGTGCGCGTCCGTATTTAATTAATCACGCTATCGAATAAAAGAACGAGTAAGCCTTTGGAGAGTGATTTTAATTTATCTAACGCCACCCTCGTTCTCTCTTAAACCTTCCTTGCGCGATGGAACCACGAGGATCCAATTGGAGACCTAGAGCAGGTCGCGAAAGCGATGGTGGCGCCTAACGCAGTGGAAAGACAGGAAAGATTCTCGGGCCAGACGGATCGCGTATGTTGACTGATATTGGCACTTGGAGCGTATAATTTTGAAAGTGAATTTTTTCCGGAGGGTAATATGATGATTCGCAAAAGATGTCTACAGACTTATCCGAATAAGAACATTCGTGCGTTATGAAAAATATGCCTAGGTTAAAAACAAAGGAAGATACGACTAAAAAATGTTCCATTTCTGGGATTTTTTTCGAGGTTGATGTAGAGGCGCTGGTGGCATGAACGTTTCGAGGTTTCCGGAAGAAGTAAGATAAGAGCGAGTTTATTCGCTCTGTGCGGGGTCAAAGTGCATCACGGCCATTCGCCATTCTGGGAGCAGAGAAGAATAGTAGGAGAACGTGAGATAAAACGAAAAAGGATGGCTGTGGAAGAGGGAGGGGGCAAGGATGGATGGGGATGGAGGGGCAAGAGGAGGAGGGAGGGAGGGAGAGAGAGAAGAGGTGAGAAGGGAGAGAGGAGAGGGAGGAGGGAAGAGAGGAGGGAGGGAAGAGAGAAAGAAGGGAGAAAGAGGAGGGAGGATAGAGGGGAGAGAAAGAGGAAACTAAAACAAACCTCCACGGCCAATACGGGAGTCTCCATTTTTTATTTAAAGCTATAAATCATTCAATCCAATAAACGTTTAATAACAGTTATTTCTTTTGTACCATATTGTTTAAATTTAAGGTAAAATACAGTATTATATTGGAGGGTAATGAAAAAAAGCACGAAGTCCCATAGTTAGAGTATTTAACGCTTACCTACTCTGTTACTATAGCAGGCTATCCCTCAAGCAAATACTTTCGAACGCCCGTTTTCCTTGCTCGATTCGGTATTGCTCTTGTCTCAAGAGCACGATAAATCGAATGAATTTGCACAATTGCTTCAGTTATCGTAGTCCATTATGACTCTCATTTAATTAAAACGCGCTGCACACATTTATATTTTGCTTCAAAAGTCAAATTAAGAGTAGTTAGAGCGATATTATAATAATATTTCTACCGTTAATTTATTTCAGTCCTAGTTGTGCTGGTATATAGAAAACAAAACATTATAAAAACACCTAATTTGTCGATAACCGATGGCCGAGTCCTCTTCTCTTCCGTTGAGGACGAATATCCGCTTTCCTTTCCCCCTCCACTCCTCCTTTCCTTCCTTCTCCTCCTTCCCCTCCCCTCCTCCTTCTTAACCTTCGTTATCTTCACTCTCTCCTTCCCCTCTCTCCTGCTCTTCACTAAATCTCGCTCACTGTCCTCTCACTGAATCATTTTGATCCGCTCTCAAAAAAAGAAGCTCGACTCCCGGTCACTCCTCCCCTCCTCCCTCCCTCCCTCCCTCCCCTCCTCCCTCCCCTCCTCCCTCCCTCCCTCCCTCACCTCCTCCCCACTTTCCCCCTCTCCTCCCTACTTCGCCCATTATCCTCTTCGACCGACGCCACATTGCACCCGATTTATGGCTCCGCACTCGCTTTAACTCTGACCTCAAGGACATTCCATCTCCGTGCGTCTCTCCCCTATCTCTCTCTTTCCTCCTCCACACCTCCCCCCCCCCCAACCCTCCCTCCCCCTCCCCCCGCACTAAATTTCCCTCGCGCACACCTCCTCCCTTATCTTTCCACCTGGTTGATCCTCGACTTGATCCCAGCACATATTTTTCACTCTACACCGAAAAAGTTTCGCTTCTCCTCCTTGTTCTATGGCCCTCATTTGTTCCACTAAAGCTTATCCGCGGCGAGATTTTTTTTGTTTGGGAAACAAATAGAGAGCGGCAGGCGCGCGCGCTCCCTTTCTTCTCCGCTGGGAATTCCGTGACATCTGAGGCGCGACGCCGACGATTTTGGAGTTCACCTTTGACAAAGCGAAGAGTGATGAAAGCGTGGTCCGAAATTTTTCTGAATTTCGGGAGGAACGTGAAGGAAAGATTTTCAAAGTGATTTTGCTTTGATTCCTGTTTGTTTCGACTGCACGTGTATTAATCCAATGTGCGGCGTATGAAATAATATCACTTTGTCTGTCGCTCTGCGCATCTGGGCAATAAAAACATTGCCGCTTTGCCGTGTTTGTGTTTAAGTGGGTTCTTTGGCAGCAATCGGTTCGTGACAATGTTTTATGTTATGAAAATTGTGACTTCATATGAAGTGTTTACTGTTGGCTGCGAATGCAATCTGCACGACAAGTATGGTGTAAAACAAACTTTCCTCTTAACAGAGGTGACCGTTTTGATTGATTATAAGGAACAACTTTTAGCTAGATAAAAAAACTAACGTGATTAACAAAGTATTTTATTTGACAAATTTTTATATGCAAGAGTATACATAGTAAATAGAGTTTTGTTATACACACACACACATATATATCATCATCATAGGTAGTCTGTCCGTTGACAGGTCCGTGATTATTCTAGGTTAAACTTGGTTCTCCATATACTCCTATTTTCCTCAGTTTTCTTCATGTCTTGATAGCTCTCTTTCCCTTTCAAGTCGTCTATCAGCTGGAACCTTTTCCTACCTCTTTCTCTTTTTCCATCCAGTTTTCCTTCTAGCACTTCTTAATCATGCACTCTCTCCTCAGGTAATGCCCAATCCAGTTCGCCTTCCTCTTTCTGATGGTCTGTATAATCGTTCGCTTCTCTCCTATTCTTCGTAGTACTTCCTCATTTTTCACCCTATCTGTCCATTTTATCTTCAGCATTCTTCTCCATGTCTACATTTCGAAGCTTTCCAAGTATTTAATATCATTTTTCCTTAGCGTCCATGTTTCTGCTCCGTACAAAGCTATACTCCATTCATAGCATTTTATCAACCTCTTGCGGATTTCCTGCTTTATATTTCCCGTTAGCAGGAGTTTCTTTCTTCTGAAAGCGGCTTTTGCTTTGGTTATTCTAGTCCTGATTTCATCTGTACATTTTGCTTCTCTCGTTATGATGCTTCCAAGGTATTTATAATCTGAAACTTGTTCTAATGGCTTTCCTCCAATACTTATGTTCAAATTTTCTTCTTCTTTACTTGATATTCGCATAACCTTGGATTTTTCTGTATTAATTTCCGTACCGTATTTTCTACCTGTTATCACTAGTCTATTTATCAATTACTGGAGTTCCTTTTCCTTTCTTGCTAGAAGTACGTGATCATCGGCGTATTTCACTGTTCTTATTATCCTTCCTCCGATTTTGAAATCTCCCGTGCCTTCTAACGCTTCCTGCATTAGTCTCTCTCCATATATATTGAATTGAATCGGCGATAGACAGCAGCCCTGTCTTACTCTTCTACCGATATGTACTCCGCTGGTGTCCGTATTCTCCAACCTGACCTTTACAACTTGATTCACGTATAGATTCCTGATCAGTCTCCTGTCTTTCCAGTCTACACCTATATCCTTTAATATCCTCATCAGCAGTACCCAATTTACTCTATCAAAGGCCTTCTGCCAGTCGACGAAACATACGCCCCTAACATTTCTTCGGCCTTTTTCTCTAGTCTTTTATTAAGAATCCTCCTGATGATCTTCGAAGTGTGTGACAGTAGGGATATTGTTCTGTAGTCCTTACACTGCATTGCCTTTGGCTTCTTCAAAGGGATCATTGTTACATCTAAGAAATCCTGAGGCCACTCTCCCGAGTTGTAAATCTTGTTAATTAGTTTCGTAATCACTTTTAGTCCTACCGATCCCATAACTTTAAGTACCTCTACGGTATTCCATCGCTGCCTGTAGCTTTTCCTTTCTTTAGTTCCTGTATCGCCTTTTCTACTTCGCTTTTCATAATACTTGGTCCCAAGTTGTTTTTTTCAATGCAATTCTCTTCTTCCAGTTCCATTTGTACCGATTCTGCCTGCTTTTTGTATATTTCCTTAATGTATTCTTCCCATACCTGTGGTACATCCTTTGGTTCTGCGACTATTTTCCCATCTGTATTAATAATTTCTTTACCACGAATCCCATTAGACTTCTTATCTTCTAATTCCAGGGCCCTAGCGTACATCATATCGCATCGTCCTAACTTCTCCATCTGTTGTATTTCCTCACATTTTTCTTTTATCCAATTTTCCCTAGCTTTATCTATTACCCTTCTCATCACATTGTTTATGCGTCTATAGTTGGCTCTACCTTCTTCACTGTTAACGTTTTTCCACTTTCTTCTCTCATCCATTTTCTCCAGCATTTCCTTAGTGATCCATGGTTTTCTGATTTTCTTCTCTTGTTTCCCAATCTCTTTATTCAAGGTATCTTTGATGCTGGCTTTCACTTCCTCCCATTCTGTATCCACGGTCTTCGGTTTGTTTTCCAATTTTCTAAGGCGATCTTCCAACTTCGTGCTGAATGCAATCCCAAGTCTGTCTTTCTCTTCTCGTTTTCCTTATTTGTTTAAACTTTGTAGTTAAATCGACTATTAGAAGGATGTGATCTGAATCAATGTCTGATCCTGGTAATGTTTTAGCATTTTTTATGCTGTTCCTGAATATTTGTTTTACTAGGATGTAATCTATTTGGCATCTCATTTATCTCCTGGGCTTTTCCATGTGTACAGCCTTCGTTTATGTTTTCTGAATCATGTATTAGTCACTACTAAGTCGTTATTAACACAGAATTCTATCAGTTTTTCTCCTCCTCGGTTTCTTTTCCCAAGTCCGTATTGTCCGACAACATTTTCTTCTTGTCCTTCACCAACTATGCTGTTCCAATCTCCCATTATTACGCAGTTTACCTTTCCTCTTCCGTCTTCTTCGTAAATCTCCTCAATTTCTTCTTCTTCTTCATGAGTGGACCTGTATTATCAACATGTCCACTGGGACTGCTTTTAGCTTTATTGCCATCAACCTATCGTTCGTTGCTGTTATTTTTGTCACGCTTTTCATCATATCTTTCCTAAGTACCAGAGCTACTCCCCTTGCCCCACTATTTCCTCCTGAGTAAACTACCGTGAATTCTTCCGAGTCGAACTGTCCTTCTCCTTCCCATCTAGCTTCGCTCAGCCCTATGATATCAATCCTATTTCTTCTCATTTCTTCTTTCAGGTTCTCTAGCTTTCCTGCCTTCCTCATGGTTTTTACATTCCAAGTACCTAAGCGTAAGTTACCTTCGACAAATGCTTTCCTCAAGGCAATCCCCACCCGGAGATCCGATTGGGAGACTATTTTACCTCCGGAATATTTTACCTCGAGAGAACTCATATTGTCCAACCATATAATCATTACTAGGGAATTTTTTAATGTGGTAGTTTCCCTCTTGCTTTCCACATCGCAGTACTGTAGCCGTTCAAATCGTCCCGATCACGTCTACAGCTCTATTGGATATAGACCCAGCCAACATAATTTGTTTTCGGCTCTATACCATACTGACAGTACTGCTGCCTACTGTCAGGCACCGATGATAGCTTTTTTAAAAAATATATACATACATACATACATATATATACATATACACTAGCAGAACTTCTTTATAATGGTTTACTTATTCAGTGCCTTTTCTACCAAATGTGGCTCTCCCTATTATCCTTATTAAAGTGTAAATTGTAATTTATTTGTATAGGGTCAGTGTCTACTTGAAATCCCTGAAGCGTGAATGTGTGTCTCCCTCTATCCCACAGTGCTTTTCCCTTTTTGTGCTACAGTTTTTATATTTCATGCTCAAAGCATGTAAGTGCTTCTTCTTCTTTATAAGGACTTAGCTTATATAGCTTGTATAGTGTCAGTGTCAGCGCATGTGTGTACATGATAATGACGGATTTAAATAACTTTAAGGCAGGTGAAGATAAGTGATTATTTCAAAAGTATTTTTGTCTTAACTTTTCTCATTATTATACATTTCCACTTTATTTTATTACTTACTGTTCATGCTTAGTATATAATTCCATTTCTGTTTATTTTATATCCTAAAATTGATTCTCTTATTTTTACTTCATCTATTTACAAATAACCTAAATTTTATATGTAGCTACTCTAATTTTAATTCACTCTGTCTCTGTACCTATCATTATATTTCAATAGTGACATTGATGTGGCTATGATTAATCTAATGTCATATGTTTTGTCAGGATAAATTTAATATTAGAATATTTGAAAAAGAGATAATTTCATAACTTTTGCGAAGCCAATAATTTATTTTGAATGATCTGGGATTTGAAATACTTTTCATCCTAATGTAATGATTCATAATAAAGTTTTGGTTTTCAGGAAGTTATATTACTTTCTTCTTTTTATGAAATTCAGCAATAATAATATGCTGACAAAAACGGTTATTTTATTCTAGTGTTGATCTTACTATTTATGTGCACAACTTAATCGTGTTTATTGTTATGTTTTCTAATCATTGCTTCTTTTACAGCTCTCTATATCTTAGTTTACCTCAGTAGGTTTCGCAGTTTTTTCACGTCTCTCTTCTTGTGGCCGTTTTTCTGTAAATGGGGTTTTTGGCCTATTGGTTTTTCCCTGTAAAAATGTTCAATTTGTGCGCAGTTTTAAATATATTAAGTAATTTTACTACTTTGAATTTCTTTAATATTCCCATATTCATGCAAACGTTTACTCTGAATCAGTGTATGTAATATGTAATGGTTTATTGTCTTTGGAATAAGTAAAAGTACCTACTCAATGAGAAGCGTTATTTTTATTCTTTTATCCAATCATGATTTCCTAATAATATGATAATTATTAACTTGTGTGTTTGCTTTAGTCCGTGTAATGCATTTGTTATATTTAAAATATTAGTAACAATAGAAGTAAGAAAGTACTCGAAATGTAATTCTTCCGTAATCTAACTGCTACCTTTAAGAATATTTTGCTCTTCTTCTTGATGTGATCTATTAACTATTTGCAATTATATAGAGTTGATTGTTAATAATAAAAATAAATAGATGAAATTAAATATTGTGTATTTATTCCTACTCCGCACCCTCTTCCCTTTCATGATGAATATTGTACTACTTGTTTTTTTTTAAATTAATAGTTCAATAAGATTTTGACCTAAACTTTTAGAATGCTGCATCTTTACAGCATATTAGTAAAATTTCCGTATTTTCGGCAATACGAGATAGGATAAGGAAAACATGGCAGTATCTTCATTTGGCAGAAATGTTACGAGATGGTTCTACGCAGTTCTGCCGTTATATACTTAACAGCTGCTTGAAAGCAGAAGCAAATAACTGTGTGAAAGGAACATATGTTGTGGTCATACATGTGGTCCCTTAGAAATCCCACACCATTCTTTTCCCTCGTGTTTATTATACTGCCTGCTCCGACCTTTGCCATTCGCGTACCAAATAGTCTTCCTGCTTCGTTTTCTCTACGCATTCTGAAAAATGTAAAATCTCTTATTTGCCATTTAAGCAGAGAATATTCTATATTGTTTAAATGACAATCATATAAAATAGGTACCCAATAACGTGGAAAATGTTTTATATCTACTTATGAAAGACAAAGGAGGAAGTAATATATTCGTAGTTACTACGATAATATTACCAAACGTAAATACTCGTAATTTCATTTTATGTAGCTTTAAATATTAAAGTTTTCAACATTTTCATAATTTCGTTTACTGATGTTCGCCTGTCGCTCCCGTGTCTGACCCCACTCCTACAAACTCTTAACCATCCAGCGTCTCTGCCCACTTGCGAAGCACTATAATTGGTCCACGTTTGTGGACTGATTCGGCAACAAGGTTCCCTTTCCACACATTTTAACCCCGCCTCCCAGCGATCATTAAGTTTGGTACAGACCATAAAAAAACCATCCTCTTACCAAAATCGGCATCCCCTCTCGCGAAACTGTAGAGAAGATTTTCGAATACTTTGAGGAAGAAAAAAATATCGGTGGCCCTCTCCCTCCCTCCCTTCCAGCCTCTCCTTCCTTTCTCCCTCCCCACAAGATTGAGGTGTAACAATATAATTGGTAGACAAGACAACATCCCATTAAAATGAAAAGATTTCCACAAAATATGTAAAATAAACGTTTAACATGTGCGGTTTCGAACTGTAGGCGGAAGAAGATGAACGGAATAAGAAAGACAAATAACTGTGTATTATTATTATTATAGATTGTACATAAATTGCATTTATTATTATTGTAATCAATAAAAAATGTATATTTTTGTCAAAAATTAATTTTAATGCGATGTTTTATTTAGTTTTCCCTAATGTTAAATATCGATAAAACACTCATTGATTCACTAAAATATTAGTAATGTTACGGTTTTGAGTTAGTCTTTCATTTTAACGGGTCACTTCGTGCTTCTGGGGGACAGAAAGACTTAATAGGCAAACATTGAAAAAAATAAAAAAAGCAGAACAAGCCCCTTCATTTCGTCTTCGCGTGGCCTCGCTACTGCTTGGCAGCGGCCTCGCCAGGCCCAGGGTCCTGGCTCTTTCATAGCAGGATGGGGACCGTCTGAGGAGCCAATAGAAAATCCCACAAGGCGTTGGAGGGGATGGGGGGTAATTTGACGTCACGTCACGTGGTTCGTTGTCGTCGCGGCTTTGTTGATTCAAATCAGTTCAAATCAGTTGAAGCGGTTTTAACTGTTGTAGGAGGTATAGCGTTGTGTAACGTGTTAAAACATTTTTAAAGTGAGTTGGAGTATTGGTTAGAGGTGAAGATATGGGTGGCTCGAAGTGCTGTGTCCCCAATTGCCGCGAAAAGTTGGTTACTGTAGTTAGGTAAGTTTCTTGACAAAAATCAAACATTCTATGATAAATTACGTTAAAATATAATGAATTATACGATTTCATTGTCTCAAAAGTATTCGTATACGTTGTTTTGATTGCTGTCCGACATTTCGTTATAGTATACAATGTATAATGATCTTCTATGAAATTTACAACAATGTATGAAAGTAAAACATGGGAAAGAACTTCAGTAATCGTGTTTCTGATAAATTTCGTCTAATTTATTGAATTAATCGATTTCATTGCCCCAAAAGTATTCGTTTACATTGTTTCGTTTGTTGTCCGACATTATCGTTACAAACGAAAGTAAGTTTAACATTTTTGGATTCGATGTCAGGGTTATAGTGTGGAGTAAACGAAATAACGAGTGAAATGTTTGAAATTTTCGTTTCACAGTGAAGTGTGGGGGTGGTTCTGTGATAGCTTGGAGTTGTATGTCAGCGAATGGAGTTTAATATTTACAATATATTTAATAGACATTAAAGTTTGTAGATATTTAAAAATAGATTTGGTAAGAGAGTGCTATAAAAGTGTTTTGCTAATACATTTAAATTTTATGAAGACAATGACACAAAATATGTATATATTTTATAAATGATCCAAGTTCCCTCATCCCACTTCCGACTCAAATCGGCGATTTGATGTTTGGGTAAAGCTGGTTGGGGATCCTAAACTACTCTCCATGGACCGGATGAAGTTTTATAACAATAAAAGAATTTGCCTAATGCATTTCTCCCTGAGGAGTTTTATTGTAGGCACCTGGAAGCTTAGGAAGGATTCCATTCCAGATTTAAGACTCCCAGGTAAATAAATTTAATAATGTTTTGCATACACATTGTTTGTCTAGTATCAACTGTGTTTTTATCTTTTCATGCATATTTTCCAAGCATGCTATGTGTAGTGTTTAGTGGTAGTTGGACAAATGTTGAACTTGTATTTTCTTTCTGCAGCAGCTATGCCAGAAGCTGTAGAGGCACAGGCTGGGCCCACCATGGAATTCACAGATCTATCAGCTGGAGATCTGCTGAAGAAATTGGGCCCTGTTCAGTGTGCATATTGCGCCAGGAAGCAGTATGCCTCTGAAAAGGTGCCTAATTTCCCTGGATTAGTGCAACCCACAAAGGAGTTTGCTGGTGTGTATGCATTAGCTACTGGGTTAATACTTAGACATCTGCCAAATATCGCTCACAAGCTTGGTGTTGGTTCCTTTTTGCGAAGCCAACTCCTTCTGATGATTGATTTCAAATATATTTACTGTAATGATCACCATGTCAGTTATGGAGCCCTTTTCTGCAAGCATGTGGTAAGAGCCTCTGTAACTGCATGGTGTAATAGCGTAAATAGTTACCTTAGTGGTAAATGTACCGAAAAAACTAAGGTAACGGATATCATTCATCAGAGGGCACTAGAGAGTTTCGCAAAAAGAAAACGAAGGCCATAGTGCTTGTAGTTATGTAAATTGTTGTTGTTCTATTTTTGTATTGTTTTATTTTTGTATTGTTCTATTTTTTATTGTTTTATTCTTGTATTTTATTTTTGTATTGCTTTATTTTTGTATTGACGGTTGAGTTGATGTAACTTAGAATTTGAAAAGTGGGTTATCTACAGCCCTTGCATTGCGACCATTACTGATCTTATCCTGCAAGCAAACCAACACACTGAAAAAATTTCAGTAGCTTGTTTGCTAGGATCCAATGATAGTCAATCGGCTTCATAAAATGAAAGCATAAGTGACGAAATCTGAGTCCTTCAAGGGATTCACAATGACATAAAATGTGTGTCTGTTTCCTCCTATCTGAGAGAATGTAAATGTTCCTATTTTTATAGTTCCTTTTCATTTTTTCCATTACACATGAAATTATAGCATACACCTCAGCCTAGAAAACTGTTACGTACTGCTCTAGGCTAAAATGAAATTCCAACCCAGTGATGCCATTGTTTCCCTTGCAATGATAAAATACTCGAATTGTAGATAGCGTTGTGTATGCTGCCTAGGATTATTTTAATTGGGCATAGACATTTTTATCCATAGAAACAGCTAACAATTCTGTTTGCCTATTATTTTCTAATGAAGAAAATTGAAAATGTTTTAAAATTATTGTGTAATTTCTGATAATTATTCCTGAGGAGAATAATGTTTAGAGCAATCATTCATTGTTCTATATGGAGGCTGTATACCCAAAAAGGCCGACCTTGCCTTTGAATGTATGCACTTTTATTATACCAGTAATGTTTAGCATTTATTGTTTCTGCTGATGATGTGCTAATAGAGAAGCTCTTATGATATATCCATTCTTGCTTATACTATGCCAAACTTGACTTGTCTTATATCAGTTTATACAGATCAAAAGACTAATAAATACAATTGTTATTGTCATTGCTATTGTTATAATTATATTTTGTAAATTTGCCTTAATTTATTCTCAATAAATTTGTAAAGGAATATGTGTTCTTTCCTTCAGAACTGTGTACCGATTCCCCACATCCTTATAAAGGTACAGGAAGTTTTCAGGTAACCCAAATGGAGACATTTTTTCGTAATTTTGACGTTATAATTCCTTAATTTTCTTTTGGTTCTTTGAAAAATTCCCGCTCAAACATTTGATGAGGTAAATTGATCAAAGAACTGAAAAAAAATTGGAGGATCACGGCGTCAAATTTATGGAAAAATTAAACTTCATTTGGTTTACGGAAAATTCCCGGTACCTGCTAAAAGCGGTCCGCATGACGGGAGGGGAAAAGAGGGGGGGAAGAGAGGGGCGAAAGGGGAGGGGCTGCTTACGTAGTTGTTGACCAGTAACGTAGGACCAATAGAAAATCCCACAAAGCCATTGAGGCGACGGAGGGTTGTTTACTCGTGCCAACTTCTTAACGTTGAGTGACGCGAGGATGGCCAGGCCTCTGAAACTCCCTTAGAAACTGCTGTTCCGAAGTTTAGCGGTAGGCTCTCACCAGATGGCAATAACGTCGCTCTTAACGTGACGTCATACAGCGGCTTTCTGAAATCTGCTTAAGCATCAGATTTGAACATTGAAGGTTCATTTTGTATCAAAATCACTATTACAGGAATTTCATGAATTTAAAGCTTATACGATATATGGGATGAAGCATTGAAACAGAATCTATATATATATATAACGCTTAGGCATGGAAGAAATAAGTATATAATTATTCTTCCGTGCCTTATGTATGCTTTGTTGATTACCGTTACCAAGTAACCATTTATTACCCCATAAGCATTGAAATCGGTGCAAGGCATTTTTAATTTCTTTTTAAAATTAGTTAAAATTATTATACGAAGTCCGGACTTGAAGTATTAAACGGAAAAATGAGTGAAAATAATTATTTTTGCAAACAATAAGAATTTGCTTAAATATTTTAACTGCATAAAAACGAGAAATTTTAAAATTTGTAACAATGGGAAATTTTATTTTTTAGTTTTGTAATAATTCTCCAGAGACTATCATTAGAGTCAATGAAATATACACAAAAATAAATCCGAGGGAATTCATTATAAACAATGAATATAATACAATGGAAATATGAATAAATTTATTTTAAATTTTGGTGAAATCACATCTACAAATATCTTGCACACGCTTTTCGTTTCACAGGAGGTAAAAATCATAACATTTACATAATGTAGAATTTTTATCGATACCAAGCAAAAATTTTATAACTTTTAATATACAACGCATTATTAGATTACATTCATTAGTTTTCAGAAACTTTAATAAGAAATTATGTCGCGCGCTTGAACCCTTTCCAGTTTAAATTATGAAAACTTAGAATTTTTTAATAAAATGGTGATTTTTGTCTGTAATACTGACGAAGGGAGGGATATTTACATCAAAAATATTTTTTATTTGCCTAACTTAAAAGAAAATTATGCAGGAACTATATATCCCAATAAACACACACACATGCCTTTTTACAAAAGTAATATAATTGAAAAAACTTATTTCATCTAAAGTTTCCCTAAACTTAGAAACACACCTTATTTACATAGCTAAATATGGGTACAAACATGGTACCAGGAAGAGAGTTTTCACACAATGATACTAAAACTCTATCCCGCACCTATTTTACAAAGTAATAAAATTGAAAAAATAATTATTTTATCTAAAAGTTACCAAAATATGGAACACACATCTAAATTACACATTTACATAGCAAAATATTTTAACAAACATGGTACCAGGAAGAGACCTCTTAATTTACTCACGAAGATACAGCAGCACATTTTGTGCATGCAGTGCACAATACAAAACATACAAAAACAAACAAAATTTTACATTTACAAAATGCAGTTTACTTTCCATGAAATTTAGAAAATCATGGGTGTGGACAAAGTGGTACTACACTTCAAGAACAAGTATATTTTGTTCTTTTTTTCTGCTTTCCTGGAGCCGCATAGGCGACATCTTCTCCAACTGCCACCTTGATAGGAAGATGCTTGACAACTACTTCACTGTATTCCGATCATAACACATTAGAAATGTAAAGTTACACAAGAAAAATATAAATTTTGCTTACCTTACTCATCAAATAAAGCATCGTAACATTCAATGATTTCCTTGAAGAAAACAAATGCAAACTTGAAGAAGAAATTCAGAGCAACATTGTAGACCATCTTCGCAATTTATACACCAACATCAGGAAGTATTTTCCAAACATCAATGACAACAATAACTGGATTCGAAATACATTCTTTATAACCGAGAAACCAGAAGGATTATCTCCACTAGATTATGAAAATTTAATCGAAATCACTTCAGATGTCCATTTAATACAAACATTTAAAGAAGTTTCTCTGATTACATTTTGGGGCAGCTTATATCATGAATATTCAGACTTAACAAGATGGGCAATTAGAGAGTTATTACCATTCGCGAGCACGTACTTATGCGAAACTGGCTTCTCGAATTACACAACAACAAAAACAAAATACAGAAATCGACTACATGCCGTTCATAAAAACGATTTTTATCTTCAAATATATGAAAATAGACAAAATGTTGATCACATGACCTATGTTTATTATTATCTGTACTTACTTGTGCTTTGATTTTCACCCTATAAACAAAATAACTGTTTGGGGTTCCGCAACTTCTCTTTCGAGTTGCAAGGGTTCCGTAGCAAAATTAAATTGGGAAACGCTGCCCTATAGAAATAATTCTGCGCACCAAGATACCAACACAGGAAATGATCATTGCTGGTAAGACATGCATAAGTCTATGCATTGGAGTATGTCTTGGCTGGTTAAAGCATTTCAGACCATTTTCTGACCCTTGGAAAAAATTTCTTAATGCAACAATTTTTTCATAGATGAGCCAAATTTGTTAAAAATCTTTTATGACGATGGCCTCCAAATCACATACATAACGTGTAATTACTACTTATCTTCATAAAAATAGGAAATTGAAATATTTTAGATACCAAAGAAGGGAGTTTGACTACGATGTTTATAGTAATCGTCGAAATCGAAAATTACAACTTCTTGTCATTCGGGAAAGTGAAAAACTTGATGCCAGGACTTTCCCGTGCAACCAACTACTGAACACATTATAATAATCGGCATTTTTCCGTGAAAATTTAAACCTCAGCTAAAACAGACCCAGTACACAAATTCTCACAAGATGTCCGTTTTAAAAGGTGAAAAAAATGACGCGGAGTATACAGTTCCGTTTGGTTCCGGTCCTTTCACCTTTTTACTCCACACTAGCGCCAGTAGGCTTAGCGTGAGCCTACCAAACTTTTCCGTCACCATTTTTGACCGAAGTTTCAGAGGGGTGGGCCTCGCGCTCTCTCCACACTCTGCCATAGGACTTCTTTCTGAGGTTCGAGCGTAATATTCTTGAGAGGTGCCTATCAGCTACTAGGAGGTGGGGGAACGTCTTCTGGGAAGGGAATTGAAACTCGTGAAGTCAAATGCAGCATGTTACAGAAAGAGCCGATTTTGGTAAGAGGATGGTTTGTTTTAACTGTGGTGAAAAAGGAAAAGTCCTAGCGCTGTGTGGAAATCGAAAGGTGCTTTCTTTGGTTGCGAGGAACAAAGGCTGATATCGGTCGTTGAAGGATCGCCGAAGAGCATTCTTGGTGAACTGTAAAGCGACTGTTAGAAGCGTCTCAAGTAGATTGTGTGTACATACCATATAGGAGACATATTTCTTTCATAACTCAAGCAGGCGAACACCTTTCTCACAAGGCAGAGAAAACGTAATTTTGTGGGAATATGAGAATTTAATCGCAAACTTTCACGTTGATTATAAAACATTAGAACAATAGCAAAATTACAGGTCGTGTATTACTGAAGAGACCAAAGCTCCCCTATCAAAGTACGTATACCTTATTCAGATGGACGAATATGCCTTGCCTATTTAGACAAAAGTTTGTGGTTGCGCTCCAAATTTTCAGCGCAGAAACGAAAAGATCACCGCAAACTTTCACGTTGATTATAAAATGTTAGAACAATAGTAAAGTTATAGTTCGTGTATTACTGAAGAGGCCAAAGCTTCCTCTATCAAAGTACGAATACCTTACTCGGACGAATATGCCTTGCCTATTTAGGCAAAAGTATGTGGTTGCGCTCCAAATTTTCAGCGCAGAAACGAAAAGATCACCGCAAACTTTCACGTTGATTATAAAACGTTAGAACAATATAAAAATTACATGTCGTGCATTTCTGAAGAGACCAAAGCTTCCTCTATGAAAGTACGAATAGAATATTCAGATGGACGAATATGCCTTGCCTATTTAGACAAAAGTATGTTGTTGCACTCCAAATTTTCAGCGCAGAAACGAAAATTTTACCGCAAAATTTCATGTTGTTTATAAAACGTTAGAACAATATAAAAATTACATGTCGTGCATTTCTGAAGAGACCAAAGCTTCCTCTATGAAAATACGAATAGAATAATCAGATGGACGAATATGCCTTGCCTATTTAGACAAAAGTATGTGGTTGCGCTCCAAATTTTCGTCGCAGAAACAAAAATTCACCGCAAACTTTCACGTTGATTATAAAATGTTAGAACAATAGTAAAATTACAAGTCGTGCGTTACCGAAGAGGCCAAAGCTTCCTCTATCAAAGTTCGTATAGCTTATTCAGATGTACCAATATGCTTTGCGTAATTGGCCAAAAGAATGTGTTGGTGCACCGAATTTTCGGGGCAAAAGGAAAATTTCAATGCAAACTTTCACCTAGATTATAAAATACAGTAACAATAGTGAAATTACAGGACGCACATTACTGAAGAGGCCGAAGCTTCCTCTATCAAAATACATATATCGTATTCAGATTGACGAATCTCCCTTGCGTAATTAGCGATTTTTCGGGGCAAAAATGAAAATTTCATTGCAAACTTTCACGTAGATTATAAAAACCATATTAAAATTATAATATATGCATTACTAGAAAGGTCAAAGCTTCCTCTTTCAAAATCTGTAAAGTTATTAAGATTTACGGAAATTCCTTGCGTCAATAGGCAATAAAATGTGGTGGCGCCCCGATTTTTCAGGGCAAAAATGAAAATTTCATTGCAAACTTTCACGTAGATTATAAAAACTATATTAAAATTGTAAGATATGCATTACTGGAAAGGTCAAAGTGGTGACGCACCGTATTTTCTGCGCAAAAATGAAAATTTCATTGCAAATTTTGACGTAGTCTCAAACATAGAAACATTAGTAAAATTATTTGATATGCATTACAGGAAAGCCCGAAGTTTCCTCTTTCAAAAGATATTATGCTTTTATAGACGTATGATATATTAAGTGAGTTAAATATTAAAGAAATCAAGCACTACCTCGGACGTGCAGGACACGTCGCTCGGCGACATACGAAGCTCTTGTTGGACGTTCAGGACACGTCGCTTGGCGTTGAGGGGTTAATAAACAAACCCGTGAAAAACAACGTACAGTTGTCCATGATTGAACACTGACTGGTAAATGTACACCAGATACGTGAGCCTATTTACGTTAATAAACATTATAATGTAGAATATAATTATTTCACTTACAAAAAATGTAAGATTCCAGTATTCAATAGACTAAAGAAGGTTCAATTACTTTCATCAATAAACACTTTCTGATTAAATATCAGTATCTGTTTATGTTGCTATCCAGAAACATCGATCGTTTCGTTGCTTAAACAGAAGTGCGAAGCGAATCACGCTAACTTTCGTCTATTCATTGAAGCTAATTGAATCGAAGATAACAATGACGGCCACCTTGGCAACGCCCGGAAAGAGTACGAAAAATCAACAAAATTTCGAAACAAATAGCGTATTTCTGAAAACTTCGACCGTGTAACATGTAAACTTCACAGGAATAAGATAGTATAGAGTTTTATTCGTCGAATAAAGCAAAAATGAAAAAAAATCGGTCCATATTTCCGTATTTTAATGCTTGCAAGTCAAGAAATGGATTCATACGGGTTCAGAGTCAAAATGTCCAAAGGAAAATGTCCAAAGGAAAATGTTCAAATGAAAAACGTCCAAAATACATAAATGTCCAAAACAAAAATGTCCGAGAAAAAATGTCCAAAACAAAAACGTCCATTGAACAATATCGTTCAAAAGTCAAAATTCCCGAAAAGATAATGTCCTACAAACCATTTCAAAACATAATAAAAAATAATTACAATAATTATTGTAGTACTGTGCTACTATAATAATTAAAAAATTAAAAATGAATATCTGTTATTTTATCTTCTATATCCAATCTCAAAAAGGTAAACCTTTACTTCAGTGTCATGGTTATTTATACAACAATTAAAAACAAATATTGACACATAAAGTTTATTTTTTATTTATATAAAAACCTTTATTTATCATGGCCCAAATTATCCATTCACAGAAGGATAAGCCTTTACTTCAATATCGTGTTTATTTATACAACAAGCACTCGCAGTATAAAGGCGTAGTTTACTACCAACAAGAAGTATCAAACCAACCAAAGACGAATTGAAGAGATTGTAGGCCAATAAAATAATTATAAGGAAGAAAATAATTTTAAAGCCTACTTGCGAGCAATCAGTTATCGTCTGAAAATTCACGTCACCCCAGAAGATGACGGCAATGCCGAGTGAATAGTTTCTGAAGTTACTAGTTACTTGAGATTATTACACAGATTACAGCTATTTGGTTATTTGGATAACAAAAACATTCCTCAATAAATTTTACTTGGAATTCCGTCTATGCCAATTTCATTTTTCCCCGACATATTTCCCGCCCCCCTTTTTTACCGCCACCAATTTTTACCATCCCCACTTTTTTACCGCCCCCGACAATTTTCCCGCACCCGGCAATTTTCCCGCCACGATAACTTTTCCGCCTCCCACAATTTTCCCGCCCCCCACTATTTTCCCGCCCCCAACTTTTTCCCGCCCCGTCTTTTTTCCCGCCACCGACTTTTTTCCCGTCCCCGACATTTTTCCCGTCCCCGACATTTTTCCCGTCCCCGACATTTTTCCCGTCCCCGACATTTTTCCCGCACCGACAATTTTTCCGCGCCCTACAATTTTCCCGCCCCGATAACTTTTCCGCCTCCCACAATTTTTCCGCCCCCGACTTTTTTCCCGCCCCCCATTTTTTTCCCGCCCCGAGTTGTTTCCCGACCCCGGTTTGTTTAAGGCCCCGACTTTTTTCCTGCCGCCGAATTTTTTCCCGCCCCCGATTTTTTCCCGCCCCCTACTTTTTTCCCGCCCCCGATTTTTTCCCGCCCCCTACTTTTTTCCCGCCCAAGACTTTTTTCCCGCCCCCGACAATTTTACCGTCCCAGAGTTTTTCCCGGCCCCCGATTTTTTCCCCCCCCCCCGAGGTTTTCCCCCCCCCCCCCCCCCGGGGTTTTTCCCGACCCAATTTTTCCCGCATCCGAGTTTTTTCCAGCCAGTGAGTTTTTTCCCACCCCCACTTTTTCCTTGCCCCGACTTTTTTCCCGCCCCGACATTTTTCCCGCCCCGACAGTTTTCCCGCCGCACAAATTTTCCCGTCCCCCAATTTTTCCCGTCCCCGACTTTTTTCCCGCCCTCGACTTTTTCTCCGCCACCGGCTTTTTCCCCGCCCCCCTCTTTCCCCCCCTCCCCCATTATGAGTAGCATGATTAGGCAAAATTATCATTTCGTATCGTAAAAGAATACAGTCGTCCTTATTGCCGTAAATTAGGTATATTTTGAATATGTTTACAGAATTCATGGTGGCGGCGCTGTATACTGGTAATTAATAAAAAGCTAAATATCTCCAAAATGGATGGTTCTACGAAAATTCGTTTCAAACACTACCTGGAAGAAATATTGTTCTCTACAACTTTGGTCCTCACGAAGTTTACCAATAACGACGTTTTTGAGGATATATTTGACGGAAACCGAAAAAACCGATTTATAAATAATTCCTAATCAATAACTGCTATGTAAAATTGTTTCAAATGAAAGTTGTAGGATATTACATTCTCTTTAACTTTTGTATAGAATTGTATATACAATAATGTTTTAACAGAGAAATATCGCGAAAACCGAATCGGGTTTCGAATAAGCCTCGACTTCCGGTTAACCTTTATTGTCCAAAAAATAATCAGTTCTTTCTGCTCATGCATATGAAGTTTGGTAACGATATGGCAAGTATGGCAGACATCATTCTTAAAAGTAGTCTAGACGTGTTCTTGGGACCTCAAAACGTGTATTTCCGTTGAATTATCGAAGTCAATTTTTTTCGTGATCACCATACTTTTCCATTACTACGTATGGAGAGAGTAAAAATCAGAACAGCACAAAACTTTATACGTTTCAATTCCCCGTCATTCTATCCTCCGTAGGACAACCATTCTCCATGTTGGTTACTTTACCGAAGGTCGCATCTTAACCCTTGCATTGGTAGTTCAGCCCCTTCTTCGACTCCAACTCCACTCCAGTATCTTTCGCATGCCGATGTGGTTTCTGAACCTCTTATCTGCTCCTTCAGAACCTTCACTCACTCCACCTCACAAATCATCGTTTAACGGGCGTCGTGTTTTTTCACTAACCCGAGACGGGTTAGAGACAGGTAAATAGCGCTAAGATCAATCCCATGAACTTCGATATTCTTCTAATTTTCACCCGTAGATGTCACGTGCTGCCAAATATTATTTATTTAGTTTGTCGCAGCGACAAACAATTATTCCTGATGAATGAAATGTGTTTTAATATCCATAGGTGAAAAACTTATCTATTGGTTCACCTGCTTCCAATTTTTAAAACAAATGTTCCAATGTTTGTAAATTGTTTTAAATGACTTTTTTATCCACTATAATTCGCTGTTTCTTTTGCCTTACGCCTAACGGTGTTATAATTTCTAACATAGTGGAAAATTCAATATCTTAATACAATATTCCTATTTTTAACAAATTTTTCCCAGTAGCTTTGAATCATTAGAGGAAGTCTTGTCTCGTAAAATTTATGTTGCCCAATCATAATTGTAGGAAGATTATTGATCGTAAAGTGACTCCCAGATATGATAATTAAACTTGGAACAGCTGATTTAACATTAACTTGCTAAATGTTGTTTAACTGTTTAGTAAACACTTGCACTCACTGTAATTTACCTATCCATTAAATTTTCCTGAGAAATAAGCGCAAATTTACATTAAAGAGGCAGCGATAGAATATTTTTTTATATTCCATTAAATACTAATTAATAGAGATCCCTTGGCGACTTGACAAAGGAGATAGCGGAGTTGCGCTCGTCTTCGCGTACATTGTAAGTTCGTTATGGAACCTCGAGGTTATAAATTTTGTGATTTAGCAGACTAAGGATACAAGATTGAATTCACTAGCGAGCAGGTGTGTCAGAATTTCAATCATTAGCTGTGCGGTATAAGGCAACTTAAATATTTTTATGATCACGTTATCCGTGAATCATTAACTCGATGTTTATCTCCTATTATTATCATTATTTTTGACAAATATATTCATTTGTTTGAGGCAAGTGCCATCTGTGCGGCTGCACGTCTGCTTTCACATCGAAAAATTACAGACAGGCGGACGCCAAAGTGAAACTATAAGCGCATTTTTTAAAAGCGCCAAAAAGAAGAAAATTAATTCTATTGATTGTACCTGCCGAAATTTCATATTAAATTCTTACGTATTTTAAAATGCAACATTATGATCTCTGTAAGTAACTGTTAACCCAGAAATTTTGTAATTTTGGTCTCTCGTATTTCCAGATGGAAAGCTGCGAGGATTGCCAAATTGCCTTGAAAAAACTGACTATTGCGCGACTTGTAATTCGGGAGTGTTTTGTTACGAAAATCAGTATTTTTTATTTAGTGTATATTCAAAAGTGAAACTGTGAACCAAGGAACGAACAGTTCGTGCGTAGTGTTTTTTCGGTGCCAAATCAAGCCTTCGGAGAGAATGCAAGTCGCACCGGAGATGTCGTGCGTCGACGCAAGGACTGCGGAGCGTCCAAAGGATTCGCCGATGGAATGCATTCTCCCTAAGGTCAGTAATTAATCGACGCAGATGGCACTCCCACCGATGGACGACGGACGATGCTCCGGCCCCAGCGAAGGGTAGAAGAAAATTTCTTTACCACTAACCTTTAACTAACGCTTTAACTAATTTAGAGTAGGATTAGTGTAAGACCGACGTAACCGGACATCTGTATGCATCAGCCACTTTCGTATTTCGTGGTTTCTAAGTGCGAATTGTTTTCATGTTAGGCACGTTAGGAAATAACATTTAGGGAAACTTAAACGCATAATTCTGATTTTGTATTTATGTTTTTCATGAAGTTTTTTTTTGGTTGACGTGTATTTTTTAATTTTTTGTTTCAATTTTCAGCGACTTTTAAATTTTCTGTCTTCCTAGTTTTTCCGCGGGTTTTAATTCTTGCCCTTCAAAGTTTTCCATGCCTGCCATTTTTTTGGACGTCCTTTTAACTTATTTCGCTTGTATTTTAGTCTCGTTTAGTATTTTTCGGTCTTTTTTTAGTTTTGTCATTTTAATTTTTTCTTAGCGTTTTCATTTTTTAAACGTTGGTTTGTCTATCCAACTTTCGGTGAACAAAGTAGAAAATTGTTTTTTTATATTGAGTTAGATCGCTACAAATTATTTTATTTGTTCTATTGTATTTCTCGACTTTAATTTTTTAAATATTTCTAATTATTATTGTATTTTTTTGCGGGACTGTGACTTTTCCGTTTCTTTGCGTTTTCATTTTTTTGTTTATTATTTTTGCTATTATTCGAATTTTTTAGTTACGTTTTCTACGAATTAAAATTTTTTGGAAGCTTGTCATTTTATAACGACTTGAAAATTTTTCGAATGAAAATGATTCCGCAAGACATTTCTCGAAGAAATCTTTTTCAGTCAGCAAAAATAAATAATTTCTTTAATAAAACGTAGCAATAGGATGCATGAGTGTGGTGCACGCCCGTTCCCGGGGTCGGCCTATTTTTCCTCGGTTATAATGTTTTCATGAAGGTGCCTATTAATATTTCCACGGCTTTATTTTTCGCGGAACCGTGGTATTGCACTTGCACTTTTAAAAAAATATATTTTCCATGCGTTTTCATTTTTCCGGTATTTCTAAGTTTTTCAAGTCTTCTATTTTTTTGGTGGATCGTGACTTTTAATTTATTTCCCGGTTTTTTCGTACTTATTGGTATTTATCTCTCGTTTGTAATTGTGTCATCCTTATCTAGTTCTTCACTTCTAATCGTCCGTTTCTTAGCGTTTTCATATTTTTTGTTTGTTATTTCTTCTATTATTCGTATATTTTAGTTACGTTTTCTACGAATTAAAATTTTTTCAGAGCTTGTCATTTTATCACGATTAGGGAATATGTCGAATGAAAATGAATCTATAAGACAT
Source organism: Uropetala carovei (assembly GCA_036926305.1). Taxonomy (NCBI): domain Eukaryota; kingdom Metazoa; phylum Arthropoda; class Insecta; order Odonata; family Petaluridae; genus Uropetala; species Uropetala carovei. Next base: position 442,399 of record JAXCHB010000290.1, read on the forward strand.
TTCTGGAAGAAATCTTTTTCAGTCAGAAAAAAAAAATAATTTCTTTAATAAAAAGTTAGCAATAGGATGCATGAGTGTGGTGCCCGCCCGCTCCCGGGGTCGACTAAGTAGGATAGGGGCCGCGCGCACCCACCAATACAAATTAAGCGGGCCCGAATCCTGTCTCTCACAAAAGCGCCCAGTCGAAGAAACTCTCGCCGTAGGAGCGGGACTACGACGTCCGTTTTCTCCCGTACGCTAGTGTGAGGGACAGGATTCGAACCCGCTTAGGTTTGCATCGATGGGAAGGCGCTAGCCCTCTACCCCACTTGGCCGACGCGGTTTTCTCGTGTTGAACATGCACTGGCTCGGCCGGTAGGCGTGGAGGAGGGGTAGGTGACGTCATAGTAGGGGGGGGCGGGTAGGGGAGGTGCAGTGCTTCTCTAACGGTAGGGCGCGAATATTTAAGAAAACTTCATTCAGTTTTGAATACTTCTGAACTTTTTAAATGAACCGCTAGTGTCAGTGAGTAATCTAGAATATGGATTCTTTCATTTTAATTATTATATTTCTTCTCGTTTCGAAGTATGTACGTTTTTAATGAATGGAATTTAACCCCTTCCAAAGTATTCTTCGCCTTCAATTTCTAAGTGATTTTTTCCGCGAGATTATCGTATTAATTTATGGTGTATTAGGACGTTGTGTATTTAAATTTTATAGTTTCCGTAACTTCATTGCAATTCTCAGTTTTTCCGCGGTTTTTATTTTAATATTTTCACCATCTATTTTTTGCTGGACCTATTCCGCTCGTGTGGTATTTTTAATATTTTCTGATTTTTTCAAAGTTTATGCTTTAAAATATTTTATGTATTTCAATATCTTGCAAGCCCTAAATTTTAGTAGTAATCTTCCGCGGGTTTTAATTTTTGCTCTTTTTTATTTTTATAATTGTCTCCGTTAGATTTCTTTCTTATCGTTTTCATTTTTTAAACGTTGCCATTTCTATTCAACTTTCAGTGAACAAAGTAGAAAATTGTTTTTTATATATGGAGTTAGATGGCTAAAAATTATTTGATTTTAATGACTTTAGTTTTCCATTGCATTTCTCGCCTATAATATTTCATTTTTTAAATGAAATATTATATTTATCCAAATTTTATTTCCTACTTTTTTGCAATTTTTTAAAATTTCTTTTTACTAATTTTTTCTTATTCTATTTACAAATATTTTTTCAATTTTTTACAATATTTTACCAACGTTCTTCCCAAATTTTCCAAATATTTTCCCGTTTTTTCTACACGTTTTCCAAATTCTTTCGAAACGTTTTGCCTAACTTTTTTTTCCAAAGTTTTTTCCAAACGCTGTTTTTCCCCGGTATTATTTTTATCACCTTTAATTTTTTTCCTTTATCTAATTATGTGGTACTGTGCCCTTTAATTATTCACATACCTTTTAAAACATTGCTGTTTTTAGTTTATACGCGTATTCTATTTTTTGCGCTGTTTGATGTTTCTTCGCCTTTCCATTTTTCCGCGGTTATATTGTTTTCATGAAGGTGCCTTTTAATATTTCCGCGGCTTTTTTTTCGCGGAACCGTGGCATTGCACTTGTACTTTAAAAAAAATATATTTGCGTAAATAAGCGTTTTAATTTCTATGGCATTTGAAGGTTTTTCATGTCTTCTATTTTTTGGTGGACCGTGTCTTTTAATTTATTTCGCTGTTTTTTCGTACTTATTGGTATTTATATCTCGTTTTTAATGGTGTCATCCTTATCTACTTTTTCTTTTTCTAATCGTCCGCTTCTTAGCGTCTTCATATTTTTTGTTTGTTATTTTTTCTATTATTCGTATATTTTAGTTACGTTTTCTACGAATTAAAATTTTTTCAGAGCTTGTCATTTTATCACGATTAGAGAATATATCGAATGAAAATGAATCTATAAGACATTTCTGGAAGAAATCTTTTTCAGTCAGAAAAAAAAAATAATTTCTTTAATAAAAAGTTAGCAATAGGATGCATGAGTGTGGTGCCCGCCCGCTCCCGGGGTCGACTAAGTAGGATAGGGGCCGCGCGCACCCACCAATACAAATTAAGCGGGCCCGAATCCTGTCTCTCACAAAAGCGCCCAGTCGAAGAAACTCTCGCCGTAGGAGCGGGACTACGACGTCCGTTTTCTCCCGTACGCTAGTGTGAGGGACAGGATTCGAACCCGCTTAGGTTTGCATCGATGGGAAGGCGCTAGCCCTCTACCCCACTTGGCCGACGCGGTTTTCTCGTGTTGAACATGCACTGGCTCGGCCGGTAGGCGTGGAGGAGGGGTAGGTGACGTCATAGTAGGGGGGGGGGGGGGTAGGGGAGGTGCAGTGCTTCTCTAACGGTAGGGCGCGAATATTTATGAAAACTTCATTCAGTTTTCAACTTTCAGTGAATATTGCTAGAATATTGTGTTATTTATATGGAGTTAGATCATGTCGTTTATTTTCGATGTACGTTTTTAGTTATTGCAACGCCACCCAAGTATTCCTTGTCATTAATTGTTTTTGCTTTTCGAAACCGGGACCGTGTCCTTTCATTTTTGCGCGATTGCGCTTTTAATTGCTATGGTGTTTGTATGCTTTTCAGGAAGTTTTTTAATTTTGGTTGACCTGCATTTCTTAATTTTTTGTTTCATATTTTCAGCGCCTAGTTTTATAATTATTATTGGATTCTTTTTGCGGGACTGTGACTTTTCCTGGTAAATGATTGCTCATCTTATTTTTTCTGCGCGATTGCGCCTTTTAATTTTTATGGTGTTTGTAGAATTATCATGACTTTATTTTTTTGCTTGACGTGTATTTTAATATTTCTTTTATATTTTCCGCACCATTTAAATCCTTGACCTTCGTAGTTTTTACGCGATTTTTATTCTTGTCGCGCTGTTTCGTGCCTTCTATTATTTGCTGGTGCGTCCTTTTAAGTTATTTTTTATTCCTCTTTTTAAATTTTGTCACCTTAATCTGTATTTTCAATGTTTTACATGTTTTCTTTGCGTTTTCATTTATTTGGTTCTTTTTACTTTTAAATGTATTACTTGTATTTAAATATTTTCGTTAATTTTTAGTAGTAAATCTCATTACGAATTGAAATTTGTTTCAGGAGACGTTTTTTCAATTTAAAAAAATTCTTGCTTATGATATCTTCTCCAGTCAGAAAAAAAAATTTCTATATATTTTTACGCGTTGTAATTGTTGCATATTCATTTTTATGGTATTTGTAAGTTTTTCTATTTTTTTTTGGTGGACCGTGTCTTTTAATTTATTTCGCTGTTTTTTTGTACTTTGTTATTTTTTCTATTATTCGTATTTTTTAGTTACGTTTTCTACGAATTAAAATTTTTTCAGAGCTTGTCATTTTATCACGATTAGGGAATATGTCGAATGAAAATGAATCTATAAGACATTTCTGGAAGAAATCTTTTTCAGTCAGAAAAAAAAATAATTTCTTTAATAAAAAGTTAGCAATAGGATGCATGAGTGTGGTGCCCGCCCGCTCCCGGGGTCGACTAAGTAGGATAGGGGCCGCGCGCACCCACCAATACAAATTAAGCGGGCCCGAATCCTGTCTCTCACAAAAGCGCCCAGTCGAAGAAACTCTCGCCGTAGGAGCGGGACTACGACGTCCGTTTTCTCCCGTACGCTAGTGTGAGGGACAGGATTCGAACCCGCTTAGGTTTGCATCGATGGGAAGGCGCTAGCCCTCTACCCCACTTGGCCGACGCGGTTTTCTCGTGTTGAACATGCACTGGCTCGGCCGGTAGGCGTGGAGGAGGGGTAGGTGACGTCATAGTAGGGGGGGGCGGGTAGGGGAGGTGCAGTGCTTCTCTAACGGTAGGGCGCGAATATTAAATAAAAATTTCATTCAGTTTTGAATGAGCCGCTGGTGTCAGTGATTAATCTAGAATATTGTGTTATTTATATCTATAGTTATATCGCTACAATTTTTTTCATTTTAATTATTTTATTTCTTCTATTTTCGAAGTACGTTTTAACCCTTCCAAAGTATTCCTCGCCTTTAATTTTTTAAGTGATTGCTCGTCTTATTTTTTCTGCGAGATTGCGGTATTAGTTTTATGGTGTTAGCAACGTGTATTTTAATTTTATAGTTTCCGTTTCCGCGGTAATTATTTTCTTGTCACTTTCAGTTTTGGATTTTTTGCTCGACGTTATTTTAACTTATACCGCTTGTATTAGCCTCATTTGGTATTTTTCCATCTGTTTTCATATTGAGAATGTTTTCTTTTTTTAATTTTTATAATTTTTTATCTTTGCGTTTTTTTATACTTTTAAATATTTTATGTATTTAAATATCTTACAAGAGCTAATTTTTAGTAGTAATCTTCCGCGCCTTTTAATTCTTGCCCTCCTAAGTTTTCCATGCCTGCCATTTTTCTCTTATTTCTCTTGTAATAGTCACGTTGAGTTTTTTCCGTCTCTTTTTAGTTTTGCCATTTCAGTTAGTATTTTCAGTTTTTTTATTTTATAATCGTCTGATAGATTTTTTCTTATCGTTTCATTTTTTAAACCTTGGTATTTCTATGGAACTTTCAGTGAACAAAGTAGAATATTGTTTTTTATATAGAGTTAGATCGCTACAAATTATTTTAGTTTTCTATTGTATTTCACGCTATAAATTTTTTTTAATTATTATTTTCTAAACTCTATTTCCCATATTTTCCAATTAAAAAAAAATGTATTTTATACAATTTTTTAATTCTTTTTACAAATATTTTTATTCTTTTTACAAATATTTATCCGATTTTTTTTACAAAATTTTTCCAATTTGTTAAAAAAATATTTTACCAATTTTCCAAATTTTTTTCCGAATTTGTCTCGTTTTTTCTCCATTTTTTTCCAAGCTTTCTTCCAAACTTAATTTTTCCAAACTTACCTTTTCCAAACTTACGTTTTCCAAACTTACTTTTTCCAAACTTACTTTTTCCAAACTTCATTTTCCAAACATACTTGTTCCAGCCGCCGCGTATTTTCCCGCCCCCTTAGTTATTCCCGACCTCTATGTTTTACCTCCTCCGACGTTTTCCCGCCACCGACTTTTTTCCCGCCCCCGAAATTTTCCCGCCCCAGTCGGTCCCGCCCCCCCGCACCCATCGTAACCCCCCGTCGTACCCCACCCCACCGGGCAGTGCCGCCCACCGCCCACCGCCCCCCGGGACCAGAGCCGCCCGCCGGCCCGGGGGCAGTGACGCCCCCCGCCCCCGGGTGGAAGTCCCGACCACGGGGGCAGTGCGGCCAAAAAATAAATATAAACAACACAATTGCTCTTGAGACGTAAGTCTCGAAGCTTAACTTCAATTTATCGTTACAGTCAGGAAACTTTAACACACTCTCCGTGAATCGTCTCTCACTCCCGCTCACCGCCGGCGATCCTCGGCTGTCGGCATCCCCCGGTGCTTCTGCCCTCGTTCTCTCGACGGCCACTCTCGCCTGATGTCGCCGCTAAGGGGGACTCCTCGACTGGGAATGGGAAATAGGGGTATTATTCGCCCTATATAAAGCGCGTTGGTGTGGGAGCAGCCAGTCGGCGGAGACGGGCCACCACACACACCCGGTGGCTGTCCCGCCCCCGGGGGCAGAGCCGCCCCCCGCCCCCGGGAGATGTCCCGCCCCCGGGGGCAGTGCCGACCCCCGCCCCGGGAGATGTCCCGCCCCCGGGGGCAGAGCGGACCCCCGCCCCCGGGAGATGTCCCGCCACCGGGGGCAGAGCGGACCCCCGCCCCCGGGGGCAGAGCGGACCCCCGCCCCCGGGAGATGTCCCGCCCCCGGGGGCAGAGCGGTCCCCGCACCCGGGGGTAGAGCGGACCCCCGCCCCCGGGAGATGTCCCTGCCCCCGGGGGCAGAGCCGCCCCCCGCCCCCGGGGGTAGAGCGGACCCCCGCCCTCGGGAGATGTCCCGCCCCCGGGAGATGTCCCGCCCCCGGGGGCAGAGCGGACCCCCGCCCCCGGGGGCAGAGCGGACCCCCGCCCCCGGGGGCAGAGCGGACCCGCCCCGGGGGCAGAGCGGACCCCCGGGGCCAGTCCCGCCCCCGGGGGCAGAGCCGACCCCCGCCCCCGGGAGATGTCCCTGCCCCCGGGGGCAGAGCGGGCCCCCGCCCCCGGGAGATGTCCCGCCCCCGGGGGCAGAGCGGACCCCCGCCCCCGGGGGCAGAGCGGACCCCCGCCCCCGGGGGCAGAGCGGACCCCGGGAGATGTCCCGCCCCCGGGGGCAGAGCCGCCCATGGGAGATGTCCCGCCCCCGGGGGCAGAGCGGACCCCCGCCCCCGGGGGCAGAGCGGACCCCGGGAGATGTCCCGCCCCCGGGGGCAGAGCGGACACCCGCCCCCGGGGGCAGAGCTGACCCCCGCCCCCGGGGGCAGAGCGGACCCCCGGGGCCAGTCCCGCCCCCAGGGGCAGAGCCGACCCCCGCCCCCGGGAGATGTCCCTGCCCCCGGGGGCAGAGCGGGCCCCCGCCCCCGGGAGATGTTCCTGCCCCCGGGGGCAGAGCGGACCCCCGCCCCGGGGGCAGAGCGGACCCCCGCCCCCGGGGGCAGAGCCGACCCCCGCCCCCGGGAGATATCCCTGCCCCCGGGGACAGAGCCGCCCCCGCCCCCGGGAGATGTCCCGCCCCCGGGGGCAGAGCGGACCCCCGCCCCCGGGGGCAGAGCGGACCCCCGGGGCCAGTCCCGCCCCCGGGGGCAGAGCCGACCCCCGCCCCCGGGAGATGTCCCTGCCCCCGGGGGCAGAGCGGGCCCCCGCCCCCGGGACATGTCCCGCCCCCGGGGGCAGAGCGGACCCCGGGAGATGTCCCGCCCCCGGGGGCAGAGCCGCCCCTGGGAGATGTCCCGCCCCCGGGGGCAGAGCGGACCCCCGCCCCCGGGGGCAGAGCGGACCCCCGGGGCCAGTCCCGCCCCCGGGGGCAGAGCCGACCCCCGCCCCCGGGAGATGTCCCTGCCCCCGGGGGCAGAGCGGGCCCCCGCCCCCGGGAGATGTCCCGCCCCCGGGGGCAGAGCGGACCCCCGCCACCGGGGGCAGAGCGGACCCCCGCCCCCGGGGGCAGAGCCGACCCCCGCCCCCGGGAGATGTCCCTGCCCCCGGGGACAGAGCCGTCCCCGCCCCCGGGAGTTGTCCCGCCGCCGGGGGCAGAGCGGACCCCCGCCCCCGGGAGATGTCCCTGCCCCCGGGGGCAGAGCGGACCCCCGCCCCCGGGGGTAGAGCGGACCCCCGCCCCCGGGGGCAGAGCGGACCCCCGCCCCCGGGAGATGTCCCGCCCCCGGGGGCAGAGCGGACCCCCGCCCCCGGGAGATGTCCCGCCCCCGGAGGCAGAGCCGCCCCCCGCCTCCGGGAGATGTCCCGCCCCCGGGGGCAGAGCGGACCCCCGCCCCCGGGGGCAGAGCGGACCCCCGCCCCCGGGAGATGTCCCGCCCCCGGGGGCAGAGCGGACCCCCGCCCCCGGGAGATGTCCCGCCCCCGGGGGCAGAGCGGTCCCCGCCCCCGGGGGTAGAGCGGACCCCCGCCCCGGGAGATGTCCCTGCCCCCGGGGGCAGAGCCGCCCCCCGCCCCCGGGGGTAGAGCGGACCCCCGCCCCCGGGAGATGTCCCGCCCCCGGGAGATGTCCCGCCCCCGGGGGCAGAGCGGATCGCTCCCGGGAGATGTCCCGCCCCCGGGGGCAGAGCGGACCCCCGGGGCCAGTCCCGCCCCCGGGGGCAGAGCCGACCCCCGCCCCCGGGAGATGTCCCGCCCCCGGGGGCAGAGCGGACCCCCGCCCCCGGGAGATGTCCCGCCCCCGGGGGCAGAGCCGACCCCCGCCCCCGGGAGATGTCCCGCCCCCGGGGGTTAGAGCGGACCCCCGCCCCCGGGGGCAGAGCGGACCCCCGCCCCCGGGGGCAGAGCGGACCCCGGGAGATGTCCCGCCCCCGGGGGCAGAGCCGCCCATGGGAGATGTCCCGCCCCCGGGGGCAGAGCGGACCCCCGCCCCCGGGGGCAGAGCGGACCCCGGGAGATGTCCCGCCCCCGGGGGCAGAGCGGACCCCCGCCCCCGGGGGCAGAGCCGACCCCCGCCCCCGGGAGATGTCCCTGCCCCCGGGGACAGAGCCGCCCCCGGGAGTTGTCCCGCCGCCGGGGGCAGAGCGGACCCCCGCCCCCGGGAGATGTCCCGCCCCCGGGGGCAGAGCGGCTCTGTCCCGGGGGCAGAGCGGACCCCCGCCCCCGGGAGATGTCCCGCCCCCGGGGGCAGAGCGGACCCCCGCCCCCGGGAGATGTCCCTGCCCCCGGGGACAGAGCCGCCCCCGCCCCCGGGAGTTGTCCCGCCGCCGGGGGCAGAGCGGACCCCCGCCCCGGGGAGATGTCCCGCCCCCGGGGGCAGAGCGGACCCCCGCCCCCGGGAGATGTCCCCGCCCCCGGGGGCAAAGCCGACCCCCGCCCCCGGGAGATGTCCCTGCCCCCGGGGACAGAGCCGCCCCCGCCCCCGGGAGATGTCCCGCCCCCGGGGGCAGAGCGGACCCCCGCCCCCGGGGGCAGAGCGGACCCCCGCCCCCGGGGGCAGAGCCGACCCCCGCCCCCGGGAGATGTCCCTGCCCCCGGGGACAGAGCCGCCCCCGCCCCCGGGAGTTGTCCCGCCGCCGGGGGCAGAGCGGACCCCCGCCCCCGGGAGATGTCCCGCCCCCGGGGGCAGAGCGGCTCTGTCCCGGGGGCAGAGCGGACCCCCGCCCCCGGGAGATGTCCCGCCCCCGGGGGCAGAGCGGACCCCCGCCCCCGGGGGCAGAGCGGACCCCCGCCCCCGGGGGCAGAGCCGACCCCCGCCCCCGGGAGATGTCCCGCCCCCGGGGGCAGAGCCGACCCCCGCCCCCGGGAGATGTCCCGCCCCCGGGGGTTAGAGCGGACCCCCGCCCCCGGGGGCAGAGCGGACCCCCGCCCCCGGGGGCAGAGCGGACCCCGGGAGATGTCCCGCCCCCGGGGGCAGAGCCGCCCATGGGAGATGTCCCGCCCCCGGGGGCAGAGCGGACCCCCGCCCCCGGGGGCAGAGCGGACCCCGGGAGATGTCCCGCCCCCGGGGGCAGAGCGGACCCCCGCCCCCGGGGGCAGAGCCGACCCCCGCCCCCGGGAGATGTCCCTGCCCCCGGGGACAGAGCCGCCCCCGCCCCCGGGAGATGTCCCTGCCCCCGGGGGCAGAGCGGACCCCCGCCCCCGGGGGTAGAGCGGACCCCCGCCCCCGGGAGATGTCCCGCCCCCGGGGGCAGAGCGGACCCCCGCCCCCGGGAGATGTCCCGCCCCCGGGGGCAGAGCGGTCCCCGCCCCCGGGGGTAGAGCGGACCCCCGCCCCCGGGAGATGTCCCTGCCCCCGGGGGCAGAGCCGCCCCCCGCCCCCGGGGGTAGAGCGGACCCCCGCCCCCGGGAGATGTCCCGCCCCCGGGAGATGTCCCGCCCCCGGGGGCAGAGCGGACCCCCGGGGCCAGTCCCGCCCCCGGGGGCAGAGCCGACCCCCGCCCCCGGGAGATGTCCCGCCCCCGGGGGCAGAGCGGACCCCCGCCCCCGGGAGATGTCCCGCCCCCGGGGGCAGAGCCGACCCCCGCCCCCGGGAGATGTCCCGCCCCCGGGGGTTAGAGCGGACCCCCGCCCCCGGGAGATGTCCCGCCCCCGGGAGATGTCCCGCCCCCGGGGGCAGAGCGGACCCCCGCCCCCGGGGGCAGAGCGGACCCCCGCCCCCGGGAGATGTCCCGCCCCCGGGGGTTAGAGCGGACCCCCGCCCCGGGGGCAGAGCGGACCCCCGCCCCCGGGGGCAGAGCGGACCCCGGGAGATGTCCCGCCCCCGGGGGCAGAGCCGCCCATGGGAGATGTCCCGCCCCCGGGGGCAGAGCGGACCCCCGCCCCCGGGGGCAGAGCGGACCCCGGGAGATGTCCCGCCCCCGGGGGCAGAGCGGACCCCCGCCCCCGGGGGCAGAGCCGACCCCCGCCCCCGGGAGATGTCCCTGCCCCCGGGGACAGAGCCGCCCCCGGGAGTTGTCCCGCCGCCGGGGGCAGAGCGGACCCCCGCGAGATGTCCCGCCCCCGGGGGCAGAGCGGCTCTGTCCCGGGGGCAGAGCGGACCCCCGCCCCCGGGAGATGTCCCGCCCCCGGGGGCAGAGCGGCTCTGTCCCGGGGGCAGAGCGGACCCCCGCCCCCGGGAGATGTCCCGCCCCCGGGGGCAGAGCGGACCCCCGCCCCCGGGAGATGTCCCTGCCCCCGGGGACAGAGCCGCCCCCGCCCCCGGGAGTTGTCCCGCCGCCGGGGGCAGAGCGGACCCCCGCCCCGGGGAGATGTCCCGCCCCCGGGGGCAGAGCGGACCCCCGCCCCCGGGAGTTGTCCCGCCGCCGGGGACAGAGCCGCCCCCGCCCCCGGGAGTTGTCCCGCCGCCGGGGGCAGAGCGGACCCCCGCCCCCGGGAGATGTCCCGCCCCCGGGGGCAGAGCGGACCCCCGCCCCCGGGAGATGTCCCTGCCCCCGGGGACAGAGCCGCCCCCGCCCCCGGGAGTTGTCCCGCCGCCGGGGGCAGAGCGGACCCCCGCCCCCTGGGGCAGAGCGGACCCCCGCCCCCGGGGGCAGAGCGGACCCCCGCCCCCGGGGGCAGAGCCGACCCCCGCCCCCGGGAGATGTCCCTGCCCCCGGGGACAGAGCCGCCCCCGCCCCCGGGAGATGTCCCGCCCCCGGGGGCAGAGCGGACCCCCGCCCCCGGGGGCAGAGCGGACCCCCGCCCCCGGGGGCAGAGCCGACCCCCGCCCCCGGGGGCAGAGCGGACCCCCGCCCCCGGGGGCAGAGCGGACCCCCGGGGCCAGTCCCGCCACCGGGGGCAGAGCCGGCCCCCGCCCCCGGGAGATGTCCCGCCCCCGGGGGCAGAGCCGACCCCCGCCCCCGGGAGATGTCCCGCCCCCGGGGGCAGAGCGGCTCTGTCCCGGGGGCAGAGCGGACCCCCGCCCCCGGGAGATGTCCCGCCCCCGGGGGCAGAGCGGCTCTGTCCCGGGGGCAGAGCGGACCCCCGCCCCCGGGAGATGTCCCGCCCCCGGGGGCAGAGCGGACCCCCGCCCCCGGGAGATGTCCCTGCCCCCGGGGACAGAGCCGCACCCGCCCCCGCCCCCGGGAGTTGTCCCGCCGCCGGGGGCAGAGCTGACCCCCGCCCCCGGGGGCAGAGCGGACCCCCGCCCCCGGGAGATGTCCCGCCCCCGGGAGATGTCCCGCTCTGCCCCCGGGGGCGGTGGGCGGCTCTGCCCCCGGGGGCGGGACAGCCACCGGTTGTGTGTGGTGGCCCGTCTCCGCCGACTGGCTGCTCCCACACCAACGCGCTTTATATAGGGCGAATAATACCCCTATTTCCCATTCCCAGTCGAGGAGTCCCCCTTAGCGGCGACATCAGGCGAGAGTGGCCGTCGAGAGAACGAGGGCAGAAGCACCGGGGGATGCCGACAGCCGAGGATCGCCGGCGGTGAGCGGGAGTGAGAGACGATTCACGGAGAGTGTGTTAAAGTTTCCTGACTGTAACGATAAATTGAAGTGGTTAAGCTTCGAGACTTACGTCTCAAGAGCAATTGTGTTGTTTATATTTATTTTTTGGCGGCACTACCCCCGTGGTCGGGACTTCCACCCGGGGGCGGGGGGCGTCACTGCCCCCGGGCCGGCGGGCGGCTCTGGTCCCGGGGGCGGCGGGCGGTGGAGGCTCAGCCCCCGGGGGCGGGGGGCGGTGGAGGCTCAGCCCCCGGGGGCGGGGGGCGGCACTGCCCCCGGGGGGCGGTGGGCGGCACTGCCCGGTGCGGGGGGGCGGCACTGCCCCCGGTGGCGGGACTTCCACCCGGGGGCGGGACATCCACCCGGGTGCGAGACATCCTCCCGGGGGCGGTGGGCGGCACTACCCCCGGGGGCGGGAGGGCGGCACTGCCCCCGAGGCTGGCACTGCTGCCGGGGGCGGGACATCCACTCAGTGGCGGGGTGCGTCACTGCCCCCGGGGGCGGGTGGGCGGCACTGGCCCCGGGGGCGGTTCTGCCTCGTGGGCGGGGTGAGGCAGGGAAACTCCGGGTGCCGGTAAAAACGTCGTGTGCGGGGAAAACGAACGAAACGGTAAAATCGACGGGGGCTGGAAAAACGGGTGGGGTGGGGTACGACGGGGGGTTACGATGGGTGCGGGGGGGCGGGACCGACTGGGGCGGGAAAAAAGTCGGTGGCGGGAAAACGTCGGAGGAGGTAAAACATAGAGGTCGGGAATAACTAAGGGGGCGGGAAAATACGCGGCGGCTGGAACAAGTATGTTTGGAAAATGAAGTTTGGAAAAAGTAAGTTTGGAAAAAGTAAGTTTGGAAAACGTAAGTTTGGAAAAGGTAAGTTTGGAAAAATTAAGTTTGGAAGAAAGCTTGGAAAAAAAATGGAGAAAAAACGAGACAAATTCGGAAAAAAATTTGGAAAATTGGTAAAATATTTAATTAACAAATTGGAAAAATTTTGTAAAAAAAATCGGATAAATATTTGTAAAAAGAATAAAAATATTTGTAAAAAGAATTAAAAAATTGTATAAAATACATTTTTTTTTAATTGGAAAATATGGGAAATAGAGTTTAGAAAATAATAATTAAAAAAAATTTATAGCGTGAAATACAATAGAAAACTAAAATAATTAAAATCAAATAATTTGTAGCGATCTAACTCTATATAAAAAACAATATTCTACTTTGTTCACTGAAAGTTCCATAGAAATACCAAGGTTTAAAAAATGAAACGATAAGAAAAAATCTATCAGACGATTATAAAATAAAAAAACTGAAAATACTAACTGAAATGGCAAAACTAAAAAGAGACGGAAAAAACTCAACGTGACTATTACAAGAGAAACAAGAGAAACAAGAGAAATAAGAGAAAAATGGCAGGCATGGAAAACTTAGGAGGGCAAGAATTAAAAGGCGCGGAAGATTACTACTAAAAATTAGCTCTTGTAAGATATTTAAATACATAAAATATTTAAAAGTATAAAAAAACGCAAAAATAAAAATTATAAAAATTAAAAAAAGAAAACATTCTCAATATGAAAACAGATGGAAAAATACCAAATAATAAATAATTAAAATGAAAAAAATTGTAGCGATATAACTATAGATATAAATAACACAATATTCTAGATTAATCACTGACACTAGCGGCTCATTTAAAAAGTTCAGAAGTATTCAAAACTGAATGAAATTTTTATTTAATATTCGCGCCCTACCGTTAGAGAAGCACTGCACCTCCCCTACCCCCCCCCCCCCCCTACTATGACGTCACCTACCCCTCCTCCACGCCTACCGGCCGAGCCAGTGCATGTTCAACACGAGAAAACCGCGTCGGCCAAGTGGGGTAGAGGGCTAGCGCCTTCCCATCGATGCAAACCTAAGCGGGTTCGAATCCTGTCCCTCACACTAGCGTACGGGAGAAAACGGACGTCGTAGTCCCGCTCCTACGGCGAGAGTTTCTTCGACTGGGCGCTTTTGTGAGAGACAGGATTCGGGCCCGCTTAATTTGTATTGGTGGGTGCGCGCGGCCCCTATCCTACTTAGTCGACCCCGGGAGCGGGCGGGCACCACACTCATGCATCCTATTGCTAACTTTTTATTAAAGAAATTATTTTTTTTTTCTGACTGAAATAGATTTCTTCCAGAAATGTCTTATAGATTCATTTTCATTCGACATATTCCCTAATCGTGATAAAATGACAAGCTCTGAAAAAATTTTAATTCGTAGAAAACGTAACTAAAAAATACGAATAATAGAAAAAATAACAAAGTACAAAAAAACAGCGAAATAAATTAAAAGACACGGTCCACCAAAAAAAATAGAAAAACTTACAAATACCATAAAAATGAATATGCAACAATTACAACGCGTAAAAATATATAGAAATTTTTTTTTCTGACTGGAGAAGATATCATAAGCAAGAATTTTTTTAAATTGAAAAAACGTCTCCTGAAACAAATTTCAATTCGTAATGAGATTTACTACTAAAAATTAACGAAAATATTTAAATACAAGTAATACATTTAAAAGTAAAAAGAACCAAATAAATGAAAACGCAAAGAAAACATGTAAAACATTGAAAATACAGATTAAGGTGACAAAATTTAAAAAGAGGAATAAAAAATAACTTAAAAGGACGCACCAGCAAATAATAGAAGGCACGAAACAGCGCGACAAGAATAAAAATCGCGTAAAAACTACGAAGGTCAAGGATTTAAATGGTGCGGAAAATATAAAAGAAATATTAAAATACACGTCAAGCAAAAAAATAAAGTCATGATAATTCTACAAACACCATAAAAATTAAAAGGCGCAATCGCGCAGAAAAAATAAGATGAGCAATCATTTACCAGGAAAAGTCACAGTCCCGCAAAAAGAATCCAATAATAATTATAAAACTAGGCGCTGAAAATATGAAACAAAAAATTAAGAAATGCAGGTCAACCAAAATTAAAAAACTTCCTGAAAAGCATACAAACACCATAGCAATTAAAAGCGCAATCGCGCAAAAATGAAAGGACACGGTCCCGGTTTCGAAAAGCAAAAACAATTAATGACAAGGAATACTTGGGTGGCGTTGCAATAACTAAAAACGTACATCGAAAATAAACGACATGATCTAACTCCATATAAATAACACAATATTCTAGCAATATTCACTGAAAGTTGAAAACTGAATGAAGTTTTCATAAATATTCGCGCCCTACCGTTAGAGAAGCACTGCACCTCCCCTACCCCCCCCCCCCTACTATGACGTCACCTACCCCTCCTCCACGCCTACCGGCCGAGCCAGTGCATGTTCAACACGAGAAAACCGCGTCGGCCAAGTGGGGTAGAGGGCTAGCGCCTTCCCATCGATGCAAACCTAAGCGGGTTCGAATCCTGTCCCTCACACTAGCGTACGGGAGAAAACGGACGTCGTAGTCCCGCTCCTACGGCGAGAGTTTCTTCGACTGGGCGCTTTTGTGAGAGACAGGATTCGGGCCCGCTTAATTTGTATTGGTGGGTGCGCGCGGCCCCTATCCTACTTAGTCGACCCCGGGAGCGGGCGGGCACCACACTCATGCATCCTATTGCTAACTTTTTATTAAAGAAATTATTTTTTTTCTGACTGAAAAAGATTTCTTCCAGAAATGTCTTATAGATTCATTTTCATTCGATATATTCTCTAATCGTGATAAAATGACAAGCTCTGAAAAAATTTTAATTCGTAGAAAACGTAACTAAAATATACGAATAATAGAAAAAATAACAAACAAAAAATATGAAGACGCTAAGAAGCGGACGATTAGAAAAAGAAAAAGTAGATAAGGATGACACCATTAAAAACGAGATATAAATACCAATAAGTACGAAAAAACAGCGAAATAAATTAAAAGACACGGTCCACCAAAAAATAGAAGACATGAAAAACCTTCAAATGCCATAGAAATTAAAACGCTTATTTACGCAAATATATTTTTTTTAAAGTACAAGTGCAATGCCACGGTTCCGCGAAAAAAAAGCCGCGGAAATATTAAAAGGCACCTTCATGAAAACAATATAACCGCGGAAAAATGGAAAGGCGAAGAAACATCAAACAGCGCAAAAAATAGAATACGCGTATAAACTAAAAACAGCAATGTTTTAAAAGGTATGTGAATAATTAAAGGGCACAGTACCACATAATTAGATAAAGGAAAAAAATTAAAGGTGATAAAAATAATACCGGGGAAAAACAGCGTTTGGAAAAAACTTTGGAAAAAAAAGTTAGGCAAAACGTTTCGAAAGAATTTGGAAAACGTGTAGAAAAAACGGGAAAATATTTGGAAAATTTGGGAAGAACGTTGGTAAAATATTGTAAAAAATTGAAAAAATATTTGTAAATAGAATAAGAAAAAATTAGTAAAAAGAAATTTTAAAAAATTGCAAAAAAGTAGGAAATAAAATTTGGATAAATATAATATTTCATTTAAAAAATGAAATATTATAGGCGAGAAATGCAATGGAAAACTAAAGTCATTAAAATCAAATAATTTTTAGCCATCTAACTCCATATATAAAAAACAATTTTCTACTTTGTTCACTGAAAGTTGAATGGAAATGGCAACGTTTAAAAAATGAAAACGATAAGAAAGAAATCTAACGGAGACAATTATAAAAATAAAAAAGAGCAAAAATTAAAACCCGCGGAAGATTACTACTAAAATTTAGGGCTTGCAAGATATTGAAATACATAAAATATTTTAAAGCATAAACTTTGAAAAAATCAGAAAATATTAAAAATACCACACGAGCGGAATAGGTCCAGCAAAAAATAGATGGTGACAATATTAAAATAAAAACCGCGGAAAAACTGAGAATTGCAATGAAGTTACGGAAACTATAAAATTTAAATACACAACGTCGTAATACACCATAAATTAATACGACAATCTCGCGGAAAAAATCACTTAGAAATTGAAGGCGAAGAATACTTTGGAAGGGGTTAAATTCCATTCATTAAAAACGTACATACTTCGAAACGAGAAGAAATATAATAATTAAAATGAAAGAATCCATATTCTAGATTACTCACTGACACTAGCGGTTCATTTAAAAAGTTCAGAAGTATTCAAAACTGAATGAAGTTTTCTTAAATATTCGCGCCCTACCGTTAGAGAAGCACTGCACCTCCCCTACCCGCCCCCCCCTACTATGACGTCACCTACCCCTCCTCCACGCCTACCGGCCGAGCCAGTGCATGTTCAACACGAGAAAACCGCGTCGGCCAAGTGGGGTAGAGGGCTAGCGCCTTCCCATCGATGCAAACCTAAGCGGGTTCGAATCCTGTCCCTCACACTAGCGTACGGGAGAAAACGGACGTCGTAGTCCCGCTCCTACGGCGAGAGTTTCTTCGACTGGGCGCTTTTGTGAGAGACAGGATTCGGGCCCGCTTAATTTGTATTGGTGGGTGCGCGCGGCCCCTATCCTACTTAGTCGACCCCGGGAGCGGGCGGGCACCACACTCATGCATCCTATTGCTAACTTTTTATTAAAGAAATTATTTTTTTTTTCTGACTGAAAAAGATTTCTTCCAGAAATATCTTATAGATTCATTTTCATTCGACATATTCCCTAATCGTGATAAAATGACAAGCTCTGAAAAAATTTTAATTCGTAGAAAACGTAACTAAAAAATACGAATAATAGAAAAAATAACAAAGTACAAAAAAACAGCGAAATAAATTAAAAGACACGGTCCACCAAAAAAAAATAGAAAAACTTACAAATACCATAAAAATGAATATGCAACAATTACAACGCGTAAAAATATATAGAAAATTTTTTTTCTGACTGGAGAAGATATCATAAGCAAGAATTTTTTTAAATTGAAAAAACGTCTCCTGAAACAAATTTCAATTCGTAATGAGATTTACTACTAAAAATTAACGAAAATATTTAAATACAAGTAATATATTTAAAAGTAAAAAGAACCAAATAAATGAAAACGCAAAGAAAACATGTAAAACATTGAAAATACAGATTAAGGTGACAAAATTTAAAAAGAGGAATAAAAAATAACTTAAAAGGACGCACCAGCAAATAATAGAAGGCACGAAACAGCGCGACAAGAATAAAAATCGCGTAAAAACTACGAAGGTCAAGGATTTAAATGGTGCGGAAAATATAAAAGAAATATTAAAATACACGTCAAGCAAAAAAATAAAGTCATGATAATTCTACAAACACCATAAAAATTAAAAGGCGCAATCGCGCAGAAAAAATAAGATGAGCAATCATTTACCAGGAAAAGTCACAGTCCCGCAAAAAGAATCCAATAATAATTATAAAACTAGGCGCTGAAAATATGAAACAAAAAATTAAGAAATGCAGGTCAACCAAAATTAAAAAACTTCCTGAAAAGCATACAAACACCATAGCAATTAAAAGCGCAATCGCGCAAAAATGAAAGGACACGGTCCCGGTTTCGAAAAGCAAAAACAATTAATGACAAGGAATACTTGGGTGGCGTTGCAATAACTAAAAACGTACATCGAAAATAAACGACATGATCTAACTCCATATAAATAACACAATATTCTAGCAATATTCACTGAAAGTTGAAAACTGAATGAAGTTTTCATAAATATTCGCGCCCTACCGTTAGAGAAGCACTGCACCTCCCCTACCCCCCCCCCCTACTATGACGTCACCTACCCCTCCTCCACGCCTACCGGCCGAGCCAGTGCATGTTCAACACGAGAAAACCGCGTCGGCCAAGTGGGGTAGAGGGCTAGCGCCTTCCCATCGATGCAAACCTAAGCGGGTTCGAATCCTGTCCCTCACACTAGCGTACGGGAGAAAACGGACGTCGTAGTCCCGCTCCTACGGCGAGAGTTTCTTCGACTGGGCGCTTTTGTGAGAGACAGGATTCGGGCCCGCTTAATTTGTATTGGTGGGTGCGCGCGGCCCCTATCCTACTTAGTCGACCCCGGGAGCGGGCGGGCACCACACTCATGCATCCTATTGCTAACTTTTTATTAAAGAAATTATTTTTTTTTTCTGACTGAAAAAGATTTCTTCCAGAAATGTCTTATAGATTCATTTTCATTCGATATATTCTCTAATCGTGATAAAATGACAAGCTCTGAAAAAATTTTAATTCGTAGAAAACGTAACTAAAATATACGAATAATAGAAAAAATAACAAACAAAAAATATGAAGACGCTAAGAAGCGGACGATTAGAAAAAGAAAAAGTAGATAAGGATGACACCATTAAAAACGAGATATAAATACCAATAAGTACGAAAAAACAGCGAAATAAATTAAAAGACACGGTCCACCAAAAAATAGAAGACATGAAAAACCTTCAAATGCCATAGAAATTAAAACGCTTATTTACGCAAATATATTTTTTTTAAAGTACAAGTGCAATGCCACGGTTCCGCGAAAAAAAAGCCGCGGAAATATTAAAAGGCACCTTCATGAAAACAATATAACCGCGGAAAAATGGAAAGGCGAAGAAACATCAAACAGCGCAAAAAATAGAATACGCGTATAAACTAAAAACAGCAATGTTTTAAAAGGTATGTGAATAATTAAAGGGCACAGTACCACATAATTAGATAAAGGAAAAAAATTAAAGGTGATAAAAATAATACCGGGGAAAAACAGCGTTTGGAAAAAACTTTGGAAAAAAAAGTTAGGCAAAACGTTTCGAAAGAATTTGGAAAACGTGTAGAAAAAACGGGAAAATATTTGGAAAATTTGGGAAGAACGTTGGTAAAATATTGTAAAAAATTGAAAAAATATTTGTAAATAGAATAAGAAAAAATTAGTAAAAAGAAATTTTAAAAAATTGCAAAAAAGTAGGAAATAAAATTTGGATAAATATAATATTTCATTTAAAAAATGAAATATTATAGGCGAGAAATGCAATGGAAAACTAAAGTCATTAAAATCAAATAATTTTTAGCCATCTAACTCCATATATAAAAAACAATTTTCTACTTTGTTCACTGAAAGTTGAATAGAAATGGCAACGTTTAAAAAATGAAAACGATAAGAAAGAAATCTAACGGAGACAATTATAAAAATAAAAAAGAGCAAAAATTAAAACCCGCGGAAGATTACTACTAAAATTTAGGGCTTGCAAGATATTGAAATACATAAAATATTTTAAAGCATAAACTTTGAAAAAATCAGAAAATATTAAAAATACCACACGAGCGGAATAGGTCCAGCAAAAAATAGATGGTGAAAATATTAAAATAAAAACCGCGGAAAAACTGAGAATTGCAATGAAGTTACGGAAACTATAAAATTTAAATACACAACGTCCTAATACACCATAAATTAATACGATAATCTCGCGGAAAAAATCACTTAGAAATTGAAGGCGAAGAATACTTTGGAAGGGGTTAAATTCCATTCATTAAAAACGTACATACTTCGAAACGAGAAGAAATATAATAATTAAAATGAAAGAATCCATATTCTAGATTACTCACTGACACTAGCGGTTCATTTAAAAAGTTCAGAAGTATTCAAAACTGAATGAAGTTTTCTTAAATATTCGCGCCCTACCGTTAGAGAAGCACTGCACCTCCCCTACCCCCCCCCCCTACTATGACGTCACCTACCCCTCCTCCACGCCTACCGGCCGAGCCAGTGCATGTTCAACACGAGAAAACCGCGTCGGCCAAGTGGGGTAGAGGGCTAGCGCCTTCCCATCGATGCAAACCTAAGCGGGTTCGAATCCTGTCCCTCACACTAGCGTACGGGAGAAAACGGACGTCGTAGTCCCGCTCCTACGGCGAGAGTTTCTTCGACTGGGCGCTTTTGTGAGAGACAGGATTCGGGCCCGCTTAATTTGTATTGGTGGGTGCGCGCGGCCCCTATCCTACTTAGTCGACCCCGGGAGCGGGCGGGCACCACACTCATGCATCCTATTGCTAACTTTTTATTAAAGAAATTATTTTTTTTTTCTGACTGAAAAAGATTTCTTCCAGAAATGTCTTATAGATTCATTTTCATTCGATATATTCTCTAATCGTGATAAAATGACAAGCTCTGAAAAAATTTTAATTCGTAGAAAACGTAACTAAAATATACGAATAATAGAAAAAATAACAAACAAAAAATATGAAAACGCTATGAAGCGGACGATTAGAAAAAGAAAAACTAGATAAGGATGACACAATTAAAAAAGTCGGATAAATACCAATACGGACGAAAAAACCGGGAAATAAATTAAAGTCACGATCCACCAAAAAAATAGAAGACATGAAAAACTTAGAAATACCGGAAAAATGAAAACGCATGGAAAATATATATTTTTTAAAGTACAAGTGCAATACCACGGTTCCGCGAAAAATAAAGCCGTGGAAATATTAATAGGCACCTTCATGAAAACATTATAACCGAGGAAAAATAGAAAGGCGAAGAAAAGCTAAACCGCGCAAGAAATAGAATACGCTATAAACTAAAAATAGCAATGTTTTAAAAGGTACAGGGCACAGTACCACAATAAATAGACTGCATAGCATTGATTAATTAGATAAAGGAAAGAAATTAATGTCGATAAAAATAAGAAGTTATTTTAATTTTTTTTTCATGTAAACTATCATGAGTGTATAGTTCTATAAAGTTGGGAGCGACATCTATTGATAGATCACGAAAAGGGAGAAAAATCACGTTTCTCGCTTTGTGTGTGGATCCATCTAATGGAGTTACTGTAGAACTAGGACGATTAAGCCGTGACTATGCTATGTAACATGTGTAAACAAGATCTACTGAAAGACGGCTGCTACATTTCTACCTCTTGCTGTGAAAAGCAGTAGCGTCACGGTTGCGCAGGTGTCTCGGAAAACACATGAAAATCTAAGGCATAATGGAAGTTTAGTAACGATATGCCAAATGCTTTCTCAGTTACAGTGCCAACTACCACTTACATACACGCACATACATAAAAATTCCAAACGTATTCTAGGGACCTCAAAACGTGTATTACCTTTGAAATCTCGAAGTCATCACAATACTTTTCCAATACTACGCACGAAGAAAAAAAATTGCAGAAGAAAATTAGGAAAAAACAATTTTAGAAAAAAAAAGTTAAGAAAATTTTTTTAAAAAATCCAAAATTGTTTTCGAAAAAATTAAGAAAAAATTTAGAGAAAAAATTATAGAAAAAAATTTCGAAAAAAAAACGAAAAAAATTTTCAAAAAAATTTTCGAAAAAAACAATTCCAAAAAAATTTTCGATAAAAAATTTTCGAAAAGAAAATATGGAAAAAAAGGAAAATTTACAAAATAATTTTCGAAAAAAAAAGATTTGAAAAAAGTTCACGAGAAAAATTCTTGAAAAAAAATTATTCGAAAAAAAAATTTATAAAAAAATTAGAAAAAAAATTTCGAAAAAAATATCGAAAAAAATTTAGAAACTGATTTTCGAAAACACTTTTCGGAAAAAATTATTCTAAAAAAATTTTCTAGGAAAATTTCTTCGAAAAAACATTGGGTATAGATATTTAAATTATTATGAATAATGAGGCAAAATTATCATTTCGTATCGTAAAAGAATACAGTCGTCCTTACTGCCGCAAATTACATTTTCAACAAGTTTACAGAAATAACCGCTACATGGTGGTCGCGCAGTATACAGGAAATTTACGAGCAAAATATCTCCGAAATGGATGGTTCTACGAAAATTTGTTTCAGAGAATACCTGGAAGAAATATTGTTCTCTACAACTTTAGTCCTCACGAAGATTACCAATAAGGATATGGAAAAAATAACGAAAAATGTACTAAATAATTTTCGAAAAAAAAATTGAAAAAAGTTCCTGAGAGAGATTTTTTAAAAAGAATTATTCGGAAAAAAATATTTAAAAAAAAAATTTTCGAAAAAAAAAATTCAAAAAAAAAAATTTATAAAAAATTTACGAAAAGAAAATATGGAACAAGGAACGAAAAATTTAAAAATAATTTTTGAAAAAAAATTGAAAAAAGTTCCGTAGAAAAATTTTCGAAAAAAAAATTATTAGAAAAAAATTTACGAAAATAAATTAGAAAAAAAATTTCGAAAAAAAATTTTGTAAAAAAAATTCGAAAAGAATTATCGAAAAAAAATTCGAAACATTTTCCAAAACACTTTCCGAAAAAAATTATTCTACAAAATATACTTGAAAAATTTCTTCGAAAAAATTATCATTTCGTATCGTAAAATATATTGCCGTAAATTATATGTTGCACACGATTACAGAATTCACCGCTACATGGTGGTCGCGCGGTATACAGGACATTTATGAATGAACGAAATATCTTCGAAATGGATGGTTTTACGAAAATTCGTTTCAAAAAATACCTGTAAGAAATAATTTAAATCACTTTCCGAAAAAAATTATTCAAAAAAAATTTTCTACAAAAAAACTGATGTGCGGTATAGGATTTAAATTATTATGAATAATGAGGGAAATTATAATTTCGTATCGTAAAAGAACACAGTCGTCGTCCGTATTGCCGTAAATTATATTTTGAATATGTTTACAGCAATCACCGCTACGTGGTGGTGCCGCTGTATACTGGAAATTTAAGAAAGAGCAAAATATCTCCGAAATGGATGGTTCTACGAAAATTTGTTTCAAAGAATACCTGGAAGAAATATTGTTCTCTACAACTTTAGTCCTCACGAAGATTACCAATAACAACGTTTGTAAGGACGTATTTCACGGAAACCGAAAAAATCGAATTATAAATAATTCCTAATTAATAACTGCTATGGAAAATTATAAGATAATGATGTTTTCACGGAGAAATATCGCAAAAACTGAATAGGGTGCCGATAAACCTTGACTACCAGTTAACCGTTATTGTCTGAAAAATAATCAGTTCTTTGTGCTCAAGCTAAAGTGTTATATATGCAGTTTTGTAACGATATGGCAGGTACTTTATCAGTTACAGCGCCCACAACCACTTACATACACGCACATACATAAAAAAAATCTGATGTGGCCAACACATGACTTTCTCCATATTTGGGGTATAGATATTTAAATTATTATGAGTAGCATTATAAGGCAAAATTATTATTTCGTATCGTAAAAGAAGACACGTCCTTGCCGTAAATTACGTATATTTTGGATGTTTACAGAATTCACCGCTACATGGTGTTGGCGCTGTAGGCTGGTATTAAGATAAAGCGAAATATATCCGAAATGGATGGTTCTACGAAAATTAGTTTCAAACAAAACTTGGAAGAAATATTATTCTCTACAACTTTGTTCCTTACGAAGATTACCAATAACGATGTTTTTAAGGAGATATTTTACGGGAACCGAAAAACCGGTTATTTATAAATAACTCCTAAACAATAACTCCTATAGAAAATTGTTTCAAATGAAAACTGTAGGAAATTACATTCTCTATAACATTAGTATAGAATTGTATATAGAATAATGATGTTTTAACAAAGAAATATCGCAAAAACCGAATCGGGTTTCGAATAAACCGCGGCTTCCGATTATCCGATATTGTCCAAAAACTAATCAGTTCTTTGTGCTCATGTTATAGTGTTATATATGAAGTTTGGTAACGATATGGCATGTACTTTTTGAGTTAGTGCGCCCACAATAACATACACACACACAGACATCATTCCGAAAATAGTCTAAACGTGTTCTAGGGACTTCAAAACATGTATTTCCGTTGAAATCTCGAAGTCGATTTTTTTCATGAATACAACACTTTCCCATTACTACGTATGAGAAAGTAAAAACATTCCGAAAAATGTCTAGTGACCTCAAAACGTGTATTTCCCTTGAAATCTCGAAATCGATGTTTTTCGTGATCACATTACTTTTCACATACACATGGAGAGGGTGAAAATTTTCGAAAAAAATTTTCAAACAAAGTTTTCGAAAAAAAAGGTTACAAAATCAAAAATTTCACAAACAATTTCTAAAAAAATTTTCGAAAAACTATTTTACGTAAATAATTATCAATATAAATATCTAATTTTCGAATAATATTTTTTAGAAAATAAATTTCAAAAAAACATTCTTCAAAGAAATTTCGAGAAAATATTTCCCAAAAAAAATTACAAAAAAAATTAGTGAAAATAAATTTTCGAAAAAACATATGATCAAAAAAAATTTTTCTAAAAATAATTATCGAAAAAAAAATTTCAAAATGTGTGGAAAATTCCCCAAAAAAATTTTTTCTAAAAAAAAATTTGAAAAACATCTTCGAAAAATTTTTCTCTAAAAGTTTTTGAAAAAAGAATTTCGAAAAAAAATTTTCGTAAAATATTTTTAATAAATTTACGAAAAAAAAATTTCGATATTTTTTTTCGAAATTGTTTTTCTAAATTTTTCGTAAATTATTTCTTACAGGTATTTTTTGAAACGAATTTTCGTAAAACCATCCATTTCGAAGATATTTCGTTCATTCATAAATGTCCTGTATACCGCGCGACCACCATGTAGCGGTGAATTCTGTAATCGTGTGCAACATATAATTTACGGCAATATATTTTACGATACGAAATGATAATTTTTTCGAAGAAATTTTTCAAGTATATTTTGTAGAATAATTTTTTTCGGAAAGTGTTTTGGAAAATGTTTCGAATTTTTTTTCGATAATTCTTTTCGAATTTTTTTTACAAAATTTTTTTTCGAAATTTTTTTTCTAATTTATTTTCGTAAATTTTTTTCTAATAATTTTTTTTTCGAAAATTTTTCTACGGAACTTTTTTCAATTTTTTTTCAAAAATTATTTTTAAATTTTTCGTTCCTTGTTCCATATTTTCTTTTCGTAAATTTTTTATAAATTTTTTTTTTTGAATTTTTTTTTTCGAAAATTTTTTTTTTTTAATATTTTTTTCCGAATAATTCTTTTAAAAAAATCTCTCTCAGGAACTTTTTTCAATTTTTTTTTCGAAAATTATTTAGTACATTTTTCGTTATTTTTTCCATATCCTTATTGGTAATCTTCGTGAGGACTAAAGTTGTAGAGAACAATATTTCTTCCAGGTATTCTCTGAAACAAATTTTCGTAGAACCATCCATTTCGGAGATATTTTGCTCGTAAATTTCCTGTATACTGCGCGACCACCATGTAGCGGTTATTTCTGTAAACTTGTTGAAAATGTAATTTGCGGCAGTAAGGACGACTGTATTCTTTTACGATACGAAATGATAATTTTGCCTCATTAATTAAAATTTTTCCTTGATTTTTTTATAGTGAGAAACTATGGTACAGGAATTCTCCATTTACGCTGTTCCAATCTGCGTTGTTTCCCTATAACTTCGTTAAGAAATTGAGGAAAGAATTTTGTTTTATATCACTCCTATCTGATATAATGTTTCAAGTAAAGCATAATAACAAAGCTCTGAGAGTTAAAAGGTTTGGTTTACTCCATTCCGATATACAGTGGGTTCCGCTTATTAGAATCAAGTCAGGAAACCATTATTTGATACAGTTAACAGGCTGATTCGATTATGAGGAGTTTGAGTACTTTAGGCCTGTTAAATAAGAAAATGATAAAATAGAGTTTATACGTATGTACTTTAATTAATTTTAAACACTTACTTTATCCAATATACATATTATGTTGTTTAAAAATAATTTTCCGTCTTTTGAATCAAATTGTCATTAATATGAGACACTGAGTCAATTTCCACCTTGTACATGCGGCTGAACTCCTCTGGCCGTCCTCCTCTCAGCTCGAGGTTTCGTTGAAGAACAGCCAAAGCATGTCTGATTTCTTGAGAGGAAGAGGCTGGTAATGACTGCACTTCTTGGTCTTCTTCCTCTACATCTTCATCAACACTCGATTTGTTACTTAATATTTCAACAACAATGTCATCTTCTGTTTAATACAGGAGCTACAACGATGTCATCATCGACTGAATTCCATCCAGTCAGCTCTTCAACTTCCTCCGCATCATTTTCTGCTTCTGCCAGAAGAAAACCAGCTTTTATGAAGCAGTTAGCAATAGTTGTGGACGTTACTTGCTCCCAAGCCTTCTTCAGCACGTGAATGGCATCTAACACGTTAATCTTTTTGGAAATTTCAGAAGCACTTTTTTCACTATTTTTCTCGTCAATAATTTCAATGATCATTTTTCTCATATATCATCGATAGAGGGTATTAAGTGTTTTTATTATCCCTTGATCGAAAGGTTGAATGATCGATGTCGTATTTGCTGGAAGAAAAACCAGTTGGATGTTGTTCATTGGCACTCTTGGGTGAGCAGTACAATTGTCCAAAAGCAATGCAATCTTCTTTCTTTGAGCCATAAGTTCTTTATCCCACTGCAGTAAAAACTCGGAGAAAATCTGGATTGTCATCCATGCATTTCGATTGTTTTTTTATACAACTGGTAGTGATACACCTCAAAAACAGCGTGAGTTTTTAAATTTTCCTATGACTAGGAGATTCCTTTTATCAGTTCCACTCAAATTACAGGTAACGAGAACTGTTATACGGTCTTTCTGTTTCTTTCCTCTAGAATTGGAAGTGTTTTGAAATGCTAAGGAGGAATCTGGCAACGCTCTGTAATAAAGGCCCATTTCATCTGTTTTATAGATTTCATCCAGTTTGTACTCTTTCAAAAGGTCGGGGAGAACTGACCTTTTCCACTCTTCAGCTGCTGGTTGGTTTGCATCTTGAATCTCTAAAGTACAATTTTTTTTATGAACAATGCTGTTCCTGTCTTATTTTGCTGACAGTTAATGGAAATTTCCATATTCTTAGGAAAAGGAAGGAACTATTCTTCGGGTTAATCCCAAGAAGGCCCTAAACCCCTATAGCCAGCCATTAGCACGTGATTCAATTAACTGAAATAGGTGATTCCAGTAAGAGGAGAATTCTGAGTACTTTGGATACAAAATGGTTTCGGTTTTCCTATTCTGATTCAATAAAGCAGCTGATTCAATTAACCAGTGATTCTATAAAGCAGAACCCACTCTATATCGCGGTTTCTTGAAATGCATCAATCAACGTAAATCCGAGATCACCTGTATTGATAATCACAGCATGAATTCTGTTTCAATTTAAATGCAATGAAATTAAGATAATGATGTGTATAAAACAGTATTTTTAATTTTCAGTAACCCAATGGGTAGAAATACTAAAAAAGAAAGTGAAGATATTCGCAAAAAATTTGAGACTGACTTTATAAACAAGAAGAGTAAGTGTAAATTGTATAAAACGAGCTGTGTCATACCTGGTTACCATTCAGTAAATCTCGTAACATACTTGAAAAGAAAACATCCTGCCGAATTAGAATAGAAGGAAGATGGAAAGAGCAAAAACGTAGTAGAAAAGAACTTCAACAAACTATAACTGATTTATTACTAACAAACCATAGTGTCAGAACCATTTCCTTTAATATGACTCCAGAGAATGTGATAGAAGCTTGCGTTAAATTAGTTACGGTTAATGGTGCACCATTAAAAGCAGTTGAGTGGAGTGGCTTCAGAAAAATACTAGATCCTATTACAGATGCCCTAGGAATCACAACAAACAGGAAAAATATAGGAAACCATGTAACTGACAAAGCAAGATAAGAAATGAGATAAAAGACCAAATTGTTTGTTTCAATTAAGATAGTGCTACTCAATTTGATAGGTCAGTTTTAGGCATCAATATGAGAAAAATGATGATATTGCAATTAAAACATTGGCAGTCCATAACTTACTGAGAAGCATACAGCTGAATATGTATGCAGTGTAATTTTAAAGGTTCTAAAAGAGTATGATATTGATTAAAAACAAGTTTATACATTGACCTGTGATAATGGCAGAAACACGATAAAGGTGGGTGAAATTCTTGGACTAACTCAAGGCAAGGAGAATGAAGATTAAGTAGAAGATGGAGAAAGAAAGAATGCTGATGTTCCATTCTATGATGAAGAATCTGTAGAAAAAGTAATTTTGACAAAAGAGTACTTCTATGTTAACTGTAATTAAATGTGTGGTCCATACACTGCAGTTAGCTATAAACGTTGTAATGTCAAAAAATGAATTGTGCAGAAATTTGATTGATAAAGCTTATAGTTGGAATAAAATTAAGGACCATAACTTTTTTGTCTTCTGAAAGCAAAGAGTATAAAAAAAAACTAATAAAAACATCATAACCAGATAGTGTTCAACGTATTGCATGGTATCCAGATTGATAGAATTAAAAGCATTCTGTAGAGAGATGGAAAAATCACAGAATATATTCATTTAAATGATGATGAATGGCTACAATTGAGGAAATTACGAAGGTATTGAAAATTTTATGATGGAACAGTCCGACTTCAGTCAGAACAACTGACATTGAGTGAAGCTTATGCTGTGTGGTATTCATGCAAATTACAGTTTTCAAAAAATTCATCATTTGCAACAGTATTTTTAAATGGACTCAAAACAAGGGAAAAAATGGCCTTTAATAGAACAATGTTTTCAGCAGTTTATCTAGATCCTATATTTCAAAATTTGCTTACTTCAGAACAAAAGGCAGTGGTCAGAGGCATAGCCAAGGGGGGGGTTCAAACCCCCCCCATGAGAAAATCGAAAAATTATTTGTTATTATTATTTTTTGCCTTTTTTATTACAACTATGACATCCAGTGAAAAAATTGAACTTATTAGCAAAAATAATTAACGAAATAGTAACAAAGAATGCCGTGTAAATATGAGACAAAAACAGTGAGCTGATCATCTATACTTCAAAGTGAAACAAGTGCCGCACTTGAAGCGCGTACAACCTTAGGGGTGAAATTATTACGGAATGCTGATTCTTGCTTTATTTTTGCTATTTATGGATTATTTTTGTCCACTGTACATATTTTTAAAGGTAAAAATGAGAGCAGGGCCGGCGTTAGGGGTGAGGCAACCACCTCAGGCGTCGTTTAGCTTTGGGCGGCATTTTCAGACGCATATTGAGACAAAAATCAATCACCATTGCGGATTTGCGAAAAAGAAAAGGGTGCCCATACAGTGTCATTCACCACTTCATCAACTAAGCGTACATGATTTTGCACTCAGAGCATTAAAAATAAATAATTTGAATTTTTTAAAATATCTCTCTGTGACGTTTAGAGCTAGCCCTTGGACTAAGGATGTTTAGATTAGAGTTTCCTTTCCCTTCTCTGTATCTTTCGTTGGCTTCTGTTTCATGTTCCGCTTAACTAAATTCTTAGCATCTAGCATGCCTTTCTTCGCTTGCTGCATCTTAGTTCCCAGTCAGAATTATGGGATCACCGGACTTGGTCGTATTAGAAGATAACTCTCCAAAAAGTACAAGTCCGCAGGTATCATCTAATGTAGGGCAGCCTGTCCGAGTGTAGTTTTACGGTTACACTTAATTTCTGCAGAGGGGTCCTAAGTGCATCCTTACCACTGTTTCAGCCAGTAACACTGACATCTTCTTCCTAGATCAACTTTACATCTAGGTACGTAATCGCTCATCAATATAATGGCAGAATTTTTATCAGAAAATTGGTATATATGATATTGTATTTTGTAGGAAACAGAGGAATTCTAAAATACTAATAATCATCGTAGAAACGCGGAATTTTAAACATAATATAAATTAAATAATAGTAATTAATTTTCAAATCGAAAAACTACGTAAGGTCCACAATTCATGGTATTCATATAGCTTACAGTATCGTGAACACTATTGAATCTATTGATATGCAATCTTATTCAAAGAAACATCTGAACATTTCTAAACATTTCATCCGCTGGGTGTACCTCTCTAAAACAAATAGGGGAAAAGTTTACCACAGGTCAATTTCAACTGGAAATTTTCAAGAAAATGTTGCGTTTCTGATTTTTTTAAAGAGAGCTCATTATTAATATAGAAGTTATAGTTACAAAATCATTATTCATAAACATTACAGAAGTAATACACAAAAAATTGTTGCATTTTGTTCATTAGAACTGGAGATATGGCGACGGGAGACGGTTTTCTATGCAACTTGAGCGCGAGAATCTTTCCCTTGCATCTCGGACTCACTCTCGGTCAAGAGATAAACATCGTAAATTTCTTTGAGGGGTTTCATTGTGACTGATATAAGATACGTGTGGACAATGGCTCCTTCCTTTTGTGCCGAGATAAGATTCGTCTCAGAATTATATGGGGTTTTTACGTAGACGAGTTCCACATTTCGTTACTTGCATGAAAATATAAATGCAAAAATTAATGTACATTATATGCACTAAATTGTAGAATCCTCTTTTGAAATATATCAAGTTTTTTCAGAATTAAGAAAATTCATTGTGTCTAAAATATATTAATGCCGTTACTGTGCAAAAGGGCGGCATAAAGTACATTCACCTCAGACGGCAATTTTTGACGCGACGGCCCTGAATGGGAGTTATAAAATTTAATGCATCTAGTAACATTATATAGAATTTTATATTTCATATTTTAATAACAATATTTGTAGCGATGAGTTTTTAAACTAAAAATTTAAATGTCTCGGATAAATGACAATGTGACTTATTGTTAGTATTTTCCAGAATCCTTAAGATGAAAATTTACATAAATTAATTTTTATAGCTAAAGTTTATATTTATTACTGACGTTACATCAACCAAGCATACAAGATATTTTATATTTTAATCATACATTATACATTCAAAGGTAATTCGCCTGATCATTTTCAGAAATAATACATAAATGCTAATATAGAAATATGTACTTGCATTATAAAAAGGCGAATTTTGATAACTTGGCCATAGGCACCAATATTCCTAGCTACGTCTTTGTTACTAACGTTGTATAAAATGCAATTATGATAGGAAATGAATGTACAGTAGTCCCTCTCCATTCGCGAGGGTTAGGTTCCTGAAAACCCTCGCAAATGGCAAATTCGCGAATGGTAAGTAATTGGGAATATGGAAAAAATTGGGTTTGGTTCTTAGAGTCCCAATTCCAGCATGTAACTTGCATTTTTGCCCTTCAAAATATAATAATACAATAAGTACTGTGGCATTCTGAATAAACGCCACATTTTATTAAATAGCAAGGAACCAATCTACACACGCTTCGATGACGTTGGCGACATCTCGTTTATTATTTATAAATCCCACGAATTTCATTATATTTTAAGGAAATTTTTAATTTCAGTGAGACAGCACAATTTATTCATTTTTAACAAAAAAATCTATATAGGGATTTATGGAACAAGTGTGTAAATCATTAAATAAAGTACAAATGTTTTGCCTCCGGCGTGCCGCGGCGGTGTAATCCCCCCGTCCGGTACATAGCTCTGAACCTGAACCCCCCCCCCCTTGGTCAAATCCTGGTTACGCCACTGGCAGTGGCAATAACCCATTTACTTTATTTGCAAATATATCTTATAAATCTCTACAGAGTTAACTCAAAAGAAAACAGCTATGAAGAGCAATCGATTTCATCTAAAATTCAACAGATGACTTGTTAGAGCAATACCTAGAAGGACCTGAGAAATTAGAGGGAAAAGATGACATTTCCATTTCATTAAACGATTTTGGAAAAGTTAGGAGAATTTCTATCAAAGAAAATATTTTTCAGTACTGGAAGGGTCAAGATAAAACACTTCAGCGATGAGCAAAAGTTGTTTTAGCCATTCCTGCAACCCAGGTGTCAGTAGAAAGAGTATTCTCTATGCTTAACACATTCCATGCCTCTGATGCACATATGCATCAAGACGGCCATTCCCGGCAGGCCGATGACGCACATGTGCGTCACACCTGTGAGCAGCTTTTCTTTAGTTATGGAACCATAGTTTTTGGCAGACGGTCTTGCCCTTACAGGGGGGCACTCACTCAGTGAAGGTTTTTACCTCATCGGAGCAGCATTGGTTTTTTCTTTTCTGTAATTTTTGTCCCGGTTTTGCTAGTGGCCTTTGAGGGATATTCGAAATGCAATATTTATTTATGATATTTTTATTATATTTTTGCTGCTTTTATATATTTATTTTTAAATAGGCAATCTTTTTTTCCTTTTTTCAAATTTTTTGCATGATTTTCACGATATTTACCACGAATTGAATTTCGACTTTTATTTCGCCAAACCTTCGAGAGAGCATTCCATTGACGAGTTAATGGTCTTGTGCCGTGGATGATTACATTTCCAGCAATATTTGAAGGGAAAATCATAAGTATGGGGTAAAATTTTATATGATAATGGAACCTAGAAGACTTGTGCAAATATTTGTATACTCCGGTAAAGATGACCATGATCTGGGAGGTAAAGGCCATGTAAATAAAGTTGTCCATGCCTTGCTTCAAGAGGTCATTCAGTGTTTATGGACATTTACTATAATAGCATAGATCTGGCAGAACAGTTGCTAGAGAGAAAAACCTATTGCACAGGCACGCTGAGGAGGAATAGAAAAAATAACCTACCTGAAGTTATGACCGCAAAGTTGAAGAAAAGGCAAATTATTGAGCAACATAATAAAAAATGCGTGTACTGAATTGGAAAGATAAAAGGGACGTACTTATGATCTCCACAGAATTCTATGGGAAAATGTTTGAAGTGACCAACAGAATGGGAGTGAAAAAGCTGAAGCCAACTGTTGTTGAAAAATACAATAAACTAGCGGAATTGATAAGCATAACCAGATGATGGCCTACTATCCCCGTGAAAGGAAAACCCTGAGATGGTACAAAAAGCTTGGTAGCCATGTCTTCCAAATGATGTTGCTGAATGCATTTATTTGTACAATATGTTTAGCAAAAAGTCCAAGATGGATTTTTATAGCTTCTGGGAGGCAGTGATTAGTGATTTGATAAAAGTGACAAGGTTTGAGCAAACACAAAAAAGCTGATCATTTTCCAAAATCATTCCAAATAAATGAGAAGGTTTTACGAAGGCGGTGTTCAATAAGTCTTGGTAAAAAAAATATGTTGTGTATAGATCATGATTTTCTCCATACAGAGCTATGAATATGATTGCTCTCGAAATCAGCATCCTCAAGAATAGTAATCGGAAATTACACTTGTGAATAATTTTAAAACATTTTCAAAAGTCATTATATTAAAAATATCAGTAAGTAATGAACATTGAAAGCTGTTTCTATGAATAACAAAATATAGGTGCGCAATTAAAATTATCTTTGGCAGCGTACGCAACGCTATCAACAATTAGAAAATTTGGTGATAGCAACGGAAACAATGGTATCAATTGGCGACGTATTTAGCATAATATTAGAAGAAAAATCAAAATAACTCCTAAAATATCAGTTTTGTGATAGAATGTTAGAAACAAAAGCTGTAGAAAATTACATTGTCTACGACTTTTATTAAATCAAATATTTTCATAAATTGAGATTTAAAGGAGATATTTGGAAAAAAGAAAAATAACAAGAATCAACCTCCACTTCCGGTTCAGCAATTTCAGCCAAAATGTTTTCAGATCATTTGCTAATACAAATCTTAATTGTAACGCTTTGTGCTTATCTTATTATTAGTTTATGAGTTAGAGCGCCAACAAGATTCTATCACATACACACCAACATCATGGCGAAAATAGTGAAAACGTACTCTCAGGGGGCCTCTCATAACGAGTATTTCCTTTGAAATGTCTAATTCGATATTCTTCCGGAGTACAATATATACTCCAATACTATGTATGAAGAAAATAAAAAGTGTCAGCAAAGTATAAGTGAGCTATTTCTGCAACCGAAAACATTGTGGTCATACCTCAGGTGCCGCTGACGCACATGTGCATCAACAATTAATATCGTAATATTTTTTTGTTATATTCTTAATTTTGATGAAACAACTACATTTTTGTTGTTTTGATAAGATTTCTAATAAGAATTCCTAAAATGTAAATTTGGCTCCTAGGGAAAGATCAACAGTATCTCAAAGGCAGCAAATGTGTTAAGCGGATATTATATGAAAAAAGAACTAATTTGGAATCAGAATTATTAGAAGATATTTGTTTATTACAATGGACAAAATCGTAAAATAGCATAAATATAATTTTTTAAATATTAGTATTAAGTATTTAATACTTCGTTGTATTTTTGTTCGACTATTTCAATCCACCAAACAGTTAATTACTTCATTTCTAATAGTATATTTAAGTAAAAATTCTTACGTGTTTATTCCGTGTTTATCATTGTCAATAAAAATTATGCAATTTGTTTGAAATTTATTTTCATGAAGCGGATTAATAAGGAGATGGTGAGTTATCCAAACGTAGACGTCATGCTGATGAGAGGAGAAAATGAAATTTGGCATGTTGGTAGTTAGATGTCTGCAGATCCACTATCAACGATGCAATCCTAAAATTATAATTATACTTATTTATTTTGACACTTGATGTTTTAACTAAGTTGTTCATGTGGTAAACTGGATATGGATAGTTCACTTGTGTCATCTCAGTTGTTGCCGAATATCATTTCCAAAGGAATAAAAAAATTTTCTTTTGTCCTTAATGTTGCAGAAAATATGTAAAGTTTCTTCAATCAGAAATCTTATTTTTTAAACTGGTCTTCAATTTAATTCGGTTACAATTTGAAAGAATTTTGATGCAGGTTGCAAACATCAAGAATATAAAAAACATTATATGAAAGGGTCATTAACTCAATTTCATTACTTTGCACTAACATTGTAATGTTATAACGTTAAACGTAATGAAAAACGAAATTAAAAACTGAGTGTAACAAAAAACATAACAATAAACAATATTTTTTTGGTTGTAACGAAAAACGTAACGAAATGTTTTTTTTCATTTGCCATCACTGGTTATAGCGAATTCTGCTCATGAAAATCGAATTATGTTCCCTATTTTGTCGATCACATAAGCAATTCCAAATAAATCAAGTTCGCATATAAAGAGGGCCTACTTTATCTATTTTCATAAAAGAATACAGGACAAAGTGCATCCCGTAATGATTTCACCCAGGACACGGGACATTTGAGGAAAAATCGGCCAAAATTAGGGACATGTGGTCACCCTACCAGGGACCCTTTTTTCTTTGTTCACACACACAACCACAAAAACACACGAGTACAGTGGACCCCTGCTATACGATGGGTTAGGAATGCGATAAAATCACTTTACAATTTACGTTCATAAGGACATTAAGGTTCACAATATAATTGATGATTCACGTTATGATAGCCTTCTGATCGCGTTCCATTGGCTAAACGCAGGTACTCAGCCTCAGGCCCGTATTTTAAGTCGCCACTCACAAAAAGTGACATTCATATGTTTACTAACTTGTAATTACAATATACTAAACATATGAATGTCACTTTTTGAGTGTGAATGGCGACTTAAAATACGGGCCTTACTCTTTGCGCATCACTCGCCGGAAGTGGTTGTTTGCTAATTCGCAGCAATTACAGTGACTTACCTAATTAAATCTATTATTTACATTATTATTGTAAATTATAATTACAATTAGAATAGCCATGGCCTCTAAAGTGCATAGTAAGCAGAAGATTACTACTATTAAAATCAAACAAGAAATTGTGAGAAAACATGATGAAGGTGCCCAAATTAGTGCAATGGTGCGTGAATATGGTTATCCACAGTCTACCATATCCACCATAGTAACACAAGAAGATATCTTTAAGTCAATTAAAGTTACCAATAAATCCAATACATTGCAAAAAGGCAGAGACTTGATTGCTGAGATGGAAAGACTCTAGTTACTGTGGATTAGAGAGAAGGAGATGAAGGGCGATACACTTCCTGGACAATACATCTGTGAAAAAGTCAAGCAAATCTTCGACTATTTAAAAGCAAAATCACCCTCAACCAGTGATTCTCGTTATGATGATTTTAAAGCCAGCAAAGGTTGGTTCGACTGCTTTAGGAAACGAGCTGAAAACCTGCCAGTGCTAATAAGGAAGCAGCTGAAACTTTTAAGGTGGAGTTTGGTGAGTATATTGAGAATTAAGGTTATAGCCCTCAACAAGTGTTCAACGTTGATGGAAGCGAATAGTAATACAAGTTTCAAGTTTGCTATCTTTAATAGGTATCACAATCATGTTTAATCAAATATATATTCCCTGGAATGAATTACCAGCAATCAGTGTACTATTGGGTTAACATTACAATATTTTCATAATACGATGGAGTCTGTAGAACGAATTGATATCGTAAAGTGGGGGTCTGCTGTACTTCCTTTCCAAAAAATTGCCTAAATACGTATTTCAGAATCAATGATTCCATCGTCAGTAGACCGATCAGTGACGAAGAATAACAAGTCGGGGAGAGTATACAGTAATACGTCGATTTACGATGCTTCTATTTACGCCGATTCACTTTTATGCCGGTTGCAAAATCAACCCCCAAAAAATTTTAATTTTGAAAAAAATCTAGAAAAATCAGAAAAAAATGTATTAAAGTTATCTTGCAGCATGAAGCAGTTTCGGACATTGTTGCATTCAATTGGAATGCAGAGTGCAGTTGTTTTATCACTTGAGTGGAGAGGAAGTGGATTGCTACAATGTACATTAGAGGTCTGCACGGGCCAAAATCTTCTGCTTGATTAAAACATTTTCAGGTGATGACGAATTTAAATCTCGAAAAAATTCCTGGGTTCGACTCCAAGGAAGGCATTTCCATTTTACATCAGTTAACATGTAAAACGCGATTTTTTTACATGCAGGCTTTTATCGTTTTGGAAATTAAAATTAGAAGTAATTAACCTACAACCTTCGGGTATGAACCATTTTGAAGAAAAAAATATAGTTTCTTATTCCGTTCATCTTTATTTGCCCACATTTCGAAATCTCCCATGTTAAACGTGTAATTTACTTATTTTCCTTTCTTTTGCAATACATTTATTAAATTTAATAAATTTGTAGTTATTTTGTATTTTCCGTTCTTTTGCGATAAATTTATATTTATTAAATTACGAGTCCTTTTGTATATTTGAGACTGTCTGCCTAATTTAGCGGCATGGACATTGGTAGAATAATTTAGCGTGCTAAAATACAGAATTACCGAATTTTATTGGTTACACAGCAAAAGTGAATGAAATCCTCATCCCCGTGCAAG
Source organism: Uropetala carovei (assembly GCA_036926305.1). Taxonomy (NCBI): domain Eukaryota; kingdom Metazoa; phylum Arthropoda; class Insecta; order Odonata; family Petaluridae; genus Uropetala; species Uropetala carovei. Next base: position 479,885 of record JAXCHB010000290.1, read on the forward strand.
AATGATGGAAGCTAAACGATAAATTTTTCTTTTTGTTTCGCAACATTAGACATTTACAGTATTCACTCACTTTTTGTCGAGAAATTTATGGCACAAATGTTCTGAAAAACGCAAGATTACGCAGGTGTCTCTCCTAATCCAAGACATCATTGCTGCCGTTTTTCAAAAAGAGGGAACCTGAACTCAGAAAAGCTATTGAGCCAGATGAGCCGCTGCCCCAGAATGCCACTGTCGAAGAACATCAACATAGGGGCCAGACAGTGGCGTTGTCGCTCCAGCAGTGGCTCTGAAGGACCAAAGTGAAATTTTTATTTTATTATTGCTGTTTTATTATTATTATTTACTGTACTGTAGTTGATTACTTGCATAAAAAATATTAATATTTCATTTTCAGCATTTAAATTACCAAAAAGTACTTTTAGCGGTCACTATTCGTATTCTAGGAACCTATCTCATTTAAATACATTATAATTTTACCTCAATTTGCGCCGCTTCACTTTGCAACAGTGCCCCCTTGGAACCTAAACCCAGCGTAAAGTGAGGTATTACTGTATATGAGAGTATTTTTCTTTCTAAAAAATATTTGTATGGTTATTAGGCAGGGCTCGGAACTGGTTAAAAAACCGCTAACTGTAATTATTTCCATTTTTTTGTAAGATTTTAACCAAAGCTGAAACTGTTATAATTTAAGTCATAAAAACCGTTAATTGTTAAAAACGGGGCTCAAAACCGGTTTAAAATAATTTGGGTAAAACCTAATATTGTTTTATTTAATTTTTTGCTATTTAATAATTTAATCTAACATATGGTTTTAGACCAATTAATTTTAAACCAATTCATGTAGACCGACATTGTTCTACGTTACTTAAACCAGTCCAGTTAGCAGACAACGTGTAAAAATTCTTAACTGCCGCTTTCTCCCGTAGCTGTGTCGGAGGCTTAATTATATAATTAGCCTCCATCTTTACATATAGTAAGACCATTTCTTTGCGAAGCAAGGTTTTATTCAGCAGAAAACTAAAGATATATTCCTTCAGGAGAATAGTAGGGTCACTCAATATGACCGAACGGTTACGCCCACCCAGCTTCACTTTCACTTGGGTTCCAGCATAGGCAGAGTCATCTGTGGTCAGGGCCCGCCTGAGGTACTGGCAAACCAAGCAGCTGCCAAAATCTTGGGGGCACTATTCCAACCATCTATCTACACATTACTTGCAAGTGAATAAATACTGGCTACCGATTTATATCGCCGAACAGGCTGGAATCTTTGTGGCATTCATTCTGTTTTGTTCTTTATCTTTAATATTTACAGAGCGATGAATAAATTAACATGTACTTCGTAATTATCTCTACAAACATTTACGGAGGGGGGCGCTAGAGTGCTATCTCGCCTGGGGCACCAAAATTCCTCGGGCTGCCCCTGTCTGTGGTATATTACTAACTATGTATCGCAAAAGCTTTTGCTTTATTTGTGCATCCCATTTGCACTCCTATAAATTGTTCTTTTAGCTTAAAAATTTTGTCCTAAGTGATTTAGCTTATTTTGTAGTAGCTTTTACATTATACTCATACGAATAACATCAAAGAAGACAGTAGACCAAAGTAAGTTGGACATGTAAGCACCAAGTCTTTCATACATCCCCATTACCCACGTATATCCACTTTGAATTATCTAAGGACTTTCAATTGCATCTCTCTCCCACTTTTAGTTGCCAATTGTCATTGGGGTAAACACAGTACTCTCTCTGAACACGAGGGCCATTGTGAATACTGAATACTCTTAATACTATGACCTAGAAACATAATACAATAAATACATTACAAAAAGGTAATTTGTGACATATCCTTATAATTTTCAATAATATTCATTATAATAATTATAATTTGTTATTATCAGTGGTGAGCTGTAGCCTGTCCACACCGGTTCACGAGAACCAGTTGTTAAATTTTGAAATAGTTTTAGAACCGGTTGTTAAAAGTTGTTACGGAAACTAACGTTATAAAATTTTCTCATCTTAATCTTAACGAATGATAGAAGAAAGATAGATCGTTAGATAGATCGATTATAGAAATATCTCGATTACTAATCATTCAGTTATGCTCAGTTGGCTAACGCTTGTTGTTTGTTATAGCATTAATCACTGCGACATGAGCAGTGATTAATGCAGTGCAGTGATGTGAGTCACATCACATAACAGTGTTTTTAGTTCTACGTAATTACACAATTCAACAAGACCAGTCGTAGTTGGTCTGTTTGATTCTAGTAAATTGCGGTTGATTTTTTGGTATATAATGCTACCTGGACTGGTGTTCGAAGATTAAAGTGTTCTATTCAATATTATTTACCCTCCAAAATGATGCGCCAGAAAAACATTCTTGATAGGTTTTCCAATAAAAGTGTAAAACATTAGTTAGCAAATTAGTGTTGATCCAGTTTCATGCATAATACTTTATGGTGTGCAAGAATGAAGCAAAAAGAAAGCTATCATATAGGTAAATAAAATAGAATGCGTGTTTGTGTGTTAACGCTGTAACTCCAAAACCAATAAACCTAGAAAGCTGAAACTTGGCATACATACTAACAGCACCCTGGGGGTGTGCACCTCGGGCTTATTTTTTTAATTTTTGGCTTGGAACAGCACCAGAAGACAAATTTTTCGATAAATTTACACGGGATTTTCGATTTTTCAGTGTAACGTTTTCTTCCTTCGTTCATCAAAATACATAAATATGGACCGATTTTCTTTATTTTTGCTTTATTCGACGGCTAAAACTCTATACTATTCTTGCAATGTTTACATGTTACACTGTCGAAGTTTTCAGAAATAGGCATTATTTTTCGAAATTTTGCAGATTTTTCGTACTCATTCTGGGCATTACCAAGGCTACCATCATTGTTGTCTCCAATTCAATTAGTGTCAATTAAACATTCTAATTGATGAAAGAAAAGCATCGTTCGCATCAAACTTTTGTTTAAGCATAGAAATTAATGACGCATAGCAACATAAATATTTAAAGATAATTATACTGTTGACTGCGTCTGGGAAGCATTTCTAACGATTTAGTCAAGGCATTTCATCATTAGTTTTATGCTGGAATCTTACCTTTTTGTAAGTAAAACTATTATATTATACATCTGTAATGTTTACTAATGCAAATAGGCTCATGCATAAATTTAAAATTAGATGAGAATAAGGATGTACGTTTTTTTAATACTGAAAGTTACATAGTTGTTTTCTCTTCGTAGCTACATTTATGCAGATTAATATAAATAAAAGAAAATGTTTGTTTGTGTGTCAATGCTGTAACTCCAAAACCAATAAACCTAGAAAGCTGAAATTTGGCATGTGTACTTAGGGAAACCTGAATATTGCACCATGGGCTTATTTTTGCCTTGGAAGGGGGGGGGGGTAAAAAAATTAAATAAACGGTCATAAAAACTAAAGAACTGAATCTTCGCATAGGGAACAAGTGCAGCATATTTTTCATTTCCATTTTAAAATTACTTAGAATCATCGTACGAAACTGGGACTTGGACGAAAGAATGCTTAAAAGAACAAAAATTCATTTTCTTCTTGTCGTTTTTTAAACTCTCTCCATAAATTAGTTTTGGCCCCAAAAGAAAAAAAAACGAGCCATATTGTAGATCCTGAAGCCCTATACAAATAACAATTATAGATGTTTCAAAAATTAATTACTATAAAAATAATAAAAATTAATTAATATAGATTTTTGTGTTTTTTTAATTAGATCATTTTTACACTGTTCTGAATCTCGGGCAACACCGGGTAAACTATCGCTAGTATGGAATAAAAAAGGCTTATCTCTAAGCTATATGGAATAAAAAAGGCTTATCTCCAATTCAATTAAAATTTTTAATTCAATGTATTTCACTCATTTAATAAGAATTTTTCAATATATTTTTTTATTGAATTCCATTAACGATATGATTAAAATTCCTTTTTTGTTTCTAAATGATAACAATAACTTTAATTTCAAAAGGAAAACAGCCTTCATTAGTCTTTGCATGGAATTCTTGTTGTCTTTCAAAAATAAAAGTTTATACATAAGAGAACCGGTTGCTAAATTTTTGCTAGCTCTCATATGATATGAGAGAACCGGTTGTTAAAATTTTGGCAGCTCACCACTGGCTATTATCATAGGTAGTGATGGGTCACATGAAAACGAATCCAGTGGAAATATATTTTAAATATTTTGAAGAAACTGATGAATGTGCAGTACCTGGTTTTACAAAGAAACTTAAAGGAAAACGTGCAGCTAATTTGGAAAGACGCCCAAGAAGTAAACATCCAGATGAATTTTCTTATTTACAAACTATAAAAATCTGATGTGGCCAACACATGACTTTCTCCATAATTGGGGTATAGATATTTAAATTATTATGAATAGCATTATACGGCAAAATTATTATTTTGTATTGTAAAAGAACACAGTCGCCGTTATTGCCGTAAATTAGGTATATTTTGAATACCTACGTTTACAGAATTCACTGTTAAATGGTGGTGGTGCTGTATACTGGAAATTACGAAAAAGTTAAATATCTCCGAAATGGATGGTTCTACGAAAATTTTTTTCAAACAAAACTTGGAAGAAATATTATTCTCTTCAACTTTGCTCCTTACGAATATTAACAATAACAACATTTTTAGGCGATATTTGATGGAAACCGAAAAAACCGATTATTTATAAATACCGTATATACTCGTGCATATGCCGACTCCATGTCTAGTACAACCCCTGATTTTTTGGTGAACAAACCTGATTTTTTCATATATCTCGTTTATAGTACGACCGCAGTTTTCCACCAGGGTCGATATATTTCGTTTCAATAGCTCGATGGTTACGAGCGAGATATATCGAACGACCTTGATTTTCTACACCACCATAGAATAAATAGACCGTAAATGTCGTAAATAGTATTTCCTGCGAGAACACTAAAATTCGGATAAGTATCTTAATCCTAAAACATTTAATAAAAAGTGATATGAATCATGATTACACAAGATGAAATAAAATCGTTTCAATTCTAGTACGTCTGGATTACGTTCCGCGTACGTAATGGTTCCACTCGCTCATCTATTTAATAGGTAGGGATAACGGATAAAAAGAAATTACTTTGTTATATTCCACAGTCTTTATTGTTTCTTCAATCACACACCGACCGGTTTCCACTACAAAATCATTCTAATGGTGTTACTAACCGACGTAACACCTTTAGAATGACTTTGTAGTGGAAACCGATCGGTGTGCGATTGAAGAAACAATAAAGACTGTTGAATATTACAAAATAATTTCTTTTTTCCAAGATGTCGAAATTCCATAAACTTACGCCGTCTACGATACTTTTAATCCAACTCGTTCCAAACCATCCCTTGTAAAAAGACGCAAACAAAGATGTACATACATAAAATTCAAGAAAGGAAGTGCCCGTAAATCGTCACTTATATCAAGTATTTGTGAATTTGAAGCTGTATATATGAAAAATATTCTACTCTTCACGAAGCAACATAACAACGATAAAGGACCCCAATGTTAAAGTTAGCCTACAATTAGAATGCGTGCGGGTGGCATAACTTCACCGAAAATGCCCGTGAAGATACATGAATTTTAAATCCTCAAATGCATTACTCGTGTATAGTACGATCCCCAATTTTTGCAATAAAAATTTGGTCGTAAAAACTCGTACTATACACGAGTATATACGGTAATTCCTAAACAATAACTGCTACGGAAAATACTTTCAAATGAAAGTTGTAGGAAATTACATTCTCTATAACAACTGTTTAGAATTCTACATACAATAATAATGTTTTAATGGAGATATTTCATCAAAACCAAATCGAGTTTCAAATAAACCTCGCCTTCTGATTAACCGTTATTGTCCAAAAACTAATCAGCTCTTCAGACTCATACCAAAGTGTTACATATGTAATTTGGTGATAATACGAGAGGTACTTTTTGAGTTACAGCGCCCACAATCACATACATCCACACACACAAACACATACATCATTCCGAAAATAGTCTGTGTTCTAGGGACCTCAAAACGTGTATTTCCGTTGAAATCTCGAAGTCGATTTTTTTTGTGATCACAACAGTAAAAAATCTGATGTGGCCAACATGACTTTCTCCATAATTGGGGTATAGATATTTAAATTCTTTTTATGAATAGCATTATAAGGCAAAATTATTATTTCGTATTGTTAAGGTATACAGTCGTCCTTATTGCCGTAAATTACGTAAATTTTGAATATGTTTACATAATCCACCGCTACATGGTGGTGCCGCTGTATACTGCAAATTAAGAAAAAGCAAAATATCTCCGAAATGGATGGTTCTATGTAAATTTGTCTCAAACAAAACTTGGAAGAAATATTATTCTCTATAACTTTGGTCCTCACAAAGATTACCAATAACGACGTTTTTAAGGATATATTTTACGGAAACCGAAAAAACCGATTATCTATAAATAATTCTTAAACAATAACCGCTATGGAAAATTGTTTCAAATGAAAGTTGTAGAAAATTACATTATCTATGACCTTTGTGTGTATATACACACACACACACACACACACACACACACACATATACATATATATACACACATATATATATATATAACACTTTGTTATTAGCATGAGGAGCAGAGTAGTTCTTAGACAATACCGGTATTGTCTAAGAACTACTCAGCTCCTCATGCTCATAACAAAGTGTTATATTTGAAATTTGGTAATGATATGGCAAGTACTTTTATAGTTAGAACCCACACAATCACATACAAACACATCATTCCGAAAATAGTCTAAACGTGTTCTCTGGACCTCAAAACGTGTATTTCCGTTGAAATTCCGTAGTCGATTTTTTTCATGAAAATAATACTATCTCTATATTACGTATATGGAGAAAGTAAAAATAATGAAAGCATACAGTCGATTTTATTGTGTTATTTTAATGGGAGATGTAAATGCCTTCCATTGGAATTGAACCCAGCACTTTTCTCGAGATTTTTTTCGTCACCACTTTATCATATGCGAATCGAGCATTCTTGCCAAATTTAGAGTTTCTATCTCTATTTTCTCTCGAGTTATCGATAGAGGGGTTGGTTAGCAATGTTATGGTTGCAGGTTTGAAACCTGCCGAGGTCATGTCAAAATAAAAATATCATTATTCTCATTTTTTCTAGCAAGCGGGTTTAGCATTACATCCAACAAACAAACCAACCAACAGATCCCGGAAAATATCTATAGAAGTTTTGAGCTATATAAGCATAGGGGCATTCGGTATATGTTTGGTGCAGTAGAGCAGGGCCCCTCAAACCGGCGCCCTTCATAGAATTCTTTGGCGCCCGCTACTAAGGCTATGGCAAGTCATTTACTGAGGAGGTGCATAAGATACGATCGGATAAAATTTTATACAGATTTCGTTTTTAAGCTGAGTCTGTGGTAATTCGCTACAAAGTAGCTAATTATATCCCATAGGAAAGCTCAATATTTAACATTGTTAAGAGAGGAAAGAAGCAATGTAACATTTTACGTTCAACATTTCATTGTTACACGATATGTACTGTGTTGAGTCTCCTACTCCCGCCTCGTACATCGGAATGACACTCCCCAGTTGGTAGCACGCGGTCGCAAAGTTAGTGAAAACACGAAGTTTTGGGAAAAGGAGAATCTTGTTCACTAATATTATACTGCAAAGACAATAAATTAACCTAATCTCATCTAGAAATAATTGGTAAATATAGTTATGATATATGCTTTTGAATTTTAACTATGAATTCCTTCCGCTTTCTTTTTTGTAGTTTACTTTTTTTTAATTTAACAATTTTTGAGAATTTCATTTCATTTTTTATTTTAAATTAGGGTTTAAGATCATGGCAAAGAGGAAAAGAACGTATTTCTTCAACTCCGACTGGGAGGAGCAATTTTTCTTCATAGATTATAAACGGCAAGTCTGTGTGCTTATTGTGCTCTGGGAGTGTGGCAGCACCAAAGAAAAGTAATATTGAAAGACATTTTTTGAGCCTTCATACAAATTGACAATAATGAATTTCCTGTTAATTTATCAGTTCGAAAGAAAAAAATTACAAGAACTGAAACAATTTATCCGTACAACAAGCTCTTCTCGTAAAACCTTGTGCAGAGTCTAAAAATATAACTATTGCGTCATTCAAAATTGCCCATGTGTTAGCTAAACGAAAGAAGCCATTCCAAGATGGCGAAATAGTCAAAGAAGCAAAGCTTTTCAATTAGTTTAAGAACAAAAGTGAAATAACTGCATCCATCAGCAAAATCCCCCTTTCGAGCTGAACTATTTCGAGGACAGTAGAAAACATTGCCAGAAATATAGAATCGCTGTTGATTCAGGATTTAGAACTATGTGAATGTTTTTTGCTGCAACTAGATTTATCCACTGATGTTACTGATATCGATCAGTTGCAATTGTTGTAAAAATGGCTTTTCAGGATTTCACCGTAAAGGAAGAATTCCTGAAAATACACCCTCTTCCTAGGCAAACGAGAGGAGAAGATATTTTCGGTGTTTTTAATAGTTACATTCAGAAAAATAATATCCCTGTTCAAAAGTTAGTGGCAATTACAACCGATGGAGTTGCCTCAATGGTTGAACGTAACAACGGTTTTCTTGCTTTGTGTCGCAAAGAGAATTCATTCCCGAAGTTTTTGTCGTATCATTGTATCATTCATCAAGAAGCACTGTGTGCAAAAGCGTTGAAATTTCAGCATGTAATTACTACTGTAACAAAAATTACAAATTCCGTCAGATCGTCGGCTACAAGCCATCGTTTATTTCAATCATTTTTAAGTGATAAAGGTGCTGTTTACAGAGATGTCTTGTTATCTATATCTATATCTATATCTATAGTTCACCCTGCAAGCCACCACAATGGTGTGTGGCAGGGGGTGCAATAGCACCAAGGTAAAGCGCATAATAATGTATAGTATCATTCTACGTCGGCTGATTTCCTTTCGTAACTTCTGTTCTGCTCAGCTATCGTTCTAGGGAAAAACGAGCCTTTATACCTCTCAGTCCTACAGGCTATCTCTCTTATTTTACGAGGATGGTCCGTTCTACCAATATAAGTTGGCGCTCTTATTATTTCTTCGACATCGCTGGAGAATATATGCGTTCTAAATCTTTCGAGAAGTTTTAACCTAGAGCGTGATCGGCGTTCAGCTAGTGATTCCCATCCTAAGTCCTGTATCAAGGCTGTAACACTATTGTTTCTATCGTAACAATTTTTGACGAATCTAGCGGCTTTTCGCTGCACTCTTTCTAACTCTGAGATTGATCCTTTCACGTACGGATCCCATATGCTCGACGCGTACTCTAATAGCGGTCTTACTAACGAGAAGTAACATGTCTCTTTGACTTTTTCCTCACTTTTACCTACTATGCGTTTGATGAATCCTAGTTTCTGTTTAGCCTTCCCGCATATATTTCGTATGTGCATATCCCACGAGAGGTTGCTTGTTAAAGTAACGCCTAAGTATTTGACGGAATCGGCTAGTTTTAGCTGGACGCCTTCAACAGTGTAATTCGTCGTGTCAATGTTTTTGTTTCCCCAGAATCTCATAAAGGAACACTTTCCTAAGTTCAATTCTAACTGCCACTCTTTACACCACTCGAGAATTGCATTTAAGTCGTCAGAAAGTAATAATTGGTCATTAGGACTGTTAATCTCTCTGTAAACTACTGTATCATCCGCGAATAACTTGATTTTACTTTTAATAACCTTATCTAAGTCGTTTATGTATAAAAGGAATAGTAGGGGGCCGATTACACTTCCCTGTGGAACGCCTGAGGCTACGCTGACTGAATCTGATTTAAATCCATCTATAACTACTATTTGTTCACGCTCATTAAGAAAGTCCCTGATCCACTCGATTATCTTTCGATTTATTCCACAGTCATTTAATTTCTTCACTAACTTACTGTGCGGGACTTTATCGAAAGCCTTCTTGAAGTCGAGGAAAACAGCATCTAACTGAGTCTTACGGTCTCCTGATCTTAGTATATCGTGAACGAACAGAGCAAGCTGTGTTTCACAAGATCTCGTCTTCCTGAAGCCATGCTGATATTTACTTAGCAAGTTCTGACTATCTAAGAAGTCCATCACGGAGCTAGCGATAATGTGCTCGAGAACCTTGCAAGATAGGGAGGTAAGCGAAATTGGCCTGTAATTTTCTCTGTCGTCTTTTTTCCCACCTTTGTGTAACGGCGTTATAAAGGCTAATTTCCATTCCTTAGGTACAACGCCATGACTAAGTGACTTATTGAAAACTATTTCGAGATAAGGTGCTATTTCCAGTGCTAACTCTTTGAATACTCTAGCTGGTATCTCTTCTGGACCCGGAGATTTATTTGACTTGATATTTTTAAGCTGTTGAGCTATCCCTTTCGCTAATATGACTATATCGTTCATTTTTTCCTTGCCTGGTTCGGGCGCCACGACCTTCGCTCTCACGTCTTCGGTAGTAAATACGCTCTGAAAAAATAAGTTTAACAAATTTCCTTTATCTGTGCTATCGCTAACTACCTCTCCTTGGTCGTTTATTAACGGGGGTACGGTTGGGCGTCGACCTTGAACTTCTCTAACATATGACCAAAAGCATTTGGGATTTTCACTTAGATGTTCACTAAGAGTCTTTTTCTTGAAGTCTGTTAGTGCTTTGCGCATAAGCTTTTTGGTCTTAGTCCGACAATCTCTGTACTTAAGTGAAATTGAAATTACTTTGCACACGGATGTGAGGTGGCTCAGCAGAGGAAATTTTCTTGGCCTCATAAGTGAGATTAAGGAATTCTTAGGGCCAAAAAAAGAAATGTATCCTGAATTAGAGAATAACCTTTGGTTACTAGATCCAGCTTTTTTGACCGATGTAACCGAAAAATTGAATGTGCCAAATTTAGAATTACAGGGCAAAAATCGTAAGCTTGTTGAAATGATTAGCTCAGTAAATGGATTTAAAAGTAAATTAAATTTATGGAAAACTCATATAGCTAGAAATTCGTTGGTATATTTCCCCAATTTGAATTTAATCGTAGAAAGTATACAAGAGGAATTTGATCCTAGTCCTTTCGTCTGTTATATTGAAAACCTCCTAAAAGAATTTAATAATAGATTTAGTGAGTGCTGTGTTTTGGAACCATTCGTTACATTCGTGTTGAATCCATTCATGCCTATTAACGTCACTGAGTTTGCTTTGCTATCAGTTAAGTATTTAAAAGTGTAAAAATTGAAGAAATTGGAAATCACTGTCTTTCAAAACGATATATCCTTAAAAGCTCATTTTAATAAGGAAAACTTTTAGAATCTTGTTGATAAGGTTAAATATCCAGTGCTACGGAGCATTGTTATAAAAATTTACTCTTGTTTCGGATCGACGTATTTATGCGAAACGGTGTGTTCTACCGTGAGCCATATTAAATCTAAGCTTCCGTCAGGTTTGACTGATGAACATCTTGACGATTGCCTACGGGCAGCCTGTTCAAGCTAAATTCCCGATTACAACAAGCTAGCCGAAGAAGTACAAATTCAATTTTCTCATTAAAATATCAAGATTGTCATTAATTATTATTCATAAATTTTGTATTTAAATCAATATATTTATCTGTTTGAAAACAAAGAATCTAACCCATTTCTTTTAGTTTTATTTTTCTATGTACCACCTATTGGCACCCGCAATACTTCTATAAATTCACAAATGCGCCCTCAAGGTTGAAAATGTTGAAGGCCCCTGCAGTAGAGTATATATCGCTTGGCAAAAGAGCGTGGGGAGTTTGATACATCTAGGGAGGAATATGTTATAGCGGGAGTCAATGCAAATTGGGTGGCATAAATCAGGGGGTAATTTCGTGTTTTGGGTGGTCTATATCGAAGGGGCAATCAAGTGATTGATGGTCGTATATATATTAGGCCCTAATAATTAGGGATTTGTTGTGCAAGTTGGGTGGCATATATTCCAGCTGATTTTTGATGCGTTTTTGGTGGCACACACACACGCACTCCCTCACACACACAACCACACACACACAACCACACACACACAACCACACACACACAACCACACACACACAACCACACACACACAACCACACACACAACCACACACACAACCACACACACAACCACACACACACACAACCGCACACACACACAACCTCCACACATACAACCTCTCACACACACACAACCTCACACACACCACCCAAACGTCATCTCATTCACCCAACACACTGTTTTCTCTCACGCATTTACAGGCAGTTGTTTTCGCTCATTCACTCACTCACGCATACCTCCCTTCACGTACTTCTTCGTACGTGCTGGGACATCAAAAGAAATTTTCTCATTCTATTGTTACCGTAATATACTCAGGCTATCTTAACCCATCGATACGGCTAAAGCGACCACGTAAATTAACCTAATACATCTCTGAATATTCCATTTAATCTTCTTCTACATACTTCTCAATCTACGATGTAGCAGCGAAATTATATGGACCATGTTTTCATCATTTTATAATTCCTTTATATCAACCTACAAATCATTCATTGCATTATTTATCCTCTTCTCTGGTCACATTAACAGGTTTAACATGCTCCCACGGCGGTGAGCTCTTATGGGCGCCAAATTTCAAACCCTCATTCACTTGCGTGTTTCGGATACCGTTGTCGTCGCCTGGTTGATGTAGGATGGGCTTGGTTGGGCAAATCGCAAAATTCGAAGCACGATGCGTACAGGATCCCTCATGTAATTACACATACCTCATATGATGGAAAGGTATTAAAAACGTAAAAACAATGTATCGCAGGAAAATGAATGGCGATTTTAACATAAAACATGAGCCATCAATGTTTTAATTCATATCACTGCTTTTTGACATATTTATTAATCTTCCTTTGCTTTGAGGCCGTACTGTATTTTGAAATATGGTATGAAATCGAATAATTTCGCCATTGTTTGACTACACTGTCATCTACATCAATACATGTCATAACATTATTCGTGTAAAGCAAGTGCTCTGAAGGCCTCTTTGCGAGCTCAAGGAGTCTCTACTCGTCATCATCTCTCTCGATCGCTGGAGTTTCTTTGGGATCATTCGAATCTTAGCGATTGCTAGAATATCCATTTAATTGTCAGGAAGTTGCTCCCATGCAATCTTCGAAATGTGCTGGATGGTGAGACATTTGGTTAGTTAAACAGAAAAACATTTCTTTCTTCAGAACTTGCTATTAGCTAATTACAGGTTTTATAGAAAGTGCAAATGATTAATTGTATTAGCAATTCCACTTCTTGTTAACAATAAAATACAAAAACAAAAAACAAGCTAGGGAAATACAGCGAAAGTAGATATTATAACAAATATTATAATAACAACGTTTTTAAGATGTTTGACGGAAACCGAAAAACCGATTATTTATAGATAATTCCTAAATAATAACAGCTATGGAAAATTGTTTCAACTGAAAGTTGTAGTAAATTACATTCTCTATAATCTTTGTATAGAATCGTATATACAATAATGATTTTTAATGGAGATGTATCGTCTAAACTGAATCGGGTTACGAATAAACGACTTCCGGTTAACTGTTATTGTCCAGAAACTAATCAGCTCTTCGTACTCATACCAAAGTGTTATATATGTAATTTGGTGTTAATATGGCAAGTAATTTTTGAGTTAGAGCGCCCACAATGACATACATCCACACACACACATCATTCTGAAAATAGTGTAAACGTGTACTAGGGAGCTCAAAACGTGTATTTCCGATGAAATCTCGAAGACGATTTTTTTCGTTATCACAACAGTAAAAAAGTAAAAAGCAAAATATCTCCAAAATGGATGGTTCTACGAAAATTTGTTTCAAACAAAACTTGGAAGAAATATTATTCTCTACAACTTTGGTCCTCACGAAGATTACCAATAACGATGTTTTCAAGGAGAAAACCGAAAAACTGGTTATTTATAAATAACTCCTAAACAGTAACTACAATAGAAAATTGTTTCAAATGAAAGTTGTAGGAAATTACATTCTCTATAACTTTGGTATAGAATTGTAAATACAATAATGATATTTTAACGAACAAATATCGCTAAAACCGAATCGGGTTCCGAATAAACCTCGACTTCCGGTTACCCGTTATTGTCGAAAAACTAATCAGTTCTTTATGCTCATGTTAAAGTGTTATAAATGAAGTTTGGTAACGATATGGCACGTACTTTTTGAGTTAGAGCACCCACACTAACACACACACACAGCATCATTCCGAAAATAGTCTAAACGTGTTCTAGGGACCTCAAAACGTGTATTTCCGTTGAAATCTCGAAGTCGATTTTTTTCATGAATACAATACTTTCCCATTACTACGTATGGAGAAAGTAAAAAGCAAAATATCTCCGAAATGTATGGTTCTACGAAAATTTGTTTCAAACAAAACTTAGAAGAAATATTATTCTCTACAACTTTGGTCCTCACGAAGATTACCAATAACGATGTTATTAAGGAGAAAACCAAAAAACCGGTTATTTATAAATAACTCCTAAACAATAACTACAATAGAAAATTGTTTCAAATGAAAGTTGTAGGAAATTACATTCTCTATAACTTTTGTATAGAATTGTAAATACAATAATGATATTTTAACGAACAAATATCGCTAAAACCGAATCGGGTTTCGAATAAACCTCGACTTCCGGTTACCCGTTATTGTCGAAAAACTAATCAGTTCTTTATGCTCATGTTAAAGTGTTATATATGAAGTTTGGTAATGATATGGCACGTACTTTTTGAGTTAGAGCGCCCACAATAACATACACACACACACACTGACATCATTCCGAAAATACTCTAAACGTGTTCTAGGGACCTCAAAACATGTATTTCCATTGAAATCTCGAAGTCGATTTTTTTCGTGAATACAATACTTTTCCATTACTACATATGGAGAAAGTAAAAAGCAAAATATAAAAGAAAAATTGATCAAAAATTTAAAAGTCAAAATTCAGGATGGAGTTTTAAACAGGGGTCGGCAACCTTTTTGACAAGATGAGCCATTTTTTCAATATTTGTATAGACTCCAACAAAAAATGAGCCACAGAGCATGTATAATGAAATAATACGTATTAAATACCGTCAAATCATATTTAATGAAAGCTATTTATTTAAAATCTGTGCGCACAAACCCATAAAATGATGTTTTGGAGATAATTCATAAAAAGAACTTGAGAAACAAAAGAATGTTTTACAGTTTTTTATTCAATAAAAATATAATTAAACATTCAAATGAAGCAAATAAAGAGATTCTTGCAGAAAATGAATCTAGGACTATAGATGAAAATGAGAAAGTTGAAAATGAAATTTTTACTCAACAGCCCATACTGGACCCTTTTATTGAAAACGATTATATTATTATCAATGGAGACTGTCATTGTCGTCTGGTGCGGTTTAAGCGGCAGAGTGGTCGTCGGGAGCTGCAGGTCATTCCTCAAAGAGCCGCAGGTTGCCGACCCCTGCCCTAGAGTGACCATACTTCCACGAGGCTAAAATGGAACATTTTCTGTAATTCTCAAGAAAAAAAAAATTTTCATGTGACTTTTTAAAATGGAAGGTTGGCTTATTTCGATCAATACATCATTTATAAGAATTTGAGCATTTATGTAGGTAGACCGGAAAAACAAACTCATTAACGAGGAAATTTATATAATGATGTGTGGAGTATAAAGAATTAAATTAACTTGTTGAACTTAATTAATTATATTAGATTATTAGCAACTACGAATGTACGTAAGATTGCCAACAATATCGTTTGACCCGCATACTCTGGACCTAGGCCCTATGGATCTCTATCCTATGTCAGGATGTAATTTCTTTGGGTCAAGGAGTTTTTCTGGACTTCTTCTAAAGAAGTAAAATATAATATGAAATATTGGGAAAAATTAATTCTCTCATTTCCGACACATTGATGTAATATTTCTATCGTTACTTTGTTATGTAATAGGGAGATCATATTTTATAAATTAAAAAATAACAGCCGACGTGTAAATTTTAATTCAATGAAAAGAGTCGTTCAAAAGCATTGTTCCAAGTGGGGTAAAACAGAAATTTAGCTTATTAATTGTAAAATATTGGTGTATGAACAAATTACTCCTCTTTTTTAAATATTTAATTCGGGTTTTTTACCTTTGCATAGTTTTGTTTGCAATTAATTTGCAGTTGATGTAGAAGGAGTTGATTCTGAAGCTGGTATGAGTGTTGATGATTCATTCTCTTGTGGAGACATTTTGTACTTTGCAGACGAAGATATTTCTTGAACTAAGACGGCTCCATAACCCATAGTAGGAAATTAATCCTAAAACGGGTATAAGAATTTTACAGCAAGTTGTATGAGGATCCTCTAGCAGATGATGAAATAAATCATGAAGGATATGCCCAACGAAGAGGTCCCTGATATCCTTCCGGAAGAGGTGAGACATACAATCAGAAGTATGAAGAATGGAAAAGCATCTGGAGTGGATGGTATCACAGCGGAAGTATTCAAAGCAACGGGTAATCATATGGAAATGATTCTCGCTAAGATTTTTACTTTGTGTCTGAGGAAGAAAAAGATACCAGAAACATGGACCAACGCATGTATTATCCTTCTGCACAAGAAAGGTTCCGAAGAAGACTTGAATAACTACAGACCGATCAGCCTACTCCCAACAGTATACAAAATATTCACTAAAATACTCACTATGCGCCTTCAAAAACATCTTGATTCTGCTCAACCCAGATAGCAAGCTGGATTTCGCAGTGGGTATAGCACAATGGACCACATCCAAGTCGTGAGAGAGGTAATCAGTCGGACTAACGAGTATGATTACCTCTATGTATGTGCTTTATCGACTACGAGAAAGCATTCGACTCTGTCCGAACTTCGTCGGTGTTACGTGCACTAAAGAAAAAGGAGTAGAAGAAATGTACATAACCTTGATCAAGAATATCTACGAAAATGTGACAACATCTGCCCAGCTGCATGAAGAAACGAGTGCCTTTAAGCCCGAAAAGGGAGTGAGACAAGGAGATACTATGTCCCCTAAGTTATTTGCAGCTGCTCCAGAGGAAGTTTTCAAAATGCTAGACTAGAAAGAAAAAGGAATAAAGGTAAATGGATAACATCTGAGTCACCTGCACTTTGCAGATGACATCATACTGTTCACAGTAAACCCAGAATAACTGAAGAGCTTGAGCAAGCAAGCCGATAAGCTGCACTTAAGATGAACTTTAATAAAACAAAGGTTATGTACAACTCCTTCACAAATTCTGATAAGATACATATCAACGGAGCAGAATTCGAAAAAGTAACAAGCTATGTTTATTTGGGTCAACTCATCACTACTGATGGTTCGCTTCTGGAGAAATCAACCAGAGTGTGAAGATGGCATGGAGTGCTTTTGGCAAGAATGCAAACATCTTTAAATCAAATATTCCACTCATCCTGAAAAGGAGACTATGACCAATGTGTTCTGCCTGTTCTGACATAAGGATGTGAAACATGGACCGTGAACACCAGAATGATACAGCGCCTGCAAACAACACAGAGGAGCATGGAGAGATGCATGTTAGGGATCACCCGCAGAGACTGCAAGAGGAACGACTGGGTAAGAAAGAAGACGGGAGTCTGTGACCTGATTAGAAGAGTGAAGGTGCTAAAATGGCTAGAAGAAATGACCAGTGCTGGATGTCTAGTATCATCGAATGGACCCCAAGAAACATCAAGAGACCGAAAAGAAGACCAAAAGACAGGTGGGACAGAGAGATTGTTAAGTTCTTGGGGCAAACTTTGAGGAGGGAGGCAGTTGACAGGGAAAACTGGAAAAGTCTGGGGGAGGCCATCTGTCAGTGGAATGAAAAAGGATGATGATGATATATATACATATACAGTCATGCCCCATTTAGCACGTTTGTTTAGCGCAATTTCGGTATAGCGCAATTGAAATCCTGTGATATACATTTTTATTTATTTTTAATAAAATACATACTGTATGCATGGTATGTACTGCAAAATGAAAATACTGTTCACGGTGTGCATTATTGCTGGCTTTTGTTTGCTTAAAAAACTAAAGGAAAGCTGTTTTCATGTAATCAGTTCCAATGACATATTTGCGGTGTTTTGTTTAATACCGTATTTACTCATGTAACCGGCACACTCTGTACCCCGCGCACTCCTATTTTTGGGCCGGTTCGGAGGGAAAAAATTAATTTGAGCCAGAATAAGTTTTTTTTAAGTCACCGATTCCCACTCCCTGAAACGAGTTCCGCTCAAGTTAAGCATCTTCTCCCTTCTACGTGACGCAATTTACTGGATGATCCCTTTATGACAATACTAGCAGAAATCTCCTCATGGATAGTCCTCTTTTGTTAACCCCTTAACTGATTTTGTTGTATTATTACGCGACTTTGTCTCCACTTCTGTTTTTTACGTAATATTACGAACAGATGCGGAGCTTCACCAATTATTTGTTCATCATCCTTAGGTGGATGGGGAGTTTTTTCGCATATCGTCTCTTGAGTAAATACTGGCAGGTTAAGAACAAACAAGTCCAAACACTTGAGATGTGGATTTCTGTCTTCCTTTCAAACGATGAAATCTTTCATTCACAACAAAATTTCACAACTCCGAATTCTTTGAAGTTGATAAGGGAAAAGGACCAAACTTGAACCTACCTATTTTCAAGCTGGTAAACCCTCGGTAGTCATTGAACTATAGTTATCAGTTAGTCTGCATATTCTTTCTGCCTACTTTTTCGAGTTTTTTCCTGCAGCGCGGGCGTAACTTACACGTTTGTTTGATCGCATAAATTCGCATATACTTCGTAGAATTCGAAGTCTTTTACGAATACAAACGTAGACGGAAGCATATTGCAGAGAATGCACTATTTTTACCCTCAAGGTCAGTGCCCTGGCTTGGGTCACTATTCGTTTGGGGTCATTCTTTTCCTGGCTCCCTGAACCCGAGGTTTTACAAGACTGCAGGTTTGATCGCCCCTTCTTTTTGCTGTCATACTGTCATAGAATGACCACGATGCCATATTGCTTATCGGTATGGACCAAACTAACGTCGCATTCATATTGAAAGAAACAAAACAAAAATCCTCCCACATCCTTGATTGCATGTAAGGTTTTTAACACCGATACACTGCTCTATGAGAAAACAAATGAACTACTAATAAGGAGGGTGTGGAAAAGAATGAAATGCAACATAATTTGACTATAAATAACAATACTGGGAGGCGGGAGTTGCAAGAATAAAATTGATCAATCAGAAGGCACTCTATAATTTAGACCACCCGCTTGTCAAGGCATGCAGCCAATGGCGAAATAATTTGCAGAAAATTGAAATATGCATACATTGATGGGAAACTTCAGGTAATTCTTATCTATAAGTCTCTGCATAATGTAATTAAATATCAAGACGTCACCTTTATTTTTAATAGAGATATAGACGAAACCAAAATTTGTGGGCCTTGGTAGTTCTAGGGTTAATCCTTCCTTTCCACTTTCTAGCCTTTTTATTATTTCCAACTTTTTAGCTAAATTACATGTAACATGCTTTCTTTTCCATCTACTCTTTCCATCTTGACTTTTACTCACCATAGTTGGATGAGGAGAAATTATTGATAAAATAGCATAATTACATTGAATACTTCATTAGTGCCGACAATACTTGTTTACATCGGACAGCGCCAAAGCTTAGTAGTGATCAAAGTGGAAAATTCTAAGAGACTATTGTGATAGTAGATACGAGTGCCGGATTGCTTTCGTAATACTTCCGAATTGTAAAATGATGATTTATTTGTAAAACGTGCCGGATTTTTAAGAATTCCGGATTGTAAAGCACCGGATTTTACAGTTTACTGTATTTCTTATGACGCATTGATTACAGCTAAGAAAGAAGATAGAAGACAGTAATGAGCCAGCTACGAATAATCCAGGAAGCATTGTACTACATGTGGAAACAAACTACCGTATTCACCCGAATCCAAGACGACCCTGAATCTAAGACGACCCCCCATTTTGATGATTCCAAAAGAGAAAAAAGCTCAAATTGACCTTCATGACTACAAAAATTATAAATCTTGTGAAATATTTATTTTCTCTTATGCTTTTCTTGAATGTCATTGTCTTTTAACATTTTAAAATCATAAGATCATATCACAAATAGAACCATTCAGGTTTTCAAACAAAATAAATGGTAGCATTCATTTTAAGATAACATTAAAAATAAAGTAAATACATTGAAAGAATACGCTCATTTCAGGACAACAAAATAAACATTTGAATCCAAGTGCTGCATAAAATCATTTTATTGTGTTAGTCATCATCACTGTCTATGCAACCTTCACTATTTTCCTCATGCTCACTATCTTTATCACTCTCAACTTCATCATCAGTCTCCCCCAAAACATCATCCTCAATCCCATCCATGGCATTAGATAAGCAGCATTTCTTAAATCCTTTCACTATTACCGTATTCACCCGAATCCAAGACGACCCTGAATCTAATACGACCCCCCATTTTGATGATTCCAAAAGAGAAAAAAGCTCAAATTCACCTTCATGACTACAAAAATTATAAATCTTGTGAAATATTTATTTTCTCTTATACTTTTCTTGAATGTCATTGTCTTTTAACATTTTAAAATCATAAGATCACATCACAAATAGAACCATTCAGGTTTTCAAACAAATTAAATGGTAGCATTCATTTTAAGATAACATTAAAAATAAAGTAAATACATTGAAAGAATATACTCATTTCAGGACAACAAAGAAACATTTCAATCCAAGTGCTGCATAAAATCATTTTATTGTGTTAGTCATCATCGCTGTCTATGCAACCTTCACTATTTTCCTCATGCTCACTATCTTTATCACTCTCAACTTCATCATCAGTCTCCCACAAAACATCATCCTCACTCCCATCCATGGCATTGGATAAGCAGCATTTCTGAAATCCTCTCACTATTACTTTTGCATTTATTTGTTGCCATGATGCCTTGATCCATTGGCAGAGCATTGCAACTTCAGGTTTCTTAAGATTTCCTTTTAGTGTTAAAGTGTGAGTTCCACTCTGTAACCACTCAGAATACAAAACCTTTACATTAATTTTAAAACACTTATTGACAGCAACATCTAAAACTTGAAGTTGCAATGTCATTCCTCCAGGTATTACAATAAGATCAATATTCATCGCACTCATTATGTTTTTAATTTCAGGAGGTAGGTGTCCTTGAATGCATCCAGTGAAAGCATTGCTCTTTGTTTCAGTAAAGCTCCTGGCCGTCTATTCCACACCACATGTAACCAATCTCTCATTAGTTCTTTAGTCATCCACCCCTTTTCTTGACACCTATTATTCCACTTGGCAAATGTTTCTTAGGCATTGTTTTCCGCTTTAGAATCACATATGGTGGTAATTTAGTCCCATCTGCTAAAACCGCCAACATTACCGTGACTCGCATTTTTTCGTTGCCTGTAGTTTTAATTAGGACGGACTTCGCACCTTTTTCGTTCACAGTATAATTAGATGGCATGTAAATGAAAACCGGAGTTTCATCGGCATTTCCTATTTGGCTCAAAAGGTAATTATTGGTTTTTCTAAGTCCAATTACGTATTTCTGGTAAGCGAGAAGTTTTTCTAGTCTTCTGACAATTTCTGACACAGCGAAGTTCGTCGCCGTAAAGAAAAATTATTTCGTCGCATCATTCTCACGAACCAACTTCTGCTGGCCTTGAATTCTTGCAATGATATATTAAGTCCTCTAGTAATTTCATTAGCTTTAAGTATAATACTTTCAGTCGAAACAGGCATACCGTTCTTCCTCATGGTGCGCACAAACTTGGCTACTTCTTCTTCAGTGCCATGAAATCGGCCTAATTTTGGACCACTGAGCGACGTCCTTGTGGCTTTGGCTTTTTCTAGTTCCTGTTTTGAGAGTTTCCATCGACGCACATTTGCCTCAGATACACCGAACTTTCTACTCGCATCACAGTTATTAGTTTTTTCGGCGTAATTTATCACGATCAGCTTAAAATTTGTATCTTAGCTCCGTCTAATTCCTTTGTTAACTTTCCCTTTGCACTCGTGCCACGTACTTCAACATAATCTGTCATTTTAACTTAAGGGTTGTGCATTTAAATCAAGAATGGACAACTCAAAATTACTGTCACACTTAGTGAATCGCGGTGCGTCGTTGGAAAGGGAATTCCCAATCATTTCCGCTCTCATTTGTTTTGACATTGCGGTTGGCATTACGTGCAAGATGAAAGAACGTCGTCTGTGTTTGATCGTCGTCGATGATTATTAGTCTAAATAATTATTATTCCCGTCATGTTTTTCTTATTGTTATTACTATTTGTTTATTTCACTTCTTTATGTACGTACTTGAATTTGCTGTTGTGAATTGTTTACTCTAATATACCATTTGTTGTAAAAACCATTGATTAAATGCTTAAATATACTTTGTATTCGAATGTAAGACGACTCTTGATATTTACAGCTGAAAATTTGGAAAAAAAGGTCGTCTTAGATTCAGGTGAATACGGTACTTTTGCATTTATTTGTTGCCAGGATGCCTTGATCCATTGGCAGAGAATTGCAACTTCAGGTTTCTTAAGATTTCCTTTTGGTGTTAAAGTGTGAGTTCCACTCTGTAACCACTCAGAATACAAAACCTTTAAATTATTTTTAAAACACTTATTGACAGCAACATCTAAAACTTGAAGTTGCAATGTCATTCCTCCAGGTATTACAATAAGATCAATATTCATCGCACTCATTATGTTTTTAATTTCAGGAGATAAGTGTCCTTGAATGCATCCAGTGAAAGCATTGCTCTTTGTTTCAGTAAAGCTCCTGGCCGTCTATTCCACACCACATGTAACCAATCTCTCATTAGTTCTTTAGTCATCCACCCCTTTTCTTGACACCTATTATTCCACTTGGCAAATGTTTCTTAGGTATTGTTTTCCGCTTTAGAATCTCATATAGTGGTAATTTAGTCCCATCTGCTAAAACCGCCAACATTACAGTGACTCGCATTTTTTCGTTGCCTGTAGTTTTAATTAGGACGGACTTCGCACCTTTTTCGTTCACAGTATAATTAGATGGCATGTAGAAGAAAACCGGAGTTTCATCGGCATTTTCTATTTGGATCAAAAGGTAATTATTGGTTTTTCTAAGTCCAATTACGTATTTCTGGTAAGCGAGAAGTTTTTCAACATAGTCTCCTGACAATTTCTGACACAGCGAAGTTCGTCGCCATAAAGAAAAATTATTACGTCGCATCATTCTCACGCACCAACTTCTGCTGGCCTTGAATTCTTGCAATGATATATTAAGTCCTCTAGTAATTTCATTAGCTTTAAGTATAATACTTTCAATCGAAACAGGCATACCGTTCTTCCTCATGGTGCGCACAAACTTGACTACTTCTTCTTCAATGCCATGAAATCGGCCTAATTTTGGACCACTGAGCGACTTCCTTGTGGCTTTGGCTTTTTCCAGTTCCTGTTTTGAGAGTTTCCATCGACGCACATTTGCCTCAGATACACCGAACTTTCTACTCGCATCACAGTTATTAGTTTTTTCGGCATAATTTATCACGATCAGCTTAAAATTTGTATCTTAGCTCCGTCTAATTCCTTTGTTAACTTTCCCTTTGCACTCGTGCCACGTACTTCAACATGATCTGTCATTTTAACTTAAGGGTTGTGCATTTAAATCAAGAATGCACAACTCAAAATTACTGTCACACTTAGTGAATCGCGGTGCGTCGTTTGAAAGGGGAATCCCAATGATTTCTGCTCTCATTTGTTTTGACATTGCGGTTGCCGTTACGTGCAAGATGAAAGTACGTCGTCTGTGTTATGATCGTCGACGATGATTATTAGTCTAAATAATTATTATTCCCGTCATGTTCTTCTTACTGTTATTACTATTTGTTTATTTCACTTCTTTATGTACGTACTTGAATTTGCTGTTGTGAATTGTTTACTCTAATATACCATTTGTTGTAAAAACCATTGATTAAATGCTTAAATATACTTCGTATTCGAATGTAAGACGACTCTTGATATTTACAGCTGAAAATTTGGAAAAAAAGGTCGTCTTAGATTCAGGTGAATACGGTACTTGAGGAAAGCTAGCTGTCCAGAGGAAGTGATGGGCGATGATATATACTGCCTTATAAGGACAACAAAAGAGAAATTTCCAAATGCATGTATAGTGGTAAATAGTATTGTAAATAGAAGATTGTAATAATAATTTTATAAAAGATGTAAATAATAATATAAGATGGGCTTGTGAAACCTTAAGGGTTATATTTTTTTATGTAAATAAATATTTGAATGACATGTTTAGGGAAAGACGGTTTACATCTAAATGTGAAAGGCACCTATATTTTGGGTAAAGGTATTGAAAATGTGGTGCATTTGTTAAATAAGCAGGGAAACTGACTGGAGTTGAAAAAGGTGTTAAGGGGAAGAAATGCCACAAAAACCAACAATTAACGATTTAACAAACGAAAGGAAAGATAGTGCATTTGGGAGGGACGATAAAATATTTTACAATAATAAATGGGTTATGCACCTTGAACATACAAGGGCTAAGAAGCAAACTAGATGAGTTAGAAGTTTCTTTGGATGAAATTCAAAATATAAATACTACAGTTATATGTCTAAATGAGCATTGGCTTATGTTAGACCAAATAAATACACTAGGCAGAGTAAAGAATTATACTGAGGGTGATTGTTATGTTAGAAAAAATTCTACTCATGTGGCTCTTGTATATTAAAGTGAGTCACTAGATGTTAAAATAAGAGAAGGTTTAAAGGTCCTGAACCAGGATAATGTTTTTTAAAGATCTTTTGTAGAAATTGTAAATTTAAAGACTGCGATAATCTCTGTTTATAGAACCATCAAAATGCTGACATTTTTATCAAAGCTTGAGTTGCACTTTAGTAAATTAAGAAAAGAGAGCAAACAAAAGAAAATAATTATAGCTACTGACTGTAATACAGATGTAGTAAATGAAACTATCAGTTAAAATTCGAACTCTGATGGAAAATTACTTAAAAATTGTAAAGAAATAATATATCAAAGAAATTTATTTACTTAATTGAATCTCAGGGATATAGCATTAATTTTAATGAACCTACTAGAATAACTGCCACAACAAAAACAAGCATTGACAATATTTTAACAAATATGTCATATGGTAATAAAGAATGTTTCCCTATGGAACTAGGACTGTCTGACCACATAGCACTTTTCTTATTACTTCCAAGTACATCTGCATTGCCAAGAAAGGATAAAAAGAGGAATAATAATTTGCATCGCAATATAAGCCTAGAAAATAGAAATAGGTTTGTAAACTGGGTTAGACATGAAACATGGCAAGTAGACTAATAAAACTGTAGATGAAAACTATAACTTGCTTATCACAAAGTTCTTGGATATATTTCATCATGTATTTCCTTTGGTCCCAGGTAAAAGAGGAGCTAAGTGTTTACAAATAAATTGGATCACAAAGGTATAATTATATCTAGCAAATGAAAGAGGTTATTACATGAGGAAGCAAAGCAAACAAAAAATACCTCAATAATTAATTACTATAAAATATACAGGAAAATATAAATAAAGTTATCAAAAAAGCAAAACAAATGCCTAATGATGAGTATATCCAAAATTCAAATAATAAGAGCTTGGCTACTTGGACAGTAGTAAAGGATCAATTAAGTTAGCAGGAAAATAAAATCAATGAAATAAAAGAGATCTCAGTAAATGGGAATAACACAACTGATCCAAATAGAATTGCTGATTCTTTTAACAGTTATTTTGCAAATATAGCTAAAGAAATAAATGTGATGCCTTCAGTAAGAGATACTATATTAAAAGTTAATTCAATGCGTGAAAATATGTCAGTAGCAAAAAATCTCATTTTACATCCTATAACTAAATCTGAAGTGCTATATTTTATTTCCAGTCTAAAAAATAAAAGATCCTGTGGATGGGATGGAATACCACCACTAATCATCAAAGATGTTTAAGAATATATTAGTGATCCATTGAGCAAAATAATAAATCAGTCATTACAAAATGGTGTTTTCCCAGAAAGACTAAAATACTCAATCATCAAAGCCTCTATATAAAAGTGGACCATCTCACCTGCTAAAAAATTACCGTCCAATTTCACTAATCTCAAACTTCTCAAAAATATCTGAAATGGCTGCTCATAAGTGTCTCTCAAACTATTTAGAAGCTAATCACTTTTTTGTAAATAGTCAGCATGGATTCAAAAAGAAACACTCTACTAAAACAGCATTAACGTGCCTAATAAACAATATTTCAGATTCCATTGATCATTCACAGGCAACTTTAGGTTTAGTTTGTGATATTTCGAAAGCTTTTGATTGTGTCCACCATGAAATACTAGTTCATAAATTACAGCACTATGGCATATTCAACGCAAATCTTCATTGGTTTCAATCCTATCTAACAAGTCGAAAACAAAAAACATTAATTAGCAATGGCAATCAATCTTTCTCATCTGACTGGAAAAATGTAACATTAGGAATACCTCGGATCTGTTCTTGGGCCATTATTATATATTTTATATGTAAATGATCTTCCCTATAATGTACAATCCGACTATCTTATATGCAGATGATACTACGACATTGATAAAACAAAAGTATAGAGAGCCTTGATCTAAACCTAACACAAACAATAGGTCAATTAAAAGAATGGTTTACTGCTAACGGAATGAAACTAAACATGGAAAAAACTACATTAATGTATTTTAAATCGATCAAAAATAAAAGAAATGAACTAGGTTTACTATCCAAAAATGTAGGCATCAAAATGGAGCAGTTTACAAAATTATTAGGAGTGAATGTGGGTGAAAATTAGTGATGCACCGAAGTTCGGCTTCGGTATTCGGCCAAAATCTGCTATTCGGCTTCGGTCTCAGCCTTTGGATGGCCGAATACTACATATTTTTTTGATAAAACGAAAAATGATAATGACATAATAGAGGAAAGCTGAAAACACTAAATAAAAGCATAATACATTGAATTGTTGCCAATACAATTAACATATCTCGGATTCAG
The DNA here is from genome assembly GCA_036926305.1 of Uropetala carovei. Taxonomy (NCBI): domain Eukaryota; kingdom Metazoa; phylum Arthropoda; class Insecta; order Odonata; family Petaluridae; genus Uropetala; species Uropetala carovei. The sequence goes on from JAXCHB010000290.1 coordinate 507,082, forward strand.
CCTGACAATTATGTACTACTTGTTTTTACGGCCTACGACGTATAATATATTAGTGTGTTCCAATTTGTGGACAATTCGTTTATTTAGAATACTCCTCCTCATTGGTTGGAATTTTTGATGTTTTACTGTGCTGTGTAAGTAGCAGACAACCTCTGACATCTGGTTCACGTTTTTGCATGACATAATATGACGTATAAACAGTAGCGCCATCGTGCCAAAACCAAAATGACACAATGTCGACTGAGTTTTCGTTTCATTTTTGAATTTCATAAGTGCAGACATTTTTATATAACAAAATATATAATAAACTTCACAAGGCTGCGATTCTTTGTATATATCTTCATATTAACAAAGAATTTAAATAGATTTCTATAGAAAACATTAATGTTCATTAGTTGGTACTTCAGGTTGGTGGTAGTGTTTTAAGAACGATTTCGGAAATTCCCCAGGAGGAATATTCTTGCGATTGTAACCAACTTTCACAGTCAACATTGGGGATGTGTGCAGATTTTTCGTAAACCCAGAACTTATTAGTAGTATCATTTTTAAATTTAATAGGCGAGGCTAAGGCTCCGTCCCACGTACAAGCGACGCAGGCAGTGCGAGCAACTAAGCGGAAAAACTACAATGTAATGTTATGGCCGTGTCTCAAGATCTGGTGCCAATGCGTGTACTCGTGCGAGCAGTGAGCGAGCGCCTTCAAAACGATCAACACACTTTGTTTCATAAGCGAGCGACCAGGACCACTGTTGTGGCAAATACTATGTATTTCAGCATTTTCTTTGTAGTTTTATTGCAGTTTTAAGTTGTGTTCTTACACTGTTATGGAAATGAACGAAAATTTAATTTCTAAGATCCAAAAGAGTTCCATCTCATAGAATTTAAAAGATAAAAATTATTTTAATCATTTTTGGCCAATTACCAAGGCCGATATTCGGTGCATCACTAATTTATGCTAATGGAGATATTCAGCTTCGGCCTCGGCCGAATACTGATTTTAATATTCGGCCATATGGCCGAAATGAGTATTCGGTGAAAATGTATTCTAGTGAAAATGTATTCTAGTGAAAATGTAAAATGGAAAGAACAAGGAAATAGTGTTTCAATAAAACTGAATGAGGCATGCTTTAGTATGTCATGTATTGCACGAGTCCAGGGGTGGATTCAGAAACTTCTCAAGAGGGGGGGGGGGGGGGTGATCACCCCTCCACCTATCGAATCTGCCCCTGCCAACTGCTCTATATTTTGAAAATCCCTACACCTATCAGAATCCTTCTTTCCCTTGCTATACAGACCTAATCTGCAGCGTATGAGGATTTTTGCACAGAAAGAATTAAAGAAAGCACCCAGTGAAGTGCAATGGGGTTATCCAAGGAGGGGGCGATCGCCCCCTCCCCCCTTGGATCCGCCACTGCACCAGTCACCAAGGCTAACAGTGTACTATTGTTATTTTTATTCTATATTAAAATATGGTATCATTCTTTGGGGAAATGCACCTGCATGGGAGATGGTATTCAAAATTCAGAAAAAAATGATCCGCATTATGAATAATTTGGAAAAAAGTCACGTAATCCACTTTTAAAAAAAATGGCATACTCACTTTTCCTTCCATTTACATATATGAACTGCTACGGTATGTTAATGCAAATTTGGAAATTTTCAAAAATTTACAACCAGATCACCAATATGAAACAACAGGCAAAAATATGTTTCAATATTCACAGCACAAGTTAAAGTTATTTGAAAATTGTCCAAGATATATGGGGATAAAATTAAATAATAAATTATCTTTAGAAATGAGACAAATTGTCTTACAACAGTAATATTTTCATGAAAAACTTTAAAACTTTTATGGTAAATAAATGTTACTATTCTGTAAATGAGTTCATAGAGGATGAAAATCTTATAATATAAAAATGTTGTTCTGTAAGGAACGCAAGATGCCCGACAGCAAAATGTAGATCTCATTCTGCCTGATAGGTCGGCGCCACATGTACGTCAACAACTCACCTTTCTTTCACCGAAAACGACGGGAATATATAATAAACACTTGTTTGTTTATGTAACGGTTTCTACGATAAACAGTTTATTTTTTTGTCAATAAGGATCTCCAATACAATGAACCATTCAATCGTCAAGACAACAGTTTACAATGTTGAAATAAATTAGTGATTTGTTTTTGTTCAGTTAGTATTCAAAGAAATTATTCCACTGATTGATTAGTTAGTTAGTTTTGAATTTAAGTCTTTTAAAGAGTTTTATTTACATAACGATGGAGAACATTATTGAGGATTCAAGTAAGATTTCTTTCTTCATAAGTACAGAGTACAATTTTAAAACAATCATAATGTTAAGTGCACGAAATTTAATTATTTTCCCTACGTTATATATGTATACAGTGGCGCCCTTTGACCCGGGCAAGCGGGGCCTCTGCCCCGGGCCCCACACTCCCCAGGCCCCGCGCTTTGGCAGTTCGCACGTCACAAACAAAAAATACGTGTATTAAATAAGAGATAAAATGAAATATGCATAATCAAATAAAATAATTATATGAACGATATTCACAACCAAGCTAATATTACTGTATCTTGTATGAAAAAAAGGAATGACACGTATAACGTCTGAATACACCTAATTATTAGTTTATTGCACAAAATAAGTACCTATGTAAACATAATGAGTACTTTCCTGAAGAACGGAGTTATCTTAAGCCAGCCAATCTTCCCGGATTAGGCGGGACAGTCCTGGATTTCGATAGTTTGTCCCGCATGGAGAAGAGTCCTGGAAAATGTTTCGCATTCGTACAATTTGTTCCGCTTGCCCCGAATTTTCACAAATAATCACACTTGAAAATTGAGCGAATCGCTAAGCGCTCTTAAAAATATCGCCCTCGCTCCATGTTAGACGTCATGCATCGGTTCAAATTACAATGTATACTGTTGTTTTAATACATTGATGCGTAGGATAAATTTCATACATTGCCACGTACAAAATGTGGCGTAATTGCTGATGCTATCAGTCAGTCGCATTCGAAAACTTTTTGTGTCAACATCGTAGACAAGTAAAGTATTTTGATATTCTCATCTGACATAAATATCAAAATATCGTTGCTGAATTTAATGTTTTTCTTTTGATATCTTGAGTGCGTTCTACGTCTATAATACGGGAATATACACATCTAATATAATAATATCTATAATACGGGAAAATACATATCTAAAAATATTAAATACTTTTACAATTATTTTTTAGTGCGCAAATTATACCTTGATAATTTTAGATTGTTAAGGGGCCCCGCAAATGCTGATCGCCGCGGGCCCGCACCCCCCTAATGGCGGCCCTGTATGTATACATATTATTATTACATTAATCACTTACAGGGAAAGAAACCCCAAATACAAGTGATATAATAAATATGTACAAAAATTTAAACATAACAATAGATAACATTAAAAATATAAAATAGCAAATACAGAGTATTGTGTCACAAAAAAATGATGTCTAAGATAAAATATAGTACATACAATAAAATACATTACATACAATGAAATACAATTCATGCAATAAAATACAATACATACAATAAAATGTCTACAATAATTTAAAATTTTAAGTAATTTCTTTTTAAAGGTTGAAAGAAGATCATGGATGACATCAACATCTGTTACACTATATGAAGTTAAACTCATTTTATATTCTAAAAAGAACAGAATTAGAAATTGAGTTGTTTTTACATCTCAGCGGACGAAACAATAACATATGATGTGTCCTCCTAAGAGGTACACAGATATTTAAATGAGATAATAAAAATGAAGATTGAACAGAACCAACCAAAACTTTTTTTTAAAATAACATATCTGCTATATAGCGACGACAGCTGAGTGGAATCAATCCAAAACTTTTACACAAACTTATGTAATTATCCCTATGATACAGAATTTTATATTTCCAACATAGTAGTTTAACAAATCTTTCCTGAATCTTCTCAACCATTGAAATTTTAGTTTTATACGAAGGGTTCCAAATTACGCTGGCATAATTAATGCGCGGTGAAACAAACAAATTAAACAATTTAATAGTCGTATTTACAGAAAATGTATTCAAAGAGTATTTTCTGATAAATCCAAGCAGTTTGAAACCATTAGATAAACAAAAAATCTGATGTGGCCAACACGACTTTCTCCATATTTGGGGTATAGATATTTAAATTATTATGATTAGCATTATAAGGCAAAATTATTATTTCGTATCGTAAAAGAACACACGTCCTTGCCATAAATTACATATATTTTGGATGTTTACAGAATTCACCGCTACAAGGTGTTGGCGCTGTAGGCTGGTATTAAGATAAAGCGAAATATATCCGAAAGGGATGGTTCTATGAAAATTAGTTACAAACAAAACTTGGAAGAAATAATATTCTCTACAACTTTGGTCCTTACGAAGATTACCAATAACGATGTTTTTAAGGAGAGATTTAACGGAAACCGAAAAACTGGTTATTTATAAATAACTCCTAAACAATAACTCCTATAGAAAATTGTTTCAAACGAAAACTGTAGGAAATTACATTCTCTATAACATTTGTATAGAGCTGTATATACAATAATGATGTTTTAATGAAGAAATATCGCAAAAACCGAATGTTACATGAATTACGTAGCGGATCAATTGATTGGAATTCCGCCGGAAAAAACCTCGTTTAGGGTATAATTACAGGTCGGAATGGTTGTTCTGATGTTCAGTATTTCGCTTAATCCATATTCGATAAATTTATTGTGGCTTTGGTCGACTATGGAATTCACTGTATAGAGGATAATAGGTGGAGGTAAAATTTGGACTTTTTCAATATCCACGGTATCTGGAAATCGAGTGCCTTTTACTTCGGTTCGGCTCCGTGTACATAGCAATATCCAAAAATATAATCAGTATATCTAATTTTACTTATGGTAAATATATGCGACATTCAGTATTTCATTATAATACGAAATGACAATATTATTACAAAATACAGGCAAACATTCGAGACGAAATAAGTATTACGCCGTCATGTAATATATTGATGCATTTTTTTCTTAAGCTGACGATTATTTAAATTTCGTAACATGTCCATAAGGTATTTTGTCAGAAATTTGACATTTCGAAATGCTATGCAGTTATATTGTCACATTAATAGGAACGTCATATTTGTTTTGGTAATCCAATCCACGATTTCAATATGACAATATCAATTCAATTAATATCCTTTCTACATTAAATAAATTTATATTTACTGACTAATGTGTACTTACCCTTGCCTTGAAAACACTTGTGTTCTTCACTCCCAAAATCTTGCTCACTCGTACTGTTTTGCTATAACCTGTCGAACAGCCAGGCACAAAGCAACACTTTGAATTTCGCATCATTTTGTAATAAAATATTCCACCGCAGATGGAGAAAATTTCACACAAACGAAATGGATACAACGATTACCCGTAAGACCACGTGTAAACTACCCAATTTGTAGCAAACCTAAGAACACCAGCGCCGCCAAGCTGGAACTAATACGCTGCGACTAAATTGGCAACAAAATACGCCCCCTTTAGAGCTGGAGTGGTATCTCCTCTATGTAGGCTCCAAGCTGCTAACATTTCTCTGAAACAACAAGAGAATAATATTCCTGATAACTTGAGTACATTATGTAATGTCTCTCGTACTAAATTCTCCGCTAATATTCGAAAATATTGTATTATACTCAATTTCAACTTTAATTCAAAGATTTGACAAGTTGCTTAGCAAAGCTTAATACTTATTTCAAACCATCCGACTAATTAATAACAATTTTCATGTCTAAACTTGACTCAGTCCATTCAAAATACAGGTGGTTAACTTTTAACAGACTTCAACACGGAAAAAGTATTGTATAGATCCTATATAAAGGTTTCTCCTAATTAATGCAAATATTATGCCTAAAGTGACCAGATTTTCTAGATGTCAAATCAGTACATTTTCTATTTTTTATATTCATGAAAGAAAACTACCAGATTTTCTATATGTAAAATCAGTACATTTTAAAATATTTCTTATATTCATGAAAGAAAACTACATTTCTATATAATACTTCATATATATTGAAATTTTATACAGTATACATAGGTATATAACATTATTGTTATATATATTGGATACTCTTGCTGAAGTCGATCAGGAAATTTGATGTTTCTTCTAATTATAGCAGGGTTTTTAAATATAATTAAATAATAATATTAATAATCAATTCTGAGAATAATGTTACTTTACTAAACAGCATTAAAATATTATACTACTCACATGACATAAACAACCATAACTACTACTGTCTGGACGACATTACTTTGGAATTGAGACTTATAGTTGTAGAGAAGGGGTGGGGGTTTGGAAGGAAAGAATGAAAAACTCCCCTCCCTCACAGCCAATCATAGGTGGAGGGGAGGTAATGTTTGCTAGTTGGAACTACACAGCGTTGCCGCAAGTCCTCTTTACACATCCTGGCAACATCGCACCCGAGCCACCTCAACCTTCAATCCCACAGTAAATGAACTAAATAATTATAGATTTTTTCTCCTTTTACAACCAGTACAACTTTATAATTCAGTACATATTTGAAATCAGTAAACAATCTCTAAAATCAGTATTGTACTGATTAAATCAGTACGTCTGGTCACTTTAATTATGCCGCCATTAAAGAGATCAACAACTTTGTTTAATTAAGACGATTTCACAAGCTGTGCACTATGGATCAGAAGAAATAATTAGAACTTAGGCCACAAAATTGTACGAAAATCAAAGACGCTCATACGGCAATATAAATGTGATAATGCAAACCCGATGCCGCGTGCCGTTAACGACAAATGAAATTATATTTTCGCTTAATTCTAACTAAAGAATTTAAAAGCTACAATCGATTACAGTAACACGATTTCGACGTAAATATGAAGAGAAAGTTGCCTACCTGTTCATGTGACTCTTCCTCAATGTAAAATTAAAGTAAACGAAATGGATTGAAAGTCACTACATCATGGTAGAATAATAGGAAGCGCAGCTCCAGTAACGACAACAGTAATACCCAAGGTAACTATTAGTAACTAGACCAGTGTTTCCCAACCTGGGTGCCGCGAAGTGTTCTGAAGGGTGCCGAAAAAAATATTGTTTTCCCATATTTAGCCTCATTTTGCATTGTCGGCTAACCAGAGTTAAGTCGACCTTCATTTCGTCGCAAAGGCACTTCGAAATGAAAGCAGATATGGAGATTGGAGTTAGGGGTTCAACTTCAGCACCATTATTACTGATGGCGGATAGGGAGGGGTGCCGCCAAATTCTGAAAAGTCACTTAAGGTCACTAAAAAGGTTGGGAAACACTGAACTAGACTATTCTATTCTATCCACCTTGGTCGAACCGCCTAACCCTTCGAATTCTACCTTACAATTAGGGGGGTGATGGGCACTATCGAATGAAAACATTCGAATTATTCGATAGTCAAAGACTAACCGATTCATTCGAATACTTATCCTATTCGAATGTTTCATTCGTAAAGTTGCAAGTTGGATGTCCACAGCGAAGTGCGCACCGCATTCGTTTGATTTATTTTGACTAGTTTAACTTCTATCGAATGAATCATTCAATACTTTACCATCTTGTCCGTAGCGCAGGGAACGATGTCGACTTTCGAAACTATGAAACATACAGATTTATGCGTTAACGTTGGCAGCATTGCAAATAAAAGCGTGAAAATCGAATTAATTCAAATCAAATAAATGTCAGTGTATAAAAAACACGAGAGATTGGAGATCAGCCAGTTATGCGATCGATTCAAAAATAAATTTGATACAGTTGGAGGCAATTATTTCGAACCTGAAGACGCTGCATCCCTTCTAAGTTTGTGCTCTGCCATTAACTGGCAGAGATTGGCTAAAATAAAAAATTTTAATTTTAAGATATTTCTGAATGTGGTAAAATTAGCGCACTTAGTTCTAATTTTGCCACATTCAAACGCACAGATCGAAAGAATTTTCAGTCAGTGCAATAACATCAAAAACAGAAACCGGTTGTACACTTTGACAGTAAGCAAAATTATAAAAATATAAACAGACATGAAATATACAAACACTGACGCCACAAATTACAAACTCATTACAGAACATTTTAAATTATTTAAAAGTAATATGTACACATAAATCAAAGAAAATTAGTTAGCTAAGCACTTTCGATATCTCGCTAGTTTCTCGTTCGATTCAAGCAGAGGGAAGGATATGTATCGACCCCGTGTGTAGCGATATTATAGCAATAAATAGCCGTTTGTGTAGCGAATTGTTATGTATGTAGATACATTGGTCATAGTCGTAAGTTCAAGTTGTAGCGTGTCAACCGAACCGCGTGTGTATTGTACGAATTAATTATTATGTTACAAAATACTATGACATATATTCTTCAATAATATATTTATTTTATTATATTTTTAAACTTTTAATTTTTATTAAATATTTAAAGAAATATATATTTGCATTCTAAAAGGGAGACGACAGCAGGGCTGCTACAGATATGGAAAACCCGGAAAAGTCAGGGAAAATGCAAAACTCTGGAATTTTTCATAGCCATTAGCTCGACTCTAAAATGACCTAATTAAAAAAATCTGATGTGGCCAACACATGACTTTCTCCATATTTGGGGTATAGGTATTTAAATTATTATGAATAGCATTATAAGGCAGAATTATTATTTCGTATCGTAAAAGAATATAGTCCTTATTGCCGTAAATTATTTTGAATGTTTACAGAATTCACCGCTACATGTTGGTGGCGCTGTATACTGAAAAATAAGAAAAAGCAAAATATCTCCGAAATGGGTGGTTCTACGAAAATTTGTTCCAAACAAAACCTGGAAGAAATATTATTCTCTACAACTTTGGTCCTCACGAAGATTACCAATAACGACGTTTTTAAGGGGTAACCCCTACTAGGAAATACTAAATTCATAATATTTATAGTGATAATAATTTTTTGATTTTAGTAAAATTATCAATGTAGTTATGTAATTTTTAAATATAACTTATTTCCGAATGTAATTTATAAAAGTAAATAATTTAAAAACCCCTTTTAAGCTACTTATGTAGTTTTTAATTTGAATGTCAGTGTTAAATAGATGAAAAGTTATCTTAAAAAGGAAAGTAAAAGACGTATGGGTATATTAATAAGTTTAATGCTATTTTAAATTATAAAATAAATATTAAAACAAAACTTTAGGCAAAATAATTGTAATTTAAGCCGACAAATTTGACAACAGCGCTATGTGGCTGTCCGTACTGTCTGACGTTTGTATTTTGCTTACGGTTTGACTTGTTACAATTTCTCTTCCTGAATTTGTTTGGGATATTTTTTGTGTTAAAATTACCTGTTAGCAATATATTTTTGCTTTAGTGTGAGTGTGTATTGTCCCTGGCGCGGAAATAATTTCCCGTAAACAGTGTGATTGTGTCTTTGTTTCAATTTCTCTTGGTGAGTTTTGAACATATTTTTTGTATAAAAATCACCTGTTAGCAATATACTTTTGCTTTAGTGTGATTGTGTGTGTATTGTCCCTGGCGTTGAAATAAATTCCCGTAAACACAGTTGCTTGTATTTGTCACTGGCGGGGAAGAAATTCTCCCAAACATTGTGATTGAGTTGGTCCTTGGCGTTGGAGTGAAAAATCTCGCAAACCATCGTGTTTTTCTTGGTGTGATTCATTTTTAAATTTGAATTGCATTTATAGAGTAGTGGTGGAGTATCTCTCCTTATATTGTGATATAGTTTCACTAAAGAAAGTTTCATTCTTTGAAATATTGTGTGTTTTTATGTATATTATGGATACAAAATCACGTTTTCGAGGTAATCTTATTAAAGCATCCAGGCTTAAAAGTCAGGCAAACCTAAAGACTAGTAATTTGAAGAAAGAACATTTGCCTGATAATTCTACTTGTGTTGTTGGTGGAAGTAGAAAAGTAGATGTAAATTTTTTGGCTCAACTATTTTGCCCATCTTGTGGAAATGTGCTCTCACTAATGGATATAGTTGAAGAAACTAGAATTGGACTGGCTTGCAAGTGGTCTATCCAATGCAAAAATTGCAGTTTACAAAGGCTTATGTCATCAAAACATAGAATAAGGAGAGAAATCGATGAAATTATTTATTTTATAACGGGCAGCTGCCCAATTACAAAAAATACAATATACTTTATAAGATTATCAATTATGTCACTTTACAATATAACATTTAAAATACAATATAAAACACAATTATCAATATACAACAAAGTATATACATACAATTATCAAACTACTGCATAAGTGATGTAAGATATTGTTATCCAATCATTTTTACCCTCATTATACATATCATTACATACCATCAACACCACAACAGCAATTGGTAACACTACACTTCCATAATATTTTCTTAATGCACTCTGGTTTTTTACAATTAAAAAAGTCAATACAGGTGCAATTATTGGCATTTCGAAGCATTCTGGGAGTAGGACTTTGGTATAAATAAGTACATCTATAAAATTCTTTGTAAAAAATATTGTTTGAACGGGTATGTACTACAGGTACACGGAAGGAAATCAAATCCAGTAAATAAGTACAATCAATAAAATTATTTATAATTTTAAAAAGAAACAATAAGCCTGAATGTTCATGTCTTATAGATAACAACTGTAGGTTAAGTTCACGATACAAGAAATCATATGGGACATCATGAGAGTGATGTCCTAGTTTCACAGCAATTAGCCTAATAAATCGCTTCTGTACTTTTTCTAGTCTTGAGATGTGAACTGTATAATATGGGAACCATACCATAAAACAATATTCAAGAATTGGCCTAACCAAAGTAGTGTACAAAACTTTCATTGCCTTAACATTATTGAAGTCTAGAAAATCTGTAAATAAATCCCAGCCTCTGATTAGCACGTTTAACCACATCGTCAAAGTGATTATGAAAAGTTAGGTTAGGATCCATAACAACACCCAAATCTCGAACAATGGCACAATGAGTCAACCGTTCATCACAAAGCTTGTAATTAAAAATTATTGGTGTCTTGGACCTGTGATAAGTAACACAGGCACATTTTTTAGTATTAAGCTCCATATTGTTATTATTACACCAAATGACTAACAAGTTCAGACTATTCTGTAAAACAGAGCAATCATTAATCAAAGACACTCGTTGAAATATTTTCAGGTCATCTGCAAATAACAAGAACTTTACGTTACAAAAGATAGAACAAATATCATTTATGAAATCATTAAAAAGGAATGGCCTAACGTGTGAGCCTTGGGGAACTCCAGATGTAACAGTATACTGGTCAGATAACACTGATTTTATCTTAACATTTTATTTTCTATCACACAGATAACTCTTAAACCACCTCAAACATATGCCCATTATACCATAAGATTCAAGTTGAGCCAAGAAGTAGGAATGACTCACTTTATTGAAAGCCTTACTTAAATCATTATAGATGGTATCGACTTGTAATCCATCAGAAAATGCATCTAAAACATAATTTTGAAAGGATAATAAATTAGTATTAGTTGAGTGACCCTGGTGAAAACCATGCTGCTCTGGAATGATAATATTTTTGAAAGAAGGACTGATATAGTCAAGAACGAGACTCTCAAAAACCTTAGCTATGGAAGATTGTAAAGTTATTGGTCTATAATTTCTTATGTCACCTTTATCACCTGTTTTATAAATAGGTACTGTGTAGCTTAATTTTAATATCTGAGGAAAGTGACCTGAGGAGACAGAAAAGTTAAACATGTAAGGGGACAGACAAGAGCATTATGACATCAACTTGAAGGCTGCTGTAGGTAAGAAATTTATTCCGTCTTTTGTGAAATGCAATTGTAAGAAAGGAAATTTAAAAACAATTTTATATTAATTTTTAGGCGCGTTTCGCTTACAGCGTGAGCGCCTATTATCGTCGGTCGGTCCGTCCGTCTGTCCGTCCGTCCGCATGTTCGTTCTCGGCTTCTACCAAACGGATTTTTATGAAATTTGATATTAAGGACTTTCAATCAAATATAATAAGAAAATCGCAAAAATGAATCACGTACGCCAATCAGGGGTACCACTTTACTAGAGACAAAAAATTAAATTTTCGTCATATCTCGTAAACTATTGTTCATATCAAAATATTTTTCAAATAAAAGTTGTAGAACTGGTAAAGTAGAGTATTTTCTTTTCTATATATTTTCATCGTAGGAGTAGCCATTATCGAGAAAATCAAACAAGAAAGTCTTATATGGAGTTGAACTTGGAAAATTTCTTGTATGGTTACTTCATTGTTGCTAACATAAACAATCTCCCAAACAAACGTTTAATTTCCTTACGTGTGCATGTAGTACTATTAAATAGGAAGAAAATGGATTATTTATGATGAAGAAAAGGACTTTAAAATGCTATTTCCCTTACGTACAGGTAAACAATTTCTTTCTAATACTCCATTGCACGAAACGCGCCCCATTTGTGATACGTTGTATGCTTTCCTAACTTGTATATTTTGTAATAGGTATGATAGATGCAGGAATAGGTCCTACCCATGTGAATGCATTTCTGACAAGCCTCAACATCCCTAAAGTTGAGGAATCTCTTTTGAAGAAATGCGAGAGAACAGTTGGGCCAAAAATTGAGAATTTGGCTAATGTTAGCTGCATGGAAGGTGCCTTACTTGAAAAGGAATTGGAACGAGATGGATTTGCAGGTAAATTTGTATTGTCTTTTTAAGATGAATTATAAATCACATTTTCAATGTACATGTATTATTTCTGACTGATTTGAGTAAGAGTTCGTAGTCCATTAATTATTATTTCTTGATAGAATTATTCCCATTTAGATACTTCAAAAGAAGCTGTAGGTGATAATGAATCAATGGGTCACCCTCAGTGGCGTACCTGAGAATCTGGAGGCCCCCCCGCAGCAAATAATACGAGGCCCCCTATGGATATCTTAAATACTTCCCAAGTGGAATTACTATATATATATAATGAAGAATTCTCCCTGCCTCACAGAAACGTCTTTTACTTTCTAAAGCATAACATTATTAAAAATTATAATGTTTCTTTTATTAACTTTAACACATTAGGAAAAATTGTATAACATTTTATATTATGCATAGCAATCGTTTTAATTACATGGGGACACAGGTAAATTAAGACATTCATTTCTCTGTTATAGAATATGGTTATTAACTCACAGTTATTGGTCGACGCCGGTATAGCAGGGTTTGAAATAGTTGCCATTGGCTCCAGGAATTGCAGGCTCGATGCTCGGACGAGGTCGATGATATATTATGGCTAAAAATATGGCAAGTATACTTTTAAGAGGAAGACATGTCCGTCAGACCCGCGTATTTATGATTTCAGTGCATTTCAATGAGAACTCTTTCAGTTGGGACGTTGGAAGTAATAAAATTTCCAAGGGTAGGAGCCTGTTGTCTGTGATTTAACAAATAAAAATGTCTTTTATGTTTAAAATATTGACATTTTGAGTACATTTTCGTAGGTCTCTTTGCTGAACGTCCAATAATTCTGATTATATTGGTATACAATACTTTAGAATAAAATGCCTTAGAATACACCTTAAGATAATTTATTCTAAAAAGCATTTTCTCCTCCTAACATTTTTCTCTGCAAAGTCCTCCACAAGCAAATCAATGTTCAATTGTCGAGCTCGATCCACTTCAATACTTAATACAGTCAGTGCTGACAAACGTTCCTGTATCATAGCACTTCTTAGATAACTTTTAATAATTTTTAATTTTGAAAATGATCTTTCTGCACTTGCAACTGTTACTGAAAGAGTTAAAAAAAGTTTCAACGCCACTGAAACATCTGGAACGCTTGGCAATAGAAGATGATTTTTAATTATCAGTAGTTCTGGTAAGTCTTTCACTGATCCGTTTTCAATTTCCAAGATATCTTTCTGTAGAACATTTCGCACTAAGAGAAACTGTTGTGGAAAATCAGGTGACAGATCATCAGCATATCTCTCTGCGAGGTTTTTAGCGGAAGTATAGAGTTGATCATCACTTATCTTTACAAGATTTACAGGATGCAAGAATTCAAACGTATTCAATATATCCGTCATGCTACTGAACCAGATTTTCAACTGACGTATGGCGATATCGATATCTGTATAAAATACATTAATTTTAAAATTGTTCTCAGGATCAGTGAGACGTTCATCTTCATTTAAATCAACAAGAAACTTTTTTGTTCGAAGTTTACATTTTTGCAAAAATCAACACTCAGTGCTTCAGTTATTTCTTTCACTTTTGAAAAGTCATCTCGAAGGTTTTGTAGTGCCTGTGCAGCTTCACCTAAAATTTTTGTCGCCCCAAATAAGTCTGCATCATAGGATTGAAAAACTTTCGACACTAAATTAGTCGTCTCTAATATTTTTCACTGAATTACAGTATGCAAAATAAATTCATAAGTTTCCATATACTTTTTTAAAGCATTAGCTTCATCTCTCTCATTTGATCTTTTGGATGTAATTGCCAAATTACTCGGAGCTCGCAAAATGTCCTTGTAACGAAAGCGAATAGCAAAGAGTGTGTCATGCCTTGATGACCACCTGGTTGGACACAATCTTTTTAAAGTTGGCGTGTTTTGCTTACATTCCTCACTTTTCTGTAAAAGTTCCCACCTTTTAATGCTCTGACTAAAAAAAACATACTCTCTGAATATGATCATAAAATGAATTAACTTCGGGCATTTTAGCAGCATCATTTAACACTAAATTTAAATTATGAGCTGCGCAATGAACATAACTTGCATTCCTTTCAATTTTCCGAATTCGTTCTTGAACGCCAGAATAAATGCCACTCATGACTTTAGCTCCATCATATCCTTGACCACGGCATTTATTGATAGAAATACTCTTACTTTCAATAGTTCGTATTATTTCCGTCGCCAAACCTTCAGCACTTCCGTCAGAAACACGCACAAATCCAAGAAAACTTTCATTGATTTTCAGTTTTACTGGTGATCCATTGACATCGGAATTAATGGTAACATAACGAAAAATCATGCTGAGTTGCTCATGTTTTGATGCATCTTGAGTTGTGTCCAATATAATCGAATAAAATGAAGAATTTTGAATTTCTGAAATAATTTCGTTCTCAATTTTTGATGACAACATATGTATTAATTAATTTGTATTCCGGGGCTCAAATATGTAATCTTCTTTTTGTTGCGTCACTTTCATGGATTAATTTGGATAATATTGGATCGTATTTAGCTAACAATTCAATGATGGCAAAAAAATTTCCGCTACCTGATTCACCAAGTTGTTCACGGTGTCCCCTAAAGGCAAGATTAGATGAGGCCAAGTGTAACGACAACAATCCTTTTTAAAACGTCTTTCCAAAAGGTTTTTTCTTTTCTTAAATGAGAATCTAACAGAAAATCGATGGTTGAGTCATTTTTCCATTGGGAATAGGTTACACATGCTTGTAAGTGGCAATAAGATAGCTCATGATCTTTAACTTGTTTTGATAATCCTTGCCAGTCGTTAACTCCATTAGCCCATGCTGAGTTGTAACACTTCCATTCTCTATCTCCGAAAAGCCAGCAAGGCTCACAATAAGCAATGTTCAACAATTTAGAATAACATAACCACAGGCGAGGTATTTTTTGTCCACTGGGTGTTTTCTTATCGTAATAATCAGAGGAAAAGCACCTGTTTCTCTCATCACGCGGAAACGGACCATCTGGTTTACAGGGTCCATAATTTATTGTGCTTTTTTTCAAATTCATGTTAGTAATCTCAGTAGGATGATGTCCACGATCAGTGGGGTTAGTTAAACTTAAGTCAAAAATAACTTTTTCTTCATCGCTAACAAGAGCTTTAGTAGAAGATTCACCCTCTTCATTATTTACATTAGCACTTTGATTCTCATTAGCATTTGGATCTTTGTGAGTACTGCCGTATTCTTTAGTAACGTTTGCATCACTTGAAAAATCTTCGTTATTCTTTTCATTGTCAACTGCGCTTGTAGAGGCACGTTCTTGGTTTGCCGTCATAGAAGTCGTGGTATCTTTACCTTCTAAAGATTGTACTTTAATATAAGAAGTAAGTTTAGGTAGTTTTTTGGCAAAATCTTCTTTCTCTTTCTTTTTACTTACTCCATACGTAGTAATGGGAAGGTATTGTATTCATGAAAAAAATCGACTTCGAGATTTCAACGGAAATACATGTTTTGAGGTTCCTAGAACACGTTTAGACTATTTTCGGAATGATGTCTGTGTGTGTGTATGTTATTGTGGGCGCTCTAACTCAAAAAGTACATGCCATATCGTTACCAAACTTCATATATAACACTTTAACATGAGCACAAAGAACTGATTAGTTTTTGGACAATAACGGATAATCGGAAGTCGCGGTTTATTCGAAACCCGATTCGGTTTTTGCGATATTTCTTTGTTAAAACATCATTATTCTATATACAATTCTATAATAATGTTATAGAGAATGTAATTTCCTACAGTTTTAATTTGAAACAATTTTCTATAGGAGTTATTGTTTAGGAGTTATTTATAAATAACCGGTTTTTCGGTTTCCGTTAAATATCTCCTTAAAAACATCGTTATTGGTAATCTTCGTAAGGACCAAAGTTGTAGAGAATATTATTTCTTCCAAGTTTTGTTTGTAACTAATTTTCGTAGAACCATCCATTTCGGATATATTTCGCTTTATCTTAGTACCAGCCTACAGCGCCAACACCATGTAGCGGTTAATTCTGTAAACATTCAAAATATACGTAATTTACGGCAAGGACGTGTCTTCTTTTACGATACGAAATAATAATTTTGCCTTATAATGCTACTCATAATAATTTAAATATCTATACCCCAAATATGGAGAAAGTCATGTGTTGGCCACATCAGATTTTTTCTCCTTTTAATAGCACCGCTAAGAAACGTTCGTTTTCCTAAGCTCGACATACTGGGGTTATCAATTTCTGAAAAAAAACAAAAATTTCAATAACCCCACATAGAATCAATAACAATACTCACAACTTTTAAAAGAAACTCATTGAATTTTAAAATTGAGGAAAACGTGATTGATAGCATACAATATTTCGCATAGTTTTCTCTATTTTTGCACGAAAAAGTGAATTTTGAGACCACGAAAGAAATATTTTGATGACAAATGCGGAACCGCAAAACAGCGATAGATAAATCCGTGAAATATGAAGTCATCCTGTACCGCGCAAATATCTCGCTAAATACTCATAAGAGCAAAAAATGCTTTTCAAAAATAATAAGAAAATTCTCGGACACATATTTCCAGTAACTCGTAAGGTTTATGATAAATTCTTAAAAATTCAGGGAGAATTCCAAAAACCATACGTCAAATTGTATGTGAAATATTACCTACGCTTTTATGTATAAGTTACTCTACATATTGCAGCACATCATACTACTTAAGCTTCACGTTATTATGCAAAATATTCGTGATTTTACTTACAGTTATAGCTGCAATCAGGTCCTCCAAATTCCCGCGGATATCCTTTACAGCGTGGACTGTTAAATAATTACACCTCAACTCCAAAGAATGATACATTCTTTTACTGTTCCCCTATAGGTCCGATCATCACTGCACAGGATTCTAGCTTCACTTAACAAGTAAACACACACAAATAAGCGCAATAACCCTCTAAAGAACCGATCACCATGTAAAAGACAAACTTGCTTCCGCACAGTGAAAAGGTTTCCTTAGACTAAATTCTTCAGAGCAAAACGAGAATACTTCCCACGGAAACCGAGCCCTCTTACTATTGAGTGACAGGATTTTAATTATCTTCGAATCAACTTGCTCGTAAACACTACTCGGAAATTTCAACACAATGTATGTTATGTTACACAGTGTTAGTTCTTGCTAGTTATTGCCCCGACTGCGATGTTTCAGACGTAGGCACCATAAAGTCTGGGTCCGATTAGAGTGAGCGCAACAGAATGTTTACGTAGAGACCAGACTCGCCACTTCAAAGACACGAAATGAAGAAAGCATAGCTCGAACTTCTTCCATAAACATTCTCACGTATGCTGAGTACAGTTGGTCTTATTGTCTTTCAGAAGGGTGAGATAGATGGAGAAGAATCTCGAGAGAGAAAATCTTCTTTCGCTACGTCACGTGACCGGCTAGATGGACGCAAAGAAAAGAGGTTATAAAGATCTGGTAAACTTTAATTTTCCTCTTCTTTATGAGGCTCTCTTTCCGACGAGGCCTCCATATCGAAGTCCCCCAGCTATTGCGCCTCAGGTGCCAATGCATAAATCACTATCTGCGTAAGTACGGTTTGGACAATTGGAGGCCCCCCTGCATTGCGGGGGTTATCAGTACGCCCTGGTCACCCTGATAATGTGATTCAAGAAAAGTAAGCGCAAAGAAACCTGTATGAAATGTATTCGTAATTGTATAATTGGATATATTCTCATAAAAAACATTTAATATTGAAAAATATATTTTTTAAATTAATTTTAAAATCTCTTTTACATTTTCTTTTAATCATAGTAATCCTGGTGCAAACATTTCACCAAATGCAGAAGTATCAGTTGTGGCATCCTATGATATGGGGTGGCAAAAGAGCTTGACTGGCCATGGCTCTTTGATAGGAGAGAAAACAACAAATGATTTTAGGATAGCTGCAGCTGTCTGCCAAAAGAATGTAGGTTTAAGTTATGTAGCCAATGTAAAAGAAAGTCTTTTGATATCCCCAGGGTCTCATACATGACAATACAAGGAAAAACTGGCTGTCCAAAGGAGATTATCACAACAGAAAAAAATTCTCTTACTTTTAAAAGAAAGCTCTTTAAAACTGAAAGAAAATAGTTGAACAAAGGTTAGAGAAGCAAGGGAAGGGACAATGTAATGTAGTGGGATGTCTTTTAACTTAAATCAGAATAATTCACCATTTTCTGTATCAAAAACATTAAAACCAATAGTCTGAATTTGAAGTGGTATTTTTCGATGTTGAGACCACAGGACTTTCAAGTTATTGTGAAGTTATACAGACAGGAACTATTGGAAAAAATCACTTTTCTGCATATATTACTCCTGGTATCATACCCCAAGAGGTAACAAACCTTACGAATTTGGAAGTGGTGGTAAGCACTTATGTTTTAAAGGCCAGCCAGTTAAGTCATACTGTAAAAGAGTAGCTTGGAGATTATTCTTAAATTTCTTAAAATCAGACAAAAAGATTTTACTGTTGGTCATAATGTTTGTTCAGTTTGATGCCAGGATGACAATTGCGGCAGTTAAAGATTGCCAGATGCTGACAGATTTTCAAAATGTTGTAATGGGATTTGGAGATACTTACCCATTATTTAAGACTTTACTTCCTGGGAGAGTCTTATACCCAGGAAAATCTTTTAAAAGATTGTTTAAGTGAGTCATTTTCAACAATATGTCACAATGCTCACGCAGACGCCTTTAATTTAAAATATTTATGTGACAAGATGGAAGTCACTGATGATATATTTTTTTAAATTTAGTTTTAGCTTAGAATCACTTCTGGCAAGGCAGGAATGGTTAGTGAATAAAAGGATTAGAATGGCTACACTGAAGCCATTAAAAGAAATGGGGATATCACAATATATGATCAGCCAAATTTCAGATAATGGGTTGAATATCCAAGACTTGATTGAAACATACAAAACATTAGGCAAAGAAGGAATAAAGACATTGTTAAATGTTTAAAATGTTACAAAAAACAATGTAATAATTACAAAAATTTGTAACTCAATTGATAAATTAAAATAAAATATATATGCCAAAATTCTGATTTATCTCATTTATCTGATGTGTTGAAAATTGTGAAAGTATAATCAATGTAATGGTGTTATTGTCTGTTGGAAACTAATTAGAGATATTTAGTATGCTGTAGAAATGTTGATCCCTAATAAAATCTTATTCTATAATTAACATATCTACATTTACTGAAGTATTTGAAATTCCAATAGTACTAATGAAAATTTCTTTGCTGCCTCTAGGTGCATCATTTAAAACAAGTAGGTACTAATTTAAAGATGAAATTAATAAATTTTATATACATGGTACTCCTATTTACTTTCAAGAAACTTTTTATAATCAGAATTGAAGGCAAAAAAATAGTTTTAAATTCCACTTCATAAATTTTTTTGTAATTTTATAAAATAAAGTGGAATTTAAATTCTGTTCATTTGTCTTGATTTATGTAAATGGAATTATTATGGGTTTAATCATTACTTTGGAGTTGATTTATTAATATCTATATTGCTAAGGTGAGATTGAGTCTATAAAGTTCTCTCTTCCACCTAACCCCTTGTCAGTACATTTGGTAATTTTATAACAATTACTAGCTTTTCGTACCCGGCTTTGCCCGGGTGCATTTCGGACTGCAAATAGTTATACTTTTTCCCGCTTATAGAAGACAGCTTGAGAAAATGATACATACTAAAACTTCCCCTCTCCTTTCTGTAAACTACATTAGGAGTCTTGAAATAAAGTGGAAAGAACACTAAACGAACCAATACGAAAACTACAAAAACCACCATGAAAAAAGAAATGAATTAAACGCTAACCAATACCCGGTAGAAAAGGATGTAAACCGACAAATAAATAATCGTGGAACATAAATTTAGACTACAACCAAAGAATATAAGTTCAATGTAAAAACCACCAAGAAAAAAGAAATGAATTAAACTCTAACCAATAGCCGGCATAAAAGGTGTAAACCGACAAATAGGTAATCAAGGAACAAAAATCAAGAGCACAACCATAGAATATAAACATAGATTAAAAATGAACAACTAAGAACGAAAACAAAGAAAACAAACAAAGAACACAAAAAATGGACACGAAACGAAAGCAAATGAAAACAACAAACTAACCAAAACCAACCAACGAATAATCTCCTAAAGCTCAATGTATCTGATGATGGCGACTGACGCTTTCTATTCAGTTGCTAAATAAACAACCAACAATCACAAAATAGCATGTCGTAGTGATGAGTAAATATTGATTACGCGGAATATGAGTTTGTATGTCAACATAATAACAGGAGAAACTAAATAAGAATACCTATTATTACTCTAAATAGATATAAAATTATTGATCTTAATTGTGTTTTCCATCGTAATTAATTGAATAATAGATTGAGATATTCGAACGAATCGATTTTAAATAATGTAGTAAAATGTTTTACTTTTCTAACGTAATTAATTACGTGAGTGTATCGGTAGTGTTTACATTTTACCCATGGAACCGCAGACACGAATTCTTAATTTTAGTTCAGAAGACATAATAAAGTTCAACAAAAGTATTATTCAAATAAAATCTTTCGAAATTCACTGCGTTACGTGTTCCAAATGTTAATCTAATTTAGTTCTCATATTAAAATAACAATACTCAAGAGTGAACCTTATTTCCAATTGATAAAACTCTCTTTTAATTCAAAACTATATTATATATTACAAAAAAGTATCTAATTATTATTGAAACGCAAAATGGATGAGCATAGGAAAAAACTTGCATGTTAGCATGAAATGCTCAATTCAGTTTTTATTGATAAACTGATTAAACAAAACACAAAAACTTTAACGTAGTAATTTAATCATATATCTTCAGTAATTTTCACTTAAACAAAATATGAAATAAAATAAGACAAAAGGCATATAAAAACAATTTAACTTATATCCAAACATACCTATAATGCGAATGACACGATTACAGAAAAAGAAACAGTTCACTAATGTTTATTCGCAGAATTAACCTGTGTATAGAAGACCATAGATAATGAAAGAAAAACATACAATCAAATCAGAAGATATTAAATGAGTATTTCATCAACTATTTCTACGTTTACGATATGTTTATAGTTCAAACGTAATTTGTTTACATCGGTTGCTAAGTGTATCCAAATGCTGAGCAATAATGAAAAATAAGATTTTCCCTTCAATTCGTCTTATTTGATCTGTAAGCCCCTCTTTTAAAAAATTATTCCAAAAGAGGAGATAATTTACCACAAAAAAGTCTGCGAGAGCATATGTCTGCGATATATATGTAAGGAGTTAAAAATTCGAGAAATTTACGACAAAATTTTAAATGGAAATCCCATATAAACGAAAATATTTTATTATAATTAAATAGTACACCAAATCGGTTTAAAAACCTTACTACACCACCGTACACATGATAACGGTTAATATGACACCTTCCTCTTTTTTCTGCGTGTTGTAGTTTCTGAGCCTTAGCAGAACATACATACATACGACACCTTACTTTATAGATATGTACTAGCTTTTCGTACCCGGCTTCGCCCGGGTGCATTTCGGACTGCAAATAGTTATACTTTTTCCCGCTTATAGAAGACAGCTTGAGAAAATGATACATACTAAAACTTCTCCTCTCCTTTCTGTAAACTACATTAGGAGTCTTGAAATAAAGTGGAAAGAACACTAAACGAACCAATACGAAAACTACAAAAACCACCATGAAAAAAGAAATGAATTAAACGCTAACCAATACCCGGTAGAAAAGGATGTAAACCGACAAATAAATAATCGTGGAACATAAATTAAGAGTACAACCAAATAATATAAGTTCAATGTAAAAACCACCAAGAAAAAAGAAATGAATTAAACTCTAACCAATAGCCGGCATAAAAGGTGTAAGCCGAAAATAGGTAATCAAGGAACAAAAATCAAGAGCACAACCAAAGAATATAAACATAGACTACAAAATGAACAACTAAGAACGAAAACAAAGAAAACAAACAAAGAACACAAAAAATGGACACGAAACGAAGGCAAATGAAAACAACAAACTAACCAAAACCAACCAACGAATAATCTCCTAAAGCTCAATGTATCTGACGATGGCGACTGACGCTTTCTATTCAGTTGCAAAATAAACAACCAACAATCACAAAATAGCGTGTCGTAGTGATGAGTAAATATTGATTACGCGGAATATGAGTTTGTATGTCAACATAATAACAGGGGAAACTAAATAAGAATACCTATTATTACTCTAAATAGATATAAAATTATTCATCTTAATTGTTTTTTCCATCGTAATTAATTGAATAATAGATTGAGATATTCGAACGAATCGATTTTAAGTAATGTAACGTAATTAATTACGTGAGTGTATCGGTAGTGTTTACATTTTACCCATGGAACCGCAGACACGAATTCTTAATTTTAGTTCAGAAGACATAATAAAGTTCAACAAAAGTATTATTCAAATAAAATCTTTCGAAATTCACTGCGTTACGTGTTCAAAATGTTAATCTAATTTAGTTCTCGTATTAAAATAACAATTACTCAAGAGTGAACCTTATTTCCAATTGATAAAACTCTCTTTTAATTCAAAACGATATTATATATTACAAAAAAGTATCTAATTATCATTGAAACGCAAAATGGATGAGCATGGGAAAAAACTTGCATGTTAGCATGAAATGCTCAATTCAGTTTTTATTGATAAACTGATTAAACAAAACACAAAAACTTTAACGTAGTAATTTAATCATATATCTTCAGTAATTTTCACTTAAACAAAATATTAAATAAAATAAGACCAAAGGCATATAAAAACAATTTAACTTATATCCAAACATACCTATAATGCGAATGACACGATTACAGAAAAAGAAACAGTTCACTAATGTTTATTCGCAGAATTAACCTGTGTATAGAAGACCATAGATAATGAAAGAAAAACATACAATCAAATCAGAAGATATTAAATGAGTATTTCATCAACTATTCTACGTTTACGACATGTTTATAGTTCAAACGTAATTTGTTTACATCAGTTGCTAAGTATATCCAAATGCTGAGCAATAATGAAAAATAAGATTTTCCCTTCAATTCGTCTTATTTGATCTGTAAGCCCCTCTTTTAAAAAATTATTCCAAAAGAGGAGATAATTTACCACAAAAAAGTCTGCGAGAGCATATGTCTGCGATATATATGTAAGGAGTTAAAAATTCGAGAAATTTACGACAAAATTTTAAATGGAAATCCCATATAAACGAAAATATTTTATTATAATTAAATAGTACACCGAATCGGTTTAAAAACCTTACTACACCACCGTACACATGATAACGGTTAATATGACACCTTCCTCTTTTTTCTGCGTGTTGTAGTTTCTGAGCCTTAGCAGAACATACATACATACATACATACATACATACATACATACATACATACATACAAACACCTTACTTTATAGATATGTATAGATAGATAGATAGATTATTGCAATGCGTTGTGAAAGAAAAGAATATATACAAATGTGGGGAAATGATCATTTAAAATACTACGGCACGAAAAGTCCTACATATGAAGTGTGAAAAACTGCAAGGAAAGACTGAAAAGGTAGAAATAATAGAAGATATATATAAACAGAATATCATTACAAAAACGTTGGCTAATTATAAAACAATACATGAAGATTGGTGAACGTAAATTGATAATATTTTATCAAAGCTAAACTTTAATCATATAATAATATTTTTGTTTTCGAACCACACGTGAGATTATTATTCGTTTAGCTGCTTTGTCCAACTAACTCATTTTCACGATTGAAGAGAATCCGAATTAATGTGTGTTGTCAATAGATCGTCAACCGATTATCAACTTCAGATCGACAATAAATTGTACTGTGTATATTACACTTAACGAAATAGTGTAGATTTAAATTTCCCGGGAACTTCCTTCGCAGCATTGCCAAATTTTTCCAGTAATGGCTACCGAAAGATAGAAAAACCGAGTACATCAATATTTACACATAATTATCTCTGGAAATAATATGGTAACCCATCCTGAAAAAAATATATTTTGTTTATAAATCTTTAAAGCACATTATATCAGTTTTTAGTATCTTTCGCTGGAGTCGATTTTTAGAAAAAAAATCATAAGTGAATGCATTACAATGAACGTCCATTTACGGCAATGCTTTCAGTCGCGGGAACGACTCGTTTTCGAATTGAAATATCTCGCTTTAGAGTCTGGTGACACCATATAATTTTTACACCATTTGAAAGGGGAAGTACTAAACTTTAACATACATGAATTTCAATATACTTTATCAGGGAAGGCTGAAATAGAGGTTCTTCCTTAAGGAGATATTTGACGGAAACCGAAAAAACAGATTATTTATAAATACTTCCTAAACAATAACTGCTATGGAAAATTGTTTCAAATGAAAGTTGTAGGAAATTACATTCTCTATAACATTTGTATAGAATTGTATATACAATAATGATGTTTTAACGGAGAAATATCGCAAAAACCAAACCGGGTTTCGAATAAACCTCGACTTCTGGTTACCGGTATTGTCCAAAAACTAATCAGTTCTTTGTGCTCATGCAAAAGTGTTATATATGAAGTTTCGTAGCGATATGGCATGTACTTTTTGAGTTAGAGCGCCCACAATAACGTCCACACACATGCACACACAGAGACATCATTCCGAAAATAGTCTAAACGTGTTCTGAGGACCTCTAAACGTGTATTTCCGCTTGAATCTCGAAGTCGATTTTTTTCATGAATACAATACTTTCCCATTACTACGTACGGAGAAAGTAAAAAGCAAAATATCTCCGAAATGGATGGTTCTACGAAAATTTGTCTCAAACAAACCATGGAAGAAATATTATTCTCTACAACTTTGGTCCTCACAAAGATTACCAATAACGATGTTTTTAAGGAGAAAACCGAAAAAACCATCTGTGTGTGTGTGTATGTTAGTGTGGGCGCTGTAACTCAGAAAGTACATGCCATATCGTTACCAAACTTCATTTATAACACTTTAACATGAGCATAAAGAACTGATTAGTTTTTGGACAATAACGGGTAACCGGAAATGGAGGTTTATTCGAAACCCGATTCGGTTTTTGCGTTATTTCTTCGTTAATATCATTACTGTATTTGCAATTCTATACAAAAGTTATAGAGAATGTAATTTTCTAAAACTTTCATTTGAAACAATTTTATATTGTAGTTATTCTTTAGGAGTTATTTATAAATAACCGGTTTTTCGGTTTTCTCCTTAAAAACATCGTTATTGGTAATCTTCGTGAGGATCAAAGTTGTAGAGAATAATATTTCTATAAGGTTTTGTTTGGAACAAATTTTCGTAGAACCATCGATTTCAGAGATATTTTGCCTTTTTACTTTCTCCATACGTGGTAATGGGGAAGTATTGTTAAACATCATTACTGTATTTGCAATTCTATACAAAAGTTATAGAGAATGTAATTTCCTACAACTTTTATTTGAAAGAATTTTCCATAGCAGTTATTGTTTAGGAATTATCTATAAATAATAATCGGTTTTTTCGGTTTCCCTCAAATATCTCCTTAAAAACGTCGTTATTGGTAATCTTCATGAGGGCCAAAGTTGTAGAGAATAATATTTTTTCCAGGTTTTATTAAGAACAAATTTTCGTAGAACCATCGATTTCAGAGATATTCAACTATTTTCGTAATATCCAGTTTACAGCGCCAAAACCACGTAGCGGTGAATTCTGTAAACATTCAAAATATGCGTAATTTACGGTAATAAGGACGACTGTATTCTTTTACGATACGAAATAATAATTTTGCCTTATAATTCTATTCATAATAATTTAAATATCTATACCCCAAATATGGAGAATGTCTTGTGTTGGTCACATCAGATTTTTTTCATAAACGGAACTCGTGAATAGCGAAAAACCTGCGAAAGGCGGAAAAAAGTGACGGTACCTAGGGCTGCCGCCCTTGGGAGGTTTTACTGTATGAGAAATCCAGGAAAAATTGGTGATTTGAAAATGATTTCTGGAACAATATGTATAAATCCGACAGCTGCGGAGCTTTCAGTAAGTCCGGCAACCTCTTTCCCGCGGAAAAAATATTCCAAAAGTGCCGGATTTATGAGTTTCTACTGTGTGTGTGTGTACATATAATATTTGTAAAAAGATATATTGTTGAACATACTTTATATATGGAGGGTGGAATTATTTACAATTATTTAATCACAAAAAAAAATGTCTTTAAAATATTGGTGCCGAACCCGAGAACTTTATGTTCGAAAACCAACTGGCTACCAATTGTACCCATCGAGCATTAATCGAAATTCGCGCAAATTAAACTTCTGCTTCAGTAGTGTTAATACCGCTAGTTCCTGCCAGGAAACAATAGGTGTCGCTGTGAATCTCCTATCAAGGCCAGCAGCCAAAGAATTTTCCGTTCCCCCTCCACAGGTAATAGTTAGTGTTTGAATCGCACTTTTTGGTGAGGATAAAGACTACAATTAAACTTTGTCTTTGTTTGTCCCTGAGGAGCTCACGTGAAGAATAACGATACATTTATAAAAACACAACATTCTTTCCATGATAGAAATACATATTCATAAATAATAATATCTGTTCCGGCAACTTGTTGGTAAAGGCAACTGGACAGTATAAATTAATAAGGTAGATATAGGTGGATGTATCACCGGATCTATATTTCTTCAATACAATTTAAATAACAGTAAAAAAACTTTCAAAAAAAAAGAATCACTGTTAGCAATGAAACATATGCAAGTATATCCTAAGCACGTTAATAGTTAGTGTTTGAATCGCACTTTGTGGTGAGGATAAAGACTACAATTAAACTTTGTCTTTGTTTGTCCCTGAGGAGCTCACGTGGAGAATAACGATACATTTATAAAAACACAACATTCTGTTCATGATAGAAATACATATTCATAAATAATATTCTTTCATCTATGCAAAATCGAAGGTTAAACATACGATAGAAGGGAATGAATTAAAATTATCCTCATTCGTGTCATCACCATCATCTGAGTTAAATTACGTAATGTTTGTGTTTAAATAAGTCTGTGTGTGCCTTGATGCTAAATGATGAAATTTTTCGATTTCATTTCAACACTTGACAGTTTATAAAACTGCTGATCGATCCTTCATTATGACAAGTCTATTGTTTTTAATTAAATGAATTAAAGTTGAATAATATAATTGGAAAGCTTCATTTTTATGGGTATTAATGTTAGTAGACATACAGAATAAAATTATAATAATTATTAAATTAAACAAAGTATTATTTTGTTGATTTCAATATATTGAAATATTACTTACCATATTACTTAAATTTGATTTTATGCATTATTTTATTTTTTATTTCTATGAGGTCTTTATATATTAAATTTACAGGATTAGAATTCATCATTTTTAAGTTAGATTTTATTATTTTATTGTATTTATCAGTTGGAAAATTTTTTAATTTAGCATCCAAGACTACAGTCATTTTTTCTCCATCTTTCGTATTTACGATTTTAAAATTTGAAGCTTGATATGGTTTATCAATTTCAAATTCATTCAACTTTTTTAGCTCAATTAAATATTGATTACTATTCAATACTGCAAATAGTGTATAAGAAATTTTTTATACACTGAATTATGTTTTAAGTTAAATATTTTTATACAAATTTTTTTATTGTGCTCTGGAATTACCTATATTAAGAAAAAGTACATAATAATTTTATGGAACAAAATTCTAGTTGGTACTTTAAAGTACCGCCACACATTTTGGATAGCTGATACAAGTTTTATTATATGTAATTCTATATCTATACCATTTTATATTATCTTAATACAGTGAATGTCTCTGATTCATGATAATTATTATTATCTCTCCATTTGAAGTAAGAAGTACGTCCTTGTGTTATTCTATAATCAAAATCACCATATTTCAATTCTGTCTTTACGATTCGGCCTCACTGTTCCACAGCCAGAAATCTTATTGGCTTTCAAAAACTAAAACAGTTCAACTGATGAAAAATAATTAACCATCACAAGAATATGATTTTTACCAATTAGTTCTCTGCTCAGATTTTCAACAACACCACCACCCAGACCAAACTGTTTTTCCCTGATAAACATCAAACTGACATCTGATCTGCACCACATTTTGAACCCTCTTTTTATTTGCTTCGTGGTGTTATATTGTTTCATACCTATCTAACATGTTGCTGCCCGAGAGTCCTGACGGTACTTCTAATTTTATTTACAGGAAAGTGTAGGGAAATGCATTTAGAATCAAATGTAAAAAAGAGTAGTGCTTACTCTTTCAAAATCCAGAGATTTTCAAGAATAAAATAGACACAGTTCACTTCACACACAATTAAAATTTGAAAATCAAAGTTGCGATCGAAGTGACAAATTCTGGACAAAGAGGGAACTAACTATAAGCTATTGGCATGAAATTTAAAAAAGATTTATGTAGGAGGTTTAGCGTAGAACATTTTATTTCTCTCGGTACTATAAAGTACCTTCAGGGTATAAAGGGTTAAAATATGAATAAATAATTATTAAAATAATTTTAAAACATATTGAATTTCTTCATATTTAGATCTGATTTCTTAATTAATTTTTACAAAATTTTTTTTATAGATGAGTACAAAAACATGTTTTAACTGTCAAGAAGAAAAATCATTAGATTATTTTCATTAAAAAAATAAATCTTTACATCATACTGATGTAAAGATTGTCAAAGAGAATATTATTTAAAAATAAAACCGGCAATATATGAAAAGATTGAATGTGAATGTGGAGTGAAAATTGTTAAACCGCATTTAGAGAAACATAAAACTACTGATCTTTATATAAAAAAGATTAATAATGTTAAAAAATGTAGCTCTTTCAAAATAGAGAAACAACTTGAGTTCTCTAAAAATACACCAATTTGTAGTAAAAAATGTCAAAAATAAAACCAAAATATCTGAAAAAGTTGAATGGCATTGTGGATTAAAAGTTATTAAATTTTATCTAGAAGAACAAAAAACGATCAAATCATATCGAAAAAATGAAAGAGAAACAAGATAATTTAAATTTTTAAAAATTATAACTATTAAAATTGTGAAATAAAGTCTCAAAATTAGTAAAATTCTAACCAAAACGCATAAATCGTAATGAAACATCATTAAATATAAACTATTAAAAAATTTGAAAATAAATTTCCTACTAAAATATTTTTTTAAATTAATGGAAAGTTATACATATACAATGCTCACCAAAAGTCCTACAGAATATTGTGTGGAAAGACTATTTTAATAGGTTTCCGATGGGCCACGCTCTCACTCAAGCTTGGCTTACTTGGATGTAGAATTGTCTTAGAGAATTGGTAAATAAAATAGTAATATTTTTACAAAACTATTTAGGCATTTCAATAAATCAAAATAAGTATGTAAACTGGTGTATTTGGGAGTGAAAGTGAATATTTATTTTATGGAATTGTGGTTGACGCCAGCAAGTATGAATAAACTACATCATGCAATTTGTGTAGGACCAAAAATATGGTTGTTAGATATCCCAAAAATAGCAGGCGCTACGTTTTGGTGCTTCCCTTATTCCTAGAAATAATACTGTATTAATGAAATTCTGGGACACGGAAGTGTTTTAGAAAAAGAGAACTTTTGCCCCAATTGGGCAAAAGTTTGTGGTATATGTAGATGCAACACTGTAGCAGCTGGCATGGGTTATTCCTGAAAAGCAATTAAGAGATTCAATCCTTTGAAGATCAACTACCAATCTACGTTGCTGAAGCAGAAGCAGCCCTTGGAGGAGCGATGGTAGCAGCAAGCCAGCTGCCAGCAGACAGACCATTGTGAGTATTTGCCCTGACAAAGGGTAAAGGGCTTTTATTTCATAAAATGTATCTAAAATATAAAAATAATAAAGAAAGTGTCAGAAGAAGTGACATGGGCATAAGTTCCCACCGAGTCCAACCTTGCCGATCGTCCTTCCCAGACTTGGAATTCCATTGGCGGTAGCCAACATCTAGCAGTATATAGCGAGTGGTGCCAGAATGAGTAGGGACTGATCGAAAAAGGTCATGGACTCACCATGGAACATATTCCTGAGCTAAATCAAGCAGCATATGAAGAACTAAAATCAATTGCAAAAAGAACAATGAATTCCTTAACATTAATACGAAAATTGTAAGAAAAGAAACCGCCTTTTTAAAAGTAGATTACACACCTACGTAATCAATAATATTAAAACAAAATAGACCCATTAAATTTTTTACACCTAAACCAGGATAATATATTAAATAAAATTAAAAGTTTTCTTATAAATTTACTTTCAAAAGACATGAAGAAATACAAGAAATGAATTTCAAAACTGAAAATCAAATTATTTAGAAGAATTTTATAGTAAAGTAATAGAAAATCTCAGTAGAGAAATACAACATTTTGAAGCTCGAGGTTCAGGTTGGACTTTAAATAAAAGAATTGACTGAGAGCTTAGAATTAACAAATAGGTACATACCATTTAGACCCTAAATGGTAGTTATACATGCTCTAAATTTTAGACCATGTATAAGTGTAAAAAATGATGATCATCCCAGTGTAAAAGACCCACAAGGAGTAGCCAAATATAAGAAATGTGAACTTGAATTTGAAGAAATTTAAAAAAATTTGATGTGGCCAACACAGGACTTTCTCCATACTTGGGGTATATGAGACTCCAAATAAGAGAGACGCCAACTAGTGGTGGGTTTTGGAAGTAGAGCTCCGAGGGTAGTGAGTTGATGGTGATAATGGAAACACGAGAGTTCGTACGCATCGTTTGTAATTTTTGGAAGCTAGCTTCTCTATTCATTTTTATATTATCTTTAGTATCTTAATTGTTTTCGGGATTTTTAAATTCTTCTTTAGTAGTTAAAGTTAGTTTTTTCATTTCAGTTTATCACGTTAGAGATAGGTTGTAGCGTATTACCTAATTTCTTGCTTAAGGTAGTGTGTTGGCTTAGGTTAGATTCTTTGTGGAAGCTAGCATCTCTATTTAGTTAATCTTTAATTTCGTAATTGATGGGTTTAGGAATTTAGATTTCGTTTCTGAGTAGTTAAAGTTCGTTTTCCTTTCTGTTTAGCACTATAGAGGTAGGGTAGGTTTAGTAATTTTGTCATTGCTAGTAGTATTCTTTATTTCTTTAATCACTGCATTTTTTTGTCATTCGTTAGCGTTCATCTGTTATTGTTTGAATATTGCATTTGCTGTTGTTCGCTGAAATTAATTTCTAAAAATATCTGTTATAGGAAGTCACTATATGAAATCGTAGTTGAAATAGGGTGAAAAAGAACTTGCCAAAACATTCCACATATTTTTCATTCAGATAAAAAATAAATAATCATTTAAAAAGCTGATGAAAGGTTTTTCCTTGTTAAATTTCATGTTTTTAAGCACTTTATGCTAGACTGTTATTTCTATAAATTAACATGTTAAGAAAATCCTTCGTTCACTGATAACAAATACTTATGATTACTGCAATTACCTTACAAGTGTATAGACAGGATAATTAACGATGAGGAAAAGAATCAAATGTCCATTAATAATAACAAAGAATTTTATACATACTGAAGCTTATATTTAAAGAGAGGGATTTTTGGCAGAGAAAACTTCAAGAAAGAGAAAGTCCAATAGCTTAATATAATTGTATACATAAATCTGTCTAGTATGACATACTGCATGAATTTTAAATCCCCTCAGATTTACATAAAATTAAAAGAATGATATTGAACAATTTTATTCTAAAACATTTTGCTATTATTCATTACTTCAAAAAGGATTTTATAAATCTCTGTTATAATCGCAATGCACCAAAAATATATTACAATGAGAAAAGGGAAAAAGAGATATCAGGAAGAATCAATGAACAGAAAATAAAGATATAATTCAATTTCAATGAGATCATTCCTTTCAGGTACTCATAACATTTCAGAAAATCATTTAATCTAGCCATTTCAAACCCAATAATGCGCAACTTATTTGTTTAATTTTACTAATTATAATAGCAGATATTTTTGCCATTCATTAACTTTATATTTTTACTGAAAGTATGTTTGAAATGGTCTGAACTAACAGTTGAGGAACAAATACAACTCACTTTATAAGTAACTAGCAGAATTACCTAGCATTGCTCTGGTTTAAGGTTAAGAGCAAATAATAATTGCAGGGTATAGAGAAAGGCTTTAAAAACGTTGTTTTTCTTCAAACGTACCCAAAATTGATAATAAAAATAAATAATAACCAATATATGTACAAAGAGTTAATGAACCTTCATTACACCAATGGGAGAAATAATGACAAAAACAAAACTATTACACAACTTGCCATTCCTCCCAAATACCTCAGTATTTCCTCAAACCCTACATAGACTTCCTCGCTCATCTTTTTGGGCTAAGCGCGAACGTTTCCTCTCCAACGATCACTTTCTATCCACTACTACAATACAACAACAACACTATCCTCATTACGTCGGCCACCTTGATAAATGACGTCGGCGACAACAGCGCCGCCATCGGTTATTTCAGTCTCCTACAGATATATTAAATTATTATGAATAGCATTATAAGGCAAAATTATTATTTCGTATTGCAAAAGAATACAGTCGTCCTTATTGCCGTAAATTAGGTATATTTTTAATAGCTATGTTTACAGAATTCAGCGTTACATGGTGGTGGCGCTGTATACTGGAAATTACGAAAAAGCTAAATATCTCCGAAATGAATGGTTCTACGAAAATTTGTTTCAAATAAAACTTGGAAGAAATATTATTCTCTACAACTTTGGTCCTCACGAAGATTACCAATAACAATGTTTTTAAGGAGAAAACCAAAAAACAGGCTTTTTATAAATAACTCCTACACAATAACTGCTATAGAAAATTGTTTCAAATGAAAGTTGTAGGAATTTACATTATAATTTTTGTATAGAACTGTATATACAATAATGATGTTTTAACGAAGAAATATTGCAAAAACCGAATCTGGTTTCGAATAAACCTCGACTTCCGGTTATCCGTTATTGTCCAAAAACTAATCATTTCTTTGTGCTCATGTTAAAGTGTTATATATGAAGTTTGGTAACAATATGGCACATACTTTTTAAGTTAGATCGCCCACAATCACACACACACAGACATCATTCCGAAAATAGTCTAAACGTGTTCTAGGTACCTCAAAACATGTATTTCCGTTGAAATCTCGAAGTCGATTTTTTTCATGGATACAATACTTTCCCATTACTACGTATGGAGAAAGTAAAAATGTAGAAAATATAATTTCCTACGTTTTACTTCAAACAATTTTCCATAGCAGTTATTGTTTAGGAATTATTTATAAATAATCGGTTTTTTCGGTTTCCGTCAAATATCTTCTTAAAAACGTCGTAATTGGTCATCTTCGTGAGGACCAACGTTGTAGAGAATAATATTTCTCCCAGGTTTTGTTTGAAACAAATTTTCGTTGAACCATCCATTTCGGAGATACTAAATGTTTTCGAAATTTCCAGTAAACAGCGCCACCACCATGTAGCGGTGAATTCTGTAAACATATTCAATATATACTTAATTTACGGCAATAAGGATGACTGTATTCTGTTACGATACGAAATAATAGTTTTGCTTTATAATTCTATTCTTAATAATTTAAATATCTATACCCCAAATATGGAGAAAGTCATGTGTTGGCCACATCAGATTTTATTTGAATGCAATATGTTCGGAAACGGATTGTTACAAGCAAATATGATTAATTGTTAGGAAAAGCTAATTGTAAGTTACAAAGTATCTACTATATATTTTAAAGTTTGCATGTTGTGCTGTAGTAGCTTCACTAAACCCGTTGAAATGCAACGGGAAATTCTGCTAGTCTTTTATAATTAATTGAACATTTCTTTAAAAATAAAGGTGGTGAAATCTCTCTTTGGTTGTCTCTCTCTCCTTTCCTACCCTTCCCCGTCACTCCCTCCCCCTCTCGCCGCTACCCAACCTCCTTCCCTCCCTTTCTCTCAAAAGACCATTAATTTATTTCTAATAATTTTATTTAATCTTCGTCCTTCATCGGTTGCTTGCTGACTTGAATTTGCGCGTTTCAAAGCATTCTGTGCAGTGTTCTCTCTTCTGATTCTTTCTAACGTCTCCTGACTTTGCCTTACAACCCAACGCTGTCTCCTTTCTCTAGCTAATCTTCGTTTTCTATCTGCTTGTGTCTGATCATTTCCATCCATTGCTTTCACTGAATAAAGCTTATTTTTTGGAGACATTGAAATAAAAATTCAGCTTAGTTACTAATCAATCAGCGGAATAATTTCTTTGAAAACTATCTAAACGAAAACAAATCACCAATTTATTTCAACATTGTAAACTGGTAACACACCAAACTTACCTAAATATATTTTCTTTCAAATGCTTTAATTTGCTTAAAAATGTAAATTTCAGTGAAGAATTTATCGAAGAAAAATTGATTTGAAATCTATTCTGAATAAAGTTGACTTTGCGTACTAATACAGACGACATATTAAAGTGAGGATTACAAAGCAATTATCACAAAATATTACTACTTTTATTCTAAACAACTCAAAATAAAATATTAGACTTACCGATATCTAAATCAAACTTCGATGAATACTGCACGTTATAACAATGAAACTCGGCCGTTATGTAAACAAAAAAGTACCGATTTATTTTCTTTGTTTCTATGGAACGAAATGTTAACAAAATTGTTAAATCAATCAATCACAAAGGAAATTAGTAGTGATTAGTAGTATTAGATGAAACTAGCTGTACAACGTTAAATGAAACTCTAAAAAAAAGACCAAAAAGTTCGATTAAAACCAATTAACAACGAACTAAAGGACTGTCAGATCAAGTCGCGAAGCTAAGAAATCGCTTTCTGAATGATTCGAATGATCGTAATTTCCATGTTAAATTTTAACGGACAATTCTGCTAGTACTGAATAAATTAGCGATTGGGTTCTATGAAGGGGATATGATAAACTCAACTTTGTATTCTCGAATGTTTTTTAAAAGGGAATTTCGAAGCCCATAATCCACGCCATGATTCTTGATAGCCACGTTTAAATAATTAATGTGGAGCAATAGTTTACATAAATCCTGTTCAATCTTCATCCACAGGGAGCCATTGCCGCTTCGTGGCAAGAGATTGGAAGGAACGGATGAGTCAATAGACGATCTTCCTTCAATGAACGCAGCATGCGCCCTAGATGGAGATCCACTTGCGTGAGACACGTGTTTCGGATGGATTCATTTGTCTCTCGGTAGGTGAAGATCGTGTTCCCGTAACACTCTGCTGCTGCCTACCATGTAAAGCAGAGGTCGGCAACCTACGGCCCGCTGGCCTCATGCGGCCTCCGAGTGCGTTTTATGCGGCCCGCGAAGCCATGAAGAAAAATCTATCTGTATAATTTAACACAGTCAATTCCATATTTTTCAATGAAATTATGGTCTAAAAACCTTTTCTAGTGGTTTTAGCGCTAGTTAACGAATAAAATTTGGTTTTCACTAATATTAGACCTCAAAATCTCTAGGTAACTTCTAATACAAACGTCCATCCGGCCCGCCGAAGCTCTCGTGATTTCCAAGGTGGTCGTCCGAATCATTCAAAACAACGAACGTGGCTCGTCATATAGAAAAGGTTCCCTACCCTTGATGTAAAGTATGTTTACTGGCAGACTCCGATTTACGCGAAATCTAAGCGCGGGAGTCCGTTTGTTCGGGGATTATCTTTCATGTCATATTACTCGATTTACGCGAGGGCAGCATTATCGTGAAATATAATCAGGAATAATAAGATTATAATAAGATAGAAATCACAGTATATTTACATAACTCTTCTTTCCGTCTATGGAAATGTTTTAATCGTCCCCTAACGCGACGGTGGCTACATAAATATTGAAACGTGAGAGATTGATGATCTTATACTATTCTTCCGACATATACTTATATTTAAACTTGCTACGATGACGTGGGAATATTTAACAAAGATAAAAATTCTAAAAAAAACTTCTGGATATTCCTGGTTTGACTCCAGCTTAGCATCTCCATTTAGCATTGGAAATACAAGAGAATATACTCAAGCCATTTATTACTATCATTTTCAAATTTGTCGCAATCAACCTACGAACACGAAATTTTGACGTGTAAAATAATGAATAAAATTTTAATCCACTCCCTAATAGCGACAATGATACCGAACTCTGCATGGCCGACTAGCGAGATGACCCACGTTGAAACCGTATAAAGATTCCTGAGAATAAGAACAGTGCATAATCGAAAACGCGTATAACGAACGCGCGTAAATCTTTTCTACACGGCGCACAGTGGGTTAGAGAATGAAAGCAGCGCGAATTAAATACAAAATCATAAGGTTAAAATTTAGGCGAACTTACATAGTACCGTGTCAAGAACATTTCAAAATATTTGAAAACAAATGACAGTTGGTAAACAGGTATAAAGAAAATAATTAGTGGAACTTGAAACTCGCGCAAACTATGTATTCGCGTAACTCGAAAGCGTCAGTCGCTGCTTATCGCTTGTTGTTAACAGTTGCTATTTTCGAGTTTTCTGAGAGAATAGAGAAATTTTTGTGATGGCTGAGATACTGCAAGGTTAGTTGAATATTTATATACATTTTATATTGTAAATTTATATAAAATAATTCTAAAAAGTCATTCTAAAAAGACACTTATTTTACGGCTTTGGTTTTTTACTTTTTCTTTTTTTACATTTAGTTTAAAAAATTTGCAGGTACTTGCAGGGGCTCGTATCCTACTATTTTATTTCTTATATACTGAGTCACTTATATGAAAAAAATAAAATGCACATATGCGCACATTAAAATTTTACTCGCTTTTTTCCAGGTACATTGCGCGCAATAATGCGTTTGGACTTGTAATTGGAGTGGTTAAAAATCAAAAGTTTGAAAAGGGTGGTGTTGTGTGATCGTCTTACGGACTATATACGTACAAAAGTAGATGTCAGTGATCATTTGGTGAAAGAAACAATTACGAAATTTATAAAAAATCTTGAACTTCGTTGGAAAATGTGCCACCGAATCAACGAACGTTTTCAGACACAAAACTCTCAGTACATACCGAATTAGTTTTTCCTGAAGAAAACACTGAAACTGGCCCGAGTAAATCGCGAAAACGTGTTCGGCTGCTGAAGAAGTTTGAAGAGTGTGGTGTTAGAAGGAAACAAATTAGGGCGAAACGATTGCTTCAAGAGAAAAGTGTCGAAGAGTTAGCTTTTTGCTACACAAGTAGGATTACGAGGTCGCGGTGAGCGATCTGCTGCTTCTGTATTACGCGATGTTACTGCAACCACGCCGAAGCGAGCTCAAAAGTATAGAAGAGCATATTTGTTATCTGGGAGGTCTGGCGATAAACCAGTTACATACACACCTGAGGAGGCGCTTTCTTTAATAATAAACGCAAAATTAGGTAAGCAACAATATCTTTTAATCAGATCTGAAGCCAAGAACCATAATGTAAAGGTTTACCCTTCATGGAATGCAGTTATTACGGCGAAATACAGATGTTATCCCGAGACTGAAGTTACCGAAAACTCAGCGCAAGTGAAACTTCAAGATATTTTAGATATTACTACAAAACGGATTTGCTGTCTACAAGAAGAGGTGATAAAAACAACTCCTACAGAAATTACGAGTTTAACTTAGATATGTAAATGGGGTTGTGCATAAAGTCCTAATGCATGGCTCGGAAATAATTAAGAATGCTATTCTTCCTATAGGACAATTAAGCGAAGAAGCACAAGAGGCAAAAAACAAGGATTTTAAATATGTGAGAGAACACCACACGCGAAAGATGTCGCGTTCGTCTACTAACGAAGACATATTTAATTATCTGATATTGTCCTCTGACCCCATTATTTCAACAATTTCCCGGAAAACTTTGCCAAAATATAAGAATATTGCATTTACTCCCGAAATACTAAACCTACTCACCGAACCCAATATTCAATATGCTGATAGCGATAGTGATGGGCAGGATTTTGATGAATAATTAAATTACAAATTTATTTAGGTTTTTCCATCACATTTTTAATTTATCTGTATAAATATACCTACAATATGTTCACGAAGAATAGGAGAGAAGCGAACGATTACACAGACTATCGGAAAGAGGAAGGCGAACTGGATTGGGCATTACCTGAGGAGAGAGTGCATGATTAAAGAAGTTTAGAAGGAAAACTGGATGGAAAAAGAGAAAGGCAGGAAAAGGTTTCAGCTGGTAGACGACTTGAAAGGGAAAGAGAGCTATCAAGACATAAAGAAAACTGCGGAAAATAGGAGTATAAGGAGAACCAAGTTTAACCATGAATAACCATGGCCCTGTCAACGGACAGACTACCTATGATGATGTTCACGAACTTAATATGAAAATCTATTGTTGTTATTGGTGTTTATAATAAATGAAATATTTATGTATGATCTAAAATATTGTTTTATTGAAAAATGAAAGTCCCTCATGTGAAATTAGAATAATACAGCCACTATTAACACGATAAGAGCAAAATCAGATTTTATTCGCGCTAGATTTCTATTCTAAACCACTGTGCGGCGGGTCACATTTGTGGTAACGAATGCTTCGGCGGGCCTCAATGGAAGTTGCCATTGCTTCTGCGGGCTTCATTAGATCCTAAGTAGTAAGTTACCTAGAGATACTGAAGTATTTCATATATATATAAGCTCTAACCTCTACTAATGTGTCTTTCCAACACCCCAGCGGCTCTACTTCCGGTAAGTGTTCACTGGGTTTCCTTCAACGCCTAGTTGCCCTAAATATCCTTACTTACCTTTCCTCTTCCGTAGTATTTATATATATATATATATATATATATATATATATATATATATATATATATATATATATATATATATATAAGAAAATCCAGTCTGAATGAGGTTTGTAGAGTTAAAATTTCAATAACAGACGATTTATTTTCACAATTTGAAAAAAGTATGATTTTCTTGTACAACTTTACGGATCTCTTTCTCATTATAACGACCGCGAGTGATAATTTAGTCCGAGAACAGCCACACGGTGGTCCTATAAACATTTGTTTTTTTTATAATTACATAAGCCCCATTCATGATTTATCTAACTCTGGTCATCTAACATAAGAACGCATATCTCACGTAAATCGGGAGCTGACACTATTGGCCAAGAATTGAGACCCATTTAAAAAATTTTTTATGACCCAACACATGGCGGGAATATCAGCTGTCGCAATCTGAGTATCTTCACAGACTGGCTAAAAAGTTATACAAAGTGGTGAAAGTGCTGCAGCGTCTGACATTTACTGCGACTACTGGAGAAAAGAAGTTCTGCCACAGTTGATGAAGAATTATGATCCAAGTGACATTTTCAACACAGATGAAACATCGCTTTGTTTTTTAAAGCCCTTCCTGATAAAACCCTATCTTTTAAAAATGAACAGTGCCATGGTGGGAAAGGAAGTAAAGATCGTGTGTCTGTGCTGCTATGCGCTAATAGTAATGGCACGGAAAACTGAAGCCTCTGCTAATAGGGAAGTCGAAGAAGCCGAGATGTTTTGGAGGTGTGAAGTCATTTCCTGTGATATACGAACACAACAAAAAGTCGTGGATGACCAGTTCAATATTTGAAGATTGGTTGCAACGAATTGACCAGAAATTCCATTGTGAGAAAAGGAAAATCCTTCTGTTTGTGGACTATTTCATGATTATGTGGATGTAGATTGTGACGTAATAGCGGTTGAACATCCAACTGATGTTGACATAATTGAAACAATAAAAAGGAGTTCTGATATTGATTGTGAAGTGTTAGAAGATGATAAACACGAAGATTATTGTAGTGAGAAGTTAACCTCAGTGTATTTGACGCAATCAGTGCTTTAGAGACTGTTA
The DNA here is from genome assembly GCA_036926305.1 of Uropetala carovei. NCBI lineage: Eukaryota > Metazoa > Arthropoda > Insecta > Odonata > Petaluridae > Uropetala > Uropetala carovei. The sequence continues at coordinate 547,899 of JAXCHB010000290.1, forward strand.
AATTATACATATTAGCACAAGAAAATGTCAAAGATGATATTTTTTATTGTATTCGTGGTCTTGAAAACTTTTGTTCTTCACGTCAAAGAAATAACATGACACACATAAAAATAACCGATTTTTTTAAATAAAAAGTAGGTAGTTATACAAACATTTGTATTTGAGCTTTGTTTATACAAATAGATATGTAGCAATACAAATTTCATGTTTTGAATTTGAAAAAATTAATATTAATCTTTTAAGTAATTTAAAGTGACTTGTAAAATGAATGTAATTACCAACTTAATGTACTTTATCACGTATTGAACTTAATTATTCATAAAGATATGGTTCTTGATTTTATATCTGTTACAGATACCCGAATAAATGATTTCTTTGCTAAAGGACATAAGCCTGATGTAAATTCGATTAAAATAGAAACAAGAAAAATGTATTTCCATAACTCGAATTTTCTATAACTCGAATATTTTTGGTTTCCCTTGAAGTTCGACTAATAGAAGTTCCACTGTATATATAATCACAATTTTTGCACTCTGTTTAAATGCCAGCTTTAAATCTCACATTCTGATGAGATTTGCATACATCCATAAAAATAATCATATCTCCTAAACTATAAATCATAAAATGTTCACATTTTAAAGAAGTATTGATAAGTTATGCATGTAATGATTTTGACTGAAAGATATTTTCCACTAACAAGGGCCAAAAGTAAGAGACAACCAAAATCCCTTCTACCTATATAACATTAGTAAATTCCCTTGCCTTCCTTCCACTTCCCGATCACTATTGAGATTTGAAAATACCACCCTTCCTTCATTCCCACTTCAGTTGGTTTATAAAAACCTTCCTTAGGCAGCTACAGAATTGGGCCAGATACAGCTGCGCTATAAATCTTTTGACGTCATATGTCATAAAACCTTTTTTGCCAAATACTTCAAAGGAAATCCGAATGTTAGGAGTTATTTATAAATATCCGGTTTTTCGGTTTTCTCCTTAAAAACATCGTTATTGGTAGTCTTCGTGAGGACCAAAGTTGTAGAGAATAATATTTCTTTAAAATTTCTATTTGAAGCAAATTTTCGTAGAACCATCCATTTCGGAGATATTTTACTTTTTACATTCTCCATACGAAGTAATGGGAAAGTATTGTGATCACGAAAAAAATGGACTTCGAGATTTCAACAGAAATACACATTTTAAGGTCCCTAGAACACGTTTAGACTATTTTCGGAATGATGTCTGCGTGTGTGTATATGATTGTGGGCGCTCTAACTTAAAAAGTACTTGCCATATCGTTACCAAATTTCACATAAAACACTTCAGCATGAGCGTAAAGAACTGATTAGTTTTTGGACAATAACGGTTAACCGGAAGTCGAAGTTTATTCGAAACCCGATTAGGTTTTTGCGATATTTCTTCGTTAAAACGTCATTATTATATATACAATTCTATACAAATGTTATAGAGAATGTAATTTTCTACAACTTTCATTTGAAACAATTTTCTATAGGAGTTATTGTTTAGGAATTATTTATAAATAACCGGTTTTTCGGTTTCCGTCAAATACCTCCTTTAAAAAATCGTTATAGGTAATCTTTGTGAGGACCAAAGTTGTAGAGAATAATATTTCTCCCAGGTTTTGTTTGAAACAAATTTTCGTTGAACCATCCATTTCGGAGATACTAAACGTTTTCGAAATTTCCAGTAAACAGCGCCACCACCATGTAGCGGTGAATTCTGTAAACATATTCAATATATACTTAATTTACGGCAATAAAGACGACTGTATTCTTTTACGATACGAAATAATAGTTTTGCCTTATAATTCTATTCATAATAATTTAAATATCTATACCCCAAATATGGAGAAAGTCATGTGTTGGCCACATCAGATTTTTAGTTATTGTATTTATTACAGACAGCAATAATTACATTATAAATAAGAGTTGTTCCAATGTGAATTACATATCACATAACATTATGCTTGCTGGTCAGCAAACAGTATTTATTTTGTTTGTTTTTAAGTGTTCTTATAACATTTTCTTTTATGTTTTAATTATTGCTATAAAGGCAGGCAAAAGTTGTGCAATGTAAATGAAAGTAACAAATAATTATAAGGCATTCCTATGTGAATAACATTTACTTGCCAGTCAGCAAACAGTATTTAATTCATTCTTGTTTTTAAGTGTCCTTATAACCATATTTTTTTGCCTAAATAATTATTGCTATTTTTACAGGCAGAAAAAAGTTATGCAATATAAGTGACAGTAACAAATAATTATACGACTTGTTCCTTTATGAAAAATATAACATTATGCTTGAGCTTAGTCTATACTCATATTCATATAATTTAGATCCCAAATTTGGTGACGTTTGGTGATTTTTAAATGTAAAATGGCAACCATGTAGAGCACACAAATGTAACATGTACCTAATACTTTATTAAAAACAAAATACTCTATACAAGTGTTATAGCACATTACAATTTTGCTCTAGTTGGTTGCCTTTTTGCGACATTAAGAAACTCGTCAAAAATCATCTGAATATGTACTCTCATAAACATGAATGTAAAAGTGTGCAATACCTCAAGCATTGATTTTGTTGTGATTATTTTATGTGATCTCGATACTTTATCCATCATGTGCAATCAATAAATGTTTTTATGCACATAACAGCCTTCCAATTTACCCCTACATTACTCATAAATTCTTCTGGACAACTGAATTTTTCAAAGGTAAATAATTGGGAACATCCTTGAAAAAGTCAGGGAAAATCAAGTAAATGAGACTGGAAAACAGGGAAAAGTCAGGGAATTTTCAAATTCTATGTTTGTAGCAACCCTGGACAGCTTGGCAATATTTTGAGAAAAAAACAGACAGCCTTATGTTTACTGTGTAAAAATCAGTTTGTCTCAACAACACTTCAAACCTGCGAGATCATCTGAAGCGAAAACATGGGTCAGTTGTGACAGTTATAAATACTATTGAATTTGAGTCAAATGATTCGCATGCAGGCAATATTGACACCAATATAGAAATACCATCTACGTCGGTGCAAACTGTGTCTCCCCTGGAAGTAACTCTAGTTGCCCAAACATATCACACCACCAGCTAACACACTATGGTAGTTATAGATTTAAAGAGTTATCACAAACAAAGAAGAAAAAGCTTGATATGCTTGTAGCTGAAATGGTAACAAAAGATATAAGGCCTCTCTTAAATTGTAGAGGATCGGGGTTTTGCAAAATTTGTTAAGGAACTGGAGCCAAGGTATAGTTTACCAAGCCGGCGAGTGTTGACTCGTTCTCTTCTGCCACAGTTGTATGATATGACTAAAGAGAAGCTGCATTCCAAATTAAAATCTCCCAATTATATATCTATTACTACAGATATCTGGATATCTCTCAATTGCACATCTTTTATGATTATAACCTCATTTTTTAAATGTAGACCAGAATTTACAATCACGTGTACTCGCTACACAAGAGTTGGCAGAAAATACTGCTTTATATCTGGCTGACGTTTTGGAAAGTTTTTTGAAGATTGGCACATTTCTCATAAAATATATTTTGTAGTCACTGATGGTGGGTGTAACATTAAAGCAGCTGTCAATCTTCTTCAAGGTATTCATCAGCTTCCATGTGTAGTCCATTTATTGAATTTGGTTGTCACGCATGCTATTAGCAAAACTGATGATTTTGATACTATTCTCCAAGCTTGCATATCTCTTGTTACTTATTTTAAGTCTAGTGTTGTAGCATCAGATAAACTGCGTAACATTCAAAAGCAGTTGGGTCATGCCGAACTAAAACTCAAAAGAGATGTAACAACCAGATGGAACTCTATTCTTGGGATGATAGAAAGATTACAAAGAATTAAGGAACCTCTGTCTGTGGCCTTAGTGTTTTTGCCGAACAGTCCATGTCCTCTAACGGCAGAGCAGTGAGAGATCATTGAAGATGGCATACTGTTGTTGAAACCATTTGAACTAACGACAGCTCAATTATCTGCGGAAAAGTATCCCACTCTGTCGATGGTTATAACCATTGTAAGAGGACTGTAATTGAATGTAGCGAATAGACTTCCGAAAACAGCATTATGGACAGCTATGAAAAACAATTTAATATCGGAAATTAGTAAAAGATTAGGACAAGTTGAGAAAATGGAAATTCCCGCAGCTGCGACATTGTTGGATCCAAGATTTATGAGAGCTGGATTCGGAAATGAAAGTAGGTAATGCTGAACTAGCACAAAGATTTGTTTTGCATCAGTTGATGAATTTGTGTAAGACTGATGCAAGAGAAGTTCAAATGGAGGAAGAGGAGAGCATCGCTGGTACTCAGGGCACTGATAATGAAAGTCTGTGGGCCTTTTTGGATAACAAAGTATTACCTTAAAAAAAACAGTAATCCTGTTAGTGATGCCACAGTAATTTTACGTCAATATCTTGACCAACCATATGAAGATAGAAGAAGCGACCCTGCAGTGTTGTGGAAAAAGCAAAAGTCTGCAAAGGAGCATATTTACAAGTTGGCAGAAAAATTCCTGTCAATCCCGGTCAGCTCCGTCCCATCGGAAAGAATTTTTTCGAAGGCAGGTCAGATTATGTCGGAAAGGCACAATCGACTGAAAGGAAAAAATTTAGATATGATAATATTTTCACACACGAATATGCAGTGATTTACATATTTTATATAATAATAGTCGTCGTCTGTTAGTTGGTTGGTTGGTCACGCTATGCAAACGCTAATAACTCGAGAAATAATAATGATAGAAACTCGAAATTTGGTAGGGATGCTTGATTAACACTTATTCAGAGAATGATGAGTTTAAATCACGAAAAAATTCCTTGGTTCGTCTCCAAGAGAGGCATTTCCATTTCCCATTAACATGTAAAACGCGATTTTTCGACGTGCAGGCTTTTATTCATTTGAAAATAAAAATTTGAAGAAATTAACAGACGACCTTGCGATTTGAACCATTTTGAAGAAAAAGTTATAAAGTTTCTTATTCCGTTCGTCTTTTTTCGCCTACAGTTCGAAATATTCCATGTTAAAAGTTTAATTTTCATATTTTGTGGAAATCTCGCCATTTTAACGTGATGTTGCTATGTCGACCATTATCACTGTTACACCTCAAATTACTATTATTGTGTACATCCTTCTGGAAATATGCGTGCCTTGAGTGCTTCAATACAAGAGAGAGAGAGAGAGTGGAAGGAAGGGGAGAGATTGGCATGTTTTGTGGAAAATAAGTATATTAACATGAATATAAAAGATTTTAAGTATCAACAGTGTCATTTTAGAAAAATTGGAAATAAAAAGCATTCTTAAATTAAATTCTTTGTAAACCATACGTGCTTGCGAATTTATATTGCTATTCCTCGAATTAATTTCGTAACAATGGCCGAAGTTTGGAAACGAATATAAATTAAAATTCAATTAAAAGGACATTTAAAACTGTTAACAGGCAATTTTTGAAGAAACAACAGTGGATCTTTTAATTAATTGATTTTTTTTATAAAAGGAATTTTGGTGCTTATTTAATACAGAGTAAGTTCTACGGCTTATAATCCATTTAAATCTAATAACAGTGGCTATTATAGTTTAAAGAAAGAACTTTATTTATTCACTTTACAGAATGAATTAATTTTAAGCTAGCATTGGCTATTATAAAAGGAGTTACTTTGGAATTTACAGTATGTAAAGTGGAAGTTGTACTGAATTGACTCAAATACTATATTTTAAAGCAAAATCAATTTAAAACTATTGTAACGGTTTCTACGATAAACAATGTTTATTTTTTTGTTAATACGGATCTCCAATACAACAATCCATTCATTCATCAAGGGAACAGTTTACAATGTTGAAATAAATTGATTTGTTTTTGTTCAGATAGTATTCAAAGAAATTATTCCGCTGATTGATTAATTAGTTAGTTTTTAATTTAAATATTTTAAGTTTTATTTTAACTATGTAATATATAATGACAGAGAACATTATTGTGGATTAGAGTATGCTTTCTTTCTTCGTAAGTACAAAGCACAATTTTAAAACAATCATAATGTTAAATGCACGAAATTTAATTATTTCCCCTACATTATATATGTATACATATAATTTTTTCCCGGTCTTTGCACACCGACATTTATATGCAGCATTGACGAGAACAAGGTGGGAGAAGAATAACAGAATTTTATAGCCGAAAATAAAAACCAAAGGCATTTACTAAACTACAACAGAATATTCACTAGAAATGTAATATATGACGAAATATTTCATATGTAAAAGTGTGCTAATAATTATTTTAAATGCAAATATTAATAATCAATCTACCTATAATTCTTCCGTTGAATTTCAACGGGCATTATACTAGTATTTTGATATTTACTGTATCAGGAGTTTAATTATTGTCTTTTTTCTTTTTATTTCTATGAGTTTTTGTTCACTGATTGGTGTATTTCTTAATTCATTTTAAAAATATATATTGATAATATATTGATTATGTTATAATTATTGCTTTTGGGTATATTCGTATAATTGTTTGTCAATTTTCTTTTTTCATAGAATTTATGTAAAAATTTCTCCCATAATAGTGTTATTATTTAGTATAGGAATTTACTTTCAGATAGGTAATTGAGGAAGAGGTGTTTTGGTTTGGTACTTCGTAAACTGCCGTTAATTTTTTGATCTATCAATTCTATTTGCAGTATGTATGATTTGTTCACATATATTTTCTTGTATTGAGTTATGATTTGTTTTGTATATAGGTACTCCTCCTCCAACTTTTCTGCGTTTTGTTATATAAAATTTTATATTGTACTATTTTGTGTCATTTTAGTGGTCATGTTTCTGTTAGTATTATAATGCCTTGTGATAATTTCGCAATTTTGAATTCAATATTAATTGTAATACAATTCACATGATCTAATCTCTTAATATTCATATTTTTACAGTAGAATTTATATTAAATTTTATTTTGAATTCAATATCATTTGATTTTTAATTCACATGCCCTAATCTCTCAATAAATTCCATGTAACGTAATATTCCATCTAATTGTAGGCAATTGTCAAACACAAACTATGTATTTGTGCTATGTATATATACAACATGCATTATAGTGTAGTTTTGCATCAATGTTTCATACTTTTCTTATCGAATGAACGTTTAGTAGCTCATCTTGACTAACGAATAAACATTCGGTAGTGCCATAAAGTAATAATATCAGTGAATATATTTGGAATATATATTATTACTCTATGGGTAGTGCCCATCACTACTATAGGCGCTCCTTTGATTATCCTTCATGCCACCTACGAACCGGTTCCAAAACTACGAACCTTCCCCAACCCTCTCTAAGTATTCGTTTGTTTGAGTCACGTGAGACGCTGTCTGTCTGTTACGTTACGTGCGTCGATTGCGTGGCTGCTTTAAGCTGGGCACAGACCAAAAAAGCAAAAGCATGATGAAGCAGAGCAGAGCTAAGCATTTTTGCTCCATCGTGACTAATGAGAAAACATTTTGCTTTTTCGAAAAGCACAATCAAGCAAAGCACGATGGAGCATGGAAAGGCTTTCTCACTCCAACTAGTGTTCGGTCCTTGCAAAGATGGCGTGTAGATACTGAGGTGGAGATGGTGAAGGATGAGTGGAAAGAGAAGCAGATGAACAAGAGCTAGGAGAGGGACCCCCATGATGTTGATGAATAGTAAACTGATAATTAGCTGCAGTTTCGCATTCCTCTTCATCTAAATACTTGTTAAGTCTAGATAGAATTTCTTCCTTAAATTTTCTTTGACGTCAATTGCTCAACTTTACAAAGTCCGGGAGCAGACTTTTGAAAAAGGGATGATGGGGATTTTCAGGATCAGGTTCCTTCTGTGGTTGAGTTTTTTATTTTTAAAATTCTATCATGGGACCAGCGAGCATTTCTTGCGGGGTGGGCTTCATTTTCTTCAAATTTCTTTCTATTTGATTTTGTTGTCGGGGCGGTTGGGGGGTTAGACTTGGGGCCTTTTCGGGTTCGTTTTTCGTTTCGTTTTGCTCAATTGCGAATTCATCCTCCTCTGCTTCCAATATGGAACCTATGTTTGAAGCATCGTCATTCACGAGGGTTCCAGTCATTTTCCTATGTTGCCCCACATAATCCCGTAGGAATGACATTATTTCGGAAAGATACCATTTCTTCTTTTGTGTTGTTCATTCTGCTACCTTGCCTCTGCCAGTGAGTAGTAACATCCAATGAAATAATCAGAATTATGAAGAGTCCCAGGGCTGCAGGTGGGATAACAGTACTACTGCCATCTAACGGTTTGCGGGTATCACTATTTGGTTTGAGTAGTGCCCAGCGCTACCTACAACGCGGTCCCAGAACTTGAATGGCATAGGAAACGGTCGAACACTTTAACACGGAGTTGAACCCCCCTGTTTATCATCCACAGGTGATTAAGCGTCCCTCTTTAGGGGAATAACCCTACATCAGGAGAGTTCTAGAGACGGGAGACATGCGGTACCTAAGCGGTTAACCTGCGATACTGGTGCCAAAAATTCTAAAAACGGATAATTCCGACACTATACATGTTGCTAGTTAGCGTTTCCGGACCTTCACGCCTTCTTTCGTTGGCGTGAATTGATGTGTACTGGTTCATAATCACCTAATTCTCATGGAATGCACTATAAAACAAGTAATTCCGACACTATATATTTTAACAAATCACCATATTAATAATTTAGCTACGCATAAATTTATTTAGACGTTTGTAAAACTTCTAAAACTTAAATCTGACATGCGCAACCGTTTCGGTCAACCTTTGACATGTAAATGTATAGACATCAGATTTTCATGAAATGCACTCTAAAATAAGTTATTCGGACAATATATATTTTAACAAATCACCATATTAATAATTTAGCTACGTATAAATTGATTTTGGCGTCTTTAAAACTTCTAAAACTTAAATCTGACATGCGCAACCGTTTCGGTCAACCTTTCACATGCATATGTATAGACATCAGATTCTCATGAAATGCACTATGAAGCAAGTAATTCCAACATGATTTTTCAACGTTAATAAGACAAGCATGAATAACCACTGAATTTCACAGACTGCATTTCCGAGTCAGTCAACCAGGTTGGACTCTGAGACAATTTCAGGCAGAGGTGGTTTTGAAGTGAAATTTGGTACAAATGCATTATAAAAATATATAATCCCATGTTATTGCAGATAAAATTTTACACCACTTTTTATTCAGTTTAAAACACATGCCGTTCACAACTTTTTTATTTAATTACTTGGACTAAATTCACAAAATTACAGTATACCTCTAAATATATACATAAAACAATTTGAAATCTCTTTGAGGTATTTCGGCTTCGTCTCACTCCCCATCAGTCATGTCTTCTCTTATCAATCTTCTAGCCACCTCTGATTTTTGTTGCCTCCTTTTCATTTCTGTTTCTGCTAGTAGTCAATTATCATGGCAGGCAAGGGAAATAAAAAGTCAGCCACAATCTTTTGTGGCCTTGTCTGAAAAAAAATATCAGGCGGCTCATAAGCCAATATGGACCATTATCAAGTTTTATACAGTTATATATACTTTTACATTATCACCCATTGATACACATTTTATATATAATTATATATACACATTGTGTATATACAAGTTCAATATTGGTACAAGTCATGATTAGAATATAGTAATGCATTTAAATATCAGTAAGTTGCAGGATTACTTTTTAATTAGTCTCAGAGAGAGATATCGTTTTTAATACTATATGAAATTAAAGCAGAATACAAATACTTAAAAATATTCACACATATCACAGTCACAGCTGGTATATACCTTGATAAGTGAAGAAAGGAAATAAAATACAAGTTTTAATGGTATGAAATCATACAATTCAGAAGTTCAAGAGAGTAAAAAGGCTTGAAATTTAGAGCTTGAAATACGAAGAACTTCAACAAAAATTTCATCTTCTACTATCAAATACAACCAAATACATTAATTATTATACATTATTATAATATAATTAGTTGAAGTTCTTCGTATTTCAATCTCTAAATTTCAAGCCTTTTGACTCTCCTTTCTTGAACTTCTGAATTATATATATAATGTGTATTAATGGGTGATAATGTACAAAGTATATATAACTGTATAAAACTTGATAATGGACCACATTGGCTTATGAGCCGCCTGATATTTTTTTTTCCAGACAAGGCCACAAAAGATTGTGGCCGACTTTTTATTTCCCTTGCCTGCCATGATAATTGACTACTAGCAGAAACAGAAATGAAAAGGAGGCAACAAAAATCAGAGGTGGCTAGAAGATTGATAAGAGAAGACATGACTGATGGGGAGTGAGACGAAGCCGAAATACCCCAAAGAGATTTCAAATTGTTTTATGTATATATTTAGAGGTATACTGTAATTTTGTGAATTTAGACCAAGTAATTAAATAAAAAAGTTGTGAACGGCATGTGTTTTAAACTGAATAAAAAGTGGTGTAAAATTTTATCTGCAATAACATGGGATTATATATTTTTATAATGCATTTGTTCCAAATTTCACTTCAAAACCACCTCTGCCTGAAATTGTCTCAGAGTCCAACCTGGTTGACTGACTCGGAAATGCAGTCTGTGAAATTCAGTGGTTATTCATGCTTGTCTTATTAATGTTGAAAAATCATGATCCTCAGGAAGTATTATCATCAAATACTTTAGAAATCCATTATCATATCCAAAGCATAATGTATTAAATATTATTTGATATAATATGCTTTGGATATGTTAGTGGATATTATAAAAGTTTCCTCTAACATAAATTCCAACTCTACACGCAAGTGCTTCTCTTAAATGAAATTACTTTCACGGACCTTAGAAACGCCGAAATTAATTATGAGTAGTTAAATTATGAAGATGGTGATTTGTTAAAATATATAGTGTCGGAATTACTTGTTTCATAGTGCATTTCATGAAACTCTGATGTCTATACATATGCATGTGAAAGGTTGACCGGAAAGGTTCCCCATGTCAGATTTAAGTTTTACAGCGCCAAAATCAATTTATGCGTAGCTAAATTATTAAGATGGTGATTTGTTAATATGTATAGTGTCGGAATTACTCATTTTATAGTGCATTTCTATACATATACATGTCAAAGGTTGACCGAAACGGTTGCGCATGTCAGATTTAAGTTTTAGAAGTTTTTCAATCGCCAAAATCAATTGAAATCAATTTTCTAAAAGTTTTATAAACACCTAATTCAATTTATAATAAAAATATGGATAATATTTATTCAAGTGGTTATTCTTTGAAGTATGTTTCGCCGATGTAGTAGGTGTCCACATAAAATTATCCACCAATTTCATTTATAATCATTTATAATATGGCCGCATTGGCGCTCCTATTGCAGGTTATTCTCTGAGGGAATTATTTACCATATTTAATTTGTAATACGGCCGCATTTGGCGCTAGTATCGCAGGTTAACCTTTTGGTACCGCATGTCTCCATTCAGAACGACTCACATCAGGAATGTAGATGGCGCTTTCCTTGCACTTGAATAGCCAGCCAGCAAAGTAAACATAAAAGGTTTTCATGTCACGTGACTTTAGGCACCGTAATGGTGGCGTTTGATTTTGAAAATCACTAGGATCGTTTAAATGAAAGTATTCAAGACGCAATTTAAAGAATACAATTAAATTCGGTGATTCCAGTTCCTTCCCCTTTATATACTTTATTTTCTCTCCAGAATTTATTTTTCTTTCAAACAACATCATAACTGTTACGTTGACCATATTAATACCAAATCGCTTTCTTTCTTTATTCAAAATGTCCATGAAAAGTTATTTTTCACACTGAAATACGAGTTATATTGATTAAGAGCAATATCTGTTTCTTAAGCATATATTTTAATTATTAGTTATACCTTATAAAAATTTAAGTTCTTTTAAAGAAGGGCAAAAACATTAATGTACACAAGTATAATTATTTTTTTAAATCTCATTTTGATATTTGAATGTAATTGTTTCATATTATTAGCAAAATCAAATAAGTATTTACATAACTTGAATGGTAATTGTTTCATATTACACAGTCCAACAAATGAAAAGTTTTTTTTGTTTCCTTTGCTAAAATAGGTGTTTCTTATAGACGTTTTTGTGCTGAATACTAATCTGTTTTTAAAAGTTTTGTATCATTTATACTTTTTGAGAAATGAACATACGTAGTTGTGTTTACCATAAGAAAAGTGAAATATGCCTTCCCTTACCTAAAATATTTTGGCTGATGACTTCCTCTTGTAGGATGACTGTGGAATTTCTTGGATGAGACACCAACAATAATCATCTAACATGGCAGAACTCCACTTTCCTTTATATTGTTGTTCCATGGTGGAAATACCTTGGTGGATCCTTTCTCCATGTTCGTCACTGACCTCGCCCAAATTGGCAGGAAAAAAATGCAGATGGGAATCCAGAAAATGTAATTTAAGGGACATATTACAACCTAAATTATGATATGCCTGTAGCATTGCTGCCACAATATTTTCGTAATTTGAAGACTTCACTTTTCCCAAAAAAATTTCTGTAACCTGCTTAAATCCAGTCCAGGCAGCATGTTCCTTCTGGTTTAAAGATTCTTCAAATTTTGTGTCTGAAAGGAGTTGCCTAATTTGAGGGCCAACAAAAATGCCTTCTTTCAGTTTGGACTCACTAATCTTCGGAAATTTACTATGAAGGTACTGAAAACCTGGACCATCACGATTCATTGCCTTCACGAAGTTTTTCATGAGCCCAAGCTTTATGTGTAATGGTGGCAAGTATACTTTTTGTGGGTTCACCAATGGTTTATTTTTAATATTTTTTTCTCCTGGCATTAGACATTCATGATCAGGCCACTGCTTAACCACGTAACGATCCTCTTTCACTCTACTATCCCATTCAAAGAGAAAACAACAGTATTTTGTATATCCACTTTGTAATCCAAGAAGAATTCCTATTACCTTAAGGTCACCACATATATTCCATTTATACTTATCATAATTAATTTTTTCTAAGAGGGACTTCATATCTTCATAAGTGTCCTTCATATTGACTGAATGTGCAAGTGGGATGGATGGCTTAATGTTACCATTGTAAAGAAGTACAGCTATCAAACTTATTTTTGATGAGTCAATGAAAAGTCGCCATTCTTCTGGTATATGATCTTGTCCCAGGCATTTCATTAATCCATTTACATCATTACAGAAAGTTAGTTCACCGCATTCTGAGAAAAAATTAATTTGGTCTTTTTGGCAGTTCCGAAAAGCAGTTACTTTGGTTTCTTTTTCAAGAAGATTCCATCCTTGAAGGCGAGAGGCTAAAAGCTCTGCCTGAATTTTTGATAGATTGAGATCTCTGACAAGATCGTTTAACTCTGATTGAGTAACTAAGTGGAGGCTTTTTGAATCATCAGCTTCAAAATCTGTATCATAACTATTTTTTTCTACAAACATCAGCTGTTCATCTCCGCTCTCCAAATCTGAATTTGTTGGTGGTCTTGGCACTGGTAAGTCAACAGAATGTGGAACTGGTCGAATAGCTGATGAGAGATTAGGCACAATTTCACCATCATCACAGAATAAATACAACTACTCTCATTTCTCGAAATCTATGTGTGATACAAAAATCAACAATCAGAAAAGTTTATCATATAGCAGCGAGTAATACATATAAACGTAAAATTTTGCGTAAATAGTTCTTACGCAATTTACTTGCTCCATACACAATTTCAAACAGCTGCTTCAAAACACATATTGTGGAGTAAATTGCAACGAGTAATACATATAAACGTAAGATTTTGTATAAAAAGCTCGTACGCACATTACTTTCTCCATGCACAGTAACGACTATGATTTCTATCGACAACAGCGTCTTCAACAAAAATTATCGGCAATTACACTCGTGGATGGACTTAAAACACAGAATCATAAATACCTTGAATAACTTTTAAAATTGAAAACACAATTGTTAGATGTAGCTATGGATAACAAAATATCAGTGCGCAATTAAAACCGCCTTGACGGTGTACGCATCGCTATCAACAATCAGAAAAGTTTATCATAACAACGTAAACTTATGTTAGTGACGTAGTTATCAAATTCAAACGAATAATACATTTATCCCTTAATCCGTTTCATGGAAAATTGTTTTAAACAAAACTTGTGGGAAATAACTTTGCCTACAACGGTAATAATAACAGATATTTACATAAAAATGAATGAAATCTACATCACGCTAGAGGAGTTTCAAACAGCAGTTGCTAAAACACATAATTGGAAAGCTCCCGGAGTAGATTTTGTGCATAACTTTTGGTACAAGCAATTCACTAGCACTCATCTTCACATAACTAGAGAATTCAACAGGATAATCAGCAAACAGGAAAATATACCAGAATTTATGACTAAAGGGAAAACTTACCTAAAAGCAAGGGGGGCAATAAGGAGGATCCATCTAAATTTAGACCCATCACATGTCTACCAACAATATATTAACTGTTAACGTCAGTAATCATATCCAAAATCTACACACATTTAATAGACAATAAAATAATTGCGCTGGAGCAAAAGGGATGCATAAAAGGGTCACAGGGATGCAAAGAACAGATCATAGTAGATTTGGTTATCATAAATTAGGTTAGAAAGAGGAACAAAAATCTCTATACTGCATACATTGACTACCAAAAAGCATATGATTCACTGGAAATTCTAGGTATTTATAAAATTCACCATAAAATTATCAGTCTCTTAAAACACTTAATGAAACAATGGAGAACATATGTGATCTTAAATACAGCTACCGGTAATATAACAACAGATGAAGTTAAAATCAGTAAAGGAATATTCCAAGAGGAATGGTTCTGTTTAGCCATAAATCCATTATCCAATGAAATAAATTCAACTAAATATGGGTACACATTTACCCATAATAGCAACAATTACGAAATAAACCATCTCTTGTATATGGATGACTTAAAAATATATGCAAAAACAAAAGCACATTTAACAAACATGTTAGAAATAATAGAGATGTTCAGTAAAGACATAAGCATGAATCTAGGAACCAATAAATGTAAAATTTTAGGCATCGAGAGAGGGAAACATAAAATAACAGAAGGGTTTACGTTACAAAATTAGAATGTAATAGCAGCAATGAAAGAAAGGGATAGATATAAATATCTAGGCATTCAACAAAATAGGCACATACAGAAATAAAGGAACAGTTGGAATCAATCTACCGAATGAGACTAGATCAAATGTTACAGACACACCTATGTGCAAAGAACAAGACGAAGGCTACAAATACCTATGCAGTCCCAATACAGACATTTACATTTGGAATTATCAATTGGTCTGAAACAGATCTTCACAGATTAAATAGAATCACAAGAGTAACCATGACAAAATTCAGATCGCATCACCCAAGAGCTCAATCGAAAGATTCATCTACCACAAAACAAAGGAGGAAGAGGCAGGCATACTGGACATCAAAAGGTTGCACAACATTCAAATTAGTAAATTAAGAAGTTATTTCTATACTCGTGAGGAAGCAAACAGATATTATAAGGTCATAATAGAGAATGATAATTTCACACCCTTGTAACTCAAAGACCGCATTAGAATTAAAAGTATTGAAACCTTCACAGAAATAGAAACAAAAGGCAATACATGGTTTCCACCCAAACTTCCTCCATCAGAAGTATATCAACACTATGGAATCTAATACCTGGCTTAAAAAAGGGAATCTTTCTCCAGAAACAGAAGGTCACATAATACCTATTCAAGATAGGTGTGTCTTGACGTTAAAGTACAGAAAACACATCATTAAAGAAAATAACACAGCCACAGATAATTGCAGAAAATGTCAAACCGATAAAGAAACAATTGATCATTTACTAGGACAATGCGAAAGATTTATACTTTCCTAATATGTTGAAATCATTTGCGGCGCATGTATGGTTTGTAAATATTCAACTCAAAATACAATCTTAAATAAATAAGACACATACTAAATATTCACATTTAAATAATTTATTTTCCTGTTTTGATTATGTTTTTTAAATATCACTATTTTTATAGTGAAGATGTATTTGATTTAATAAGAAAATTACTTCATTAATACATCAATTCTTGAAAGTTTCCTAAAAATATTTTAAGTTCAGAGCGAAAAAAACTGGTTCGAACCGGTTCACTGATGCTTGCTGGAGTGAAACCGGAACCGAACCGAAATTTTGTGTTTTGAGTGAACCAGATCAAAAACCGGAGCGAAAAAAATTACGGTTCAATGCCCTGGCTCAGACACACCTAATCCTATTGTGGGGAAAGCTACAGCAGACAAAAGAGAAGGAAATCTACCACTCATCCAGTTCTGAAGAAATAGCAAAAGATGATGATGATGGTGAGTTAAGCGACTTTGAGGCCATGTTGGAAAAAGGAGAAGCAGAAACAGAAAATAAGCTTAGAAAATCAAAGCATGAGATGAAAAACAAAGCCATGAATTTAGTTGACGCACAAATAAAAGCATATGATGGCATCAAAATGGCAAAAATTAGCACAAATGTTCTGAAATACTGGCTAGAAAAGCGTTGGGAACTTCCATCCCTCTATGAATTGTCAGCAGTCATGTTTTCAGCAGCAACGTGCCAAGTCAGTGTGGAAACTCTTTTCTGGGCTTAAGTATATTATGGGATATCAGAGGAGCAATTTAAAAGACACGCGCACTGATGTTTTATTGCTGCCAACCAATATTGGGTTCATTTCTAAAAGTAAAGCTTACAATAATAGTGTAACCCTCTTGCAAAAAAATTTTATTCATATGATTACTAATTAATTCTATTTGCAGAGTATTGTGTAAATAATATAGAAAAATTATAGAAGCATGCAACAACTTTTACTTTTGCTCTGTTTCGTTCTTACTCATGTATAACTTGACGTGCATAGAATACTACATAATACATATGTGTATACTTATGTGTATATGTCATTAGCAAGAGAATAAAATGTAACGGAAGCAAAAATCGAATTTGATTTTTTTTCATGACACATTTTCAATGTTTTCATAGAATGTTTTGTATATTTTAATATCTTACTTCAAATGAAATGAATTGCAACTTTTGTTCAATATTTCTTATGACAATCCTCGACATACTTCGAAAAATATGTGTATTTATAAATATGAAAAACAATCGTGAGTTCAAACCCGCAACCTGCTAAAACGAAACCTGGGTTTGAACCCGTGAAAACCCGCAAAAAAATTACCAGGTTTGAAAACCCGCAAAAAATATATGCAGGATTCAAATCCGGTTATGAAATCCCGCAACGCCAAACCCGGACCTGTTATTCGTTGCGGTTTCAAACCCTGGTATCAACCTATCCCAATAGATGTTCTCAAAGAGATGCATAAAAGCGGTGCTCGTAATGAGCCGGAATGCCATTCCAGCTCCACATATGAGCCGATGATACCGTTCCGTTTTGTCTGACATTTAGAAATGTTCCGTTTCGTAAAAATTTCCGTTCCACTACTAATACAAGCATTCCGTTTCATAACATTTTCCATTTCAAGCACTGCATAAAAGAAAAGTCATTTCAATGGTGAGATTGCTTTGGTTCTCAATTGATGGAACGAATTGAACATAAGATCATTATGCAGCAGCCGTAAGCTGAAAATTTGGTGAAATTTCCAATTAGCTTGGATTACTCCTGAATTAAAAGCCTTTTGGTCAGTACCTAAGACAAGTAAACCTATCATTAAAAGAAAACCAACAAGATAATCTGAAATTGGCTTATAGAAAATTAATGCACTGCAACAAACAAAATGAAAACTGCAAAGAGAACTGACTATGACAACTTCATCTCTCATACCAGCAATGTATCTAAAGCAGTTTGGAAAACTATTAAAGATTCTCCTAATCAAATCAAACCCCCTTAGACTAAGAAAAACTAAATTGAGAGCACCATGACTAATTAATAATAATGAATGTAGAAACCTCCTTATAACAATAAATAAATATAAAAACCAAACTTCTCCATGTCAGGATCCCTTTGTTCACACATGCACAAAAAAAGCCAAATAACACACATACTTCCTTTTTCAAAAAATTTCCTATTTATGTATTTCGGATTCAAACATCAGTCTACTGATAACTATTATTATCAACTCATTCTCTTATTCGAAGGAATTGAAAAAAACATAATATATACCAATTGGGTACATTCCTGTTAACGGGAATACCTCCACGACCCTTCGCAGAACCTTGTACTTACGTATTATCCCCATGCCATACTTACGTACAACATTAACAGAAACTGATTGGCCTGTCTCGACATTTAAAAACCCAATCACCGGACAAGAAACTGATTGGCCGGTCTCGACATTTACAAACCCAATATCCGGACAACGGGGAGGGTTTCTTTGGTTCCGGGCAAGGCGAAGGGCGCGATAGCGGCCGGAGATGACTACCCATTAAAAAAAAGCGAGCCGAAGGCTTGTCAATATATCCTTTCAATGTTATATCCTCTCAAAAAAAAATGGAGAGGATATTGGCGAGCTTTGTTTTAATGGGTAGTCATCTCCGGGCACCACCGTGCCCTTTGCCTCGCCCGGAACCAAAGAAACCCTCCCCGTTGTCTGGAGATTGGGTTTGTAAATGTCGAGACCAGCCAAACAGTTTCTGTTAATGTTGTTTTAAAAATAAAATATCTTAAATCCAACAATACCTCAATATATCCTTTCAATGTTATATCCTCTCAAACAATCATAACAATACGTTTATTTTTTAAGGTATTCCCGTATACAGGAAAGTACAACCAATTGTAATTACTCTTTCATTTATATAAATTTACTTTATGTTCCGTAGGATTTTATTATTATGATCACTTAAACAGTATAAAACAGTACGTACAGCTTTATGGTTATAGCACCTATAATATTAAACAAAATTATCTGCCAAGTACGGCAGCATTTAAACTAATAACTTTTAAATACCATTAAATTCATGATTTGTCAAAAATTAAGAGCATTCGGTATTGTTTTTCCATATGTCAATTTCATGTAATTGAATGTTTTTTAATAAATCTCGTGTTTTAAAATCACTATTGTTATGTTCTTTCCATTACCTTACCCACCTTACCTCTGCCAGCGAGTAGGAACATACAATGAAATAATGGAATTATAAATAAATAAGTAAAATAAATAAGGAGACCAGCGCTGCAAGCGGGATAACGGTACTACTGCCATCTAGCGGTTCCTGGGTATCACTATTTGGCTTGAGTAGTGCCTAGCGCTACCTACAAATTGGTTACAGAACTCGATCGGCATAGCAAACGTGGTCAACATTTTTAGACTGCCTGGTGGTAACGATTCGAAGGGAATGAGGGTGGGAGGGGAAGAGAGGGTGGGAGGGGAAGAGAGGGTGGGAGGGGAAGAAAGGGAGGGAGGAGAAGAGAGGGAGGGAGGGGAAGAGAGGGAGGGAGGGGAAGAGAGGAAGGGAGGGGAAGAGAGGAAGGGAGGGGAAGAGAGGGAGGGAGGGGAAGAAAGGGTGGGAGGAGAAGAGAGGGTGGGAGGGGAAGAGAGGGTGGGAGGGGAAGAAAGAGAGGGAGGGGAAGAGAGGGTGGGAGGGGATGAGAGGGTGGGAGGGGATGAGAGGGTGGGAGGGGATGAGAGGGTGGGAGGGGAAGAGAGGGTGGGAGGGGATGAGAGGGTGGGAGGAGAAGAGAGGGTGGAAGGGGAAGAAAGGGAGGGAGGGGAAGAGAGGAAGGGAGGGGAAGAAAGGGAGGGAGGGGAAAAAAGGGTGGGAGGAGAAGAGAGGGAGGGAGGAGAAGAGAGGGTGGGAGGGGAAGAGAGGGTGGGAGGGGAAGAGAGGAAGGGAGGGGAAGAGAGGGAGGGAGGGGAAGAGAGGGTGGGAGGGGAAGAGAGGGAGGGAGGGGAAGAGAGGGTGGGAGGGGAAGAGAGGAAGGGAGGGGAAGAGAGGAAGGGAGGGGAAGAGAGGGAGGGAGGGGAAGAGAGGGAGGGAGGGGAAGAGAGGGAGGGAGGGGAAGAAAGGGAGGGAGGGGAAGAGAGGGAGAGAGGGGAAGAGAGGGTGGGAGGGGAAGAAAAGGAGGGAGGAGAAGAGAGGGTGGGAGGGGATGAGAGGGTGGGAGGGGAAGAGAGGGAGGGAGGAGAAGAGAGGGTGGGAGGGGATGAGAGGGTGGGAGGGGAAGAGAGGGAGGGAGGAGAAGAGAGGGAGGGAGGGGAAGAGAGGGAGGGAGGGGAAGAGAGGGTGGGAGGAGAAGAGAGGGAGGGAGGGGAAGAGAGGGAGGGAGGGGAAGAGAGGGTGGGAGGGGAAGAGAGGGAGAGAGGGGAAGAAAGGGAGGGAGGGAAAGAAAGGGAGGGAGGAGAAGAGAGGGAGGGAGGGGAAGAGAGGGTGGGAGGAGAAGAGAGGGTGGAAGGGGAAGAGAGGGAGGGAGGGGAGAAGAGAGGGTGGGAGGGGATGAGAGGGTGGGAGGGGAAGAGAGGGAGGGAGGAGAAGAGAGGGTGGGAGGGGATGAGAGGGTGGGAGGGGAAGAGAGGGAGGGAGGAGAAGAGAGGAGGGAGGGGAAGAGAGGGAGGGAGGGGAAGAGAGGGTGGGAGGAGAAGAGAGGGAGGGAGGGGAAGAGAGGGAGGGAGGGGAAGAGAGGGTGGGAGGGGAAGAGAGGGAGAGAGGGGAAGAAGGGAGGGAGGGAAAGAAAGGGAGGGGAGGAGAGGGAGGGGAAGAGAGGGTGGGAGGAGAAGAGAGGGTGGAAGGGGAAGAGAGGGAGGGAGGGGAAGAGAGGGAGAGAGGGGAAGAGAGGGTGGGAGGGAAAGAAAGGGAGGGAGGGGAAGAGAGGGTGGGAGGGGAAGAGAGGGTGGGAGGGGAAGAGAGGGAGAGAGGGGAAGAAAGGGAGGGAGGGAAAGAAGGGAGGGAGGGGAAGAGAGGAGGGAGGGGAAGAGAGGGTGGGAGGAGAAGAGAGGGAGGGAGGGGAAGAGAGGGTGGGAGGGGAAGAGAGGGTGGGAGGGGAAGAGAGGGTGGGAGGGGAAGAGAGGGAGGGAGGAGAAGAGAGGGTGGGAGGGAAGAGAGGGTGGGAGGGGAAGAAAAGAGGAGGGAGGGGAAGAGAGGGTGGGAGGGATGAGAGGGAGGGAGGGGATGAGAGGGTGGGAGGGGAAGAGAGGGTGGGAGGAGGGGAAGAGGGTGGGAGAGGAAGAGAGGGGAAGGAGGGAGGGAAAGAAGGGAGGGAGGAGAAGAGAGGGAGGGAGGGGAAAGAGGGTGGGAGGAGAAGAGAGGGTGGGAGGAAGAAGAGAGGGAGGGAGGAGAAGAGTGGTGGGAGGGAGAGTGGTGGGAGGGGAAGAGAGGGTGGGAGGGGAAGAGAGGGTGGGAGGGAAGAGAGGGTGGGAGGGGAGATAGGGTGGGAGGGGAAGAGAGGGTGGGAGGGAAGAGAGGGAGGGAGGAGAAGAGAGGGAGGGAGGAGAAGAGAGGGTGGGAGGGGAAGAGAGGGTGGGAGGGGAAGAAGAGAGGGAGGGGAAGAGAGGGTGGGAGGGGATGAGAGGGTGGGAGGGGATGAGATGGTGGGAGGGGAAGAGAGGGAGGGAGGGGAAGGGAGGGTGAGGAGAGAGGGAGAGACGGTGGAATAGAAGGAGGAAGGGTTGGAGGGGGAGAGGGGGAGGGAGATAGAGAGGGGGAGGGAGGGAAGAGAGAGGAAGGGGGATATAGGGGGAGAGAGAGATGGGAGAGAGGAAGGGAGAGATAGGCAACTATTTTAGGTTTAATTAAAGATAGCTCGTCATATTGACGGGCTTTTATACTAATGAAGGTATAAAATAAGAGGCGCGGAAAGGAAATTCAACCGCGGGTAGACAGCGATTTCAATTTTTCGAAAATAAACACCTTCCATTTTAACATGTCCTCGCATATCCCTCATTTGCAGATTTCCCTCATTTGAGACTTTTTTCTCACTTTTATCCCTATTCTCCTCTTCGCCTATTTCATTACTTCATGCCAAATTTCGAATATAAATATTAGACACAAGCGCGAGACAACGGATGCGTAGGGAACTGCGCATACATTAAAACGCGGCACTCGCATCGCTTATCGGCATTATTCCAGCGTTCCCTTTACTCTTTCCCGTTATGCTTTGCCCTAACAGCAGTTTCCTCCACTAAACTAAGTTTTCCAGTTGACGGAGAGGTTCCTATTCGACGGAGAAGTTCCGGGTGCTTCTTTCGACTCCCTTATCGGCTGGGAAGATACCCTTTCCACTACGCAGGCGGTCACCTGAGCACACCTTCTAAAACCCTCCTATAACTTCCTCGTATCCACGCCTTCCTGCTCACCTCCTCGCATCCACGCTCGCAGTAGTCACGAGCAACACGTCACTTGCGGGCCGCAAGAGGTCCTCAAGGCCCTCATATGTGTTCCTCGACGGGGTTTTTTCCAATAGGATTTGTCCTAGAAAGCAAGTCTGCTTAAAAATGCTCATCTCCATGCGCAGCACTCGGAAGCAGAGAATAAAGAACATTTTCTACGTCATTTTTAATTTCCATTGTTTTTCCTCTATAATTTGTACGAACCAAAATTTAAGCTTGCAGTAAAAAAAAGTCTGTTAACCCTGTGATGCGTAAGCGCAGTCGTATCTCGATAACTCGAACGTCAAGGGAAGAAAAATAAACTCGAGTAATTCAACTTCTGCGCTCAAATGCGTTAAAAGCAGTGATGAGGTGAAGCCGGCTCGCGCGAGCCTGTTGTTAATTTTTAGAAAATACGAAAATTTATTTATTTTGCCCTTTCATGTACATTTTACCCTATCTGACATTCAATTACCAACAGTGTATTACGAACCGAACACTTGTTAAGCTAGCGGGACGATATGACTAAACAGGAGCAGTCTGGCACCCGAGAATTGCAGCCATCCTGCCCCCCTTATCCAAATTTCCTTAATTTATATTAGAGTACCGGTTCTTACTTTTATTCAGCTCATCACTGGTTAAAAGCATTTTAACACAGGCGGGAAAAACACCTGTCTCGATCAATCGAGTTATAGAAGTTCGAGTTATCGAGGTTCTAGATTGTCCACAATCACATACATTCTTTGATAAATAATACTGATGACTCGTCTATATTATTTCAGAGATGAAGACAGTCATGAGAACACGTAATAAATTAGCATTAAGGACGCTACTATAATACTTACAATAGTCTCTATTTTATTACTAGGGCCCACGAACTCAAGCATGCTTTCTCCATCAAATCCGACTCTTCTCATTTTGCTAAACCACTCCTCTGACTTCACTCCAGAAATTATCCACGTCGAACGAAAAGGTTTTAGGCTTAATCATCTTGAACAGGTGGAAATTATTTTACATTTGAAAAAAAAACCAACATACTCTCACTAATGACCATTTGTTTTTAAGCCACTCTCCATTACTAGCCTCTATTTTACCGGCAGCTACCTCAAATTCGAATTCCTAAGATCCCTTTCCCCTCTTCCTTGTTACCACGTTCATCTCTTACTCCCTACCTTCCCCCTCCAACTCCGTTGGTCCCCCCCCCCCTCGTCTATATATTTCGCTGCTTCACCCACTTCCCTCACCTGATGATGACTATGACTAGTCAAAACATGTCGTAACTTTGACCTTTTGACTTGTGGAACTTTTACCAATTGTTTTTGTAGTTTCTACCGTTTTATGGTTTTACTGATTTTATTAAGTACGACGCAGTTCAACCACATGAAAGCTTCTACCATTGATTATAAATAGTCTCTACATTAAAACGGTCTTGTAGCTATAACCATTTGCGATTTTCGGAGACCCATTCTTCATTGGCAGAAATAGGCATACGTCGTGAAATATAAACCTTTAAGCAGTGCTGCAGTCGTAAAAAAAGCACAGGGTATACTGTATACTAAGGGAAAACTTTGAGGCAGGGTTCTTACCCAGTTTTTTTAGAGCAAATTACACGATAGTAATGTTGTTACGATGCCAGGAGAAAACGTATGAGAGGTTTTTTTCAGTCGACCTGTATAAATTTTCATAAGGCGTGGATATACGCTGTTCGTTGGACAAAGCAGAGGGTATACCATACTCGCTCGAAAAAATCAAGAGGATATACGGCGTATACCACCGTATACCCTCCAGTACAGCACTGCCTTTAAGTATCAATGAATCTTTAAAAGTGTCATTAGGAAAAAATCAAATAGGCGACCATCACTTTTTTTACGGTACGAATATTTGTGACTAATACTAAGCTAAGCAATGCGACACTTCTAAATACACTGTGGACAATTAGCTTAGTTTCAAAGCTCTTAAAGTTTAAAATTTTAATTTTCATAAGATTATTGACTTAAATCGTTTGCACGAAAGGTTTGTAGGTACAACTCAAAAAATGAAAACGCCGAACCGCAAAAATTTAAACCTACGCAACCGTGTGAAGTTTATTCTGAATCGCTAAAAAGCAAACGATACCATTTCATCGACGGAGTTTCTGCCAAGTGCCGACCCTCTATTTCTCTACGCGGGCGTTCCTTTCTCTCCCTCTCAGCTCTCCAACCCTCATTTCAACCTCCTTCCACCAAATCTCCAATCATAATGAGCATCGTCCCTACATTAAACAGATGAAAACCACGATTAAAAGATTGCTACATGACAAATTTTCAGCCCGTTAAGAGGTAGAAAAGTTTCAGGAACGAATAAAGATTCAATACAATGCAATGAAATGGTCATTATTCCGACAAAGTCTGAATGAAAAAGTAACCCTTATAATGATATACGTACGTGACATAGAACTATTATAATAATGCGACTCACACACACACAACGGGGACGGCCTATTTATGGTCATACACGTACAGTATTTTTAACAGTAATTCGGGCTGTATTATAATATGCCGTATATTTTCATATTTATTGGCTACGGAAATTTATCAAACCATAATTTTTGTAAATGACGCCTAAAAAGAGAGGCCAATGAGAGACTTGCACACAGGCAGTCGTGAGGCCCTCGAGTACACAAGAAATACCTCTTGGAATAATTATCTTTTATATCGAAGTACCCATCGATGAACTTGGTGAATGTGTTAAGGTTTTATCAAACAAAAACTTTATAAAATGAAAATGAAATTGTAACCTACGAATTTGGCTAAAATTAAAAGGTATTTTTTCTCGACTAAAATGCTATTTCTCCATTGCACGAA
Organism: Uropetala carovei; assembly: GCA_036926305.1. Classification (NCBI taxonomy): domain Eukaryota; kingdom Metazoa; phylum Arthropoda; class Insecta; order Odonata; family Petaluridae; genus Uropetala; species Uropetala carovei. Next base: position 573,112 of record JAXCHB010000290.1, read on the forward strand.
CCAACAATCTCTCAACGTACACACTCTACCCGACTCCTTCACTTGCAAAGCCAACCTCTCCCCCCCCCTCCCCCCAGCCCTCCCCTTACCCTGCCTCCCTTTCTTCGTTCGCCCCCTCCTTCCCACCACCACGCCTCCCACCCTCACTCCTCCCTTCCAAAGTCTTCCCACCTCCCATTCCTTTCTCCCTTCACCCCTCATTTCAACCACCTTCGACCAATTCTCCAATCAAAAAGAACACCGTCTGTACATATATTAAACTGCGATATTTCCACCCCTTGCATTCCAGCAATTCCCTTTTCTCTTTCCACATTTACTCAAACGGCCGTCTCCTTGACGTTGGCTTCTTAACCGAAGATATCTATCTAGTTACCGAAGAATTTTCGAGTACTGGTGCTTCTCTTTCCACACTCATGTGTCCTTAGACTCCTTTTCCACTCAGCAGGGGCGATAAGCTGGGCCCTCTTTCTTATATCCTCCTTGACAACCCAATTACGCATGTTCGTTTTAATGCCAACCTACCTACAATTGCTATTCTGACAATTTCCTATTAATCTGAGAGAGAGAGATATGGGGTTATCACTACGAAGAAGTGTTTTAATAAAAATGTAGCATGCCTTGCCATACAGGAGTGTGTGAAACCATAGACATTATTTCGACGACACTTAATTCCTTTTATGCACCGTATTTCTTTCAATATTCTGTAATTAAGTAATTGAAGTGCTATGCCATCTTCAACTTTCAGAGTTTCACTTTCTCCCATTCACACTAATGGAGTAGTAAATCTAATCCCTCATTTATCGATAAATCACTAAAACAGCAATCGGTCAAAAATCAAAGGCTATTCTTTGCCTTTTTTTGAGCGATGGGAAATCTTTCTTTGATCCAAATTTTCACTTATAATTTTACCGTGGGCAATTAACTCAACTTTAACATTCCCCTGCTTATAACATTTATTATCATTATATACAAGCCATCGTTTGCACGAAATATCAGCGTATATTTTTCAAATTGAACGACTATTAAAACGTTTTTCATTTACGATTCCATTAAATGCTTATTTTGGATTGTTAACTATCTAAAGCTGGCACTAATTCATAGAGAAAGTTACGCTTCGGTTCTGCGGGGCCCTGACAGGGAGAAGCGACGGCACACGACTCACGCCGGCCCCGCCGTTGCCTCTCCTCTCGCGGGTCAACCTACCAAACCCTCAAGGAAAGACCACGTGACCTATCAGCATATAGACTGAACTTTTCTGCGCCAGCGTCATTCGCTGCTACAAGACCGAATACGCGCGACGTCGACAGGAAAGTCGGGAGTGAACCTGGCGCATTCACAGCGGAGGAAAAGTCGGGAATAGTACGACGGTTGAGCACTCGCAGTCTTTGGAGATTCGGAAACATTCGTGAGAAGTCCTTGGGCGGAAATCCTGTACGAATAGTGAAGATATTAGACCAAATACGTCAAGTCAGTCATAATGTCGGAAAATGTCCGAAAATTTGCGTGGTGCAAGGAAATCGGCATGAAGTTAGAGATAAGAAAGACCGATTTCCTCATCGGAGACCGAGGCAACTATTCCATCGAAAAAAGTCGTTTCGTAGAGAAAGCTAAGCGGATTCAACGAAGAGGTAAGGACTCTTTAAGTTCTCAGCTTAAATAGCAACATGTTTCCGATCATTTAATGCTTTTGTCTTTTCTCCACTTCAGGACCTGCACAAATAAGGAACTCCACCACCCCCTTCCTAGATCCACTTGAACCTTCGCTACTAACACCTCCTACCAACCCCTCCCCTACTTTCCTTTTCCCCCTCTCCATTCCACCCGTTGTCTGTTCGCTGTTTCGTCCTCGAGGGACCTCCTGCGATCCTCCTCAAGCCAACCACAGTGAAGTGCGAGTGCTGTGTTTATATAATGGTCATTCTGTGATAGTGATGTGCGAGTGCATCAAGAGGAGTTTCTGTCGCCGCTGGAACGCAGAGTACTTCCGCCGATGGAGGATTTGCCGCAGCTCAGGTAAGGGCTCTTCGGTTCCCGCGAACCGCCTCCTCCGACCCCGCTCTTTTTCAGCGTAAGCGGTGTGTAGTGTGTAAGTCGAAAGAGACATGGTTATCCCTCCGATAGGGCCCACCGAATGGGCGATAAGGAAATCTCAAACTTAAGGTCTGGGGGGTAAATTAAAGTGAACACTAACCTTAATTTAGCCTTAGTGTAGATGTAAGGATGTTAATAAGGTTTTCCTACAATGTACACTGGCCGCTGGGCCTCCTCGCCTCACAAGATGCGTGAAATAAAAACTTCTTCCAAATCTGTCCTCTTTCTTTTCCTTGGCGGGACCTGTTGTCACACATGGTGCCGTAACATGGTTTTCATAGGGCTCTCTAATTGCAACTGCTGCCCGGGCAATAAAACAGTCGCAGTTTGGGGGCGAACCCCTCCATTCTTAAAAGGGGAAACGAGTCAATTTCACAGCACCTCTTTGGGTGGCTAGGAAGTCTGTGAAACCTTATATTTTTATCTTTTGCACTGCAGACCTAAAAGTAATATGGTGATCCTAAAATTGTTCATTAAATGTTTAAAATTCTATTTCAAGATGTGCACAGGAGGCTGCAGTTTCTTCTTCCTGCGGACTCCAGCATGGAAGGAACTTTTACTACAATTCTGCCATCATCTCATTAGCAAACTGAATGAAGCAAGGCCACCTTGCAGCCATATCAGATGACAGCCCAGGCATGAAAACAAACCAGCAGCTTCCAAAGACTCATCCAACAAAATACCTCTCGTAAATAAAATGTAAATAAATGCTAATTATTCTGGAAGTCTACTAGATTAATATCTCTGGGAATTAACAAATGACTTGTGAAAAAAATATCTTTTCCTGTTGGCCGACTGAAAAATATATACAATTCTAAGAAGCCGGCTGTATTTCTGAATTTGTTGTATACAAACAATAAAAATATATCTAATATGAACTTTATATTTTTGTACCATGATTACATTTTTTTAAACCATACCTGGCGGTAAATAACTTTTCTCAGAAGCATTCTAAACTTTCTTGTAAAGCCTTTCAATTGTTCTCATCTGATGAAATGAGCAGGATTCCAAAATGTTCAAAAATATGGTCTCATTAATTATTATTATTATAAAGATTGTGGCCGACTTTTTATTTCCCTTGCCTGCCAGGATAATTGACTACTAGCAGAAACAGAAATGAAAAGGAGGCAACAAAAATCAGAGGTGGCTAGAAGATTGATAAGAGAAGACATGACTGATGGGGAGTGAGACGAAGCCGAAATACCTCAAAAGAGATTTCAAATGGTTTTATGTATATATTTAGAGGTATACTGTAATTTTGTGAATTTAGTCCAAGTAATTAAATAAAAAAGTTGTGAACGGCATGTGTTTTAAACTGAATAAAAAGTGGTGTAAAATTTTATCTGCAATAACATGGGATTATATATTTTTATAATGCATTTGTACCAAATTTCACTTCAAAACCACCTCTGCCTGAAATTGTCTCAGAGTCCAACCTGGTTGACTGACTCGGAAATGCAGTCTGTGAAATTCAGTGGTTATTCATGCTTTTCTTATTAATGTTGAAAAATCATGATCCTCAGGAAGTATTATCATCAAATACTTTAGAAATCCATTATCATATCCAAAGCATAATGTATTAAATATTATTTGATATAATATGCTTTGGATATGTTAGTGGATATTATAAAAGTTTCCTCTAACATAAATTCCAACTCTACACGCAAGTGCTTCTCTTAAATGAAATTACTTTCACGGACCTTAGAAACGCCGAAATTAATTTTGAGTAGTTAAATTATGAAGATGGTGATTTGTTAATATATATAGTGTCGGAATTACTTGTTTCATAGTGCATTTCATGAAACTCTGATGTCTATACATATGCACGTGAAAAGTTGTCCGGAAAGGTTCCCCATGTCAGATTTAAGTTTTAGAAGTTTTACAGTGCCAAAATCAATTTATGCGTAGCTAAATTATTAAGATGGTGATTTGTTAAAATGTATAGTGTCGGAATTACTTATTTTATAGTGCATTTCTATACATATACATGTCAAAGTTTGACCGAAACGGTTGCGCATGTCAGATTTAACTTTTAGAAGTTTTTCAATCGCCAAAATAAATTTTCTAAAAGTTTTAGAAACGCCTAATTCAATTTATAATAAAAATATGGATAATATTTATTCAAGTGGTCATTCTTTGAAGTATGTTTCGCCGATGTAGTTGGTGTCCACATAAAATTATTCACCACATTTCATTTATAATCATTTATCATAAGGCATAATGTTCATAGATGGCAAAACCGTCGCACCAAGCGCGCGCGTTTAAAATATCATTATTTATTCCTCGTAAAATGCTTATATAAATGATCGCAACATTGTAAATAGAAATTGAAAAAACAACAAAATTATTGTACGTTATTGATATTGCTTTATTTAAGCTTCCTTAGATGTACACATAACAAGTAAATGCCGTATTTTAAGTGAGAAACAATTCTGTAGCATTTCAACAGAGATTTCAAAAAGGTTTTTGCAAACATCACAAATTATTTGCCGATATACACTTAGAAAGAAGGCACAGTTACATTACAAAGTAGTACCAGATGAAAACAAACAGTTGCCAAATCTCAATTCCAACATTAGCAATTCAACAGAGATCACACATGGAAAAGTATAAAAATATGTGGAAATGTGTCCTCAACTGGTATTACACAAACAGAAAAAGTCAGACTAAGGATAAGAAAATCTTAACATATACGAAGTAATATAGACAATACTGTAAACCATGAAAATATGCAATTGAACATAGACATAAAATGTATGTATATGAACATAATGAACAATGAATTAACAAAAAAAATGCAGGTACATACTAAATAATAAACGGTTGCACATTATCTGAATTGTGCTAGTTCATGCCACAAAATGCATATAAAATCATACTTTCTCTCAAAGTGAAGTGGAAATAATGGAAAGAAGGAAGTGTTATGTGCGTGGATGTTCAACAATTGGAGGGAAGTTGTTCAGGATTCCAGCTTCCAAAACAAGGTTAGATTACGAACTTACTACCATTTGATAAATTCTTAAAGGGTCAGCTTAATGATATTAAAGCATTTGGCATTACTAGCCCGATCCATTGCATTGCTCATGGTAGAGAAATACTTAGTAGCCCAGGGATTCTCAGAGTTCTTTCATTTTTGTTTTGCGTGATTTTTTCGCGAAGATAAAAACCAGTTGGAGTGTTTACAGTAAACGATTGAATTGCTTTTTTATCGGATGAACTCACGGTAAGGTACAACCTTTAGGACACTTTATTACCGTGAAAGAGTGTCTTGTGAAAGTGTAATGCGTGTTTGGGCAGGTTTGTGGGCGTTAATGTAATGTCACTCTCGCATTCAACGATTTCAAAACGTTAATTTGCATCGATATCACGTTTTTTTTCTTCCCTCTTTAAGTTGAATATTTTCACTTGACCTTTTCCCGGCTTGATGCATATATGCAATGATATCGTTCTGCTGGCTACAGCCAATTCTTGTTCATAACTAAAGATAGTGTCAATTCAACAATACCCTCCCCTCCCCTACTTTCATTTTGAAGCGCTCCCTGTGACACCTATCAACAAAGATGAGCGTAACTTAAACCTATAAAAATTAGTGATGGGCACTATCGAATGAAAACATTCGAATTATTCGATAGTCAAAGACTACCGATTCATTCGAATACTTATTTACTATTCGAATGATTCATTCGTAAAGTTTGCAAGTTGGATGACCACAGCGAAGACGCACCGCATTCGTTTGATTTATTTTGACTAGTTTAACTTCTATCGAATGAATCTTCAATATTTTACCATTTTGTCCGTAGCGCTGGGAAAGATGAGTTTACGTTGGCAGCATTGCAAATAAAAGCGTGAGCATCGTATTAATTCAAATCAAATAAATGTCACAGTATACCCACACTAAGTTTTGGCTACACAGAAGAGATTGGAGATTAGCCAGTTATGCGATCGATTCAAAAGTAAATTTGATACAGTTGGAGCTATCACGGAATGGGATAAAACGTGCAATTATTTTGAACCTGAAGAAGCTGCTTCCCTTCGAAGTATGTGCCCTGCCATGTTTGGCAGAGATTGGCTAAAATAAAAAATTTTACTTATAAGTTGATATTTCTGAATGAGGTAAAATCAGCGCACTTTGTTCTAATTCTGCCACATTCAAACACAGATCGAAAGAATTTTTAGTCAGTGCAATAACATCAAAAACAGAAACCGGTTGTACACTTTGACGTAAGCAAAATTATAAAAAGAAAAACAGACATGAAATATACAAACACTGACGCCAAAAATTATAAACTTACTACAGAACATTAAAATTATTTAAAAGTAATATGGACGCATTAGTCAAAGAAACAAGGATAAAGTGAAGATGAATTGTAATTTTTACTATATTTTACTTAAAGACTTTCTTTATTTTGATATTGCTTTAATTGAAAGCTGTAGTGTGCCAATCGCGTGTGTATTGTACGAATTAATTATTAAGTTACAAAATACTATGACATATTTTCTTCAATAATATATTTATTTTATTATATTTTTAAACTTTTCATTTTTATTAAATATTTAAAGAAATATAGATTAACATTCTAAAAATGAATATAAAAAGGAGATCGACAGTTTGGTAATATTTTGAGAAAAAACAGACAGCTTAGCCTTATGTTCACTGTGTAAAAATCAGTTTGTCTCAACAGCACTTCAAACCTGCGAGATCATCTGAAGCGAAAACATGGGTCAGTTTTGACAGTTGCAAATACTAGTGAATTTGAGTCAAAAGATTCGCATGCAGGCAATATCGACACCAATATAGAAATACCATCTACATCGGTGCAAACTGTCTACCCCTGGAAGTAACTAGCTTCCTCCAACCCATAAATATTAATAAATGACCAATCTACTGAATTAAGATAATGTTAATTTTGCCATATTAACATTTGGAAAATTCAAATGCAACTATATCAGATTCAAGTGGGCCAAAACTATCAGTGAGGTTAGATTCAATATACAGAGCTGGTTGATTATTATCACACTTAACTAAAAACTCAGTTGGAACACTGACAAGTTCTTTTTACATTAGTGAAAACAAGATCAAGAATTTTATTAAAAGAATTGGAGAACTAATTAATTTGAGTTAAGTTTAAATAATTAACCATGTCAAGTGTAATAGTGGCACAGCCAGATGACCCAGAAACATGAGGATCATTTTTATTCCATCGAAGCATGGGAAGATTATAGTCACCTGCCAATATGACTAGCGCATCAGGATATCTACCAGCAATTCTTTCAATTTCCTCGCAATGGTGAGAACATTTTTTAGGAGAGGAACTAGGACGCATGTAGACTGTACCAGTTATATAACAATTTCACAGATCCTACAGAACAAACTTGTTCAATGTCATTATAAAAACGCGTTATTTCGCAAGAGGGATAAGATGACTTAATAGCTATCAATACACCACCACCGTACTTGTCACTATTTGCACCATTTCTATCCAGTCTAAAAATATTATAATTGTTAAATCCAAATTCAGAGGTTGATATGTCCGAAACTAACCATGTTTCTGAAAGAATAAACACATCAGTATCTATGGAGTGAAAATTCAATCTGATTTCCGTGAGTTTGGTTCTTAAACCACGAACATTTTGATAGTAAAAAGTAACACAGTAAAATTTATATTAAATTTTATTTTGAATTTAATATTATTTGATTTTTAATTCACATGCCCTAATCTCTCAATAATTTCCATGTACCGTAATATTCCCTCTAATTGTAGGCAATTGTCAAGCACAAGCTATCCATACGACGTGCATTATAGTGCAGTTTTCCATGAATTTTTCATACTTTTCTTATCGAATGAACATTCGGTAGCTCATCTCGACTACCGAATAAACATTCGGTAGTGAAATCAAACGGTAGTGCCCATCACTATTACAACTTCCTGTCAATCGGGAAAGTAAAAAACTTGATGTCAGGACTTTCCCGTGTATTCCCGCAACCAACGACTGAACACCTTATAATAATCGGCATTTTTCCGTAAAAATTTAAACCACAGCTAAAACAGAACCAGTCCACAAATTCTCACAAGATGACCGCTTTAAAAGGTGATACAGAGCTCCGTTTGGTTCCGTTCCTTTCACCTTTTTACTCGACACTAGCGCCAGTAGGCTTAGGATTAGAATACCGAACTTTTCCGTCACAATTTTTGCCCGAAGTTTCAGAGGGATGATTCCGACACTATACATATTGCTAGATAGCGTTTCCGGACCTTCACGTAAATTGATTGAAATTAAAGCAGAATACAAATACTTTAAAATATTCACACATATCACAGTCACAGCTGGTATATACCTTGATAAGTGAAGAAAGGAGATAAAATACAAGTTTTAATGGTATGAAATCATACAATTCAGAAGTTCAAGAGAGTCAAAAGGCTTGAAATTTAGAGCTTGAAATACGAAGAACTTCAACAAAAATTTCATCTCCTACTATCAAATACAACAATTATTATACATTATTATAATATAATTAGTTGAAGTTCTTCGTATTTCAAGCTCTAAATTTCAAGTCTTTTGACTCTCCTTTCTTGAACTTCTGTATTATATATATAATGTGTATTAATGGGTGATAATGTGCAAAGTATATATAACTGTATAAAACTTGATAATGGACCACATTGGCTTATGAGCCGCCTGATATTTTTTTTTCAGACAAGGCCACAAAAGATTGTGGCCGACTTTTTATTTCCCTTGCCTGCCATGATAATTGACTACTAGCAGAAACAGAAATGAAAAGGAGGCAACAAAAATCAGAGGTGGCTAGAAGATTGATAAGAGAAGACATGACTGATGGGGAGTGAGACGAAGCCGAAATACCTCAAAAGAGATTTCAAATGGTTTTATGTATATATTTAGAGGTATACTGTAATTTTATGAATTTAGTCCAAGTAATTAAATAAAAAAGTTGTGAACGGCATTTGTTTTAAACTGAATAAAAAGTGGTGTAAAATTTTATCTGCAATAACATGGGATTATATATTTTTATAATGCATTTGTACCAAATTTCACTTCAAAACCACCTCTGCCTGAGATTGTCTCAGAGTCCAACCTAGTTGACTGACTCGGAAATGCAGTCTGTGAAATTCAGTGGTTATTCATGCTTTTCTTATTAATGTTGAAAAATCCTGACCCTCGGGAAGTATTATCATCAAATACTTTAGAAATCCATTATCATATCCAAAGCATAATGTATTAAATATTATTTAATATAATATGCTTTGGATATGTTAGTGGATATTATAAAAGTTTCCTCTAACATAAATTCCAACTCTACACGCAAGTGCTTCTCTTAAATGAAATTACTTTCACGGACCTTAGAAACGCCGAAATTAATTAGGAGTAGTTAAATTATGAAGATGGTGATTTGTTAAAATATATAGTGTCGGAATTACTTGTTTCATAGTGCATTTCATGAAACTCTGATGTCTATACATATGCATGTGAAAGGTTGACCGGAAAGGTTCCCCATGTCAGATTTAAGTTTTAGAAGTTTTACAGCGCCAAAATCAATTTATGCGTAGCTAAATTATTAAGATGGTGATTTGTTAATATGTATAGTGTCGGAATTACTCATTTTATAGTGCATTTCTATACATATACATGTCAAATGTTGACCGAAACGGTTGCGCATGTCAGATTTAGGTTTTAGAAGTTTTTCAATCGCCAAAATCAATTGAAATCAATTTTCTAAAAGTTTTATAAACGCCTAATTCAATTTATAATAAAAATATGGATAATATTTATTCAAGTGGTTATTCTTTGAAGTATGTTTCGCCGATGTAGTAGGGGTCCACATAAAATTATTCACATTTCATTTATAATACGGCCGCATTGGCGCTCGTATCTCAGGTTATCCTCTGAGGGAATTATTTACCATATTTAATTTGTAATACGGCCGCATTTGGCGCTAGTATCGCAGGTTAACCTTTTGGTACCGTATGTCTCCAATCAGAACGACTCACATCAGGAATGTAGATGGCGCTTTTCTTGCACTTGAATAGCCAGCCAGCAAAGTAAACATAAAAGGTTTTCATGTCACGTGACTTTAGGCACCGTAATGGTGGCTTTTGAATTTTGAAAATCACTAGGATCGTTTAAATGAAAGTATTCAAGACGCAATTTAAAGAATACAATTAAATTCTGTGATTCCAGTTCCTTCCCCTTTATATACTTTATTTTCTCTCCAGAATTTATTTTTCTTTCAAACAACATCATAACTGTTACGTTGACCATATTAATACCAAATCGCTTTCTTTCTTTATTCAAAATGTCCATGAAAAGTTATTTTTCACACTGAAATACGAGTTATATTGATTAAGAGCAATATCAGTTTCTTAAGCATATATTTTAATTATTAGTTATACCTTATCAAAATTTAAGTTCATTTAAAGAAGGGCAAAAACATTAATGTACACAAGTATAATTATTTTTTTAAATCTCATTTTGATATTTGAATGTAATTGTTTCATATTATTAGCAAAATCAAATAAGTATTTACATAACTTGAATGGTAATTGTTTCATATTACACAGTCCAACAAATGAAAAGTTTTTTTGTTTCCTTTGCTAAAATAAGTGTTTCTTATAGACATTTTTGTGCTGAATACTTATCTGTTTTTAAAAGTTTTGTATCATTTATACTTTTTGAGAAATGAACATACGTAGTTGTGTTTACCATAAGAAAAGTGAAATATGCCTTCCCTTACCTAAAATATTTTGGCTGATGACTTCCTCTTGTAGGATGACTGTGGAATTTCTTGGATGAGACACCAACAATAATCATCTAACATGGCAGAACTCCACTTTCCTTTATATTGTTGTTCCATGGTGGAAATATCTTGGTGGAATTTTTCTCCATGTTCGTCACTGACCTCGCCCAAATTGGCAGGAAAAAAAATGCAGATGGGAATCCAGAAAATGTAATTTAAGGGACATATTACAACCTAAATTATGATATGCCTGTAGCATTGCTGCCACAATATTTTCGTAATTTGAAGACTTCACTTTTCCCAAAAAATTTTCTGTAACCTGCTTAAATCCAGTCCAGGCAGCACGTTCCTTCTGGTTTAAAGATTCTTCAAATTTTGTGTCTGAAAGTAGTTGCCTAATTTGAGGGCCAACAAAAATGCCTTCTTTCAGTTTGGACTCACTAATCTTCGGAAATTTACTATGGAGGTACTGAAAACCTGGACCATCACGATTCATTGCCTTCACGAAGTTTTTCATGAGCCTAAGCTTTATGTGTAATGGTGGCAAGTATACTTTTTGTGGGTTCACCAATGGTTTATTTTTAATATTTTTTTCTCCTGGCATTAGACATTCATGATCAGGCCACTGCTTAACCACGTAACGATCCTCTTTCACTCTACTATCCCATTCAAAGAGAAAACAACAGTATTTTGTATATCCACTTTGTAATCCAAGAAGAATTCCTATTACCTTAAGGTCACCACATATATTCCATTTATACTTATCATAATTAATTTTTTCTAAGAGGGACTTCATATCTTCATAAGTTTCTTTCATATTGACTGAATGTGCAAGTGGGATGGATGGGTTAGTGTTACCATTGTGAAGAAGTACAGTTTTCAAACTTATTTTTGATGAGTCAATGAAAAGTCGCCATTCTTCTGGTTTATGATCTTGTCCCAGGCATTTCATTAATCCATTTACATCATTACAGAAAGTTAGTTCACCGCATTCTGAGAAAAAATTAATTTGGTCTTTTTGGCAGTTCCGAAAAGCTGTTACTTTGGTTTCCTTTTCAAGAAGATTCCATCCTTGAAGGCGAGAGGCTAAAAGCTCTGCCTGAATTTTTGATAGATTGAGATCTCTGACAAGATCGTTTAACTCTGATTGAGTAACTAAGTGGAGGCTTTTTGAATCATCAGCTTCAAAATCTGTATCATAACTATTTTTTTCTACAAACATCAGCTGTTCATCTCCACTCTCCAAATCTGAATTTGTTGGTGGTCTTGGCACTGGTAAGTCAACAGAATGTGGAACTGGTCGAATAGCTGATGCGAGATTAGGCACAATTTCACCATCATCACGGAATAAATACAACTACTCTCATTTCTCGAAATCTATGTGTGATACAAAAATTTTTAAAGTAGATTCGGATTCGGCGTAAAAAAACTCAGAATCGCCTAAGATTTTTAAGGAAACAAAAATTGTGTTTAACAGTGTTATTTTTATGAGTCTGACACGGAAATATTTTTCGAATAATGAAACAAAGAAAGTCACAAACGCGACATTGCTCTTTTAATCAAAGTAAGATACCGTATTTGACCGAATATAGCCCCCTCCGAATATAGTCCCCCTACCCATTTTTCTCACACAAATCTAGAAAATATTTTAATACCCTGAGAGGACATGATAATTTTTAGGACTTTAATGTCATGAAACATGCTGTATAATTTGAAGAAATATCAAATTTGCACTCATTTAATAAAAAAAGTACCAATTAGCGAGTGATAAGACGCCATGCTAATTGGAATTTTAAGGTTTTCAGATTTGTACCTCAGAATTCAGAGGGTATATTAACGAAAGAGATATTTGACAAGGAAATGAACAAAAATACATTTTTAGGGAGTAAAAATAAACTTTAAAAAGTCGAAATAACATACTAATTAATGCAGCAATATTAGCAAGTTGAAATAACATACCAATTTATGCAGCAATATAAATTCGCACTTTGCTCATATTTCGATGCGCAATGCTAATCTATCTTTCGTTTGTGTAATTAACAATTCGAGCTTAGCCAGGCAATTAGAACATTCTCGGGTAAGGTTAATTTTATTGGTATTACCGTATTTACTCGTGTAAGCTGCGCACCTTTTTTCCCAAAACGCCGGTGGAAAAAAGAGGGTGCGTATCTTACACGAATTCTTTTATTTGCCGCTCACCTTTTTTCCCAAAATGTCGTGTCGGTAAACAAATATACGTTAAGCTAGCACCCATGCCGCATCTATTATTCTATTTCTAAATTTCGGTGTATTTAGTCATTTTCATTCATTGTATAAAAATTTTAAATGAGTTTTATGTTTATTAACGGGTGCTCCCCAAACTCGACGAGTCGTTCTTAATGTAGACACGGGACTTTGGACTGCACCGATGCGATGACGTGAAACAGTCTCTTCCCAATGCGATTACTCATCTTTTTTTCATTTCTTCATTTGAAGGAAAACTAATTGCCATGAAAAAGTAAGCTACGATAAATTTCGGAACTAATAGCCATACAATATATAATTGAACAAACTACATCGATGATGATAACTACCATTAGGCACGACTTGACGTTCACATTTTCACTTCGATATCAGAGGTTCGTACCATCAAATATGATTAATTATTTTTATATGCATATTACAAAACGTTATGTTAAGACTTTTACATAAAAAATACTCAGTTGTGAAAATATGTGTGACTACCTTTTACATATCTTTCCTTACAGCCATAAGCACTACACGTGTTGTTTTCTAGGTCCTGCCTAATGTCACGCGACCGCTTGCTTGCTTATGTTGTCCGCGCCAATTTGACATCACGCACGTCTATCTTATTAAAGCGACACTAGTGACACCACACATTGGCGAAGCGCGTAACTTATAACGTCAATTCAACTTTTGCAGAGGACTGTTAGTGCGTATGGTACCTTGCTGATGTAATTATTAAGTTGACCAACCTGGTGTTTACGTACCTTTTGTGGAAGCATTTAATTTTGGTGTTGTTTAGATACCCTAAAAGAAACAGCTGGTGGCGAATAACCCAAATGGTTTTATTGTTGTTTTTTTCACGTGCGGAAGATTCATAATTGAACGACACATTAGCGACTATATGCGTAAATGAGAACAATTTTCGTTGTACCAGTATAGTTACCGCGTTCATCGTTTGGATTACTTTTTGACATGATTCGTTTAGGTTTCATTCAAATTAATGCGTAGGTATCAGTTTAATTGACACTATAAATAACTTAACTTGGGTTTGGTGGACGAAGACTTAATTGAAGAATTTCGTTTTAGTTTGTTAGAAAGTTTGTAAACGAAAAGTCCCAATATTTCTGGGAAACCGGTCGAGAAGCGCTTAAAAATCTTTTTAGGATTGTTTTGGCTGTAGTTTTTTGGAAATTAAGTTTAAACGTCCAACTGCCAGATATTAACTTAATGACTTTATCCGCAAGATTTTCAGCATAGAACAGTATTTTTTGTTGACCTTAAGAATGCTGGAGAAGAAATGTAAAATGCGAAGTGCTTTTACACTCCCTCGCCGGTTTTATTTCAAGTTTCTCTGGAAAATATTGTTCTATCTTGCATGCGGAGTTTTGGTGGTAAAAGTAATTAAAGATATAACTGAAATAGGAGAAAATTCTTGGCCCAAAAATAAATGGAATCTTAGATATCGCGAAAAAGAATCTAATAAAATAAAAGTAGATAAAAGATTTATACCAGGTAAATTCCTTGAGAGTGCACACCCAGCACGTAATCACAGTTACTGTAATGAAAGATGGTCTATTTTAAACAGTTTCAGCAACGCTACTGGAAGTCCAGAACTAGGACGTAATGGGCCATACCGTATCATTTATGATGTCATAGGTAGTAGGGTTGTAAATGTTCGTAAATTTAGGAAGGATAGCGACGTGGGATGCGTGGGCACCGAAGGAGTTACCTACGTGACTCATGCGACTCCAGAATATTTGTACCACATAGCAGAATTGCTCCGCCTTTGGGAAGGGCCAATAAGTGTAGCGGTTTTCGCACCAGGATCAGATTCAGGTCTTGCTCATTTTATTCTTACCAGACTTTGTCATTGTTTACTTCCCCAACAAGCTCACCGCCTGTCTGTTCAAATTGTATTTCATGTAGACCATCCGCCAGCTCTGCCGAGAAAGGATTTTAAAAAAATAACTTTTAGGGAAGGTAGTGAATGTGGACCTCCCTCTGTGTTAGGTAGGTCAACCTATAGAACTAAAATGTCTCTGCCTTATCCAGTAAATGTTGCAAGGAATGCAGCTCGTGCAGGAGCAAGAACACCTCACATATTTGTGTCAGATGTGGAACTTCTCCCTAGCAAAGGTTTAGCTTCTCAGTTTTGCTCTATGCTAGGCAGGGCAAATCGAAAGCAAGGTGTAATTGGGGTGTCTAAGAATTGGAAGGCCAATTTTAAAATTCCGATCAAAATTCCTCTGCCGCAGCCTGCTGTCAGTGGCAGTGAAGGAGTGAGGAGATTGGCTTTTGTTGTGCCAGTTTTTGAAGTGGAACTGGGAGAAAAAGTTCCCGAGACAAAAGAGCAATTACTAGCTTTGATGGCTACTGATCGTGCCTTTTATTTTCATCGCTGGCAATGTATACATTGCCAGAAGTTTCCAGGCATTCATTTATGGCTGGAAGAGAAGAGGAGTGTTCCTGGTAACCTCCAGGTTACAGTTCTACTTGGTTGTTATTTGCACCTTATTTTATATAAATTTACTTTTTTGCTTTTTAGAATTTAAAATGTTGATTGCCATGATTTTCTGTAGTAGAATAAGTATTACCCAGCAGGCTTGATGCATTTTATGTATATGTATTCAAGGGAATGATACTCAGATTGAGTAATAAAGGAAAATATTTGCATTTTATATGCTATAAGTCAAAGTTATATATAAAAGGTTCCCATAGATCCTGAAAAATACTTAGATCTTACTTAAACTGTTTATGTAATGCTCTACGGTTTCTAACACCAAAAATATTTTTCATGCATAGGAAATTGATTTTAAATGTCAATTATAGCAAAAACGGTAGTATCCCGTTATCTCCTCCCAAAGGGTATTTCAATGTTATAATGACTTGGTTGACATTGTTATAATGCATTGTTATAATTTGCCAAATAATGAAGAAGATGCGGTAGTTTTCTTAACCCATGACTGATTGGCTGGTATCAACATTTACAAACCCAATCACTGGACAACGGGGAGGGATACTTTGGTTCTGGATGAGGCGAAGGGTGTGGTTGCGCCCGGAGATGACTACCCATTACAACAAAGCGAGCCGAAGGCTCGTCAATATATCCTTCCATTTGCGACGCAACAGTCAAGAGGATATAACATTGAAAGGATATATTGACGAACCTTCGGCTCACTTTGTTTTAATGGGTAGTCGTCTCCGGGCGCTACCGCACCCTTCGCCTCACCCGGAACCAAAGTATCCCTCCCCGTTGTCCCGTGATTGGCTTTGTAAATGTCGAGACCGGCCAATCAGTCATGGGAAGGATATTTAACGTTTCCTTAGCGACCTTAAAAATTAATAATTTTTTGGAGGGAGATAACAGGATAATACCGCAAAAACAATTAGATCATGGACTATAATTTTACTACACCGTAGAAGCCTCATTGATTGGTGTCTTAAGAAATTTTCATTTGAAAGACTTAAAAGCTGGGTTTTCATTTTTCTCTTAGATCATTCTGAACAGCGATTATGAAAGATTGAAAGAAGTTAGACCATATACTCAGGTGGCATCTCCATGTATTAGATTTGCATGCATTTTTGCATGAATATCTTTAAAAAAGAATCATGCAGATCATCAATCATTGCAACTCAAAAAATTCACCACCAAAGAAAACTTGGTCAAAGTAGAGGTTTTTGTAAAATGTTAACAATTTCAGAAAACAAGAATTAACTCTTTTAGGTATCATCATTTAGTTCAGGGGTTTTCAAAGTGTGGGCTGCAACCTTTAGGTAGGCAGCAAAATATTTAAACTGGGCCTCAACACATGACCGGTCAAGGACATTTGGCAGCATTATTTATATTACAATGTTGCTAGGTTAATTAAAACTTAAGAATAGGACTTATAAGGATCAAATAGATGTTTTATTTTAAAAATTAATTTTTAATGCAAAATATTCCTTTAAAATATTAATATGCATCTGTGATGTTGCCTCAAGTAAAATTTTGATGGGCCAAAAACTTCTTATATTTTTACTGGGCTGCAGCAAACATGTTTGAAAACCTCTGCTTCAGATCACTATAATTAAAAATTGCATGGAAATGCGTAAAAAATAGATTGTAAGTTCATGCTTATTAAGAGCGTTTGTTTTTTATTTTTGCTTGTATATCTTACTTTTAATGAATACAGTAAAAGTGCTTTGTTACCTCCAGGATATTTGAAAACTTAGCAGTCTTTGAATATCTTCATGGAGTGAGTAGTCTATACATCTGCTGCAAATGTTTTGTTTACCCTTAAAAATAATTTTAGTTAAACATTTTTTACTTGCTAAGCTGCAACTATTGTGATACAAGAGAATGTGTATTTATTTAAAAGTTTGGGTCAATACATGCTGCATCTAGTTAATCCATTTGTGCAAATATTTGGCCTTCACCAATTTTTATTTGACATAGTAATTATTCATTTATGCTGGCCAATATAATGTACATTAAATTGGCCTCTCATATGAGAGTGCAAACAATAAGTGGTTATTGATTGGTTTGTACTTATGTGTACCATGATATAGCATTTAATAATTATGTAGTTATAAAGATGGTGCTATCATCATGCAAGCCCCTGAAGTGTGAGGAACTCTCATGATCTATAATGCTGGATTATTTTTACTTCATTTTTACCACCAAGATATTTTTTTAATCCTTACATTACCAAGATAGTAATTTTCACTTTATCCACACGCAGTATATGAGAAAGTAACCTAAAGTCTCATGTACAATGCACACTCTTGTATAACATGCAACTCATACTGAGCCCATGCTCCAAAAGTCCCAATTCTCACGCATAATGCACACCTCATACATACCGTGCGACATTGACTAAGGAGTGATTCTATAATTTTTTTCCTTTAAATCTATCTAGCAGGAAAGAGTGTTTCAACAGTTGCTATAAAATATAAAGCAAGAATAATAGCTTGTGAGAGAAACAATGACGATTTTTCAGGTAGTAATTGCTGGTGCTCCATATTCATGAAGCCACATAATTTATCAAATAAGATAAAGAGGGATCAAACCAAGTCAGATATGCAACATGAGATTCCAGTGAGCTTTGACATGCCATCAAAATTCATAGTTGATGTAAAAGGTATGAAGGACCTTAAAATGTACACTAAGAAACTGAGAAATTGTTTTTTACTGTGGTGTTATCAGTGACAGTGTATGGAGGGAAACTTCTAGTGAAGGTCATTTTCAAACGTAACAATATTTGGTACTTAAGGAGTAAAACGGTTTGCAGTATTGAATTCAACATTTTGCTGCTAGGTGGCACTACTACTGCATGTCGTTGGGCCTACGAAGAACTTCCACTTTTGGTCAATATTTGGCACTTTGCGCGGCAGTCGTTCCAATGGGTGGTATGTCTTGCATCCTGATATCCAGAGGAATGAGATTTTTGAGAGGACGTCACATCCCAAAGATTTTTTTGAAAGCCTTTTTCCAACCAACCCAACCCAATGATTTTTTTGAAACCCTTCTTCTAACCCAACTGTTTTTCTGAATACATATTCCCAACCCAATGCCACTTAATTCTTTGCACATAACAAAAGAGTAGCAAGAAACCCAGTGTCCCATTCCTCCAGGAATCAGAACACAAGATGAGAACAACTGATGCACACAGTGCCAACTATTAGCAAAAATTGGAAGTTCCTGGGAGGCCCAAGAACATTCCAATTTAGGAATTATTCCTGGAGGTCTGACGAAGAAACTCCAACCACAGGATATTTCAGTGAAAAAATCCTTGAAATAAAAAATAAGAAGGCACTGGGAAAAGTGGAGTGGGTGTAGCATAGTTTTGATTTGCACTAGGAAATTAATAATACTAATCATTATGATGTGAAACGTAAAAACTAAAAATGGCTAAAAGAATAAATATTCATTTTCCTTCCGCCAATTTTAATATGTGTCGATGTATTACCGGACTTAATTTTGAATATGAATTTTCTCCTTTTTTATCGGAAAATCTTTCGTTGTCAAAGGAAACCAATTGTTTCTGATATAGGGAAATTATGCAGTACAATACATTTGATACATACAATTGGATAGTGGCAATATGGGGCTTTCAGATAATCTTCATGTAATATAATGGCCCTGGTTGCAGGTTTTGAGGTATTGCATTAAATTTGCAGAAGTACATTAAATAAAAGTCATAAAATTTGTTTCTATTAAGAAGTCATTTAAGAAAATACTTGATTTGAATAAAAATTCTCTTAAAATTTATACCTCATAGATATCGCACACTAAGAAATTACCTCAGAGTACCTTTAAAATCCTTTTATAATGCACGCGTTATACACAAGACTTTAGGGTATTTTATTCATGAAAAAAATCAAGTTCGAAATGTCAACAGAAATACACGTTTTGAGGTCCCCTTTTCAGTTTTCTCGATGACCTCTGTTTGTGTGATAGGAATTTTGTGGGTGCTCTAACTCAAAATCTAATACTTATCACATCCGCACAAAACTTTATACTTACGATTTTTATTATTATTTCAGGATCTGGCAAGGTTTTGGCTGAAACTGATCAACCGGAAGTGGAGGTTTATTCTTGTCATTTTTCCAAATATCACCTTTAGGAGTTAAATTATGTAAATATTTGTCATTATCAAAGTTGTAGACGTAATTTTCTACAAGTTTGGTTTGAGACATTTTTCATAAATCCGATTGTTTACAAGATATTTCAATTTTTATTCTGAATTATTGTTAAGTGCAAAGCTAAGTGATACCAATTTCCATTGCTTTGATAAAATTTTATAATTGCTCATAGTGATGCGTACACTGCCAAAGGTAATTTTAATTGCACATCAATACTTTTTGCCGTAGCAACAGCTAACTAGTTTATTTATTGTTTTTCAATGTGAAAAGTAATCCAAAGTATTCTACACTGAATATTATTCAAAATATTTAAAACTCTTTATGAGTGTTATTGCAGATAATTGAGGATGCTGACATGTATGAAGAAAGTCATATGCTGGATATCAGAGCTTTCTTTCAAGAGGCCAATATCCTCCAAACTCAATTTTCAATTTTTGAATGTTTCCATTATATAGTTGGCAATATTTTGCAGCCAAAAACTGTTGAATCCCAGATCATTCATTATTCATAATACAGCAAGATAATAGTCATTAATACCATTTATCTATTATATATAGACACTTCTTACACATGAGATATATCTCTATTCAGTGCTGTTTTTCCTGCACTCTCTTTCCCCTTCTCTATTGAATTTTTGATGAACTTTTAATAGCAAAGTTGATAATTAAAATCAAAATGTTTGACATTTATGGAACCTGTTTATTACTTTAGCTTTTAAAGAATTTAAAAAAAATTAAAATTACCAAAATTAGACGGGTGTCAACATCGCTCTGAAAAAAGGTACCAGTACACCCTACCAGCGCATACTGTCACAATAAAAGCACTGTCTCTGTTATATATTGATGCTTCTTACACATGATATCTATAATATATAGATGCTTCTTACATAGGATAGAGGAGGATGCAAAATTACGAGGCACTTCCAGATGTGCTAGAAACTTGAAATTTGGCATAATTATAGGTTTTTGGTCATCACCAAAGGAAAAAATCCGAAATTGATGAAATTCCAATTTTGAGGGACCATTTGAGCCCATTATTGCCCCTTAAGAAAACCACGTAAAATGGTGTAGAGGTTTTTATATTTGCATTTTAAAATTATTTCCCGTCAAGATTCAAACTCGAGACTTCAACTATCAGACAGCTTAGAAATTGTACTTTCGTATTTTTGAAGACAGAATTCATATCCGAGTAGAATTGGCATAAATTTTAGTTTTTATCGCAAAAAAGTGGTAATTTTACAGGGTCTAACAATAGGCTTCCTAGGCAACAGTATTAATGCTTTCATATGGGTAAGCTTATAATGGGAATCAGAGGCTTATATTATAATGCCATTAATATTAAACTACGACTAATGAAAGAAGTCCAATATTGATATAATCCTCATTTTTGGGGCTATTTGCCTCATTATTGTCCCATACGAGAACAAAAATGATGAGGCAGCTCCATATGAGCAAGAGACTTGAAATTTGGCATGATTATAGGAATTTCATCACAATCAAAGGAAAAAACAAATGTAAAAAATTCCTATTTTTAGGGGCTGTATTGCCCCATTTCTGCCGTATACGAGAGTGAAAATATATATATATATACACATAAATATATATATACGTATATACAGGGCCATGCCCAGACATTTTTCCACCTGAGGCGAGATAAAATATGGTGCCCCCTGGCCTCGCTGGCCATATGAATTTATTTTGATAGGTTTTCATTTTTGTCAAATTTTGGTGCCCCCATTCAAGAGGCAGTTGGCTCGCCGCCTCACCCATCGGCAGGGCCCTGCATCTATATATATCATCATCATCAGCCTCTTTCAATCCACTGATGGATGAAGGCCTCCCCCAGGCTTTTCCAGTTTTCCCTGTCAACTGCCTCCCTCCAAGTTTACCCCAAGAACTTAACATCTGTTTTCGGTCTCTTGATGTTTCTTGGGATCCATTCGATGACACTGGACATCCAACACCGGTCATTTCTTCTAGCATTATGGCCCGGCCACTGCCGTTTTAGTACCTTCACCCTTTTAATCACGTCACAGACTCCCGTCTTCTTTCTTACCCAGTCGTTCCTCTTGCAGTCTCTGCAGGTGATCCCTAACATACATCTCTCCATGCTCCTCTGTGTTCTTCTTCTTTACACCCTTTAAAGCACGAGGGTGTGCACTTTTACCAATTACAGTTAGCTTTAGTTTGTGCGTACCTGCTGCATTTGCGCACGCAAGAACCGCCAGCCTCTCCTTTGACTCCTGCACTCCAAATGCCACATCCTCATCGGCGGCTGCAAGTGTGCTCTGAGAAAGACATCGACAAAATAATCCTGTCTCGTCCGCGTTATATATTTGCTCTGCAGTAAGATTTTCATCCGAAATTAACTTCGTAAACTCCTCTACAAATGTTTCGGCAGCATCCGAATCGGCTCTAAGTTTTTCGCCAGACTGCTAATTTTCGTATTCCATGGCGAAGCTTGAAGCGATGATGCCAACCTTGCGATTAATCTCAAGTTTTATTGATTTTCAAATCATCGTGGAATTTCTTTGCTTGCTGTATTAGCAATAGGCCTGATACCGGTACACCTTCACTTTTTCTTTGTCGAAACCATTCAAACAATACTCTATCGATATCGTTGACCCTGGAAGTGTGTAATGTTTTTCGGCCTTAGGAGTGTCACTGTCTGCATAAAATATCAGCAACTCATTGTTTTGTTTCTTCAAGTCATACACGGTAGAACTGCCTACGCTATATTCTTCACAAAGTCTCTTAACTGAAGCACCTTTTTCAAGTTTTCTTAATAAATCTACTTTTTGTTCAATAGAAAGAGATTTATGTTTACGCTTCATAATACTACTGGAGGGGTTTTCAACTTTTTTTGAAGACATTCCAATATGAACTTGAGCAATATCACACTAATGAAAAACACATGCGATCGCTATGAATCTGAACACGTGACTGTATACAAGTTATACAATGTGACTGTGGAAACTATTCCCTAACATGTACCAACATGTATCGGTCAGCTGTCAATTAGACTCACTCACACATACAATGTAACTGCTGCCGTCAAATTGGTTCTAGAATTCGCGAATTTTGATGCAAAGCGGTGCATTTATCGTTCCATAGCGGATTAGGCTACCCGCGGCAAAAATTTTAAAAAGTGCACTTTTCAAAAAGTGCCGGATTTTTGATAATTCCGGATTTTCGAGTGCCAGATTTATGAGGTTCTACTGTATATAGTTATACGGTATGGAAATAAATACAGATAAATCTAAGGTCATAAGAATATCAAGTAAAGAAGAAGAAAATTTGAACATAAGTATTGGAGGAAAGCCATTAGAACAAGTTTCAGATTATAAATACCTTGGAAGCATCATAACGAGAGAAGCAAAATGTACTGATGAAATCAGGACTAGAATAACAAAAGCAAAAGCCACTTTCAGAAGAAAGAAACTCTATGCACAGACTACCTATGATGATGATGCATATAGCCGACTGATTCCTATTAAAAGCTTACCCATATAAAAGAATTGAGCATGGTACTCGGTTGTTGGGACCCAGAAAAATTCCAACTTTTTACACAAATTTTATATTAACTTGACGTGTATGTGTGCCATGTTTCAAATCCCAATAACTAATACATTTTGGGCACATCTTAATATAAAAGTTGGGTGGCTTTTGCAATGTTGATCTGATGGATCAAGAAATTAAATACTAAAGCATGGAAAATGTAATAACAATCATCAACATCCCAAATGTCAAACATTCCTGTATATTTATGATCAGCTGATTAGCTTTCAGGCTGTGTATTGTTCTAAAATAAAATTTAAAAAATCAGCTTTGCAAAAGTCACGCAACTTTTATATTAAGATGCGTTCAAATTTCATTAATTTTTAACCTAACACTAGATATGTTATTACAGTAGGACCTTAATAACCGTCGTTAATTGGTTCCTGGAATCCTTGACGATTAGCAAAACGATGATTGTCGAAACCGATTTTCTCATAGGAACAATTTCATAGGTCAATAATTCGTTCAAAAAGACCTTACCTGCATCATATAAAACTGAATTTTTAGACCTTAGTTTACTGGAAATTTTAGCCTCTCCATCATTTTCATTCATTCACTTCTAGTTTTATTTGAAGGGATGTCACATTTCTGGACCTTTTAGCAACATTGTCGCTAAAACTGCATTTTGGGACCATTATTTCACTTGTTTAATAAGCTATAAAATATTTATGAACTATGTTAACTCTTAACCCCTTTAACCCCTTATTAATTATGTTAACTCTTGACAAATGAGTTGACAGTTGTATTGCAACAATGCAATTTGCCTTCAAATAAGAATCATACAGCAAAACATTCCTTCCCGTTAGTAAGAGTTTCTTTCTTCTGAAAGTGGCTATTGCTTTTGTTATTCTAGTCCTGATTTCATCGGTACATTTTGCTTCTCTCATTATGATGCTTCCAAGGTATTTATAATCTGAAACTTGTTCTAATGGCTTTCCTCCAATACTTATGTTCAAATTTTCTTCTTCTTTACTTGATATTCGCATAACCTTGGATTTATCTGTATTTATTTCCATGCCATATTTTCTACCTGCCGGCCCCGGTGGTGGAAGGGCTAGCATATTGGCCTACCATCACTAAGGTCGCGGGTTCGAATCCCGCCAAGGGCATGGAAGTTTGTGTCGTTTTCATAATTTCATATTTCATCAATCATGCGTGTGTCTGATGTGGAAAGCAATGGGAAACCACCACATCATATGTGTTTATTCCCTAGTCATTTCATACCAACCTTAAGGCTGAAAACTATGGATGAATGGATTTTCTACCTGTTACCACTAGTCTATTTATCATTTTCTGGAGTTCCTTTTCTTTTCTTGCTAGGAGTACTTGATCATCCGCGTATTTCACTGTTCTTATAATCCTTCCTCCAATTTGATATCTCCCGTGCCTTCTATCGCATCCTGCATTAGCCTCTCTCCATATATATTGAATAGGATTGGTGATAGACAACAGCTCTGTCTTATTCCTCTACCGCTGGTGTCCACATTCTCCAACCTGACCTTTACAACTTGATTCACATATAGATTCCTGATCAGTCTCCTGTCTTTCCAGTCTACACCTATATCCTTTAATATCCTCATCAGCAGTACCCAATTTACTCTATCAAAGGCCTTCTGCCAGTCGACGAAACATATGCAGCAATCTTGGCTGTACTTTATTGCCCTTTCTGATATGATTCTCACTACATCGATAGCATCTCTGGTTCCTCGTCCTTTTCTGAAGCCGAATTGATCTTCCCCTTCCATTTCCTCGGCCTTTTTCTCTAGCCTTTTATTAAGAATGCTCAAGATGATCTTTGAAGTGTGGGACAGTAGGCTTATCATTCTGTAGTCTTTACACTGCATTGCCTTTGGCTTATTCTTTAGAGGGATCATTGTTACATCCAAGAAATCCTGAGGCCACTCACCCAAGTCGTAAACCTTGTTAATTAATTTCGTAATCACTTTTAGTCCCTCCAATTCCATGACTTTAAGTACCTCTGCTGGTATTCCATCGCTGCTTGTAGCTTTTCCTTTCTTCAGTTCCAGTATCGCCTTTTCTACTTCGCTTTTCATAATACTTGGTCCCAAAGTGTTTTCTTCAATGTAATCCTCTTCTTCCAATTCTATTTGTGCCTGTCCTACCTGCTTTTTGTGTAGTTCCTTAATGTATTCTTCCCATACCTGTGCTACATCCTTTGGTTCTGCAACTATTTTTCCATCTGTATTAATAATTCCTTTACCACGAATCCCATTAGGCTATTTATCTTCTAACTCCAGTGCCCTAGCGTACATCATATCATACCGTCCTAACTTCTCCATCTGTCATATTTCCTCACATTTTTCTTTTATCCAAATTTCCCTAGCTTTATCTGTTACCCTTCTCAACTCATTGTTTATGTGTCTATAGTTGGCTCTACCTTCTTCACTGTTAAGGTTTTTCCATTTTCTTCTCTCATCCATTTTCTCCAGCATTTCCTTGGTGATCCATGGTTTTCTGATTTTCTTCTCGTTTTCCAATCTCTTTATTCAAGGTATTTTTGATAATTGCTTTAATTTGCTACCATTCTGTATCCATTGTCTTCAGTTTGTTTTCCAATTTTCTAAGGTAATCTTCCAACTTCGTGCTGAATGCATCTTTCTCTTCTTTCAATTTTTCTAGGTCCCAAGTCTGTCTTTCTCTTTTCGTTTTCCTTATTTGTTTAAGCTTTGTAGTTACATTGACTATTAGAAGGATGTGATCTGAATCACTGTCTGCTCCTGGTAATGTCTTAGCATTTTTTAGGCACGTTTCACTTCCAGCGTGAGCGCCTATTATCGTCGGTCTGTCCATCCGTTTATCTGTCCGTCCGTCCGCATGTTCGTTCTCGGCTTCTACCAAACGGATTTTCATGAAATTTGATATTAAAAACTTACAATCAAATATAACAGTAAGTTCGCAAAAATGAATCGCGTACAAGAATCAGGGGTACCACTTTACTGGTGACAAAAAATTCAATTTTCGTCATATTTCATAATGTATTGCTCATATAAAAATATTTTTCATATAAATGTTGTAGAACTGGTAAAGAGGAGTATTTTCTTTCCTATACATTTTTATCGTAGGAGTAGCCGTTATCGAGAAAATCAAACAAAAACGTCTTAAATCAAGTTGACCTTAGAAAATTTATTGCATGGTTACTTCTTCATTGTTGCTAACATAAACAATCTCGCAAACAAATGTTTAATTCCTTATGCGTGCATGCAATATTATTAAATAGGAAGAAAATGGATTATTTTTTAAGAATATAAGAACTTTAAAATGTTATTTCCCTCACGTACAGGTATATAATTTCTTTCTAATACTCCATTGCACGAAACGTGCCCATTTGTGATACGTTGTACACTTTCCTAAATTGTTTATGCTGTTCCTGAATTTTTGTTTTACTAGGATGTAATCTGTTTGGCATCTCATTCTATCTTCTGGGCTTTTTCATGTGTACAGCCTTTGTTTGTGGTTTTTGAACCATGTATTAGTCACTACTAAGTCGTTATTAATGCAGAATTCTACCGGTTTTTCTCCTCAGTTTCTTTTCCAAAGTCTGTATTGACCGACAACATTTTCTTCTTGTCCTTCTCCAACTATGCTGTTCCAATCTCCCATTATTGTGCAGTTTACCTTTCCCCTTCCATCTTCTTCGTAAATCTCGTTAATTTGTTCATACATCTTGATTTCTTCTTCATGAGCAGACGTTGGCATATATACCTGGATTATCAGCATGTCCACTGGGACTTCTTTTAGCTTTATTGCCATCAACCTATCGTTTGTTGCTATTATTTTTGTCATGCTCTTCATCATATCTTTCCTAAGTACCAGAGCTACTCCCCTTGCCTCACTATTTCCTCCAGAGTAAACTACCATGAATTCCTCCGAGTCGAACTGCCCTTCTTTCCATCTAGCTTCCCTCAGCCCTATGATATCAGTCCTATTTCTTCTCATCTATACTTTCAGGTTCTCTAGCTTTCCTGCCTTCCTCATGGCTTTTACATTCCAAGTACCTGTGCATAAGTTACCTTCGACAAATGTTTTCCCCAAGGCAGTCTCCGCCCAGAGATCCGATTGGGGGACTATTTTACCTCTGGAATGTTTTACCTCGAGAGAACTCATATTGTCCAACCATATAATCATTACTAGGGAATTTTTTAATGTGGTAGTTTCCCTCTTGCTTTCCACATCACAGTACAGGTGACTCCCGAGATTCGACAGGGATGCGTTTCTGAAAACGTGGTCGAATCTCGAACCGTCGAATGTCAAATCAGCACAAATTCAAACAATTAGAGCAGAAATAACGATGTCTAGACTGAAACTAAACCTCTTGTGGTCAGGCGGGCCGAAAATTACTTCACGTAAACTAGTTTCTAATTCGTCCAATCGATCAGTTGTGTCGATTCGACCGGTCGAATTCTCGAGTTGGTCGAATCTCGAACGGTCGAATCTCGGGAGTCGCCTGTACTGTAGCCATTAAAATCATCCTGATCACGCCTACAGCTCTGTTGGATATAGACCCAGCCAACATAATTTGTTTTTGACTCTACACCATACTGACTGTACTGCTGTCTACTGCCAGGCACCGATGATAGTTTTTTTTATTAATTAATTTTAATTTTTTTTGTGAAAAACCTCCATTTGTGGGGATCGAACCCTGGAACTTTGTAACGGGAAGCTTACGTGCTAACCACTATACAACCAGTGCTGTATTATAATGCCATTAATATTAAATTATGACCAATGGATGAAATCCGATATTATGAAAATTCCAATTTTTTGGGGCTGTTTTGCCCCGTACGAGGATAAATATTATAAGGCACTTCTAGATGAGATAGAGACTTGAAATTTGGCATGTTTATAGGTTTTTTGTCACAACTGAAGGAAAAATCCAAAATGCTAAAAATATGTATTTTTATAGATTGTTTTTCCCCGTTATTGTCACACGCTAGGATAAAACTTATAAGGTATTTCTAGATGATCTACACACTTGAGCTTTGGCACGATTATATATTTTTGGTCACAAGCGAAGGAAAAAAATCTGAAATTTTTAAAATTCCAATTTTTTGAGAGTTTTGCACCATCATTGCCCCATAGGAGGATAAAAATTATTAGAAACTTCTAGATGAGCTAGAGACTTGAAATTTGAAACGATTATGTTTTTGGTCATAACCGAAATTCTAGAAATTCCTATTTCTAGGAGCTGTTTTGCTCCATTATTGCTCCCTACAAGGATAAAAATTATGAGGCACTTACAGATGAGATAGAGACCTGAAATTTTTTTATGATTATAAGTTTTCAATCATAAAGAACTGGAAAAATTCAACATCTTTCAAATTCTAATTTTTAAGGGTTGTATTTACAGCAATATTTTCAATAATGTTGTAAATACAACCCTTAAAAATAATTTGGCTGAAATGCTTGCAGGATGCAAGCACCTCATACTAATAATAAATAAATACATGAACTGGATCATAACAGCATATATTCACTCACATCATAAGTACATTTTTTCCAGTAGAAATTTTTTTACCTCAATTTTGAATCTAGTGATGCTGTTAATGCCTTTGATACAAAGTGTCTCCTGCTTCTAAGAATGCCTGCCATGTAGAAAAGTCCTATAAGTACTTTTATTTCAGATTTTGTAGTATGTTTCGCATATCTCTCTCTGTTGTATTTTTCCTTCATGGTGTCAATGTATTTGTTTGTGCAAGAATAATTACATCAAGAATATCTTGAGTAAATAATGTGCTCCAAGAGGCTATAGGAGTTTTGGCATCTTTGGCCAAACCCTTCATTCCTGGTAGCTGTATCACAATATTGTGAGATTGAGTTATAATATTCTACGATGGTTTGATTGTATTCCATCTTGTTACCTTGTCTTTTGCTAGGTGAAATGATCCTGATGATTCGTTATTCTCTTCATCCTCACTGCTGCTCATTTCCTGTTCAGTATCTGTATTTTCTGCCCTCTCTTCAATAATATCTTCTTCACCTTCTTCATCATCTGGTGTTTCCACATCATTTGACACATCCTTCATCAATAAATTTCTTATCCTTTCTTGATCTTTCTCGTTGAAGAGACTCATGACTGAAAATTGTACAATAATTTATGACAGTATATGAAAATATATTTACACAAATTAGTGAGACGTACTTATAGTATGTATGTACTTGAAAAAAAGCACCAATCTCTTGACCAAGGGGAACATACCTGATAGACCTAATGTGTTAGTGCTAAATCTGGCTCTGATGCAACCAATGTGACAAATAAGGCTGAAAACAATAATAATAATAAAGTAACCAAATTAACTTCTGCTGGGCCATATTTTAATGTTTTTATATTATTCACATTATATAACATAAAAGATCATTCCTGAAAGTTCAAAACTCTGACAAGAATGCTGGTGCTGGGTCTGATGGACTCAAGATGACAAAAATGGACCAGCAATTCTACATGCACAGCGACTGAGCTTCAGCTGCTAGACTAAACAGAAATAAAGTAGTGAGGGAGAAGATACTAAATGTAATAGCAATGAAAATGCTGCCATCTAGTTTTTATGAAAAACACTAAATCAAGTGGATCTTACAGACCCAGTGCCAGCTCCTCCGGGTTAATGAGATTAAAGATAATATCTGATAAGATTCTGTCATAATTATTATCACCATAGTGAACACTGACTAAAGAGTTTAAATGGTGCTGAAAAACATGCTTTAGTGGTTCATTGATTTTAACTGATGATAAATATAAAGTAAGCATAAGATGAATTTTTTTAAATTATGCATGTTTTTATAGCTTGAGAGACAAAATATATCAATTTATTTTTCAGCCATTAGTTATGGTGCGAAGAGAATTTCCTTATCATCGCTGGGAGCCAATTTACATAGGCACTAACAGAGAGCCTCTATACAGTGAAGTTCTCATGTGGGAAGGTCGACAAGACAAAATGACCCAGGTGAGGTATTTGTATGTTCCAAGATTGTTGCAATTAACATTATGATATTTAATGCAGTCTTTATGAAATTTAATAATTTGCCTTTAGAATAATTAGAACTTTTTTTTACAATTTTGCAAATTATAAGGATAAATTGACATTATATATGAGTTGATACTTTATAAATATATTAATATAATGAAATTGCTACAATGAGTGTAAGGGATACCAGAGATACTGCTCTCTGTAATGATTATGGATTATGAAGATGGAGAACCCTCCTTATAACCATACAAATATTTTTTTTAAATACACTGGTTTAGAGGAATTTACACCATGCCAGTGACCAAACACACACGTAATCTCACATACTCCAGGTTTAGGGGGAAATTACTCCAATGCCTGGGACCCTTTCTTCTTTGTTCACACACATGCACACAAATACGCACCAAAAAAACACATATAAGTACTTCTTTTCTAAAAAATCATCTAAATACATATTTCAGAATCAACAATTCCATTGTCAGTAGGCCGATCTTTTTTGATAGACAATAGGAAATCAACAAATTGTACCCACAATACCATTTCAAATCCTATCAATGAACAACAAAAGAAGATCAGAAATCGTATTGGGGTGAGGGTAGGGTAATTTGCAAGCTGTTTCAACAAATGAAATCAGAAATTCATGAAGTTATGAACTGTTGATGTTTACTTATAATGAAAACGGCAAAATAATCTGTTGTGAATAATAAATGATGGTTGAAGTAGTGATGTTATTCTCGATGGACCCTTATTTGGTTCTCAGAATGAACATTACAAATTTATTAAAGTCATAAGTTACACCATGATAATTCCGACAAAAAATAGTGCATTAGATAACGAAGAGCAATATATGCAATACCTTCTAGGGAAGAAGTCCTTGAAAGATAGCAAATATGCCCTCAATGTAATTGGAATATGATTTTTCTGCACCATTCATTATATCGGCATATTTACTTTAACCGTTAAAATGGGCTTTAGCTGTACCACTTCAAGCAAATTTAAGGATAAAATAGGCCCTTGAAAAGATTGGTGATGAATTACCACATCAGTTCGTCATCCAATCTTAACCCTTAATCAGCTAGGTGGAATTTTGTTATACACCCAACTAGGTTCAGTCTCACAGACTGCTCAAATTTACATAAAACTACAAGTATTAATTTTAGTACTTAATAAATTCAGCCACATTTTCTTGTAACTAGAAGCCTATTCTTCAAATATATGTTAAAATTGTGTTACATGAGTCTACCTTTATTGTTTAAAATATTTTCTTATTTGAAAGTTCAAGAAAAGGGCTCAAAAACAATTAGAAACTTTTATTAACTGAATAAAACCCACAAATATATCAAAATATGAAGCACACAGTACAAATTAATAAAGTTAATACCGTATATCGAGGCATAAAAGACAACCTTTCAAGCTTAAAAAATTTCCTAAAACTTAAGTCAACTTATATACTGAATATAAAATATGAACCTTAAATTACGGATGAATGATATCGATATTTACGAAGACAGCTGATCTTTCGGTGTAGGTGATTGCCATTTTGAATCCGCTGCTCCAGTGTTTACATTTTATGACATTTATTTTAGAAGATTTAAAATAAATTAAATAAAAAACCTTTTTAGTTTATACGACTTTTATATTAAAGGCACGAAATTCGAACGCACCTTGATATAAAATTTGTGTGGCTTTTGCAAAGCTGATCATAAATCTACAGGAGTTTGACGTTTGGGATGTTGATGTTTCTTATTACATTTCCCATGTTTTCATATTTAATTTCTTGATCCATGAGATTAGCTTTGCAAAAGCCACACAACTTTTATATTAAGATGCATTTAAATGTCGTTAATTACTTTCCTAACACTAGATATGTTATTAATATGGAAATTTGAGAACCTCTCACAACAGATGACACTCATCCCATGTCAAAATTTAATTTATTTTTAGGTTTTTAGTGCCTTTAATATAAAAGTTGTATAAACTAAAAAGGTTTTTTATTTAATTTATTTGTAGGTTTTTAGTGCACTTAATATAAAGGTTGTGTAACATAAAAAAGTAATTTATATTTATTTATTTTCAGGTTTTTAGTCTTATTAAAAGACAATTCAAGTTTTAACTCCCTCTCCCCTCTCACCTTCTCTCTCTCTCTTGTATTAAAGCATTCATGCTTTGCTTATGCTTAGGAAGACAACAATATATGCTCGAGTTTTAACAATGGCTTCTTACGTGTTTTCTTATAGTAAATGAAAATTATCCATTGGAGTCAACCCCAAGAATTTTTTCTGAGATTTGTGAATTTTTACAATGGGATATACCATAATCTACAAACAGTCAAAGTTTCATACTTTTGGCTCATATGGAAGTGCCCAAAATATATTAGTTATTGGGATTTGAAACATAGCATGCATACATACAGGTCAAGATATAATAAAAATTGTATAATAATTAATCTTAATAGTTAATAAAACATTCAAATCATACTGGTTTAGAGAAATTTACTCCATACCAGGGACCAAACACACAAATATTGGCCTACTGACGATGGAATCGTTGATTCTGAAATACATGTATAGGCAATTTTTAGAAAGGAAGTACTCGTGTGGTTTTTGGCTGGTGTGTATTTTCATGTGTGTGAGCAAGAAAAAGGGTCTCTGGCATTGGAGTAATTCCCCCTAAATCCAGAATGTGTGAGATTGCGTAGGTTTGGTCCCTGGCATGGAGTGAGTACTATCCTTTTTAAATATTTTTATGGTTATTAGGAGGATTGTTCACTCATTATAGTTAATTAACCATGGGGCACCAATTTTTCCTTAATTCAAATCATAGTTTTTTGTTTTTATTACTGCAACATCAAAAATATAAACCATCTATTTACAATTACTAAAACAAAGGATAAATAGAAATACATGTCATCAAAAGATGGCAATATGGTTGTGTGGTGAATTCAGTCTTGTCCTGTAGTTTTTATTAGAACTATTTTTGCACCTTTTAAGTCAATAGTTTG
This sequence comes from Uropetala carovei, assembly GCA_036926305.1. Taxonomy (NCBI): domain Eukaryota; kingdom Metazoa; phylum Arthropoda; class Insecta; order Odonata; family Petaluridae; genus Uropetala; species Uropetala carovei. The sequence goes on from JAXCHB010000290.1 coordinate 606,346, forward strand.
GTTGCTGGGACTATCAATATTTGTTGGAATCAGAAAGTGGTTATTTTACAGGAGGTGTATGGAGAATTGGGATTTATGAGAATTGAAAATAAAACATTTCCAGTGCTCTTAAATGCATGTTTGGAAATTTTTACCAGTTTGTCCTATATAAAAACTATTGCAATCCCCACATTTAATTTTACACACTCCACTTTTGGCAAGGTGGTCAATCTTATCTTTACCATCCACATTAAACCCCACAAAATATACTTTTATTGTATGAACTTAAAATCTGTCTTTGAATGTCCCAACTTAAATATTTAGCATTTTTTGTACACATTTGAAGATGTGGTGTGATTGAAAAGTTCGTGGACTAAGGCTGTAAATAACAAACGAGGATACTTACGGGCTATTGTGGGTTGTCTCCTTCAAAGTAGTCCCCTTGGGACAACACAATGCTTCCAGCGAATTTTCCACTTCCAGAAGCATTCCTGGAAGTCTTCTTTTTTCAGGATCTTCAGAACATTCAGCCCATTTTTTTTGGATCACTTCAACGGTGTCAAATCTTTTCCCTTTGAGCAGCAATTTCATTTTTGGGAATAAATAGAAATCACAGGGTGATAGATCCAGCGAATAAGGGGGTTGTGGAAGCATGGGGACCTGACACTTTGCAAAAAATTCTGTCACAGTAATCACACCGTGGGCCGGTGCGTTATCTTGATGCAGAGTCCAGCTCTTGTCATGCCAAAGTTCAGGCCGTTTCCTCCTCACTTTTTCTTGCAGTCACTCCAATACACTTTTGTAGAATTGCTGATTCACTGTCTGACTTGGAGGAGTGAATTCATAGTGAATGATGGCAGAAGAATCAAAGAAAACGATCAACATTGTTTTAACATTTGAGTGACTCTGTCTCACTTTTTTGGTTGTGGCGAACCTTGACTCTTGCGAAGATTGGACTTTTGTTTCAGGGTCATAACCGTTGACCCATGTCTCGTCATCCATAATGATTGAATTCATGAAATTTGGATCGTTTTCAGCACGCTACAGCAGTTCCCGACACACTTCAATGCGTCGTCTCTTCTGGTCCTCGGTTAGGATTCTCTGAACAAATTTGGAGACACGCGCTGCATCTGCAAATCTTTGGTTAAGATGGACTGAACTGCATAAAACATCAATTTTAGGTCATTGGCTATCTCCCTTATTGTCAATCGGTGATTGCTATGCATAAGATCTCTCACTCGTGGCGTTGTTGGCAGTTTTTGAAGTGGATGGACATCTAGCGCAAGGGTCATCTTGGACCAATTCCCAGCCATCTTTGAATTTATCATACCACTTACAAACAATACTTTTGTTGAAAGCATGGCCCTCGAAGGCTTCTTTTAACAGTTCAATAGTTTCCATAGCCTATTTCCTAATTTTGTAGCAAAATTTGATGCAAATTCTTTGCTCTATTTTTTCATTCATTTTTCGCACCATAAAATCTGCCAAAACAAAAACACGTCTGCACTCAACAACTGACTGTGCAACATTGATGCAACGTATGAGGAAAAGGTAAGGGGTGTGGCATGCAAGATTAAACAGCTTTTCATACCATCTAGACATAATGTGTCTATCTCTAGTCTGGTGCACATGGCGGCATCAGTCCACGAACTTTTCAATCACACCATGTATATGACATGCTTAGGCAGTTGGCATAGTAGTCCAGTAATGAGGTTTGTCCGCACTATCTTTGCTTTCTCCAAAATATTTGCACTCTGCATTCTCTTCCCCGTTGTCCATGTTCTTCTTCCTCAGTTGTGCTGTTCTCTTTTCTTTCTCTCCCATTACACTCCTTTTTAAGCAGAATATTCTGACCCACCTTATTACAGTAAATAATAACTCAAAGATTAAAGAACAGGCTGAAGCCAATCATTGGTGTGATTGGTTCATTGATGTACCTCAGTTATATACAAATGGATTAAATTTTAAGTGTCCTCAAATTTATGGAGATCTGAGCAGCAACAGCTCAAATTATTTAGTGATGTGGGAATAAATGATCAGCTGTCTCTCCCTTGGCTGCACCACTGTATTACAAAAAATTTTGATGAAATCTGTTACGTCTGCTTTTAATATTAAATTCGTAATTGTTTAATTCATTTATAGAATCAACAAATCAAATTTGTTGCAATTGCTTTTTTGTGTTTTTGTTTCAGTTGAAGTAAACGACAATAATTCTTCCCAGAATACAACAATTTCTTACCATACTTTTTAAAATTCTTCATATTTTATTTTACACTTTTTAGATGCATCAGATGTGTTTGTTGGGTTACCGTTTTGTGATTTTGGACCGAGCCTTTCTTGTTCATACACCTGGAGTAAAGCGGCCACTGCTACCACAAAGTGCCAGAAGGCTACCAATCAAGGAAGAACTTAATGTAGAAACTCAGCAGCAGAATGAATGGTTGAGGAGCCATGAAAAGAGAAACACTCATCTCTATGAATTGATTGTTGAGTCAATGAATTTAGCACATCCAAGGAATCCTAAGTGTAAGATACACTGAAAACGACAACTTTTCTATGATGTGCAGATTAGCATTAAATTAAATTGCTTTTTTCGTCCATCTTAAAATTTTAATCTACAACATTTAAATTTGGAAAGTTCCTTAAGTTCCATTTTTTATGAATAAAATTGGAAAAATACCTCCAAATCACCGTAAAGGCGGTACTTCTGTGCCTTGGCACGTAAGTACCGCCTTTACGGTGATTTGGAGGTGTTTTTCCAATTTTATTCATCCTGTCTTCACCGTGTCTCGTGATTTCTTTATTTTATCGATTTTTATTTTTGTAGGATAAGTCAAAAGTCAAAAGTAATGTCTTCTAATTGCTTATATTTCATTCTTAAATATCTTGATATTCTTACTTTAATTAATATTTTCTTACAAATTTCTGTATTATCACTTTTTCAGATAATTTTACTTAAATTGCTTTATTTTTATACATTTTCCTGAAATTCTTTTTGTAATGGATATTTCCTAGATACCTTATGAAGCATTGGTTTCCACATATAAAATGTGTAAATTGAAAACACTATAATTTAAATTATAATTATGTTATAAATGATTATGCTGAGCATTTATTTTAACAATTGTAGCCCTTTTATTTACAATAATAATGATTATAATAATTTTATTTCACCTACAGCCATGGTTAGTACACGTATTGGGCAAGCAAACTAGAAAAAAAATGAACCCTAGAAGGCCCACGGGAGGGAGGGACCTTCAGGGCCCACAACTTTCTTTTTGTTTATTTGTATGCAATAACATTTGCAAAAATGTTGACAAACTTGCCATAAGTAAGTAGGCATGATAGTTTTCAATTGATTTCACACACATTCCTATACCTGTTTTTTACTCTTATGAAGCTTGACCTTGAAAATCCTGGTTGTATGCTTACTGCTGCAGCCAATGAAAGCTCAAGAGACTGTCGATGGGGAGTGGAGGAAGTCAGTCGGTCTCTCGCCATCGTGCTGTTCACATCGCTCCGAGCTCGACTGTGTTGCCAGATCTACCCCGTTTACGCCTTAGCGTTCGCATGCGACTTTCTTCAAGAGCGGATATTGGGCAAGAGCGAATTACTTTCCTGCACCTCTCGAAAACTTCAAATGGTGGTGGAAGGAGAAAATGCGCTGATTGGCTATTCGCTGCGCCACGGTCAAGCTTCATAAGAGTAGAATACGGGTATACTTTGTACAAATATTTTTGGCAATGGCCATGTGCTATGATAAACAGGTGGCTGAAATTAAATTGTATGTGTCAAGTCTGATGTGTTAGATGACTCGGAGTAAAAAAGGTTGTTAATTTATTATTATTTCCATAAATTTGAGAGTAGTTTGCACTTATTGTAATATGAATCTGTGAAGTGAAGATAAATATGAAAAAAGTTCTTTGGTAAATATTTCTGTATTTATAAATAGTATGTTAAGACAATAATATTCCAGTTTAATTATGAAAGCGTATATTTATATTCCTATAATATCCTTAACTATATTAAACTAGCATAATTGCCCATCAAATATGATGGGTATGTGAGAAGTATGAATGAAGTATTGTCATGAATGGCCGCACGAGGGCAGCAGCAGGGGAGGCGTTTAGCTCGAAAGACAAGCAGTGCATCACGTGAGGCGTGAGAGTTGTGACATGTGTGCATGGTGAGAGATGGAGATCGGTGTCCATCTGGTGACTTAAGAGGGAGATTTTTGAGTTGAGGTAGCTCTTTGTGACATCCGCAACAGTATTAAGTTCAAATAAAATTTAAATAACTCAACCTTTTATATGCACTAAAATGTAAACAATAAATATAAAACTCATATACAGTGAAGCCTGTCTGTGCTGGCCACCCGCAGTTCCACACACACCCGGTCAAATTATGTAGATGGTCAGCTTACAGACTACAGTGTCAAAAATTGAATTTTTTGTCTAAATCAACGGAGGAAGCCTTTACTTAGTGGAACTCCATCATAAACAAATGAGAAGGATAACTTACAAGGGGAAGGCACTACTGACCCCCAACCGATTTGGCTGGAACTTTGTAGAGATAATGTCCATGACGTCCGATTAACGAAAATATATACATATCACGGCCAATACCCAGCCGTTTTTATTTTATTAATAAAAATAAGTTAATATTTCCCAAGTCACTGCTTAAGTACCATACATGGTAACACAATTCATAAGAAGCGGCGCTGGCGTAGTGGTTAGCGCACATGGCTGTAAATGTCAAGATCTGTTGTTCGAGTTCTTGTTCCAAAATTTTTTTTCATTTTTCCCACATATTCACTTTCCTCATTTTAAATGCTTATTTCTTAATAACGCTATATATTTTTATTTTTTAATAGTTAATATTTTTAATATATTGATGTGCAGTTTTGAAGAATTATTTGTAGCGTACATGGCTGTTGGTTTTCCTCGTCAATAAATTTTTCATTGTGAAGCGATCTATTAGTTTGTCCTCCCCATGAATCAACAATGAAAAGAAACTTATTGTCTTGCAAGTATTGTTTCACAATCATGACATTGTCGAAAAATACTTTGAAAGCATTTGGAAAAGGATCGGAGAGGAGCGATTTCAAGTGCTACAAGATCAGTATTGCTTCTTTCATCAGAGCATTGTGAGCATTTTAACTAGCATGTTTCGAAGTGTATTTTTAACATACTGCAGTTTTTGCTGTTTCAAAAATGGAATATACTGCTTCAACATCTTCAGCGGGGAATCCTGTAACGAGCAAAAATCTTACACCTTTTACGTCTCCTCCTTTGGATGACGAAACAGCAAAAGACATGTTGAACACCACCATGCATTACTGCATGAAGCTCCTCCGAAAAAATAGATTTGATGTTGGATAAAGAAGTTTACTACCATTGTGATTAGGAGTTTTATTTAGAAATAAATGGATATTTAACTTAAAGCAATATTAGGAAATTAGGTAATACTTTAAATGATGAAAGTAAAAATGTGGGAAAAAATGAAAAAAAATTTTGGAACAAGGACTCAAATAACAGATCTTGACACTCATAGCCATGCGAGCTAACCACTACGCCAGCGCCGCTTCTTACGAATTCTGTTGCCGTGTATGGTACTTAAGCAGTGACTAGGGAAATATTAACTTATTTTTATTAATAAAATAAAAACAGCTGGGTATTGGCCGTGATATGTATATATTTTCGTTAATTGGACGTCATGGACATTATCTCTACAAAGTTTCAGCCAAATCGGTTGGGGGTCAGTAGTGCCTTCCCCTTGTTAGTAAAAGTTCCACTTTTATTAAAAGAAAAAAATGACCGGTTTCGACTAATATCTAGTCATCATCAGGTACAAAAACAAGAAGCAACACAAATATATATGGAATCTGAGGGGAGTGGGGGAAGGGAAATGTGTATTGAGAGGGGAACCAATGAATGGGAGGGCGAGGGAAGGAGGGGGGGAAGGCTGAATCAAGGTATTGGGGAGGGGTGGGTGTTAGGAAGAAACAAAGTAAGCAAGGGAGAGTGGGTGGGAGAAACAAGTTCGTTAACGAGGTTGAGGGTGTTATCATTGTAGCGTAAAAGTATTTCCAACTGTTCCAAAAGATTTAAACTGGGACCTTTAGTTGCGAAATGAATTACCTCCGGGTTAAAGTTGGAAGAATGGTTGAACTTGAGTAAGTGTTTGTCAGAGTGTGATTTGAAAGATTTTTGTAAGAAAGATTTTCCATGTTCAGTTGTCCTAACTTGGAAATTTATCCCTGTTTGCCCAATGTAAATGGAGTTACAGTCATTACATGAGAGTTTATAGACACCGCTCCTAAATAAATGGTCAACCTTATCTTTATCGTTAGAAAAAATTTTTCCTAGATTATTGAGTGTGCAGAATGCTGTACGTAATTTATCTTTGGGGAAGCAATTCGCAATTAGCCGGGAAATATGATGGATGTATGGTAATTTACACCAATGGGGTTTTTTAACAGAAGGTGGAGTATTAAAACAAAGTTCAAGGGTTAGTTTCCTCTGTTTTCTAAATAGGATTGTGTCGATTAATATATGCGGAAAACCGTTGGAGGTGGCCATTTGTTTGATGACATTTAATTCTTTAACGAATTCTACCTGTGAGAGAGGGGTATGGGTTAACCGGTGTATAAGAGTGTGATAAGCCGCATGTTTGTGCAGAGTGGGGTGGAAAGAAGAAGATTGATCGGTGTAAGTCATTCATTGGTCCCCTCTCTACACATTTCCCTCCCCCACTCCCCTCCGATTCCGTATATATTTGTGTTGCTTCTTGTTTTTGTACCTGATGATGATTAGATATTAGTCGAAACCAGTTGTTTTTTCTGTTAATAAAAGTGGAACTTTTACTAAGTTATCCTTCTCATTCATTTTTGTCTAAATGCTTAAATATGCATTTAGCTGTTGTAATGTGTTACCTCTCCCTTCATGTTAACATTTTTGAAGAACATTATTTTGTTTGTGACCCTGTAACTTGGACAGAATATCAAATTATTAATTCTGAAGTAAATAAACAGATACTTGAACATATGAATTTTAATATTTTAAAAAATACAAAAAACAGCATGATAAATCAAGTAACAAAAGAACCTACGATTTAGTGAATTGTCAGATACAGTATAAAACTGTCTGAACTGAGACTCATCAATATCAAGGTTACATTTACAGAAATATATTCATTGAACTGTTTCAGTATTATTGTACAAGTGAAAAAGATCATCCATGAGTAGAGGTTGGTGGACTGAAGAGTACTTAATTGTGATACACACTATAGAATAGGGATGGGAAATTTTTTTTAGTCGCGTGGCAAGAAAGTATGTAGTGTGAACCATCAGAATATTTTTTTGTGTATCACTAGTTTACTCCATCTCCAGGAAGAAACTTCATATTTTATATAGAAAATACAAGCTTACATGTGCCAAGTTAAATCACATGCATGCCAGTATTTGCCATCCCCAATGTAGAGCATCCTTGTGGGTAAGAGGTGGCCTAACATGCTCGTCACTGTCTATGTCATTATCAGCATCACTGTCATCATTTTCACATCACAACTGTTAATTTGGAAGTGCCTCTTCCATTTCTTGAAAAAAATTTTTCAAGAATGTCTTCTGATGTGGTGGACACTTCTTCATGGACAATAAGGTCAGCATTAGCACTTCCCATGGCACATTAGTGTAGCATAATTTTTATCATCTAAGAAATTTATCCTGAAAGTACGAGAGGAACTGATATACCTTAGCAACGATCATACAACTTAAAATTAGTATGTTACCTTTAGATGTATTTTGGCTAAAAGCTAATGGTGAATATCCTTAAATATCTGAATTTGCCATCGATATGACATTCCAAATTCAACACAGTATATATGAGAATTTAGTTGTTCGTCAATGGCTCATATTAAAAATAATAAAAGGGCATGTTTAAAGAACCTAGATGAAGAAGTTCTTGTATCTCAATTTCTATTATTAGTCTTTGTACCAAAAAGGAAAGACTAAACATTTTTACACACTGAATTGTGTATGTACTTAGTTTACAATAAAATTGTACAATTATTTGAATATTATTTTACCAATAATAATCTAATATAATTGCGATTTTACTTTTACTTTTTCTTTAAAAATATGTATTTACATAGTGAAATTAATTAGACAGACAGACTTTATTAGGGCGAAATTGAGACTATATAATCCCTTCTTACATTTAACCCTTAATTAGGGATGGTTTGGTGTGCCGCAATGTTTATAAGCATGTATGAAGGTGTGCCGTGGAGCAAAAAAGGATAAGGAGCACTGTCCTAAGTATTTGCAGAGATTGACATTTTAATTTTAATCCAGATATTTCGTACAGGCAACAAATGAAATTCTTGGAAAGCATAAAGTTCATTGCGGTGCATTTTGCTATATTCATGTCAAGTTGCCAATCCTTACACCACTTCTTAGTACCCTGAATGTCCATTTGCAAAGTTTCCTGGTCATTTTATGAGTTCATTTCACCATACACAAAGGTGCCATCCGCAAAATTTCTGACCTTTTTATGTTATCTGCTAAATCATTTATGTATATCAAGAATAGTAGTGGTCCAATTACACTTCCCTGCGGCACTCCAAAATTCACTTTGATGAAATCTAATGCAACTCCATCGAGAACTACTCTCTGGGTTCTACCTGAAAGGAATGAAGTAAATCAACTTATGATTCCATCGTCAATAACATAAGTCTTAATTTTTGCACTATTTTCGCATTGGAACCTGGTGTCAAAGGCTTCCCTAAAATCTACTCCTATTCTGTTGTCAGTTACTTTTACAATACATATTATGGGTGATTAGAGCAAACTGTGTCTCGCATGACCTGCCTCCAGAAGCAGGAGTAGGTATTTTGATTTTGGCACTTTGGGCAAAGAATGTGAATCACGCCCCTAGCGTATTTTATGATGTAAAAAATAATAATTATAATTAAATTATAAACAAGTGCATATTTAAATATTTATTTTGATTGTGTTAACATATTATACAATAACAATTAAATATAAATATACTAAATACTAACCAGGAAATATTATGTACAATTAACAATGTTAATATTTATAGAAAAAAGATCAGTTAAATATGTAAATATACACAGAACAAGACAAACTTGTAAATCATCAGAACATTAACTTTCAAACATTATCTTTTGGACATTATCTTTTAAAGTTAACCCCTCCAAGCTTTTATAGCTGCAAAATTGAGGATGATTTAGTCAAAATTTATTTCTTTTGTGATTTTGTTTTTAATCGAGAGGATCGCCATATTTCATAATCTCTCTTGTCCAAGGGAAGGCCTTTAATTAGATTCACCTTTTTACTTTCTCCATATATGTAGTATAGAGGAAGTATTCTATTTATGAAAAAAACATCAAATTCTAGATTTCAACGGAAATACATGTTTTGAGGTTCATAGAACTCGTTTTCACTATTTTCTCGACTTTCCATGTGTGTGTGATAGGAATTTTGTGGGCGCCCTAACTCAAAAAAGGATTTGCCAGTTCAGTACCAAATTCCAAATATAATATTTTCATAATAGTGGCAAGAGTTGATTAGTCTTTGGACAATATAGATCAACCAGAAGTGGATGTTTATTCTTCTCGTTTTTCCATTTTTTATTTTCTCCATACGTAGTAATGGGAAAGTATTGTGTTCATGAAAAAAATCGACTTTGAGATTTCAACAAAAATACACGTTTTGAGGTCCCTAGAACACGTTTTGACTGTTTTCGGAATGATGTCTGTGTGTGTCTATGTGGATGTATGTGATTGTGGGCGCTCTAACTCAAAAACTACTTCTCATATTTATACCAAATTTCATATACAGTAAAACTCGTTTATAACAATCATGCCTAAAACAAAATCTCGGCTATAACGAAGAAATGTCTCGGTCCCTTGAACTTCTCCATAAGGGCATTGGTTAAATTTCTCGGATGTAACGAACATGCATTTTACGAATTCTCGGCTGTAACGAACAAATGTTTGGTACCGTGGCAAAAAATGCTCCATATATAACGAATTTTGGCGAGCAGAGCGATAAGTAATGAATAGTTTCCGCCCGTTTACCGCGCACCTGTTCGTAGAGGTCCCCTTCCTCCATCTACTCCTTCCATACGAATTTCCACGCTCCCTTTGTTTTGAAATTGATATTAAAAATGTGAAATGTTTATGTAAAGTAATGACCATAATAATAATATTAATTGACCATTTAAAAAATCGTATGTAATAGCAGTCGAACATTTTACATGCCGCGAAGTTGATAAGCATCTCTTTGCATATGTAAGTACGGCATTGAAGTCGACTCACCGCATATACAGTAAAAACTGTGTTATCCGGCTATCTTGGGGATTGTGGATAGCTGATTAGGAGAAATATCCGTTTAGGGGAGCGTTTTCGATTTTGACATCACAAATTTAGCAATAACCAAACAAAATTGGGCTTAGGTTCACTATCGTATTCCCCAAACATAACTATGCATGGGGTTTGCATTTTCCATTTTAATTCTTCCACATGTAGTTGGATATAGACACTATTTACCCATTCTTATTTAATACGTTGCTACTCACATGCAAAACAAAAAGACTATTGAAAGTTTAGGGCGTCCGGGCAGTTTGGGGATTACGGCAGTGAACCTGTTCCCAAAATTGAATTTATTCAATTATATCTTTCTTATTTATCTTTATTTACTCTATTAGAAAAGGATGAAATTATTTAATTCTTCTGAACATTTCTGTGAAAACCAGTCATATAATATTTTATCCATCTCCTCAATTTTTGGCTTATGAAGCGTATGATGTTTATTAATTGATTTACTCATCTCAGAAGATGACACAAATTTCATTAATTTAGCCTTATGAGCCTTGATATTGTAGAGTGTGGAAGATCCGATGTTGAATTATTTTGCTATGGCTGCTCTATTTTTTTCTTTTTCAATTCGTTCGATCAGCTCCAGCTTTTGTGTTAGTGTTCAACCAACCTTTTCTCTCCTGTACCTTGCTTTTAGGCATTTATTTTGATGCCATATTCAAGGGATTTGTAATTTTTTAAATATTAAAAAGCGATAAAACTGGAAATTGTAGAAGTACACCAAAACAGGTAGACAATGCAAATGGCTTACGTAAACAAAAACGCCATGCTTACTCGGGGTCCCAGAAGTATACGGAGTAAATACGTAATATATACATCTTATATTTTAAGAAATTTTAAATTGGAAGTTGTGGTATTACACATATACAATTCACACAAAAATTCATAAAAAAAGAAAAAGAAATACAAAATGAATGTTGTGTAATTGCGGTATCTAAGGCTGGCCGGTTCCAAATAGCTGGATAGCACAGCTTTTACTGTATGTGTATACGTGTTATATGGGATGTATAGGCCAAAAACCCATGTTTCACGTATATAACGTAGTCACGCTTATAACGAAGCAATGAGTCGGTCCCCTCAAATATGTATTAAACGAGTTTTACTGTATAACACTTTAGCATGAGCACAAAGAACTGATTAGTTTTTGGATAATACCGGTTAACTGGAAGTCGAGCTTTATTCGAAACCCGATTCGGTTTTTGCGATATTTCTCCGATAATACGTCATCATTGTATACATTGACCATTACAAAAAATGTAAATATAATTTCCTACAGTTTTTATTTCAAACAAATTTCCATAGCAGTTATTGTTTAGGAATTATTTATAAATAATTGGTTTTTCGGGGTCCGTCAAATACTTCATTAAAAACATCGTTATTGGTAATCTTCGTGAGGACCAAAGTTAGAGGGAATAATATTTCTTCCAAGTTTTGTTTGAAACAAATTTTCGTAGAACCGTCCATTTCGGAAAAATTTCCTTTTTACTTTCTCCGTACGAAGTAATGGGAAAGTATTGTGATCACAAAAAGAATCGCCTTCAAGATTTCAACGAAAATACACGTTTTGAGGTCTCTAGAACACGTTTAGACTATTTTCTCAATATTGTCTGTATGTATGTGATAGGAAAGTTTCGAAAAACCGATAGTTTATTAGATATTTTGATCCCTGGAACACGTTTAGACTGATTTAGGAGTGATATCTGTGTGTGGATGTATGTGATTGTGGGCGCTCTAACTCAAAAAGTACTTGCCTTATCGTTACCAAATTTCATATATAACACTTGAGTGTGAGCACAAAGAACTGATTAGTTTTTGGACAATACCGGTTAACCAGAAGTCGAGGTTTATTCGAAACCCGATTCGGTTTTTGTGATATTTCTCTGTTAAAACATCATTATTGTATATACAATTCTGCACAAAGATTATAGAGAATGTAATTTCCTACAACTTCTATTTGAAACAATTTTTCATAGCAGTTATTGTTTAGGAATTATTTATAAATATCGGTTTTTCGGTTTCCGTCAAATATCTCCTTAAAAACATCGTTATTGGTAATCTTCGTGAGGACCAAAGTTGTAGAGAATAATATTTCTTCTGAGCTTTGTTTGAAACAAATTTTCGTAGAACCATCCATTTCAGAGATATTTTGCTTTTTCTTAACTTTCAGTATACAGCGCCACCACCATGTAGCAATGCATTCTGTAAACATGTTCAAAATATACATAATTTACGGCAATAAGGACGACTGTATTCTTTTACGAAACGAAATAATAATTTTGTCTTATAATGCTATTCATAATAATTTAAATATCTCTACCCCAAATATGGAGAAAGTCATGTTTGCCACATCAGATTTTTTAACATCTCCTTTAAAACTCGATTTTCATAAATAGTTGTTATTGTAAAAGTTGTATAAAATAAAATTTGCTACAAGTTTTGTTTGAAACAATTTTCTGTAAAACCGATAGTTAATAGATATTTTGATTTTCTGTCGTTTTAAAACTCAATTTTTGTAAATAGTTGTTATTATAAAAGTTGTAGAGAATAAAAGTAACTAGAAGTTTTATTTGAAGCACTATTTCATAAAGCCGATAGTTTAAGAGATATTTTGATTTTTCTTCTAAATGTACATTAAATACGTAGATAAGTGATACAATTGCTTCCGCTGCAATGATAAAACTTTCCAGTTGTTGATAGCGGTGTGTACGCCTCCAAGGTTAATATTAATTACTCATAGAAATTTTGTTATCCATAGAAACAGCTAACAATTTTCTTATATTTTTTTAAATAAAGCCAATTGAAAATGTTTTAAAATAATTCTCAAGTGTAATCACTGATAATTATTTCTGAGAACGCTGACGTCAAGAGTAATTATATTCATTGCTCTATATGGAGAAGTCGTGTTGGCAACATCAGATTTTTTGGTAGGATGCTACCATAACGGATTTAGTTAAAAATATACAGAATGCCGCTTCCAGGTTTGGGTATGATTCCATTAGTGAATATTCGTGAATTAGTTTAAGGAGGACTAAACTTGCTATTAAATTGTTACTGAGTCGGTAATCAGGAGAACTGACAGCTCCTGACATGGGCACCTGCAGAAATATTTTCAGGAGGGGGCAAAATGCTCACCCATTAGCATTGGTTGCTCACCTCGCAGGGGCTACTTACACAAATATAGCAGAAAACACGTTTTTAAATTGATTTTTTAAGCAGGGCCTGCTTTTCGTTTTAGGGGAGTAGTATTGCACACTGCAGATAAAATGTTTGTTTCTAAAATTCTCCATAAAGTATTAAATCCAATGTTATTATCAACACGAGTTAGTTGGCGCGATAGGTATCGAAAGATTCCAAATTACTCAGCGATGTAGGTTTTTTCGTTATAGATAAAAGTAGATTGCCTACATTGGATCAGAACTACTCGTTTTCATTTATATTTGAAATATTCGTTTATTTGTTATTCGCAGTCGCACAGTAGAAGTAAACCTCCCCCTCCCCCTGGCTGCGTGCATGCTTGCAGTACTGCCCTGATAAAGTTTCAAAGATTGATATCGCTGCTACTTCATATTCCAGCATAGAGCACTTGGAATAATGCCGGAGAGCAAATAATTGCTTTAACGTGTTCCATCGCTTCTTCTTCCATTTTGCGAATGGGTATCCAGGAAGCCTCTCAGCAAGTGCTCGGATTCCTTGTTCCTTTACTATTGATTATACAGAACCCAAATGGCAACAAAAATGTCGGGAAAATTACATCCAGTCATCTGCACTCCTTTTGTTTCTTACAATCAACATTTGGAAATAGTTTCAACAGGAGTATGAGAGTTTTATTGCACTTAAAACATTTACTTGCAGCCACACTTGAGCAGGTTTTGCACAGCCGCAAATAAAACAAGTATTTTTAGATAGCGCAGGGCCCGGTGCAGTCACACTGTTGTCACCGCAATCTGTCAGCTCTGCTTGTGCCAGCATAAACTTTAAAATGCCATAGGTAAAATTTTCTGGGAAACGTAGAGGGGGGGGGGGGGGGGGGGGGGCAAGTGTCCCTTATTGCCCCTTACTGCGGGTGCCCATGGCTCCTGATGTTTGAAGCTTTCAATTTGATGAAATTTCTGCAGCATTTAAATCGTTGCCGTATTTTAATGCCAAATCCACTGCTGCATTTTGTACAATATAGAACCTTTTATCCGGAATCCAGTTATCTGGAAATCCAGATAACCTGCTATTTTAAAAAATAATGCATTTTCCCAAAATTTGTTAGGAGAAATAAATTTACCACCATGTGTTGGGTTAGCTCCGGTGAGCAAGTGAACACGTAATTAGGAAGAGAGCAAGGAATTTATATTGGAAGTACCCGATTACCAGAGACGGTTAGGAAAATCGCGGGGCCTGGTGCAAAGTGTGCGTGCGGGTCCTCTTATCCGTCAAACATTTTTAATAGTAAATTTTAGTACATAAAGCAGCAGAGCCATCTCTAGGATCTGCAGGGCCCCGAGCGAGAGGGTTTCCGCGGGCCCCTTACTTTTCACAGAAAAATCAAATTTCTCATTTACTTACAATTTTATTTTTGTTTTCAAGTTTACATTAGTATTATTATTGTATGCCGTCTAGAGCCCAAACGGTAGAGCGAAAATGAATGAAATCTCGTACTTAGGCATTTTATCATACTGAGCAGAGTCTATGAAGAAATGTTGACTGTGCTCAATAATTAAGGGAAGTTTATTCTACGCATTTTTAACGAATTTTATTTTCTCAAAAACGTCTCTAACAATTTTGATCAAATTTCGTTCAGTTACGTCTTCAGTAATACTGTATAGGTAGTTCATATTTCTCAAAAAATGAATATAAGGCTAGTTTATTCTATGCAACTTTAAGAATAATTTGATTTTCTCAAAAACGGCTCGAACGATTTTGATCAAATTTTGTACAATTACTTGAGTATACTTCTGCAATAATATTACATATTTCATTTTTCTCAATGAATGAATATAAGGCTAGTTTATTCTTGGGCAACTTTAACAAAAATTGGATTTTCTAAAAACTGGCTGATACGATTTTCTAAAGATAACTAAACGACTCATTATTATATGAGAAAGTTTGTACAATAAATGTTGTACCGATTTTTTATTCATGCTTTTAGTGTGTTATTATTTAAAAGTTTTTCATAAATAGACCTCGGTTTTTTTAGGGGTTGTCTTAAATTCGAGGTCGTCTTCCTTTCGGGTAAATACGGTAAATTTTAAAAACCAGTAATTGTTAAGGGTTACACAAATTAACAAAATAATAACCAGCCCACTACAATTTTAAAAGTTTACTTTTCTAGCTTTAATATGTGCAAATCTGTCAATTATTGTTGATTTCTCAATCTTATCAACTTCCTCGTGTTCAATTGACAAAAGAGATAATCCAGTCAGTCTCTCTTGTGACATCGTCGATCGTAATTTTTTATTAATTTTAATTTTGAAAACGACCTTTCTGCTGATGCAACTGTCACTGGCATTGTAAGAATTATCCTACAAAGTATTTCTATGTTTGGATATATTTCCTGCAATCTATTTTTGTGTAAGAACTTCTTCTTCAGAATAAACCAACCACGTCCTTCTCACCTTCTCCCCATTTTTCAAAATCCTATAAAAATGGTAGTCAGAAAAGCATCTGTGCTCTGAGTTGCGTGGATAATTCCTCATTTTTTCTTCAGTGTACTTCGGACCCATGTCTACTAAAAGATCCCTATGAGAAGGAGTAATAAATGTAGGCCATGTACCAAGGTCTGACGTAAAATTAAAATTTTCAGAGCTTACAGCAAGGTGACTGTGACTAATATTTATGGAAGCGTTATTCACATCACGGGAAGAAAAGGATGGCGTACTCGGTGATGGAGTCACAACGAAATTAACGTGTTTGGCAAATTGCTGTTCACTGTCACTATTTGTTGACACCTCGATTCCTACGTCTGAAGAAATCAATGCTTTACTTTCACTTTTACCCGATATGATGTCACTTACTGCTGGAAAGGTCTTGATGAACTTTTTAATGTTCCATTTTGATTCTTCAGTTGTTCTTGTACTTCTTTCGCTCTTTTTCTTTTTTGTGATCCACTCTTCTATTTTCTTCCTATATCTCTCTCCCTGGATTATAGGTTTTTGGTCACAACCGAAGGAAAAAATCCGAAACTGTCGAAATTCCTATTTTGAGGGACTATTTGGCCCCTTTTTGTCCCATTTTTTGCCCATAAGAAAACGTAAATTGGTGTAGAGGTTTTTATATTTGCATTTTAAAATTACTTACCATCAAGATACGAACACAAGACTTAAACTAGCGGATAGGATATAAATTGTAATTTCTTATTTTTGAAGACAGAATTCAAATCCGAATAGAATTAGCGTAAATTTATAGTTTTTATCGCAAAAAAGTGGTAATTTTTCTGGCTCTAACAATAGGCTTCCTAGCAACAGGCTTAATGCTTTCATATGGGTAAACTTTTAATGGGAATCAGAGGCATATATTTTAACGCCTTTAATGTTAAACTATGCCTAATGGAGGAATTCCGATATTGTAATAATCCCTATTATTGGGGCTGTTTTGCCTCAGTATTGCTCCATACGAGAACAAAAATTATAAGGCAGCTCCATATGACCTAGAGACTTGAAATTTGGCCTGGTTATAAAAAATTTATTGCAACCAAAGATAAAATAAAACTGTGAAAATTCCAAATTTAAGGGCGCTTTTGCGCTATATATATGACCCATACCAGTGTGAAAATGATACGGCAATTCTTAATGATATACAAACATGAAATTTGGCAGAATTATGGGTTATTAGTTACAACAGAAGTATGAAATCAGATATCGTTAAAATTCGAAATATTAGCGACTGTTTTGCCAAATAATTGTACTATGCGACGAATTAAATTATAATGCCCTTCTAATTGAGCTACAAAGTTGAAATTTGATACAGTTATATGATTATGTACAAAATCGATTGGGAATATTTGAATTTGTAAAAATGCTAAACTTTTAAAATGCTTGCAGAATGCAAGCACACATTAACTAGTATATATATATATATGATATATATAACGTGTAAATAGCATCTATATATTATAGATATCATGTGTAAGAAGCGTCTATATATTATAGATATCATATCTATAATATATAGATGCTTCTTACACATGATATATCATATATATAGGAGGATACAAAATTATGAGGCACTTCCAGATGTGCCAGAAACTTGAAATTTGGTAGGATTATAGGTTTTTGGTCACAACCGAAGGAAAAAATCCGAAACTGTCGAAATTACTATTTTGAAGGGCTATTTTGGCCCCTTTTTGCCCCATTTTTTGCCCATAAGAAAACATGTAAATTGGTGCAGAGGTTTTTATATTTGCATTTTAAAATTACTTCCCGTCAAGATACAAACTCGAGACTTAAACTATCGGATAGGATATAAATTGTAGTCTCTTATTTTTGAAGACGGAATGCAAATCCGAGTAGAATTAACGTAAATTTATAGTTTTTATCGCAAAAAATTGCTAATTCTTCTGGCTCTAACAATAGGTTTCCTTGGTAACAAGCTCTATCCTTTCATATGGGTAAGCTTTTAATGGGAATCAGAGGCTTATATTTTAATGCTGTTAATGTTAAACTACATCTAATGAAGGAAATCCGATATTGATATAATCCTCATTTTTGGGGCTGTTTTGCCCCATTATTGCCCCATTCGAGAACAAAAAAGGCGATGCAACTGCATAGGACTCAGAGACTTGAAATTTTGCACGGTTATAGAAATTTCATTGCAACCTAAGATAAAATTACAAAAATTCTCATTTTTAAGAGGCAGTTTTGCCCCTCTTCGGCCCCATGCGAGAACACAAAATGCGAGGCAGCTGCATAGGACCTAGAGACTTGAAATTTGGCACGGTTATAGAAATTTCATTCCAACCTAAGATAAAATTACAAAATTACAAAAATTCTCATTTTTAAGAGGCAGTTTTGCCCCTCTTCGGCCCCATGCGAGAACACAAAATGCGAGGCAGCTGCATAGGACCTAGAGACTTGAAATTTGGCACGGTTATAGAAATTTCATTCCAACCTAAGATGAAATTATAAAATTACAAAAATTCTCATTTTTAAAGGGCGGTTTTGCCCCTTTTCGGACCCATGTGAGAACAAAAAAGGCGATGCAACTGCATAGGACCCAGAGACTTGAAATTTGGCACGATTATAGAATTTTCATGGCAAACTAAGATAAAATTGTAAAATTGCAAAAATCCTATTTTTAATGTGTGGTTTTGCCCTTTCTCGGCCCCATACGAATGTGATAATTATAAGGCACTTCTTAATGAGATACAAACTTGAAATTTGGCAGAATTATGGGTTTTTAATTACAACAGATGGAAAAAATCTGAGACTGTAATAATTCTTAATGTTAGGGGCTGTTTTGCTCCATTATTGCTCCATACGAGGATTAAAATTATAAGGCACTTCTAAATGAGCAACAAACTCCAAATTTGACATGGTTATATGATTATGTACAACATCGCTTGGGAGTACTTTGAATTTGTAAAAATGCTAAAATTTGAAAATGCTTGCAGAATGCAAGCACATATTAACTAGTATATATATATATATATATATATATATATAGGAGGATACAAAATTATGAGGCACTTCCAGATGTGCTAGAAACTTGAAATTTGGTAGGATTATAGGTTTTTGGTCACAACCAAAGGAAAAAATCCGAAACTGGCAAAATTCCTATTTTGAGGGGCTATTTTGGCCGCTTTATGCCCCAATTTTGGCCCATAAGAAAACATGTAAATTGGTGTAGAGGTTTTTATATTTGCATTTTAAAATTACTTACCATCAAGATACGAACACGAGACTTAAATTAGCGGATAGGATATAAATTGTAATTTCTTATTTTTGAAGACAGAATTCAAATCCGAGTAGAATTAGCGTAAATTTATAGTATTTATCGGAAAAAGTGGTAATTTTTCTTGGTCTAACAATAGGATTCCTAGGAAACAGGCCTAATGCTTTCATATGGGAAAGCTTTTAATGGGAATCAGAGGCATACATTTTAATGCCTTTAATGTCAAACTATGCCTAATGAAGGTATTCCAATATTGTAATAATCCCTATTTTTGGGGTTGTTTTGCCACAGTATTGCTCCATACTACAACAAAAATGATGAGGCAGCTCCATATGACCTAGAGACTTGAAATTTGGCCTGGTTATAAAAATTTTATTGCAACCAAAGATAAAATAAAACTGTGAAAATTCCTAATTTTAAGGGCGGTTTTACCATATATATGACCCATACAAGTGTGAAAATGATACGGCAATTCTTAATGATATACAAACATGAAATTTGGCAGAATTATGGGTTATGAGTTACAACAGAAGTATGAAATCAGATATTGTTAAAATTCGAAATCTTAGCGACTGTTTTGCCAAATAATTGTACTATGCGACGAATTAAATTATAATGCCCTTCTAATTGAGCTACAAAGTTGAAATTTGATACAGTTATATGATTTTGTACAAAATTCATTGGGAAACATTTTAAATTGTATATATGCTAAACTTTGAAAATGCTTGCACACTGCGATTCCTGACCACAAAGATACGGCTTCATAACATCAGTCAATTAAATATTCTACTAATTGTTACTTGTTTATATCATTTCTGTGTCATTTGATGTTAATTTAGTTTTATTCTGCCCGCGAAGATGTTATTTATGCTCTTTTTTATTAACTTCGCTCCAATATGTCGTATACGAGGGTCAGTCGAATGAAAACGGGCCGAGGTAAAAAAACACAAAATAATCGACTCTTCTACATCTATTCCCAGAAATGTTGAGACACATATTCCACTGCGATACAAGTCGCTGGATTGCCTTCTCATAAAATTCCCTTAGCTGCTGGTGGAGCCAAGACCGAACCGCTTCCTGCACATTGTCATCCGACCTGAAACGTCACCCTTTCAGCGCATTTTTGAGTCCAGAAAAAATGTGATAGTCACAGGGGGACATGTCCGGACTATACGCGGGATGTGCGAGTAGTTCCCATCCAAATCTTGTGCGTCCTTGATGAGTGCTGCCGTGTGGGAGAGGGGTTAGAGAATAAACACTCCGTCGGAAAGCAAACAAGGGCATTTGGATTTGATTGATGCGCGCAATGATTTCAGGATTTCACAGCAACGTGCTGCATTGATGGTGTGCCCTCGTCCCAGGAACTCAATCAGTAGGGGACCTCTGTGGTCGAAGAAAAACATCAGCAAGATCTTGCCTGCACTTTCAGTCACCTTGAATTTTTTTGACGGAGGTGAAGTTGAATGCTTCCACTGCAGACTTTGGTGCCTGCTTTCTGAATGGAAATGGTGACACCACATCCCATCACCGATTACGATTCTGTTGAAAAACGAGTTTCCTTCTTCATGGTATCGTGTCAGATGTTCTAAGGTCAAACCCATTCGAGCCTCCTTTTGCTCACTAGACACTGCGAGGCACCCATTGTGCGCAGATCTTACCGTAATGGAGGTGCTCTCTGATCAGTAGCGCTTTGTCCACTACGCCAGGGGTCGGAAACCTGCGGCTCCGGAGCCACGTCGCTCCTTGAGGACATATTTGTGGCTCTTTAGAAGTTAAACTCCCTAATGTTTATCAGTCATGAAAACACGCTTATTGCAATCCGCCCTCGTCTTTCGGAAACCCTCCCTCATGGTCCAAAATTTCTTTCCTCTTATATCGTATATCGGGAATCCTCACTCGAATCTCTTTTTAAAAAAACCATACCGATTTTTACTGTGTGGCTCTCAAATTTTTTGGAATGAGGCAAAAAAATGGCTCTTTTACTTTGAAAGGTTGCCGACCCCTGCACTAGGCCAAGTAGGCAACTGCCTACGGGTGCCGAATTTTAAGGGATGCGGGGGCGCCAAATTTAAAAAAACGGGTGCTTAATTTTTAAAGTTTATGGCAAAAAGTATGAGTTTGAGAGGGCGCAAAAATTTACTCTGCCTAAGGTCGCACAATGTCTTAAAGCGCCCGTCTCTGATGATGGTGTGGGCAGTCCCGTGGCTAACAACCACCAACTGTGCGATATCATCCTCTCATACATGCCTGTTATCACGAATAGCATCGTCAACCCGCTGAATGACTGCATCTGTGATCACACGATGTGCTTGTCCAGGCTGATCGTCATCCTGTAGCGACATACGCCCATAACGAAACCGTTTGTGACACGAAAGCCTTGTTCTCTTATATCACGACCGGTGTTGCCAGTAGCTTATGACAAAATTCACGTTTGTGCTCCACGCATTTGCTGGTAATTTATGTCGGACCGTTTTCATTTGACTGACCCTCGTACACGCTTTCAAATCCGAAATATAAATGTATATAAATTTTTATTATTATATTCTTTTTAGGCGCGTTTCGCTTACAGCGTGAGCGCCTATTGTCGTCGGTCTGTCCGTCCGCATGTTCGTTCTCAGCTTCTACCGAACGGATTTTCATGAAATTTGATATTAAGGACTTACAATCAAATATAATTAGAAAATCTCAAAAATGAATCACGTAGGCCAATCAGGGGTACCACTTTACTGGTGATAAAAAAATCAACTTTCCGTCATATCTCGTAAAGTATTGCTCATATCAAAATATTTTTCGAATAAAACTTGTAGAACTAATAAATTAGAGCATTTCTTTTCCTATACATTTTTATCATACGAGTAGCCGTTATCAAGAAAATCAAACAAGAATGTCTTAATTGGAGTTGAACTTAGAAGATTTCTTGCATGGTTACTTCTTCATTGTTGCTAACATAAACAATCTCACAAACGTTTAATTTACTTACGTGTGCATGCACTATTTTTAAATAGGAAGAAAATGGATTATTTATGATGAAGAAAAGAACTTTAAAACGCTATTTCCCTTACGTACAGGTATATAATTTCTTTCTAATACTCCATTGCACGAAACGCGCCCATTTGTGATACGTTGTACTTTCCTAACTTGTTTATTAACTTCGCTCAGATATATACATGCTTTCAAATCCGAAATATAAACGTATATTAATAAATGTGAAACAAATTTTGTACATAATAAAAAATATTAGGACATCCCATGGTTGAAAATATTTAAACCATGTTCACGTTCTCGGTCTTTTCATTTTAAATTTAAGAACAAATCGATTTCTATAGATATCGCGCACCTAGTGACACCAAGCGGCAAGAAAATACGACACGTTTGAAAAGAAACTGCGCCGTATTGATTTTGAATCTAAGATCGTAATTGTATTTTAATTTTTAGAAACTCGAGACATGAAAAGGAAAACTATCCATGAAACGGAGAGAGGAAGGATCGTGAGATTAACGAAACAAAACGTATAGGTACTACAAGAAAATAAGAGAATAGAATAGAGAATGAAAATAAAAAGCGTCTGGAACGATTCGAAAAGTTCAAAGTAAATTATGAATTTCGTGTAAATAAAGAAACAAGAACGAGGTTTTGTTAAGCTAGGAGAAATCAATTACGACGTTTGGCAAAAGAAACCGAAGGTGAGCGAAGTAAACGTCTAAATCAGTTAAGATTAAATCGATCTCCACATCTTGGCAATAAAATACTTACCAACAAATATAGTTGTTTCACGGCTGACACCCACAAATTCACTGATCAAATTTGTTATGTTTGCAAGAAACTGTTATGAATTCCAGTTAAGAAACCTTTCTATTTAATCTAAATAATATGAACTTTTGAAATAGTTTGGATATTCTCTTAAACATCATCCATGTACAGTGGTGGACAAAAAAAACCGCACCACTTTACGAGCGCTCCACCAGAATTGTTATCCCATTTAGGAAAGCTGTATTTGACTAGCTGATAAGCAACTGTTTCTTCCGTGTTATTGACTTTTCATGATTCTATGAATGTCAATGATTTGTATGTTGTTATATGAATGCCAATATGAATTTTTTCACTTGATGGTATGTTACATTTATTTTTAATTGATTTTGTAGAGATCAACTGGATAAATAAACCTTATATGATATTATCAGTTTATTATATTTTCCAATGTATGAGATATTTTATAAGCACTTGAATTTCATTCAGGTAGCTTATTTAATGGAAAAATCCTTTATCTAATATTGCAAGTGTCCGTCTGTCCCCATTTATATCTCGAGAACCGTTCATAGAGATATGTGGTAACCGGCATTTTGTTTCTACTAGCTAGGAAGTCCCTGGAAAACTATTTTCATTTTCACAAAGTCTTGGGTTCTAATCTTAGGAATCATTTATATTTGCCATAAGATAACATGTAAAACTCGACTTTTCATTCATTTGCTCGTAGAAATTTGAAATATTGGCATATACACATTGGTTATGGATCGTTTTAAAGAAAAATGATCAAGGATTCTTATTCTTATCGTCTTTTTTTGTTTAAGATTCGAAATCACCTGCATTTTAAGTTTAATACATATAATTTACACTAAAGTTGTCATTTTAATGCTAAATACCTTGACGGCGGACATTGTCATGCTTGAAGTCCTATAGTTGTAAAACCATATTAACATGTTTTATAAGCTGTTTAAAGTAGAGGAGAGGGGAGGGAGGGGGAAAGGAGAGGGGGGAAAGGGGAGGGACAAAGAGGGGGAGTGGGAGAGACAGACAGGAGGGAGATAGGGGGGAGAAGAGTTATGCAAAATTATTGGAAAGAAAAATTAAATTGTCTTATTGACCATATTATTTATGTGTAATGTGAATCTAATAGATTCAATAATGCAAGAATATAGTAAAAGATGTCTTTAATAGAAGTTTTCTATAGGGATATCATTCGCACCATTAATTGATTCACATTATTATTAATAAATTGAAAAAAAATCCATGCAAACACTGAGCAGGTAGAGCTAGTATTAAATAAATTTTAAGCATTAATAATTTTTAAAAATTCTTCTGATAAAATACAGCAAATAATTTATTAAAGACTCATTTTTGCCTACAAAATCTTTCCAAGGAAGTCCACTGAATATTTCTTATCAGCAAAAAATATGCCCAATTTTGAAACAGCGCCAAGCTGTGGAGATACAAATATATTGGCTTCATCTTCAGTTCCATCTGGTTCCACTGGAGTACAATCAAAACAATACATGTAAATTATCCAGAAACAATATCATTAGGATTAAAAAGAATTTTAACAGCACTTAATCTCACCTAGTGTAACCTTAGATGGTTTTGAAAACAATGTTGGTTTCTTCATCAGCAAAGCACCCAGTTTTACACATCCAAGGTCATTTAATATCTTGAAAAAATATCCTTCATTAAATTTCTCTAAACCATTATCAGTATAATATCTATCAAAATCTTGGAAAGAATTTTTGATTAATTGTATTAATTAAAAACATTGGAATAAAAAATTAAAAACCTATGGCCCAAATATAATTTGCAAGGGCTTGGTACAACAGTCAAGATAAGATTCATTAAATCACAATAGCTTATATAGTATAAATTATTTGCATTTTATATAATTAATAAGAAACTAATAATAGATGTGATAACAAGAATCAATAACTTTAATTAAAAAACATTTTTAGATCAAAGTCGATTCATATTTTATCTATTCATGACTTGAAAATAAAGAATTTTACAGCAATATTTATGCTTACTTAGCCTGCACTTAGGTGCAAACTCGGGCGAGATTCAGTGTTAGCTTTTGTTTTTTCTTTCTCCCCTTTTCAAGTCTCTTGCTCACATCAGTCTGCCATTGTTTACCATCTAGAGAACATCAGACTGGCCTTGCTTTAAGTTTTCTTTGCATTTCATACAGAATAAAAATTACTCCTGGGTAAAAAGTTATCTATATCAGATGTGTATAACTATCCATTTGATTTTGACTGGATAATTGTTTGCATCAAAGTGAATGAAACTAAAGAATAATCACAATCATAACTATTTACAGATTTATCTGGCACATGGCATTCCATCCTACTCACTGAAAAAGTTTTTCACATTAAAAACTCTCCCAAATGCGGCAATTATAAGAATAGGTGAAAATAACAAAAGATGTTGACAATACCATTTGAAGCATTTGGAAGGCAAAAAATAGGTTCTTGAAAAGGTCAGTGATGCATGACAACAACAGCCTGCCATCTGATATTAAGTCCACAGAAAATCACACAATGACAGCTTGCAAAACTAGGTACAGGCACTCCCCGGGTTACGTAAGTAATACGTTCCAGCACCCATTACATAACTCGAAATTTGAGTAAGTCGAAAATTACTACAGAAAGTACAGCAGAGGTGGGGAAACTATAGCCTGCGGGCTGGATCCAGCCTCCGCAGGCATTTTATTTGACATGTGAAGCTATTTCGAAAAAGCGATCTCTGAAAATTAAAGTACGTAAGATCAAGCACCCACGTCCACAATTGGAAAACGACTGAAGGGATTGGGAGAGAAACCACAGTACCACACAGACATGTAACAACAATGTACTAGGTATATTATTGTGTTCATGAGTGCAGATATAAGCCGCAATTATACCCAGTCGCTAGAATTAGGTAGATTGTTTCACCAATTCGCTAGATTAGTAGGTATTCACTGTGGCTTTTTTTCAGGCGCAATTCAAACCCAAAGTCGCTAGATATAGTTAAAAATTCACTAGAATGGCAACATTGACTGGGTAGCATAGTGGGAATTTTGCATTACGACCCACGCCTTGCGTTCTTTCTCCGCCCACATACATATATGTAGATTTAGTTCGCGCTCGCTTACAAAAACCACTAACGTAAGCATAATGAAATTTTTTTCGTACATAATTTATGGGGACGCTTACCTACCGTATATCTTCGAGTATAAGTCGAGAAATTTCTTCCTTTTTTAGGCCGATCAAACCCTACTTTCGATCTATATTCGAGTCGCAAACTAGCTGGACATTTTTCTGGGTCAATAATTAAACATGACTGGCAAAAAACAACATTTGACTGACTTGAAGCACATTAGTATGAAAAATTTATGCTAACTAGCAGAAAATGCAAAGAGTAATGATAAAATTATACAGCATTTTTTCTTTAAAAAACTTGCCCAAATGAGTGGATTGAAGAGAATAATCAATTCAGTACTCAAGCGTTGGTTTTTTTATTTTGATCCTGAATTCAAATTGCTAAACACCGTTCCACTTCTTCAGCGACAGCATTTCGTTTTTTACTTATAATCATGGACGAATATGATCATCAATAATTCCTCTGTCTTTTAAAATGGTCGCAATTGTTGAACGATTGAGATCATAAACACGACCAATCGAAGCAAGCGACTCACATTTTTCTGATTTATTATGTCGATTTTAGTTTCCATTGAAGGCACTAGACATTTTTTACCACTCTTAGCACTTTCACAAACACTACGTTTACAATTGTTTCAATGGTAATAAAAAAATTACGTACATAAACACGCACCCGTACGGTTTCAAATATAAACAGCAAATGACAAGTGTTGACAAGTTTGTGTGTTCTTACTGCTACTGATGTTCGTAAGCGCATGAGGGTGCGTTCGTAAATGAAGTGTGAGGCGCAATTCATTGGTATGTGGAATTTTCATAAATACGAATTGTTCGTAAGTAGAGGTTTACCTGTATATATATAAATTTTTTGTCAATTTCAAAATTATCGTTTTTGTTTTCTTTGCTTTGACTTATACTCGAGTCTTGGATTTTAGACGCTTTTTCAGGCTAATAAGTACACTTCGACTTATACTCAAATCGCCTTATACTCGAAGATATACGGTAAGTGTGGGTTTATGTAAGTTGAGGCTTACGTAACTCAGGGAGTGCCTGTAATTGGGTCAAAGAAATATCACTGAATGAGTATGTCACAAAAAGATGTGATCGGCCAAATAATGAGCGATAAAATGTAATAAAAATGTAGGTACACTTTGCTATGCGATCTGTAGGAGAGAGTTACTGCACATAAATTACAGTATATAATTTCAGCTGGAGAATTTTATTTCCTAGTTTTATTACTTTCATTCCATTTTTATTTGCTTCTGTGAAAAATAGTATCCCGAGATCAGCCTGGAACATATCCCTAATTTATATTAGGTTGTTGCACATTAAATGCCCGATTTTTAGTGAAATTTCATTCTGGTAATTTTTGTCACATAAATGAACCAGACGTAGCTATCGATGATGACCAGTTGAAGGTCCTAAATGAATCTGATACATGTCAAACTGTGAGGAGTTGCAGGAAAACTCAGTGTAAACTATTGAACAGTTTCCCGACATTTGAAATCAACTGGTAAAGTGAAGAAGCTCAACAAGTGGGCTCCAATGATTTGACAGAAAATCACAAAACACAACTACTTCAGATATGCTCCTTCCTTATTATTCGAAACAAAAAAGACCTATTTTTGGATCAAATTGTAACATGTGATGAATAATGGATCCTTTACAACAATCGACGATGATCTGCACAATGGCTTGACCATGATGGGGCACCAAAACATATGCCAAAGTGAGCTCTACACCCAAGAAAGGTTATGGTCACTGTTTGGTAGTCTGCAGCTGGTGTTATTCACTAGTCCTTCTTAAAACCAGGAGAAACCATCAGGGCAGAAAATTATTGTCGTGAACTTGACATTATGCATCAAAAGCTTTCCAAAAAACACTCAGAATTTGTGAAGTGAAGTGGGCCCATATTTCTTCATAACAATGTCAGACCACACATCTCAAAGATTATGGTCTACAATGCATTGATGGAGTTTATTGAATCCAGAAGTTCAAAATTCTTTAAGCATAGCATAAACGGACTTGTAACTCCTTGGCAAAAGTGTATTGATTCTTTTGGTGCTTATTTTGAATAATAAAGTTTATTTTAACCAAGGTTCAGTAGCTTACAGTTTCACTAAAAAAATCGGACATTTCATGTGAAACAACCTAATAGCATTAAATCAATGAAAAATATGATATGAATAACATTGATTCTCATTGCCCAATATTTATGGAACCAATTAAATTTGTAACACGAACACTCCCTGTATTAGCAAACACTAGGGAAAAAATATACCAAGTATAAAATTAAGTATATATAAAAGGCTCATTTTAGCATTTGAAAATAATACCTCAATTAATTCTCTTGTATGGCATGGCTGCAAAGCTGGAGTAAACCTATTACCAAGGCCTTTGATACAACTTCCTGGATGCTGTAAAATATGGCCAAGTACGGAACCCAAGAAGCGATCCAAGACACGGCGATTCAATGATCCATCCACCCTAACCCAGGGACGAATCAGGACCTTGATCTTATCTGTAGAGCTGTCATAAAAAATTCTTGTTATAATTACGAAATAATCAGATACCGCAATTGTATGTATTTACTGTTGCTGGAAATGAATTTGAAATGAATAAATAAATAACATGAAATTCAAATGAACTGAAGTAAACCTACAAGGTTTTACCCAAAAATTCCCTTCCATTTTCCACATACAAAACCTGGCATTCATAAACCTTTCAAAATTCTTTCTACTTCTTCATACTGCTACCTCTTAACTTTGCTTCTTCACCATAGGACCATAGTGGTTAGCACTTCATTTATGATTTTTCACACTTGTGTTTAATGTTGATATTGAATGCTCTGTCTGTTCTGCTAATGAAACACGTATTCTCACACATGCATCAATAAGTCACGTTTTTACTAAATCCACTTGGAAAGGATCCACTATGTGGAAAGATTCCATAATAATGAAAGGCTTGGAGTAATTTCCCCAACAAACGATTTACATGACCAGTTTTACCTTTTACATTATCATCAGGTAACAAAAGCTTTGTCGAAGGTTGCATACAAACGGAAAAGGGCAGAGGGAAGGAGGGTTAGATGAAGGTTAAACAACTAATAGACAGGAGGAGAGATTTCTTGGGATATGAAAGGTTTGAGAAACAGGTGAGGAGGGAAGTCAAGGGTAAAGCATAAGTTTGGTAATGAGATAATTGTTAATAACAAGTAGAGGGGTGGTTAGCGAGTCTAGCTCCCAATGCAAGGGTCGCAGGTTTGAATCCTGCCGAGGGTATGGCCATTTGTGCTTGTCTTAATTTATTATGACACGTAATTAGAGAAACCTGTTTGTGTTTAATAAATTATTATTATTATCAACAGAAGTTACAAAAATTGCATTGCAGCTACAAAGTAATAAGGCATTAATTCAATTAGTTGGGGAAAACAGTAATGAAAGCAAGGGAGAGTGATTTGAAAAAACATTTGTTTGTAAGTTCAGAAACATTAGCAGCATCATGTATAGAAATTTCCAGTTGCTACAAGACATCCAATCTGTTGCCTTTTGATTTGAAGTGGAGAAACTCTGGTATGAAAAAAACTGGTGTGGCCATTGTCCAAAACATGCTTAGTGAAATTTAATGATGTGTTCCATAGCTCAAAGCATCGCTTATGTTATTCAGTCCTTGTCTTGAAGCTTCTTCCTGTCTGTCCTACATAAACAGCATCACAGTCAACAAAAGATAGTTCATAAACATCACCTTTCTGTAGATTTGGTATAGGATCTTTAGTGTTCAGAAAAACTTTGGCAAAAGAGATGGGGTATAGAAGGTGTGTTTGATGTCTTTAGGGAAGATGTTAGAAAGCTTATAGGAGAGAGGAACTATGAAGGGGACTCTATGCCAGCTCTTAGATTGCAAGGAATTTCATGAGTGATAGAAAAAATTATTGATAAAACGATTCTCCATAATTTTTTCACAGAAAGCGATCTATTAACTTGATATTATAGCCCTTGTTAGAACTGATTTGCTTGATAATATTGCATCAAAATTATCTTGGAGATAGGGATATTAACCTTTAACCACTTGCCTGATGGGTTTTTTGACAATATTGGGTCAAAAAAGACATTTTTTCATTTTAGTTTAGGATATTCAAGGTGGAAAAAAATTTTCTTATAATATTTCTTCCCACACTTCCGTAGGATGGGATAATCAGCTAGGTGCTGGTCCATTCTATCGACCCCTTCCATCGTGTCATTATAGTCAATGACAGCCTTAGGTTTTCTTTGCCTTTTGCCACTCTTTCCTTCCACTCTCACCATTTCATGATTGTGGATGGTAGATCTCTACCGTAGAGAGAACCATTACTGCTCCCACATCCCTCCATCGAAGCACAATCACTTTCCCCCTATGATATGCCACCATTTCTTGCATCGTGCGTACTGTTCCATAAATGTCTGTTGACCAAGAAACCAATACATCCGCTAATTGCAGCGATGTATAAAAATTGTCTGTTGTTAGACAATAACCTTTGCCTAACAAAAGCTTCATTAGCACCATGACCTCCTGTGATGTCATAGGAAGATTCTGAAAATCGCTGTCAATCCCTGTGTAAATTAGACTCAGCCACATATACCCACTTTTTACCTCACAAAGGATGAAAGTTTTTATTCCAAATCTAGCCCTTTTTTGCAGAATATACTGACACCATCCCAGTCTCCCTTTGAATAACAAAAGGATTTCGTCAGTTGTGTGTAACGTTTCCAGAACTTCTCCTCTAAGGTTTGAAATTTCGGCCATATCTTATTCAGTTTGGGGTTAGGGTGATTTTCTGCATCGTAGGTTTCGTTGTCACTGAAATGCAAAAACTGCCGTATTTTCACAAATCTTCTGTATGACATAGTCTGTCCAAAGAACGGGGCAAAATACACAGGTCTTGTTGACCAATATAACTCTTGGTCAGGTTTGTGGTCAATGCTTTGCAACATTACAATCGCAAGGAAAACACGAATTTCAGCTCCAGTAGTAGGATACCACTGACGTGAAGCGCTGCTTGAAGTCGCCAGCCTTGCATTGAGAGACTGAGCTGCATATTGGTTTGTTTCATTGGCAATAGAAACAATGAGCTCTTCATAAAAAAAAATGTTCAAAAAACTGCAAAACACCTCCTTCAGGATCGGCTTCAAAACTCAATGAAGATTCACCTTCAAAAGGAAATCTTTCTGGTGCAATAGCAAGAGGATCTGAAATATTCACTTCACACCATCCTGCAATGTCTTGCGATGGATTCACTGTGTACTTGGCATCCGAACTTACAATTAGATATTCCTTGAGCACACTTGACTCCAAACCAGATTCCTCAATGGAAATCACTTCTGCGTCAATATCACTATCGGAATGCCCTTCACGTTCCATTAGGAATACGAAAAGTGATATAAAATTACAAAAATAACAAAACAATGGAATAACAACAAAAATAAAAATGATATGCAATAACAAAATATAACAATATAACAAAAACAACGATATATTTAAAAACTGCTAGGGAGCACAAACGGAAAGAAAAATTCTAGGCATAATCACTCGAAAGCTCAACGAATAACTGTCACAAAAAGCTCTTTGAAAGGCAGATCCCAAAAGGGTGCATACTTATCTCCAGGGGGTGTGGCGAAGGACCTTCCAGGAATTGAGGAAGGACAGAGTGCCTGGGAAAAACCCTCTCAGGATGAATGACCTAGCAATTGATGGACTCTTTGGTAGGTTAAAGAATATCTGGAATAGCAATCGAAGCAAGTGAGTTGTAAAGAGTAAAATTTGGAATCAGCAGTGAAAATGACCGTGTGAGTTCAATACCCTGATATTTCAAAAAACCCGCTCCAAGAAACCCTCCAAGAAATCTAAATTGTCTCTGTGTGACCTCTGACAGTTGGAACGTAAACTTCTAGGAAGGGCCAAAAAAACTCGGTTGCATCTTGAAAGGAACGGAAAAAAATACAGTAGCCCGAGTATACTCGGGGTTGTCAGAATTTGACCCTAGTCTCGATCCGAGTATAGTCGGGGTAATCAGGGAAGCGGTTAATATATGCGCCTGTCTCTCCAGCACAAAAATAGTACCCTAGGCCGGGCGCACACTGATAGAATGAAACAAGGCGAAACTGTTTCAAGCTATGAAGAAAG
This sequence comes from Uropetala carovei, assembly GCA_036926305.1. Classification (NCBI taxonomy): domain Eukaryota; kingdom Metazoa; phylum Arthropoda; class Insecta; order Odonata; family Petaluridae; genus Uropetala; species Uropetala carovei. The sequence goes on from JAXCHB010000290.1 coordinate 638,658, forward strand.
GAAACATGTCAACACGTTTCAAACACTGGATAGGCGAAATGAAACGACGCAATTTGTACAGAAAACACTCCCTTCATTTCAGGATGTCAAGTGATGATTATGAGATTGTTCCCATTCTGTGGGACTGGTTAGTGAAAAAGTCAGTAACACTCAACACAATAATAATATACTAATGTAATTAATGCAATTAAAATGCAGTTAAATGCATGGTATTTAAATACCTATTGCCTTCATCTCAGTCACTATCTCATTCCACAATTTATCTATTACTGCTCTGTTGCTATAATATTTGCTGGTGAAGTCATAAATTGGGCTTCTTTTGTGTACAAGGACCACGAGTTTATCAGCATCACACTCCATGGCTTGAGAAATGCTGAAATGTTTCAACAAAACAAAGGGACGAGAAACAGCATGACACATGATTCATCCTGTTCTAACCAGCTTGGCACAGATGTTTCATTTCGCCCTATCAATGTGTGCACGCTCATTCATTTGTCTGTAATTTTTGTCTCTTGAAACATCTTGGAGCAGTTTCACTCTATCAGTGTGCACCCGGCCTTACACTTCTGAGCATGTTTGTTTGACACATTACGTCATTGAGAGGCTTGGAGGGATACAGCACAATATTTGGAGTGATTCATATTTTTCTATCATGAGCATGTGAGAGGACAAGTTGTGTTCTACCTTTGAAAGAATTTTTTCAGAATACAGTATAGAACCTTTTATCCAGCAAGCATGGAATATACTCATAAACAATGCTCACAAAGAGTTACAACTCACTGGAACGGTGTTCTGGTCCATCGCATGCGTCGTTCCGTCTCATTAAACATTTAGTAATACCGTTTTGTTAACTTCATTTAATAAAAATAATATAAAAAATTTTTCTTTACTTTTCTTCATTGTAGTACATAAGGAATAAATAAAAATTTAACTCGATTGTAAATGTTCTATCAGTTATTTCACGTTCACTGCTTTCAGTTCCACTACCAGAATGTGCATTCCGTTTCATAATATTTTCCAATTCGAGCACTATTATAATATAAACCTGTACTGTACAGTAATAGAAATACTACAGTATTAGGCTACTTTCCAAAAAAAATCCTTGTTCTCTTCCAAATTACATGTTCACTTGTACACCGAAGTGCACCCAACGCACGGTGGTGAGCTGAGTAATTACAAGCATGGCATTAAATTTAAATTTCTTTCTCCTAACAAATTTTGGAAAAATGCATTATTTTTTAAAGTAGCCGGTTAACTGGATTTCCTGATAACTGGAATCGGAATAAAAGGTTCCATACTGTATATACAACCATTGGCAAAGCTTTTGTTACCTGATGATGCTGTAAAAGGCAAAATTGAACAAATTTATTTAGTGGAAATTACAATGTCTTTCATAACGATTGGTCAAGTATTTCTTCAATTGATACATTTTTTGTTCCTTATTCTCTTCCATCTTTTCTTCTGCAAATAACCTATAAAATTTGCAAGATAATCTTACCAGTAATGATGACAACTAAGATGGCTACTGGAAATCTTAAAAAATTTAACCATTGCCAGAGTAGCCAATAGTTGTCAGTCAAATGGTCTGGCAAAAAGGGAACGCTGGTGCAGATTGCATGAAATGCAATTTCTGCAATGTGTTTATTGCAGGAACTATAAACATTAAAAATATAGGAAATATGGTGGGATCAAGAGAAAATGATGCAAATAGCAGGAAAAGGTAAATTCATATAATGCAAACATGAGGTTACATTGTACATTATTCAGTGAGTGATGCAGGATGCAACATGTGTTGAATACTTTTAACCTCAGTAGCACAGTAGCAAATTAAACATATTCTGGTCAATACAAGTTTTGGGTTGAGGTTAGCCAGTGGTGTTTTAGTCTAGTCAATTAAAACCGATATTCACTTTCAAGGAGCATTTCTGTGTAAAATGGGTCAACAAGGTTTTCTACGATATTTCGACCCCGCTGATTCCGAAAATCGCTGTTGCCATCTTGTATTTCTGACTGTTACCCTGGAATTCAAGATGGCGTCCAAGATGGCATCCATTCATAAAATCACTCTTTTCGACCTATGAAGGAGATTTAAGTGTTCGCGTCTATGTTTTCTACAGCAAAAAACACAACGAAACATGTCCCAGTCATGTTCGATAGCAGGAAATGCCTTAAATTTAATAAATATCGCTCTATAGTGCTGTCAAAACAAAAAAATTAGTATTTTCCATACGTAAGTTTTCCAGCCATGTGTGTCACGTATTATTTTCATTATGACTCATTACGATAGGAAAGGACTGCGAGTTCACGTTCTTCGAGTGCTTACCTAGTGCTGTCAATTATTGGCATAGGAAGGACTGAATGCAGAGAGTAGTTTCGCTGCAAAATTCTAGTAGACTTAATATCGTCCAGGATGTTAAATTCGTTACAATACTTTTCACTGTTTATGTGTAGAGTTGTCATGAATTAATAAGTATTAACAATATAGAGGTAATAGCTCAATCTTCAAAACATTATTTATTTTGCAAAGTTCTTATTCCAATGAATCTTTACCATTGATACATTGCGCGCCACACTGGCACATATTGGTGCAAGGTAGTTGGCCTTTCCTACATTTACACTGCCTAGTACCACACCCGGTTTTGCACCTGCATTGAACAATATCCAGACAAGCCTTTGGGATTGGTTCCAAAGATTGCAAGATGGGAACCAATTGGTCGTCCTCAAATTTGTATCCACAGGTCGTTGGATCAGGACACACAGGATCCTTGAAGTATGCATTTTTCCACACAATATACACTCGTGCAACAAATATGTCAGCGTACTCTCCAAAGGTATTTGCCTGTGTTGGCTTTCTCAGCGCAACGACCATCGCATGCCCGTCAATGATGAAATGTGAATCAGCGGAATTGGGCAAACGTTCAAGAGAAGGTGGACATTGAGATCAGTTATCAGCAAATTCATGAGGAAGGCTTTATCACCGGACTTCAGTGCACCGTTCAATTCGGCTAAGGAAATGGGCACCTAGAGCAACTCATGTTTTAGTATTGCTTGAAGATCGATGGATCTGCCTGCGTCGAATGCCATTATGACACGCTTGAGGACATTTCTGTCAGCCTGCATTACCTTACCATAAGAAATTGGCGTTTTGATATCGTACAAATCTTCAAATATCAAGGCATTGTTTTTTCGGAGACTATGGTGGAAACTTATCTGTAGTTTTCCGCTTGTTGGTGACACCACAAACCTTTGTTGAACAAATTCTTTCACTTGCTTCAACCCCAGTTTCTCAGCATTCCAGAGCGACGTGCTTATTGCACCTGGTGCAATATCCTTCATGGCTACATTGTGTATTTGCATTGAGCATCCATTTCCAGAGCACACGTTAGATCGTGTCATTACAGAGAGAATGACATCCTCGTCTGTGTTGTCCCTCTTCCGTCGGCCGGGTGGAGCTTCAGCGGTGGATGATAATTTGTTTTCCAGCCCATATATTCAGTACGCCTTCAGGGAGATTTCACTTCTCCAAAAGAATGACAAAGACCATCTCTAAAGACTAGATTCGTTTTGTGTTATTCCTATCAAGCCTACGGTATCCTTGAAAACACCCACAATCCATTCTTGAGCGTGGTCTGCATTGACCTGCGCAAACTTGTTGTGAGATCTTTGTACTCCAAAGTCACCTTCCTTGAACCTAACTTCGACCTCCTCCGGTATTTGGTGCACTTCTGACACAAACACAGTCAGCGATTTAAAATAATTAGTGGTCATACCTCACTATGAAGGGGTGCATCCTAGTTAATGTGCACAAGTACAGGTCCCAATCGCCATCACTTATTGCTCTTGTGAACATAAACAAAACGGAAATCATGCGTACGTAAGACCACCAAAGGCAAAATTGTCATCATGTTCAGATATGGTTTCTGCATAATCCTGAACAAGACGTTGTAATGTATGACTTTGGAAGTAGGATACAAGGGCCTGAATATCCTTACAATTGGTGCTTAGCTTTACTTCATCACACATCGACCGACCGACTTATATTTTGTATTTATCATAGTACGTATGCGTGCACTCTACTGTTTCTGCCTAGTTTTAAACGTGTCCGTAGATGAACGGTAATGATGCGTTCAACAGCACAATCTTACCACCTGTATGTGACGCTTCAGCCGATTCATTTTTTATTATGACGTAATGAAAATGATACGTGACACACATGGCCGGAAAACTTACTTATGGAAAATACTAATTTTTTTGTTTTGACAGCACTATAGAGCGATATTTATTAAATTTAAGCCATTTCCTGCTATCGAACATGACTGGGACATGTTTCGTTGTGTTTTTTGCTGTAGAAAACATAGACGCGAACCCTTAAATCTCCTTCATAGGTCGAAAAGAGTGATTTTATGAAAGGACGCCATCTTGAATTCCGGGGTAACGGTCGGAAATACAAGGTGGCAACAGCGATTTTCGGAATCAGCGGGGTCGAAATATCTTAGAAAACCTTGTTGACCCATTTTACACAGAAATGCTTCTTGATTTAATTTACGAAGCGTTTTTCCCAAAACATAACTAGTCTATTTTAGGGAATACGAGGGTTTGAAAGGAAAATTCGAAGAGAAGTATCTTAGAAAGTTGAGGAAAGTTGCCCTTCCACACCAGGAAATTTTTGCAAGTATACAGAGCTACTGTTGAACAGTACTGGTTTACATGCACACACAATCACACTGTACGTATCAAGGTTCAAAAGTAAAATTCCATAGTTGCTGAAAAGACATTGTCAAGTACATTTTGAACTACATGCAATTCCATGTAACACAAATATTTTGCTGAAACTCAAACACAGCAATGAACACTGACAATGCCAAAAACTTCTAAATAAAACTTACTAGTTTACTATTCTTGAATATAACACAAGCAGTCCTCATTACTCAATGGTTCACTTTCCGACGTTTCCCATATCCAATGCTTTGTAATTAATACCACTGACTCACTTATAAGGTGCCAAACCAAATAATCCGATGATTTTTTTGATGTTATGTCAGACCAATGATTTACTGTATTGGCCTGAATATAAGGCAAGGATTTTCCTCTAAAACTTAAGCAGAATAATTAAAAAGGGTTGGAGACTACGGCAAGATGGATGTTTCAAAATTAAGAAAAAACTCCTTAACCGTACAAAGTGAATATTTAGAGACAATACAGACAGTAAAAGATAAAAAATTAAAAGTGGGCAAAGGAAGAAAAAAGGAACAAAAAAGGAAGGTACGCTTACAGGTTTACAGGGTATAACTCCATGCCAGAGACCTGTTGTCAATACTTAATTAACTGACAACAGGATCCTGGCGTGGAGTTATACCCCATAAACCTGTACGTATACCTTCTTTTTTGTTCTTTTTTTCTACACAAATATGCAAGCCTGTTCCAACTTAATTCAGGAAACGCTGCAAATTTTTTGAAAGGAATACATTTTATCTTACCAATTCGGTACTAGAGTTAAACACTGTAGCAACATAGTTGGCATCCCACCATAAATACTTCAAGACATTGTATTGAATTGGTACAGTATTGTTGAAATGACACTCGGTAGGAAACATTCACTGAATATAAGTCTTTCAGTGACATAAAAGTTTTTAAATTTTTTTGTAAATTCCTAGATGAGTTCTCAATAACGGGGGTAGCCTTATATTTGGTGCTGCATTATAGTGATAATGATGTTTCTGCTTGTAAGAAACATAGATTATAGCCTCTTAGAAAAGAAATAAAATTAAATATAATCAAGCATTTTGACGGTGGCCACCCGAATACCGAAATTGGTCGAACGTGAATGTGCCTCATACAAATGTAATTTCAGTTCTCAAAGACAAAGATCGAATTTTGAGTGAGGCTAAGTGTTCAACCGTTATGCAGGCAAAGACTATTAGAACCCATACTGGACTTATTGCAGAAGTGGAAAAACTCTATAATTTGAATTGAGGACCAAACCCAGCACTGTGTGCCTATTAGTCAAGCCATAATCCAGACCAAAGCATTAACTCTTTTAGAGGACCTTAAGAAAAAATCTGATGTGGCTAACACATGACTTTCTCCATATTTGGGGTATAGATATTTAAATTATTATGAATAGCATTATAAGGCAAAATTATTACTTCGTATCGTAAAAGAATAGTCGTCCTTATTGCCGTAAATTAAATGTTGAATATGTTTACAGAATTCACCACTAGTTGGTGAAGCTGTATACTGGAAATTTAAGAATAAGTTAAATATCTCCGAAATGGACGGTTCTAAGAAAATTTGTTTCAAACAAAAGTTGGAAGAAATGTTATTTTCTATAACTTTGGTCCTCATGAAGATGACAGTGTTTTAACGAACATAGTCGATGAAAACCAAAAACACTGATTATTTATAAATAATTCCTAAACAATAACTGCTATGGAAAATTATTTGAAATAACAAAATTGTATGAATTGTAGAAGTTGTGAAGTTAAAGTTACGTGCAATATTGCTCTGATGCTCACCTTGTTCAAAACACTGAATCACTTTGTTTTTCCTCAAGATTTATGTTTTCCTTGATAATTTAGGATTATATTCTATACTTCGATTGCCTTTACTCAATTTTCTCCTTTCTGCCATGATCGCCATATTTACTGAAATTATTTCCCCCTATTTACTGTTAAAATGTTATTTTGCCATAGATACCATATTTACTCGTGTACCCCGCACACATTTTTTCCTGAAATGCGTCTTACACAAGGATTTCTGAACAGGTTATATAAACTGTATCGATAGTAAATTCTCTACAATATGCTTGCGTCTATGTTTATATTCGTAAAAGACGTCAAATTCTACAAAGTACCTATATGCATATTTATGCGACCAAGCAAACATGTAAGTTACGTCCGTGCTGCAGGCAAAAACTCGCAACAGTAGGCAGAAAGAATACGCCGACTAACTGATAACCATAGTTCAGTGACTACTGAGGGTTTTCTGGCTTGAAAATAGGTAGGTTCAAGTTTGGTCCTTTTCCTTCATCCACTTCAAGGATTTCGGAGTGGTGAAATTTTGTAGCGAATGAAATATCTCAAGTGTTTGGACTCGTTTGCTCGTAACTTTCCAATATTTACTCACGAGACGATACGCGAAAAAACTCCCCATCCACCTAAGGAAGTTCCCGTTCATAGCATCTGTTTGTAATATTACGTCAAAAACAGAAGCGGGGATGAAGTTGCGTAATAATACAACAAAAACAGTTAAGGGGTTAACAAAAGAGGACTATTGGTGAGGAGATTTCTGCTAGTATCGTTATAAAGAGATCATCCAATAAATTGCGTCATGTAGAAGGGAGAAGATGCTTAACTTGAGTGGAACTTGTTTCAGGGAGTGGGAACCGGTAACTTAAAAAAAACTTATTCTGGCTCAAATTAATTTTCTCCCTTCGAACCGGCCCAAAAATAGGAGTTCGCGGGTTACATGAGTAAATACGGTATTGAACAAACCACCGCAAATATGTCATTGAAACTGATTATGTGAAAACAGCTTTCCTTTATTTTTTTAAGCAAACAAAAGCAAGCAAAAATGCGCACCGTGAACAGTATTTTCATTTTACAGTACATACCATACATACAGTATTTATTTTATTAAAAAATAAATAAAAATGTATACCATGGAATTCCAATTGCGCTATTATCAAAATTGTGCTAAACAAGGCATGACTGTACTTTCCCTATACTACGTATGGAGAAAGTAACAACATGGTAAGGGCTCTAAAGATGAAATGTTTACTGCTAGCAAGGGTTGGTTTATGCATTTCAAGGGGTGGGCAATGTTACACAAATTAAAGTTACAAGTGAAGCTGTTAGTGCTGATGAGGTGGCAGCTAGTAAATTCCCAGAACTATGAGTAAAATTATTGAGGAAGGAAATTATTACCATAATTTTCTGATTATAATACGCATCCCATATAGTATGCACCCATGTTCTTACGAGAGAAATGTGAAAATTGTCTTATCACCATGTATAATACGCAACTCATTTTTACTTTCTCCATATACGTAGTATAGAGAAAGTATTGTTTCATGAAAAAAATCGACTTCAAGATTTCAATGGAAATACATGTTTTGAGGTCCCTAGAACACGTTTAGACTACTTTCAGAAAGATGTCTGTGTGTGTGTGTATGTGATTGTGGGCGCTCTAACTCGAGAAGTACTTGCCATATCATTACCAAATTTCATATATAACATTTTGATATCAGCACAAAGAGCTGATTAGTTCTTGGATAATACCGGTTAACCGGAAGTCGAGGTTTATTCAAAACCGATTCGGTTTTTGCGATATTTCTCCGCTAAAACATCATTATTGTATATACAACTCAATACAAATATTATAGAGAATGTAATTTCCTACAACTCATATTTGAAACAATTTTTTATAGCAGTTATTGTTTCGGAATTATTTATAAATAATGTTTTTTTCGGTTTCCATCAAATATCTCCTTAAAAACATCATTATTGGTAATCCTTTCGAGGACCAAATAATAATTTTGCCTTATAATGCTATTCATCATAATTTAACTATCTATACCCCAAATATGGAGAAAGTCATGTGTTGGCCAAATCAGATTTTTTGTAAAAAGATCAGTAATTTTTCACTTGGTTATTAGCAGTATCGAGACAGTTCTTGCCTTGCCGTCAAGTGAGATATGTGCACTAGTGTTTACAGAAATTTTACATCTATATAGTTTTCACTCTTTCTTTAAAGATTTATACTATGTATAAAGACGTCTCAATGTCACATTGTGTATTAATCTGATCAGTTGGAATAACAGTTTTTGCCTTGCCGCCAAGCGAGATATGTGCATGAGTGTTTACGAAAACTTTACGTCTATATAGTTTTGACTTTCACTTTAACGATCAATACAATATATAAAAACGTCTCAATGTCGCATTGTGTAATAATCTGGTCAGTTGGAATAACAGTTCTCACCTTGCTATCCAGCAAGATAGTTTACATGAATATCATGTCTAGTTCTGACTCTGCCTTCATACAAGCCAGTCGAGGTATGTAAAATAATATTTGTTGCTCGTAACTTGAATTCTATTATAATTAAATAGTGTAATTCCTTTTGAAATATCAATGGAAGAATTATAGATAGATTGATTATTAATATTTTAATTTAAAATAATTAATAGCACACTATTACATATGAAATATTTCGTCATATATTACATTTGTACTGAATATTCTGTTGTCGTTTAGTAAATGCCTTTGGTTTTTATTTTCGGCTATAAAATTCTGATATTGTTCTCCCACCTTGTTCTCGTCAATGCTACATATACTTGTAGGTGTGCAAAGACGGAAGTAATTATATGTATACATATATAACGTAGGGAAAATAATTAAATTTCATGCACTTAACGTTATGATTGTTTTAAAATTGTACTCTGCACTTACGAAGAAAGAAAGCTTACTTGAATCCTCAATAATGTTCTCCATCTTTACGTAAATAAAACTCTTTAAAAGATTTAAATTAAAAACTAACTAATTAATCAATCAGTGAATACTATCTGAACAAAAACAAATCACCAATTTCTTTCAACATTGTAAACTGTTCTCTTGACGATTGAATGGATCATTGTATTGGAGATCCTTATTGACAAAAAAATAAACTAATTGTTTATTGTAGAAACCATTACATAAAAAACATAAGTGTTTATTATATATTCCCGTGGTTTTCACCGAAAGAAAGATGAGTTATTTACGTACATGTGGCACCCACCTATCGGGCAGAATGAGAACTACATTTCGCTGTCGGCCATCTTGCATTCCTTACAGAACAACATTTTTATATTATAAGATGTATGGTGGTGACCCTCTCCTACTACAATAATTTTTTTCTCAAGGGAATAAATTATTTTAAATTAAAGGTTTACTCATCGCTATGTCAACCAAAAGAGAAAGCTACACTGACAGCTTCAAACTGAAAATGGTAGAAGTTGCAGAGAATCTCGGCAATAGGGAGGCTGCACAAAAATTCGGCATTGACGAGGCAAACGTTCAACTTTGGCGAAACTCAAAGAGCTCCCTTAAGCACCATGGCAAGCTCAGCAGGGCTTCTGGATGTTGAAAAAAGGCACTGAACCTACAGCTGGAGCAACGACTTCTGGACTATTTACACCAATGTTGGGCATGTACAGTCAGCACCATGGATATTCACGAAGAAGCCCTTAGTATTATGAAAGGCTTGGATCCCAATAGCACATTTAAGGCATCTTCAAAGTGCTGCTTTCTCTTTATGATAAGGCAAGACATCTCCATACATCGACACACCTCAATCGCTAAATGATTGCCCAGTAATTTTGAAGACAAGCTATGTGAGTACCAATGTCACATTATAAGAGTGAGAAAATTGCATCGCTATAGTGTCTCTGAAATCGCCAATGCTGATCAAACACCTCTCACATTTGGCATTCCATTCAAAGTAGCCATGGCAATGAAAGGGAAGAAATCAACAGGTAACAAAAAGAACCATTTCACTGTCATGCTCACGACATATGGAGATGGATTGAAGATGCCTCCATTTATTATATTTAAAAGAAAAACTCTCCAAAAGAATGTAATATGGCCACAAAATGTGTTCTTATGCGCAAATGAAAAAGGCTGGATAGATGAAGAATTTACAAAACATTGGTTATGTGGTGTGTGGTGTAAAGACGCAGTTCGTAAGTGTTGTATGTTGATTCTCGACGCATTTAGGTGTCATCGCATGCCGTGTGTTAAGGATAAATTAAATGATCACCGCATTGATCTTGCCATCATTCCCGGGGGAATGACAAGCCAGTTACAAGTGATGGATGCCAGTTGCAACTGACCACTTAAAGTGCATATGCATCAGAAGTGGAACGAGTGGCTTTATACTAGTGCACATTCCTTTACACCATCTGGCAACCAAAAGAAACCTGACCTATTACTTATTACTCAATGGATCAAAGAGTCCTGGGATGCAGTTGATCCACTGCTGATTAAGTGTGGCTTTAAAAAGTGTTGCCTCACAAATGCCATGGATGGTTCTGAAGACGACATCATACGGGATGATAATTTCACCGAAGTGGATAGTGAGGATGAAGATGACGATATTGGCGATGCCATTTACATAGATGATGAGAGAGAACACAAAATCGCCGACGAACTATTTGAGGACAGTGAGGGCAATGATTATGAATTCAGAAGCTTTAGTAATTCGGACAGCTAAAAGTAAATAAATAATTATTCTTATTTTTGTTTTGAAAAATGATATTGAAAGGAATGTCATCAAAATGCATTGAAATATACATTTTATATTAATAATATGTCCGAAAATATAAATTATTTCCGCAATGAAAAAAGTTGTATGCATTTGTTACCATGTATAATACACACCCTAACTTTTTGTCAATTTTTCGTGAAAAAAATGCATATTATAATCACAAAATTACTGTATGCTAGACAAGCATTTAATGTGACTTATTTTGGAAAAAAATGCCCTTGAGGACCTACATAACCAGAGAAGAAAAGACAATGCCCAGGTTCAAAGTGTCTAAGGATAGGTTAACTTTGTTGTTGGCAGTGCTCGGAACGAGCCGGAACACACCGGAATGCCATTCCAGCTCATCAAATGTGCCGATGATACTGTTCTATTTTGCCAGACATTTAGAAATACCATCCTTTATAACAAACATTCCATTTTGTAAAAAATTCTGTTCCACTACCAATACAAGTGTTTCACTTTGCAACATTTTCCATTTCGAGCACTGGTTGTTGGGTGCTAATGCCGCTGGTGACTTTAAACTGAAACCCATGCTAGTGTACCATTCGCAAAACCGCAGGGCACTCAACAGCTTTGCAAACATCTCTCGTCCAGTCATTTGGATGTTTAATCCAAAGGCTTGGGTTATGGGTGCAGTGTTCAAGGATTGGTTTGATGAATATTTTCTGCCTGCTGTGGAAAATTATTGTATTAAAAACAAACTGCTGTTTAAAGGGTTGTTGATTCTGGACAATGCTCCGGGGCATCCTGTTCTTGGGTGATTTTAATCCCAATGTTAAAGTGGTGTTCCTGCCCCCCAACACCCAAGATTTACTATTCATTTATAAATCTACTGAGGATCGACCCAGCAGAGTGAGCCTTGATACGAAAAATACTGCTGAGGTGGAGGGGAGGTTCCTTGCAAATTTCTTCCAGACTTTAAGAGACATCAAAACCAGCATCATCACATGAAATGTCCTGATTAACACATTAATCCAATTTAATCACAAACAACTTTTTATTTGAGTTAAGCAACCTCGAATAAAGTTTTATTCCAGTTTTCGTTCTGTACAAGAGAATATTTTAGTTAGTTCAAGTTTAGTTAAAAATATTATCCACCAGGATAATTCAATGTATTACTAAATCATAAGTTATTACAAGTTGAAGAAAAAGACTATTAAATTAATATACAGATGGAAGAAATCACGCAAAATGTAACTTGAATTAGTTAATCAAGTTATGCATAAAGTCGCAGTTAGCCTCTAACCTTTCCCTTTTGCAATAATTTATGATTGGAACACCACTTATCAAGCTACACTGAAGCATACTCAGGGTCAATAAATATCGATACGCTCATATCATGCTGCAAGAACTGATATCGAGATATATCTATATTATTTGATTTATGCATTCCACTTGCTCTTAATTTTTTAATGATTACAAAATCACCTGCATAGCTCGATAAAAAAAGTTCCAACTACAAGTTCAAAATTTATATTGGCTCAACATTTCTCACTTGATTCAATAAAAAGTAATAGCATTGAGGCAAGATTCAGCGATCGACTTTAAAAGGGCCAAAGATTGACCGGTCGATCATGACTGACTGGTTGGAGACTCCTGCTCTAGCCAATGGACCAGGGGGTCATCACATCATTTAAGGCAGTGTTTCCCAACCTTTATAGAGTCGCAGCACCCTTAAGTGACTTTTCAGAATTTGATGGCACCTCCCCCTATCCACCATCATTAATAAACGTGGTTTTTTTCATCATCATATCTAAAGCATAAAATCAAGATTTTATATCTCTTTTCATTTCAAAGTGCCTTTGCGACGAATTGAAGTTCGTCTTAACTCTGGTTTGGATTTTTGAAAGCCGACAATGCAAAATGAGGCTAAAAATGGGAAAACAATAATTTTTGTGGCACCCCTCAGAACACTTCACAGAATCCAGGTTGGGAAACACTGATTTAAGGCCTATTATCTCAGGCTAACATTTGCCCAGACTATCAAGGAGAAGGAAGAAGACCCAACATTGAAGGACTTTTGGAAGAGCTTCAACATTTTCCATGCAGTAAATCACACTGGAGAGGATTGGAATGAAGTCAAGTAATCAAACCTCAATGGTGTTTGGCATCACTTAAACCCAACTTTGTCTTTAATTTCCAAGGCTTACAATTGATGAAGTGACTGCGGATGTTGTTCAGATGAGCAAAGATCTTAACTTCAGAGATGGTGGTTAAGGATATCAGTGAGTTAGTGCTATCTCATTCAAAAGAACTTATGAATGAAGACATATATGCAGTTTGAAAAGCAGAAAGTTGCTGATAAAGATGTCCAAAGTGTTGAGAAGACTTCTCCTCATAAAGTGTTGACCACAAAAGTATTGAGTGAGGCTTTCCAGCACTTAGAAGCTGCAATGGCACCTTTTGAAGAGAATGATCCTGACGTTGATAGCAGCTCTTAAATCAATTGAGGCATATCCAACTTAACAAGTTGCTACAGAGAAATCTATAGGCATACGAGTTCATCTGTACAAACCACTTTGGACAGATTCATTAAGACTCCTAAGCCAGCATTATCTGAAGGTAGTGCTTCAAATTTCCCTCAGAGAAGCTTTTCCAAGTCCCCTTCTAAATCCCCAACTAAGACTCCCCACTTATACCCTAAATGTGTGCCCTCACTTGCCTTCCTTCAATAATTTTTAAGACCTTAATTATAAATTTTAGGACCAATTAAACAACAGAAGAAGGAATACAATATAAACTAATTTAATGTAATCTCCATTTTTAATCACTATTTTTTATATTTATTGTTTTTTCATTTTTATTTGGTGTGATTTCTGTGCCTGTATTGGTTTTTTCTGTTTTAAAATGTTTATTATTGATTTCTTAAAGATTTTCCTGGACTTGGTTTGCAATTTTCTGAGTTATTTTGGTGAAAATATGGTATCTTGTCTTTGGCCTGGAATCTAACCAGCATTATTAACATTGTTTGTATGGGGAAAAAGGTTTCATTATCTGACACTTAATTGAGGAATGCATTGTGTCAGATAACTGAGGACTGCCTGTATAGCATTAATTTCATTAGCTAATCATCTAATGATTGCTACAGTAAGGAAAGAGCAAAATTAAAAAGGAAGGGAAGCATGTTTGTGACCTCTGGTATACAGGATATAAAGTTAAAATATCACAGAAGTATAACTAAATAAAGTCAGATAAATACATTGGCTGAGGCATGAAGAAAATACTTTGTAACAATTTCAGTTTAACACTTTCAGCCCGAATAGTATTTTCCGAGAATTTCTGAAATCTGAGTATTTTTTTTCTGTGATATTCCTTCTTAATAGTCTACTTATCCTATTCGAATGCAAATTATTTTTTTTGTTGAAAGTAACCGTTTTTTGTCAAAATTCCCACTTTTTATTTTGTTTTTTGAACATTGCCTACATCTCTTTTGGACCCTCCCATCATTTCTTTTTTCACAGTATTTTGGAAAATCTGAATCTATTGATATTATAGAGGGTCTCCATAATACAGACTAATTCTGCTGAGTAGTTTCCTTTGCAAGGGCGTCTATGATGGACAATCTGTATTCGTACAAGGTCATTTTATTATAACTGAATTTTTTGTACAGGAGAATTTATTAACATCACCGAAATCAAAAATTAAAGAAAATATTAAAAGCTTTTATCAACAAAAAAGGGAATATTAAAACAACATAGCAAAAGTTAGGAAAATACGGAGAAATAAAACACCTCGACAGAAACGCCTAATAAAAAATGCCAGTGTTACAAAAAAATAAAAACTCGGACCGAGAACCGACGCATAGCACATGAAAGGCAGGCCTCAAAAGTGACTGCTGTGAAGGTTTGAGAGTTATACCTGCAGAAATGGGAGGGGACGAGAGTTTGAAAGCCAAAGCGGAACTGCGTAGTTGCCCGTCATCTATTGATAGTGCTCGGATCTCAGCAAAAGTCCGAGCGTCATCTATTGATGACGCTCGGCTTCAATGTGTTAATACAACCTTTTCAATTTTTCCCCTCCTCCCTCATAAAAGTGAAGGGCCACCTCCCCTCCCCTTACCACATCAAATAAGAGTTTCAATTTACATGTTAAGATTGGCATTATTAAAAGGGAAAAATCCCCTAAACGTTCACCTAAGGTTTCATCCAGATTGACAAATGCTATATTTTCAGCCATTTTTAGCTATATCAAATATTTTTCAATAACTAGTGCTAAAATTTAAAGGAAAATTGTGGCTAATGCAGCAATTCAATTTAAATGAAATTAAATGTTAAATCACACATTTTCCTTCCTTTTTGTTCCTGGTTTGATATAATAAACACGACAAAATTTATATGATAAATTGTAACATTATGAACAAAAATGACAAAATTATGCCAAAAACTTGAAAAGAAGTCTTTTACATTTTTAAAAAGAAATACAGTAAAACCTCCATCTTACAAACTCCCTTAGAACAAAGAACTCCATATAACAAAAATTATCGCCGGTCCCGAAAATTTCACTAATACAACTATACAGAAAATTCCTATATTACGAACCTCTGATAATTACGAACCTCCCAATTACAAAATAAAAATCGCACCCATTCCACTAAAAACAAACCTCCATATAGCGAAATTAAAAAAGAATATTGTATGCTTGGTTGTAAATCAGAAATCAATGCCATCAATGCAGGTGTTAACCATTAACCGAACCATCACCGTAAATTGCAAATTGAACCACAAACCAAACCACTGCAAAATTTATAATGGCTTGCAGCTCTGATTTTATTATACACTTACAACCATGGATACGATATGATACGTCAACCTCAGGTGAAGAGAGATATACAAAATAAAGAATATTATATAGCAGAGGATTGGAAAAAGAGGGGATTTTGGACCAATAGGATGAGAGAAGGGAAAAGTTAAGGAGGGAAGAAAACTTACGAGGGGAAGACCCGGGCATGGAGTCATGGATTTTGCTGAAACTTCGTAGGTACGTAGCACTAGATTCCAGGATCACAGCCAACCCCCCTTTTGGGTGTATATGAGCAGTAATTTTTCTGTAAATTGGGTTTAAAGGTTGCAATTCTGCGACGCACTCGATAATTACCCTAATGACCACAGAAGTATCCAACACCAGCCATAGCACTGTGCTAGGGAGTTGGGCTAGGAAGCTGTAAGTCCAGAGTTTGCGCCCGGTTTCAGTCCCTTGCTTTTTTTTATTATTCCTGTTTTGTTTCTTCGCAGTGAGCTTTCACTCGGTGTCCGCAATCACTTTTTAATTTTTTTCATCTCTACATTTTCGTCCTCGGAATTTTTCATATCTTCTCTCGTTCACCGAACGGCAGACATGCTAGAATATACTGTCAGATCAGATCTTCTTTCATTGATGCAGCTATTATTGATATTCATAGTACATGATAAAAAATCCATAAATATCTTTGCGAACACTAATATATATGCTTTATATGATCTGTAATTTGCAGAAAAAAGATCATTGTCAATCTTTTAATAATATGAATTGGTAAAGCCAGTTCTAGATACATCTATTCTTACTCCTGATCTTTTGCTCATATTATTCGTCATGCTTCCATGATTTGCCTAGGATTCTTAAGAGTGGACTGGGAAATGGGAGTTACAGAGCAGAAGCGAAGAATAGGGACCATACACTCGTGCTGATTGATGCGTATTAAAATATTTATTTTTTTTATGAATCCCTCAGAAATCTGGTAGGGTGATTAATTGTAAGACAGAAATAATCAACAGCCACCAATCATCACTGGGACCATAGACAGGGTAGGTGGTAGGGGAAAGGAAGGGTATTCCTGTGAATTGACATACTAGTTATTAATGTTTTATTAGTTATGAATTTCACACATTCGTGGATGGCAGGAATCAAAGTAGCATTGAAAACAGTAAAAACCTTTACCCCAAGAACATCTAGCAAAGCATTGTTCTCCGAGGCTGCAGGTGGAATTTAAAACCTCATCGGGGAAAATGACCTGTTTCACATTACAAAATACCTCTCGGGTACCAGAGAGTTTGGATGCAAACCACGCGTACCTAATCATCTCTTTAACTACTGGAGCCGATAGCTGATTTTGTATTAATGCGTTTCTACAGGGAAGAATGTTTTAATACACCTATAGCACCTGTTAATGTTTCAATGACATATGGTTTACTAATCAATTGTACCACATGGGCATAAAAAGATGTTGAGCATTGGAGAACATTACACGATTGTCTTTAAGATACAATAACAATATTTTTAGTACGTATTAACCTGCACGAGTGTGTTTCCTATTCCTGGCTTCTGCTCCGTAACTCTGTAATAATAGTTCTATACAGAGATCAATGAAAGATCTGATCTGACAGTATATTCTAGCATGTCTGCCATTCGATGAACGAGAGAAGATATGAAAAATTCCGAGAACGAAAAGGTAGAGATGAAAAAAATTAAAAAGTGATTGCGGACACCGAGTAAAAGTTCACCACAAAGAAGCGAAACAGGAATAATAAAAAAAGTGAGGGAAAAAAAGGGACCGAAACCGGGCGCGAACTCCAGACTTACAACTTCCTAGCCCAACTCCCTAGCACTGTGCTACGGCTGATGTTGGATACTTCTGTGGTCATTAGGGTAATTATCAAGCGTGTTGCAGAATTGCAAACTTTAAATGCAATTTACAGAAAAACAACTGCTCATATATATACAAAAGGGGAGTTGGTTGTGATCCTGGAATCTAGTGCTACGCAACTATGAAGTTTCAGCAAAATCCATGACCCCACATCCGGGTCCTCCCCTTGTTAGTGCCGGTAGGTGAGGGGAGGGAGGGGGATTGGAGACTGAAGTATGATAGAATAGTTATATACAGGTCTGATCGGTACATGGTTTCCAATTTCACAGTGCTGGCCCATGAGTTAGCTTTAATGCTAAATACTCTATTCTGGAATTATACTAATTTTAGCCCAAAATTCAAAACAGAAAATTCGATTCAACTAACTAAAGTCTTACAGGGTGAAACATCCCTGAATAATGCTAAATTAGTATCTTTTGATGTTACCAATCTATTTACTTGTGTGTTGACTGTTGAATCATTAACTTTGGCCAAAAATTTACTAGGCAAATCAGGAAGTAATGATCGTGTGATATCAGAATTCACAAAATCTTGGGAGGTATATATAGAGCAATATTACTTTATGTTGAATGTATAAACAAGAGTAAAGGTCTTGCAATGAGTTCAACCCTATCACCCCTTTTAGCCGATATCTTCATGGATGATTTTGAAAACAAATTATTTAACTCTGGCCACAACCTTGTAAGTAAAATATTTTATTGATCCATTAAGTAGATGATATTTTGTTTGTGGACAGTAGTGATTGTCAATTGGATAATTTTGTATCATTTCCAAAATCTCACCATAAATATGTACATTAATTTCACAGTAGAACGAGAAATTAATAATCATTAATTTTCTGGATTTAAGCATTTCTATCCGTAATAAGGGTCGCCCAATTCTCCATACACAGAAAATCCACTTTCATGGATCGTGTGATTCCCAACAATTGTTTTCATCCAATTACCCATAAACATTCTACTTTTCATTCTTTGCTGAACCGCATGATAAATATTCCCCTTTCTGATAGTGCCTTTCAAAAGGAATTAAATATTATCAACCAAATAGCTATCAAGATTGACTGTACAAGCAAACTCATCGACAAATTACTTAATAAAAAATTCTGTCAACAAGCCGCCCGTGATATAACTTCCATTACAGCAAAAAAAACCTCTACAGGAAAAAATAGCATTCCTAGGTAAAGTATCTTACAAACTAGCTAATATCCTGCCAGAAACTAATCATAGATTATCCTTTTACAATCCCATCACTCCATCATCATTACTATGCAACACTAAAGACAAATACGCCATTATTGACAAAAGTGGTGTTTACAAACTGGAGTGCAATAAGTGCAATGGAATATACATTGGTCAAACAAGTAGAAGTATTGAATTAAGGACCAAAGAACACAAAAGGTGCTTCGATACTGAGAACCCCTCATCTTGTTTCGCAAAACACCTTTTAGAGACCAACCACCATACGTAGTTCCTATACTCCCATAGTGAAAACAAAGGACGGCGACTGGACACCCTGGAACAAGTGGAAGTGATTCGCAGCATGGTCACCTATGCAAATCCATTACTGAATGAATATGTATTTCACTCCTCAGACCTATTCACCACAGGATTCCTTAACCCCCCTCTTTGCCTTTACTATTCTTCCATACTTCAGTCTCCACCCCCCTCCCCCCTTCCCTCGTCTACTGACAATAAGTTTTCTCCCCTCCCCAACTTCATCCTATTGGCCAAAATCCCCTCTTTTTCCAAACCTCTTCCCACTGCTATATAATATACTTTATTTTGTATTTCTCTCTTCACCTGAGGATGACATATCATGTGAGTGTATAATAAAATAGAAGAAAATATCAAATTTATTTTGGATTATGGAAATATTCCACAAAGTTGCGCCAAAAATGTTAAATTTATTCGATTAACAATCAGTTGTAAAAACAACTGGTTCTGCCATCACTACACATAATACAAATTTAACCATATGTAATATCAGTCATGACTATGATGACACCTAATAGTCCAATGAGGCACCTGAAATGGAGAAATTTCACATAGTTAACTAGAACATGATTAGTTTCATTAATAGTACATACTTCCAATCTAAAACACTGAAGTTTTCTTCTTCAATATGTTCAGGAGTTTTTGCCATTTTATCCCTTGTCCTTAACTTTAGACGTGAAGGAGAAGGCAGTCTTTCATGCAAACTTGGAATCTCTTTGCCTTCAGGAGATATGGTTTCTCTAAGAACTTCATCACTAGATTTCTCCTTGGCATAACTGTCTACTAAATCACAGACTATTTGGTTCATCTCTGGTCCTTTTTTGGTTTGGCCAAATGATATTACATTCTTATTTAAATGCATTGCCTTCATATCAGTTGGGTTGAGATTCTCTCTCTGTAATCGCAATAACTTATTGGAGTGCACAACCCAAGGCTTACTGTACTCATAATGTACATAACGTACAGTGGTGATGCCAGCACGTAGGAATACTTTCTCTTTAGCCATTATATTTAGATGCCAAGCAAGAGGAAATAATTCTTGCTTCTTTCCAAATTTTTCCTGAAAATTAAAATAATAATCCAGTAATAACATTATAGTAATAATACTTTACAAAATTATTCTTTATCTGTGTAAAGTTTGTTTTTCATATACAGAATAAAGTACAATCATAAAAAATAAACCAAAGCACGTGAAAAATTGAACTATGCATATCTAACAAAGAAATTGGCAGTTCAAAATAAGCCCACAGAGGGTGTATAAATGAGAGATACCGTATATCTTCGAGTATAAGTCGAGAAATTTCTTCCTTTTTTAGGCCGATCAAACCCTACTTTCGACTTATATTCAAGTTGCAAACTAGCTGGACATTTTTCTGGGTCAATAATTAAACATGACTGTCGAAAAACAACATTTGACTGACTTGAAGCATATTAGTATGAAAAATTCATGCTAACTAGCAGAAAATGTGAAGGCGAATTATACAGCATATGTATATATACGTATATAAACACGTATGGTTTAGAATACAAACGGCAAATGACATGTTGACAAGTTTATGTGTTCTTACTGTGACCGATGTTCGTAAGTGCGTGACGGTAAATGAAGTGTGAGGCGCAATTCATTGGTATGTGGAATGTTCATAAATATGAATTGTTTGTTTCTTGCATGTTCGTAAGTAGAGGTTCACCTGTATATACATTAATTTTTTTGTAAATTACAAAATTATCTTATTTTCGTTTTCTTTGCTTCGACTTATATTCGAGTCTTGGATTTTAGATGCTTTTTAGGCTAAAAAGTACATTTCGACTTATACTCAAATCGCCTTATACTCGAAGATATACAGTAAGCATAAATCAAGACAGGATATTTTCAACATGCCAATAAATGCATAATAAGTTGGTCATATTTTCTCTTTTATTAGTAATTAGGCCAGCAACAAATCATTTTTTTTTCTGGCAAGCCGTGTGAAATTGTAACTCACTCTCAATTCTGCTATAGTTGAACCAATTTCTTTAGCATGAGCAACAAAATCCATTACTTCACAAGCAAATTTCCAATCCAAATGCCTGGCACCTTCTTCCATATACTTTTTATACAGGCAGTTCAGTGAAGAATAGCCATCTGATAAAAGTAAACAACTGAAAAGACCAAAAGACAAGGACATGATCTCAAAATTTATTTATATTGATCCACTGGATGTGTGAAATACTTTTATAGGTCACATGAATGAAATTGAGGAAGACATTAAAATTTTTCTGAACTTATATAATAGAGTGAAAGCCTGTTCCACTGGCAGCCATGGGCTGAAAGTTGTGTTGCTAAATTGAATGTGCTAGTACAGGCAGTCCACAAGTTACATAAATCTGACTTACGTAAAGCTACACGTATGTAAGCGGCCCCATAAATCACTAAAACAATTTTCGTTATACGCAAAGTATACATTAGCAGTTAGCGTAAGCGAGCAGGAACTACTTACGTGCGAGGAGGAAGAATGCAAGGCATGGGTTGTAATTAGCGATGGGCATAACTGAATGATTTACATCAGGAGTGCACAAACTTTTCACACCTGCAGGCTGCATTTTATGGTTTATACTTATCCAAGGGCCGTAATTAATTAAAAACACAATAATGTAAATTAAACAAGAATAAAATTTTGGATATAACGTTAATCCACTTTTACTTATCAATAACCAAACGCAAGCTTATCATAAATACACAATGCTGTGCGAGCTTTAAAGTTTTGAAAGAAACAGTAAAGGAGGAAAATTTTTCAGGAGTAGAAATTGGCTAAAAGTAGTGTGTATGGTTAACCTTAGCATTTTGCACTCTCTTATAATTTTCACTTTAGGATTTACCAAATTAACCTAACCTAAAAATTATTCAACATTAACCTTATGATGCAAAATCTTCCAAAGGCTTCACAACCATCACCTGAGGGCAGCATGTGGTCTGTGGGCTGCACTTGTGCACCACTGATTTACATAATTGATTATTATTTGGAATATGATTTTAATAATTGAATGATCATTTGGAATATGAGTGATTTTTGGTCATTGTCGGATGACTAGATAATCTGAATGTGACAGATTTTGGAGCATAATCGCATTCACTAAGTATTCACATACTACGGTAATGCTACGTAATGTACCTACTCTAGAGGGTTGGGCTAGTGTGATGCTACTCAAAGCATGCGGCAACACACGTCATACACTTGCACTTTCCTTCTCGTATGCATCAGAATCAACGCAGATTTTGTCTAACTCCTCATGCATAATTTTACATTTAGGGGCCATTTGGAAAAATATTTACCAAAACTATATAATCACTAGAATATATAATTATATAAAAATATCAAAATTGTCAAAAAATAAAAAAACAATAAACTACTGAAATTGCGCACTAATGCTGCTCTATTTCATAGTCTGCAAATGAATGAGCAAGGCAGTTTGGAAAACGCAAATATGCAAAAGGAAGAAGAAAATGTAACAAAGGGACCTTCGAGTTGGGGTTTAGTCACAGGGTTCAGTTTGCAGATGTATGCTATTGTATGCTCAGTTGAACCTCTATCACTCAAACCTCAGGAAGAGACAAGAAATTTGCACTATACAAACTTTGACATATTGAACTTGAATATGAGTACATGGCAAGAGAAAGTCTTCTTTTATAAATAACATGAAGGAGATAAAGATTCTTTTAAAACATACATTTTCTCAAGTAAGGAAAATTTAAGTTATTGAGTTCAACTTTCAGTGTATGTACAATCATTTCCAAAAGTATTCAAACAAGTTGAGCCACTTTCATGGAAGATTGAATTTTAACTTCCTATCTCCATGAATGTTATGTCAGCCAGTAATTATATATTGTTGTTGTGATGCCACCTCAGCCTCCAGGAAAAATTCAAATTTTTAGGTGCGGTTTTGCCCCATTTCTACCCAGTACGAGTGTGAACATTATAAGGCACTTCTTAATGAGATACAAACTTGAAATTCGACACGGTTATATGGTTTTGGACATAATCGATTAGGAATAATTCGAAATTCTAAAAATGCTAATAATTAAAAATGCATTCACATATTATAAACATATAAACAAACGTTTCATGGTTTAGTTACCTATAAATGTGCTACAATGCCGAAATTTTTTCTAATGGTAGATCTTACCAAGTAAAAAAAACAGGATTATAGAAATTTGAAGTTTATTTATTGGGCCGTAAAAAATTCATAAATATTTTTAAAATTTACTAATGTTTATGCACTTTTATTAGAGCTAGGGAGCTGAATATTTTGAGAAATTAGGGAATGCTATTACAGCGGTAAATAATACTGAAGAATAAAGTTTATTATTGTGGCTGTTAAAAATTCATCATTTTTAAACAATTGATTTTATATAACTACACATTTATAGGTGCTACATCGATGAAATTTTGCAGAAATGTGAGGTATTCGTATCTAATGATGAAAAACTATAGAAGTTTTACAATTATAAATTTTAGGGGTTGTTTTTATGCCAATATTGTCCATAATGTAAAACATTAATCGGCGCAGACGTGCAAACTTTTGAATTTAAAAATTATCAGTCTACTCTACTCTTTATATTAAGATGAGACAAAACGCTTGCAGAATGCAAGCACACATTAGCTAGTATGTGTGTGTCTGTATATATATATATATATATGTATGTATATATATGTATATATATATATAATATATAGATGCTTCTTACACATGATATCTATAATATATAGACGCTTCTTACACATGATATATATATCTATAATATATACATGCTTCTTACACATGATATATATATATATATAGGAGGATACAAAATTATGAGGCACTTCCAGATGTACTAGAAACTTGAAATTTGGAAGGATTATAGGTTTTTCGTCACAACCGAAGGAAAAATCCGAAACTGTCGAAATTCCTGTTTTGAGGGGCGATTTTGGCCCCTTTTTGCCCATAAGAAAACATGTAATTTGATGTAGAGATTTTTATATTTGGATTTTAAAATTATTTCCCGTCAGGACTTGAACTCAAGACTTAAACTATCTGATAGAATATGAATTGTAGTTTCTTATTTTTGAAGACAATTAAAATCCGAGTAGAATTAGCGTAAATTTATAGTTTTTATCGGAAAAAAGTGGTAATTTTTCTGGGTCTAACAATAGGCTTCCTAGGCAACAGTCTTAATGCTTTCATATGGGTAAGCTTTTAATGGGAATCAGAGGCTTATATTTTAATGCCTTTATTGTTAAACTATGCTTAATGAAGGAAATCCTATATTGCAATAACCCTCATTTTTGGAGCTCTTTTGCCCCAGTATTGCTCCATACGAGAACAAAAATGAAGACGCAGCTCCATATGAACTATAGACTTGAAATATGGCACCATTATAGAAAGTTCATTCTAACCGAAGATAAAATAAAAAAATAGCAGAAATTCAAATTTTTAGGTGCGGTTTTGCCCCATTTCTACCCTATACGAATGCGAACATTATAAGGCACTTCGTAATGAGATACAAACTTGAAATTTGGCAGAATTATGGGTTTTTAGTTACCACAGAAGGAAGAAATCCGATATTGTAAAAATTCGTAACGTTATGGCTGTTTTGCCCCATTATTGCCCCATATGAGGAATAAAATTATAAGGCACTTCTAAATGATCTACAAACTTGAAATTTGACACGCTTAAATGATTTTTTAAAAAGTAGACAGGGAATATTTCGAAATTGTAAAAATCCTACAATTTAAAAATGCTTCTTCATTATATATTGATGGGCCTTACTTAGAATATAGGAGGCATACAAATTTAATACATAGGTGAATCGAAAAAAATAATCAGAGGAAAAATTGCAACAATATGTATTTTCTTGGCCGTTAAAAATTAAACTGTTTACTAACTTTTCATGGTTTAGGTACTTCTAAATGAGCTATGAAGCCGAAATTTTTTCCATTGGTACAATTTGCCATATAATGAAAACGGGATTATAGAAATTGTAAATTTTTATTCGTTCGACCGTAATAATCTCTTAAATGTTAAATAAATTGAATAAAGTTTATGTACATTCTGAAGAGCAAGGAAGCTGAAAATTTTAAGAAAGTTAGGGAATAATGTTCCGGTGACAATTAACAATGAAAATTTTGTTAAAGTTTATTATTGTGGCTGTTAAAAATTCAAAAATTTTAAACAATTAAATTAATATAAATGCACTTCTAAAGATGCTACATCGATGAAATGTGGCATAAACGTGAGGTATTTGTAACAAATGTTAAAAACCTAAAAATATTTTATAATTATTAATTTAGGGGTTGTTTTTACCCAAAAAATTTTCAATAAGGAAAACAAGTAAAGCGGTGAAGATGTCCAAGCTTTTGCGACAAAAAATTATTTTTCCAATCCTAATGCTTGCAGAATGCAAGCACACATTACTAGTATATATATATATACAGTAAAACTCGTTTATTACGAATTTGAGGGGACCGACTCATTGCTTCGTTATAAGCGTGACTACGTTATATACGAGAAACATGGTTTTTGGCCTATACATCCCATATAACACGTATACACACAGTAAAAGCTGTGCTATCCGGCTATTTAGAACCGGCCAGCCTTAGATACCGGCAATTACACAAATACAATTCATTCTGTATCTCTTTTTCTTTTTTTATGAATTTTTGTGTGAATAGTATATGTGTAATACCACAACTTCCACTTTAAAATTTCTTAAAATATAAGATGTATATATTACGTATTTACTCCGTATACTTCTGTGGCTGCCGGGTAAGCATGGCGTTTTTGGTTACGTAAGCCATTTGCATTGTCTAGATGTTTAGGTGTACTTCTACAATTTCCAGTTTTATCGCTTTTTATTATTTAAAAAATTACCCATCCATTGAATATGGCATCAAAATAAATACCTAAAAGCAAGAAACAGGAGAGAAAAGGTTGTTTTAACGCTAACACAAAAGCTGGAGCTGATCAAACGAATTGAAAAAGGAAAAAAATAGAGCAGCCATAGCAAAAGAATTCAACATCGGATCTTCCACGCTCTACGATACCAAGGCTCATAAGGCTAAATTAATGAAATTTGTGTCATCATCTGATACGAGTAAATCAATTAATAAACATCATACGCTTTATAAGCCAAAAATTGGAGGAACTGAATAAAATATTATATGACTAGTTTTCACAGAAATGTTCAGAAGAATTAAATAATTTCGTCCTTTCCTAATAGAGTAAATAAAGATAAATAAGAAAGATATAATCCAATAAATTCAATTTTGGGAACAGGTTCACTGCCGTAATCCCCAAACTTCCCGGACGCCCTAAAATTTTCAATAGTCTTTTTGTTTTGCATGTAAGCGTAGCAGCGTATTAAATAAGAATGGGTAAATAGTGTCTATATCTAACTAAGTGTGGAAGAATTAAAATGGAAAATGCAAACCCCATGCATAGTTATGTTTGGGGAGTAGGATAGTGAACCTAAACCCAATTTTGTTTGGTTATTGCTAAATTTGCGATGTCAAAATCGAAAATCGCCCCCCTAACCGGATATTTCTCCTAATCGGCTTTCCACAATCCCCAAGATAGCCGGATAACACAGCTTTTACTGTATTTGCAGTGAGTCGATTTCAATGCCGTACTTACATATGCAAAGAGATGCTTATCAACTTCGCGGCATGTAAAACGTTCGACTGCTATTACGTACGATTTTTTAAATGGTCAATTAATATTATTATTATGGTCATTAACTTACATAAACCTTTTACATTTTTAATATCAATTTCAAAACAAAGGGAGCGTGGAAATTCGTATGGAAGGGGTAGATGGAGGAAGGGGATCTCTACGAACAAGTGCGCCGTAAACGGGCGGAAACTATCCATTACTTATCGCTCTGCTCGCCAAAATTCGTTATATACGGGGCATTTTTTGCCACGGGACCAAACATTTGTTCGTTACAGCCGAGAATTCGTAAAAAGCGTGTTCGTTACATCCGAGAAATTTAACCAATGCCCTTATGGAGAAGTTCAAGGGACCGAGACATTTCTTCGTTATAGCCGAGATTTCGTTATAGGCGTGATCGTTATAAACGAGTTTTACTGTATATATATATATATATATATATATTCATCGGACATCATGAACATTATCTCTATGAAGTTTCAGGCAAATCGGTTGGGGGTGAGTGAGTGAAAGTGGAGGGGAAGCTTCGCTTCGGGTTGTGACTGACATGGCCTTCCTTTAATTAATTGATATATATGTTGATAATCATATTATAAATACAATAATAATAATAAATATTACAATGAATAATAATTCGAAAGATCACGCAAGATGCGGAATACTCTTTGTAAAATCCGGTCAATATGCTAGAATATATTGTATTTTATGCAATAATAAACCCTGTAGGCTGAGGTGGCCTCACGACAACACTACATAATTACTCACTGACATAACATTCACGTAACTAGGAAGTTAAAATTCATTCTGCTCAACTTTTGCGCAATACTTTTGGAAATGATTGTACATAAAATTAATGTACATTTTTCAATACCTTTTAATGTTATTGAGCACAGTTTCTGCTACCTTATGTTGAATTTCAGTAGACTGGGTAATTGAATTAAAATCAAGTCCTTTGCAGAATACTTCGCAGGAGTTAACAACAAAAAAGTCATGGGCATGGTGTGGATCAATAAGGGGAGAGTCAGTCAATTCCTTCCTCATCAGGTAGAGAGCAATCCTTGATGCAGCACAGGCAGCATTATTTGAAAGTAGCTTACTTTCCAAAAATGCTTCATTATCACCAGCAGTTGATATTTTGTAGTTTGTAATCTCATTACTTTTAGCATATGTATCATCTTCTATCTTTGTTTTCTTCAAGATTACAGGGTTATCCACTCCATCGTAGTATCTCTTTCTCTTACCACATCCAACTAATGGGCTGGATGGAATTTCTACACCAATTTTATCTCGATAGGTATTTTCTAAAATTTCTCGGAATCTCTGAAATTTTTACAAGATAAAACACTCAAATAGAAAATTAATAAAATATACAAGAGATACTTATGTAGCACATGCATACTCATGGACAAATTTAGACTAATTTTAAAAGACACATCATACGTAAGAAGCTGCTAAAAATACCTTTAAAATTCCATCATAGGTATCCTTCTTTTGAGATATTTCTGGATCCAAAATAATGATTTGTTCAGGTATCACAGCATGAACAGTTGCCTATGTAAAAAGAATGGATAACATTAAAACAAAATACAATTTATGTAACAGAAAAGTTGGTAGGTGAATAAGAGCATTGTTCTCTAAGTGGTCATAGGTGGATTTATATCACTTTCCCAAATGTTTCATTTTCCTGAAAATCACCTTCCCGAAAATCATTTTCCCAAGTAGTTTATTTTTCCAAAAGGATTTCTTTGACCAATCCTTGACATGGATGGGGTTGAAATATGACTCTTGTCACAGTTGGCACTATGGGAGTGCTACCCTTACAATCATTAGCGCTGGAAAATCCACTGGGTGGTGTGATACGGTAAGTTACTCACGTCAGATGCACTTGCAAATTTACAGGGAGTATGACAGATAAACTGATGGACATAGATTCTGCAGATTGGAGCAGAGCTTAGAAAACAGCACTTAAGTAAACAGTAAGTTGGTTTAGTGTTGCACATTGAATGCTAGTGTGTACTTAATTTTGTAGAAATTAGCGAGCACTTCTGGAGGTTTCTCAATATTGATGCTAGTACTGGCGCTGGAATAACCGGGAAAATACTTGAGATATTAAAAGAATATGATCTGTTGTTATGTGACTTAAGAGGACAAGGTTACGACAATGACTCCAATATGTGGGGCAAACATAGTGGAGTGCAAAACAGAATTTTGACGATGAATCCACGAGCGTTTTTCATTCCCTGTAGCTCACATTTGCTGAATTTGGTTGTTAACGATGCAGCAAACTGTTACATACAAGCGCTTACCTTTTTTGATACAATCCAGCACCTTTGTGTTTTCTTTTTGTCATCCACACAATGTTGGGATGTCTTGGTAAAAAATGTGAGAAATTTGACTCTGAAACCTTTACGTGCTACGAGGTGGTCTTCTAGAATAGACACTGTAAAGCCAATCAAAACACAAATGCAGGAAATTATTAACGCTATTTATGAAGTTTCTGAAGAAGGTACAACAATCACAACCGCTACTGCAACAAGAAACTGGTCAGAAGCATTTACTTTACTTTCAAAACTGAATTATAAGTTCATATGCTGTTTGTATATTTGGTATGATATACTAAATGAAATTAACATCATGTCAATATCTCTTCAACAAATGAGCTCAAATTTAACCAAAGCTGCTGCACAATTGTCAAATACACTAACATATTTACAGAAGTATAGGTTAGATGATAATTTTGCTAGTGTGCTGATTGAAGCAAAGAAAATGGCTCAAAGCTTAGATATAGAGCCTAAATTTGAAAAAAAAGACGGATTCCTTGACGAAAAACAACTTCTGAACATGAACAATGTGATGAACCAATAGATGATGAAGTGCAAAGATTCAAAGTGGATTTTTTCTATAATATTTTGGATAATGCAATCACCTCCTTAAAAGAAAGATTTGAATTAATGGAGAAGTAGATTCAATTTTTTGTTCAATTTTAAAAATACCGTATTCACCCGAATCCAAGACGACCCTGAATCTAAGACGACCCCCCATTTTGCTGATTCCAAAAGAGAAAAAAGCTCAAATTGACCTTCATGACTACAAAAATTATAAATCTTGTGAAATATTTATTTTCTCTTATACTTTTCTTGAATGTCATTGTCTTTTAACATTTTAAAATCATAAGATCACATCACAAACAGAACCATTCAGGTTTTCAAACAAATTAAATGGTAGCATTCATTTTAAGATAACATTAAAAATAAAGTAAATACATTGAAAGAATATACTCATTTCAGGACAAAAAAAAACATTTCAATCCAAGTGCTGCATAAAATCATTTTATTGTGTTAGTCATCATCACTGTCTATGCAACCTTCACTATTTTCCTCATGCTCACTATCTTTATCACTCTCAACTTCATCATCAGTCTCCCACAAAACATCATCCTCACTCCCATCCATGGCATTTGATAAGCAGCATTTCTTAAATCCTTTCACTATTACTTTTGCATTTATTTGTTGCCACGATGCCTTGATCCATTGGCAGAGCATTGCAACTTCAGGGTTCTTAAGATTTCCTTTTGGTGTTAAAGTGTGAGTTCCACTCTGTAACCACTCAGAATACAAAACCTTTAAATTATTTTTAAAACACTTATTGACAGCAACATCTAAAACTTGAAGTTACGATGTCATTCCTCCAGGTATTACAATAAGATCAATATTCATCGCACTCATTATGTTTTTAATTTCAGGAGATAAGTGTCCTTGAATGCATCCAGTGAAAGCATTGCTCTTTGTTTCAGTAAAGCTCCTGGCCGTCTATTCCACACCACATGTAACCAATCTCTCATTAGTTCTTTAGTCATCCACCCCTTTTCTTGACACCTATTATTCCACTTGGCAAATGTTTCTTAGGTATTGTTTTCCGCTTTAGAATCACATATAGTGGTAATTTAGTCCCATCTGCTAAAACCGCCAACATTACAGTGACTCGCATTTTTTCGTTGCCTGTAGTTTTAATTAGGACGGACTTCGCACCTTTTTCGTTCACAGTATAATTAGATGGCATGTAGAAGAAAACCGGAGTTTCATCGGCATTTCCTATTTGGCTCAAAAGGTAATTATTGGTTTTTCTAAGTCCAATTACGTATTTCTGGTAAGCGAGAAGTTTTTCAACATAGTCTTCTGACAATTTCTGACACAGCGAAGTTCGTCGCTGTAAAGAAAAATTATTTCGTCGCATCATTCTCACGCACCAACGTCTGCTGGCCTTGAATTCCTGCAATGATATATTAAGTCCTCTAGTAATTTCATTAGCTTTAAGTATAATACTTTCAGTCGAAACAGGCATACCGTTCTTCCTCATGGTGCGCACAAACTTGACTACGTCTTCTTCAATGCCATGAAATCGGCCTAATTTTGGACCACTGAGCGACTTCCTTGTGGTTTGGCCTTTTCTAGTTCCTGTTTTGAGAGTTTCCATCGACGCACATTTGCCTCAGATACACCGAACTTTCTACTCGCATCACAGTTATTAGTTTTTTCGGCGTAATTTATCACGATCAGCTTAAAATTTGTATCTTAGCTCCGTCTAATTCCTTTGTTAACTTTCCCTTTGCACTCGTGCCACGTACTTCAACATGATCTGTCATTTTAACTTAAGGGTTGTGCATTTAAATCAAGAATGCACAACTCAAAATTACTGTCACAATTAGTTAATCGCGGTGCGTCGTTTGAAAGGGGAATCCCAATGATTTCCGCTCTCATTTGTTTTGACTTGCGGTTGCCATTACGTGCAAGATGAAAGTACGTCGTCTGTGTTATGATCGTCGACGATGATTATTAGTCTAAATAATTATTATTCCTGTCATGTTTTTCTTATTGTTATTACTATTTGTTTATTTCACTTCTTTATGTACGTACTTGAATTTGCTGTTGTGAATTGTTTACTCTAATATGCCATTTGTTGTAAAAACCATTGATTAAATGCTTAAATATACTTCGTATTCGAATGTAAGACGACTCTTGATATTTAAAGCTGAAAATTTGGAAAAAAAGGTCGTCTTAGATTCAGGTGAATACGGTAACTGTAAAATGAGCGATGAAATTTTGATTAAAAATTGTATGGACTGAGAAATGTTGCTGACTGATGGAGATCACAAAGATATTTCAGGACTAGACTTGGTCGAGGAGCTGAAATATTTAAAAAATCATTTAGATTCTGAATCACTGCTGGAAGTTTTAGAAAGCATGTGTGCAGATTATTTTACCGAATCATGCCCAAATGTATTTATAGCATTAAGAATATTCCTGACATTGCCAATAAGCGTTTCTACAGCAGAAAGGAGTTTTTCAAAATTAAACCTAATCAAGACGTACCTAAGATCATCAATGTTCCAAGAGAGATTAGTTGGGCTGGCAACTATATCAATTGAAAAAAATACTACTGAAGAGTTGGAGATGGAGGATCTGATTAAACGATTCACTTCAATAAAGGCTAGGAAAATGAATTTCGAATACAAAGTATGTAAATATTTTGTAAATATATATTTTTTCTACAAGAAATTTACTTTTTTATTTTCAGGTGAAATTTTTGATTTATTATCGTTTTATCAATAAGTTAATACCGATTTTAAACTAGAATTGTTCTGAATACTTTATATGCATTTATTTAGAAGTAATTAATCAATGACAAATCCAATACAGGTAGTCATCGACATCCGTACATAATACGTTCCTGAAAACGTACGGATGTTGAACATAGACTAACCAAAAATATTATAAAATCTCTAATTATGGTATAAATGTTTAGTTTTTTGAGCAGGGGCCTTTTAGACACAATTGTCGATTTTATAATATAGAGAGATAGGGCAAAATGCAATAAAATATTTAAAGAATTGCACAAATAAACACTGCTGTACAGACAAAGATGGCGATGCCGCAGAAACTGGTAGCTGGCAGCACCATCGCGAAATGTTCGTCATTTCGCTGACGTACGAAAGTCCAAATTCAGCGTACGAAAGGCGGTTCAGGGGTGTCAATGTATAATGTACGAAAGTGCAAGTTTTTTTCATTAAAGCATTTTGCTATTTTAACAGTTTTTTGTAATATTGCCTAATCATGGCCCCAAAGAGAGTGATGATTGAAATGAAAGACAAGTCGGTAAAAAGGGTGAAAAAAGTGATGAGTTTGGAGAAGAAAATTGAAGTTTTAGATAGGCTTGCGCATAATGAATCTGCTTCATCAGTTGGTAAATTACTTGGTGTGACTGAGTCCACAATAAAATCGATAAGGAAAGTGAAGAAGCGATTAGAGCTAGTGTTGCAAGTGGTACTTCAACGAGTACAAAAGTGTCTTTTGTACCTAGGAATCCATATGTAGAGAAGACAGAGAAGGCTTTAAACCTGTGAATGGAGACCCAAACTCGCAAGAAAATCTCGCTGAGTTCACTTGTCATTCGCGTGAAAGCCGAGCAACTGCACAATCATTATGTCTCAAATTGTTTCGTGGTCTGCTAAAGGGATATCGCCAACGTCATTGAAGCGTGTGTAGATCGGTTCCTTGTTGTTTAAAAAAATTTGGCGTTTATTCAGAACGCCACAGTACGTATTGTATTATTATATTTGTCCTTCTCCTTCACAACTGACCCCACAGTCAACCAGCTTAAGTCCAATGAGCGTCCGATTGAAGCTAAAATTTCGCCGCTTTTGGCACGCCTAATTATTTCCATCTTTGTCCCAATCGTGTTCACTTTATGAGCCCTACATTTCTTTTCACATGTATTAGCACTTTCAGTTTTCCGTTTCTCACTCATGTTTATAAAATAATAGGTGTAAAATGCACAAACACAGAAACACTGCTGTACGTTGCCGAGACTGAATAATAATAATAATTTATTGATTATTAACCGATTTTACAGTGGTATTAATCTTGTCAAATTTCAGTACAATATTAAACAAGTTAGGAAAGTGTACAACGTATCACAAATGGGCGCGTTTCGTGCAATGGAGTATTAGAAAGAAATTATATACTTGTACGTGAGGGAAATAACATTTTAAAGTTCTTATATTCTTCAAAAATAATCCATTTTCTTCCTATTTAATAATATTGCATGCACGCATAAGGAAATTAAACGTTTGTTTGTGAGATTGTTTATGATAGCAACAAAGAAGAAGTAACCATGCAATAGATTTTCTAAGTTCAACTCGATTTAAGACATTCTCATTTGATTTTATCGATAACGGCTACTCCTACGATAAAAATGTATAGGAAAGAAAATACTCTTCTTTACAAGTTCTACAACTTTTATTTGAAAGATATTTTGATATGAGCAATACTTTATGAGATATGACAAAAATTTAATTTTTTGTCACCAGTAAAGTGGTACCCCTGATTGTCGTACGTGATTCATTTTTGCGATTTTATTCTTATATTTGATTGTAAGTCCTTAATATCAAATTTCATGAAAACCAGTTCGGTAGAAGCCAAGAACGAACATGCGGACGGACGGACGGGCAGACCGACGATAATAGGCGCTCACACTGGAAGCGAAACGCGCCTAAAAAATTACACACAAATCTTACATTACATATAATATGTATATTATTACATAGCATACTTTAATTTGGTAATTTATTAAAAGTGTTGGCTTGGCTCACAGATAGCGCAATGTTTGTTCATCAGCTGATATACGAAAGTCCGAATTTGGAGTATGAAAGGCAGTTTAGGGGCGAGAATTTATAATGTACGAAAGAGCGAATTGTACGGATGTTGAATGTACAGATGTCGAGGACTGCCCGTATGCCGAACCTAACACAACACAATAAGAGTTTGTGCCCGAGAAAAAAATGTGATTTCTTGTGAACGTATAGTATTAGTTGTAATGATATTAGTATAGACAACACAATAATACAATTATTAATAAAATAATTAATATGGTTTAGTTATTCTAAAAAAATTTCAAAATTAATAACAATTATATTAGATATAATGAATTTAGTAAAAGTTTTCTATTTAGCAATGAAAAATGTTGGTGATGAGGGGCGCTCGAACAAATTCGGGGCGCCAATACACCTTCAGCCAGTACTGATGGTACACTACCTGGCCAAACATTGTTTTGCACATACATTTCCTTGTAAGGATGTGCAAGAAGATTTTTTCCTAACTGCGCTTGAAGAGATGTCTTCTCTTCAAGCTTAGGGTCCGTATCAATTGATACAAAAAGTTAAGAGGACGATCGAGGTGCTTAAGAGCTGATGGGTATGCTGAGAACCATACATCTACATGTTACTTTGTAATTCACCTATTTGGTGGGTGGCAGAGGATGCAAAGCACCAAAATCACCTAAAAGTTATCTCTTGCAGTTTGAACTTTTCTATTGTGATCTCATATTGTCCTCGGAAAGAACAAGCCTTGATAACACTCCGTTCTACAATCGATCTCATGTATTTCATCTTAACAATCATTTGTGCACTAGTGTACAGCCCATCAAAAATGACAGGAGTAAAGAAAATTCAAAATTATGTTATCATACTGAAATTTCCAAATTGAAAACAATTATATCTTAAAATAGTTGCGTATATTCTTCCACGAAAGAGAATGAATGTATATTCAATATAATAATTTACAAATGTTGTTTACTTTGGTTGCTATGAAAATCATTTCCCTCATATCTCTCTCTCTCTCCTCTCTCACTCTCTCTCCTCTCTCTCCTCTCTCTCTCCTCTCTCTCTCCTCACTCTCTCCTCTCTCCCCCTCTCACTCCCTCTCGTATTCAAAGCACATTTACACCCATAAGGATGGAAATAACAATAGGATTTTGAGGTCTGCCAATGTAATTGATAGGCAAGGCAACATCCAGTTAAAATGACAATATTTCCATAGGCCAAGTATTACAATCCATCTGGGTAGTTGGCAGTAGATGAAGTCATTGTGCTTTTCAAGGGGAGGATGATTTTTAGACAATATATTCCCAAAAAGCACAAACGTTTTGGCATAAAAATTTATAAACTCTGTAATAAGACAGGTTATACCTATGACTTGAAGGTATACTTGAGAAAAGACCGACTAACTGCAACGCAAGACATGACAGCGACTGTTAGAGAACTCACTAGGAGAGTGGAAGGGGTTGGACATGGACGACTTCTTCTCCTCTCCTACTCTCTTTGAAGATTTAAATACAAAGAAAATTAACTGTTTTCAGACCTAACTGGAAAGGCATGCCACGAGATTTCCACCATAAGAAACTCAAACTGAAACGAGGTGACATACGTGCTAAGACCAGGAATGATTTGACATCCATGGTGTGGAAGAATAAAAGAGAAGTGTATATGTTGACAAGCTTTCACGATCCACCAGGAGGAGGAAATTTCTCTGATGAGCATGGAATCACTCTTGAGGCCAGCCACTGTCGAGGAATATAATCACCACATGGGATATGTGGACAAGGGGGACAGGATGGTGAATAGCTATTCAATCAGTTGCCTCTCACGTAAGTGGACAAAGAAGCTATTCTTCCACCTTGTTGACCTTACCATCCTTAATAGCTGGGTCATCCTGGTAGAAAATATCCCATCACGATTGCCATCTTGTCTTTGACAAGACATTTGGTGGAAGATGGTGCTATGGCTCTTCCTACTCACACTTCCTTACAGGGTAGGTCTAAGTCAAGTCAAACAAATTTAAAGTGTTTGGCCAATAAAAGGAAAATGATTGAGATGCCATGTATGTGCAGCGAAAAGTGCAGAGTTTGTGACATGGGCCTGTGTTGCTCCATGTTTTGAGGAGTATCACACAAATACAACCATCTAGGCAAGAACTAACACAAAGCTCTGGTTGTCTGTGAGAGTGATTAAGATCCATGCCGCCAAAAAGTAAATATTGTTTTATGTGTATTTTTCCAGTGTCAGATAAAACTTTAATGCCATACTATTTTCGACGTACAGTATAGAACCTTTTATCCAGATTTCAGTTATCCAGAAATCCAGTTAACCGGTTATTTTAAAAAATAATGCATTTTCCAAAACTTGCTTAGAAAGAAGTTTCAATTTAAAGCCTCGCTAGCAATTATCCGGCTCACCACCGTGCATCGGGTGCACTTTGGTGAACAAGTGACCGCGTAATTTGGAAGAAAACAAGTTTTTATTGTAAAGTATCTGATTACCAGAGCTGGCTAGGAAAATCACAGAGCCCAGTGCAAAGCGCACGTCAAACATTTTTAATAGAAAGTTTTAATAAATAAGTCTCTCTCGCTATGACACTATCATATTCTTTCAGATTTTCTTTAAAAATGCATGTACTTTATAAGTACAACAAATATTTTTTAGAGAGCGTGGGGGATCTTTAAGTGCGGGATCCAGTATAGTTGCACCATTTGCACCATCAAGCCTACCCTGCTGATTACTGTAGTATTACTATTAATATAAAGTACAGGCAGTGATGAGCTGGAATTAAATTAAGAACAGGCTCTCTAAAAAAAAAATAAAGGTAGTAAGGAAATTTGGAAGAGGATGGCAGGGGAGGCCTACATGCCAGGGGCACCAGACCACTCTACGTTAGTATGTAATACCATTCCGCATGCTTAACAAGTGTCATGTTCGTAATATATGTATTCCATTTCATACACTGCTGGTAATTGAATGTCAGATATGGTAACATGTACTTGAAAGGGTAAGGTCAATAAATTTTCATATTTTCTAAAAATTTAACAACTTGCTCGCAAATTCACAGAAAAATTAACAACCGGCTCGCATGAGCCGGCTTCAGCTCATCACTGAGTGCAGGTATTTAATACTATAACAGCCCAGGTCTGTTGGTTGGATGGTTGGTCACGCTTTCATGATGGCCGATATAGAGCATTTTAACAAACTTCCCGAATAGGTAGAATATTGAAATTTGGCAAGGATGCTTGATTAACATATTTTAAGGTAATGATGAAAATAAATCTCCAAAAAAGTCCTGGGTTCGACTCCAAGGAAGACATTTACATTTTCTGTAAGGTAACATGTAAACATCAATTTTTTGATGTGCAGGCTTTTATTGTTTTGGAAATTAAAATCAGAAGGAATTAACCATTTTGGAGAAAAAATTACAAAGTTTCTTATTCTGTTCATCTTTTTCCATATACAATTCGAAATCACTCATGTTATACGTTTAATTCACATATTTTTGGAAATATTGCCATTTTAACGGAATGTTACCTTGGCTACCAATTATATTGTTAGACCTCAAAATCCTACTGTTATATCAATCCTTATGGGTGTAAGCGTGCTCTGAATGCTTTTAATACGAGATAGGGAGGGAGAGAGGGAGGGAGAGAGGGGAGGGAGGGGAAGGAGTGGGTGGGAGGGAGGAGGAGAGAGGGAATGAGGGGAAAGGGATGGACAGAAGGAGAGGGAGTGAGGGAAAGAGAGGGAGAGAGATGGAGGGAGGGAGAGAGGGGAGGGAGGCAATTATTTTAAGGTTAACTAAAGATATCCTGTCATAATGACGGGTTTTTATACTAGTATATTATAATAGTGCTCGAAATGGAAAGTACAGTCGTGCCTCAACTTACACTGATTTGTCTTTACACGACTGGGTTGGATGCATTCCACACGCCGACGCTTCTCCCGCTGTCTCAGCCTCAGTTAAGGCATGTTCCGCACAGTGCTTACATCTCCTCTCGTCGCTTGTAATTTTATTGGGTTCAAATTAACTTTAACTGTGTTTTAAATCCCACGACATGGCCCCAAAATGCAATTAAATCTCCAAGTGAAACAAAGAAACAGTGATCTGTGTTATCTTTACAGGAAAAAGTGGCAGTGTTAGACTTACTAAGAGAAGGCATGTCTATAGCAAACGTGGCACGTATGTATGGCCGAAACGAATCTAGCATCCACACGATCAAGATCCGTGAAAAAGAAATTCGTGATGCTGTGGCATCCAGTGCGTCAATTACAGCTAGGGTAATGAGCCAAGTTCATGACAAATGTTTAGTGAAAACTGAAAAGGCATTAAACTTGTGGTTGGAAGACATGAGCAGAAAACATGTTCCAATAGACAGCAATGTGTTGCACGAAAAAGTCCTTAGCCTTTATTTTCAATTAACCCCTCGCGTGGAAGAGGGAGACGATGCTGATGAGAAAGTTTTCCAAGACAGCCGAGGATGGCTGCAGAGTTTTAGGAATCGGTTCAATTTAAAGAACGTGCGCATCACAGGTGAATCTGCATCTGCTGATGAGTCTTTCCTGTGGAATTTAAAAAAATAATAGAAGAAAAGGGCTATGTTCCAGAGCAAGTATTTAATGCAGACGAAACAGGGCTATTTTGGAAAAAAATGTGAAAGGCAAGCCCCAGGCTTTAAGGCAGCCAAAGACCATGTGATTTTGTTGTTTTGCTGCAATGTGGCTGGGCATTTGAAAAAGCCAGCTTTGATCTACAAGGCCGCCAATCCACGTGCACTGAAAGGCAAGAATAAAAACCTCCTTCCTGTTTACTGGCTGTCCAGTTATTTAAATACCCCAAAATAACTCTGGCAGTGGGATCCTATGGGCAGGCATTTAAATCCAGCGGTTAAAGGTTTATAGGCCCATGACATTGTCCAGACAATGCTGAATGACATGATGCTTATAAAATGTGATAAACATTGCCCCAGATGGATGACTAAACAATCTAAGTATCCAATTATCTTAGAGTGTTTTCCACATGAAAGGATGACTAAGTCTGATTGTAATTCGATGCCTACCCAGCAGTGCCTCTCGATTCTGTATGCCTTTGGCATTGTGTCTGACTCATCTTTATCCAATGCTTATCTTTTGGTTTTGTCTAGTATTATTAAGATGCTTCTTGAGTGTATTCCACAGAAATGCGGGCATGGAAGAATGTGCCACATGATGATAACGCAAAAAAAATTGGCCACTGTGAGTTTAGTTTAAAAAACAAGCCACTTAACAGGTAAAATAGTAAAAGCACTAGCAGCCCATTGCAGCTTCGCTTGCAAATAATCTAAATAGATCGTCCTTACGTTAGATCTTCTTTGTTCCCTTTCATTTGATGTGTTTCCCTATTTCTTTGTCTTTCTTGTAGTCTCTGCTCCCCATCTACACAGGCAATCCTATCAGCTTCCACATCTCTTTCTCTCTCTCTTTCCTATGATACTCTTCCTTTGATCTCTGGCTCCTCTTCCGTTCTCTGGCCGCTTTAGCTGTGCTAATAGCTCTCCTTTTCACTGGTCTATCCCTTGGCATTATTAAATTTTCTGCGATTTTACAGCAATATATTAGAGCAATTACGTGATCACAATGTCGCAGAGTTACTCAATGCTAGTTTAATATCGCGGTATATTGAAAGGGGAAAGTTTTTTAATTCTATCGTACCTTAGTTCTAATGATTATCGTTGCACCCTTACAGACGAACTCACAAACAGTTGTTTTCCTTCAAGTGTCTATCAACGACTGCTTTTAACTTCTTACAGGACCTACTATAACGGCGACGTCAATGTGTTTATTTAGATTATCAATGAAGAGAAGATAACCATATAATGTGTTTACAAAATAACGTGCGCCCCTATTCTCATCTAATTTTTAATTTATGCATCAGTCTATTTGCGTTAGTAAACATTACAGATGTATAATATAATAGTTTTACTTACAAAAAGTTAAGATTCCAGCATACAAATGATGAAATGCCTTGATTAAACCATTAGAAACGCTTCCCAGATGCAGTCAACAGTACAATTATCTCTAAATATTTATGTTGCTATGTGTCATTAATTTCGATGCTCAAACAACAGTTTGATGTAACGCTTTTCTTACATCTATTTGAAGGTTTAATTGGCATTAAATGAATCGGAGGCAACAATGCGAGTCTCTTTGGCAACGCCCGGAATGAGTACGAAAAATCCGCAACGTTTTGAAAAAGAATGCGTATTTCTGAAAAATTCGACTGTGTAACGTGTAAGCATCGCAAGAATAAGATAGTATGGAGCTTTAGCCGTCGAATAAAGCAAAAAAGAAAAAAATCGGTCCATATTTACGTATTTTAATGAACGAAGGAAAAAAACCTTGCACTCTGAAAAATCGAAAATCACGTGTAAGCTTATGGGAAAATATAATTGTCTCCTGGATTCGAACCTAGCAAACGAAAATATTTTTCCACGGACCTCAGAGCCAGTGGAAACAAAATGCCGTTTACCGCATATCTTTACGACGAACAGTTCTCAAGAAATACGCCGATATAATTACGCGAGGCTTCATACACACAGACGCAGCTTCACTACATGCATAATATATAAGATTACCACTTTCTTGCAAAGAATGTCACAAATATTTCTCATATTGTAGTTTCTATAATAAATGTGAAATTTTAAACAACCAAAAACCAAACAATTTTGTGTCATAACAAACCCATGCAAGCAATTAAACTTTTTGAACATAGTGTAATAGGAAGTGGTAATCCAACGAACATTTTTGGTAGCTTACTAAGCTGAGCACCCTGTCACAATTTCTTTATGACAACACCACTGCTTCATTATCAAAATTTAAGAGTTAACACTAGAACGACGGACGGGACAATTTTGTCCCATTCTGATGTTACGTCCCCTACAGTTTCTGTGATTCCGGTTTAATTTAGTCGAGATTTCGTGACTTTTAATCATTTGAGGGTTGCGTTCCACTCTACACTTTTGAACATCCACCCCTCAATATTAAGGATTATAAAACCATTTTACCCTAGAACGGCGGATGGGACAATTTTGTCCCAAAATGAGTTACTACTTTGTTTCACATTCTCTGTGATATTATTCTTATGCAGGCGGCTTTGTAACATTGTTGTAGACTATGGCATGCCCTTCCCCTCCTCTCATCTTTCGCCAGTCCAACTTCTAGCCCCACCCTTCCCCCCTCCCACTTGCTCCCGCAGTATGATGCAGGTTAGAACGTGTTCCTGCAGCACTGTTTGCGGGCTAATTTACTAGAGCGTTTCAGTTGAGTACGGTGCAACGCTACATTCTACAGCATGCTAAAGTATGCAATTAGTAATGTAGAGACTACAACGTTCATAAAAATTGAACCTAGTACTGCGACTGTACGACTTTGTCGTATGGGACATTTTTGTCCTGTCCGCCGTTCTAGGGGGTACGCCATGTTCAGGCGTTCTTCTGTTAAAAAGTAATTTCATATGATTTTCTCCTTATTGTTATTCTACAGATTATACTATAGTGAATTTTTAAATGGCAAATGATTAAAATTATGACTTCACTAGGTCTAGTCAAAAAAATTTCTAACTTCTAAATTTATTAAAGTAATCTTAACAACCAGATTTACATAACTAAAATTCAGTAAGACAAAACCTTATTTCTGGAAAATAACTCAATCAAAGCTGCTGTTCCTCCTCCGTCTGTAGTTGTTACTTCAACATTTTCTTCATTCACTTTAACTTGCTGTTCTAATTTCTTCATCATTCTTAAGCCTTGTTGAAAAATTTCAAACTGGTACTCCGTTTGAAATAAATAAGCATAACTGAAAAGACACAAGAAATAAATATTTATTAAATGGGCTAATTTACAATT
Organism: Uropetala carovei; assembly: GCA_036926305.1. Classification (NCBI taxonomy): domain Eukaryota; kingdom Metazoa; phylum Arthropoda; class Insecta; order Odonata; family Petaluridae; genus Uropetala; species Uropetala carovei. The sequence continues at coordinate 681,292 of JAXCHB010000290.1, forward strand.
GCATTTCCTTCCTATATTATTCCAGGCAGCATCAGCACTTACTTCATAGATAATTGATATGGACAGGATGATATGGGCAAAAAATTCCCAGATTTGTAAAATGATCTTGAGTATTGTTTTTTTAAGGTTACCATTTGATCAGCTCTAAATTTATTCATGGATGCTTTGAGAAAACTATCTGGATATTGCTGATAGACCTTGAAGAGCTGATAAGCCCATGAAGTTTTATCTGCAGCACAGCAAAATGAACTCTAGAAACAAAAATGTGTAAATTAGTTATTATTTGAAAAATAATAAATAAATTTAAATGGGTTTGACACATTTTTAGAAGTGAAAATTGCTGGGCAGAAGGCATTTTAATAGTGCAATTAGTAGGCAGAATTCATAATGAAATGAAGCGCAGTCATCCACCATCCTCTGACCAAGAAGAACGAATGGATGGAAAACAACACTTTTTTTAAGGAAGATGAGAGGTTCTTCAAAGGATTGCACAGCGTAGTGGGAAAAAAAGAAAGGAGGAAGAAAAGTAAGTGTTACCGCAAAACATGCACAAGAAAGCCAGGTCTTACGTCCTAATCACTGTTTTGAAAAGTAGCATTCTAAAAAGAAGTTTTGATAAACACTGTATTTAAATTAGTGTTTTTATTATTGTTGATCCCCCAGTTACAACACAAAGTAAGTTTTGTTTTAAAAGATTCAAACATTAAAATTCTACAGCTATTTAATCATACCACTACCTATCTTTTACAGAAACATGCAAAATTAAATTGGAGCTGTACAGTTAGAAACGTTTTTTATTTGGAGTGGAAATGGCAAAATATTGCTCGACTTTTTTGGATTTTTTCATGTATTTTCTGAGAAATAAATTAAAATAAATTGCATTGTAGCATTTAAATCACAGAGGTAGCCATTTTTAAATCGTCCTTGAGGAGTTAATGATAATGAACTTTTTCTTGAACACAGGAGTTCCCTATAACATTCCATACAATAAAAATTTGATGTTTGAGTCAATTTTTCAGCAATTTAAAGGCTAAATCTCAAATACAGTATAAACAATATTCAACAAACAAACAGCAGATTACAAATTACATCTTTTCCAGATATAAATTAAAAATGGTTTGCATTAAACAATGAAGCATACAAACTTACATGAATAACAGTGTGTAAAACTCCTTTGTAGATGTCATCTATGTTGTTTACATCATGAAAACGACTCTTAGTTTCCAGGGTATGTGGAAAAGCTATTATATACTTAGACCTGAAATTAAAATGTGTAAAAACAGACATAACTGCCATAAACCCAACTACAATCTCAAACCACTTCAAACTCAGTTATAGATTAACTTACCAAAATTCACTTTACATTTAATATTTCACATCTCACATTATTATGATTATCTGAAAAGAGTATCAATCATATACCAAAATAACAATGGAAAAATCAACATATGAAACCAACCTTAATTTATTTATGTCTCCTTGCACTGAATCATGGCAAGTACTGGGCCTTGGTGTTGCGTCCATTCTTTTTGACAAAATGTCCACCAATTCAGCAAAAGCAGGACGTAATAACTTCTCTAGGTGTTCCTTACTTTTAGCTGTAGATTTAGCACTATGGATAATTCCCTGGCAAAAGATCAGAGATACAGTTACAACGCCCTATTCAGCGAAACCTCAATTGATTGTTTTTGAAAGGGCCATCAAAGCAAAACGATGGATGCCAAGAAACAATGAAAGCAGGAAAGCAAGAAAATTTAAATACAAACAATAACATACAACAGTATATATAAATGCACCAGTAGCATGCGGCGATATTTTATTTAGGATAAGCTGGTTGACAGATACTTTACCCCTTAAATGGGGCAACCGCTTATACACATCAACCTGTGTTCATTGGTTGCTTGAACCGCTTTTAAGCTTCGTAGTGTATTTCTTTTTCTTTCAACGGGTTACTCTAACCGCTTACACACGTTAAACTTCCCCATTACATATTGACATCTATTGGTAGCCAAGCTGTATTATTTGATGTTTGCTACCTTGAGTTTTTTCCAGCAAAACTATTAGATATTCCCAGTGACCAGATTGATTTTCAACTGAAATATGGTGTTTAGATTTTAAAAACTTTCGTCTAAAAAGTGGAAATCTTTGGTTTGTATTGATATTGTTGAAATTTTGGTTGGTAAAAATGAAACCTTTAATGAGTGTTGATTACAGCAAAGGGATAGGAGGAGTTGAACTTGCAGAACAGTGAATCATCACCTACTCTACTTCCAGGAAGCCACTAAAACTATTAAGTCTTACCATTTTTTGGATATAACAAATATTATTGCAAATTTAATTTACAAAAAATTTGAAGTAAATGAGTCAGCTAAATTTTAGCCTAGTGACGGTATGGATATCAGAATAAATTGAATGGTAACCAAAATCAAATAAGGCACAGCAACCACCTATTGAAACACCATTACGAATTACTGGAAAATATGACATAGGCTATAAGCCTACTGTCCTTGCAAAAAGTCTAGATACCCGAGTTTGAGGCGCTATATCTCAAAAACAGCCACACCGATTTTAATGGGATGAAAAATATCGGGTAGAGAATTCATTTCCACATTAATTGATGTACATTTTTAATTTTTAGTATAAATTTAAATATTTTATATCGAGCTATATTTGAAAAAATCAATACAACATACATTGTACAAACTTTCTCATATACTAATGCATCATTTAGTTATCTTTAGAAAATGAAAATCATATGAGCCTGTTTTTAGAAAATCCAATTTTTGTTAAAGTTGCCCAAGAATAAACTAGTCTTATATTCATTCATTGAGAAAAATGAAATACATAGTATTATTGTAGATGTATGCTCAAGTAACTGTACAAAATTTGATCAAAATCGTTAGAGCCGTTTTTGAGAAAATTGAATTGTTGTTAAAGTTGCCTAGAATAAAGTAGCCTTATATTCATTTTTTGAGAAATATGAACTATATAGTATTATTGAAGACATAAATTCAAGCAACTATACGAAATTTGATCAAAACTGTTAGAGCCGTTTTTGAGATAATCGAACTATTGTTACAGTTGCCTATAATAAACTAGCCTTATATTAATTTTTTGAGAAATATGAACTATATAGTATTATTGAAGACGTAAATTTAAGTAACTGTATGAAATTCGATCAAAATCGTTACAGCCATTTTTGAGAAAATCGAATTGTTGTTAAAAATGCATAGAATAAACTACTCTTAATTATTGATTAATGTCAACCATTTCTATGTATACTCTGCTCAGTATGATAAAATGCCTAAGTACGAGATTTCATTCATTTTTGTTCTACCGTCTAGGCTCCAGAGCCAGTAACAGACAGACAGAATCCGAAAATCACTTTTTCGGATTCAGCAACACCTAAAACGTGTATTTCCGTAAAAATCTCGAGGTCGAATTTTTTCGCGAAAATAATACTTTCTCGATACTTCGTATGAGAAAGTAAAAAAGCACTCGGAAGTCCTACACTGTATCAACTTGCAATTTTAATGGTATTTACCTAGAACTATTGGGGATAAGAATCCGGAAGCGTTATTTTATAAATGCAACATTAATACCAGATTTGTTAAATTTCCGAACTTTGGCTATTTTCGTCATTCCTGAATTGTCTTCAAAGTTTGAGGTCCCGTTGCCACTGGATGAAAGTCTACATTACTAATATGTAAAGAAAAACATCCAGAAATTACTTCCTGAATTTTATTTCAACTTCATTTTGCCTCTGCCATATAGCTACGCCTCACCTAGCAAAGCTGGCGGGAGAGGAGGCAGCATCACACACCCGCTCTTGTGTTGCTCTCTGCTTTCCAACTTGGCTCCTTCCCCTCCTCTCCTCTTTCCACGGAGAAAGAGGAACCAATGGGCCGTCTGCTTCCTAGAGGAAGCGTACAATATCGCCGCAAATAGTGACTGTATTTCGCCAGGTTGCTTTTCTTCCCTTTTTGCTGCCTACCCCGCTATTTTCTCGAGCGCATTCTCGCAATTAATACGTTACGATAAGAAACTTGTCTCCTCTCTCATCATCTTCCTCTTCTTGCATTTCACCAATGGCAATAAAGCATATCCCAATTATTTATTTTTGACTGAGTTCTCATTCTATACTTATTGATACAAGTATTAATTATAAATAATTTTGAACTCTGAATAATTATAAATATTTTTTCTTCGTTTATCACATGGGCATGTGGTGCATTACTCGCTTATATGGACCGCACACCACTGAAATGCACCTATATATTTAGGAGCAAATAGAAATTTTCAAGTTTCAAGGTAAAAGAATTATATACAAATATTAAACCCAATCCATCATATGGTACTTATGTACTAATGGGTGACAGATGGTTTTGGGTTGGACTGGTTGGGCTGGGTTAGTGGTTGGTTGTGGTGCAATTACAGGTGACCCTAAGAATTTTATGGGCTACTTCCGTGATGGACGCATAAACAGTGCCATCTTGCGGCCAAAATTCACCCGATAATACCTAACTACCTTACCTTGTTGTTTTGAGTTTCGAATCCCTATGGTAACATAAAATAAGGTAATAGCAATATTTTGGTCTGCTTTTTGGGTTTTCAGAAACGAATAAAATTATACATTTATAACATTGCGTCTAAGGAAAAGTAGCCCTCGATATTCGTCTTCTCGCTTATTGTCCAGTTTTCGCGGAACCAATGAAGGACAAATATCGAGAGACACCTGTATATACTAAAATCATTAACTAAATAAAATTATTTCAATTTGCTTATTCTATGTCTTTTGCAGGAAGTCTACCTGGCGATTTTGCAATGACTACAGCAATCAGCTAATGAGTTTGTGAAATGCAGAATATTTGGAGAGTATAGAATTTTAACTGTATAGAAGTAATTAGGTGTTCTATACGTATAATCAATATATGTATAACCTGGATTATCGATAATTATTGTTTTCCCCTTAATTCACCCCAAAAGCGAGAATCTGGTGCAAGGTAGGTACACTTTAATTTCTGATTTTAAGTGTCCAAAAGTGTTACCCGTGTATAACATGCACCCCACTTTATGACCTGAAAATTTGGTCTTCAAACTGTGGGTTATACATGAGTATATACAGTAAGCAAAAAAATTTGGTGTATTTACTTAAAATTGCACTCAAAGGTAGAAAATAATTTTTTTCTAGACAAAAAATATTCTAAAATTTGTATGCTTCGTAAAAATGGGTGGCAAATATGAGTGTATGTTAAGTTAGTGGCCAACAATAAGAAATAATTTATGAAGAAGATAAAATATAATAATTAGAAGAAAAAAAAGCTGTCCACTTTGTGGATACAATAAAAAATTTTTTAATATTTTTTCTTTTTTGTCTTATAACTATAATTAATAATGCACGTTGCTCATCAGTTTCTTTAGCTCAAGAATTCTGTTTTCTTAAATTTTGGGCTTGTAATCTCTGTTGTCTATCAATTTCAGTCTTCCTGTCCTTTCTTTTTTTCTATATTTCCAAGCTTCAGCTTGTTGCGCTGTTTCATTGCTTCATCTTTTTTGATAATTTTCTCGCTGTTTTTCTAATCTTTCTTCACACTGTTCTGCATTTTCCTCTTTTTTTCATGTTTTTCTGTGCAAAAAGTTTAAGGGCACTTTTTAGATCATGTTACTCAGCAATTTATTATCAGATATACGCCAAACAATTGTACATGGAATGTGCTTATTCAAAGCTACCACTCTTGATATATTAGTAACTAATGATATTTAAACATTTATTTTTTATTTATAATATTATCTTATTTTTTATTGAAATCCCTTCTAATTCCAGCAAATATCAGATAACGCAATCTCAGGGCCACAAACAAATGTAATTAATTCAGTGATGGGTGGAATGTCTAACTGCCAGGGGCAGCGGCGATAATAGTCCCGGTTCTTATATATTTGGAAGCACACCACTGTCCATATTACCCACCTATCAGAATAGAGGCATCATTATAGACCTTGCCTTAGGATGGCAAATGACCTAGGGTCAAGCCTGCATACAGAGAAAGTAAAAATGCTCTAACATAACGTTTTAATTGTTATTTTGAATTAAAAAAGCATTAATTTCAATCACTTTTGCTTATCTTATGCTGCAATTTTAGTATAAAATTTTATTCTAACAAATCCATTTTTGTAATTTCCTTAAAATCTCCCTAAAATCTCAATGAAGACAAATAAATATCAATAACGCGGCTTTCAGACCGGTTAGTCATAAGACAAGTCAAAGTCAAAAGACATGTTTTTAAAATGGAGAGCGTTGTGAGACATTGTATTGTTTACATCGATTAGACAAAATAAAAATGCGCTATTCAGACAAAAAGTCATGACTAATGGCAAAAAGACACGTCTTTTAAGAATGAAGTATGCTACAATTTCATTAGTCAGTCTAGGGCAGTGTTTCTCAAACTTTTTTGGTCTGCAGACCACTTTAGTGAGTTAAGACCCCCATGGACCACTTTTCTTATACTCTCCGGCTTGTCATAAAAATCAGTTTTCTTAAATTATTTAAAATTGTAATATTTCGAGATTCCTGGTAAAGATTTAAATTTGCAAAAAACTACTGTTGAAGCATGCCAAATTACTCAAATGTAAAGAGCATATAGCCAACTTGAAGCGCAAGTGCTGCGAGTATGTACAATCTGTCAGGAGATCTGACGCACAGCGAAGCCACACGAGAGAACTGCCAGAGCTCTTAACTACGTAAGAGGACATGCAGAACATAATTAGTTATCAAGAAATATTCTGAATGGACAGAAATGCAGACACCAAATTAGCATGTCTTTTGCACTTCATATCTCTCTAGCAACTAGGGGCCGTTCACATAAAAAGTATTAACCTGAAGCAAGCGAGCAATACTTAAAAATCTCGACCAGAATGAAGCAGCAGTAAGATCATTTCTTGTTCACAATCAAGCTAAGACAGATGATGACTAAAATTATTCTGAAGAAATAACAACTGAGTGTTTTTCTTCCTAGATCAAACAAATACAGGAAAATCCCGTTTCATTTGTGAGAAGAAAACAAGTTGAATCTGCAATTTTATACTATAATAGCCCAGGTCTGTTGGTGGGTTGGTCACACTTTCACGATGGCCAATATAGAGCATTTTAACAAACTTCCCGAAGAGGTAGAAGATTGAAATTTGGCAAGGATGCTTGATTAACATATTTTAAGGTAATGACAAAAATAAATCTCCAAAAAAGTCCCGGGTTCGACTCCAAGGAAGACATTTCCATTTTCCGTAAGGTAACATGTAAAAATCCATTTTATTGTTTTGGAAATAAAAATTAGAAGGAATTAACCTACGATCTTCGGATCTGAACCATTTTGAAGAAAAAATTACAAAGTTTCTTATTCTGTTCATCTTTTTCCATATACAATTCGAAATCACTCATGTTATACGTTTAATTCACATATTTTGTGGAAATATTGCCATTTTAACAAAATGTTGCCTTGGCTACCAATTATATTGTTAGACCTCAAAATCCTACTGTTATATCAATCCTTATGGGTGTAAGCGTGCTCTGAATGCTTTTAATACAAGATAGGGAGGGAGAGAGAGGGATGGTAACGCAGGGGAAGAGAGGGAGGGGAGGAAGGGGGAGAAGGAAAGGAGTGGGTGGAAGGGAGGGAGAGGGAGGGAGGAGAGAGGGAATGAGGGGGAAGGGGTGGAGAGGGGGATTGAAGGGAAGAGGGAGGGAGAGGGAGGGAGACAGACAGAAAAATGACTTTATTGAGGGTGAAATTGAGACTATATAGTCCCTTCTTACTTTTAAGAGAGAGAGAGGAAGGGAGTGAGGGGGGAGAAGGGAAGGAGAGGGTGGAAGGGAGGGGGAGGGAAGGAGGAGAGAGAGAGAGGGATAGAGAAAGAAGGGGAGGGAGGCAACTATTTTAAAGTTAACTAAAGATATCCTGTCATATTGACGGGAAATTATACTAGTACATAAAAGAATCGTATTAATTGAGATAAATGAGTGTGAACTCCTTTTCAAATAGATTAGTTCATGTTCTTGTTGAATACTTTGTTGCAGTAGAGATGCTTGATTGTTCCAAACAAACAAGAGGAAGATTAACACATTAGATGACTTTATTATACTAAACTGTGATTTAATCAAGCTCGTTACTTTAAATGGTCTTAATTACTATTCCAACGTTCAGGAGTAATTGGTTGAGATAACCGAAGGAATCGATTTCGAATAATGGAGTAAATTATATGACTGTTCTAATATAATTAATTACGTGAGTCAGTTGAGTAGTGTGACGTTATGCGCGATTAAGCTTCTGATTAGCTCTCACATATGGCTTCGGTTTAGTGATTGGTATTTGTAAGTTTGATTTTCCGAAAGTGTGAATGGTTGCATTTTTGTCGTCTTTTTGACTTTGTCTTTTGAGGCTCGTCTTTTGACTTTGTCCTGTCTATGACTAACCGGTATTTTAACACCTAACAAGTATTTTATTCCATAATAAGTGTATTCTAATGCAATTCATGCTATGTACTGTTCATTTTTACAATTTTTGCCTGGCATATCATGATAAAAAATTTTAAATGAACTTGATAAATTATCTTCTGGTTATATGAACATACTTTTATACTAAAAATTAGAAATAGGATATTTACTCACATCAAATTTTTTCTTCACTGATGCATCATGTTTCAAATCAAGGAGAGAAAGTGCCACACTATGGGCTGTAGCTGGATTTCTCATGACATAAAGTATTCGGCGCTGGCAAGCACGAGAAGTTTTATTTTTTGATTCCTGGAAATAAAATAAATTTCCCAATATTTTTTATGATTCACTGATGAAATATTAGTAAGAAAAACATAATATTATAAATGAACAGGAATAGTTAAGAAGCTATCTACCAATGCAAACCACCACATTCGTTCTTCCTAAAACACCCTCACTGCTGGGAATTCCAGTATAGATATTTTCACGCCTGCATCCAATTTTAAGAGCTTACCATCTAAATCCTAGCTTGTTTTTCACTTTTAATTTTTATTCTGTATTTTGACATAATTGTTATTATATTCAATTTTTTTATTGTTTTGTTATCTACTATATATTTTTAAGAATTTTTATGTTTGTTCATGGAACTCCTTCTAAACGATAAAAGCTAGAACCAAATTTGGTACAATTATTCCTTACATCCTAACTTGGTGAATAGTCAAGATTTGGTCAACCGGGATTAGCCAGTTCTGCCAATATAGGGGATTAACATTTTTCCATTAGAAAACACGTAAAATTCAATTGCTTGATGTGCAGGCATTTATTTTTTTGCAAATTTAAATTATTAAAAAAAAAGATACGAACTTGGGACAAAAACATGTATTAAGCTAAAGGCATCAACTTTATAGTTTTTAAAGGCAGAATTCAAGCCTAAATCGATTTAGCATAAAATTTAATGTTTTAATCACAAAAATTGGAATTTTTATGTTTGTAACAATGGAAAATGCTAAATCCATATCAATGAGATGCATGCTTTTAAATGGGAACCGATCTTGCATGCTATACCAAGTAACACCACCGGGTACTATTGTTATACAGTGGAACCCTCTTAAGATGTTTTTCAAGGGACCAAGTGGTTTGAACATATTAGGGTAGAACCAAATTTACTTCTAATTGAAATTTTTGAAGGGAAGGGATAGAATTTAATGTTTTGATACTTTCCAAAAATCATACATAGATGTTAACATTTATTAACTTTATTTTAAATCATTTTAAATAAACAAATAATGAAATATTTTCTAATTAGGAACCATATAGTAATTGCACTTACAAAGATTTTATTAAATTTCCAAACAAAAGTAGAAAAATAACTTCATTTTTTGAAAAAACTGTCCAGTGTACTCTGCTTCATATTTTTCTCAAATGCTTTTAAAGTAAAATTTTCTAAGTCTCTTAATTTTTGCATTATTGAGCTAGGTACATCAGGGATGCTAACAAGAAATCTCTTGTACTCTTCTAAATTTTGTATAGCTTCAGCACAAGTTGGCACTGATTTGTGTAGGTCTTCATTTTCATCTTCTTCTGTTCCTGAATCTTCTTCATGACAAAGTTCCTCAACACTTTTAACCCCACAAGGTACAAGATTGGCATCTGCATTGATGTAATCCTCAACTGTGGCATTGAAATCAAGCTTTTCCTGAAGAACGTTCCATATGTCATCATCCACTCTTTCCGCCTCCACCTCTTCACTTTCTGAGCATGTATCTCCAATTCTGCTTTCTGAAAGCAATTTCTTATAACCTCAGGAGGCAGTGTCCCAAGATGCTGCCAGGAAAGATACTGCTTCCAGCAAAGACAATTTGTTTCTGTTTAGATTGCCACTTAAACTGCAGAATAGCTTATACACAAGGCGCTTTCGAAATCTTTCTTTTAAAACTTTTATAATGCCTTGGTCCAAGGGCTGCAGTACAGATGTGGAGTTGGCTGGAAGACATTCTAAATGCACATTTTTCAGATGGTGAACACCCTTAGGATGAGCTGCACATTGACCAACAAATAAAACAATTTTTCGGTTCCTTGATGCCATTTTTCTATCTAAACATGTCATAAATTCTTCAAAGATTTTACGTCATCCATGCAGATTTATTATGCTGATAGGTGCATGGGAGGGACTTCACATTTTTGAAACATCTTGGATTTTCAGACTTTCCAATGACTACTAGTGGCAGCTTTTCAGATCCATCCATATTGGTACACACTAGAACTGTCACTATTTCTTTGCTTTGTTTTCTCCCATGGCAATTTTCTACTTTAAAAGCAAACGTTTTGTCTGTGAGAAAATAAAAAAATAACCCAAATTCATCTAAATTAAATGTATCTTTCTTGTTGTACTTCTCCATTAGTCTAGGAAGTACAGCAGCCTTCCATGCTTCAACTTTTTCAGTATTTACACTTTTTGACTCACCACTAATTGTCTTATAAATGAGTCCTGCACGTTTTTTGAACCGGTCAATCCATCCATTCGATGCAGTGAATTCCAAATTCATTTTAAGACCTATCTCTTCCGTTTTTTCTCGTATAACAGTTCCACCAATAGGAAGGTTTAATGCACGCGTTTGTTTAAACCATTCCAACAGCACACTTTCCAGTTTCTCGTTTTTTGCAGATTTCATCTTCTTTCGACTTGGTTGCTGAACAAGGGAATCATTCAGTATTTTTTCCCGATTAGCCATGATGTTATTGAGCGTAGATACGGGAATATTAAGTAATGTTGCCATCTTCACATGCGTAGAGTTTCGATTGGCATCCACTTTACTTATTATCTCCATTTTTCATTTAGTGAAAGTGGTTTTCTTTTAATTCCCTTTTTAGATGACATCTCTATTCAAAAATAATATACTTGGGTTAATAAACTGAATTTAAAAAAGGAAATCTACGACACAGCCACAAACACACAGAACACTATGAATACTTCGAACACGCTATCATAACTGAATGTTCAGAGCTGACAACTACAATAACATGGGGAATTACAATACTGACCGGAATATAAGTTGATGGTTTTCTGTAATTATTTGAAACGTCGCCTCCAGTGATTTCCCTCTTTAAAATTTTACCGCTTCTTAAGTTAGCCTCTTGCGCTTGTCGCTTCGATTTTGTCAGCTGTTTCGTCTGTTCTGCGCCGTCACTTGGCATAGTGTGTTCATTGTAATGTTATATCATAGAAACAATACTAGGTGGCAAAGTGTTCCATTTCAAAATGAATGAATGACTGGGATATTAGATTTCTTTTTATAGAAAAGTTTTAAAAATATTTAGAGAAAAATTACATTTGGACTTATATGGAAAATGCACACGGGAATGTGCAAATCGCACTCGGTTTTTATGTAAGAAATGAAATTAAAGTTTCTGGCATATGTACACTTGAAACATTTTGGTTGACGAGTCATGTAAAATGTAGTCAAAAACATATAAAACGGGTACATTTCCATTTTTTAAGGTTCGCTATGACCATCTTAGGCGGGAAAACATTTTAAACAGAAACATTAAACGGGAAAAAATTACAATGTTCTTATGAGAAAAATTTCGGGACCGAAAGATTTGAACATCTTGGGCAGGAAAACATCTTAAGCGAGAACATCTTAAACGGGTTCCACTGTATATCTATACACAAATGAAATTCAGATTAAGTTTGTTCTCTATACAAATCCACACTTTTGAAGATATAATCCTGAAACTTCGCATAGGTATATAATTATACCCTGTGGATAACATAGGGTATATGGCGATAAAAAAAATAGTGGGGGTGCCCAATTCAATAATTATTTTCCCATAAGTTTACATGTAATTTTCGATTTTTTAATGTGCAAGATTTTCTTCCTTCATTCATCTAATAAATAAATATGAACTAATTTTCTTCATTATTGATTTATTCGATGGTTACAACTGTGTATTATCTTATTCTTGTGATGTTTACATGTTACACAGCCAAAGTTTTCAGAAATGTCCCTTCTCTTTCAAAATTCTGTTGATTTTTTGTACTGTTTCCGGACATTGTCAAGGCAACAATCATTTTTACCTCCAGTTCAATTAGCGTTAATGAAGCCTTCAAATGGACAAAAGAATAGCGTTATTCGCTCTGCACTTTTGTTTAAGCAATGAAATTATCTTTGTAACAAAGCCAGTGTTCAATCATGGACAACTATACGTTGCCTTTTCATGGGTTTCTTACTTATAAGACAAAAGTAAACTTTTCAGAAAGGCATAATTATGCAAGAAATGAAGCTGGATTTGGTGAAAGTGATATGATAAGAAATAAAGTCATCGTTATATTTGAATGCAATATGCTCGAAAATGGATTTTTTACAAACAAATTTGGTTAACCGTTAAGAAAGCTAAGCTAAATGAAAAAGTATTATTTATAGGTGATTATTTTTCATAGACTAAAATGTTTTTGTATAACCCGCATACACCCTAGAATAATATCGTTTTTCAATTTCTATGTGCGATTTTGCTTTGTTTAGATGGCAACTAAATATTTGCTGATTTTAAATGAAATATTACTTTTTAATGATATTTTCGTGTGGCATGGAGTTCTCCAAAGTAAACTTTTTTAAAACTACGTAACTTAAATAATTAAATGTAGATTTTCCACATATTGTGATTGGATAAATCATTTCATTGTTTCCAAAGTATTATTGATATAAACAATTTTTCCATATAGACGGGTTATCCTGTCCTGCAAAAGATATGGTGAATGAAAGATTACTGAATCCCGGTGCGTCGTTTGAAAGGGGAATCCCAATGATTTCCGCTCTCATTTGTTTTGACATTGCGGTTGACATTACGTGCAAGATGAAAGTACGTCTGTATTATGATCGTCGACGATGATTATTAGTCTAAATAATTATTATTCCCGTCATGTTTTTCTTATTGTTATTACTATTTGTTTATTTCACTTCTTTATGTACGTACTTGAATTTGCTGTTGTGAATTGTTTACTCTAATATACCATTTGTTGTAAAAACCATTGATTAAATGCTTAAATATACTTCGTATTCGAATGTAAGACGACTCTTGATATTTACAGCTGAAAATTTGGAAAAAAAGGTCGTCTTAGATTCAGGTGAATACGGTAATTCTCAGATATCTCTGATACCTATGAATTGAGCCGGGAGGGTCCATGGAGGTACGGAGAGAACATGAGCATATGTTTATATCTATCTATATCTACAGTTCACCCTGCAAGCCACCGCAATGGTCTGTGGCAGGGGGTGCAATAGCACCAAGGTAAAGTGCATAATAATGTATAGTATCACTCTACGTCGGCTGATTTCTTTTCGTAACTTCTGTTCTGCTCAGCTATCATTCTAGGGAAAAACGAGCCTTTGTACCTCTCAGTCCTACAGGCTATCTCTCTTATTTTACAAGGATGGTCCATTCTACCAATATAAGTTGGCGCTCTTATTATTTCTTCGACATTGCTGGAGAATATATGAGTTCTATATCTTTCAAGAAGTTTTAACCTAGAGCGTGAACGGCGCTCAGTTAGTGATTCCCATCCTAGGTCCTGTATCAAGCCTGTAACACTTTTGTTTCTATCGTAACAATTTTTGACAAATCTAGCGGCTTTTCGCTGCACTCTTTCTTGCTCTGAGATTGATCCTTTCTCGTACGGATCCCATATGCTCTAATAGAGGTCTTACTAACGAGAAATAACATGTCTCTTTGACTTTTTCCTCACTTTTACCTACTATGCGTTTTATGAATCTAGTTTCTGTTTAGCCTTTCCGCATATATTTCGTATGTGCATATCCCATGAGAGGTTACTTGTTAAAGTAACGCCTAAGTATTTGATGGAATCGGCTAGTTTTAGCTGGACTCCTTCAACAGTGTAATTCGTCGTGCCAATGTTTCTGTTTCCTCAGAATCCCATAAAGGAACACTTTCCTAAGTTCAATTCTAACTGCCACTCTTTACACCACTCGAGAATTGCATTTAAGTCATCAGAAAGTAATAATTGATCATTAGGACTGTTAATCTCTCTGTAAACTACTGTATCATCCGCAAATAATTTGATTTTACTTTTAATAACCTTATCTAAGTCATTTATATATAAAAGGAATAGTAGGGGGTCGATTACACTTCCCTGTGGAATGCCTGAGGCTACGCTGACTGAATCTGATTTAAATCCGTCTATAACTACTATTTGTTCACGGTCATTAAGAAAGTCCCTGATCCACTCAATTATCTTTCGATTTATTCCACAGTCATTTAATTTCTTCACTAACTTACTGTGCAGGACTTTATCAAAAGCCTTCTTGAAGTCGAGGAAAACCACATCTAACTGAGTCTTACGGTCTCCTGATCTTAGTATATCATGAACGAACAGAGAGAGCTGTGTTTCACAAGATCTCGTCTTCCTGAAGCCATGCTGATATTTACTTAGCAAGTTCTGACTATCTAAAAAGTCCATCACGGAGCTAATGATAATGTGCTCAAGAACCTTGCAAGATAGGGAGGTAAGAGAAATTGGCCTGTAATTTTCTCTGTCGTCTTTTTTCCCACCTTTGTGTAACGGCGTTATAAAGGCTAATTTCCATTCCTTAGGTACAACGGCATGACTAAGTGACTTACTGAAAACTATTTCGAGATAAGGTGCTACTCTAGCTGGTATCTCTTCTGGACCCGGAGATTTATTTGACTTGATATTTTTAAGCTGTTGAGCTAACCCTTTCGCTAATACGACTACCGTATATACTCGTGTATAGTACGAGTTTTTATGACCAAATTTTTATTGCAAAAATTGGGGATCGTACTATACATGAGTAATGCATTTGATGATTTAAAATTGATGTATCTTCATGGGCATTTTCAGTGAAGTTATGTCACCCGCACCCATTCTAATGGTGGGCTAACCTTATAGTCGGTTCACCAGCTGAAGGCTCTTGGCCTACTTAGAGCAAGTAGCCAGTCACGAACGATTCCCCTTCCATTGCCCCTCTCAACTTTCGTGTGGGAGAGCAGATATCGGTGCGCATTGCCAGCTCTTGCGGATTTTCGCCTTCAGCTGATATACTATGCAATTTCTAATGGCAACGCATCCCGATGTGATCTCTTCGAGAGCAGGAGTGAGACTGGTTTCCTCCCCACTACCTTCCCAAACAAACCGTCTCCTATTGGCTGCTGCTAACTGGCGTATGCCCCGTCTTCAAGGCCAAGAGACTTTAGCTGGTGGAACGACTATAACAGTGAGGTCCTTTATCGTTGTTATGTTGCTTCGTGAAGAGTAGAATCTTTTTCATATATACAGATTCAAATTCACAAATACTTGATATAAGTGACGATTTACGGGCACTTCCTTTCTTGAATTTTATGTATGTACATCTTTGTTTGCATCTTTTTACAAGGGATGGATTGGAACGAGTTGGACTAAAAGTATCGTAGACGGCGTAACTTTATGGAATTTCGACATCTTGGAAAAAAGAAATTACTTTGTAATATTCAACAGTCTTTATTGTTTCTTCAATCACACACTGATCGGTTTCCACCACAAAGTCATTCTAAAGGTGTTACGTCAGTTAGTAACACCATTAGAATGATTTTGTAGTGGAAATCGGTCGGTGTGTGATTGAAAAAACAATAAAGACTGTGGAATATTACAAAGTAATTTCTTTTTATCCGTTATCCCTACCTATTAAATAGATGAGCAAGTGGAACCATTACGTATGCAGAACGTAATCCAGACGTACTAGAATTGAAACAATTTTATTTCATCTTGTGCAATCATGATTCATATCACTTTTTATTAAATGTTTTAGGAGTAAGATACTTAACTTATCCGAATTTTAGTGTACTCGCAAGAAATACTATTTACGACATTTACGGTCTATTCTATGGTGGTATGGAAAATCAAGGTTGTTCGATATATCTCACTCGTAACCAATCTTTGAACAGTTTACAAGTAACCCATGCCTTCTTATTAGACCTCCAAAAGACAGGTAGATCTGATTTAATCTTCCCTTTTAGAGCACGAGGATTTTCTGAATGGTAAATTACCATTGATTTGCATTTAAAATCTCCCGAAGTGTTTCCACATAATATTATAGTGAATCGATCTTTTGCAGTCTTAAAACCTGGAGCAGTACGTTCCTCTTTGGAAATAAAGGTCCTATTTGGCATTCTCTTCCAATATAAACTGGTTTCATCGACATTGAAAATTTGTTCTGG
The DNA here is from genome assembly GCA_036926305.1 of Uropetala carovei. Lineage (NCBI taxonomy): Eukaryota > Metazoa > Arthropoda > Insecta > Odonata > Petaluridae > Uropetala > Uropetala carovei. The sequence goes on from JAXCHB010000290.1 coordinate 698,006, forward strand.
CTTATAACCTTTCTCCTCCATAAGCTTCAAAAATTCACTGGGGAATTCCCTCACTGCCTCTTGATCAGCTGATGCAGCTTTTCCTGATACCTTAATGTTATGCAAATTTAAACGCTTCTTTAAATTATCAAACCAGGCCTTACTCGCTAAAAAACAGGAAGAAGAATTCTCTTCATCATCGTCTTCAGTTCCACTCTTTAAATGTTCATATAGGTCAAGTGCTTTACTTCTTATTAACTCCATGCTAAGGGGAGCATTTTTCTGTGTTTTATCCTCTATCCACACACTTAAAGAGTTTTTCCATTTTTTCTAACACAGGGTCATGTCTACTTACAAAAGAAACTTTAGCACTAGACGGAATAGAAGCCATTATACTATTTCATATTTTGTCTTCGACCCTTTTTATAGAACGTATGGTTGATTCATTTACTCCATATTCTCTACCAATGGAAGCGTAACTTGCTCCACTTTGTAACTTATCTAATATCACGATCTTTTCCCTCAAAGTCATGACTTTACGCTGTCTCTTAGCTAATGCGTCCCTTCCACTTATATTAACACGTTTAGATGCCATAATAATGTAAAAGAATGGGTTAATTAAAAAAAATTAAAAATGTTTATAAAATCACTCTACTATAATAAAATGCCAATGTCACTAAGCGTAGTCCTGTCTAATTTAAAATGAGAGAATAAAATGAAACATCACATTAATACCACAAACACACAAAGGATATCAAGTCATGTTGCTTGCGGCACTATAGAACAGAAACTGATATAAATGTGGAAAACAGAAGCTTGCGAAGGTCTCCCATATTCCCCTAAAAGTTCCTTTTCCAACAAGCCGCATGTCTTTTAGTCCGATGGCCATATTTATTCCACGTCAAAACGTGCAGACTTAATACTGTTTACACAGGTGGCAAGAAAAATAAATATAACATAGAGTGGAGCAAACTGGGAGATTTCCCCGTTCAGTATTCTATGTATCCTTCAGGAAACGGGAAGATTTCCTTGTTCGGTACAACAAAAAAATGAGTAATGGGTATTGCTGAGAAACCACGAATAAGCAAAACCGCGAATGGCAAACCCGCGAACGGCAAGGGATACCTGTATTACTAAACTAGAGCGATATGGTGCCCCTGGCATATAAGCCTCCAGCCACTGTTATCCATATTCCTAACCCTCCCTTTTTTTAGAGAGCCGGTTCTTAATTTTTTCCTAGCTCACCAGTGATTATATAATATTATACATTATATGCATTCAAACATTAAGATCCCTCCATGCGTACCACATGTTTTTTCATATGTAGATCAAAATTATATAATTTTTTTGTGTAGCATTATTGTTTTATTATTATTTATAATGAACGTTAATACGGTAAATTAACATTGTAATAAAGTAATTGTTAAAAATTATAGATTTTAAAAATATAAATCATCAAAATCATTCTTTACGATCCAAAGATACCAAAGAAACATGAATGAAGAAACATTTCCGTTTTTAAAATGTTTTCTGCCTTAGGAGATATATTTTTTGTGTTAGACCCGTGAAATTTACAGGGAAAAGTGAAATTGGCCACCAGACGATGCAATATTATGCAACACTGCTGAAATATCACAAAATTTAGGATACTTTATGAAATTTGATTAGTGCGAAATTTAAAAAATCATAAGATATTAGACTGCAGTTGCACTGGGCATAAGATATCTATATTTAAAAAACATTTTTAATTTGAAATAAAATCCGTGTTATAACGAATCCGCGTTGGCCGGGGTCATGTTAAGCAGGGCTCACGTGTATATATGATTCATGTGCAAGAAATGGGGAACAAAAATATGATGTGATGTCGCTTGCGCAAACCTTCCGTTTACACAGGCTCGAGGTTTTGAATTAAACGAACTGTTCGTGAGTCACCGGACCAGATCATGACTTCGAATCTCATTGATCTGTACCAAAACATATGCAATGGTGTTGGCCAGGGACTGATCTTAGCTTTGAATGACACCATACTTTGAATTATCTGGGATCAATAACGAGGTTTTACTGTATATAAGTAATGAATGATTTCTCTGTATGCCCCTATATGTATATGAATACACAAATGTCATTTTGTCCATCATGTGAATATAACTTTATGCATATCTAAACAAATACTATTATTAATCATAAAAGAAAACCTTGCTAACCTTGAAAGTTTGGTGAAGTACATCTCTGATGGCTTGAAAGCTGATGGTCAAATATCGCGGATTTGGGAAAAAATACAATCCGGCTACCTTACAAGTCAGAAGGAGAGCATCTTCCATCTCTGACCAATCTACTCGCCTAGAAAGAAGGAATTGGTTATGGAATAAAACTTAAAATACAATGAAGTAAAAAATTTACTTTATAGCAAAAGTTACAATGCAAATACTTTAAAGTCTTGTGTATAATGTGTGCATTACAAAAGGATTTTAAAGGTACTTTGAGGTAATTTCTTAGTGTGCGATATCTATGAGGTATAAATTTTAAGAGAATTTTTATTCAAATCAAGTATTTTTTTAAATGACTTCTTAATAGAAACGAATTTTATGACTTCTATTTAATGTACTTCTGCAAATTTAATGCAATACCTCAAAACCTGCAACCAGAGTCGTTATATTACATGAAGATTACCCAAAAGCCCCTTATTGCCACTATCCAACTGTATGTATCAAATGTATTGTACTGCATAATTTCCATAGATCAGCAACAATGTATTTCCCTTGACAGAGAAAGATGTGTGTACTTCAGCATAGCTTATAATTTCCAATTTTTTCTGTGCGGTATATAATATCCTTACTTTTGGCATATGTAGTCATATTTCTTGATAAATGATGCCTTTATTGCTAAAATTAATGAAAATTTTATTAATTTGCTATTTTAAGAGGCAAGTTACCTAATACAATTATAATTATTTACCAAGCTTATAAATGGAGTTAGAAGTTAATGTTCCTACCCTCCAAGTTCTCGCCAAGAGGTGACACAATGTAAACAACAGTCAAAGTTGAAAGAAAACTTGTGCTGTCTCGTCAGTCTAAATAGCCTCAGAGAATTTCTACTTCCAATTTTAAGATGAACACACCACACGTCTGAGTTCAAAATATCACTATTAAATAGAATGTAGCGACAGAGATTCACTCTTTATACGTAAATACTGGCAACACGATTGGGGAAACTATGCAAGAGGCTGAGTCAATCAGCATTAGATGTATGAGGGATGGGTTGTAGAAAAATACGGAAGGTTGGTGGTAAGATGAATCATCCCGAAGGTTACTAAGTCCTGATAATCGCAATGAGAGTTGGGACTAGAAAACTGTAAACACAAGGCAGCCCATGATGTTGACCCCCTCCCCCCACTAATATCTCATTAGAGATAACAGTAAGAAAACAAACCCTACCCCGTGGTGGGTGGTATTTCAGCTGAATACTCAAACAAATCAATGTAGTGAATATTTCTTCATTATCAAGTCCGTTGATCATCTCAAGTGCTGTAAAATATTTACTTTCAATGGAAAGCTGGTTCTCTCGACTTTGTAAGAAAGAAAAGCAAATTTTACTACTTACTGCCGTTCATCAGGTATAAGAGAAAGAATAGGATACTGCATGCGACCGGCGATTTGCTGGCTGTTTACTTTAAGGCCAGATTAGACATCGCCATTTCTTTAAGACAATGGGTTAATACGCTACTCTTTTCAATTCTTTATTCTGTTTTTTCCAATATGTGTTGGTGTGTTGTTAAATACATTAGTGATAATTTGTACACGATAGATTTAAAATGAAAAAGTTAGTCAATGCTGTGCATTATGCATTACATATACATGAGAACTGGAAGACTCTTGGAGCATGGGCTCAGCATGAGGTGCGTGTTATACATGTGTTGTACACGAGACTTTAGGGTAAAATTTCTATAATTACAATTAAAACCTTATATTAACATAAAAATGCATTTGTAATGACACATAAAACCCTTACAATTTTTTCATTTTAGCAAGAGCTTTTCTATCTTCTTCATCATAATATGGTCTGGCTCTTCTAGTCTTCCTTGGAAGAACTTTTCGTACAACATGCTTTGCTTTTTCCAATTTCTTTTTGGATAAACTTTGTACAGTTGTTGAAATTGTTTTCTTTCTTTGAAGACCAGAAACTTTGCTAAATCCCTTGTTAATGTTTCGCAGTTTTAGAATCTTACATGAGCTGCTGATCTGTAATCGAGCAAATTCAAAACAATTAATAAAAATAAGAAGGAAAAGCAGTTTTTACACTCCCTAACCAAATAAATGACAAAAATTTTGAACTCTTTAACAATACAACAAAATACAACAGATAGAGCAATAATTTATTAAATAAAAAATTATTGAGCTGTTAACGTTCCTTTAACCTACAAGAGAACACCCCTACAGGGAATCTTAGCACTTTTTAGATTTTTTCCAATTTTCCACTGCCGTAGACGTCAACTTATTCAGCATGATTTTATTTATTCCCTCTAAACTGGTCCAAAATTAGGGGTGCATGAGGGTGCGACTTACGCGAGTAAATACAGTATTCAAATTAATTATTTTAAATCTTTTAAAATAAATGCCATAAAATGTTAACACTGGAGCAGCTGATTCAAAATGACAATCACCTACACCAAAAGATAAACTGTCTTCTTAAATATCAATGTCATTCATCTGTAATTTAAGGTTCACATCTTTTATATATTCAGCATATAAATCGACTTTAAGATTTAGAAAATTTTTTTAAAGCTTCAAAGGTTGACTTATATAGTGCGATATATGGTAATTATAATTGTTTCTTTTCATAAAATTCATATACTTAGATAGGATTAAAACAATTACTCTAACAACTCCTTTAATTTTTTAAAATTTACCTGAAAGATCATAAAAATAAAAATTGAAATTGATGTTGGCTAATTTACAGGACAAACATATGAATGCAATAACTTTTTGTATGGTCATCATTTATTAAATTTATATTGTGATTTTTAAAATTTATATACTCCTCCATTTTCATTTTATACTGCATACAGGTAATCTCCGATTTACGTCGTTCCAATTTATGTTGTTTCGATATAACGTCGTTTACAAATAGGGGAAAGTTTCTCCATTTTACGTCGTTCGTCGTTTCTATGTCCGATATAACGTCGAGCGAACCACTGCAATGTATCGAATGCTTCTCCTTTCAATCGCTAGGCAGATGGAGAATTTGAGTTAATCATTTATTAATTAATTGCTTGTTTAACCTATATAAAATTCCCAGTCGATTCATAGCCATATTGACTACGTACTATGAGGATCTATTCCAGCCTCCTCCTACTTCCTCCCCCCTACCCTCCCATTATCCTTAGCTAGCTTGTCTTGCACGATTATAGGTTTTTGGTCACAACCAAAGGAAAAAATTCAAAATTGTTGAAATTTCCATTTTGAAGGGCCATTTTGGCCCCATTATTGCCCCATAAGAAAAGCACATAAAACGGTATAGAGGTTTTTATATTTGCAATTTAAAATTATTTCCCGTCAAGATTTGAACTCAGAACTAAAATTATCGGAAAGAATAGAAAATGTAGTTTCTTATTTTTGAAGACAGAATTCAAATCCGAGTAGAATTAGCGTAAATTTAAAGTTTTATCAGAAAAAAGTAATTTTTCTGGGTCACAACAATCATCTGCCATGGCAACGAGCTCAATGCTTTCATATGGGTAAGCTTTTAATGGTAATCAGAGGATCATCATATAAATAATATATAAAAGTGTCACTTTGTCATGTAATGCTTTTTGAAGCTTAACCCCGCAAGCAGGTATTTAAATCTACTCTGGTTGACCCTATAGGTGGTATTAAAATTTTTACAAATCCTTACTAGATACACGTTTGCATGTATTTTTATATTATTCAAAAAGTACTTTTCCGATTGTTTCTAAACTTTTACAGATTGTTTATAAATAAGTATTTATTACTCTGTTTAAATTGTTATCCGATCGAGTTTATTATGACGATTTTATATACTATTTCTTCACGCTTTTGTATGGTGCGCGTAGAGCGCATGATTGTTTTTGATGTAATACGTTCGATTAAAATTAAAAATCTTTGTTATACTTCAAAACTATGCATTTATTCTTTATTATACTTCATTCTTAAAATTTGCAGCTCTTCTTACTAATTTTCTTTTATGCTAAACTTTGTCATTAATTTTCCGTTTGATTTTACGATTTCAGGTTTACTATCTATTTTAAAAAATCCCTATTGAGAGCCGAGATGAACCAAACTCCGCTCTCAAGATAATATGCACTGTAGGAGATCTTGGAGCTGTGTATCTGCTCTTACAATTAGAGGCATGACACGTTTGAAATGAATATTTTTTTCCTGTGTCAACACTTGTTAACTAAATTGAAAGTGAAGGATCCCTGGTCTGGGCCATGAGGATGGTCAGCATTTCACAAATTTATAGAAAGAATTAAGTCTTTGTCTGCTCTGAAAGAGAGAGAGAGACTTTGCACTGACTATTTATTCAAAGATGTTTACGTTCTTCCATATTGTCCAGAAGTGTGAGCCGAGCACATGGAAAATGCTGAAGCATATTGTAGACGAAAAATGCTCTCTCGTCGAGTGGAAGAAATTGATCCGATGTTTTCTTATTACGGATAACAAAATTATTATTATTATATTATTTACAAAATGCAAAAACTTTTGTATAAGTTCGAATCTATCTTGTGTCATGATTTGGGAAAAAATAGGTGTTTCTAGAAACGGGTCTCTGGAAAAATATCACTTTATTGTGGGCTTTTGAATGATTCCCATTAGAATAAATATTCCAAGAGTAAGGTATATTTCCTCCCTTGAGACATCACGCCAATTATGAACACGAGACCTGCACTTGAGGGAAGTAGTCTGTATGTGCTGTTGCACATATCTTTAGTTTCCATGACGATTAGGTCTATAACCTCTGCATCAAAATACGCCAGAAAACTATCTAACACATTATCACATTGCAGCTGTGGTCCAATATTACCCACAAATGGTATTTTTCGGGGACTATATGCCTCATCAACTAATTTCCAATTAAAAGTATCATGATCTCTGGAATCACTAAATTCATCGTGAATGTCTTCATTGATACTAATTAACTGGCTATAATCTACATCACAATCCAAGATATCACTTGATGATTCATCACCATCACTTTCACTCTCACTATCATTCAATAAAGACAAAATATCACTCAATGGCATACTCGAACGCAAAGAGGGGTCCGCCATGATTTTTATTTACGTCTGAGAAACATTTACTCTATTTCATTATCACTAAGAACAAAACTAAAGATGCTTTTAGAAAGAAGAATAGAGGGGAGCACCATCCAAGCATTCTAAAGCTGAAGAAGACTTAGTTGGTCAAAACATAAACAGATGGAGTGCGTATATAGGATTTAGTGAAGTGAGGTCAGGGTCTGTACCCGTGTACGGACTACCGCTCCTGGGAGCGATAGGAAGGTCCATACATGTGTACGGAGTACCGGCTTGAGAGGTTAATATCTCACAAATGACTGAACCAAATTTGATGAAATTTTCAGGATAGCATTATGATATACCATAAATGTGCACTTTTTTCCCGATATTTTGGAGCTGAAAAGCGGGGTGCATGTTATATGAGGGTACATATTTATCGCGGTATTTAAAAAAATGAATTACTTGTGCAGATAAAGAGAAGAAAGGTTAATTTAATATGCATAGTGGCCACAATAAGCAGGTTAAGTGAAATCGAATTTGATTATATATTATATTAACTTTAATCTACGCGAATAAAATATATGGCGTGATTGAGGTCCCGCACTTAGAGGGGCCCCATGCTCTCTAAGAAATATTAATTGTACTTATAAAGTACATGCATTTATGAAAAAATATCGATGTGTCATAGTGAGAGATGTTGCTTTAGTTATTATAATTTACTATTAAAAATTTTTGTTGCATAAGATGTCCCGCACGCACACTTTGCACCGGGCCCCGCGATTTTCCTAGCCGTCTATGACGTCAGTTTAAATTCACTGTTTTATCATATCACAATGTTACTGACAATTTAATGCATAATAATAATAATAATAATGAGTTACATCAGTGGTTCTCAACCGGTGTGCCGTGGCACATTAGTGTGCCGCGAGGAAGGGACTAGTGTGCCGCACACTCCGAAGAAATTTAATTTTTAAATTATGTATCTATTTAATGTACAATAAAATTATACAGTTATTGCTTTACCAATCATAACAACCTAATATAACCAACTTTCACTTGTTATGCTAGTTTTTATCTTTAAAAATGAGTATTTACGCAGTGAAATTAATTAGGGATGGTTTGGTGTGCCGCGATGTTCTTAAGCATGCATGAAGGTGTGCCGTGGAGCAAAAAAGGTTTAGAAACACTGAGTTAAATGATAAGTTTATGACTGAGACAAAAATTTTAGGAAAATGTGCGCACTATACGCAGGTATATAAAAAATCGCAGATTACGAGACCGGAAACCTAGCTGTGCGTTATACGCGGGTGTGCATTATACGCAGGTATTTACGGTAATAATAAAACGTTTTAATGCATCGAACACGAGATCAAAGACCCGGATTTGACTCCAGGGGATAATTTTCATTTCCAATAAGTTAACACGTAAAATCAGCTTTACGACTTGCAGACTTTTTTTCTCTTTTAGATTAAAATTAGAAACATTTGGTCTACCATCTTTGGATATGAACCACTTTTAAGAAAACATTATAAAGTTTCTTATTCTGTTCATCTTTTTCCGCCTGCAGTTCAAAATTTCTCAAGTTAAACGTTTAATTCACATAGTTTGAGGAAATCTTGCCGTTTTAATGGGATGTTGCCTTGCCTACCAATTCCATTGTTAGACCTCGATATCATATTGTTATTTCAATCCTTATGGGTATATACGTGCTTTGAATGCTTTTAATATGAGATAGAGGGAGAGTGGGAGGGAGGGAGAGGGGTGAGAGAGACTACGAATATATGAACTAGAGATTTGAAATTTGGCACGATTATAGGAATTTCGTCACAACCGAAGGAAAAATCAAATATTGTAAAAATTCCTATTTTTATGGTTTGTTTTGCCCCATTTCTGTCCCATACAAGTGTGAAAATTATAATGCACTTCTTAATGAGCTAAAAACTTGAAATTTGGCAGAATTATAGGTTTTTGGTTACAACAGAATCCAATATTGTAAAAATTGGAAATCTTAGTGGCTGTTTTGCCCCATTATTGTTCCATACGAGGATTAAAATTATAAGGCACTTCTAAATGAGCTATAGACTTGAAATTTGGCACAGTTATATGATTTTGGACAAAATTGATTGGGAAAAATTCGAAACTGTAAAAACGCTAAACTTTAAAAATTCTTGCAGAATGCAAGCACTGTCTACTAGTAATAAATATACAAAAATATGGAGGATTTTCCAAAATCATAAGTGTCAAGTGATAGCTACTGAAAAAGTCCTTAGTGACAACTGCACATACATAACAACAAACGAGATGACATAATGAATTTATAAATATGAATAATAAAAGTCAAAAAATTAATAATAAAAATAAAAGCACAAATGGTTTTCATTTATCAAATACTTGCTCTAAAAATAGAGATTCAGATCATCTTACTAATAGAAAATTTATGATAAAAAACTTAATATAAAAAGAATTCAAAATCAATAATAGTTCCAGATAAACCCATACCTGTTGGATAATATTTATTTTTTCTTTCCCTTGCTTTATCCTTGCTAGTTTTGCAGTTCTAAGGGAAATTTCTCCTGGATTTTGATTTTCGACCTAAAAGAAAAACATATGAATTTATAAACATACATATATACAGATGCATGCACATATATATAGGGTGTAACAAAACTCTATAGACAAATTTCACAAGTGAACTCCTCACACAAAAACAAGAAAAAAAGTGTATATGTACTTTTGTCTTATGCCGCATAGTTTCCCCATGAGTAAAGCATCTATTTCTTGACCATTTTCAATTTCTCAGCGAGACAAGAAATCTTGAGAAATGTTTACGAGAAAAATTTACGGCAAAAATGTTCTGAAAAATGCAAGACTAAGCAGGTGTCTCTCCTAATCCCAGACATCATTGCTGCAGTTTTTCAAAAAGAAGGAAGCTGAACACAGATAAGCTATTGACCCAGATGAGCCTTCGCCAGGCCCGTCTCATTAACACCGCCCCTGAACACCACTGTCAAAGAACATCAACGTAGGGGCCAGACAGTGGCGTTGTCGCTCAAGCAGTGGCTCTGAAGGATCAAAGTGAAATTTTTATTTTATTATTGCTATTTTATTATTATTATTTACTGTACTGTAATTGATTATTTGCATAAAAAATATTAATATTTCATTTTCAGCATTTAAATTACCAAAAAGTACTTTTAGCGGTCACTATTTGTATTCTAGGAACGTTCTAGGAACCTATCTCATTTAAATACATATAATTTTACCTCAATTTGCACCGCTTCACTTTGCAACAGTGCCCCCTTGGAACCTGAACCCGGCATAAAGTGAGGTATTACTTTAATTATTTTAAAAAAATTAAACAATTATTTATTTTAGCACAAAATTTATTGTTTTTATTTAACAAAAATTGGCTTTTCAAAAAACATACGGTTTACGAGCTTAATTTGTTCCTCGGAAACTGCTCATAAGGCAAAAACTCGCAAAACAAAAATTAATTTCCCAATACACCCCATGTTATAAATTTTATAAACAATAGTTAAATCATTAAAGTTGAGACACTGTGATGTTCTGTGCATTCGAGAAGATTTGGGAACCGACGAAAGCCGAGAGTAGGTGCCGGGAAAAACGATCGGTTTGCAAGAGGAAGGAGATTGTATAAGCGAAAATTGGCTCATAAATTGAAAAACAGTTATTAATTTGTGCATCTCGTATAATCGAAAACCCGTAAACCAATTGCTCGTATACCGAGGGAATACTGTACTAGTAACGCCATCTATTGAGCGGCAGTTTAACTAACGATCGAGCGAGCTGATAAGTTACGTCATGTATCCATGTAACTCGGACCCATGTAAGTCGGGGACTTACTGTATATGTTATCAGTAAAATAATATGAAAACTTATTATAATGAGAAAGAAATATAACAAAATTGAATGAAAATAGATAAAATCAAAAATAACTTTGAGGGTCAAAATTTCCAAGAGAGGGAGTTATTTTGCAATCAGGATAATCACCTATCAATTTGAAGTGTAAAGCTCGCCAATTTGTAGTCATTCATTATCGCTAGAAACTAGTGGTGTGTGGTGAATCTTGAAGTAGGCTAAGCTATGATAAAATAATAATGAAATGTGCCTCCAAAATAAAAAATCATTACAATATACATTGTACAAATTTTATCATATACTAATGTGTCGTTTGAGCTATACTGAGGAAATCAAAATCTTATTAGAAAGTATCAGTTTCATCTTCTGGCAGATAACAATATATTGGCTTATCCGCATAAGAAATTTTCTAATTTCAAAATAAATTATGACTTTCTTGTTAGATTTTTTCAAACTTTTACAGAATATCCCTGGACTATTAGACCGTCGTACATTTTACGACTGGAGTTTGGCGATATGTTTACCTTTGTGATGTGATACAGTGTTAGAGCAGCATGGAACACAATAGCTGCAGTGCGTGTTTAGGCTTGTTCGAGAGTGGATGTTTTACTTCTGTAAGCTTTGTTTTCTCGGGGATATAAGGAGCCTACTCATAAAATTTACGACGGTCTAGTAGTTGTGTAATATAAAGGTGAGCTTATGCCATATATTTTATTTTATATTTTAATATTATTATAATTATTTTTAGTTGTAACTGATGGCCAACTATGTTATGTTTATTTTGTGTTAATACCAGATTCATCAAATATGCCTTGGTATATTATATTTTGGTATTTATATTTTATTATTTTGTCACAATAATAATAGATTAAAAAGAAAACCTCTGCCCAGAAAGGAATATATGAAACAACTGAGCTCTGAACTCATGAAATCATGGTTGGAGGAACGATCAAAATGTCCAAGTTTGCAACGCTCAATCCGTCAAGCTATCAGCAATATTCTCGATATAGGTAATCAATCTGAAAGACAGATCCACCAAGAGCCAATAAGAACAATATGTTCAACGTGCCCTCCAAGAAGAGGCAGATGACACAATTATATTGTACTCGCTGTCATAGAGCCATTTGTGGTGAACACAGTGCAAATTGTTGCATTGACTGTAATGAATAATTTTTTAAATACATACTATTATATTATTATGATTTGCATGTTGTGTTAAAGCACCTAATAGATTTTGAAACAAAATAAATGGAAAACAGATATAGAAAAGTTTTTTTTGGCGACGTAAAATTTACGACGGTCTAGTATTTGTGTCTCTCCCAGAGCAGTCTAGTAGTCTAGGGTTAATGTGGAAATTTATGCTCAATTTTTCGGCTTTCTGTCATTTATACTTTTGGAGATATTAAAAAAAGAAAATTTTAAATAGACCTCAATCTGAACTTGTATATTTTTCAAAACTCAAATTTAAAGAAAAACAAATGGCAGCAGTACAGAAATCTACCCTTCAAGTTTCAGCTGTCTATCTTTTACGGTTTTGTCACAATTTCAATTTAAGCAAGTGCAGAGACAGTCAAGCACCAAGTGAAACTAAAAATGCATTTTTTTAATGCACTAAAAAGAAGAAAATGTTACCTTATTGATGAATCCTCTCTTAACTGCCAATGTATTCCAGTTCCAATTTCTTTTAAGATGCCTGGAACAGAAAAATGTCTAAAATGAAAAATTATTTTGCATTTATATTTTCAGTTTTTAAGCACAACATTGATTATCCATGTCAGTTGGCACTTGGATGGATAATTGAATATCATGGTTAATCCGAATTTTCAAAGGCAAATTTTGATATAATATCTGTTAATACACTGGAATCCCGATTTAAGGTTCTCCCATTTACGGTTTTCCTGCATTTAAGGATGGTTTTTTTTGTGGCCCTGACCAAAGCCCATATAAATAATGTATTATATTACCCGATTTAGTGTTTCTCCATTTTGTGAGTTGCCCACATTTAAGGGACAAAGTTCTGGTCGCTAGACACACATCACCACGATTTAAGGTGCATTTACACTATCTGGCACAACAATATATTATTTAGTGGAGTCGTAATGCAATAATTCATACTATCCATCAAAAACACAACACATACCGGCATTGTTACATTAAATAAACTCAATTAATATTTTGTTGTGCTGTGTTTTGTCAATCAACCTTTAGTCCTTAAGTCATCTGTTACATATGTTACAAAAGTTTCCGTGATGTCATTATGCGAACATGGATTTTTTTAATGCTTTGGTTCCCAGGCGTTCGCTCACTAACATGACATGTTAGCTAGTTGTGCCACTCGTGTGTACTATGGCCATATTTACCGTGTTAACCCGAAAGGAGACAATCCCCCAAAAAAGGGAAGGTTTATTCAGAAAAATGTTTTTTTTACATCGAGGTAATGTTATTCAAACTTCACTCATCCGTCACTGGAGCATTTCCCTGCACTGCACAAGACAAGCAATCAAATTTGAGTATTTCACATAAAGCACTGAAATGTAACAAATGTGCTTAAAATCTAATGACTACAAGGACATAGGAAACTCCAACATCTGCTAGTGTTGTCCTTTTGTGTGCAGCGCTGTGCATGCTGACACGTCTACCAACACTCATAACACTACTTCATTGCGGGATAAATTATTCGAAGCTCGTATAAATATCTTAGATAATCAATACGAGCTCAATTATATCACTTATTCATCATTGTATACGAACTTCCTGCTATAGGTAAGTACATCTCAAGTGTGTTTATTTACATAATAGTTTTAGAAAAGTTTGTTGTGGTAAAATTAAAGATTGCAAATGCGCAGCTAGGAGTTCACAACCATGAAGTGACAACTAATTTCAACTCCAAATCGAAAGCTTAACGAACCATCTTCACCGGAGCTCTTGCAGTATGATTCTCAGCCATCCTCGTTCCTTGAAATCTTATGATTGAAAACAATGATCATAATCACTTCAGAAATCAATCAACACTAAAGCGGCAAGTTTTCTGAGCACCATAGATGGAGCACTCAAGGTTATAATACAAATTAGGCGACATCGTATTTTTTTTATAACTGCATTTCTTATCTCGTGGTTACGCATCCACTGGGTTGAGCTTAGGTTTACCATCCCTGCTGGCTCCAATATCACCCCTCACCTGCCTCTTTATGCATTTGCCATCTCCTGTCAGCGATGAAAATTAATACATATACTTGTACATATTATATTTCAACCTTTTCACATCGTTTCTCTTGACGGTTTAGAAGTGAATCGCATTGTATGGGCTTATGGGTGCAAACTGGTCACTATGATAGGCAACTCATTGACAGTGTCATATTTTCGTGCAGGTATACAGACTGCATTTTCTGCACGGTGTTGAAAACACTCGCTAGTTGTGCCAATCGTGTGCAAGTCTATGCTGTTTTGTGGAAAAGTTATTTATTTAATTTGGTGATATTAATATGGATACCAAAAGAAGTAAGTTTACTTTAAGCAAAAGTTTCCATTATTCATCAAGTTGAGGCCCATCCAAACGTGACAAGAGTAGAGATGGCAAACCATCTTAGACTAGCTCCATCTTCTTTGAGCAACATTGTGCTACAAAAAGATGCAATATTGGAAGCCGAGAATAAGTGTGGAATACAGTCAAAAAAGAGGAAGAACATGTAGCATTCTCCCCATGAAGAACTCGAAACTGTGTTGCTGCAGTGGTACCAGCAGATGCGGTCCAAAAATATGCCCATAAGTGGACCAGTCTTGAGGGAAAAGGCAGCTGAAATTGTTCTGAGGCTGAAAATAGACAATTTTAAAGCCTCCAATGGGTGGCTTAGCCATTTTAAGGAGAAACGACATCATATACAAGAGTGTATGCGGCAAAAGTAGGAGTGTGGATGAAGATTCTGTAGTCCATTGGAAAGAGTGCCTACCTGCTCTCATTAAGAGACACGAACCAAAAGAATCTACAATGCAGATGAAACTGGTCTCTTTTACTCATTGATCTGTGATAAAAGTATGAACATAAAGAGGGGAAGTTTGCCAGAGTAGGAAGAAGAGTAAAGAACACTTGACGGTTTTGCTTTGTGCAAATTCAGATGGTTCAGAAAAGTTGAAGCCCTTGGTAATAGACAAATTTGCAAATCCAAGGTGCTTCAAAGGCATTTCAACTTTCCCATGGAAGTATACAAACAACAGTAAATCATGGATGATCTCACAAATCTTTCTTGATTTTCTGAGAGGTTTTGATGCCAGGATGGGAGGTGTAGGCAGGAAAATATTTTGTAGACAAGTGTCCATCCCATCCTCCAGACACAAGTTTCCTCAGGAACATCAAAGTGATTTTCCTTCCAGCAAAGCTGCAGCCCCTTGACCTGGGTATCATTCACTCAATGAAAGCAAGATACAGAAAAATATTGGCACAGAAGGCAATAGCTGCATTGGAAAGAAAGGCACGACTGAAACTCACTGTACTGCATGCATTACACATAATAGTGGTATCATGGGATGCAGTGGCTTCTGCAACAATTGCTAACTGCTTCAAAAAAGCAGGATTCAACTTTGATTATGCACCTGAGACAACAGATTAGGTGGAAGAAAATTAAGAAGTAGAAGCTGACTGGAAATACACGCAGAGTTCAATGAATATGTAAAATGTGATGAGGATGTTGTAACTTCAGCACTGATATCTATTCAAAAGTTATGTGAAACAGTTGAGAGAGGTGAACACGAAGATGTAGGAAGTGAGGAAGAGGATGAAGAGGGACAACCAATTCTATCATTTGGAGATGCAGTTATTGGGTTCGAGATGATGAGGAGGAACATGTGTTCATTCAAACTTGACAATGACAGCATGATGCGACTTGCTCAGATAGAGAGGGAACTACTCTTCCTTCGTCAAAATTGCCCAAAAAACAGACATCCCTCTTAGATTATTTCAAGAAGTAACTTGCATAGTACGTTTGCATACCTTTCACATTTCAGTATTCGTGTGGGGGATGTAATGTAAAGCATAGTTTTTAATAAATGGCTCATTCTTCTTTTTTAGATATGCCAACTGGAATCTACAATGTGTATCTGAAATTTCCATTTTTTTATTCCATACTAGCATGCACATTGCAGCTACACATGCAATTAGTAATTTGTTGTTAGAATATATGTTACCTGTAATTTTCATAAAATTGTTTTCTTATAGATGTTTCAAATTGGATATTGGGGTCAAAAACACCCCTTAAATATAGGTTTTTCTGGAGTTTCAGATTTTTCTCAGAGGTTGTACCCTATGACCGAACTTCCTTCAAAATTTCAGCTGTGTAGCACTTCTATAAGTACCTTAGGTTTTATATCCTATATTTTGAAATGTTACGAGACTAAGAATCTTTTAAAAATTATTATATAGAGAAAAAGCCTGTAACTTGACAGGAAGCTTACCTTTCAATTAAGCTGTACTCTTAATATTTGTGTTTCAATTAATAATAATTTGATATTAATAAACTGCCATTTAGTTCTTAAATTTTAGACTACCCCCTTTTAAGGTATTGGTTGATTTAAGGTACTACAAAAAACTTGTCACCCAGGCAAACGTTACATGGGGATACCACTGTACTATACAAATATATTTATGCAAAAGACAACAATTATTACAGGTATACCTCATGATACGCTCGGGATGCATTCCTAAAAAATAGAGCATATTGCGAAACGCATTTATGCATAACAATAATGCTATGAAAAAGAGATGCGTTTCTAGTCGGATAAAAATCAAGGGTGTTCAAAACATGCATGTACAATGAAGCCTCAATTATTCATGCTTTAAAACTGGTTTAAAATGAATATTTACAGATCAGTTTTTAAAAGAAATTTTTGACAAAATATTCAACAAAATAGCATGTGATCTTATTAAGAATTGATAACACCTTAAATTATTCAAAATATATGGAAAAAGTTATTGATTCATTTAAAATTATTGTTCATGCAATCATGGTCAAATTTTATAGATAGACTAGCTGAAACGCCCGGCTTCGCTCGGGAAAGAGTGGCAAACGATTTTTATTGCT
Source organism: Uropetala carovei (assembly GCA_036926305.1). NCBI lineage: Eukaryota > Metazoa > Arthropoda > Insecta > Odonata > Petaluridae > Uropetala > Uropetala carovei. Next base: position 715,190 of record JAXCHB010000290.1, read on the forward strand.
CGGGACAAACATTCCCCATTCCTTAATTACGCAAGCGATGCTTACATTAACATTTACTATTTTATGTACTGTATTGTACGCATTAACGTCTTACTTAATATTCACATGGATAGATGCACCGAAGCCTTTAAAGCGCCAATAAAATTATGTGGATTATGTCAATACTATTAGCCAAAACGTAAACAATAAACAACATCTTGGTTAACGAACAAATGTAAGTAGATGTATCAATTTATGTTGACCCCAAAGGGTATAAGAGACCCCACGGTCTGCAAACCTAGACCAAGTTCTTCGTTTGGTCCATAGGATGGCCCATGAAACTTATGAATTCGATAGCTTCAATGGTGTAAAAATGTATAAAGAACATACACACATACACACTAAAATATTTATAAGATTTACAAAACATCTGAAACAGATGTCTGGGACAAATGTAAGCACCTAGCTACTTCTTGAAGATCATGGTTGGGTTACTTAAATTTCTTATACAAGCATTACGATTGGTAATTTCGAGAGGAAACTTAAACTTCAAAAATAAATAAAATCTCAGATATAAAACTATCGTGTACGTTTCCAAATATCTCTTAACCAGATAAATTGCATTCTCATTTCCCTTAAATGGGATAAATGTTTTAGGCCCTAGCATTGCGTGGATATTTCCAGTCCTTTAGATTTACTTAGTAATTAGAACTTGCACCATCAGTAATTTAATGCCATACTAATACTACTACACAGCTATCATTCATTTAATTGCAAAAAATGAAGACGAAAACATTGGTATTAGAAGCATAATAAACGTTGTTAAGTTGATTCTCCACTGAACAAATACGATATTCTCTAGGATGTGGTTCCTATATTTTAGCACCGTACATACTTAGAGAAGCTAAAGATTTTAACAAATTAATATCTTTCGAACAAATTGAAACTTATGACAATTTGCTTTGGGTTTGGAAGGGCAAAATTCAAAATCCTAATAAAATATATTTAAGAGCTAACACTTTAAAAATATACCCTAATATAATGCGGTATTATACTCTTATTCTATGATTAAGCCATGATTGTTACCTAAAGTGTTATAAGGATAATTTTAACACTAATTTTTATTCTTTTGAATGAAAATGATACTTGAGGAAATTAACATTTGAATTATGACAAATTTCTAGTTAAAACTGAAAAAACAACATTAGATAAGTCAGCAGACTACTTCTCATATTTCCACAAAATTCAACTTTTAGGTCAGAAAGACAATATGAGGGGGAAAACTCTTTAATATACTAAATAAGTTGAAACACATTCTCAGAATAAATCAAAGACTACAAATGGAAAATAAGTAAATATATTCCTCGGTAATTGGTTTTTAAAAAAATCACAAATTCACATTAACATAAAAACACCGCTGCACTATAAGAAACCTTCTCCAGATAGCTAACACTGCCAAACTGCTACGTACTGCCATACAGTAACGTGGCACCTACGTGTTCAATTTGCAAAGTGATTACAGTGCTCGTGGTGCCTCTAGTGGATGTTAGTAATTCTATGATATTAGCGCAATATTGTTGGTTATAATTTATTTCAACAATAACATTTTAGTTAAAGAATGTTACCAAAAAATTCACTTTATGAAAAATACAATATATGTATCATTCTTTCATTCCTGTAACATTGATCAATTTTCATATTAAAACAATCTATAAGATGTGGCAGTTTATGATGTAGGGCATCTCTGGGTTACTGAGCTATATCATGTTATTGATCAAAACTTGGACTAATTTAAACTAAATTTACTTTTTCCGTATTCAAAATATTTAAATGTCAAATTTTGCAATTTTTAACACTATGTACATTAGAGACGATAGTATATCAATAAATAGCAAAAAAAAAGTAAATGAAATATAGCACAAAAAATATTAATGAAAAATTATTTTTAAGTACCTACTGTATCTGCCCGAATACAAGCTGATGTTTTTTGTCAAGATCTATCATGAAAAAATCACCCATCGGTTTAAATGCGAGTCCGAGGAAATTTGGGTTATGGTTAAATCTCGTAGTCACCGTTCTTGTGAATCGAAATAGTTTTTTTAGACCTTCAAATATATCAACAAACCTTTCTAAAACCGGTAAAAGGGAAATAAATCTCATGTTGCCATGTTTTAAAACCTATTTGTACTCAATTTCTGCAAATTTTCAAATACTGACGCTGATTCATACTTAGGATTTTCCGGGACGAAACAGTAAACCGGCCGGAATGCTGGGACAAAACCAAAAAACTGGGACGAATGGCAACCCTACTTTTAGATGCCATGTAAAGTGATAAATTTATAAATAAATCAATAAAATAAATAAATTTAAATAAAAGATTAACAGAAAAAAGAATGAAATCAGCACATAATTCAAACAATTAGAGCTGATATAACTATGTCTACACTGAAACTAAACCTCACGTGGTTGGTCGGGACCAATTACTCCACGAAAATTACCCCGCGAAAATTACTCCGCGTAAAGTAGTTCCCAATTCGATCGGCTGTGTCGAAATCTCAAATTTGTCAAATCTTGAACGGTCAAAACTTGGGAGTCGCCTGTATTGAAAAAATTCCAGTTTTGACAGTTTTGAGGCCCCCATGAATGTCGAGGCCCCAGGCGAGTATCTCATGCTCCTGTGTGGTAATCTGCCACTGCATTTAAGCCACCCATTATAACTTTTTAACAAAACATAATTGTTCTAACAAAGCTTGCAAGCCCATTTAGCCTGCAAACCGGGACTGAGAGATAGGTTCCAATTAGGGCACCCGTAATAACTTTAATGCTTGATGTTATTGTGATAGCGCTATTGTCGCACGTAAGGGTTTCAGAGTAATGGTTGGGTTGTGGCGAACTTGGGACTCAGAGAAATCCCAATCCGCCAGGAATGAGAACGGAGAAACATCAATGACATATTGAGTAATGCACACAGTGCCACGTACTGGCCGAAATAGGAAGTTCTTAGTAGGCAGACCAGCATGCATAAGTAGTGCCATATAGTGGGGAAACTTTGAACTATGTAATGTGGCCCGTTTAATAATAAAGTACATTTTTCTTATTAAATTTTTGTCGCATTTTTAACACAAAATATAGAAAGGATAAAAACAGCACAAGTGAGAAACAAGAGTTGTCTCTCTCTTGTGCTGACTAAGGGATCATCCCAAAAGCTCCATCATCTACATATACATACAAATATGTCTCTCCGACACCCCAGTGGCTCTCCTCCTGGTATGTGCTCACCTAGTTGCCCTCTACACACATCAAATCGGTATTCCAGTTCCATCCACACATTTGCATTTGGAGAATGACATATTCAACAGCAGTCTAATTCTGGTTTTGAGGTAATTGAATTTAGGCTAGGATTTGGTTTTCCAGCAAGATGGAGTGCCTCCCCATTTTCACCACAAAGTAAGAAATTTTTTTGGATAGGACCAATGGAGTTGCCCCCAAGGTCACCAGACCTGACACCTTTAGACTTCTTCCCTTGGAAGTACATCAAGGAACGAGTCTATGTGCCACCAATGCCTGCCACATTAAATGAACTCAAAACCAGAATTACAATGTCAGTTTTCCAAATGCAGCAAATATAATCCCAAAAATTATCCAAACATACGAAAATATGGCAGAATCCAATCCGGCTGCACCTCTACGATCACCAGGAACAAATCCTATGTCCAATAGAGGAGCCTCATCAGGGCTTCTTGGCTGCGTAGCTTGGACCATAGCTTCCTTGTTAGCCAATAACTCAAGTGTTATATTATTCCCAGTGACACACATCCTTCCTCCTGTAATGGAATTATAAATTATATTTCTTCATTGGAGTAAATTTTTCATTTAATTCTGAAAATATATCTAGAAAAGCTTACCTAATTGAGTTTTGATACATATGTTCCACATATCATACCAATATTTATCTACATCACTCAATGTATGAAAACTATAATTCTGCTCTTCATAGTGAATTTCTGGTGAGACTTGGTGATAACCAGGCATTGATGTGGTGGTGTCAAGCAAAGTGGCTCTCCGATTTAAAAAGATAAAAACCTGGTAATGAAGGATAATTCAATAATGTGAGATTTATGCAAATATAAGAAATAAATTCAACTATTTGCAAACAAAACTTATAAATTACCTGATCTTTCTCCTTAAGACGCTGTGGTCCAAACTGTATCAGTCCTATGTAGCATAGTCTACATACAACTTCATGGATACAAAAAATGTACCTTCTACCCATGAATAAGTACTTCCTCAGTTTAGAAGGAAGGGATTTGACAAGATAATGCTGACGGACTGGATGGTTTAGATAATCTTCTAATGAAGGAATAGCATAAGTAATATTGTAAAGCTTCACAAACAAAGAAAGAGGAATTCTGAGTAACCAGTCACTCATAAATGTCCACCCATCAGGAAATCCTACAACAGAAACCATAAATACAAACAAAAACAAGGGAAGGTTTTTAGATCAAAAACAAAAAATCACTGAAGTTTTCAAATTAACATTTAGTAGTTATCAATTATCCATATTGAGAACCGAGTAATACAGTAAAAGCCAATTCTACCGGCACCCATAGGAGCAATGTCATGCCACTAAATTGAATGTGCCATTATAGAGAAAGATGCATTATACATATAAGATCCTTATTCTGTTGGTCCGTCCATCTGTTGTCCCTCCATTGTCCGCCCGTCAGAACGCTCTACCATAAATAATGTCCAATAACTCGAGAACAGCTGCATGTATTTTAGTCATTCTTTCAATTTTAAAGATTGCCACACATAAAGATTCATATGTGTAATCACTATGCAAAATAAGGACCCAAGTTCGAATCCAGGGATGTTTAATTCTCCCAATTGGATAACATAGGCAGGACATTCTCCAATTTTTATCTCCTAAACTATAAGTTGTAACTATATGCTCTCGCAGACTTTATTGTGGCAAATGTTGTCCTCTATCTGACCAAATTAAATAATCGATACCTTATAAAGGGAAAGCTAGAGTAAAATATGGATTTCTAATTATTTTTGGATTTGACTGTGGCACTGCAAATGGCAATGGACACAAACCAAACTACACCCTACTATCAACCAGTGATAGCAAATGAAAAAAATACAGTTCGTTACAGTCATAAAAAAAGATATCGTTTTTCGTTACACTCAAATCTAAATTTCGATTTTCATTATGTTTAATGTTATAACAAAAAATTTTAGTACACATTAATGAAATCAAGCTAACTGCCCTTTTTAGGAGTGTTTTGATTCCAGCATGAGCGCCTATTAGCATCGGTCTGCAAGTGCAAATACTTATGCTGCCTCAAGTTATTAATTTCGCTGCGATATATAGTTGTATGTATAGATAGATGTATGCACGGATGTGTTGCAGCCGGCACAGTCCAACTCGCTCGAGTTGTTTGATAAAATCTTTGAAGCTCGACAAGTCCAATGTTGCACGTCACTCTTCCATTAACTTTGTTGGTAAAATACTAATACTACTCATTCCTCTGCTTAAATAAGATGGGAATGGATGAGGCGGATTTGATTTAATTTGGATTTTTAAATTACGTAAAATAATCATACAAACAAAAATTTATTTTTTCCTTTTTAGTGCAAAAGTTAAACATTTAAAATATTTTTTATTGAATTTATTCATAATTTAATATTGTTTATTAACACATTAGTAATGTTATTTTATCTTTATATAATGTGAGGGGAGACTTAAAAATTTTTTCTCGAGATGCGGGAACCTATCCCCCGATTATAACGTGCAAGTCTATGGAAAAACGACATTCGAATGTTCAAGATTCAACCGCATCCCAGTCAAATCTCAGCAGTCACCTGTATTTTTAAATAGGAAGAAAATGGATTATTTATGACAAAGAAATGAACTTTAAAACACTATTTCCCTTGTGTGCACATATATCATCTCTTTCAAATACTCCATTGCACGAAGCAAGCCCACTTGTGATATGGTATACACTTTACTAACTTGTTTAATGTATAAATAAACATGATTTTTATGTATTTATTCAATTCATCATGGCAATTGCAATTGTTAAAGTCTATTGTTGGCTTGATCTTAATGAGTAAGGAATGTATAAAAACTGCATTACAACATACTATTTGGAGATTTTAGGATATTCGAATTTCTATGAAATGGAAATTATAATCTTTATAATTTTCTCTGCATGACTGCGCAAGTTTATCATTATAATCGTATTTTCGAGATATTTTAAAATGTTAACGAAATAATGTTTGCGCATCAAAAAAGTCGATTTATACGAGTTATCTTTTGGGGAAAAAGAAACTATCCCCGAGAGTCGATAGCAATACAGTAGTGCCTCAACTTACGCGGGGGTTATGTTCCGAGCATACCATGTAAAGACAAAACCGCATATAGTCAAAGCAACCCATGAAAATTTCTTAAATCGCCCTTAAAATACATGGTTTGTATATAATAAAGACTAACGAATATATTAGGCAGTAATAAACAGCATAAATAAAGTATACTTTTGTAAAAATAAAAAGGACAATAGTACAGTACATTTAATTTTGCAGTACTCACCAAATAACAGTGATGATTATGAGAATGATGAATTGTACAGCACCCGTATAATGAATGATGAGATGATGTAGATGGATGCTGTACGAACTGCTATGATTATTCTTACGCTTCCCCCAGCATAGGGCTATCTACTGGTGATATTTGTTTCAGAAACATGGTGATGGAGAGCTGTCGCTGTTGTCTTTTAAGGTGCTGAAACAATTCTTGATATGGATTTAAAGCATGTGTAATCGCAAGTGAGGCATTCAGGCTTTGTTCCATAGAGGGATCACAGTCCAAAATTAAATCGTTTAACTGTTTTGCAGTTTGGAAAATTGCAGCGAATTTATGAAGACTCAAACGCGCTACCTCTTTTTCACCATCCTCTCTTTCTTCTTCCTCTTCTGTGGAAGATTTTACGAGTTCTTCCAACTCCTCGTTGGTCAATGTTTCTTTGTGGCCTTCAATCATTTCTTCGATTTCTTCCTCGAGGATGTCGACGAAGCCATCGCCAACTACTTGCCTGGCTACTTGAACAATGCTTTTCACTTCATTATCGATGGTTGGAAAGCCCTTAAAGTCAATGACACATTCACTCCAAAGAGATCGCCAACATGCATTAACTGTTTCTGGCTTGATCACCTGCATTGCCTCTTGAATGTAAGTTATGCAGTTGGCAATGTTGAAGGATTTCCAACATATCATCACATCAAGATTGGAATCGGCATCCATAACGCTGCGTATCCGAGTGAAAGTAAGGCACGTGTACGTGGCCTTGAAACAGCGAATTACACCCTGGTCGAGAGGCTGGAGGATGGAAGTGGTATTTGGGAGGAGAAAGATGACTTCGACGTTGGGATGCACGATTCAGACTGAATCAGGGTGGCCAGGTGCATTGTCGATGGTCACAAACACTTTTATATCCAGTCCCTTCTCCTCTAAATAGCGCTTAACCTCTTGAATAAAGATGCCGTCACCCAAGCCTTTTTATTGGACAGTCAGTAAACAGGAAGGAGGTTTTTATTCTTGCCTTTCAGTGCACGTGGATTGGCGGCCTTGTAGATCAAAGCTGGCTTTTTCAAATGCCCAGCCACATTGCAGCAAAACAACAAAATCACATGGTCTTCGGCTGCCTTAAAGCCTGGGGCTTGCCTTTCACATTTTTTTCCATAATAGCCCTGTTTCGTCTGCATTAAATACTTGCTCTGGAACATAGCCCTTTTCTTCTATTATTTTTTTAAATTCCACAGGAAAGACTCATCAGCAGATGCAGATTCACCTGTGATGCGCACGTTCTTTAAATTGAACCGATTCCTAAAACTCTGCAGCCAACCTCGGCTGGCTTGGAAAACTTTCTCATCAGCATCGTCTCCCTCTTCCACGGGAGGGGTTAATTGAGAATAAAGGCTAAGGACTTTTTCGTGCAATACATTGCTGTCTATTGGAACATGTTTTCTGCTCATGTCTTCCAACCACAAGTTTAATGCCTTTTCGGTTTTCACTAAACATTTGTCATGAAGCAAAACAACAAAGTCACATGGTCTTTGGCTGCCTTAAAGTCTGGGGCATGCCTTTCACATTTTGAAATGTACGTGCAGTTCAGCATTTTTACTTTCTCCATACGTAATAATGGGAAAGTATTGTATTCACGAAAAAAATCGACTTTGAGATTTCAACGGAAATACATGTTTTGAGGTCCCTAGAACACGTTTAGACTATTTTCGGAATGATGTCTGTGTGTGTGTTTGTGTACGTGTGTGTGTGTACTTGTGTGTGTACGTGTGTGTACGTACGTGTGTATGTTATTGTGGGCGCTCTAACTCAAAAAGTACGTGCCATATCGTTACCAAACTTCATATCTAACACTCTTACATGAGCACAAAGAACTGATTAGTTTTTGGATAATAATGGATAACCGGAAGTCGAGGTTTATTCGAAACCCGATTCGGTTTTTGTGATATTTCTTCGTTAAAATATCATTATTGTATATACAATTCTATACAAAAGTTATAGAGAATGTCCTACAGTTTTCATTTGAAACAATTTTCTATAGGAGTTATTGTTTAGGAGTTATTTATAAATAACCGGTTTTTCGGTTTCCGTTAAATATCTCCTTAAAAACATCGTTATTGGTAATCTTCGTAAGGACCAAAGTTGTAGAGAATAATATTTCTTCCAAGTTTTGTTTGAAACTAATTTTCGTAGAACCATCCATTTTGGATATATTTCGCTTTATCTTAATACCTGTATACAGCGCCAACACCATGTAGCGGTGAATTCTGTAAACATTCAAAATATACGTAATTTACGGCAAGGACGTGTCTTCTTCTACGATACGAAATAATAATTTTGCCTCGTAATATTATTCATAATAATTTAAATATCTATGCCCCAAATATGGAGAAAGTCATGTGTTGGCCACATCAGATTTTTTTCCAAAATAGCCCAGTTTTGTCTGCATTAAGTACTTGCTCTGGAACATAGCCTTTTTCTTCTATTAATTTTTTAAATTCCACAGGGAAGACCTTTGCTGCCTCTTCATCAGCAGATGCAGATTCACCTGTGATGCGCATGTTTTTGAAATTGAACCGATTCCTAAAACTATGCAGCCAACCTCGGCTGGCTTGGAAAACTTTCTCATCAGTGTCGTCTCCCTCTTACACGGGAGGGGTTAACTGCGAATAAAGGCTAAGGGCTTTTTCACGCAATACATTGCTGTCTATTGGAACGTTTTCTGTTCATGTCTTCCAACTACAAGTTTAATGCCTTTTTGGTTTTCACTAAACATTTGTCACGAACTTGGCTTGTTACCCTAGCTGTAATTGACGCACTGGATGCCACAGCATCACGAATTTCTTTTTCACAAATCTTGATCGAGAGGATGCTAGATTCGTTTCGGCCATACATACCTGTCACGTTTGCTATAGACATGCCTTCTCTTAGTAAGTCTAACACTGCCACTTTTTCCTGTAAAGATAACACAGATCACTGTTTCTTTGTTTCACTTGGAGATTTAATAGTTGACTTGCGTTTTGGGGCCATGTCGTGGGTTTTTAAAAACAATTAAAGTTAATTTGAACCCAATAAAATCACAAGCGACGAGAGGAGATGCAAGCACTGTGTGGAACACGCCTTAACTGAGGCTGAGACAGCGGGAGAAGCATCGTCGCGCAGAGTGCATCCAGTCAGTGGAGCGCTAATTGAGTGCTACATTGAAGCACTTTCCTGTTACTAGTTGCTTTGCTCACTGAGCGCTACAGGATGTGTTCGCAAGCATCGTCTGCCAGCTCTGATACACGTCCACATCAACTGGACGTGAAAAAATCATTTTTATGCCATCAGAGGCAAAGATTTAGGAATAGTTATTCAGTATAATATATGAGCGAAGGATGGAAAGGACTGGCTGAATGGAATGTGACACATACTAGCGGTGGGTGATTTTGGAATTTTATTCAAATGATCAACCGCGTTAAAACAAATCAGAGTAAGTAAAATCAGCATAAGTTGAGGCACGACTGTACCTATAAAAATTAACAATTTCTTGAAAAATCTACTATGCCAAAAGCATACTTCCATTGGTGCTGCAAATATATGGGCTTAACAATTTTAAATGCTAAGCATATATAATCACAAATATTCTATTACCATATATACTCATGTATAATGTGCAGCCGTACTTTTTGCCAAAAAGTCCCGACTTTTCCTTAAACCCTATGTATAACACGCACCCTTGCTTTTGTGGGGTATAAGAACAAAATTATATCGTCATATTAAGTATTAACTAAAGTAACATAAATAAATACGTTAAAGCATTAAATTATCCCCAGTTAACAATTTTAAACGCTTGGATTTGCCCATAAGTATTACTACATTCAATAAGCTCTACATCAGGTCTTAGAGAGACATCATCAATAATGAAAGCGAATGAGTTGAAATGGCAGCAACTTCATAGTCAGTTGGCCAAACTGATGCCATGTAGAAAACTGCAGCACCACTGCTGCCAACCCTTTTAAATCAGACAGAAAGGGATCTATAAAATAGATCAAGTCCTGAAGTCTAGCGCTACGTACCTATGAAGTTACAGCAAAATCCATGACCCCACGTCCGGGTCCTCCCCTTGTAAGAGGATTTGTCACTCATAAAATCACCAATAATGAATTACGTGTAAAACGGAAAGCTTAAGAATTTGAACTACGTCAAACCTGAGAAAATACCCCAATGAACCTGAATAGGAAGGGTAAAGAGTTGTGGGTTGAACCTTTCCCCTTGGAACTTCCCTGTCGTCAAAAAGAACCGTGATACCAGCTTATATATTGCAACTTTTCACTTAAAGGGACACAAAAGTGTGGAAAGATTGCATCCTAAAAATATTTAAAAGCATATATAAGACACGTGCATCTATTTTTTTAATTATGCACAAATATTACGTTAACCCTCTTCAGTCCAGAATTATAGAAAATACAATACCTCTGAATGCCCATAATTCTAATTTTGCTATTGTTTTTTATTATAGTCTGGATTTTGTAGTTAATTTATTTCAAAATAAGAAACATTCATGCATTCAAAAAATTTAATGCTTTTCACACCTTTTAGGTGGAGGGCAAAAACGACCACTTGGGTTAATGGGGCTAGAAAATACCAAATTCCACTAAGCTTTTTTATTTTTCTCAAAATAAGAGAATATAAAAAAGTATTATTTGCAAGGAAAATCTTCATTACAGTTATAACTCTTCATTACAACATGACTGATTATTTGACATTTTAAAATAATTTTATGATAAAGTGCAAAGCATTTGTCATATAAGGCAACATTGCAGCTTTCACATGCAGTGACAGTTTTACTTTTACAATATGCATAATTTTTCCTTTTTTGACCCGTTATAACCAAATGCCGTCCCACATCTTTTTGCGACTGACTAACTTTATTTTTTTGTGGCCCTGGAGTTTTGCGCTTTGTCCCGTATGTTGTGCATAATCCATTAACTACTTGTCAGATAAATTCTAGTTTGTCTAACTTACAACCAAAACTTTTGCTTAAAAGCCAAGCATTATTTACACCAACATCTATTATCCAAAACAATATTGGCATGTACCATTTTTTCCCCTAATGCTTATTTGGTAATTCGAGACATGGTCGTCCATTTGGTCAACCCCTCCCATATAGTTATTGTACATACTGACTATACAAGGTTGAAGAATCTCAATTTTATGCTTCTCTTTTCATGAATATCGAGCAACGTTTTTCAATGGCTCCACACCACATTGATTAGACAGCAATAAAATGACGTTCTTATCCATCCATTGCATAGCTATAGTATTACTGTTCTTGTCAACACAGCTGTCTGCTGCCCCTCTGCCATTTTTCTTCAACTCATTATTTGATACGACGGCACATTTTTCAGCTCTATTTTCACGGACCATGCCAGTTGCACCCATTCCCCTTTCATAAAGCTCTGATACTATTTTGCACTTGTAAAATAATTATCAAAGAATAACAAAAATTTCAATCCTGGATACAATGACTAGAGAAAACATGCAAAATTTAAAACAACAACAACTTTTGCATATCTATCATCAATGACTAAATTTAAATTATTATTATTATTTTTTGCACACTTATTTTTCAATTCTTCCATTTCTTGAATTAGATCATCTTGATCATCACGGAATGAAACTTCCGCTGGTGCAGTCAGTTGATTATGATTCAGATCACAAACATCTTCCTCCCCAGAATCTTTGTCAATTTCTGCCCCAGTATTTTTTCTGTGAAACACGAGACTGCGAAAGACAAAACTGGTCGAAAATGCTGAACCACGAAAGATCGAAACACACAAAAGATAAAGCCGCGAAAGACGAGGTCTGTATGTAATTTATTTATTTATTATGTTGCCAGCCTAGGTTGTCAGCAACAAGAGAATTATTGTTGGGCTAAACAGATTCCTATTATTTGAGTCATAGAGGGCTGATTATAGTAAAAGTCACATTAGCTATCAGATAAAGAATAAAGTGATGTTAAAATGGATGATAATATTGAGGAGATACCTGAAGAACATCGAAGATGATTGGCCAGGGAACAAACTCAAAAATCTAGGTTAACTCAACAGCAATTAGATGAAAGGAGACTACAATTGAAAATATCACCAATCTATGATAAAAAATGAAACACCCAATCAGAGAGCTTCACGTTTAAATCATCAGAATCAAAATGCTCTAAGACGAATTGAAAACAGACTACAAATGCAAATATATCAAAACTAACTAATATCCCAGGATATTGGCTAGTTTTATAATATTTTATCAAAACCAATATTGGACGAAAGTGTCATTGGATAAAAATATCTTTGTATAAACTGTCACTGGATGAAAAGTCTTTGGGTCAAATGTCCTGGAATAGTACGTGTGTACACATGAATGCACACATGCATACGTACATGCAATCAAATTATTATAAAAGATTATATAAACTCTTGCTCAGGTACCACAATAATTTAAAATATGTATAATCAAATTGCAAATATTATAGTTATAAGAACACTAACAAAACTGTTATTTCAAAATCAACAAAAATTTGAAATTAAGTTAAAAATAAATACTGTTAAAAATTTCTATTCATACCTGAATGTTTTGGGAGTGGAGGAACAAAAGTCTTCCAGCAAACGGTTGGATAATAAATAATTGGCAACTCCTTTGTCAATTCTGCAGTCATATCACTACCACTCAAAATAATCTGTTCAACTAGTTTGGATTGATCAAGCCCTTCTTCTCCTTCATATCCATAAATCAAATAAAACAAAAATCTGTGCAGCAGTTTCATTCTAACAAACTTGGGACTGAAGCCATATTTTTTGCCTAAAGACTGAAAAATCAAAGACACAATGAATAGAGTAAATCTAAATGTAACAGCAATACAACACTGACTTATATGGTTTGCTTTCTAAACTTCTCACACAAAAAAGTGAGGAAAATAACAGGACAATTAATGTCAAATAGAGATTCTTAAAATTTTGTGGAAAATGGGTAGTCAATAGACTTGCTGGGGAAAGTACTATAAGTGTTAACAGCAAAAAATGAAGTTCAAATATAAAATATATGCAATGAAGGTGGGCTGAATTTACAGTCCTGAAGGGTTAGTAGATGGAAATTAATAATAAACCCCAATTACACCATTGACTGATTGTGGTCCAGGGTTACATTCTATTGATGTGGATGGTCCATGATTGTGAGAGCAATGAGTACCTCTAATTTAACATTTACAGAATTTTCCTATGACATACCATATTTACTAGAGTAACCCGCACCCTGGAGTTTCACGTGCACCCCTATTTTTGGGCCAGTCTGGAGAGAAAAAAATAAATTCGTGCCTGAGTAACGACTTTTAAAAAAGTCAGCATCTTCACTGATTCCACCTCACTGAAACAAGGTCCACGCAAGTTAAGCATCTTCTCTCTCTTACTTGTGTGACGCAATTTATTGGGTGATCTCTTCGTGCTGATGCTAGCAGAAATCTCCTCCTTGGTAGTCCCCACTCTTATGTTAAAGGAGCATCAAGGGTTCACAATGAATTCAGCAAAGACAGATACCAGATGCCAATTTATTCCAGCAAAAGTATACGTAGAAATTGATAGTAGACATTTAATGACAGAACTGCTTGTTCTGAGAAAAAATAAACAACTTAAAATTCATTTAACTGGTACAGCTTTAATATTGTAAAAATATAACATCATCTCAATCATCAAATTATCCATCATGATCTTGAAGATGCACCAACGGCAGTATAAATTGTGAATTTAAACCCTAAGCATTTGCTAAGTTCTATAGATAATCATAGAATTCTTCATTCTCAATGAGTAAAGTAGACGCAAGTGTGTTACAGTAAATTTACTATCAAGACACACTTTATATAGCCTGTTCAGAAATCTTCATTTATGAAGTGGTCCCTTTTTTACTGACATTTTGGGAAGGAAGGTGTGCGGGGTGCATGAGTAAATATGGTATTATGTTCTACTACAATCTGGGAAAGTCAGATTAGTAAATAAATTTCAAGAGTTATTTCATTATTTATGCAAATAGTACCTTTTGCTGAACAACCACAATTTTTTCATCTTTGTTCATACCAGAAGAATCTTTCTTTTTCTCTTTCATTGATTTCAACAAAACTGCAGAAGAACCAGTCTTCTCAGATGTAGCACTATTTAATGTTGAATTCAAAGGATTGCTAGTGTCTTTCTGGTGGACAAAAAATTTAACCTTTGCTTGCTCTACTGCAGACTGTATAACAGCATCATCTGAAACAAAAACCACCATATTCTCACAATCATTAAAATCACTTTATAGGCAAAGTAACACCTTTAGTAAATTACCTTTAGTTACAGATGGTTCACATATGAATTTCAGATCCCTTACATTATTTTTCATGCGTAAGGTAATACTGATATCTTTTATATGGCCATCTTTTTTTAATTTACTCAGTAAACGAAACAATGACTTTTTATCAATCTTAACATGATATCCTTCTTTTTCTTCTTCATCATTTATAAGCTGAAAGATAAATCGAATTACCTTGAAAATCACTAAAAAATTTCAATTTTCTGATTATTAGCTTTGAGTTAGAGCGCCCACAAAAATCCTATCTCTCTCTCACACATGCACACACACATGCACATTGAGAACATCGTGAAAACATACTCAGGGGATCTTAAAACGTGTATTTCCATTGAAATCTCAAATTCCATTTTTTTAAATATTCCTTTCTCCTGTACTAAGTATGGTGAAAATAAAAATACCTGCATTAACTTTTTGCAATCATAGATGACTTTGTGGGTTTTGATGCACTCCATTATCAAATTAGCCCGTTTCAGCAAGCGGTAAGTCATTGATGGGCCATCTTTTTTCTGATTCCAACGAGTTGACAAAAGATCTTCCTGAAACCCTGTATAGCTGCATGGAAAATTCAATATATTTTCTCTTTCGTATAATAATGAACACAAGATGTTTGAAATGTAAAAACTGAAAATTACTACATCTTACACATTGTTCTTAGATGGTTCAAAAGCATCTTCAATGACTTCTGTTTCAATATTCTCCCCACACACTTCATTCACCTCGGAAGTTGATTCATTAGAATGAATTGAATTTACTTTTTCACTATCAGTATTTAATTTACATTCAACGTGATTCTCATTTGCAACAGAGGAAGTGTCAGCATCAGGTTTAAAACTGAGCAGTTCTAGCATTTTTTGCTTCTCTCTTTCATACTGCATACTCATTTCTCCTTGGTTGGAATACTTTTTTGACATAAACCTTCGAGGATAACAATAAATTAATCAATACATAATATAGGGACCAAGACAACAAATATAAATTCACAATGACAAAGGAATTTAATAGATAATATTTGATTGGTTTATTTTAACCTTCGAGTGGTAATGATAATTCCTATCACTAAACTAACCCTAAAAGCACTCACCTTGTCACCCTCTGCCTGCCAACGTCTTGCATGTACATTGACACTAATCCACACTTCACTAGATTGCGACAAATGTTTCGAGACTCGAGCCTCGTCTGACCCATTACTGCTCCTAATTCCACTTGACTTAGACCCTTTGGACCAGCTGCATCAAAAACATCGTATGCTTGATATAGTAGCGGTCTATCCAATAACAATTTAGTTTGATCTAAAAAGCCTGTAAAATTAAATGGCAATTAATTATTATTAGTGATTACCATATTTTTCGGGTGATAAGACGCACCCAAATTTCCAAGGGCATTTGTAAGGAATAAATTGTTTTTGTTAACCAAAATATTTAGGAAAGGCCATTTCATGCTTCATTTCTAGACGTGATTTATTCCGCATCTCGCAACATTAAAAAAAAATTCATCATTTCATTTATTCGTCGTTCATGTACAGGCATCTCTCACTATAGTGCGCTTCACTTTGTGCGGTTTTATCTGTTGTTCAATTGCCATATTTTTTTTGGTTATACAAAAGAAGTTCATAACTTATTCTACTTTTAGTATGTCTAATTAACACTCACAGGTACATTATAATTAAATTAAATATTGTTCAACAATCCAATTTACAAAAAAATTTTCTCTCTCCTATATTTTTCTGGATGTTATTTCGATTGCAGCTAATCTGAAAAAATAGGATGTCGATGATATTAGGCCTTACTTATCAGATGTCGCTGCAGCATGTACCCTTCATTTGTTTTCTTTCTTATATACAATACTTTTTAACTATTTTAGTTATTAACTGTTTCAAATATCTTTGCGACTAAGAAAGAACCAATAGGAATGAACTCAACTTCGTTAGTTAGATAGATTGCTAGTTAGCTTATTACTTACTTAGTTAGTTAGATAGTGATTTAGTTAGTTAGTGTTGAGTATTTGCATAACAAGCACAATGGAGAAGAAAGATAATATGATTCTTCAAAGTCAAGCAAAGAAGATTTCACACAACGTTCTGCAATACTTTCAGAAGGAGAAAGAAATAGGTTGTCCAATTCTTTCTCTGGAGAAAGTTCATGAGAGAGCAGCTGAGGCTTGTGATCAAAGCAGAAGAAAAATTCAGGCAATTGCTCGTGAAGGTAACTATAATTTTATATAATAATAGCCGTCGTCTGTTGGTTGGTTGGTCACGCCATGCAAATGCTAATAACTCGAGAAATAATAATGATAGAAACTCGAAATTTGGTAGGGATGCTTGAATAACACTTATTCAGAGAATGATAAATTTAAATCGCGAAAAAATTCCTTGGTTCGTCTTCAAGAGAGGCATTTCCATTTCCCATTACTTTACATGTAAAACGCGATTTTTCGACGTGCAGGTTTTTATTCATTTGGAAATTAAAATTAGAAGAAATTAACAGACGACCTTCGGATTTGAACCATTTTTAAGACAAATTTATAAAGTTTCTTATTCCGTTCATCTTTTTTCGCCCACAGTTCGAAATATTCCATGTTAAACGTTTAATTTGCATGTTTTGTGTAAATCTCGCCATTTAACGTGATGTTGCTATGTCGACCATTATCATTGTTACACCTCAAATCACTATTATTGTATACATCCTTCTGGGAATAAGCATGCCTTGAGTGCTTCAATACGAGAGAGAGAGAGAGAGTAAGGAAGGTGAGAGACTGGCGTGTTTTGTGGAAAATAAATTTATTAACGTAAATATAAAAAATTTTAAGTATCAACAGTGTCATTTTAGAAAAATTGGAAATAAAAAGCATTCTTAAATTAAATCCTTTGTAAACCATGCGTGCTTACGAATTTATATTGTTATTCCTCGAATTAATTTCGTAACAATGGCCAAAGTTTGGAAACGAATATAAATTAAAATTCAATTAAAATTAAAAGGACTTTTAAAACTGTTAACAGGCAATTTTCAAAGAAATAACAGTGGATCTTTTAATGAACTGATTTCTTTTTATAAAAGGAATTTTGGTGCTTATTTAATATAGAGTAAGTTCTAAGGCTCATAATCCATTTAAATCTAATAACAGTGGCTATTTTAGTTTAAAGAAAGAACTTTATTTATTCACTTTACAGAATGAATTAATTTTAGGCTAGCATTGCCTATTATAAAAAGAGTTACTTTGGAATTTACAGTATGTAAAGTGGAAGTTGTACTGAATTGACTCAAGTATATTTCAAAGCAAAAATCAATTTAAAACTACGTATTGAAAGTTGTTGTTTTGGAAACTGAGAAGTCCAGAGTGATGAGAGGATGCTAAATGACATTAAGGTAATTTTATTCCAAAATCTATTTAAAGTATTATCAGAGGCAATTGAAGATTGAACAAATTTTCTTGTTACCGGAATTCTGCTTATTTCATGAAATTGAAATGCTAATGCATTAATCCATTAAAATCTGTTAAGAGTGGCTGTTTTAGTTGAAAGAAATATATGTACATGGTACTTTTATTCACTTTTCAGAATGGATGAAATCTAGGTTAACACTGCGTATTATAAAAGGATTTTCTTTGGAATAAGAAGTTTGTTATGTGGTTATTTTAACTGAATTGAATCAAGTTCTCTTCTAAGTTTGAAATCCATTTAAAACTGGTGAAAGTGGTTGTTTCGGAAAATGAGAAGGCAAGAGTGCTGAGCAGACGATAAACGATATTGAGGTACATTATATTCCAAAATCTATTTAAAGTATTATCAGAGGCAATTGAAGATTGAACCAATTTTTTAGAACCGGAATTCTGCTTATTTAATGAAATTGAAATCCTAATGCGTTAATCAATTTAAAACTAATAACAATGGATATTTTAGTAGAAAGAAAGGTACTCTTTTATTCACAAGGAATTTCTGTGAGACTTTAGTTAATTAATTAAAACAGACTTATAATATAGAAATATTCGTTGGTTAAAACAGTGCACAGTTCTATTCTTGCGATTTTTACGTTCATTGACGAAAATTTAGATTCATTAAACCCGTTGAAATTCAATGGGCACTTATGCTAGTAATGTAATAATATTTTATTTTGTACAGTAATTTTGTGATTTTTAAGAATTACAAAAAATGGAATATACAGTGGGCCCTCAACTAATGATGCTAATTCGTTCTGATAAATGCATCATATGTCGGAAAAACGTGTCGAACCCTGAAATCTATGTAAAACCTCTAATTCATTCAGAGATCCTTAGATTTCAATTTTTTTGCACCTAAATAAGGCTTTTCCCATGAAAATAGTTATTTTATGTAGGATTACATATTCTTTTACATATACGTATGTGTATAATTAATAAAATATAACAAATAAATAGAAATACATGTGCATCATTTTTGTCACGGTATGTACTCTTTTCGATTTCAATGGATTGGCACTGCAACTTAATATCTTTTAACTACTGCAGCACTGAGATATGGGGTCGCATTACTTTTACATGCTTTTGGTTTTCTACTTTGTGTCTTTCTATGCTGAGAAGTCTTGGGACATAAAAAGGACCTTTCGTCGTTGTAGCCTCAGATATAATGTCTTTCGTCACGGGTTTCCCTTGCAACTTTGTTTCTTTTCACTGTATGTATTTGTATAGGCAGCAGCAAACGCATTAAGACAAAAACAAAGGAGGCTATTCGTTAGAACAGTTTAAAAGACACGTGATTGACAGGTCAAGAACTAATAATGCGTGCTGTTTGTCCATTGTATGTCGATATTACATGGAAGCATGGGAGGCTCATCAGAAGTTGAAAAATCGTATCATGAGGCCATCAAAAGTATACTGAATTTGATGTCTCGTACTAGTACTGTCAGTACTAGTATATAATATTAACTGACATGGTTACAGGAGGGATTCCATTCAGGAAACTGGCTCACTCTCCTTCAAATCACCATACAAGAAGAGGAAGCCACAGTCTAAAACTGTAACCAAGTTCAACGAATTTCAGAAGGACATATTGAGGAGAACAATCCTCAAATGTTATGACAAAGGAAAATTTCCCAAAGTAAAAGAAATTAGTGAAAAAATGCAAGAGAAAACAGATTATGAAGGAAGCACAACATCAGTTTGGATAGACGGAAATTCTTAATGGAAAGTAGTGACGCCATCACAGCAAGGGTCTTCTTTCTCAAAAAATGAAGAACCTGTGCAGCGCCGGGTGGAGAATTGTGTTCTACCTGGACGAGATATGGGTAAAACAAAATTATTCCCTTGGCGCTGCATGGATAGGCCCAAATAAAGGAGGAATGAAGGTCCCAATTGGTAAAAGGATCACGAATGATATTATGCCATGTTGGATCAGCTTCTTCTTGAATGAGTGCAAACTCGTTTTTAGAACAAAAGAGGAAAAAATACAGATTATCACTGTAATATGAATGCTGCTGTATTCACGAAATGGTAATTTATATTATTTTTCTTATTATTATCTGTTTACTCTGCACATTTCATAATTCTTAACATACGTCATTTATGTTTAAACATAATCTATGTCCAGTCTAACATTCCCTTAACCTGCACTATAAATTCTTCTTGCCCTTATTGGGCTTCCCAACGCGGTGCCTGCGAGCGCCATGGCACCCGCCAAGGTTCACTGTGGTGCCCGCCGATGTTTGTTCTGGTGTCCTCCTTAAAACTTGCGGCTCTTGCGACTATTAGTGTTGAGCGGTCACCCAATACTGGAAAGTGCCAATCTAAAAAGACTTTATGACTTTATGTTATAGAATTTACATATTTTATGATTTTTCTCAGTTTTTTCATAAATTTGTGAACCTCTCGGAAGAGGTTCACTGTATCATTTTACCTTTATTCTTTATTGTAATGTAACTCATTCCTTTCGTGAACATTCGTCATTATTTTCTTCCTTGTTGACAAAGGAATGTCACTTCATGTTTGCGCTCTAGCCACGTTTCTCTGTTCATGGATTCATAGAAAATGCGAGTACTTCTCTTATAAAATATTCGAAAGGTTACTATATGCTTGTATTATATAGGGTGATTTTTTTATTCGTGTCAGACAATTTGCTGAGGAGAGCACGTATATGTATTCAGCAAGGTGGTGCTCATTTTCAATATGTATTTGATGTGAGATTTTTTAAATAACATCAAACTATGTTCATAGAAATTTTAGCAATTCTCTCCGGTTTATATTCTAAGATATAGTGATTTTTCAGGGTCCCTAAATAACAACAATCATCCTGTATAATCTTGTTACTTTGTACTTTTCATGTTTAATAAAAAATGGTTTTTTAGAATAAAATTTAAAACTTACTGCTATGAGCTTTAAGTGGTGAGTGGAAGGGGGGGAGAGGACACTGGCGCCCGCCGCCTTTGCTGTTACACCAAAGGTGCCCTTGCCAACGTAAAGGTTGGGAACCCCTGCCCTATATGATGTGGCAATTTATGATGAAGGGCATCTATGGGTTACTAAGCTATATCATTATTATTGATCAAAACTTGGATTGCTTTTTACTAAATTTACTTTTTCAGTATTCAAAATATTTAAATGGCAAATTTTGCTATTGTTAACACTATGTACATTAGAGATGACAGTATATCAATAAATAGCCAAATAAAAGTAAATGAAAATATAGCACAAAAAGTATTAAGGAAAAAATATTTTTAAGTACCTGATTTAAATAAAAGTTACGTATTCAGTTGGTCTTCAATGTTTACCACAAAGAGCTACTAACGAGAAATTATCTATAGAAAATTTATTTATAAAAAGAATTTATATTTTATTACGTTTTTAATAAATTTTCATACTTAACCCTAGAATGGCACACTGGGGGCTATTGGACAACAACGATTTTTTTTTTCAATGTACCGTTCATAAATTTTTAAATTCGGCACTGTTTCCCCCATGTAAATTCGTTTTGGTATTCTGCCGATTGAGTCCGGTATGCGGCATCATCAGTTGTGTGCTGTGCTTCGTACTGTGAGGTGTCCCGTGGACCCCAGAGTACCAGTGCCCTATACAATTCATGTGGTAAGTAAAAATTGAGTTCTTACATTTAAATGCATATTTAAATGTGGAAATAGTATTTTTGTAACAGCTATCTATTTTTCATTTTATAATTGTAAAGTAAGTAGTAGTACAAAAAGTCAAAAGAAGACCATAAATTTTCAATTCAGTGGGTATAGGGTGAAAAATAGCAAATAGGATATTTTTTACTTGCCACTAAAGAAGTCTTCTTCATCTTCTTCTTCTTTAGACCAAATTTCCTCAATGTCCACATCAGACTTGATTAACTGTATAACTCTAACCATCTTCTCTTTATCAATAGCTTTTAATTTCCACTCTGAAGGTTTTGCTTCAGGGTATACCATTCTATATGGCAATTTCTTTAGAGGAAAGAGAAAGAATAAATTACACACACATTATATTTACACACACACACACACATATATATATATATATATATATATAAATACTACGGAAGAGGAAAGGTAAGTAAGGATATTTAGGGCAACTAGGTGTTGAAGGAAACCCAGTGAAAACTTACCGGAAGGAGAGCCGCTGGGGTGTTGGAGAGACATTTGTTGAGGTTAGAGCTTTCAGGATGATCCCTTCGTCAGCACAAGAGAGACAAAACAAATGTGTCTCTCCAACACCCCAGTGGCTCTCCTTCCGGTAAGTGTTCACTGGGTTTCCTTCAACACCTAGTTGCCCTAAATATACATACATATATATACACACATATATATATATATATATATATATATAATATATTTTATATATATATATATATATATATATAATATTATATATATATATATAATATATATGTATATATATCCGCTTCCAGAAGAAAGAAACTCCTGCTAAAGGGAGATATAAAGCAGGAAATCTGCGAGAGGTTGATAAATGTATGGAGTATAGCTTTGTATGGAGCAGAAACATGGACGCTAAGGAAAAATGATATTAAATACTTGGAAAGCTTCGAAATGTGGACATGGAGAAGAATGCTGAAGATAAAATGGACAGATAGGGTGAAAAATGAGGAAGTACTACGAAGAATAGGAGAGAAGCGAACGATTATACAGACTATCAGAAAGAGGAAGGCAAACTGGACTGGGCATTACCTGAGGAGAGAGTGAATGATTAAAGAAGTGCTAGAAGGAAAACTAGATGTAAAAAGAGAAAGAGGTAGGAAAAGGTTTCAGCTAGTAGATGACTTGAAAGGGAAAGAGAGCTATCAAGACATGAAGAAAACTGCGGAAAATAGGAGTATATGGAGAACCAAGTTTAACCTAGAATAATCATGGACCTGTCAACGGACAGACTACCTATGATGATGATGATATATATATATATATATATATATATATATATATATATATATAATCATTCTATAAGCACTCTTCTTACAGAGGAGGATATAGGATACAAGTAAATGTGTGCTTGCATTCTGCAAGCATTTTCTCTCACCTTAAAGTGAAAAAAAAAGCCGAAAAATAATTTTCAATGCATAAGTTCGCATCACGGCTCCGAATTACATGTTTTTCTCTTTCGAAAATATTGGGGTATAAACAACCCCTAAAATTTATAATTATAAAATATTTATAGGTTTTAATCATTTCTAAGGAATAGCTCACATTTATGCAAAATTTCATCAATGTAGGACCTCTAGAAGTGCATTTATATGAATTTCATTGTTTAAATTTTATTATTTTTTAATAGCCACAGCAATAAATATTTCTAAAATTTTCAATGTTATTTACCAGCAGAACATTATTTCCTAACTATGTTAAAAATTTAAATTGAATTGAATTGAACCATTTTGAAGAATAAATTATAAAGTTTCTTATTCTGTTCATCGTTTTTCATCCACTGTTCCAATTATCCCACGTTAAACGTTTAATTTACATATTTTATGGAAATCTTGCCATTTTAACGGAATGTTGCCATGGTGACCAATTATATTGTTAGATCTCAAAGTCCTATTGTTAAATCAATCCTTATGGGTGTTTCCTAACTCTGTTAAAATTTTCAGCTTCCTGGATCAACAGAAAGTACATAAACATTAGTCAATTTGTTAAACATTTGAGAATTTATTACAGCCGAACGAATAAAAATTTTCCAATTTCTATATTCCTGGTTTTCATTATTTGGCAAATTCTACAGGTAGAAAAAATTTCAGCTTTATAGCGCATTTAGAAATACCTAAACCGTGAAATCTTGGTAAAACTGTTTATAATTTTTACCGGCCAAGAAAATAAACATTGTTGCAATTTTCTAATTATTCCTCTGATTAATTTTTTCGGTTCACCAATGTATTAAATTTCAGCTCTCCAGCTATTGTAGTTTCGGCCAGACATTAGTATCCTCCTATATCCTATATATATCGTACAAGTAAATGTGTGCTTGCATTCTGCAAGCATTTTCTCTCACCTTAAAGTGAAAATAAAAGCCAAAAAATAACTTTCAATGCATAAGTTCACATCTCGGCTCCGAATTACGTGTTTTTCTGTTTTGAAAATATTGGGGTATAAACAACCCCTAAAATTTATAATTATAAAACATTTATAGGTTTTTAGCATCTCTTAGGAATACCTCACATTTATGCAAAATTTCATGTATATAGCACCTCTAGAAGTGCATTTATAACAATTTCATTGTTTAAAATGTATGAATTTTTAACACCCACAATATTAAACTTTCATGAAATTTCAAATGTTATTTTCCACCGGAACATTATTTCCTAACTTGGTTAAAATTTTCAGCTTCCTGGCTCTAATTAAAGTACATAAACATTAGTCAGTTTGTTAAACATTTAGGAATTTATTATGTCCGAATGAATAAAAATTTTCAAATTTCTATATTCCCGTTTTCATTATTTGGCGAATTCTAGAGGTAGGAAAATTTCAGCTTGATAGCGCATTTAGAAATACCTAAACCATGAAATGTTAGTAAAATTGTTTATAATTTTCACCGGCCAAGAAAATAAACATTGTTGCAATTTTCCAATTATTCCTCCGATTAATTTTTTCGGTTCACCTATGTATTAAATTTCAGCTCTCCACCTGTTGTAGTTTGGGCCAGACATTAGTGTCCTCCTATATCCTATATATATTCTATATATATCCTATATATATCGTATATACTCCTCTGTAAGAAGAATGCTTATAGAATATCCTCCTCTGTAAGAAGAGTGGTTATAATATGATAGGATATATATAGGATATAGGAGGATACTAATGTCTGGCCCAAACTACTATAGTTGGAGAGCTGAAATTTAATACACAGGTGAAACAAAAAAATTATCGGAGGAATAAATGCTAAATTGCAACAATTTTATTTTCTTGTCCGTAAAAAATTATAAACAATTTTACTAACATTTCATGGTTTAGGTACTTCCAAATGGGCTATGAAGCTGAAATTTTTTCAAGAGGTAGAATTTGCCAAATAATGAAAACGGGAATATAGAAATTTGAAATTTTTTATTCGTTCAACTGTAATAAATTCTCACATGTTTAACAAATTGACTAATGTTTATGTACTTTCTGTTGATCCAGGAAGCTGAAAATTTTAACAGAGTTAGGAAACACCCATAAGGATTGATTTAACAATAGGACTTTGAGATCTAACAATATAATTGGTCACCATGGCAACATTCCGTTAAAATGGCAAGATTTCCATAAAATATGTAAATTAAACGTTTAACGTGGGATAATTGGAACAGTGGACGAAAAACGATGAACAGAATAAGAAACTTTATAATTTATTCTTCAAAATGGTTCAATTCCAAAGATCGTAGGTTAATTCCTTCCAATTTTCATTTCCAAATGAATAAAAGCCTGCACGTCGAAAAATCGCATTTTACATGTTAAGTAATGAGAAATGGAAATGCCTCCATTGGAGTCGAACCAAGGAATTTTTTCGCGATTTCAATTCGTCATCACCTGAAAAAGTGTTAATCAAGCATCCCTACCAAATTTCAAGTTTCTATCATTATTATTTCTCAAGTTATTAGCATTTGCATAGCGTGACCAACCAACCACCAACCAACAGACGACGGCTATTACTATATAAAATTATAATCCTGATAATATTACTCCGATGTTGTGTCTGCTGCTGCCATTACTAGTCATCAAGATGATTTGCATTGTTGCGGCTTTCAAGTAGGATAGGACTACAGGCATCCCTCCCTGTAGCGCACTTCACTTATGTTAGTGTGGTTTTCCTATAGTGCTCTTTTTAACTGCTGTTCAATTGCCACATCTTTTTGGTTATACAAAAGAAGTGCATAACTTAGGCCGCTCTCCCACTGGGGTGACGCGACTACGATCCGATTTCAGTAAAAAATGCACACAAGTCCCTCAGAGATGACACATGCTTTCTTATGGGTGCCCTCCCAATGGCACGATTACGATGCGATGGCAATGCAACCTGTCGGCGACCTGACGCTTACGATTGGTCATGCCAGTTGCCTCCGCTCAGTCACCTGGTGATCACGCCCATTCAGTACCTAATTTTTTCTTTTTAGATGAAAATTATACAAACAAATAATGATGAAAAACGACGATCAGGTATTATCAAGTAGTGGAAGCAGTTGAACATTATCCCTGCCTATATAATTATAATATGCCAGAATATTCTATGAAAGATGTAACAGACAATGCCTGGGACAAAGTAGCTGAGTAATTAAATGCACAGTTTAGGTACTTAAAGAATTGTACTTCATGTCATTATGCCTACATGGGGTATTTGTTTACTATTAGTAGCATTAACATTTAATTATCTCTAACTTTTGCTCAGACGAGTATTTAGCGAGATACTTGAGAGGTATGTTATAAAATACATGTGGGTCTTCATGTAAATTGGTCGTTATTATTGTCTGATTTAAACCAAATTTGGAATCGGTAAGTAGATTTTAGTAAAACCTTCCAATACTAAATTTCATCAAAATCTGTCCAGCGGTTCCCGAATTGAAACATGTGGATGGACGGAGACGACGTATAAAAACGAGAGATTAAAAATTGAATTGATATAATTTGAGTACCGTATATACCCAAGTATAACACGCACTTTTTTCCCTAAAATTTTCAGCTAAAAAGCAGGGTGTGTCTTATATGAGGGTTTAGATTTACCAGGATATTTATTATAATGGACCGACATTAGAAAATGTCATCGATTTTATGTCCACTCGATAATGGGACGATATTAAACATTCTGATGGTACTCTAATGCACTTTCCCAGTAATAATTTGAACTAAAAACGTAAATTAATGAACAAATATGCCAAATTTATTAAATAATTATACTTGATGTACAATACAAAATATTTATATAAATAAAATTGAAATCAAGGTCATGTCTGTCTTTTGAGACTTGCAAGTTTTTGGTGCTTTGCTTATTCATTTCTCATCAGCACAAGATGATTGGCATGGTTTTTACGTTTCGTGTCTGTCTGTTTGTTATCGATGGATGTCAAAACGGCTGAATGGAAATTTACAAAACTTTGTATGTATGTTACACTGGACCTAACATAGAATATAGGATATACCTCATATCAACTACTCTTTTTTCAGGGGGGGTTTTAGGAAGGCCTAAATGCTATAATTGTCAATATCTCGATTACCATAAACTTTAGCGCAAAAACGCTCTGAGAAAATATTGCTGGAAATAAAATTTAGAATATTTAATGTGCTACACAATTTTGTTGTAGGACCCCTATTTTCTGAGATATTTCCAAAAAACTGATAAAGGTATGTGGCTTACCGTGGCGCTACTGTCTAGGCCTCTTTGCCTTGGTGACTTTCTGCGTGAGTCAGCTTCAGTTACGTCCACAAAGTTGTTCTTTTTTTCTGGTTGGATTAGTAGTTACTTTGTTCTGAGTAGGTAATCTTATAAATATTTTAGTGTGTATGTGTGTGTGTATGTATGTTCTTTATACGTTTTTACAGCGTTGAAGCTATCGAATTCAAAAGTTACATGGGCCGTCCTATGGACCAAAGGAAGAACTTGGTCTAGGTTTGCAGACCGTGGGGTCTCTTATACCCCATGGGATCAACAAAATATTATTTCCATAAGAATGTATGGGAAATGGTGTGGAGAAATCCCAAAATGCCATGCAGCGCTTCACTGATGTGGATATAAATATACCTAAATATTAACTTACGATCACGAAAAATGGATTATTTTATGCACGAAAGACTGAATATTTTAATTCTGTTCATGTTTTGTCGTATTACATGTTAAATCGCTCAAAATTTTCCTTTAAGCGCAAAATTTATCGGTTTAGATGTCCATTTTCCAGGCGGCAACAAAGCTAAATTTCTTAATTGTTGTCCTCTTCAAAGGGAGATGGCCACGTAAAGATTAATGCAAGGAAAATCCACGCAGTGACGCGCCATAGAGGATGAATTGCTAACGCCAAGATAAAGGGTACAATGGATTCATGCCTAAATATAGTCTATGAGTACTTTTAAAATTAGTCAAATGATTTTTAAGGAATATTTGAACATTGTTATCTTTTAACATTAAAAGATTTATCGCAACATAAATTTGTACATCTACTTACATTTGTTCGGTAACCAAGATGTTGTTTATTGTTTACATTTTGGCTAATAGTATTGACATAATCCACATAATTTTATTGCTGCAGGTTTCGGTGCATCTATCCATGTGAATATTAAGTAAGACGTTAATGCATAATTATATTAATGGTACAATTTTACAATACAATACATAAAACAGTAAATGTTAATGTAAACATCACTTGCGTAATTAAGGAATGGGGAACATTTGCCCCAAGCAATAAAAATCGTTTGCCACTTAAAAGAAAACTTTCCCGAGCGAAGCCGGGCATTTCAGCTAGTTTCAAATAAAGTAAAAATAATAAAGAAAATTATTAAACATCGCAAAATTCAAGAAATTCTTGATCACTGCCCCATTTATCGGCTACGTTATCGGAATAATCTTCTGCAGAAGATAGCGTTACGTTCTCCACGGCCTAATTCCACATTGTAATTTCCTCGTGACTACATTTACATTGGTGACTAATGCACAAATAATGGAGTTGGCTATATCAAATAATGGCACCAGGTGACCTCCACCGATGGGTCTGAAGTGCAGTTGAACTGAAATGATGTATTCTGCTTTCACTGATATTTAAAACTGTCGCCTTCACACTGGGAAACCGCTAAACTATGTAACAGCTCTTTAAATGGTGGATTTTCAATACCGACTTGAGTGAAGTGCTGTCTTACTTATTGTAAGTACGAACTGAAGTACATATACTTTCATTAATTTACTTATCTCAATGACATTAACCCTCCGTGACTCGCACTCGATTTAGTAACGTGAGAACTCGCGTGGGGTGTTCCTGACACCCCACCAGTTTTTCAGATTAGACACATTTTTTCCATAAAATTTTACCGCAAATTCTATTTTAAATGATTCTTAGAATTATTTCACGCTATTATTTGTTAATTTAATAAGGATTTTATAATATATATATATATATATATGCATCTAGATTATAATCTGTTGAAATTCGATGAGGAAAAGTTAAGGGAGAAAACACATTTTGATTATTTAATCCGTTTAATTATTATAAATGTAAAGCTATAATCATTCTACGTAAATATTTTGTCCTTTTAGCATTACTTAATACTAACTTAGAGCTGTTTTACCATTTGTTGATGAGCAGTACATCTGTAAGGTTTAATGAAAGAAACAAGAATTTTAATAAAATTTGAAAGAATAAATTATTAAAACAAATTCATTTCATTTAGTTTTTAATAGTTTGAAAACATTCTTTACAAATTTTCATCATATGTGTTGCACACATATCTTTCACACATTTCACAGTATATTTTAGTTTTGATATCTTTA
Source organism: Uropetala carovei (assembly GCA_036926305.1). Lineage (NCBI taxonomy): Eukaryota > Metazoa > Arthropoda > Insecta > Odonata > Petaluridae > Uropetala > Uropetala carovei. Next base: position 745,029 of record JAXCHB010000290.1, read on the forward strand.
CTTCTCGGACAAACTACGCATCTCCCACTATTTCCTATCCTTTGTTTTTCCTGTGATTCTGATGTCGACGGCTCTCCGTATTTCTCGACCTTTCTCTTAAATTCTTTTGACAAATTTGTTAGCGAACTTCTCTTTGTTATAAATGGCTTTGTCAATCCTTTTGCGATTTCTCTGAGGAACGTCCGCCTATTTGTCTTTATTTCAGGATAGATGCTCCTATAAATAATGAACGCATTGATGCCTAATGTGTTCAATAAATGGTAAAAAATTGTAACTGGCCATCTTCTCGTATTTCTTGCAATGCTATAGGTGCCACACATTTCGTCTACAGTGTCGACACCACCTTTGGTCGAATTGTAGAAAGTAATTACTTCCGGTTTTCTTTTTTCTCCCGTGGATGCATCTATGCTGATTTCACTGTGCATACTTGAAAGAATTAAAACATTCTTTTTCTTCTTAGGGACATATGACACAGGGGTCATGTCTTTTCTAAATAGAAAGAGGCTGCTGCACTCCTCCCTATTCTTTACGTCAACAATTTGCGGGGGAAGTTCCCTCTTATTCTTCTTCAAAGTCCCCACCATTGTCAGTTTCCTATTGAGTAAGTCTTCTACAAGTGGCACGCTTACGAACCAATTGTCGGCGGTGACGTTCCTCCCTGACCCCGAAATCGGACCGACCAACCGTTTTACGACTTCCCTAGGGCTGTTTTCCACTTTATATGGTCCCTCCGGCTGAACCCCAACACAGACTTCCAAATTTAGGGTGTAATAGACGCTAGCATCCACAAGAGCGAAAATTTTTAACCCATACCTGGCGGGTTTGCTTGGTAAAAATTGGCGGAAGGAACATCTACCTCGAAAGGGGACCAGCTGCTCATCCACTGTAGCGAATTCACCTATGCTGTAGTACTGTTGAAATTTCTGCACAAAACCTCCCGTATTGGTGCCAACTTATCAGTTTTTCTCCTATTTTCTCTGTCGTTGACATCATCAAATCGTAGACATTGCAGTAAAAATTTAAACCTTTGATAGTTCATAGATGCCCAAAATATCTCTACACCTAGACCACCTTGATCCCACATATCCTTTATATTCTGGCGAGCTGATCTATTAGCTCCTAAATAAAAAAGTAGGCCAATGAGACATCTTACTTCTGCTTCGTCAGTATGCTTTGCATCCCTCTTTCGCGAATAATTTTCTGCAACTTTACCAATCTTAATGTTTGTACTGCTCACAATTATCCTTAGAATATTTTCATCGAACATGATGTTAAAACAATCTAATGGACATTTTATATCTTCTTTATTTCCCTTGAACCCAGCTGCTTGAGAGAGGATGTTATGCACGGGTGTTCTAACACTTCGTCGTGGCTCAATAGTACTCCACTTCGTTATACGATCTTTACCCATCAAGAAATGCTCTTGGGTACTAGTTAGATCTTCAGTATCTGAATCGCTAATATCTTGCTCGCTGACTGTGTCGCGCTCCGATTCATGTACAGCATCTTCCGAAAATTCATCGTCCGAATCAAATGCTTCTTCATCAGACAATCCACTTGAAAGCAGAAGAATCGTTTCAATATCCCTCTCAGAACGTAAATCACTCATCTAAGGGCGAAAATAAATTGATGAAAATTATTCAAGTATGTATTATTCAAGTTACCTAAAAATTTAATTGCAAATTAAAAATTCATGAGAGAGTGAAAAATAAGTATTTACAAACCTTATCGTATTCAATTTGTAAACTTCACCACGTACACTAGCTGTAAGTTGAAAATATGTGTCCGATCTATTTGATGAAAAGCCGACCTAAAATATTATCATTTCATATTTTAGGATATAATTTATGTTAAAGCAAAGAGAAAATTGTTACATGAACGTTATGAAGTATCGGTAAACTAAATATCGAAATATATTATAAAGGCAGGAAATATAGAAATAAAATGTAAATGGACTTACCAAATATAAAAGAAGACAATATACCAATTGATAATTGTTCATAGGATACACAATACACTAAATAACTCGGAAACTTCAACAAATTTAGAGTAAGATAATCACTAAAACGGATATTTCTCAAGAATCGCTCTAGAAAGAAGCAAACTGTTTTGAAAAAAACGTCTGAACTCAACGAAAAATGGCAAGAAACTAAATATTTTCACAGAAAAGGTCGGAAACATCTGTAACTCCAGCTACTGAAAAGGAGGGGTCATAAAGCTTACCCGGAAAAGTATGCCGCCAAAAAAAATGGGCTGGGGTGTTTACAGCACCCCGCGCGAGTCACGGAGGGTTAACAATATAACAAATAATTTTGCCGTTGAATGATAAGCATGTGACAGAAATCAAATTCTAGAAACATATGCGTGCTATGCATGGGTACATAAAAAAATTGCAGAATATGGTGCCAAAAACCTCCCTGCATGTTTTATAGGTGAGGATATACAGTAATCATGTCTTCCCTATAAATATATGGCATTTAGTATTTCTAAAACTATAATATATTTTAAGCAAATTTATTGCATTAGTTTCTGATATTTTAAAGATAAAGCTACCTGATAAACTTTAAATTAAGTATGAAAAATTTTATGTAAAACTTTTGAATCAAATTAATTAGATTATTTATTGAGTTACGAATGGCAATTTTTTAATAAACTCCTAAATTAAGTAAGAAACATTTCATGTAATTTGAACACAACTGCTCCCGAGGACGGTTAATTAGATTACTTGCAAAGATTAAATTAAGAAAACATTCAATAAAAAGATTGAAACTTTTGATCGTCTTTTAAAAGTTCTTTCGCAGCAAAAACCTCTACAATTAACATTGTTTCAGATATATATAGATGCAACCATCACTGTCTTTTAGTTTTACATTTTCTCTTCAAGTACCAATACATCAGAAGCACTTCGCGATCTTCACCGCTCGACATATCGTAAGCATCTGGTCGGCAACATGTCATGCTGGTGGGAGGAAGTCTAGTTGCTTGGTCGTCTCATCCCGTCCGATTTGACATTTTGATTAAAGTCAGATCATGGTTACGTCGCCCCAGTGGGAGAGCAGCTTTATTCTACATTTAGTATGTCTAATTAGCACTCTTAGGAAAATTACAATTAAATTAAATATCATTAAATAATCCAATTTGAAAATATGTCTCTTCTATAGTTTTTTGGATGTTATTTTGATTGCAGCTAATCTGAAAAAATGGGATGTCAATGATATCAGGTCTTACTTATCAGATGTTACTGCGGCATGTACTCTTCGTTTGTTTTCTTTCTTATATACAATTCTTGTAGTACTTTTAAGTAAAGTGACCAAAAGGGAGGAAAAATTCCAATTTTTTATACAAAAAAGAAGCACAAAGGAAGGACATATTTCATTATCAAAAAACTGTTTGTATGCTTTAATTTACATTAACAAAAGTACAATAAGGGTTTTTATGTGAGAGGATGCTCTATTAAGAGCACTTTAGCACTTTTGGGAAAGATTCTGCTTCATAATACTTTAACGTCCACCAACTGCGATACTAAATACTGCTGAACACATACTACATTTAATGACAGTATCATCATTTCCAACAGGTCTTAAATGTGCAAATTCCTTAGCTAACGCTACATTTAAGTGACATTTTATTTTCTATGTTAAAGCCATTTCGTAGGGTATTTCAACAAATATTTAAAAATCAATATAATAAAATGGAATATTGCATTGCAAAATAAAATGGGAAAATTATATTTACCATAATAATGAAGTAAATGCAGCTATTCAAATTTCACTCAGGCAGGACATATTATTAACTACTAGCTGGAACATTTAAATGATTTGTTATAGATAACAATTAAAAGCAATCACATTGTAATTTCTGGTGGCCAATATTTAGTAATTTCTTCTAAAATGGTATCAAAAGCATCTCGACTGATCACTTTGTTATAGATAACAATAGAAAAAACAATCACATTTTAATTTCTGGTGGCCAATCTTTAGAATTTTCTTCTAAAATGCTATCAAAAGCATCTCGACTGATCGGCCTGTCGCGACATTTACAAACCCGATCACCGGACAACGGGGAGGGAAAGTTTGGCTCCAGCGAGGCAAAGGGAGCAGTAGTGCCCGGAGACGACAACTAAAATGAAAATAAAGCGAGTCGAAGGCTCGCCAATATCCTCTCCATTTGCGGTGCAACAGTCAAGCGAGATATAATTCCTTTGTAGACTACAGATATCTTGGTAGAAATCATTCGGTACTTACGTATTAAGTTGGGTTAATACGTAAGTACCGTTTGGATAAATGCAGTAAATTACGTATTTTAAAACATTCTTATGCTTGAAATAATTCGACGATGTTTTAACGTGCCTTCGTTGTCTTATTTAAGTCTTTCTGCATATTAAAGGCAGTGGCTTGTGCTGTGCCTTCGCGTTATCTGAATATAGCAGATATTATGAAAATAATTTTTTTCGTGGTGTTTATTTTTAATTCACGTCAATCCAATTGTAGGGTAACCAACCATAACAACGATTACATTGTTATCTAAATAAATAAGGTATATGCGCTGTGTATTGACATTGTTCTTAACTGCTGTTTAGTGGAATTGAACGATCGATTGTGATTACTTACTAATTATTGCTTTTCACATGGACAGCTGTATGTAGCCATAACTAGAACACATGACAAACATAATTTGAAATTTTGGGTTAAGGATAAAGATAATCAAGGGCAACTGCTGTTAAACGAAAGAGTATTTACAAAGAAAGTCATTATAAGAGAGCTACTGAATAGCTAAAATAATATTATTGAGGTATAAGACTGTTTTCCTCTTAATTTTTTTAAAAACTATCCCTTTGTTTTCATTTGTAGCCCTTTCCAATCTTATTCATCTCTATAATTTTATCATTTGTTTGTTGGTTTTATTTTTATATTATTTATTTTCAAATGCCGTTTTAAACGGGCTCATTCGCTTAGTATATTATATAATTTATCTGGTTTTTTGAACACGAGACAAGATACCATCTCATACTGCATAAATTGTACTTGCCTAACTTCTTAATATTATGTAAAGTGTTGAATACTGAAAGTGGTGTATGGCTTTACTTCCATAGTACCCCTTTGCATATAGCATATCAGTTGGAATCATGCATCAAAAAATGGGGTCCGTTGCAATAAATGTAACCCTTTGCTCTCATATTTACATCATTATTCATGATCAATTAACTCTTAATTATTTTATGAATGTATCTGGTACATATTGTGAAGACTGAAAACTAACTATAAGTTTAAAATATTTCAGCTGAATTAGTCATTAAAATTGATTTTTTTCTCGTGACTTAGATTGATTCAATGTGGATTTCACTGTATTTGTCCTACAATGGCTCTGTTGTATAAAGGAAAGTTTTTAGAGGTATACAATGACAAAGAACAAAAAAACCTTCATAACCATTGCTGGGTTCAAATTATTAAATTACTTTAAAAGGCAGGAAATTGCCTGTATAATTACCATGAACTACTCCAATATCAAATATTTCATAGACTGCATGAACAATTTGTAAATATAAAAAATAAACACAAAGAACATACCATATCTGTTTTAATGAATCGCTGAAACTCGGCAGTTTTCATAAGTTTTTTTAGTGAGTAATATAGACCCAACACTTGTCGTATTTCCTCATACTCGGCAAAATTTCCAGGTCTATTTTTCAATATCTCAACAACCTTTTGTGTTAGTATTAAAACCTTTGGTCGCCTTAGGACAAAGAACCTAGTTAAATGGAGAAGACTGCCACTAGAATTCTGGGATCCACTCTTAAGATGAAAAATCTGAAATATTAAGAAAAACCTAGTGATAATATTAATAAAAATTTATTACTCCAGAGATCAGAACATGAAACAGGACAAGCCAGTAAAACTCCAAATGAGATAATATAAGTACAAATAGTATACAAATAATGCAATTGCCTGTCAAATATGACAGGTATGCGTGAATTACGGGAGTCCCCGTTGGACTTTGCCCCGATATATGTTTTCCCGCACTTACATAGCTGAAATTTTGGCGGAAAAAACATAAAAATTCCCCGCAATTACGTTTCTTACGTGGCACCCTTTCTTTTGAGGCAGCTCACAGATGCCGTTGCTGTCATGGAATCGAGACGAAACGAAAGACAGACACTCATGCTACTCTTATCAACTTCCTAGGACTAAGTTTTCAAGAATTAAGGGAGGGGAGAGCAAACAAACCTTCGAGGAAATGTCTCTCTCTCAAAAAATAACCGTCTGCTGTGGGACCCTCTCACACAACCCAAAGAGGCAACAGACTGAAACCCAAGACTAAGCCCTAATCCTGAGGTCCCATTGTTATTTTATTCTTCAATAATTGTATATCTGCTATTTCCAAACTGGTTTGCAAAATTCATAAAAAGCAAGTATGAAAAAAATCATGATTTTATTTTAAAAATAAAGTTATGTGTTACACTAAACATGGCATTTGAGGTGACAAATTAAACACTACATCAGGTGTGAGGAACTTGGGGGGCGTGGGAAAGGGCACATCAACGTCATGAGGAGGAACATTAGAAGCGGATGATGGGCCGGGACGTGGATGCTCGAAGGATGACGATGCACCATGCTGGATGGCTTTCTTAAATGTTTCTTCTAGCATCATCTGCCTCATCAACAATGGTTTTTGTCCTAGCAGTCTCTCCTTAATTTTATAAACTGACATAATTTCTTGTTCTGTTATGAATTCATGCTGCTCCAGTGCTTCAATAAGTCCATCACACATTTTCAGCATGTCGTCCATGGGCACTTTTTCCACTGTGCTTACAGTGTCATCTTCATCTTCGCTTGTATCATCACGATCACCTTGATTCAGAACCATTGCAGCTATTTCACCATCAGTCATTGAGTGAACAAGTGGAGCATCATTATCAATGTTGAAAACTTCTTCTGTGTCCTCTTCCTCCAGCTTATTGACGGCATCCCATGGTACACCTTTTGCATATGTAAGGAGTCTGATATCATCTTTTTCTCACTTGTCAAATGGAATTCCTCAAAGTCATCATTTTGTTCATCATCATCACTGAACATTGTAGGCTACAGGTTGTGCCAGGCTTTCACAAAGATGAACTTACATACATTGTTCCATGCATTAGCAGCGGCATAGATGGCATCCTTCACAGTAAACTCCTTTTGGAAACCATCCATGCCCACACCTCTGTTAACTGCTGCCAACATGCTGTTCAAGAAAAAGTCTTTATATTTAGCCTTCGGTGATCTAAGTATACCTTGCTCACATGGCTGAATTAATGAAGTCACTTTTGGGGGAAACTAGATGTCATAAACATTATTCTTGATGAGAAGTTCAGCTGGGGGATGTGCAGAACATTGTCGAGAAAAAACAAAATCTCGCAGTTGTCATCCAGTCTAGCTTCCCTGCAGTGGGCACAAGCTTCTGGTAAAAATATTTGTTAAACCATTCAGAAAAGATGCCCCTGGTGATCCACGCCCTCTTGTTTGCATAATATTGGACTGGTAATGTAGTCGCTCATTTAAAACAGTGGGGACATCTGCTCTTGCCTACCACAGCAAGTTTGCACTTCTTTCCTGCGGCATCAGCACATCCCATCACAGTCACTCTGTCTTTGGCATCCTTAAGTCCTGTAGGGTTCTTCTCATCAGCTGTAGTCAGTGCCAAACCAGGGCAAGTGGAGGCGCGATTGCGTCTGCTGTGCAGTGGGACCTGCGCATCGTCGAGGAACCTTCTCAGAGCCTTCCACTCATTATGTCTTGGCGCTCAAAAAAAACTTTCAGATTTCAGAGCATTTCGGATTTCGGAATTTTGGATAAGGGATACCGAACCTGTATTACGTAGCCAGGATTTTGATTTGGGGGAAGTTTTGCCTAACCGCAAGGGGGAGACACCTCTGAAAGTGAAGTTTTTTAATGTTCACAAATTTTTTATTAAAAATTTTGATACCTTAAGCATTCATTGAAATTGGGGCTATTACTAATTAATATAATAAAAAATGATTTGTATAAATCATAAAAATTTATTGAACACATAACGAAAATATTACATGAATTGGTTACCAGCTTGGAAAAATAAAACCACTGCTACAGAAAGAAATCTAGATGACTGATTTTCTTAACTAATTAACCTATTAACAATCAGTTTCTCCTTCCACGATATCCTTATTCACTTTTTCGCAGTCGAAAATTAAATAATTACTTGTGAAGTTTATTTCTACTACTGTGTATTCTAAATAAATGAATGCTTTGAATAAAAAAATGAAAATGAGCATTTCTGTTCCAATGAAGGAAATATATTTTTATCAATAGCGAATAACCTACATTAGATACAATCAACTTCATTTTAATGCATAATTTTCAAAAACATTTTATAAGTTAAATGTGATTGATATTGTGTAAATTGAGAAAGTTAACAACTGTTAGTCTTCTATTTTGTCGTGTAGCCTCTCAATATCCTGATTAATTACTTTTCAAGCTAGATGTCAGTATGTCATTGAAAAAATTAAAATATTGCATCATGTTTGACAGTTAAGCTGTATCGATGTTATTCATGTGATTTGGGTAACAGATCACTTTTTGTAATCGGTGTTAATTTCGATAATCGGTTGAAATTTTTTACCTGAGTTTGGTTATATATTTTGTTTAATGTTATGTATTCATATGAACATTTATTTATTGTTTCTTTTATATAAATCACATTTATAAGAGGGTGGCCAATAACTGTAGACCAAAACATGAATAAATCAGATATTAGGCATAATCGGCCGAATTCAGAGTTTTCTTAATCAGTTATTAAGACCCACTAAGTCCCCTTAGTAGCGCACCACTACATATGCCCTATTCAGAGCGTCCTACTAGGGGTGATTTGCTTAGTCATTGAGTATGGTAGTCAGCCTTAGTCACACGCCACGCTAAACAAGCTCCCGCGGTGTTTAAGGGCGTGACTAGTGTGTCTTCCGCTCCAGCTTGCGAAGTGTAGTGAAAGCGGTAGTTGAAAATGAGTCTTTTTTAGGTATAATATTGTTACTTTATTTAGTTTGTTATTAAGTAATTTCTATATGAGAGTTTTATATTTCTCTGTAGTTCATTATTTCGTCAAATTAGTTTAATTTCGTTTTATAGTAGAGTAGGGTACGTAATTTATTGTTACATTATTTCTTTCAAACGTCAGTCATTGTATTCTTATTTTAATTATTCCTCCGCGTTTTATCATTTTAGCTATTTTCATTATTGTCGTTTCTACTTTGTTTTCATGTTAATGGCCAACGAAGTTTGTACGTATTGCGTAGAGTTTTTGTGTAGTCGATATTTGTGTAATCACGTAGATCATGGTCCTTCAATAGTTGTTAATATGTTTCTATAGGAGTGTTTTATATTTATGTGTAGTTCATTATTTCGTCAAAATAGTTTAATTTCGTTTGATAGTAGAGTAGGGTTCGTAATTTTTATTGTTTCAGTCCTTCTTGTAAAGGTTAGTTATTGTATTCGTAGTTTATTTATTCCGAGGTTTATCAATTTAGTTATTCAGTTGTATTCATTATTCACTTTTCTACTTTGTTTTCATTGTAATAGCCAACGAAATTTTTACGTATTGCTTAGAGTTATTGCGTAGTCGTTTTTTGTTATAATCACGTAGTGCATGTTACTTCAGTAGTTGTTCAGACTTTGTGTTACTTTGTGCTACAAAGTACGGAAAGTGCTTCTTCCCCTTTTGTAGTTTGCGCATCTCCCAAGCGTAGCGTGAGATCGGAGGATACCGACGCGGGAGTAGCTGGTCAGGGGACATGTGAGACGGTGGTGTGTTGTGCTACTCCGAGTGTTTGGTGCTTCTATTCCCTCGATTGGTTAATTATGTTTTGTGTTGTGCTACTCCAAGTATTTTGGGCTTCTATTCCCTCAATTGGTTAATTATGTTTTGTGTTGTGCTACTCCGAGTGTTTGGGGCTTCTATTCCCTCAATTGGTTAATTATGTTTTGTGTTGTGCTACTCCGAGTGTTTGGGGCTTCTATTCCCTCAATTGGTTAATTGTGTATTGGGTTGTGCTGCCATAGACCATTAGAGATCCAGCGACCAGTTAATAGTTATTTATTTCTTTGGTGTTAATACAGTCCACTTTTTACAACTAATGTGTTTTTTATTATTATTACGATTTCTCACGAAACAGTAGTTGTTAGTATATTTCTAGTTCTTGCTATATTGATAGGCGTATTATAGTATTGCATTTAATAATATTGTAGATGGCCGGGTCAGATTTTGAGTACTATGTAGAAGCGCTGGAGGTGATGGAATTAGACGACTTCGTCACCTCCAACCACTGTTTCTGCTTTTCGCGTATCTTCCGTCCATCGCAACTTTTGCACTCTATCACGTCAATACGTTCCTGTATCAACGATAGTAACGTCTCCTTCTCCTCCTGCGACCAGTTCACCGCCCTTACCCGTTTTGCTTCCATATCCGTGTCTACAACTAACCCAACAAATCGAAATAACGTAACACTAATATCACTACACCTAACCAATTACCTACAAAACTAGCTAAAGTAAATATTAATGATGAAAACTAACCTAACTGAAATGTAACTTACGTAATAGAAGAAATAATATCACCACACCTAACCAATTACCTACAAAACTAGCTAAGTAAATAATAATGACGAAAACTAACCTAACTGAAATGTAACTTACGTAATAGAAGAAATAATATCACCACACCTAACCAATTACCTACAAAACTAGCTAAGTAAATAATAATGACGAAAACTAACCTAACTGAAATGTAACTTACGTAATAGAAGAAATAATATCACCACACCTAACCAATTACCTACAAAACTAGCTAAGTAAATAATAATGACGAAAACTAACCTAACTGAAATGTAACTTACGTAATAGAAGAAATAATATCACCACACCTAACCAATTACCTACAAAACTAGCTAAGTAAATAATAATGACGAAAACTAACCTAACTGAAATGTAACTTACGTAATAGAAGAAATAATATCACCACACCTAACCAATTACCTACAAAACTAGCTAAGTAAATAATAATGACGAAAACTAACCTAACTGAAATGTAACTTACGTAATAGAAGAAATAATATCACCACACCTAACGAATTAACCTACAGAACTACGCTAACACTAATTTAAATACACTAAAGGAAATAAGATTCAAGAATTTACACAACTCAACCGCACAAAAGCCCAACCACAGGAGGAGTGAAGATGGCCGCGGCTTGTAGACCTCGAGGTATCGATTACTGCGCATGCGCAGTAGGTGCTTCACAATGTTGCCAAGCGTTCCATTTCCTCTTGTCCAGCTTAGTGATGCTAGGTGGAGCTCTGCGTTAGTGGACCTTAGTCAACTCTCGTTAATCGCTCGATTGGGACTCTGCATACGACCTTTTAGTAGCTCTTTGTTACTCTCTTAGTAGGTGACTAGGAAGTAGCCCTTAGTCATGCGTAAAACAGAAAATCTCTGAATTCGGCCGCAAGTCTTTATTTTTAAATAGTGCATTTAATTTCAAACGTACTTGCATTAATTAACTCAAAGCCTCGAAAAAAACATTTTTCCTTTCACAGTATGCAGTTAATGGCACATTAGGCATTATTTTTTGGTATATCAAGACATTATCTATTGGGAGTGCCAATAACTGTATTATCTCGTATGTTGGCATATCAAGATTTAATGTTATTGTCATACCATTAATTTCCTATTTGCCTATATTTGATATTGTCAATATTATTGACCATGTGTGGGTGATATTGAAGGTTTGCACAATATATTGAAACAATCAAATTTAGTTTGATTTTATTGTAGCAACCTCAATAATATTGTGCCGAAGGTGAGCAGCCACAATAACATTGCGCAATATTTTGCAGAAAGTTCATGTAGTCATTTGGTTCATTGAAACGCAACATCTGGGAAGCTTATTTTCCCATAAGTTTACACAAAATTTTCCATTTTTCAGAGGGCAGTTTTTTATTTTCATTCATCTAAATTCCTAAATATAGACCAATTTTCTTTGTTTTCACTTTCTCCATAGGTAGTAATGGGAAAGTATTGTGATCATGAAAAAAATAGTTTGAGATTTCAACGGAAATACACGTTTTGAGGTCCCTAGACATTTAGACTATTTTCGGAATGATGTCTGTGTGTGTATGCGTGTGCGTGTATGCGATTGTGGGCGCTCTAACTCAAAAAGTACTTACCATACCATTACCAAATTTCATATATAACACTTTAGCATGAGCACAAAGAACTGAGTAGTTTTTGGACAATAACGGTTAACCGGAAGTCGAGGTTTATTCGAAACCCGATTCGGTTTTTGCAATATTTCTCCATTAAAACATCATTATTGTATATACAATTCTATACAACAGTTATAATGTAATTTCCTACAACTTTCATTTGAAACAATTTTCCATAGCAGTTATTGTTTAGGAATTATTTATAAATAATCGGTTTTTTCGGTTTCCGTCAAATATCTCCTTAAAAACGTCATTATTGGTAATCTTCCTGAGGACTAAAGTTGTAGAGAATAATATTTCTTCAAGTTTTTGTTTGAAATAAATTTTCGTAGAACTACCCATTTCAGAGATATTTAACTTTTTCGTAATTTCCAGTATAGAGTGCCACCACCATATAGCAGTGATTTCTGTAAACATATTCTAAATATACCTAATTTACGACAATAAGGACGACTGTATTCTTTTACGATACGAAATAATAATTTTTTCTTATAATGCTATTCGTAATAATTTAAATATCTATACCCCAAATATGGAGAAAGTCATGTGTTGGCCACATCAGATTTTTTCTTTATTCAATGGTTCTTAATTCAATAAATGCTGTTGTTCATCTGGTACCGGGCAATGCTGGGTACTCCAGCTTGTATATACTATTGGTTTTATGAAAAAATACTTCAAACAAAACTTGTCGAAAATGGCATTTTCTACAACTTTCATAATAACAAATATTTATATTAATTGAGCTTTAAAGGAGATATTTGAAAAAAAGGAAAAACGACAAGAATAAACCTCCACTTCCAGTTGAGCTGTTTCAACCAAAACCTTTTCAGATCTTCATTTGCTAATAAATATATATATAGTTTTGTGTTGATCTGATTATTAGTTTTTTTGAGTTAGACTGCCCAGAAAATTTTGTCACATACATACACACACAGAGACATCATCGTAGAAATAGTAAAAACATGCTCAGGGGACCTCAAAACATGTATTCCTGTTGAAATCTCAAATTCAACTTTTTTCACTAGTACAATACAGGCGACTCCTGAGATTTGACCGGGATGCATTCCTCAAAACGTGGTCGAATCTCGAAGAGTCGAATGTCAAATCAGCACAAATTCAGACAATTAGAGCAGAAATAACAATGTCTAGACTGAAACTAAACCTCTCGTGGTCGGGCAGGACAAAAATTACTTCGTGTAAACTAGTTTCTAATTGGACCGATTGATCGGCTGAGTCGAATAAGCGGGATTCGACCGGTCGAATTCTCGAGTTGGTCGAATCCCGAATTGTCGAATCTCTGGAGTCGCCTGTACTTTCTCCTATACTACACATTATGAAAGTAAGAATACTTTTTGTGCCTAATACAGAAACATCTTTTTGGTTGGGAATTATAAAAACCATCTAATACTGAAAAAAACAAGATTCCAATAAAACAATAAAAATTAATGAAATAATTGCTTACCTGTTTTGTAATGAGTTTATGGTTAATCAAATACTTTCTTAAATAAAATAATGACTTAGGATCAACTCCAATTTGTTGCAGACTGACTTTTCCAATAGTAACTTCCCCATGATACCTTGATCTTCCAATCCTCTCAAGTAAACAATATTGTATTAGTGTAAGTTCCATCACAGGATCAATATTATCTCCCTGTAAAGTATTATTTCTGGTTCTCTGATTTGCTACAATTATAAGTTTATTACCCCATCTGAAAAAAAATTAAACATACCTTCAAAATTCCAAAAAAGCTAATTTTAAAAATTAAGGCTAATAACATTAATTGTTGATAGAAATTATTGTCACTTACTGTGCTATTATAGACAACATTATTCTGGATTTATGCTCTAAAGAAATTAGCCTCAGCACTTGATAGGGCAAGACTGAGTGGCAGGAATGCCACAATGGTCCTTGCAGCTACAGTCAAAGCTCTAGGACTCGATGCTGGTAAGGTTTGCGCTCGAAATTTTTGTTCTTATTTTAGTATTTTTCCGTCTTTATGGGTTTGCAAACTTTCATTTTCCTCTCCTAGTACACATTGAATCTCTCATCTGTAAACGAGTACCTCGGTGTCATTCTTTGATATTCCCATCTTTGCCTTTTTTCTTCAGATAAGTATATGCTCAACAGAACGTCTGTGCGCAGTGCACGGTGTAAATGTCAAGTTGAGCTCACTGCAAGTTTGCGGGCAGGATTCTCTGCATCTAAAATTTTGACTCTACACTGGGACTGTAAGTAATTGATCGATCTCACAGGCACAGATCGCGTTGATCGCCTCCCAGTTTTGGTCTCAGGCACAGAAACTTGCCAACTATTCGGGGTTCTGAAGCTCAATTCTGAGTTTGGTTTGCAACTAAATATGTTTGTGGCTCACATTTATATAAAGTCATGTTACACAGCTCGATGCGCAGTATCTGCTCCATGTTATGACTTGAAATTCATGAAAAGCCTTATTGAGTATGCCGAACACAACCCTATTATTTTCTCAGCTGCTGTTACGAAATTCGCTTGCCACTTGTGGTACTTAGGAGAAGAGCTGATTGCATTTGCATTAGCATTTTTTGATACCTCCATACCTTTGGAGGAAAAAAGGGCAATGACTAAAACCATCCGTGAGCGAACTGGTGCAGAAGAGCCCCTGAAACACTTTGAACTGCATGATTTGCAAGATTTTAACACTAAGACTCTCTGGGACTTTGTCACCTCGTCAACATACAGATTTTTCCATAAACTGGAAATCAATAGCGACTTTCTGAAGGAGGACCCAGAGCAGTGGGATTCATTGGACAGTTTTAAGCAAGGTATTTAGATATTTCAAATTTTCCTTGTCAATAACTTCAGTGAAACTGTAAATTTTCATTGACATATATCCTTTTTATCAGGTTTAATCCAGAACTACAGTAGATTGCTAACAAAAGATGAAGAACAGCTGCAATACTTACTGCAATGCATTCAAGACCACAGAAAAAAAATTCCTGACTGCAAAAAATCAACTTTGACATCTGCTCAAAAGTGTGCTTAAAGTGAGGCCTACCTATTCGTGTACATAGAACCCCCAAATGAAACAATTGGAGCCCTTGACAAGCGTATTCTTTCGAAGGACTACCACCACCGACTGCTTACCCTGACTACTTACTAGGATGACAATCTTCAGTCATTTGGTCTCAGATCTTTTTTTTCATCCTTAACTCCATGCATTTAAAGAGGCATATAGAGTACAAATTACAATGAAAAGTAATCTCAAAGTTTCATAAATGATCATGGATTCAAAAACCGACAAGGGAGATAAATCGTTTTCAAAGGTGAAAAATGTGAAATATGGTAAAATTTAAACTGTTTTGGGCAACCTCTAAATATTATCCAATTCCAACGAAATTTCGCATGTGGTTTCCTTTTAAACATTGCATCGATTGAGAGGGTGAGAACTTTAAAAATTGAAACTTCATTTTCGACGATCACCCTAGGGGAGGCCTATATGCCAGGGGCAACATATCGCTCTAGTTTAGTAGTACCGTTCCGCTAGCTTAACAAGTGTTCGGTTCGTAATATATTCTATTTCAAACACTGTCAGTAATTGACTATCAGATAGGGCAAAATGTACTTGAAAGGACAAAATCAATAAATTTCCATATTTTATAAAAATTCTGAGAAAAATTAACAACAGGCTCACGTGAGCCGGCGGGAGCCGGCTTCAGCTCATCACTGTATATAATGATATATAAATTGCAGAAAACACAACTTGCACTACTATGGATTTGACCAATAAGCGGGGCTGCAAGAGCATCGTCGATCATGACTTTGTTGGAGGAGCACAATGACTTCACATGAGTGAGTGCCGTGAAGCAAGGCTGCGACGGACTATTTGAATGCTACCGACAAGTTTTACGTAATAAGTGAAAGCAAAGCAGTCGACCCTGGACTCTTTTTTTAATAAAACTTCGTAGGTGTTCTGAGAAATATTTTGAAATTATGTACGTTTACCGGTTAAAAAGCTTTTTTAGTCTTACTGTTTCCTAAGTAATTTTATAGTTTGTTTAATAAATTATGTTCTAAAAGTCCGTTAGAAATATGTTTTATATTGAATGTGGGTCCAAAAATACCATTTGGTAAGTTATTTCCCTCTGGGTGCCTAAAGGTTATGGTGCCCCGGCGAACGTGGATTTTCGGTTAACCCATGTTAAGCGGGGCTCACCTTTATGTGTTTGCCTTACAAATCCCTTCATTTAGTTAAATATAATTCCTCAAAGCGGTGTGAATAAATAAAATTCTAAATTTTGCTTATACGTTAAAATATTCGCATGGAAAACAACTGTTGTAGCTACTATAGCTACTTATAAACTACATTCATAACTTGCAAAAACACTTCAGCATTCACAGGAAAAATATTCATTAATATAAATTTACATACACTTCTTCAGTCCTCAGGAAATGAAAAAAATTCAGTGATGAATCATCACTGGATGATTTACAATTAATTGCAGAAGACACATCAGGAGCACATCTCCCGCATTAAGCGGGGCTCACCTGTATATATTCCTTAACTAATGTTCCAACAAATTCACAAAATTTATCATGACACCATCACATACAGTGCAGTTAATAATTATTAAAATAATGTAATTAAATGTATTGGATATATATATTCCGTAACTAATGTTTCAAAAAATTCAAAAAATTTATTGGCAGCTCCTTGGTCGGCCGATTTTTTTATCACCCGATACATCTAGAAGTCTGATCTTAAAACGTGTTAGCCATCCATCTGAAAATTCACATGGTTCAGTAATCTCCATTTGTTCATAAAAATCTTTGGCCTTTTCAATCAACATTAGTCCAGAAATAGGGACTCCCTCGGAATGCTTTATAGAAAACCATTCATAAATACCAATATCCAACTGCTCAAGTTTCAGCTTATGAAGAGTGCGCCGACCCTTCTAGGTGTCTCATATGACATAACGAATTTCATTAACTGTGATTTCTGTGCCTTAAGGTCATTAAATAGTGGAAGAACTGACATTGAACTATTTCATTAAAACATTGCAGTT
The DNA here is from genome assembly GCA_036926305.1 of Uropetala carovei. NCBI lineage: Eukaryota > Metazoa > Arthropoda > Insecta > Odonata > Petaluridae > Uropetala > Uropetala carovei. Next base: position 762,338 of record JAXCHB010000290.1, read on the forward strand.
CTCAGTTTTCTCTAAACGTTTTCTTTTATCAAGTTTCTGGGTTAAGGTTAGCACAACCCATTTCCTTTTGTTACCTTTAGCATATATTGGAGTTTTAGGAGGCATTTACAAAGGGTGTGAAAAATATTTTATTTAACACAAACACCGAGTTCAAGAAGGATCCACATTTGTGTATTGCGACTGCTGAAAAGGCAAATTTTAGCGGTAACATTCCGAATTAGATGTAAACAAAAAATCGTTGAAAGTGCCAATTTTAGCGGTAACATTCCGAATTAGATACAAAAAATTGCCAAAAACGCCAATTGTAACGGTATCATTTCGAACAAGATGTAATAAAAAATCGAGATGCAGGAGACGCTAGTTGCTTGAGAATTCTGGTTGCATGAGTGCCGGATAACAGGGAGTTTACTGTACATATTAAGGTAAATAGTTATACGGAGTATTTGCTCATCTGGCCTATGGCTTAAATGCACCAAGTATCGAGGTATACACTTAATCCCTTTGCTTAATGCATAGCTTGCTGCAGTTTGAGATCATGCCTCTGACTCTATGTAAATTTTTTGATTAAATTAGCGACAATTACATCTTCAAATAGACGGAAGAATAGAGTATCAAAAAATAGCTAGGCCGTGTTGGTTGGAAGAAGGGTATCAAAAAAATCATTGGGTATGTTGGTTGGTAAAAGGGTTTCAAAAATATCATTTGGTTGAGATGGAAGAATGATATAAAAAATGTTTGGGTTGGTTGGAGGGCCTTCTTAACATAATACTCCTACAGTGCTCCGGTTTCAGAGCTGTACGGGCAGCTAGTCCTATTTAAACACAGCAATGTCGAAAAATCATATGTTGCCACCCTGATACTCAATTTTCATAACTTCCTTTCAAAAACAACAAATAGCAGAATTCTAGACACTTCTGCAATTTTTACAATTTACAAAAAAAAACATCTGGCAAGTAGTTATGGTCAAGGAGACTTTTTCCCTTATTGGTACCTTAGGGCATTTATTCTTATGAATTGTTTTCCATGACTTTTTTTCATGATTTTTTCCTACATTCATTTTATTTCTGTACCTGATCTACCCTTTCTACCAAAGATGTTAAACATCGGAGGCTTAACAAAGTACCTTCTCATATGGATAAAATTAGTCTAATGTTGAAAGATAAAATGGATTCGATTCCAGAAACATTCTTTTCACATTTGGTTGACATAGGAAGTCTCAAATCCATTGGGAAGAGATTTTTTTCTTTTTCACTTTAAATAGAATTGTGATATCAGAGTTAGATTTGCAGTGTTATAAGAGGAAAAGAATGAAAGTTCTTATTAATGTCACCAAATTTTGATTATTGACCAAAATCTTTGAATTTCGTGCATTTTTAGCTTCTGGATCGCATTTTATCAGAGCGTTGCCATGGATACAATTCTTGCCGATCTTGGCTCAAGCATAGTCTAGAGCAGTAGTTCTCAACCGAAGGTCTGTCGCGGACTGGAAATTGTTATAAACATTCCACCTAGGATGTAAATTTTTGCAAACTACTTTCAATTAAAAACTTATTTTTATTATTTTCAATGAAATTTCATTACAACATAGAATACGTAACAATAAAAGACTTTTATTACAATTCAATTTTTTAAATAAAATCGTACCTGATTAGTTTTTGGACAATAAGGGTTAACCGGAAGTCGAGGTCTATCCGTAACCCGATTCGGTTTTTGCGATATTTCTCCGTTAAAACATCATCATTGTATATACAATTCTATACAAAGGTTATAGAGAATGTAATTTCCTACAACTTTCATTTGAAACAATTTTCCATAGCAGTTATTGTTTACGAATTATTTATAAAAAATAATCGGTTTTTTGGTTTTCGTCAAATATCTCCTTAAAAATGCCGTAACTGGTCATCTTCGGAAGGACCAAAGTTGTAGAGTATAATATTTCTTCCAAGTTTTGTTTGAAACAAATTTTCGTAGAACCATCCATTTCGGAGATATTTTGCTTTTTCTAGTATACTGCGCCACCACCATTTAGCGGTGAATTCTGTAAACATATTCAAAATATACCTAATTTACGGCAATAAGGACGACTGTATTCTTTTACGATAGGAAATAATAATTATGCCTTATAATGCTATTCATAATAATTTAAATAACTATACCCCAAATATGGAGAAAGTCATGTGTTGGCCACATCAGATTTTTCTGTCCTTGGGCTGAGAGAGGTAACTGCTAAATGTAGTGCACAGGTAATAACAAGCCAATTTCCCTCTTTTGTCTTTATGACACTCATGGCTGAAAAGGCAGTTTTGCATATGTTGTTGAAAATGGCAATAAAAACTTGATTGCATTTTCATACATGACATTTATCCTAAATTTAGTGACACTCTTCAAGTTAAAGATTTTAATCCTAAATCTGAAGCTAGTTCAATTTTGTTCCTCTTCAATGTTTTCTAGCCTATTGTTTTGGTTCACTACAAACGGGTCAATAATACATTAATTTTACTGATCAAGGTTCTTATTCTGGTGGGTAATAAACCTGAATGTTCGAGAAAGTGTTTCAAGATGTTCAAAAATAATACTCACGATGTCTTCAGTATCCACAGGACCTAAGATTCGTAGTGTTATAAAACAATTTTTAAATTTCATAAACTTTTAACCAAAGTTTCACAGACTGGCAAACAATCAGTCGCGGACCGGTACTGGTCAATTGAAGTGAAACAAAGCTATCCCAGCTTTATTATGGCTGATAAAGGTGTTCTCATAGTGGTTTCTTTTCTATGGATAAACCCCTCCACTTTACTGAGTAAAAACGTGAACTGGCTCCTTGTAACTTTCAAATGGTTGCTATAACTGGCACTATCTTCGACAAATAGTTCTAACAATCGAGTAATCGATGCACCCAATACTTCTCTCCTCTTAATCCAATCACGAACCCAACACTTTCACTTACTTTTCTTTTGCATCCTTCACCTCAGTATTTCAACAACATCATTAGCTGCCATTAACACGACTTCTCTAGATACCATTTCGACAAACACTGGTTCAAAAATGCATCATTACGGTTTCACATGTAAACATTTGGTGATGCATCATTTCAAGTAGGCATCACTAGTAGGTATTCACGCGTCACCGATGGTGCATCACTTAGTGATACCGTGTACACGAGCCTTTACTTACACCGTTGCTGGTAGGTTTGTGACTCTGTACGATCACAACAAGGACCTACTCAGCAACCACACATGCTTGCACAAATAGGGGAAAAAAGGAGAAAGGGGGCAAGAAAGTAAAGAATATCAGGTTTACGGGAAGTTACTCTGAGGCAGAGACCTGATACCATACACGATGTCTGCAGGTTTCTGTGTCTTGCCACAGGGACCTGCCAGACAAAACACACACACACAACTCTGTAAATATTCAGTGGAACACTAAATATGTTCTTCGAGAGCAATGCTGATAAATGAGAGCATTGCTCTCGAAAAACATATTTAGTGTTCTCTCATACAGAGATGGTAGGCAATTGTGAAAATCATAGGAGTATATCCTGTAAATCTTACACACAAAGAAAAATTTCAAATGTCGGAAAATTTACAACTAGTCTTGCTAATGAAATGTAAAGCACAATATAATAGAGTTGTGAATCCTGCTTACCTGGAATCAGCCTCATCCAATGAAAGTGTTCTGGCTATGTCGGTGACATTTCTTCTATCATTAAATGTAGCACAAGAGCCTCTGCTCTCACTGTCACTGTCCTCAATAGGATTATATGGATAAATATCTTCTGGTTCTTGTTCCTGAATTTAAGAAACCGTTTTTAAAATCTGCTTTATTCATTCAGGCTTATCATTATTATTAATATGAGTAGTTGGTGCTTGTATTCTGCAAGCATTTCAGACACCCATATAGAAGTATTTAGCTCATTGCCATGGCAGCACTGATTTACATGCCTTTCATAAACAGCAATAATAATGGGATAAAAACAACCGCTAAAATAAAAATTTTAATAATTTTGGATTATTCCTACCAGTCGTGACCAAAAACCTAGTACCCCGCAAAATTTAAAGTCTATAACTTACCTGGAAGTGGCTCAATTTATATACCGTATATACCCATGTATAACACGTACTTTTTTCCCTAAAAATTTCAGCTAAAAAGCAAGGTGCATCTTATACGAGGGTATATATTTACCAGGATATTTATTGTAATGGACCAATGTTAGAAAATCTCATCGATTATACGTCCGCTCAATATTGGGATGATATTAAACGTTCTGAGGATAATCTCATGCGTTCTCTCGGTAAAAACTTGAACTAGAAATGTAAATTAATGAACAAAAACGCCAAATTTATTAAATAATTATACTTGATGTACAATACAAGATATAATAAACTCCCAGTTCTCCGGAATGCTTGGGGAATTGGGTTCTCCAGTTAAGTGAATATTCCGGTTGCTTGAGAGTTTTATTGGATAGGACTTAATAAAGCATTTGGATAACAAAATAAGAAACAGATACCGAATTATACATTCACCTTGCGATTGCTAACCTTTAGCCTAGGTACTCGACTCGATTGTTCCTAAATAATTCCATGACATTCAAGGAAGTAATGAAACTGAAATATACAAGTATTCAACATATTTAATTGGAATATTTTAATATTTACTAACAACAAAGCTTCTCGTATGGCTATCACTACTAGCTTCTCGTATGACTACCGCTACTAGCTTCTCGTTTCTTCTAATAACAACTGGAGGTATGGGTTAACTTATTGTTAGTCCAACATTTAGGATTTTCCTACAAAACAACTGTTTCCATGTCTGAGAAAAGGAGAGAAATGTTGCCAAAATAAACCGGTCTCATCAGAATTATAAATCTGATCAGGGGTTAGACCATGTTCCTTAACTAATGTTTCAAGAAAGTCAAAATTTATCAGCAGCTCCTTGGTCGACTGATTTTTTATCACCTGATACATCTAGACGTCTGATTCCATGCCTAATCTTAAAACGTGTTAAACATCCATCTGAAAATGCACACGGATCGTTAATCTACATTTATTTGTTTATAAAATTCTCAGGCCTTTCCTATCAACATTGGTTCAGAAATAGGTGCTTTCTCAGAACGCTTTATAGAAAACAATTCATAAATAGCAATATCCAATTACTCCAGTTTCAGCTTATGAAGAGTGCGCAGACCCTTCTAGTTGTCTCAGAAGATGTAACGAATTTCATTACCTGTGATTTCTGTGTCTTAATGTCATAAATAGTGGAAGAACTGACATTGAACTCTTTCATTAAAACCTTGCATTTCTCACCTTTCTCTAAATGTTTTCTTTTATCAAGTTTCTGGGTTAAGGTTAGCACAACCCGTTTCCTTTTATCACCTCTAGCGCATGTTGGAGTTTTAAGAGGCATTTCAAAAGGGCGTGAGACATATTTTATTTTACATAAATACCGAGTGCAAGAAACATCCACAGTTGCATATTGCGACTGTCGAAAACGCGTTTTAGTGGTAACATTCTGAATTAGATGTAAACAAAAAAATGCCAAAAGCACCAATTTTAGAGGGAACATTCCAAACTAGATGTAATACAAATAACAAAAAAAATTTGATGTGGCCAACACATGACTTTCTCCATATTTGGGGTATAGATATTTAAATTAATATGAATAGCATTGTAAGGCAAAATTATTATTTCGTATCGTAAAAGAATACAGCCATTCTTATTGCCGTAAATTATATTTTGAATATGTTAACAGAATTCACCGCTACGGTGGCGCTGTATACTGGAAATTACGAAAAAGTTAAATATCTCCAAAATGAATGGCTCGACGAAAATTTGTTTCAAACAAAACTTGGAAGAAATATTATTCTCTACAACTTTGGTCCTCAGGAAGATTACCAATAAAGACGTTTTTAAGGAGATATTTGATGGAAACTGAAAAAACATTATTTATAAATAATTCCTAAACAATAACTGCTATGGAAAATTCTTTCAAATGAAAGTTGCAGGAAATTACATTCTCCATAACCTTTGTATAGAATTGTATATACAATAATGATGTTTTAACAAAGATATTTCGCCAAAACTGAATTGGGTTTTGAATAAACCTCGACTTCCGGTTGACCAATATTGCCCAAAAACTAATCAGCTCTTCATGCTCATACCAAAGTGTTATACAGGTGACCCTCGGTTACCGACGGCGATCCGTTCTTGCAAATGGTCGTTAACCGAATTTGGTTCGTTAACCGAATCTTACATCCCTAGCGGTCGTTACGTACAGTTTAACACACATTTGGTCCTTACAGTGCCTACTAAATACCAAAAATAGTATAGTAAAATAAAATATAGAGATTCTTTTCACCAAAATGTTTTAATGAAATACAGACTTTACCTACATTAGCCTAAAACAATATACAGGCAGTCCTCGACATCCGTACAATTCGCTCTTTCGTACATTGTAAATTCTCGCCCCTAAACTGCCTTTTGTCTGCCGAATTCGGACTGCCGTTCGTCAGCAGATGATCAAACATTTGGAGCTATCGCATAATGGCACTGTCTGTCAGCCAATCAACACTTTTAATAAATTAAAGTATGCTACGTAATAATATACGTATTGTATGTAATGTAAGATTTGTGTGTAATGTTTTTTAATATTGTACTGAAATTTGACAAGATTAATACCAGTGTAAAGTCAGTTAATAATCAATAAATTATTATTATTATTCAGTCTAGGCAACGTTACCATCTTTGTTTGTATGTACAGCAATGTTTCTTTGTATGTGCATTTTACACGTATTATTTTATAAACATGAGTGATAAAAGGAAAACTGAAAGTGCTAATACAAGTGGAAAGAAACGTAGGGCTCATAAAGTGAACACAATTGGGACAAAAATGGAAATAATTAGGCGTGCTGAAAGCTTCAATCAGACACTCATTGGACTTAAGCCAGTCGAGTGTGTGTTCAGTTGTGAAGGAGATGACCAAAATTAAAAAATATGTACGAAATGCTGGAAATATAACAATTTGAGACATAATGATTGTGCAGTTGCTTGGCTTTCTTGTGAATGACAATTGAAATCAGCGGGACTTTCTTGCGAGTAATAAAAATTTCTTAAGAAAAAAGAATAATAAAAAATCGATAAATTACCTATAATAAAAAAGATAATAATCAATTACACTATGTGTGTGATAACCTTAGGATAATACCAACTTCAGAGTATGAATCCAATTCATAGCTAGAGATATGTTTTATTGAGCTATGAAAGAAACATGTTAAAATTGGAAGCGTTAATCGCGCTTCTAGCTGCAGCTTTAATACAGAAAAACGTAAAAAGGGACGGATGTGAATACACCCCAATGTAAGTTCTAGACTGACACATGGTGCCTTTTATCTTCTACTAGCAGAATTTCCCGTTGAATTTCAACAGATTTAGTGAAACTACTACAGCACAACATATAAACTCTTTAAAATACCTATATAGCAGATACTTTTTAAATTACAATTAGCTTTTCTTAACAATTAATCATATTTGCTTGTAATAATCTGTTTCCGAACGTATTGCATTCAAATATAACTATAATTGTATTTCCTATCACATATATCACGTTCGCCAAATCCAGCTTCATTTCTTGTGCAATTATGCATCGCTGAAATATTTACTTTTGTCTTGTAAGCAAGAAACCCGTGAAAAAGCAACGTACAGTTGTCCATGATTGAACACTGACTTTGGTAAATGTACACCAGATACGTGAGCTTATTTACATTAATAAACATTATAATGTAAAATATAATGATTTTACTTACAAAAATGTAAGATTCCAGTATTCAATAGACGAAAGAAGGTTCAATTACTTTCATCAATAAATGCTTCCTGAATAATATTCAGTATCTATTTACGTTGCTACGTATAGACTGACATCGATCGTTTCGTTTTTTAAACAAAAGTGCGAATCGAATAATGCTAAACTTTTGTCTATTTGTAAGCTTCATTGAAGCTAACTGAATCGGAGGTAACAATGACGGCCGCCTTGGTAACGCCCGGAAAGCGTACGAAAAATCTACAAAATTTTGAAATACATTGCGTATTCCTGAAAACTTCGAACATGTAACATGTAAACTTCACAGGAATAAGATAGTATAGAGTTTTAATCGTCGAATAAAGCAAAAACAAAAAAAATCGGTCCATATTTACGTATTTTTACGCTTGAAGGAAGAATACCTTGCAAGTCAAGAAATGGATTCATACGTGTTATCTAATGAAAGTGCTTCTGTCTGGCGTTTTAGGTCATTTGCAGTTTCATAAACCTCAACTAATGCATCATAAAGGTCACCCAACTGAAAACGAATTTCTCTAACACAGTTAATTTTACATTCTCACTTAGTTTGTGATAATGGTTTTATTGTAAACTTAGTCACATGATTTTTAAAAACCTGCCATAATTGTGTCGAACCAGAAAAAAGTACATAAATTTCCTGCAAAATTCCAACAAGTTAGGAAAGTGTACAACGTACCACAAATGGGCGCGTTTCGTGCAATGCAGTATTAGAAAGAAATTATATACCTGTACGTGAGGGAAATAGCATTTTCAAGTTCTTATATTCTTCAAAAATAATCCATTTTCTTCCTATTTGATAATATTGCATCCACATGTAAGGAAATTAAATGTTTGTTTGTGAGATTGTTTATGATAGCAACAATGAAGAAGTAACCATGCAAGAAATTTTCTAAGGTCAACTCGATTTAAGACATTCTCATTTGATTTTATCGATATCGGCTACTCCTACGATAAAAATGTATAGGGAAGAAAATACTCTTCTTTACAAGTTCTACAACTTTTATTTGAAAAATATTTTGATACGAGCAATACTTTAGGAGATATGACAAAAATTTAATTTTTTGTCACCAGTAAAGTGGTACCCCTGATTGTTGTACGTGATTCGTTTTTGCGATTTTATTCTCATATTTGATTGTAAGTCCTTAATATCAAATTTCATGAAAATCCGTTCGGTAGAAGCAGAGAACGAACATGCGGACGGATGGATGGCCGGACAGTCCGACGATAATAGGCGCTCATGCTGGAAGCGAAACGCACCTAAAAAACGATTTGCCATGTCACCGAGTATTAAATTTAAATTATGGTAACCACAGGGCATAAAGAGTTCGCCGATTAATACGTAATATTTGAGCTTGTACGACATTCTTTGAACCAGCCATATTTGCTCCATTATTGAAACTTTGACCATTCCCAAATCAATAATATTTTTCATTAACGCTTCTTCACACCCTTCCACCTATCACTCTTTTGATCTGCCACCAAGAGAGACGTTTAACTATTACTAAACGATAAAATTTGTATTTTTACTTAATCTTCTAATCGTAGCCGGGAGATATATAAAAATGTCTGTCCAAAAATTTTGCGATACAGGGCATCATGTACAATTCAGCAGCCCCAGGCGACCGCCCGGCTTGCCCACCCATAAGACCGGCTCTGATTATTACATAGCATACTCTAAGGTTAGTTTTGTCTTCAGAAATTTAAATCTGCTAGGTCACTTTCTAGAAACTCATCAATAGAGTAGAATGATTTAGATTTCAGCCAAGAAGGAATTTTATTATATTTATGCATTTTGCTTCATTTGGTAATTTATTAAAAGTGTTGGTTTGGCTGACAGACAGCGTCACTATGCGATAGCTCGAAATGTTTGTTCGTCAGCTGATGTACGTAAGTCCGAATTCGGCATATGAAAGGGGGTTTAAGGGCAAGAATTTATAATGTACGAAAGTGCGAGTTGTACAAAAGTCGAGGACTGCATGTAAAGTAAAAATAATAAAGAACATTATTAAGCAAGAAATTCTTGATCACTGCCCCAATCATCGGCAATGTTATCAGAATCATCTTCTGCAGAATATAAAGCCCTGTCCACACTGGAGCGACAAGTGTCAACATTTGTGTCGACAGATGTTGATAGATGTTTCAGTAACTTGGAAACCAGCAGCGACAATAGGCAACTTAGTGTCCACAAAGAAGCGACATGTTTCTGGTGACATTTAGGAAGCGACAAATAGGGACATGTTTCTCGGTGTTTCTTAAAACAAAGTGTCCACACACAAGCTACACAGTTTCCATCATCATCAGACAGTGAGTGTATGGTTGAAATAGTAATAGTTAATATGTGGGATGAAGAAGAAGTTTTGGTAGCTGATGCAGCTTATGTCGTAATTAGTGGAGGCAACCAAACAAGAAAGCAAAAACGCAAGTGCTGGGTACGACCTAGTCTTCTAGAGAGAATTGATTGCGGAGGGACGCGGCTCATGGCAACTTTGAGTAACGACGATCAGCTAACTACTGATGGGCATGTGAAGAACTTCCTGCGGATTTCTAGCTCCGATTTCGAAATATTACTCAACAAAACTGAACCTATGATTAAAAAAAAGATACAAATTGGAGGAGTGCTATATCGCCAAAAGAACGCTTGCTAGTCACATTGAGGTTCTTGGCAACAGGAGATTCTTACCACTCTCTTATGTATCTTTTTAGAATTTCCAAGCAAGCGATTTCTGAAATAATACCTGAAGTATGTGATGCTCTGAACGAAGTCCTTCAAAAGGAAGTAGAGGTAAGTGAAGTGAATTAAAAATACTTCATGACTTTTGAAATATTTATTGCAAACAGGAAACAATCTTGCCAAAGATTCACGAATTAAAGAAAGCCTGCAGGATCATGTCACTCCTGATCTCCGCCGGTACATTAGCGTAATTTTTGGCATCTGTCGTGGTCAAATTTCCTTCTTGTCCCGCTGCCATAGACGAGGAACCAGGTAGGTCCGTGAGCGAGGGGCTGCATGATGATTCAGTCAAATGAGATGTAAATGATGCTGATGATGGTGATGGCATACATGTCCTTGCTGATGAATGGTGTGGCGGAGGACGGTCATATTTTCCCATACTGGCTTCCCACAACAAATTTGATATTATATGCTCCACTGTGTCCCTAGCATAATCAGTACGCAGGCTTCTAATTTTACAAACAACAAGTTCTCCAAAAATATCGTGATTGTCCCTGCATCTCTTATTGTTGTACATTTCTTTCAACATTTCGTAAGCCTCTTCCTGTTTTTGATCATCATTCCTTTTTCGTTTGTCTATTTTCGTTACCTTAGGACTGAAGTCTTCCTCTTTTCGGCAGGATTTGTCGAGGGTCTTTCAGGAATTATAGTATTGCTGGAGTTTGATGATGCAGGAGGTTCACATAGTGATTCTTTTTCCATGATCTGCTCCCTGGTTTCCTGAGTAGTTATTTCATCGTTCATATCTGCCATTTGGAGATCCTGTGGACCCGTTTCCTCCGGCATTTCAGATTCATGATTTTCAGCATTCTCATTTTCGCTCCATGAAGAACATGAGGATCCTGCATTAAAAACGAATAGTGACTATAATAGAAAGATATTTATTTGCAATAATAATAATTATTATTATATTTTGCTTTCTCGTACTCTGTAAAGGAAAGTTTTGTCATGGGGTCAAACATGATATTCTCCAATTTCACCAAATCTCGACATTTCAGACCCTCCTGATCTTAAATCAAGAGGAAATAAGTTTTGTCTGTGTGTGTATGCCTAGGATCTGAATATGAAAAAGCTCTGTACACAATACTTGGCAGAATTTTTATTGTAATTATTATTATTATCTTTCTAGTTTTTATTATTATTATATTTCTAGTTATTAAAATTATTTTGTTTACAGATGCCTAAGAGTGAAGAAAATTGGCGAGCCATAGCAAATGAATTTTATTCGCGATGGAATTTTCCGCATTGTGTGGGAGTTATGGATGGCAAGTATATCATGATGCAAGCTCCGAAAAATAGTGGCAGTGATTTCTTCAATTACAAAGGTTTCTTCAGCGTAGCTCTCTTCGCAGTAGCAAACGCAAACTACCAATTGATGTATTTTAATATTGGCTGCCAGGGCCGCATATCAGATGGGAGAGTTTTTGAGAGCACTAATTTCAAGAAAATGTTAATGAAATGTAAACTCAATTTGTCAGGTCATACGCCCCTTCCCAGTCGTGATAAAGCAGTTCCTTACGTCTTTCCCTTTATCTGCCAATACATTGAAACCGTACTCTGGAGCTCAAGATAAGGGATCACCAAGAAGAGTTTTCAATTATCGCCTCTCCAGAGCTAGGAGAGTCTCGGAAAACGTTTTTGGAATTTTATCGGCAAGGTTTAGGGTTCTTAGGAAGCCACTACTTTTGGAACCTGAGAAAGTTGAAAAAATCGTTAGTGCTTGTATGCACTTGCACAACTATCTCAGAGGTAGCTCTAATTCAAGAAAATCATATACACCCGCGGGTACTTTTGACTCTGAAGACAAAGATACTGGAGAAACCCTACCCGGTTCATGGAGAAAAGAAGTTAAGGGAGAAAGTTGCTTGGTTACTTTGAAAAGAACAGCATGAAGGTCATCAATTGAGGCGCAGAATATACGGCAAGAATTTACGGAATTTCTCATGTCACCAGCTGGAATAATTTCCTGGCAACAAAATTATTAAAAGGAACACTGGGAATGAATCAACGATTAATGTTAGTTAATATTGAAAATCAAATAGAAATCTGAAATGTAAAATGTTGATTTAAAAATTTAAAAATGATTGGTTTATATTAAAATATAATTTGTAATTAATATAAATAATTTTCATGTGTAGGTATTGAACATCCTAAGCTCATTTGCGTATGTAATTTCAATGTCCTAATACAAGTTCAATAAAGTTTATTTGCATATTACTGTTATTGCGTAGATCTGACTTACCTCAATTTCGAGTCCCCCTTCTGTGCACGGTCGAACATTGTTTTGTCTTTCAGGAACAAGAGGTACTTGTAAGCGAACCACTTGGAAATTCTTTCAGCTCCGACCCCAGATTTCTTCAACTGGCGATACCTCTTACGCTCTCGGTAAAACTGCCCGATCAGATTTTTTATTTTTCGTTTTACTTCTGTGACATCAGCTCCCACAGCTAGTGACAAGTCTTTCCATGCGTCGTTAACTGTATTTCGACATTTGTGTTTTGCACTTCTGGGATTCCACAAACATTCATTTTCTTTGTAAAGTTCAAGAAGTTGAATAACTTTATCGTTGTTCCTGAAAGTCATTTTACTACAACTAAAAAAAACTACTACCTCAAGCAAAAGACAGCAGCAACCCCGCACAACTACTGAGATCGAGCAACAGGCGGCAAATGGTTACAAACCGTCCACACACAAGGAACATTTTGTTTCTGTCGCTGCATGTCGACTCGTGTTTCTTGTTTTCCTTTGATCTTTACCGCTCCAAATAAAAATACGCGACAAGAGGAAACTTTTGTCTCTCGCGACATAAACACTAAAGAACATCTAGCGACATGAAGAAACAAACAGCAACTTTGTTTCAGAAACACGTCGCAGGGAACAAATGTTGACACTTGTCGCTCCAGTGTGGACAGGGCTTAACATTACGTTCTCCAAGGCGTGATTCCACATTGTAATTTCCTCCTGATTACATTTACGTTGGTGATTACCGTGCGAAAAATGGAGTTGGTCTTATCAAATAACGGCACCAATCGACCTCCACTGATAGGTCGAAGTGCTGAACTGCAACTACGTATGTATTCTGTTTAGGCTGATATTTAAAACTGTCGTCTTCACACTGGGAAACTGCTAAACTATGTAATAGCTGTTTTCTTAAGTAGTGGATTTTTATAACTGACTTGAGTGAAGTGCTGTCTTACTTATTGTTAGTACGAACTCAATGCGTATATTTTCATTAATTTACTTGTCTCAATGATATTGACAATATAACGAATAATTTTGCTGTTGAATGATAAGCATGTGACAGAAATCAAATTCTAGAAACACATGCGTGCTATGTACGGGTACATAAAAAAATCGCAGAATATGGTGCCAAAAACCTACCTGTGTGTTATACGTGGGTATATACTGTACTCCTATATAATATATCAATAATATATACACGATTATGACATAGGACATAGGAGAATGAGGAGGAGGAGAGGGATATAAATTTTGAGGCACTTTTATATTAACTATTAACCTGAAATTTGGTATACATCAGATTTAGTGGAAAATCCAACGAGAAAAATCAAAATTGCAAAAATGTTTTTTTTGCTGATAAATATCCCAAAATTTAAACAAATATTTCATTATTTAGGTATTTCTAAATGCGCTACAATGCTGAAATGTTTTCTAACGGGAGAATTTACTAAATGACCAAAACAGGATTATAGATATTTAAATGTTTATTTATTTGGCAGTTAAAAATTCATAAATGTTAAACAGATAGACAAATGTTTATATACTTTCATTCGTGCTAGGGAGCTGCAACTTTTTGGAAAATTAGAGCATGGTGTTCCAGTGGCAACTAACATTGTAAATTACAATAAATTTATTATTGTGGCCGTATAAAATTCATAAAGTTTAAACCATTAAATCAATATAAATGAATTTATATAAGTGCTACATCAATATAATTTGTCAGAAATATGTGCCATTTGTAAGAAACATACAAGGATAAAAATGAGGCACTTCTAGACGACCTAGAGACTTTCAAACCTTGGCAGAAAATAATTTTAAAAAGGAAATACAGGTGAGCCCCGCTGAATGCGGATTCGTTATAATGCAGATTTTATTTCAAATTAAAAATTTTTCAAAAATATAGATATCTTTTGCACAGTGTGACCACAGTCTAATATTTCATGATTTTTTAAATTTCGCAATAATCAAATTTCATAAAGTATCTTAAATATTGTGATATTTCAGCACTGTTGCATAATATTACATCGTCTGGTGGCCAATTTCAATCTTTTCCCTGTATGTTTCACGGGTCTAACATAAAAAATATATCTCCTAAGATGGAAAACATTTGAAAAACGGAAATAGAAATGTGATTCATGCTTCATATTTCTTTTGTATCATTGGATCATAAAGAATGTTTATGATGATTTATATTTTTAAATCTATAATTTTTGACAATTACTTTATTACAATGTTAATTTACCATATTAACATGTCATTATAAATAATAATAAAACAATAACACTACACAAAAAAATTATAATTTTGATCTACATATGAAAAAACATATGGTATGCGCAGAGGGATGTTAATGTTTGAATGCACATAATGTATAATCTAATAAATAAAAGAGAATGTCTGTCTGTCTGTGGCAGCCATAACTGCTCAGAGAATTAAGTTAGGAGCTTGAAATTTTGACAGCAGCTTCAGATTGATCATGGGAGTTGCAGTGCCGATTATAATTCAAATCGGCCCACAGGGTCATGACCCCAGAGGTCACGGATCGGTCGGTCAAATTTTCAGTTTCTTGAGAATATCTCATCAACCATTGGACCGATTTTGATGAATCCTACACCAATATCAATGTTTTGATGATATACATTTTCTAGCTGAAAATGGACAAAATCAGTCCACTGGGTCGAAAGGTCTTAATGTAATGGCTGGTTCAAGTTTTGGTTTTTTGAGTATATCTCAGCAACGAATTGAAATAGGTTTAAAAATATAAATTTTTCATCAGTTATTTCTGTAAAACATAATTTTCGCTTTTGAAGTATAGAAATTTACTAACATTCCATATTTTACGTAAAAATTGTTGTTGAATTGTTGTTAATTTCACTGAAATATCTGTTGTTTTTAATTGAATTATCTTCTAATCTAACATATAAAGGAGAATGTTTGTAAGTTTGTTCGCTTTGAATGCTTTTAATACGAGATAGGGAGGGAAAGAGACGGATGGTAACGGAGGGGGGAGATGGAGAGAGGGAATTTGAGGGAAGGGGTGGAGAGAGGGAGGGGGAGGGTGGGATATGGAGGGGAAGGGTGGGAGATGGAGGGGAAGGGTGGGAGATGGAGGGGGAGAAGGGAATGAGAGAGTGGAAGGGAGGGGGAGGGAGTTTATACATTATTTTCCTAAGATTTTCTTCCTTCATTCATCTAAATAAGAAAACGCGGAGCGGTTTTCTTCATTTTAGCTTTATTCGAAGGGTATAACTGTGTACTATCTTATTCTTGTGATACTTACATGTTACATGGTCGAAGTTTTAGACTCACTAAATCCGTTGAAATTCAACGGGCACTCCTGCTAGTAATATATAATCAGTGATGAGCTGGAAAAAATTAAGAACCGGCTCTCTAAAAAAAGAAGTCGTAAGGAAATTTGAATAAGGATGGCAGGGGAGGCCTATATGCCAGGGGCACCATATCGCTCTAGTTTAGTAGTACCGTTCCGCTAGCTTAACAAGTGTTCGGTTTGTAATATATTCCATTTCATACACTGCCGGTAATTGACTATCAAATAGGGCAAAATGTACTTGAAAGTACAAAATCAATAAATTTTCATCTTTTCTAAAACTTTAACAACCGGCTCAAAATTTTGAGAAAAATTAACAACAGGACCGCGGGAGCCGGCTTCAGCTCTTCACTGTATATAATGATATATAAATCGTAGAAAACCCAACATGCAGTACTATGGGTTTGATCCATAAGTGGAGCTGCAAGAACATCGTTGATCAGTGCATGACTTTCTTGGAGCACAATGAATTCACACGAGTGAGTGCCGTGAAGCGGGGCTGCGACGGACTATTTGAATGCTACCAACAAGTTTTACGTAATAAGCGAAAGCTAAGCAGTCGACCCTGGATTCTTTTTTAACTTTGTACGTGTTATGACAAAATTCACGATGCTCACATTCCAAGCGTTTGCTGGTAATTTATGTCGGCCCGTTTTGATTTGACTGACCCTCTTACATAGCTGTTGCTGACATAGGATATAGGAGGATACAAATTATGAGGCACTTCCCGATGTGCTAGAGCAGTGGTTCTCAACCTTTTCTTGTCTGTATCACCCTGTGTTCAGTTCATTCTGCATCTACCAGTTTACAATTCTATTATCTTCAAATCATCTTTAAAGATAAGTTGGGCTTTCTCAACCACATAAAGATAAATTTTTCACATTTAAATAAGCACGAGTGTTTATTCTTATGGTATTATTTATGTTTATAAGCCAGAATATGATAAACTGTGAATTTACCAGATATTCGCATCACCCCCTCAATAATCGTCGTGTCATCCTGGGGTGCCATGGCCCCCCCGGTTGAGAATCACTGTGCTAGAGACTTGAAATTTGGCACTATTATCGGTTTTTGGTCACAACCGAAGAAAAAAATCAAAAACTGTTGAAATTTTAATATTCAGGGGCTGTTTTTGCCCATTATTGCCCCCATAAGAAATGCACGTAAATCAGTGAGGTTTTTATATTTGCTTTTTAAAATTATTCCCAGTCAAGATTTGAACACTGGACTTGAACTGTCAGAAAGTTTGGAAATTGTAGTTTCTTATTTTTTAAGACAGAATTCAAATCTGTATGTATTTAGCATAAATTTTTAGTTTTTATCAGAAAAAGTAATTTTTCTGGGTCCCAACAATTGACTATCATGGCAACGACCTTAATGCATTATATGGGTAAGCGTTTCATGGAAATAAGAGATCTATATTATAATGCCATTATTAAACAACAACCAATGGAAGAAATCCAAAATTATAAAAATTCTAATTCTTTTTTGCCCCATTTCCTCTGCATATTAGGATAAAAATTCTGATGCACTTCCAGATGAGTTAGTCTTGAAATTTGGTATTATTATAGTTTTTGAGTCACAATCAATGGGGAAAATGCGACAATGTTAAAATTCTAATTTTTATGGATTGTTTTTGCTCCATTACTGAATAATTAAAATAATTAATCCATTACTGAAAATTAACATGCTTGCAGAAAGCAAGAAACATCTGCTAGAAATATATACTACATCTTCATAATCATAATCTAAACCAGGGGTCACCAACCTACAGCCCGTGGGCCAGATCCGGCCCCCGAACTGTTGTAATCCGGCCCGCAAGACCTTTGTCACATTTTTCCTTTCGTATTTCATCATATTTTATATTTCTATAAATGAAATTTATCCATAAAATATCGTCTTTATGCATAACTAACTTTTTAAAATTGTGCCTAAAAATGAAAGAAATGTACAAAGTTTGTAGAATTATTGAAAATGAAAACATTGGATCAATTACAAGGGGCGGCGACCACTTCGTATGCTATCTCGTGCTGAGATCTGCGTAGTGGAGGGAACGAGGTGGTTGGGAATCCCCAATATTTAGGAAGGTGAGTATCCTTGACAGGGATTTTTTCACCGTTTTTTGAGAGCAGTGAGTTTCATAGTGACAACCAACTCTGAGTGAAGACGAGTATCGTGCTCACTTAAACTTCTTCTATAATAGTGTTCAGTTGAGTTAATTTTAATAACAAAGTATTTTCTGTTTGTAGGTATTCCGTTTATCTTAAAATTTAAGTAACACTAAAGGTGAAAATGGCCTGTTCAAATAAACGAGAAGTGGATAGTGAAAATCACGTTTTCAACGAGAAGTGGTTTGTCGATTACTTCTGCATTCAGAGCAATAATTGTGTTGTGCCTAATATGAAATGAAAGAATTTCTGTGTTTAAAGATCCGAAGACATTACGAAAGTAAACATATGGAAAAGTACTCAAATTTAACTGGAAAACTGCGTGAAGAGAAACTTGCATGCCTAAAAAGGATGCTTTCTGATCAGCAAAACACTTTCAAAAGAGTGAAGACGGAAAATGTTGCTGCATTAAAAGCAAGCTATAAGGTTGCACTTTTTATTGCAGAAAAAGGTAAACCATTTTCTGATGGAGAATTCATATCTATCAATAGCAGAGGAAATTTGTCCTGAAAAAAGCAACTGTTTGATAATGTAAGCTTGTCAGCAAATACCATGATGAGAAGAATCGAGGATATTGGATAAGATTTAGATCAGCAAACACTTATCAAAGCCACAGATTTTGAATATTTCTCCCTTGCTCTTGATGAGAGTACTGACATTGGTGACACCAGTCAGTTGCTTATTTTTATTAGAGGAATAAACATTAAGTTTGAAATTACAGAGGAGTTGGCCGATTTGCACAGTTTGAAGGGTGCCACTACTGGAGAGAATATTTACTTGAAGGCATGTGAAACAATATCTAGGCTGATATTAAACTGGCAACACTTAAGCAGCGTAACTACTGATGGCCTTAAGAATATGACAGGAAGAAGTACAGGTTTAGTCGGGAGAATAAATAACAAATTAGAATCATTAAATGCTAAGAAACCTTTTGCCTTACGTTGCATTATACACCAACAGGCTCTTTGCTCCAAGGATGTTGAATATGGTAACACTAGTGTAATGCCCGTTGAAATATCAACGGAAGAATTATAGATAGATAGATAGATAGATTATTATTATTTTCATTTAAAATAATTAATATCACACTTTCACATATGAAATATTTTGTCATATATAACATACCTAGTGATTATTGTGTTGTTGACGGGCTATCTTTAGTTAAACTTAAAATAGTTGCCTCTCTTCCCACCCCTTTCACACCCTCCCTCCCTCTCCAACCCTCTATCTCCCTCCCCCTCCTCATTTCTCCCCTTCTTTCTCCCTCCCCCCTCTACTTCCCTCTCTCCCCCTCTACCTCTCGCTCCCCCCTCTACCTCTCTCACATAAAAAGCATACAAAGCACGCTTACACCCATAAGGATTGATACAACAATAGGATTTTGAGGTCTAACAATATAATTGGTAGCCAAGGCAACATTCCGTTAAAATGGCAATATTTCCTCAAAATATGTGAATTAAACGTATAATATGAGCGATTTCGAATTGTATGCAGAAAAAGATGAACAGAATAAGAAACTTTGTAATGTTTCTTCAAAATGGTTCAGATCCGAAGATTACAGGTTAATTCCTTCTAATTTTAATTTCCAAAACAATAAAAGCCTGCACATCAAAAAATTGATTTTTACATGTTACCTTATGGAAATGTCTTCATTGGAGTCTAAACCAGTACTTCTTTGGAGATTTATTTTCGTCATTACCTTAAAATATGTTAATCAAGCATCCTTGCCAAATTTCAATCTTCTATCTATTCAGGAAGTTTGTTAAAACAGCCACCGTGAAAGCGTGACCAACCAACCAACAGACCTGGGCTATTATTATAGCAAATTATGAAAGTGGTAATTTCTACATTAAACTTTATTAGTTCTCAAGCTTTAAATCACAGGCAATTAAAAGAATTTCTACAGGAGATTGAAACTGAATGTCAAGATGTCATTTATCACTCTGAAGTGAGATGGTTAAGTCATGGGAAAGTTCTCAAAAGGCCTTTTGATCTTCATTCCGAAATAGATCTATTCATGATCGAAAAAGGTCAACCAGTAAAAGAAATTTCAGATGAAAAGTGGATTTGGATGTTGGCCTTCATAGATCATATAACACAGCACATTAATAATCTAAATTTAAGGCTTCAAGGTAAAGAGAAACTAATATGCGAGCTGTTTAGTGATATAAAGGGATTTCAAAATAAGTTACGACTTTTTCATTCTTACATAAACGTGAACAATTTGGTCCACTTCAGTGCTTGTGAAGAGTTAAAGATGCTGAAAACAATGAATGTCAAATTTTCCAAGATATCGCACTAGAGATAATAAAAATCACTGGATGAACAATTTACTCTCAGGTTTCAGGACTTCCACAATCATTCTGCGGAAATAAGACTTTTTGAAAATCCATTTTTATCAGAGACAGACACTTCACCGGAACATTTGCAAATGGAACTGATTGATTTGCAGTCAAACGAGATGTTACGCGACATGTTCAAGGAAAGTGATATAGTGAAATTCTACACGTCTTCCAGATAATCAGTTTCCCAATGTAACAAAGTTCGCTCGTAGCATGATCACCATATTTGCGAGCACATACATTTGTGAGCAAACATTTTCAAAAATGAAATATACTAAATCGAAGCTTCGGTCAAATCTGACAGATAAACACCTACAATATGTTCTCCGCGTTGGATCTACGAATTTGCCGCCAGATCTGGATAGTTTAGTGTCTGGGAAGCAGGCTCAGGTGTCTCACTAACAGGTTCTTCATCATCCGGCCCTTGAAGGTAAGAGTAATTCTTAACATGGCCTCCTCACCAAAAAGGTTGGCGACCCCTGATCTAAACTATATAAAAGACAGTCTCACTTTATTAGTAATGCTTTTTGAACGACTGAACCGAATTTGGTGAAATTTTCAGGATAGCATTATGATATAATAACAAAACGTTTTACTCTATCGAATTCGAGATCAAAGACCCAGATTCGACTCCAGGGGATAATTTCCATTTCCAATAAGATAACACGTAATTTCACATAAAAATGACCTTTCGACGCGCAGGCTTTCATTCTTTTTTACATTAAAATTAGAAAGAATTGACCTACGAACTTCAGATGTGAACCATTTTGAAGAAAACATTATAAAGGTTCTTATTCTGTTCATTTTTTTCCGTCTATAGTTCGAAATTGCTCAATTTAAACCAGTCATGGGCAACCTGCGGCCCTTTCTGTCTTATGTTGCGGCCCGCGAGGCTGTTGGCGCTGTTGCCGAGTTTATACAAAATCAATATTTTTTATTAATTATTTATTATACAGTAGAACCCCCAAATTCGTGGGGGTTACGTTCCCGAAAACACCGCGAATTTGGAATCCGCGTAAATAGAAGCAAAGGCCTTATGAGAAAATCGGGGTTAGATTCGCGGCTCTCCATTATTTTGACAACAATAAATGACGAAAAGGTGCTAAAAGTGGTTTTGAACCAATACAATGTGGCATTTAAATCTGCCGTAGTCGTACAGTTTATCGCATATTGCCTGCCCACTGATGCCGCACTCTGGCCACTAGCATGTTTATTTTGCAACTCAATTTTCTCACTTAAGCTCCACTTTTATCCATAATATGACAAATATCACTCTCAATCTTCTGAGAATATTTCTTCACGTATGTTTTACATATGAAACAGTCACTGCAATGGAGAGGAGGATTTTATTGCTCCAGTTGCCTAGAAATATCCTATACAGTTCGAGGAAAGTGGTTCTACTGGTTAAAATTCACAAGGGGATGCGAAAAAGGCATTAGAGGTCACACCTCCGCTTTCACTAACGCAGGGGCAGGTATAGGCATCCCCGCATTGCACATGCAGGTTTTTCGTACGAAGCATATTTTTTCTAAGCAAAGGAAAGAAAACACCACCTATGGGCTCTAATCTGTACTAGAAGGGCACAGCTAGATACCGGAGATGCATCATGACGAACTATTTCGGCATACCCATAGCAGATGGCCTGAAAAACGGCATGACGGATGTATACGGCATACAGATTATGACAGGCCATGACGAATATATACAGCATACCCACTCAACTGGTTAAAGTCAACGTCTTCTTTTTGCTTCTGCTTTCTGTATTATCAATTGCTTTCCTCTTGGTAGACATTTTCGGAAAACGGGGTCAGAGCATGATAAAAAAAACCTCGCAGATGGAGAAATTCATTTGTTTAGTGCTTTTTCTCTTCACTTCAAAGATGAATGCAGTAGTCCAAAACTGTGAAACTGCGAAGCACGCGAATTTGGAAGCCATGAATTTGGGGGTTTTACTGTACTCTATAAGTCTACAATTTAATTAAATAATAAGTTTAGTGTAACTATATGTAGTTAGATATCTATTTATGTTTAATTAAAGAATTCTGCACAAAATTCTAAATTTAGTTACAGCTGCAGCCCACAGCCATGCTGCAAAAGTCTTGTATGGCCCGTGACTAAAAAACGGTTGCCCATGCCTGATTTAAATGTTTAATTCACACAGTTTAAGGAAATCTAGCCATTTTAAGGAGATGATGCCCTGCCTACCAATTCTATTGTTAGACCTCGATATGAAATTGTTATTTCAATCCTTATGGGTGTAAACGTGCTTTGATTGCTTTTAATACGAGAGAGAGAGGGAAAGGACAAAGGGAGGGGAAGAGAGGGTGAGAGAGGGAAGGAGAGGGAGGTAGAGGAAGGGAAATGACTTTCAATACAATTTATGTTTCTGATGCCAATTTGATCTCCATAAATAGCTTGAACAATCAAATCTTTACTTCCATCATTTTTGATGGGCTATAACTAGTATAATTATAATCTTCAGTTTACTCTAACCATTTTTGAATCAACATACCGTATATACTCGAGTATAGGTCGAGTTTTTAAGATCAAATTTTTAGTGAAAAACTTGGGGGTCAATGTATACACGAGTAATACAGGCGACTCCCGAGTTTCGACCGTTCGAGAATCGACAAATTCGAGATTTCAACACAGCCGATCGAATTGGAAACTACCTTACGCAGAGTAATTGGTCCCGGCCAATCACGCGAGATTTAGTTTTAGTGTAGACATAGTTATATCTACTCTAATTGTTTGAATTTGTGCTGATTTCACTCTTTTTTCTGTTAATCTTTTATTTAAATTATTTATTTTATTGATTTATTTATAAATTTATCACTTGACATGGCATCTAAAAGGAAATGTAATAGTGATAATGTAAGGGAATCAAATAAAAGAGTGCATAAGACTCATAGTTATGAATTGAAATTTTAAAGCGTGTTGAGAAAGGTGAAAGCCATACTGAAATTGCACGATCGTTGGGAATGTGTCGTTCAACTATTAGCACTTATGTGAAACAGAAGGAGAAAATTCTAGAACGTGATAAATTCAGGTAATTTGATAACAACAATAAACAGTTCCCCACCCAATAGCTCCTCTTCTTCCAACTAAAATCTTCCAACTTCTCAATTAATAAACCAAGTCCAGTAAGCACAGTTGAAAAAGATTTAAGGTATGAAAATATTTTTAATTTTATTGTTTCTTTATTCTTAAGTTATTTTGTGCTTTTTAATAACTTTTATATTAATTTCGCTACGATAAATAGGTGTATGTATAGATAGATGTATGCAGGTATGTTATCCGGCTCGCGCAAGTCGTTTCTTGCAAATGACTCGCGCGAACCGGACTGGGCCATCTGTAGAACATATTGCATACATCCATCTTTGAAGTTCGAAACAAAAATTTATTTTTTCCTTTTTAGTGCAAAAAATAAGTTATACATTTAAAATATTTATTATTTAATTTATTCATAATTTAATATTGTTGTATTAACATATTAGTAATGTTATTTTATCTTTATAGAACGTGAGGGGAGACTTTTTCCCGAGATGCTGGAACGTATCCCCCGATTATAACATGCAAGTATATGGAAAAACAGTGTTTGACATTTGACAATTCGAGATTCGACCACGTTTTCAAGTATGCATCCCCGTCAAAATTCAGGAATTGCCTGTATTTGTGTTAGGTTAAAAAGCATGATGTTATTTGCCCTACAATTGTTAAAATTTGATGTAATTGAAACTATTGTTGTATTTAAACTGTATTGATAACTATCAAATATTTAAATATCGATGTATATGAAAGAATAAAGTTTCTATATAATTTGGTGATCCTAAGTTGATCTCTGATGCTTTGCAAGTAATTAAGCAATTTTCATTAATGCAACATTTGGTAATGTGACAGCGGCAGGACAAAGAATGACAGCAAGACAGAGACGCAATATGTAAACTCCGTAATATGTATACAAAGAAACACCTCAACTGGGAGAGGCATCACACTACTTCGCTGCTAGTTGACACCACATAGTTAACTTGATATTCGAAGAATTATTGAGATGCAACAAATGGTCTTTTTTGGATTCTTTACGCGGAACTAAAGGGATTAATATGTACTGAATAAAAAAATTACCTTTTACTACACCTGAAAAACGGGTTGGCTTATCAATGGGATATTCAAAAATGTTTTTATTAAAAAGTTGCGTTCAACCTATACCTGAGTATATACGGTATAATAATTAACAAGTTTGATAATTCACTCTCATGGGGTCCTGATGGTATCCCTATGATACTGGTGAAGGCGGCTGCCCAGCTTATTGCAAAACCACTCTGCAACATTGTCAATCTATCTTTCAGCAATGGTAAATTTCCATCTGACTTAAAGTTAGCTAGAGTGACCCCTGTCCCCAAGAATTCCTCTCTAGAAGAGTGTGATAATTACAGGCCGATTTCTGTAATTTCCGTGTTCTCTAAAATCTTTGAGAAATTGTTCTACATTAGGGTCGTTAACTACCTCCGTTCTTTTAAATTGTTAAATACCAATCAGCACGGCTTCCTTAAAGGTAAATCTACTATTACAGCAGTTTACCAGCTAATTACCAATATACAGCATTCTTTGAATGAAAAAAATATTGTATTGGGTATTTTTTATGATTTAAGTAAGGCCTTCAATAGTATTGACCATGTCATATTAAGTAACAAACTGAAAAGTGTGGGCATAATAGGTACTGCCTTAAACTGGATTCAATCCTTTTTAAGTGATCGATATCAATATGTAAGCTATTCACAGACTTCACCAAATGGCGTTATAATTGGCCAATCCAAACCCCTAATAATAAATTGTGGCATCCCTCAAGGATCAATACTCGGGCCTCTGCTTTTCATAATTTTTATAAATGACCTTCCTAGTTACTGTACAAGCAGTATTCCCATTCTGTATGCAGACGATACTTCTTGCATTGTAACCACTAATAAATCTCAATGCCTATCTTCCATTGCAAATGAAACCATCAGAGAAATGGTGGCATGGTGTAGCTCCAATAAGCTTAATCTAAATGTAAGTAAGACTCAATTTTTACAATTTTACACTAAAAATACTCTTCCTATATGTAGCCCTCTCCTCAAGTTACATACAGGCAATATACACCGCTCTCCAGGGACGAAATTCCTGGGATTATATATTAATGAAAAATTGGACTGGTCCGACCATATCTATTATATAGTGAAGAAACTTGCCTCAGGCGTATTTATGATCCGGAAGACTGCTCCAATTTTATCTGAGCAAACTTTAATAATGATTTATTATGCCAAAATCCACTCGTTAATTTCATATGGAATTGTATTTTGGGGAAATTCCAGGCTCTCTCTCAAAGCCTTCTCCATGCAGAAGAAAGCAGTAAAGGCAATTCGCAGGGTGCCTTTTTATACCCCTGGCAAGCCTATTTTCCATAGCCTCAAAATTTTAACCCTTCCATGTATATATATATTGAACTGTGTCATGTTCATCAAATCACACCCCCATCTATTCGAGACAAATTCAGAACTGCATGAATACGGCACTCGTAGCAGTGGTGATATTCATATAAATCATTATTCATACTCATCCTGTAAAAAGGGTTCACACCACTCTACCTCTGTACTTTACAATAATCTGCCACAACATATCAAACAGATTAACACTTTAAATATATTTAAGTATAAAGTGAAAGAATTGCTACTTAATAAATGCTACTATAGCATTAACGAATATCTCTCAGAGTCCTTATAACCCTGGATATCTATGTTCTACATATCTGGATATTAATGTTTTACATCTCTGTATTCTTTGTATTTTTATTTTATTTTTTAAAATATTTTCTTTTTTATATTTTCCCCTGTATTTGAATCTGACTTGTTCCATGTCATAACTAATGGCCAACGGAATTAATAATAAACTATAACTATAATGATTTTTCAATGCATCTATTCAATCCTATTTTTCTGAAAGTCAGCTACCATAATAATAATTTACAGAAATTCAGTTTAAAATACTCAGTTATCCTTTCAAATTGTCTCTAAAGTAGTTTTACAGACCATTTTAAAATAATTAAAAATTGGCAGATCCTAAAATGATAGTGAAAATGCATATTCAATCTTAAATTGTGGTATTATGATCTAGGTAAACCTTTTTTTCAATATAAGAGTCCAGCATAAGTGCATTTTACTACAATTTATCCATCCTTAGTAACAAACTCAACAATTTAAAAATAATTCATGTTCCATGTAATCCCTTGACCAGGAGATGGAAGTTGATTTGAAATGATAGGTTTTCAGGATTTTTTGGGCTGTGAGAATTGAGTTCTATCCTGATCTTAGGTAAGCAACTTCAAAGGATTATTAGTTGAAAATCCTCATTCTTAGAAAAACAAAATTTCATAAATCACTTCTTATATTAGTAATTCATTGCACTCACATGATATAACATCTTTCAAATAAACAAATCCTTATAATATAGAAATTTGGGTAACTTATGAGACACCTGATATAGAAATAACAGCTAGAATACAAATAAATAGACGACAAAGTAGATATAGCAATTAAAGAATCAGAGAATACTCACAGGATCAATTACAGTACCCAGTTCTGGATCCACAAAATCAAATCGGTTGAAAACTAACAAATCATTTCTAGCATGAACCAATTCGAACAAGTCCACATCTTTCAACCTTTTTATTATATCCCAGATATAGAATTTGGCACAATTATCCAAGTTGATACGCAGGCCAGGTCTCTCAGAAAGTCTCGTCCATAATCCTAAAAATCCAAAATCACAAATGAAAATGTCACGTGTAAAAATAAAGATTAAAGAGACGAATAAATTTCTTAATTCCTTACACGAAAGATTATTGGAACTTCATCCAACGTATTCCAGTAAACAATGAAAAATTAACAAAACAACAATATCTGTATAACTTCAAGAATGACAAAATTAAGTCAATGTTATGGTCTTCGCCAAAGCTACACGTAAATAACTTTCTAAATTTCAATTTCAAGCAATTATCTGAAACAGAAAGAGAAAATACGGCAATTTTCTCGTACAATACAATATGAAATGCTACCTTTCTATCACACCTGAATCCTCCGCTTATTATTAATAACCTGCTACTTTTATAAAGCAAATTTTAGTGGAAACAAGCAATATTTCTCGTCAACACAGATAAATTTAGATCATCGAGGGATCTTCAAAATGGTACTATGCATTCGTATACATTAAAGCATTTGTCAATCAGAAAACCTAAACAATAATATAGTTATACGTTACCACACCTTGTAGCGTTATTCCATCTAGACCTTCCAAAGCGACTTCATCAAGAACACAGGATACATACTCATGACTAAAGTAATTCATGATTATCACACTTGTTAAAATGAATATATAAATAGATCTAATAGTTTTACTTTAAGTTCAGCACTAAACTCCTTCACATCGTAATGCGCAGGAAAACTAATAAAAGTATTCGAAATAGGGGTCGGCAAAAAACATCGAGTTTACCTATCGATACATCGATGTTACCCCAGCGATACTATCGATGAAACATCGATGTTTCCATACCGATGATTTTTCACTAGCCATTTATTTTTATTTATTTAAATAATCTGTGGCTAATACAAATATACAAATACAAAAAACAACATTTACACAACAAAGGAAAACTTACATACATGAAGAACTTTATTTAGTTTTTGCTGTGCTGTGAATTCGAAATCAAAACTTAAGGAATTCCCGCCCATCCAACCCTACCCCGCCCGAAGTAGAAAGAACTGGCAGGAACACACCCAAACATGTATAATACATAATCGCACCTAAATATTTAGCTATTGCAGCGACTTCGGTTCCATCAGAGCGGCTTTTTTCAAAGGCTGGGCTTCAGTGGCGTAACTAGGGTCTTCGGCGCCCGGGGGCAAGGCATCCTTTTGGCGCTGTCGTACGGAGGACGCCAAATGTACAGTGACTCCCCGACTTACACGGGTCCGAGTTACACGGATCCGTAGATACACGGATACATGACAACTTATCAGCGTTAGCGTTAGTTCAACTGCCACTCAATAGATGGCGGTACTAGTACAGTAATCCCTCGGCATACGAGTAATCGGTTTACGAGTTTTCGCTTATACGAGATGCAAAAATTAATACCTGTTTTTCAATTTACGAGCCAATTTTCACTTATAATACGATCTCCTTCCTCTCGCAAACCTATCGCTTTTCCCAGCACCTATTCTCGGCTTTCGTCGGTTCCCGAATCTTCTCGAATGCGCAGAAAGTCACGGCATCCCAACTTTAATGATGCAACTATTGTTTATAAAATTTATGACATGGGATGTATTGTGAAATTAATTTTCGTTTTACGAGTTTTTGCCTTACGAGCAGTTTAAGAGGAACAAATTAAGCTCGTAAACCGAGGGATATACTGTACGCACAGCTGACAGCGTCGCTTTCGCCATTTAGATTTGTTATCCCGTGGGTGCAAGTTGTGTCTCGTTACTGTACTGCTCTTCATAAACAAATTATAAACCCTCATCACATAAGAACTACTTTTTGAGCTTTTACTATCCATTGAAACGAACGTGTGTCAAAAATATATCGTATTTAAGCATTGTTGGACTTACACGGTTTTCGACTTACACGGCGACCTTCGGAACGAATTAACCGTGTAAGTTGGGGACTTACTGTATTGCCTCAAGCAATGAAATTTCACATTCTTCCATGGTTTCTATAAGTAAGGGTGTTAAATTAAAAATTTTATCTCTAACTGTTGATGTAATGAAAAATGTTAACATTCAGCATTCAAGCCCTCTAAACCAGGGTAATGTATCATCATTAAAAGTGTAAGTAAAATGCGTAATATAATTGGTCGCAAAATTCTAAATATAAATGTGAAATTTAAAAAAATAAAATTATTGTAGGTCAATAATATTGCTTTATTTAAGCTTCACTAGATGTACACATAAGTAAATGCCATAGGTTAAAGTGAAAAACCGTAGTACTTAAGCAGATTGCAAACTTACTTTTGAAAAAATATCACAAATTATTTGCCGACACCGTTGCAGAAATATCAATGCAGTTCTAACAGTAGCATTTCATTTGATATTGCGAACGGTCTTTGCAAACATCACAAATTACTAACAGAAATTCACTCAGAAAGAAGGCACAGTTACATCACAAATTACTATCTGATATTCAATCAGAATGAAGGCACAGTTACAACACAAATTACTACCTGATAAGAACGCACAGTTGCAGAAATCTCAGTGCAGTTCAAGCATTAGCATTTCAACAGAGATCACACAGGGAAAAGTCACAAAAACTGGAAATCCACAATGAGTCATCCACTGGTATTGCATACACAGGATAAACAGTGACACCATTAACATGATATATATATATATATATATTTATATATAGAGAGAAAGAGAGATAAGATCATATCGAGGTAGTAAAATATACAAGTACAAAAAATAAAAGATATATATATACACAAATACAAAGCAATATATACAACATATCTAAATTAACAGAATATGTAATTCCACATAAAAGCAATAAAAGAAAGGTATATTGAACATAATGAAAAACAAATTCAAAAACAAAAGCATACGTTAACTCCGAGAGGCATGATGTACTATTTGTGCTCAAGTACACAAAAGCTAATGAGCATTGATATTAAACTGATAACATTACATACTACAAAATACTTATAAAACTATAAATAATGAATAATAACATTTACATATATACATATTTACAAACAAACATACCATATTCCTAAATATTCAATCATAAGAACATAAAATGTATATGCATACTATGAAATACTTATAGAACTACAGGTAATGAATAATAATGTATGACTCATATATACAAACAACCATACATCCATATCCTAGCTTAGCGTGGTGCAACAGCCTGTCGAGTCGAGTGCTCCGGCAGAACAACACCCATTCCAAGCACCTGCACATAAATACATTCATCAATATGAATAATAATAGATTACCAGAAAAATAAAAAAATCCCTGAAGGGTTTATTACTCTTCCGAAAGAATTGGAAAACCATCTCGTGTAGAAAGCATTGGAAGTTGTATCTTCGAACAAACTGGCATTATACTTCCACTCTAGGTTAGTTGTGAAATTTAATTTGTGATTCCTGTAATTTTTTAACATTATTAGCATAATTGCAAAGGTGCACTGGGTGTTATTTACAACGTAATCACGAAATACAAAAGTGTCACACGGCGAGAACAATAAATGCAGAAAATAAACACATTATAACAATTAGCAGGGTTAAATGCATTATAGGAACTGTTGTCATATTAGGAGTAAAGTTAATGCATCAAAATATATCACTTACATTATCACATCTGTCTGCACACGTAACTTTCAATTTCTTTTCCTCACATAAGGATGTGATGTAAAAGTCAATTCAGTTTATGTAACTATTTGATGCCCTTTTGGTTCTCTTTACTGACGCATTATAACCATAATTTGTGCTGTTAAAGTTTGTATTAAATGCACGATACTTTCTCACAGTTCGAGGAGGAAATGTTATTAAGTGCTAAAAGGCTACAAGAATCAACACAGTTATTCAACAACACAAAAAGATTGTCTGCTTCTATTCTTGCGCTAAGGAGTATCTCCAAGTGCGTACAATAATTCACATCGAAGGTGA
Source organism: Uropetala carovei (assembly GCA_036926305.1). Classification (NCBI taxonomy): domain Eukaryota; kingdom Metazoa; phylum Arthropoda; class Insecta; order Odonata; family Petaluridae; genus Uropetala; species Uropetala carovei. Next base: position 793,674 of record JAXCHB010000290.1, read on the forward strand.
AACATGTAATTTAAAAAACGTAAGAATTTATGCCGTAAACTTTCCACTCGATTTATTGACCAATCTTATATGACGACCAAGCCACCGATACAACAAATGACATATATATCAAAGCGAACTGGATAAATAACGTTCAAAATTGTAAGTTTTGCATTGAAAGGCAAGTATTCGTACGAAAAACATCAATCATAACTCCTAAAGCGACTTAAGAATTACATTCATAATTTACGAAAACGCTTCACCTAGTGCTCCTGCTAGTGACACCTGGCCTCATCTAACGACGTAACTTCATTGAGAACAAATGAAGGAGTTGCACACTCCTGCTACCGAGTCGTTCTGATGGAGACATGCGGAAACTAAAAGGTTAACCTGCGATACTAGCGCCAAATGCGGCCGTATTACAAATTAAAAATGGTATATAATTCACTCAGAGAGTAACCCCTGGAAGAATAATTCTTCCATGGTTAACCTGTGATGCTAGCGCCAATGCGCAATATAAATGAAATATGGTGAATAATAATACATCGGCACAACATACTTGAAAAAATAACCACTTGAATAAATACTATCCATATTTTTATTATAAACTGAATTAGGCGTTTATAAAACTTTTAAAAAATTGATTTCAGTTGACTTTGGCGATTGAAAAACTTCTAAAACTTAAATCTGACATGCACAACCGTTTCGGTCAACATGTATATGTATAGAAATGCACTATAAAAGAAGTAATTCCGACTCTATATATTTTAACAAATCACTATTTTAATAATTTAGCTACGCATAAATTGATTTTAGCGTTTGTAAAACTTCTAAAACTTAAATCTGACATGCGCAACCGTTTCGGTCGACATTCCAAGATGTGCCACAAAGCGTTCAATGTACGGCAACAATATTCCTGATACATCTCCTGAGGGATACTGCAGACGAGCTATATTCTTACCCTTTCTAAACAATGTATTGGTCCAAATAAAACAAAGACTTGAAAAACAATATTTTAGCTAATTTTGGTTGCTTGCTGAATCAAAATTATGATGATGAAACAGAAAGTGATTTTCTAAAGTTAGCAGAATTTTATTCGATCAGTGATGACCTTTTTTGCGACAGTAAGGAAAGCATGCTTTGTGAATTTAAACTATGGAAACATTCTATAAGGAACAAGGAATTACTTTCTGCTATTGAAGGGTTCGTTTATTGTGACAGAGAATTTTATCCTCATATCAAACTGCTCCTACAAATACTGTGTACACTTCCCGTTACCACCTGCACCAGCGAAAGATCATTCTCTACTTTGAAGAGGCTAAAGACTTATTTAAGAAACACGATGAAAAGTGATCGTCTCAATGGTCTTGCATTGTTAAATATCAACAGTTTACAGGTGTCTCCAGAAGACGTTTTGGATGAATTATGCAAAAAACCGAGACGATTGGATTTTACCATTTGAGGTAAGAAATATTATTTTTAATAAAGCGCAGCAAAGGCGAACCATCTCTCCAAGTGACTCCTATTTAGTGGAACAGTTTGAAGAGGTGTCCTTCCTACCTTATTTTCCTTGAGACAACTCCTCCGAACCTCTCTAATCTGATCACCGCCTACACAGGAAAGCACATGAACCGACCACTTCTAATAGCTAACCCGACCGCTGCATCCCCTTCAATAACTTTTCTGTTTTCTTTGATTTGTTATTTTGACTATTATCAACTACAATGAATCGAAGTTAAGAATTGCAAATGCAATTTTTATTATAAAGGTCAATGTAGATTTATTATTAAACGATTAAAAATTAGATTATTAGACATCGAAGGTTTTTGGTTGATTTTCTTCTTACATCGTTCATTTTCAGGAAATTTAAATTACATGAGTAAAACTACGTAAACCGCTGCTAAGAATCACAATTGGCCGACTTTTCTACATTCAATTGAAAATATCAGTATTTAACGAAAACATAAACATCAGAGCAAGATGACTGGATTTCGATTTTTGGGAAACAAAATAGTACTTTGAAACGAATTAGCATGCATAGCGTTTATTTGGTTTGTTTTTGTTATTTTAGCTTATTTTTTTGTTAAATATTGTGTTAAACTATGTCTAACGTTGCTGATAATCAATACAGGACTATTAGTCTACATTCCACTGTAATAATATTTTCCGAAATTTTTAGATATTATATTCATCATCATCATAGGTAGTCTGTCCGTTGACAGGTCCGTGATTATTCTAGGTTAACTTGGTTCTCCACATACTCCTATTTTCCGCAGTTTTCTTCATGTCTTGATAGCTCTCTTTCCCTTTCAAGTCGTCTACTAGCTGAAACCTTTTCCTACCTCTTTCTCTTTTTCCATCCAGTTTTCCTTCTAGCACTTCTTTAATCATGCACTCTCTCCTCAGGTAATGCCCAATCCAGTTCGCCTTCCTCTTTCTGATAGTCTGTATAATTATATTATAATATATTTATTATAATATATTTATTATAATTACTGTTAAAATATAATGTATGCACTATTTAGAAAGGGAATTAATTTTTAAATGCGTCATTCAAATAAAATAAATAAACTGTTAACCTAGACATTTTCTATGTCTGCCAAATATTTCGGACCCCCCCCCTTAGAGAAATTCTGTGCGTGCCACTGACATGGACCATACACATATGTACGTACCCAGGATTTTGGTTTGGCGGGGGGACACAGAACAACATATATCAATCCAGATTCACATTAATATATTTATTAGTGTGGGTTGTCCGCCTCACAGGTGCTATTTACACAAATGAAAAAAACATTTTTTAAAGGATTATCTTTAGAAGCAGTCTGATTTTCGTTTTAGAGGAGTAATACTGCACACCGAAAATTAAACTTTAGTTACTAAAGTTCACCATCAAGTCTTGCATCAAATGTTATTAGCAGTGCGTGTTTGTTGCAGCCATTCATGTAGAAAATTTTCAAATTACTCAGCCATGTAGGTTTTTTGTTATAGATAAAAATATTTTGCCTGGATTGGAGCTAAAATATTCGTTTCCATTTATAATAAAAATGTTTATATAATTACAATTCGCAGTCGCATGGTGGAAGAAAAATTATTTTCCGTGATTTTTTACCGCAAATAAGCGAAACACAATATCGCAAAATGAGAAACTGGTCACAAATAGGGATCATGAAACCACGAATAGAAAAGCAGCAAAAAACGAGGTCTACCTGTTTGCGTGTGCAACTGACGAATTTCTGATGACAAGATATGAAAGTTTGTGGAGCGATTGTCTCTAGAGTAGGGTTATTCATCTCTTCACCAGCATCATGCACTTAGGAAAACGTTTTGGCTGAATAGAGAAAAATATCTTTCCAATGATACACATCGTGGGATGCACACTGGAGGGAGACGACTAATGGAACAGAACTTCTAAACAATCAGCGGCACTTATATGTAGAAACTCCTTTACCAATCACTACCAAAATTCTTTTCTCCCTCTCGACATCCAAAGGGTTCAGAGAATTCTCCATCGGGGAATCTTTTCTGCTCGTGGAGGAAGACGGTAGATATTATCTTACGAGAGACAAAAGAGCACCTTTCGTGTAGTAAATGCAGTGCGTGGACGACCAGATGCCCTCAAGAATTACCACAAGTTCTAAGATATGACGCCTGGTGCAGTCGCTCCACCGCAACATGCCACCTCACAGCTATGTTTACGTTTCGTGGGTTTTAGGAAGTACATATAGAATATTCAGGTAACACCGGAAAACATTTCCATTTAAAAGAATTAGGGTCACTAACCTACATGTCTCCAACTGTACGATGAAGCTTTCCTGTACAAGTGATATTACTTCCAAGAGATGAATGAGGCAAAAGAGTGCCAGTGGCTGCGAAGAACTGCCGTGTTCACCGACCGGATGGAAAGTGTGAAATTTACCCAAATAACTGAACAAAAACGGCATAAACACTCAAGAAGACAAACACTAAGCCTCCTTTCATGCCAAGAAACTTCCGACACAAATGACCACTCCAACGAAATTGTTGCAGCAGAATGGGGAAGAGTTAGCAGTGACACTGTTAGGGGTTAAACACTGGAAACCATATGGTAAGGATGTGTTTCAATGTGACAATTCACACTGCAACAGTGTGTTGTAACTAATTTTTCACACCCTTCACCAAATGTCATTCCCTTTTCATGTTCTCCCCTTCCTCCATCCCACTCAGCGATCTTTCCTTTGTAACAGGAGCTTCCTCCTTACATCACCCCTGCACTCTCCTCTTTGTTTTCTTTGCCTTAGCAATTACTCCAAATCACTAATCTTACTTCCCTTCCCTTTTTATTCATTTGTTATTAAATAACCACTTTAGTTACAAGAAGATGCCTGAATATTTTAACAAAAATGTCCATAATAAATATTTCTGCATTTAAGTTTTTATTTCATTACCTAGATAGACACTGCATAAGTATTAAACATGTTTGTTATCTTTAAAAAATATTTATTACTTTCTTCTTCTGAGCATTCATTAGTCACCAATGGCCAAAGTGAACCATCAAAAATCAAGATCGCTACAACTAAGTCCTTTTTTTTTGTCTTCAGACTGCTGTGGTAAAGTACCTCTGCACCCTAATTTTTTAATGTTGTCCTTGTCACTGCGCTCCAAAAGCTCTGGCATCAAACACAGTTTCTGCAGGATTGTAATACATATTTTCAACAATTAAAATTATCAAAAGTAATAACTTTGAATATGTTCATAAATGGCAGTAAAATTTTTCTAAGATTATAAGATAAAGGTTTCTTTATATTCAAGGCCACCCAGTAATCAGGCTAGTAACATAAATTTAAATAAATTCATCTCAATGGACAGCTATATAAGTACACTTTCCCATCTAATTAACATTATTTTCAGTATTACATTATTGAACTAATACTTCATTCACACTTCTACCAACACCGATTACAGAATCAATACCTCATTTCACCATACTATCAGTTAACCTCAACAAATAACAAACCAAATAGACTCCGAGTTATTTCATATAATATGAATTTTTGTTCACATAGTCAACTATGTACCATCACACGACATACTCTTCTCATATATGCAAGGGTGATTCAAATGAGAACAGCAAAAGTCAAATAAAAAATTATTTTTTTGAAACCTAGGTTTTAAGAACCTCTACTTTTCAACATGGCCTCTTTTGATGCACTTCTTCCTTCACCAAAGTAGTTCCTGGATTTCTTTATTATTATTGAATTATTCACTTTTGCTGTTTTCATTTGAGCCACCCTCGTATATACACTGCTCCCTGGTTATAACACAGGGTTTAGGGGGAGGGCCTCTGACCCGCATTATAAGATAACCACAGTATGACTGAGGGTACAATTGTATTGCTTAATACACATGTACATACAGCTTTTTCAAAAGTGTCTGTAATTGACACAAACAACATAATACAAAACACCAATATAAAAGCAGTACAATAATTTTATTTAATTAATTCTCTTAAGTCAGACATTTTTACACGAAATTTTTTCTTTCTGAGAAATGGGGATGAAGGAAAACCCACCGTATATCCGAATCTACAGTTTCACCAATTATGTTATAACCGGAGAGCACTGTATATATTGTATACAGAGAAAATATTGTAATCACGAAAATTGACCGAGATTTTGACTGAAATACAATATACCGTATCTGCCCGAATAGAAGCCAACCCCCCAAAAATTCCACAATTTTTTGGCAAAAACGTAAATTTTGTAGATTTTATGCTGAAGTTTGCCAGGCATTCATGCACAGCTTAGAATACATTATTCGAGATAAAAAAAATGAGTGGGAAATGGTTTAGTTGTCGACATTTTGAAATATTACTCCAATTAATAATTTTGCGTTGTTGAATAATTCAGTGGCAATAATTTCATTCATCTTCATTTTCACAAAAGGTCAAATCTAGTAACAGCGATCTTGCCAAGATAATTTTTCATCCAAGTCTATTTCCAATGAAATTATCATTTACATTACCTTAAGAAATTGCATTTTTATAATTATACACGTTCCATGTAAAGTTTTACTGAAGTTCAAACAGTAGAGCATTCAAAGCCGTCAACGCATTTTGTGTAATCGTCTGCATAGTCAATTTATGCTAATAATGTGAAAAACCCAGCCTTAAATGGTAACAAAGCACAGGTAGTGCTAAATTCAATATTCTAGCCTTTATTATTTATTCAATAATATTCATCGTAGGTCAAATATTTACTTTACGAAAAATATAGTACTATTATTTGAATGCGACGGCAATGAGAGACGTGCTGCCATCTATGGGTGACTACGAGATTTAACCATAACCCAAATTTTCCCCGGACTCGCATTTAAGCCGAGGGGTTATTTTTTCATGATAGATTCTGAAAAAAAAACATCGGCTTGTATTTGGGCAGATACGGTAGGTACCCCAAAACCAAAAAAATGTGGTTTTCATCATGCCTGTTCATCTGTGGGTAATTGATTTCAATGAAATCAAATGATATTCCACATTTAAGGCATACTATTATCTGGAATAAAAATTATGAAGACATGAATGATATAGTGCAACAATGATGAGTAGTTTATTCATGTTGATTTTCACAAAATGTCGATTTATTAAAAATGGCTCGAACAATTTTAGTTAAAATTCACTCAGTTATAGAGCTTGGAGTCATAAACAATACTGTATAAGCCATATTTTTCAAAAAATAACTAACTATTGTTCAGTGACATTATAATATGCATTTCAGCCTACTTCATATAATGATGTAAAAATAACCTCTAAAAATTAGAATTTCGGATGTTCCCCATTGGTTGTGGCTAAAAACCTATAATTGTGCCAAATTTGAAGTCTCTAGGTCATCTGGAAGTGTGTCATAATTTTCACCCTCTTATGGAGCAAAACCGCCCCTAAAAATCACAATATTCAGAATTTTATATTTTTCCATTGTTTGTTGCAAATACCACAGATTTTTGCCAAAATTTAATGATGTAGCACCTTTAGAAATGCATTTATATTGATTTAATTGTTTAAATTTTATGAATTTATAACGGCCACAATAATAAATTTCATTGTAATTTTCAATGTTAATTGCAGCTGGAACACCAATTTCTAACTTTTCAAAAATTTCAGCTCCCTAGCTCGACCAAAAGTACATATACATTAGTCTATTTGTTTATCTTTGTGAATTTTTAATGACCAAATGAATAAACAAAGTTAAATATCTATAATCCCCTTCGTTTATTTAGCATTAAAGCACATTTAGAAATAATAGACAAGGATGCTCACTTTTACCGCTATTGTTCAATGTATCTATCGAGGAAGCACTGAACATACTCAGAGAGAGTAAACAAATAGGCATAACAATCCAAAGTCAAAATGTAGACATGCTGCATTTTGCAGATGATATAGCTATAATAGAGAAGACATCGAAGGAGTTAGAGACGTTTTTAAATGAAATGGAGATGATACTTGCTAACTACTATGATATGAAGATAAATGAAGGCAAGACAAAAGGGATGGTTTGTGGAAAAATACAGATGGGTAACCTACGGATAAATCTGAGACACCAACAATTGAAAAAAGTAGATGAATTCTGCAATCTCGGAAGCAGGATAACAAGCGATAACAGGAGCAAGATGGACATAGCTAGTCGGATCGCACAAGCAAAAAAGGCATTTTACAAGAAAAGGCAGCTAATGACATCGAGCAAAATAAGTTTGGAAACCAGGAAGAGATTTATTAAGTCCTATATATGGAGCATTACATTGTATGGTTGTGAGACTTGGACAATAGGAACAAAAGAGTAGAAAAGATTGGAACCCATGGAAACTTGGTGTTATAGAAGGATGTTGAAGATTAGCTGGATGGATAAGGTGACAAACGAAGAAGTTTTCAGAAGGTCACAAGAACGCAGGAGTCTATGGAAGGCTATTAAATGCAGAAGAGTCAGTTTGGTTCGACACACTCTGAGACATGGACTTCTGAAGGATATAATGTAAGGAAGAGTAGCAGGAAGGAGCGCAAGAGGACGCCCTAGATTAGGATACACAGAACAGATTATAAAGGACGTGGGATGCAGGACATATGAGGAGATGAAAAGGCTAGCCCAGGACAGGGTTGACTGGAAAGCTGCTACAAACCAATCTACGTATTGATTACCTACGACGATGAGAAATACCTAACCAATCAATTATTTGTTTAAATTTTGGAATTTTTAACGGCCAAAAAATAAACAATTTCGAAATTTTAATTTCTTCTGGTCGGTTTTGCCACCAGACCTACCTACATTCCAAATTTCAAGTCTCCAGCACATCTGTAAGAAGTGCATCATAATTTGTATCCTCCTACATCTCATATATTTTGAAGGGCGTTTGTTGGTTTGTTCATGGAACTCCTCCTAAAAGATAAAAGCTGGAACAGCCAAGTTTGGTACGATTCCTCCTTACATCTTAACTTAGTGAATGGTCAAGGTTTGGTCAACCTAACATTTCTTTATGGGGTTATTTTTGAGCCCATTGTCCAATTTCAATAGGCCATAAGAGGAGCATGGGTTTCTGTGCAAGCCAGTATAAAAATACTTTTTTAAATTACTTAAAATTAACATATGAATTCGGTACAAAAACTGTTATATATAGAAAAAAGAATGGAGTTGCTTATTCTTGAAAGCAGAATAAAAATATGTGCCGAATTAGCTTCAATAATTGATTGTAATCACATGAAAAGGCTTTTTATTCTCGCACAGTTTTTATCTCACAGGTCAAATGTTTATTTCGCTCGCATACCCAAGTTGGCCAAACCCAGTGACAGTTTGAAGCATGAAATAAAAACTGAGCGAGTTGGAGGGGAGGGGCTATAACAGAAAAGTACCTAATTTTCTTTATGTTTTCATTATAATTAATTAAATAAACAAAATTTGAACAATAGCAGTACATAACAATGTATTATTTATCGTTCTGGAATATTGCATTACTAAAAAACAGGATGTCTTGGAGTATTAGACAAACTCTAAAAGGCGATGACAGAGATAGTCGCCGAAACGTCAGCCATTAAGCGCACTGTAACCCAGCTAGAAACCCGAGAAAATTTCATCACGATCGTCCACCGGGAAAGTTTCAAATCTTTATTTTCCCATAAGTTTATGTGTTATTTTCGATTTTTTTGTGTGCAAGATTTTCTTCTTTCATTCATCTAAATAGATAATTGCGAACAGGTTTTCTTAATTTTTGCTGTATTCAAAGGTTAAAACTGTATACTATCTTATTCTAACGATGTTTACATGTTACACGGTCGGTCTTAGATTCGCTAACTCCGTTGAAATTCAACGGGCAGTTCTGCTAGTATATGAATATATATATATCCTATTAGTAGACAGCGCTTGCATTCTACAAGCATTTCAGCCTTCTGAATAACGGGGTAAAAACAACCACTAAATATAAAATTTTAACAATTTCATATTTTTGCAGTGGTTGTGACTATAATCTAGCTCAACTGGAAGTCTCTGCACCTATGTATGTGCTTTTCTTATGGGGCAAAATGTCTCTAAAAATAGCTATTCCTACAATTTCTGACTTTTTCCATCACTTGTGACCAAAACTCTGTAATCATGCCATATTTCTCTCCAGCTCAATTAGAAGTGCCTTATAATTTTTATATTCTTATACGGCAAAACAGCCCCTAAAAGTTGGAATTTTATAATAACAGATTCTTTCCATTGGCTGTGACTAAAATCCTATAACTGTATCAAATTTAAAGTCTCTAGCTCATCTGGAAATGCCTTATAATTTGTATCTTCGTTTGGGGCATCAATGGGACAAAACAGCCCCTAAAAATTGGAATTCTTATAACAAAGGATTGTTTCCAATGGTTACTACTGATACCCTACAATCATTCCAAATTTTAAGTCTCTAGCTCATCTGAAAGTGCTTCATAATTATTATCATCGAATAGGGCAATAATGCATCAAAACCTCTAAAAATTAGAAATTTTACAATTTGAGATTATTTCCACTGGTTGTGACCAAAATCCTATAATACTGTCATATTTCCAATCTCTAGATCATCTAGAAGTGCCTTATAATTTTTAACTTTGTAAGGGATCAAAATGGGGCAAAACGGCAACCTAAAATTTCCGAATTTTTACAACTTCGGATTTCCTCCATTGGCCGGTTTATAATCAATGGCATTATCATGCAGAGGTTTGATTCCTTTAAAAGCTTACCCATTTAAAACATTGAGCTCATTGCCATGATAGTTGATTGTTGGGTCTCAGAAAAATTCCCCTTTTCTTTCGATAAAAACCAAAAAACTACACTAATTCTACAAGGATTTGAATTTAGTCTTCAAAAATAAGAAACTACAACCTGTAACCTTTCCTATAGTCCCACGTTCGAATCTTGACGGGAAATAATTTTAAAAAGTAAATATAAACACCTCTACACCGATTTACATGCTTTTCTTATGGGCAATAATGAGGCCAAAATAGCCCCTCAAAATTGGAATTTAAACAATTCTGGATTTTTTCTTTGTGACCAAAATCCTATAATCGTGCCAAATTTCAAGTGTCTAGCACATCTGGAAGTGCCTCATAATTTGTACCCTCATATATACAGTCCAGAACCTTCTTTCCGGAAAGCTTGGGATATGGGGATAGCCAGTTATCTGGAATTTCCTGTTACCCGGAATAAACCAATAAACAATGTTTGGAAAATGCTAGAACTCACTGGAATGGTGTTCTGCTCCTTGGCATGTGTCGATAATATTGTTCAGTCTCGTCAAATATTTAGTAATACCATGTTGTTAACTTCATTTAATAAAAACTAGCTGAACCCACACAATATTTGCAATTTTTGTGTGTATTGACAATTTATTATGCGACGTCAGTCAGAAATCTGCATTTCAAATTTCATATTAGAGAGGAAATTAATGCTACGTAGTAATTGATTGCGAACTTTTCCACTTCCCATAAAATAACACGTAAAAATGATATTCTCGACTTGCAGGCTTTCATTCTTTCTGACATAAAAATAATTAAGTATTGACCTACAATCTTCGTTTATGAATCATTTTGAATAAAACATAAAGTTTCTTTTTCTGTTCATCATTTTCCACCTACAGTTCGAAATAGCTCAATTTAAACGTTTAATGCATGTAATACTGGAATTCAAGTGGAAAATAAAAGGGTAATTGAAATGGTAAGATGTTTATAGAGGAATGTAAACAATGGATAAGACAACTCCATAGAGGTATATTTCTCCACTTGTAGAGAAGAGAAGATAACCACGTACTGTCTAAAAAATAACGTCCTTATTCTCATCTAATTTGAAATTTATGCATGAGACTATTTGCATTGATAAGCATTATATATGTATAATATAATGGTTCTACGTACTAAAATGTAAGATTCCAGCATTCAAATGATGAAATGAAGATTCACCTGCTTTGAATAAATCGTTAGAAACGCTTCCCATTTGCAGTTTACTGAATATTGTCCGTAAATATTTACGTTCCTATGTATACTAAAGTTTGAAGTATTCGTTTTAGTAACTAATATTATCGGACTATGCAGTCTAGTCGTATGTTCATATAGTTCAATTCAATTCCTTACTCTAGAGGTTTCTTTAAGTAAAGGGGCTCTGCCCCTTACCGCTATCCAGTTTAAACCCATAAGAGTGATGGCAAAAATAGAGCATACCTTTCTAGCTCTGTTTAAGAGCTTGTGTGTTAAATCTTCCGTCTCTTTTCCACATCCATTTGGGAGAATAACCCATAAGTCAGTCAGAAATCTGCATTTAAAGTCATATTAGAGAGGATATTAATGCTACACAGTAATTTATCATGAACATTTGTTTATAATTTTCTTTGTTTCTTATTATCGAACAATATGTCCTTTCTTTTTTATATAACAATCAATGCAACCATTTATTTAGATTAGCTACAAAGAGAAGATAACCGTGTAAGTACCAATATGTTTAAAAAAATATTGTACGTCCCTATTCTCATCTAATTTTAAATTTAGGCGTGAGCCTATTTGCATTAATAAGCATCACAGTTGTATAATATAATAATTTTACTTACAAAAAGGTAAGATTCCCACATTCAAACGATGAAATGAAGATTCAATTGCTTCGATTAAATTGTTAGAAATGTTTCCCCTATGCAGTCAACAGAATAATTATCCATAAATATTTATGTTGCTATGCATCATTAATTTCGTAGCGAATAATGCTATTCTTTCACCTATTTGAAGGTTTAATTTGCATTAATTGTATTGGAGGCAAGGATGATGGTCGCCTTGGCGTCTGGAAAAAGTACAAAATATCCACAAAGTTTTGAAAACAATTGCATATTTCTTAAAATATTGACCTTGTAACATGCAAACATTGCAAGAATAAGATAGTATAGTTTTAACGGTCGAATAAAGTAAAAATGAAGAAAATCGGTCCATATTTACGTTTTAATGAATGAAGGAAAAAAACCTTGCACTTTGAAAAATCAAAAATCCCGTGTAAACTTATGGGAACATATAATTGTCTCCTGGATTCAAACCCGGGGCTTTATGAAAATAGTTTTATAGGGACCTCCTAGCTTGTAGAAACAAAACACAGTTTACCACATCTCTACGACAAACGGCTTTTGAGATACAGGGGGGTACGGACGGATGGACACTTCCAAAATTATATACATATATAAAACGTTACTTCATCGTAGTACATAAGGAATAAATCAAAATTTAACTCAACTGTAAATGTTCTATCAGTTATTTTGCGTTCAGTTTTCAGTTTCACTACCAGAACGTGCACTCCGTTTTGTAATACTTTCCATTGCGAGCACTACTATAATACATACCTGTACTCAGTGATGAACTCAAGCTGGCTTGCGTGAGCCATTTCTTAATTTTTCTCTTAGTTTGCGAGCCGGTTGTTAAATTTTTAGAAAATATGAAAATTTATTGATTTCGTCCTTTCAAGTACATCTTGCGCTATCTGACATCCAATTACTGACAGTGTACGAAATGGAATATATTATGAACAGAAAACTTGTTAAGCTAGCGTAACGGCATTACAGTAAACTTCCTGTTATCCGGCACTCATGCAACCGGCATCTCCTCATCTCGATTTTTATTACATCTAGTTCAAAATGTTACCAATAAAATTGGCGTTTTAGGAAATTTTTTTTATATCTAATTTGGAATGATACCGTTAAAATTGGCACTTTCGACAATTTTTTGTTTACATCTAATTCGGAATGTTACCTCTAAAATTTGCGTTTTCAGCAGTCGGAATACACAATTGTGGATGTTTCCTGAACTCGGTTTTTGTGTTAAATAAAATATTTCACACCCTCTTTAAATGCCTCCTAAAACTCAAATATGCGCTAAAGGTAATAAAAGGAAACGGGTTGTGCTAACCTTAACCCAAAAACTTGATATAATAAAATGTTTAGAGAAACGCGAGAACCGCAATGTTTTAATGCAAGACTGTCGATTCATCCACTATTTATGACCTAGAGGCACAGAAATCTCACCTGACTGTTGCACTGCAAATGGAGCCTATTTAGTTTGCAAACCTGAATGAGGGATAGGTTCCATTTTTAGTCAACCGCTATACCATTTCCGAAGAATATAATTGTTATAAAAAGTTTGCAAGCCAATTTAGCAGAAAACTGACTGTATGCATAAATAATATAAAGATTTAAAACAAACAAGTACCTCGATGATTAATCTCTTTCTTCTCAGCTTGAATGCTAAATCTAAGCTTTCAGAGAGATGAGGCATTACTGTGTTGATAGCAAAAAGCTTGCTAAATCGAAAAAGCCCACAATACTCTCTGTAAACCTCATTAATCTCTTCTTCAGAGTCTGCAAATGCCTCCAACTGCACACCAATATCAACAACATTTCTTAATCTGGTCAAGGTGGATGTTTCCTGAAATACACATAAGCTTGAAAAATCTACTGCATCATTACAGGTGACTGAATGAAACAATACAACTGAAGAATACATTCACCCGAAAAAGATGAGCTGGAACAGTCAACATGCACACAGCATAAGAGGACCTCAATAAAGCCTTCAAAAAATATATAAACAGGAGAAATTGAGAGTCCATTGCATTGGAATCCAATTGCTCAAACCATGGTGGAGAAGAAATAGAATACAAGGCAACGCGTATAACATTCTTTTTATCATTTGTTGAGTCAATCTTGCACCCAATAACTTCAATTTCCCGACGAATGGAGTTCAATAAATCCAAGTATGGATCAGTGAGAGACAATTCTGTAAAATGAATTAACACTATATTAAGTAATAATATAGTGCATCAAATTACGCCAAGATATTTATTTCTTTAAATCTAGTTGGAAAAATAAAAATTTAAGAGACGAAGGAAACCAACTATACAAATTGTTCATATATTTCTTCATTAAAAAGTATGGTATTTCAAAATAATCTTCTACTTACGGGTTACATTAGTATTGTATTTTGAACGCTTCCAGTACTTAATATTTGCCGATTTCAATCTATCGGAATCCATCACTTGAGATGTATTATAAATGTGGCCAAACTTAGACTGAGAGTAGGGCAGTTCGTTACAGCTCAACTTTTCATACCGCCAAGCAATTTTCATTTGATCATTACCTACGTCACCCTTCAAGCTGGATTCTTCATCGGCCACAGGACATGGCAAGTCTTCAACCTGAACGTAATAAGTAAGCTTCCATTGAACATTCAATGCCTTACAATAATTATCAACCGCAACATTTTAAAATGGCAATCCATACCAAATTATGAGCTTCTGCATCATGGGATGCCAAAAATATGTTATGACCATTTAAAACACCCTCAGCCAGAAAATGCTTAAATATAAGTTCCGAAAATATTCCTGAAATATCTTCCTCTGGAATAAATTCAATAACTGCTTTACCATATCTATTCATCGATTAATTATAGTTTACTCATATTAAAATATTACCTATACAACAAATTGTTCCTACTGGTATTCCTCCTCCTACAAATAAGGATTAGATAATAAATCTGAATATAATTGTTTCAAAGCAAGTAGTTTTTATTCTACCAACCAAGGAAAGTATCTAGTGAAGTAACTCCCGAGGACACCAAAAGTTGGGCATTCCTTAGCGATATTCGAGTCCCTTGCGCAAGAGAACATCTAGCACTTCCTTTTTGAAAACTTGTTAGAGATTCAACAACATTCGTCATCTTAAAGTAACTGCCGGACCAGTCCTAACAGCGGACGAACTCTCTCGCCGCGAATTACGACTAAATTATACAGCGCTCAAATTATTATTTGAACATCACCGTGCCACTTCAAGCTTTCACAACGCCCAGGAGTGTGCAACTCATTCATTTGTTCTGAATGAAGTTACTCCGTAGGACGAGGCCAGGTGTGATTAGTGTCGCTGAAATCAACGGACTTTTCAAAAATAAGAGACGCTAATAGCAAAGACCGCCAAAGACTGAAAATGGCGGTATCTGAAGTAAGGGGTTCTATGTGCTCTGTTTCGGGGTGCATGTCTACGGCAGCCGATCCCTCCGTTAGGTTGTTTCATTTTCATGTGAATGCTGAAGCGTTTTCGTAAATTATGAATGTAATTCTTAAGTCGCTTTAGGAGTTATAATTGATGTTTTTCGTACGAATACTTACCTTTCAATGCAAAACTTACAATTTTGAACGTTATTTATCCAGTTCGCTTTGATATATATGTCATTTGTTGTATCGGTGGCTTGGTCGTCATATAAGATTGGTCAATTAAATCGAGTGGAAAGTTTACGGCATAAATTCTTACGTTTTTTAAATTACATGTTTCACCTTCGATGTGAATTATTGTACGCACTTGGAGATACTCCTTAGCGCAAAAATAGAAGCAGACAATCTTTTTGTGTTGTTGAATAACTGTGTTGATTCTTGTAGCCTTTTAGCACTTAATAACATTTCCTCCTCGAACTGTGAGAAAGTATCGTGCATTTAATACAAACTTTAACAGCACAAGTTATGGTTATAATGCGTCAGTAAAGAGAATCAAAAGGGCATCAAATAGTTACATAGACTGAATTGACTTTTTCAACACATCCTTATGTGAGGAAAAGAAACTGAAAGTTACGTGTGCAGACAGATGTGATAATGTAAGTGATATATTTTGATGCATTAACTTTACTCCTAATATGACAACAGTTCCTATAATGCATTTAACCCTGCTAATTGTTATAATGTGTTTATTTTCTGCATTTAGTGTTCTCGCCGTGTGACACTTCTGTATTTCGTGATTACGTTGTAAATAACACCCAGTGCACCTTTGCAATTATGCTAATAATGTTAAACAATGACAGGAATCACAAATTAAATTTTACAACTAACCCAGAGTGGAAGTATAATGCCAGTTTGTTCGAAGATACAACTTCCAATGCTTTCTACACGAGATGGTTTTCCAATTCTTTCGGAAGAGTAATAAACCCTTCAGGGATTTTTTTATTTTTCTGGTAATCTATTATTATTCATATTGATGAATGTATTTATGTGCAGGTGCTTGGAATGGGTGTTGTTCTGCCGGAGAACTGACCTGATGGCCATGTTCCATAGTGGGGCCAAGCGAGAGGTCACTAGGAGAAGGGTGTGCTCCAAGCACTTCATTGATGCTTGCTTCCAGAATGAGCTGAAGTTTACATCATGCCTCTCAGAGTTAACATTATGCTTTTGTTTTTGAATTTGTTTTTCATTATGTTCAATATACCATTCTTTTATTGCTTTAATGTGGAATTACATATTCTGTTAATTTAGATATGTTGTATATATTGCATTGTATTTGTGTAGATATATATATATCTTTTATTTTTTAATACTTGTATATTTTACTACCTTGATATGATCTTATCTCTCTCTCTCTCATATATATATTATATGTTAAGGGTGTCACTGTTTATCCTGTGTATGCAATACCAGTGGATGACTCATTATGGATTTCCAGTTTTTGTGACTTTTCCCCGTGTGATCTCTGTTGAAATGCTAATGCTTGAACTGCACTGAGATTTCTGCAACTGTGCGTTCTTATCAGGTAGTAATTTGTGATGTAACTGTGCCTTCATTCTGATTGAATATCAGATAGTAATTTGTGATGTAACTTTGCCTTCTTTCTGAGTGAATTTCTGTTAGTAATTTGTGATGTTTGCAAAGACCCGTTCGCAATATCAAATGAAATGCTACTGTTAGAACTGCATTGATATTTCTGCAACGGTATCGGCAAATAATTTGTGATATTTTTGCAAAAGCAAGTTTGCAATCTGCTTAAGTGCTACGGTTTTACACTTTAACCTACGGCATTTACTTGTTATGTGTACATCTAGTGAAGCTTAAATATAGCAATATTATTGACCTACAATAATTTTGATATTTTTTCAATTTCATATTTATATTTAGAATTTTGCGATCAATAAAGCATTTTACGAGGATTAAAAAACATGACGTTAAAAGGCGCGCGCGCTTGATTTCAGCGACACTAGTGACACCTGGCCTCGTCTAACGGAGTAACTACATTCAGAAGAAATGAATGAGTTGCACACTCCTGACCGCCCCACGACGGACTTCGATTTCAACCACCCCCAAGCAACTCGGCCCAGAAATTGTGACGATGTTTTACGGGGGCCTCAGGCTAGTCGGCGCTGATGTCGAGTGAAAGGAATAGAACGGAACTGTGTAACCGTTCTTGACGTAATCTTATTCACCTTTTAAAGCGTACTCATTAGGGTGGCCAACCTCCGGCTTTCGGGCCGGAGATCTCCGGGTCATCGACATAATCTCCGGTCTCCGAGTGAGTAGCACAAATCTCCGGTTCAATTTCGATTGTAGCGGAAAGCCCTTTTTTTGCGTTTTTTTATAAATGATTCGAATGAAGATAGTTTGCACTTTTTCATTGTATTTTTTATACAAAAAACTTAAATTGATGATGCTTTTACAATTTCGTTAATTAGCGATATTTTAAAAAATAAACAACGATTTTTAATCATATGTCCTAAATTCACGAGTGCCTTTCAGAATATTGAATATATTTATCGTTACATTTAACTCCTCTTGGGTTTCTTCTAAAGCAGGGGCCGGCAACCAGTCGATCGCAAAACGTATATTGGTGGATCGCGGTTCATAGAAGTAAAAACAGAAAGTTAAAGTTCTTGAGCTACTAAACTCTCTCTCACACGATGAAGTACACTTTAAAGCACGTAAACAGAAATCACGATAAGGACTCCGTGTTACTCTTGTTGACACTTTTTGCTACCCTCGTGAAGTACTCCGCCATCCGTTGTGGTGGCGTTAGTTATCGCGAAAAAATTCGACCTCGAGATTTTTACGGAAATACACGTTTTAGGTGTCGCTGAATCCGAAAAAGTGGTTTTTGCAATGCCATCTGTCTGTCTGTTACTGGAGTAGGGTTAGCAGACACTGAAGGGTAGAATGGAGGACAATAAAGGCAAAAAATCTGATGTGGCCAACACATGACTTTCGCCATATTTGGGGTATAGATATTTAAATTCCTTTTATGAATAGCATTATAAGGCAAAATTATTATGTCGTATCGTAAAAGTATACAGTCGTCCTTATTGCCGTAAATTACGTAAATTTTGAATTTGTTTACATAATCCACCGCTACATGGTGGTGCCGCTGTATACTGCAAATTAAGAAAAAGCAAAATATCTCCGAAATGGATGGTTCTACGAAAATTTGTTTAAAACAAAACTTGGAAGAAATATTATTCTCTACAACTTTGGTCCTCATGAAGATGACCAATTACAACGTTTTTAGGGAGATATTTGACAGAAACCAAAAAAACATTATTTTTTATAATTCCTAAACAATAACTGCTATGGAAAATTGTTTCAAATGAAAGTTGTAGGAAATTACATTCTCTATAACCTTTGTATAGAATTGTATATACAATAATGATGTTTTAACAGAGAAATAACGCAAAAACCAAATCGGGTTACGAATAAACCTCGACTTCCGGTTAACCGTTATTATCTAAAAACTAATCAGTTCTTTGTGCTCATGCTGAAGTGTTATATATGAAGTTTGGTAACGATATGGCAAGTACTTTTTGAGTTAGAGCGCCCACAATCACATACACACACAGACATCATTCAGAAAATAGTCTAAACGTGTTCTAGGGACCTCAAAACGTGTATTTCCATTGAAATCTCGAAGTCGATTTTTTTCGTAATCACAATACTTTCCCATACTACGTATGGAGAAAGTAAAAAAGCTTGGTGGAATTAAGCACTTGAAGCTACAAAACTTGAATGTGCTACTAACCCTGTCTGAATAATTAACTGGCTTCAAATTTTGTTTTTCTATTAATATTTGTAATGTTGTAATAAATCTAATTCTTCAAATTTATTTTTAGCACTTTTAGTACTTTTTGTTTGCAGAAAATATACAGCCCATAATGAGTGCCAGTTTCAGTGATAAGCATCTAGAGAAGAAAGCAGACTATCATTTTCATGCCGAATGGGAACGAGTTTTTCTTTACAAATGTGAATGACAAGTATGTGTGCTTAATTTGCTACTCAAGTGTAGCAATATGTAAACGAGGTATTCTTGAAAGACATTTCAAAAGTAGACATCTTTCAATTAGTAATGAGTTTCCCTTTCCAAGTGAACTTGGGAATAAAAAGGTGCAAGAACTTCAAAAACAATTGAAAGGTCAACAAACAGTGTTTACAAAACAAGTTGATAAAAGCAAAGCATCTACTATCGCTTCTTATCGAGTAAGCTGAATGCTCACGATTAAAAAAAAGCCATTTGAAGATGGTTCATTTATAAAAGACGCCTTTTTGGAAGCTGCT
Organism: Uropetala carovei; assembly: GCA_036926305.1. Classification (NCBI taxonomy): domain Eukaryota; kingdom Metazoa; phylum Arthropoda; class Insecta; order Odonata; family Petaluridae; genus Uropetala; species Uropetala carovei. Next base: position 813,497 of record JAXCHB010000290.1, read on the forward strand.
GATATATTATTTGAAGATTTCAATAATAAAGAGGACATAATTTTGGCCATTAACTCAATGCAGTTGTCAGCTAGAACTGTTTCACGGCGAGTGGAATCAATGGCAAGTAATATAATTTTGCAACTGAATGCCGATCTTATTTCCCACTCTTATTATTCAATGCAGCTCAACGAATCTACGGACAATGTTGATAAAGCTCAGTTGGGTGTCTTTGTCCGGATAGCTTTTAGTAATTTTACTGTTAAAGAGGAACTTCTAAAAGTAATAACCCTGCAAGGCCACACTCGAGGTGTGGACATTTATAATGCATTTAAGCAGTTCGTCAATGAAGCAAATGTACCTTTGCGTAAGATGGTCAGTATTACAACAGATGGAGCTCCAGCATTTACGGGTGTGAACAATGGATTTTTAGCACTTTGCAAGAAAGATGTTGGATTCCCTTCTTTTCTTGCTTATCACTGTATCATACACCAGCAAGTACTATGCGGCAAATTCCTGAGTGTGAGATCTGTTATGAAACTTGCAGTGAAAATAGTTAATTATGTGTGAGCAAAGGCGTTGCAAAGGCATCTTTTCAAAGAATTGATTGATGAATTTGAATGCCAATATTAAGATTTATTACTCCATACTGAAGTGAGATGGCTGAGCAAAGAGAAGGTACTGCAGCGTTCTAGAGATGTGCTTCCTCAAATAATTATTTTCTTGAAAGAACGCAATGAGTGTTATGAAGAACTTACAAATGGTGAATGGCTGAAAGACCTTGCATTTCTTACTGATCTAACAGAAAAATTAATGGTATAAATTTAGAGCTCCAAGGTAAGGAAAAAAACATTTTGCAAATGATCAGTTCAGTGTTTTTCTCAAAAACTTAAACTGTGAAAGACAAACCTTATGTCCAATGATTTAAAACACTTTCCAAACTTAAAACAAGAAGTAGAACAGAACTCCAAAAGTTATTCACCTGAGAGTCACGTTACAATTATATATAAACTTATTGAAGAATTTAATGTACAGTTCTCTGACTTTTGTAAAATTGAGCCAGTTGTATGCTTTATTGCATTTCCGTTTGAAAATATTGATGTGGAAATATTTAAGATATAATTGGTAACCAGTTCCAAATCAATAAACCACAACTTGAAATGGAAATTATATCACTTCAGAATGACATTCATGTTGTGAATTTTCAAAAAATCAGTATCCCTTTTGGAGTAATGTGTCAGAAACTCAATACCCAATGTTAAGAGACTTGGCATTAAAAATAAATTCATGTTTCAGATCAACGTATTTGTGCAAATCAGCGTTTTCCAATATGCATTTCATTAAGAATAAATACAGAACAAACCTCATGGACCAAAATTTAGATAACTGTATAAGATTAGCAGTTACAAACTATACACCGGATCTTCACAAACTTTCAGAAGAAAGCCACTGCCAGAAATCCCATTAACTATTTGCCTGTTTTTGTTTTCGTGTTTAAAATTAAATATGTACCTTTCTCATCTGTTTTTCTATAATAAAAATACCAATAATTTTAAAACTAATGTATTTTATTTTATGTAGAGATACCCTTGTTAAAAACTGTGATAGGTCGATCTTGAGACCTTGTTTATTTTTAAAGTAGCTCATATGGTGAAAAAGGTTGCCGGCCCCTGTCCTAAAGTATTCAGGTTTTAGCAAACTCCGGTTCATGAATATCTTAAAGTAGGCAACCAGTAACAACATCTCCGGTTCATGAGGATCTAAAAGTTGGCAACCCTAGTAGGTATGTATGTATATATATATGCACGTACACAAGTAGACATGCAGGATCTAAATGTTTAGGTACTTCTACAAATGTAAGAAGCTAAAATTTGGCAAGATGATCAGTCCAAAAGAGAAATAATAAATCCCAACATTTTATATTCCCAGGGAGTATTTTTGGTCCCAGACTTTCTTTTCCAAATCCCATAAGAAAATCATCGAAAGTTTTCTTTAATTAGACATTAAAATTGCTCACAATTAAGGTAGAAACTTGGTATTTGCACAATAATACAGAAAATAGAGTGAAAATTAGTTTTTTGAGGAGATAATAGGAATTCAAGCCGAGTTAGCATGAATATTTTAGACTAATAGCATTAAAACGTGAGTTTAAAAAACCTGTCTCAATGGCAAATTCTGTCTATCATGGCAAAATTGAATACTGGTCTCCCTCATTGAATCAAATGGAAAACATTTCTATCTGACATAATTTAATTGAAACTAATTGTATGCATCATTCTGTATTGATTTTATGTTATTATCTTAATATTTATTATTTTTAAAGAATTTGCAGTGATTGGAGATTGAAAATTTGTGGAATAATTTTGCAAATATCTAATAAATAAAAGAGGATGCCTGTCTGCCTGTGGCAGCTATAACTCATCAGAGAATAAAGTTAGAAGCTTGAAATTTTGAGAGCAGCTTCAGGTTGATCATGGGAGTTGCAGTGCCGAATATAATTCAAATCGGCCCACGGGGTCATGGATCGGTCGGTCAAATTTTCAGTTTCTTGAGGATATCTCAGCAACCTTTGGACCGATTTTGATGAATCCTACACCAATATCAATGTCTTGATGATATACATTTTCTAACTGAAAATGGACAAAATCTGTCCACTGGGACGAAAGGTCTTAATGTAATGGCCGGTTCAAATTTTGGTTTTTTGAGTATATCTCAGCAACGAATTGAAATAGGTTTAAAAATATAAATTTTTCATCAGTTATTTCTGTAAAACATAATTTTCGCTTTTATGGCATTATTGAAGGATAGAAATTTACTAACATTCCATATCTTACGTAAAAATTGTTGTTGAATTGTTGTTAATTTCATTGAAATATTTGTTGTTTTTAATTGAATTATCTTCTAATCTAACATATAAAGGAGAATGTTTGTAAGTTTGTTTGCTTTGAATGCTTTTAATACGAGATAGGGAGGGAAAGAGACGGATGGTAACGGAGGGGGGAGATGGAGAGAGGGAATTAGAGGGAAGGGGTGGAGAGAGGGTGGGATATGGAGGGGAAGGGTGGGAGATGGAGGGGGAGAAGGGAAGGAGAGGGTGGAAGGGAGGGGGAGGGAGTTTATACATTATTTTCCTAAGATTTTCTTCCTTCATTCAGCTAAATAGGAAAATGCGCAGCGGTTTTCTTCATTTTTGCTTTATTCGACGGGTATAACTGTGTACTATCTTATTCTTGCGATGCTTACATGTTACACGATCGAAGTTTTAGATTCACTAAATCCGTTGAAATTCAACGGGCACTCCTGCTAGTATATAATATAAATATAGGCAGGTATTGTATCTTTTATTGATTTTTAATTTCCCTTAAAGAACATAGAATACTGAATAGCAAAAATAAGGGAGCATTTATAATTAGCACACAAAATTTATACAAAAACAGCAGTTTACATAAGTATCATAAAAACACTACGTAAATACAGAAAAACAAAATGCTAACATTTATTTTATTACATGCAAACATTGAAAATTTTCAAAAGAGTTACAATAGTTAAAAAAACAAATAAAACATCCAAAACACCCTACAAAAAAATCATAAAAATTACAACCATGATTTGTTTGTACCCAGGTGTGATTAACTAAAAATTTACAAATTTCTTCTCCTAGATTAAAATTTGGCAAAAATATCTATTATTAGGCTCAGGTCTATATAATTTAAAATGTCATTCTCAATGTAAACTAAAGCCAAGCAATTCAAACGGCTGTCACTCATTGTGTTTCTCTGACAGTTTTTCACTCGTTTAAGGGCGGAAAATGATCTTTCGCCTGAAGCATTGGAAATCGGCATTGTTAAAAAAATCCTTAATAGAATTTCTACGTTGGGAAAAGTTTCTTTCATAAGGGATGCCAATTTATATTTGGGTGATGCTTTCTGATTTGTCTTCATCTTTCGCAAATAATAAAAGTCTGATGTGGCCAACACATGACTTTCTCCATATTTGGGGTATAGATATTTAAATTATTATGAATAGCATTATAAGGCAAAATTATTATTTCGTATCGTAAAAGAATACAGTCGTCCTTATTGCCATAAATTAGGTATATTTTGAATATGTTTACAGATTAACCGCTATATGGTGGTGGCGCTGTATACTGGAAATTAAGATAAAGCAAAATATCTCCGAAATGGATGGTTCTACAAAAATGTGTTTCAAACAAAACTTGGAAGAAATATTATTCTCTACAACTTTGGTCCTTACGAAGATGACCAATTACGACGTTTTTAAGGAGATATTTGTCGGTTATATAGAATGTAATTTCCTACAACTTTTATTTGAAACAATTTTCTATAGCAGTTATTGTTTAGGAATTATTTATAAATAATGTTTTTCGGTTTCCATCAAATATCTCCTTAAAAACGTCGTTATTGATAATCTTTGTGAGGGCTAAAGTTGTAGAGAATAATATTTCTTCCAAGTTTTGTTTGAAACAAATTTTCATAGAACCATCCACTTCAGAGATATTTTGCTTTTTCTTAATTTCCAGTATACAGCGCCACCACCATGTAGCGGTGAATTCTGTAAACATATTCAAAATATACCTAATTTACGGCAATTAGGACGACTGTATTCTTTTACGATACGAAATAATAATTTTTCCTTATAATGCTATTCATAATAATTTAAATATCTATACCCCAATTATGGAGAAAGTCATGGGTTGGCCATGATTTTTTTTTATTGGGATCAAGTCAATTATTACCTCAGTAGGTCCCCCAAACTTCCTTCAAGTGAAAGTGGGTTTAATAAGCAAAAAGTGCAGCATAAATCTAATTCTTTGGAAACAAAGATTCAAGTCATAAGACAAGTGTGTCTTCGAATCAAGTACAAAGGCTTCTTTCCTCAATTTTGCCCTTCATACAAGGTCTGACAAAAAAGTAATGCAACTGATTTTTTTCCCGCTGTATCGGCAACAATGTAGCATTCTACTGCATATAATGTTTTACTTTGTTTCTTCCACCACTCTTTCCCAAAATTTCACTGGCGTGCGTTCGTTCTGTCTTGAGTACCGTATATACTCGTGTATATGCCGACTCCATGTATAGTACGACCCCTGATTTTTTGGTGAACAAATCTGATTTTATCATATATCTCGTTTATAGTACGACTCCAGCTTTCCACCGGGGTCGATGTATTTCGTTCCGATAGCTTGATGGTTACTAGCGAGAATAGACCGTAAATGTCGTAAATAGTATTTCTTGCGAGTACACTAAAATTCGGATAAGTTAAGTATCTTACTCCTAAAACATTTAATAAAAAGTGATATGAATCATGATTGCACAAGATGAAATAAAATCGTAACAATTCTAGTACGTTTGGATTACGTTCCGCATACGCAATGGTTCCACTCGCTCATCTACTTAATAAGTAGGGATAACGGATAAAAAGAAATTACCTTGTAATATTCCACAGTCTTTATCGTTTCTTCAATCACACACCGACCGGTTTCCAATACAAAATCATTCTAATGATGTTACTAACCGACGTAACACCTTTAGAATGACTTTGTAGTGGAAACCGATCTGTGTGTGATTGAAGAACCAATAAAGACTGTTGAATATTACAAAAATAATTTCATTTTTCCAAGATGTCGAAATTCCATAAAGTTACGCCGTCTACGATACTTTTAGTCCAACTCGTTCCAATCCATCCCTTGTAAAAAGACGCAAACAAAGATGTACATACATAAAATTCAAGAAAAGAAGTGCCCGTAAATCTTCACTTATATCAAGTATTTGTGAATTTGAAGCTGTATATATGAAAAAGATTCTACTCTTCACGAAGCAACATAACAACGATAAAGGACCTCACTGTTAAGGTTAGCCTACCATTAGAATGCGTGCGGGTGGCATAACTTCACCGAAAATGCCCGTGAAGATACATGAATTTTAAATCCTCTAATGCATTACTCGTGTATAGTACGATCCCCAATTTTTGCAATAAAAATTTGGTCGTAAAAACTCGTACTATACACGAGTATATACGGTAAGCGCTTAAAGAGTGAAGAGGTGTTTGGGTACCTCATTACAGAAATGGAAGAGCGAAACATCGCACAGCGTTACGCCATTTTCTTTTGTGTGAAACTCAGTGAAAATGCCACCGCAACTTATGGAAAACTTCAGCAGGTTTTTGGAGAAGAGACAATGTCAAGATCACAAGTTTTCCGCTGGCACAAAATGTTTTCCGACGGCAGAACCACCGTTGAAGACGAGCAGCGTTCTGGGCGACCATCAACCTCTTGGATGGACGAAAAAACAGTTCTGGTGAAGAATCTTGTGCGATCCGACCGAAGATGGACAGTGAGAATGATCGCCGACGAACTGGGCATGAATCAGGAAGCAATAACAATTGCTTATGCGACATAGATTACAATTTACACAAATAACCTTGGTTAATAGAGAACAATTTATTAACCATACCAAAATAAACTAACAAAACAACAATTCTCACAATTTAATTCACTGTGTGGTTCGGCACTTTGGACTTCACCGGAAAGTTCAGGTGAGGTTAGCCTATCTCATGCAGTGAGGGGTTGTTCTCCTGCTGCAGTTAGGAAGAGAGTCCGAGAAAGCCATAGCCCGCTCACTGCCTCGAACAGAGTTCCAGGGGAAGAGGGGAGGGGTTCACAGGTGAGACTGGAATTTTGAAGTGGTGAGTCGTGATTGGCGAACATTTGAAGGGGAGTATTTGGATTTGTGGTTCCAGTCTTAAAGTTCGTTGAGCTGGAAGGGGACTGGAGGGAGGACACTCCTTTTTGGGTATATATTTAGAAACCCAGAAAAGTCCGCGGCATCTCAGCGGAGCGGCGTCCAGCGGAGGGGCGATTAGCTCGGGCTTGGTTTCTCTCGGCAGGCTTCCCTCGGGATTGTGGACAAAGTCCTGAGGGCAGGGAAAAATGTCACAAAACCATGTGTATGGTATTGACTGAAGATTTGGGAATGAGAAAAATTTGTGCGAAGATGGTTCCCAGAAATCTCACGGAGCAAGAACAGAAAGCACGGATAAGTGTGTGTGCCGATTTGTTGGAAGGTGTGGCAGCTGACCCAGGGTTACTGGACCAAGTGATCACTGGTGACAAGAGTTGGTTTTTCCAATACAATCCAGAAACCAAACGTCAAAGTTCACAGTGGTGCTCATCGGGGTCACCAAGGCCAAAGAAAGCACGCATGTCCAGATCAAAAGTGAAATGCATGCTTGTGTGCTTCTTCGATTCCAATGGCATCGTTTACAAAGAGTGGGTACCTCCTGGAAAAAGACAATCAACAGTACTACGTGGTAATCCTCGAGAAATTGTGAAAGCGAGATAATCAGATTCATCCAAACATCGCCAGAGACTGGATTCTCCATCACGACAATGCCCCGGCTCATTCTGCCCTGTCAGTAGGGCAGCTTTTGGTCAGCAGAAGCATTTCAGTGTTGCCGCAGCCCCTATATTCGCAGGATCTCACCTGTTGTGACTTCTTTTTATTCCCAAAAGTAACGTCGATGGTGAAAGGACACCGTTTTCAGTCAACAAAGGACATCCAAACAGCCGTAACCTAGACCTTGAACAGCATTTCACAGGAGGACTTCCAGAAATGCTACAGACAGTGGCAGGACTGTTGGCGAAAGTGTATGCACTCATAAGTGTTATTTTGAAGGAGACCGCATTACTGTAGATTAATAGACACCATAAATTTTTTTTTTGAACTAGTCTCATTACTTTTTTGTCAGACCTCGTATATACTAGCACCGATGTGAAATTGGAGGAAATAAACCCCAGAAAAACCGGTTTTGTTTTAATATTCATTATAGCTTTTGAAATTTTAAAATGCTCATTGCATGCTGAGGTTATATATGTTTTTCGGGCTATCCCGTGCAAATTTTTGCGTTAAATGCCATTTCTTCTCCATTGCCGGAGACTTCTTCACCCTGAAGAAGTCTCCAGCAAAGGAGAAGAAATGGCGTTTAATGCAAAAATTTATGCGGGATAACCTGAAAAACATATAACCTCTGCATGACAAGCACCCGTGAAAGCTCAATCAATTAACAAGATGCTCACTGCATGTTTACCAGCACTTTTGTCCTTCTTTTATTATATGCTGAAGTTTTGGTACTAAAACACCCTTTTCTGAAGCCCTAGAACGCATCCCTACCTTTCTAATGTAATTTATACCTCTGGTAATGAAGTTTCCAATAACAAAGTGCCACTGTGGGACGCATCTACTTCATTAACTGAGGTGTACCTGTACACAGTGGTGTATTGGGACCGGAACGGCATTCCGGTATTTTTTCTTGAAACGGTTCGCATACCACCTCTACTACACACCACCAATTTGACATTAAATAAATATTTGTTTTTACTTTATTGGTGAAATAAATAGGAAACGAGCAAATGCCCACCCCGATCCAGAAATGTCCCGCTTTTTAGCAGTCACGAAAGAAAAGTAGGAACAATCGATAATCATCGTTTCATTATCAGTCGTCGACGCCCCGGAAATACAGACATTCTGTCTTCTCTAATGCAACATTGTACCTAGTATGTAATGTGAATTAACTTTATAACTCACCTCACCGTCTCACTGATCTAGATCGCATAATTGCTTGATCATGTGACAGTGCAAACTAGTATGTCTCATTCGTTATTCCTGTAGTGACTTTTCTTTCATTTGGAGAATACCCACTGTGATGTTTCCTGTTTCTATAAAAGTTCACCCTCTTGAAGAAACACTACTGGTTGCTGTTACACAGAACACATGCGCCCTTGGAGAGATTTTCCTTCTTCAGACAGGCATTTTATAATTTTTTTGAATATATTTTGTTTTTCTAATAATAAAATTTTTTGAATTTCCAAATAATTTTCTTTAAATATTTATCTTTATTTTAGGGATGATATAAAAAAATTCTTAAGAAACATTTGTGAGCCCCTAGCTTTTATGGGCCCGGCACACATGCGCCATGGTTAATCCGGAATGGCCCCAGATGTGTAGAAACAAACTTTTCAAAAGTTGGGAGACTTTGTTTATTTAGTATCACCCTCTGGTTTAACAAGGTATGGTTGACTGCTAGAAGAAATACTGTTTGAGAAAGTGGTTCCATTGATGACCAAAGATATTCTGTGCAAGAAGGAGAATTAAAATCTATTGTGTTGTTAATATGTTCTAGTGTAGAAGTTAATGTGTAAAAGGAATACATTAGTTAAGTCTGTGCAAAAATAAAGAAACTCTGCGTAACAGTCATTAGACATGTCGGCTGTAATCGTGCAAATAACAATAAAAATACATGAGTATAACTTTATCTATTTTATACCATGAGATTTTTGATTACTCTGTGGCCCATGTAGCCCAACAAACTATTACCTCTGCAAAGGGTTTAACTAATCAACATCAATAAAAATTTGTTTAAATAAAGTCACGTTAATTTATAATAAAGATTTAAATCTTAATAACAATTAGAGATATATAAAAACCGTGAAAATGGGTGAAAAACATAAACAAACAATGTTAAATTCGTTTTTTAATAAAAAACTTAAATTAGAAAAATCACAAGAACTTATTAGTGATAGTACAATACCAAACAGTGAGTGTGAAGCAGAAACATTACCATCTATGAGTAATCCTACTTATGAGAGTGTTGCAGTGATTAATAAGAAAAGTGAAAGTGAAAATAATGCATTTAAGTATTTATGGCCAAAAATTTGGACTTCCGATATGTGGGAGGATAAAAAGAAGTCTTGTCTGTGATTATGAAAAAATAGGATGTTCAACCTGCTCTAATGTAAAAAATCTAGGTTCATTAAAATCGCAGGGAGCAAGTATTTCAAAGGAATGGAGTTCTATTTCAATATCTTATAACGGAAATACACGATCAGCGCAACTGACATCTCTAAGAAAAAAAATTTTTGAACATTCAAAATCACAATCCCATATCAATGCCGAAAAAATTCTTCAGGTTTCAAAAACGCAAATTATTGAAAAAATTGTAGATCGTCTAAATGAATTGGAAGTTAATGCTATTGAAAAAATTTTTAGAACTGCATATTACATCGCAAAACATATTAAACCATATTCTGATCATTTTGACTTATTACAATTACAGGAATTAAATGGCTCACAGATTCCACATGGTTTACATTCTCCATTAAGTGCTACCAATATAATTGATCATATAGCGCAAGAAAGAAAATCTAGTCTGCAAACGGATTATCGAAATAAATGGAAAAATATCTGTTCTCATTGATGAATCTACCACCCTTAGTAGAAAATCATCATTAATAGTGTATTTAAAATGTGAGACCGATAAGTTAAAAGATCCACATTTTTTGTTTTTAGATATAATTGAATTGCCTGACCAAACGGCCAATACTATTACTGAAAATCTTCTTAATTGTCTTAGCTCATATGGATTTGATAATATTTACTTAAAATGTAATTTCATTGCTTTCACATGTGATGGAGCTAGCGTAATGTTAGGAAAGAAGTCCGGGGCAGCTCAACGACTACTGCAAAAATACCCAAACGTTGTTGTTTGGCATTGTCTAAACCATCGTTTGGAATTGACAATTGGTGATGCAATATCGGAAGTGCTCGGGGTAAACCATTTTCAAATATTTATGGACAAGCTCTACTCTTTGTAGAGTCAATCTCCGAAAAATCAAGAGAAATTGAAGAGTGAGCGAATAGTCTTGGTGCAGATGTAAAAAAAAATTGGCCGTGTGTTAGGAGTAATACGGGTTGCAAGTTCATTTAAAACTGTGTCAGCTGTTTGGCTAAACCATGCATCACTCTGCAATCACTTTAAGTTTGCTAGTACAGATAAAAATCAAAGTAAAACTGAGCAATGCACATTCAATGGACTTTATAAGCGTATATCATCAAAGCAATTTCTCCTAGATTTAGCACTTATGTATGACGTACTTTTTGAATTATCTCTTCTTTCCGAGTCGTTACAAAAACGAGAAATTATGATCGTTCATGCAGACAAGCTAATTCGTCGAACAATTCGTTTTTTAGAGTCAATGAAAGAGGGTAAAATGGGCAAAAAAACTATTCAAAGCTGAAAATGCTGCAAAAGAAATGAAATTTTTATCAGTAGCTCTCACAGATAATAAGAAAATTGTTTCAATTAATAAAGGTCAGTTTTTAACAAGCATCATATCCAATATGAATCGTTGTTTATTCTCAGCTTCATCAACTCTTTCAGAAACAGATAATTTTCAGTCAACTTTGTGTCCTGGAAGCAAGTGAGTGGCCAGCTGATAGAGATCTAGGCTTAGGAAAAATTGAAATTGAATCACTTAGCAAGCGTTTCAGTTTGTCATTTAAAAAAACTCTAAATGCATATAGAGACTTCCTTGATAACAGTGGACGACTTATCCCAGCAGATTTACGTGATTTGATACAATGTTCGAAAATGATACCAGTCAGTTCTTCTTAATGTGAGCGAGGTTTTAGTAGTATGAATTTAATCATAACAGCAACGAGGTCCAGACTGTTAATAAAGCATGTATCAAATCTCATGTTCCTAAAACTTCACGGTCCTCCAATACAAGATTGGAAGCTAGAAGATTATGTACGTAAGTGGCTTAGGTGTCATCGTTCAGCAACTGACAACCAAACAAAACTAGCAAAGCCTAAAGACATTGTTGCAGATCAAGTTTGGCAGTTCCTTTAGGTTTAGGTTCATAAGGACGAATCTGGAATCTCTGTATCGAATTAGGTATTATGTGATATTAATTTAGTAAGTTTCTAGTTATATGTGTATTTTAATAGATGCAATAAAGTTATAATAAAAATGTTATTCGTGCAATAATTAACAATTAATAATTGTTGTGATATGTAAATAATTAAATACATTAATCAAATATTGTCATATTTTCTTGTATATATTACAATAGAGTTCACGAGCCGGAGGGACCGAGCTTTGCTCCAAGAGCTGTGTGTTCATTTAATAAAAACCATGTTTTGTTTTTCAAGTGTCCTTGAGAAAAAACGCCATAAAGACTATCTCTTTACCAATTTAACAATTGACGACATAATGTCATTGTTGGCGACTGACTTAATAAATGACGATCTAACAATAATAGTATAGATAGATATAGATTTGTCATTAGATTCTACTACTTTCCTGTCCAGCTACCGTACCGGAACTTTTTTTTTTAGCAATACAACACTGCCTGTATATATGTCCGAGACCAATAAAGATATTATTATTAATGAAGTACGATATGGAGATTAAAATTGCTGAATTTTTTAAGTTCCTTGAGGGTGTTTTCTACGAAAGCTAAGTTTTTAATCTTTGACAAAAATAGAACATTAGATTTTTAGAAATTTATTTAAATGAAATAATGATTTAAGTGCACTAAAAGTAAAAAATAAATCAAAATTTCAAATAAATGATTGTTACAAAATGTAAATATAGTTTTGGGCATAAAAAGGTTTTGTGGGATAATGTTTAATGAATAAATCTTCATTGTTTCCATCCCACACAAACTTTATATGCCCATAACTATTTTTTACTTTCTTGAACATTCGTGTGAATTTTCCATTTATTGTTTATTTTTTAGTGCATATAAAAGTAGTTTTCCTTCATGTTTTATTTAGATTTTATTTTAACTTAATACAATTCTAAAAAATAGTAATAAAAAAATTACATCCCAAACTAAATGTTTTAGTAAAAGAAAAGAAAAAACTAATTTATTAAGATTCCAGACATTTTTGTTTTCAAGATTAAACTATAGCAAAAGAATACAGAGTTAAATATTGGAAAATGTTTTTTACAAATCCTTAAAATCACCAGAATTATTGGGTAAAAGCAATATGTTAGGATTTTCTCTTTCGAAGTCTGTCATCTCTCTTTCCCTTTCATCTTCACCCCACTCCCCTAATGTCTTCATAACATCAGGTTGTTTTTTCCTTTCTGCTTCCTCTTTCTGAAACAAAAACTTAATATAACCATTAACTCAAATGCAACAAAACAACTTCACATATTTTCAGAACACTTAGCAACCTGCTTATCTATTTCAGCAAACTTCTCAAACATGTTGGCGTAAATCTTCTTTTCATTCTTCCTCTGCTCTTTGATTTTTTGATTGCATAATAATACATGATTAGACGCTGCCTTATTGTTTGGTTCCATCTTAAGTACTGCTTCAAAATCTAGCTTTCCTTGTTCTGGCTCACCTATGCCTAATAATGCCTGGTAAAAAAATGAAATTAATTGAAATAGCTTTTTTGGTTGGTTTAATTCAAGTGAAATTATGTAAACAATACTTATAGAACAACCTTACAGTGAAAATAACATTTAATATCTCTGCTATCAATACTAATTAGTAAATCTTCAGACTACAACAAACCATATTTTCTCATATATTGGGTTGTCTGGGAAGTTCGTGCCGATTTGTTGATAAAATAAACAAAACAAAATTTTCATTTTAAATATAACTTTAATCAACAATATATTTTCCCCTTTCTTTTAAAACCTCTTCCCATCTGCCAAGTAGTGTTAAAGTTCCATCTTGGTAAGATAATAAACATTTTTAAGACAAAACAATCAATAACTTAATACCTACAATGCTGACGAGTCGTATTGTCCAACTGAATATTGGCTGGAAATACACACTAGAAAGTAGACTCGGAGCACATCGGATGTCAAATATGGTACGTCCAGGGTAAGATATCGGATATTCAAAAGGTTCTGTTTCAAAACTAAATTTAACACACAAGTGTAGAAATATGTAAAAAGCACTAAATCCTGAGGCCACTCTCCCGAGTCGTAAATCTTGTTAATTAGTTTCGTAATCACTTTTAGTCCTTCCGATCCCATGACTTTAAGTACCCCTGCCAGTATTTCATCACTGCCTGTAGCTTTTCCTTTCTTCAGTTCCAGTATCACCTTTTCTAACTCGCTTTTCATAATACTTGGTCCCAAGTTGTCTTCTTCAATGTTATCCTCTTCTTCCAGTTCTATTTGTGCCTATCCTGCCTGCTTTTTGTATAGTTCCTTAATGTATTCTTCCCATACCTGTGCTACATCCTTTGGTTCTGCGACTATTTTTCCATCTGTATTAATAATTCCTTTACCACGAATCCCATTAGGCTTCTTATCTTCTAACTCCAGTGCCCTAGCGTACATCATATCATACCGTCCTAACTTCTCCATCTGTCAAATTTCCTCACATTTTTCTTTTATCCAAATTTCCCTAGCTTTATCTGTTACCCTTCTCAACTCATTGTTTATGTGTCTATAATTGGCTCTACCTTCTTCACTGTTAACATTTTTCCATTTTCTTCTTTCCAGCATTTCGTTAGTGATCTATGGTTTTCTGATTTACTTCTCTTGTATCTTTGATGCTGGCTTTCACTTCCTCCCATTCTGTATCCACGGTCTTCGGTTTGTTTTCCAAATTTCTAAGGCGATCTTCCAACTTCGTGCTGAAGGCATCTTTCCTTTCTTTCAGTTTTTCTAGGTCCCAAGTCTGTCTATCTCTTCTCGTTTTCCTTATTTGTTTCAGCTTTGCAGTTACATAGACTATTAGAAGGATGTGATCTGAATCAATGTCTGCTCCTGGTAATGTCCTAGCATTTTTTATGCTGTTTTTCTGAGAAGGGGTCCGTAGCTTTCACCAAACTCTCAAAGTGGTCCATGGCACAAAAAAGGTTAAGAACCCCTGATTTAATGGGTCAATCTCTCAAAGAATAAGTTTCTTATTGGTTGAAATTAAAACACCTGTCACATGGGTCTCATAAAGAATAGCACGGACTCTAACCAATATTTATATATTTTTATTATTACAGTGAAACTCGGTTAAAATGAGATGCAAGGGACCAAAGAGTATTGCTCACTATAACCGTTACTCGTTATAACCGTTATTGTAGGTATACGTTACTTTTACTGTTACTCACTACTTTATCACTTATATACATATATACTTATGGAAAAGGGACTAAAATAACAATGAATAAAAATAGCTTACGATTACATGATTAACAATTCATTCGATGTAATTATGCACTACATAATTAATTCACAAGCAAAATAATTTTTCTATTAACACGTTGAGCACCATGGCGGTCACCGGTGACCGCTCTCCCTTTTCCTCCTTCAGAGGCCATGTGACCGCTCTTTCTACGTTATAGAATATGCGCTGTGTCTGCTATGGCCCAGCTAATACCTACGTGGTCGTGGTTTCAAAAATTTTTTCTTTATCTATTTTTTTTAATCTTCGTTTTCTTTTACGTACGTAAGTCTATCCTTAGAGTATTCAGCAATATTTTATTTAATCAACAACATATATTCTTCATGCGCAAAAGTATTTATTATAATTATATATCAGGATAGTCATATTAATAATTGTTATTACAGGAATACTGATTTTTTTGTTTATTTGGCACCACGAAAATTATTCAATGACATTCTTTTAATTTAGTTTTACAGTATTTTTCGGAGAAAAATTAATGGATATTAACAAATTTTCATAATATACAGAATATAATTGATTAAATTTCCTTTTAATAATACAAAGATTGTTCCAAATAATTTAAAACATTATGCACATTATCAAATGTCAAGACAATACAATACAAAAATAATACAATTTATTTGTAAAATAGATGGAAAAGATCCAAAAAATATAAAAAACATTACATTCTAATAAATTTATAGTACATTTTATATATAATAACTAATAATACTGTTTTATTTATGGTAATTGTTAAAACAATCTAAGCAATACCTCGGCTTATTCGGACAATCTTGGCAATAGGTGACTACTTTTTTAACTTTATTTTTTGTTATTTTTCCCATTATTTTCTTTTTGTAACACCCTTTGCAATATTTGCGGGTTGTCCTTACATTGCCCTCTTCTCTCATGAACATATGAGATGACCTCCGTCTTTTTGTGGTTGGTTCTGAAGGGCCAGGTTCAGGATCTTCACCCTCGTCTCTGGTATCCAGCAAAGCTTCAGTAATACTTTCTCTAAAGCTTGTCATTTCAATATCTTTATTTGTTAATTTACGGTAAAGGAAATGAGAATTTACAATGGCTGCCCCTAAAATAACTTCAATGGCGATCTTTCTATACCACTTCAACGATCGCCACAATGGTGTGGAATATGATGACAGCTGATCGGAAAGATCTACTGAAGTTTTACCCTTATTGTTATCTACGATAGCCAGCAGCTTCAAAATAGTGTTTCTTCTTTTTTCTACATTTACTGTGTCGTCAGAGTGGACGGTGGAAAGGAGTAGGACATCTCGTCTGTCCTTCCATTTCATTGCCGTAATTCCCCCCTGATTCTCCCTCACAATCATCTTTCCTTTTCTTAATTTTTTGTTCGTCACTTCCTTAGGAAGACCCTTCCTATTTTTACGTAGTGTCCCTAAAAGGTGTGTCCTACGATCAAGTAAGGAATTTGCAAGCTCCAAACTGGTGTAATAGTTATCGGTAACTATTCTCCGACCAACGTCAAGCAAATTTTCTTCTAATTCCATGACTACTGCTGTGGGAGTTGATCTTCTATCATTACCACTACGACCTGAATAAATTTTCATATTCCAAGTATGACCCTTCTCTAAGCACAATTTAAACATTTTTATGCCTTTTTTGGGGAAGATACTGCTTCATGACCAGTCTTCCCTTAAAAGGAATTATGGTTTCATCTACGCATACAACTTCTCCAGGAACATACATTTCCTGAAATTTAGTTATGATTATATCTAAAATCGGTTGCACCTTTTAAAGACGGTCATTTGCTGGGGCCTCCTCATTATTAGAAAAGTGAAGCATACAAACAAGCAACTCAAACCGATTTCTAGACATAGTGTTTGGAGCCACGTCATTATGTAAGAGACGCTTTCTACTCCAATACTGAGCAATTCTGGGCATTTTTACGACTCCCATGTATGTTAGCAAACCAAAAAATTTCTTAATTTCAACAACATCAGTAGGTTTCCATGAGATTACTCTAGATTTTTCTTTCATTTGTTTTTCTTTGCTAATACTCTGTTCTGCGTATAAGTTTGTTTGCTCAACAATTAATTCAAAAATATCATCACCAATTAATTTTGAAAATATTCCAATTGGCGTAGGGTTCTCTAGTCCATGTAAATCTGAATTCACTCCGAAATCTCCAGTAAAACTAAAACCCCATTGTTGTTTTTTTGGTTCCGTCCAAATGTTTCCAAAAGAATCAGGGACTAGTTGTGAAGTTTGAGAACTTATAGGATCACTGGCACCATCATATGAGCCTTCCGATAACGACTGTTCATATTCAGTTTCACTGCTGCTAAGTGAATCAATGTCTTCGTCGCTTGACGGGATGTAATCAGAGTCTTCATTCAGCTGACTTTCTGAATGATGTTCTTCCATCATATCCGCTTAGACTGTAGGACTTGAAGGTCGCCTAAATTTATTTAACAAGTAATACCATAGTAAGAAAATTATAAAAAATTACAGTACACTGAAGCAAAAATTTGAGCAAAGTAAAATAAAATAAAACTAAAATATAACTACAAAAATTGTAAAATTTTAAAAGCAAAAAGTATGGAATAAATTTATAGTTACTAAAGTAAATAATATCGAGAAATAATAACGGGGTCGTTTCACTTACCGAATGAGAAAGGACCTCTAGATCAGAAAAATCTGATGAAAGGTATGTCCAGAAAATTTTCTTACAGGAACACTATTCACAAAAGTAAAAAAATATTTTACTCATTCTTCACTTGGCTTAGAAATAAAACAGGATAAAATCCATTTTCTATCCCCACAATTTGAAAAAATGGAGAGTATGGAAAAAGTTCCTCTTCACCAATTTCTCCTAAATCTTGCTGCTACGAGTCCTACGACGAACTAGTTCACACGCTTAGAGATCAAAACACAGAATGAGGGTTAGAGAGCAAAATGTCCAAAGGCATCCCTAGAAGAAGTAGCTTACCCATGAGAACCGTTAGGATAAAGCAATAAATGTGCCTTTCTTTTCAAAACATTTGTGACGCATATGAAACCTCCCAGAGGATTGAAGGAAAGAAAGGAATCAAAAATTGTAAACATTGAAAAGGAAAAACTTTCCTTTTGCTGCCGAAAAAAGATTACCCCGCAATTGAGGTCTGGGAAAAGGCACGCACCGTAGGGTCCCCACGTGCCTCCCGAATTGCGGTTTACAACCCAGCTGTGCATATGCGGTTTGGGTCGGCTGACCTAAAATGAGCTAAAACAAAATGCTAAAATGCAGACACGCCTGGAGAAACATAAAGTCGAAAAATTTGAAATGACATTAAAGAATTTCGTCTTTAGTTGCCAAATAGAATTTTATGCTGGGTCAAGTTATTATTTATATATACTCCTTCAGGCCTGCGCCGGGCATACTTGCTGCACGGGTGCAAGCAGCTTATGCCACCCCTTACGGACTTATAAAAGTACCCTGGCCCAGATTATTTTTGATTTTTAGATTAAAAGTTGTATTTAATTTAAGAAATAAATTGTGCAAAACACAAAATTAAGAGAAATTCTCAAAATTAAGAGAAATTCTTGCCTCCGCCCGTGAATTGCCGCCCCTAATACGTTGCCGTCCGGGTGCGATGCACCACTTGCACCATAGGGTGGTGCGCCCCTGTACTCCTTGTATATACTGTTTAGAAGCATCATGAAAATCAGATTATAGATGGCAAAAATCGATGACGAATAAACTTACACAAATGAAAGCTAAAAAAAATTGCAATGTGTGCGTTCTCCCGGTGACCGCCCGCTTGCAGGTCCTCCCGGGCCATGGCGGTCACCGATGACCGCTGCATAAAATTTGCAATAACTTTCTTCTTAATGGTATTTTTCAACTTGTTCTAATTTTTACGTATTTTGTTGATAACTAGAAGTCCTAGACCAGCGTTGGCCTGAACAGGAATTTTTTCAAAATTTCCTTTGGCAGTCAATGTGTTAAAAAAGTCTTTTGTTGGAATACATTATTTTTATTTTTTAAAGAAGTCTTTCAATGCCGTTTGTGTCAAATTTCTTTTAAGGTGAAATTTATGAGCAATGTCTTTCATTTTACTAAGATAAAATCAAAATTCGGGATCAATGTCATTGGTTTCATAAAACAAAGATTTTAAAAGCAGTTTGTGTCTCTGTGCTCGACACCACATTAACCAGACACTCACCATCCTCAATAGTGAAATTTCTTTGCGATTTAAACCAACTCAAAAGAACATTATCCAGATCACTTTTATCACACACAACTTTTTCGCTATGGCGTTTTTTTCAAAGGCACTGGTAATGCTTTCCCGATTTTTCCAAATGGTTGAAACAGTTGACGAGTTAAGTTTTAACTTTTTGCAAATGGATGCATTGCTTGCACCATTCTCTAACTCATGAACAATGTCCACTTTCTCGCTGATTGTCAAAATTTTTCTTTTCTCCCCTGCCATTTCAGGGTAACAAAAAAGAACTGAATTTTACACAGCACAAAACAACCTAAACCACAGAATCAAATTTGTTAAAAAAATTCCATTCTTTTCACTAAGTTTTTGTCCTAACATAAGCTTTAAGAAGACGTGCTCACCCTCAAAGATTTCAAACTGCATTAAATTTTTCATTTTGACTGAATTTGAAAGCTGAATGTTTCATATCATTACAGTAAAATTTCATTGGTTAGTTTGACAGGTAGTTTCTCTCACCTAGGTCTTCTGAGAATACATAACATTAGGGAAGAGATAAAAGAGAGGATTAGGAGATTGGGAAGAGAAAACAAAATGCTCAAACAATGTACAGATGCAGGTACCGTATTTACCCGAAAGGAAGACGAGGTTTTTTACAAAAAATGTCCGCAAAAAAATTAGGGTTCGTCTTAAAATCGAGTACGAAGTTTTAGGGGGGAAAAATGCGTGCATTTTAAACGCCGCACGGAACACCCGGATTTCGAGTATATGTTCATGAAAACGCATTTATAAATGCATTCAACAATACATTACATTTAATTAATTATTATAATACATTAAAAATGCGTATCATAATACTTAAAGTTGCACATAGTACGAAAGATTACCTCTGGGGTACTGATGGAAGGGGTGTGTTTATGGCTAGGTAGGAAATCTGATATGTGCGAAAATGTAGACGGTTAAGCAAGGATTGGCGGCCGTATTTGAGGTATATTGTTACATTTTAAACATGCCTATGTATTACAATTTAAAAATCTGCTACCTTTAGATTGGTGCTCCAGCAGCAGACGAAAGTACACCTGAATTTTAAAGAGTATAACATTTATGAAAGCACTCCATTAGTACTCACTTCGCCAAGTTTTAATGTGAAGGGAAGACTAGTCATTATTTTTAAGTTTAAAATAAGTTACCCCAGAGATATAGTGTCACTATAAAAACTTCCGGGAATGAAAAATTACGCGTTACGGTAATGCTGGCTGCGTTAGCGGATGGCACGAAGTTGCCGCAGTATGTTATTTTAAAACGCAAAACTATGCTTAGGGAACTGCTACCTAAAGGAATAATTGTTAGATGTCAAAGCCAATGCCTTTTTACTTTCTCATACGAAGTATTGAGAAAGTATTGTTATCGTGAAAAAATTCTATCTCAAGATTTTTACAGAAATATACGTTTTAGGTGTCGCTGAATCCGAAAAAGTGGTTTTCCCAATGCCGTCTAGAGCCCAAACGGTAGAGCGAAAATGAATGAAATCTCGTACTTAGGCATTTTATCATACTGAGCAGAGCCTATGAAGAAATGGTTGACATTGCTCAATAATTAAGGGAAGTTTATTCTACGCATTTTCAACAAGAATTTGATTTTTTCAAATACGTCTCTAACGATTTTGATCAAATTTCGTTCAGTTATTTGAGTTTACATCTTCAGTAATACTGTATAGTTCATATTTATAAAAAAATGAATATAAGGCTAGTTTATTCTATGCAACTTTAAGAATAATTTCATTTTCTCAAAAACGGTTCAAACGATTTTGATCAAATTTCGTACAATTACTTGTTTACTTATGCAATAATATTACATATTTAACTTTTCTCAATGAATGAATATAAGGCTAGTTTATTCTTGGGCAACTTTAACAAAAATTGGATTTTCAAAAAACCGGCTAACACGATGTTCTAAAGATAACTAAACGACGTATTATTATATGGGAAAGTTTGTACAATGTATCTTGTACCAATTTTTTATTCATGCTTTTAGTGTTATTATTTAAAAGTTTTTCGTAAATAGACCTTGGTTTTTTTAGGGGTCGTCTTAAATTCGAGGTCGTCTTCCTTTCGGGTAAATACGGTAGTTCACAGCGTAGGGGCTGCTCTATTCAGATTGGAAATAGGACTAGGCTCTTCCTGGGTGGTGTATATACCTTACTTAATGAGATTCTGAGAACGGAAATCCAACCAAACTCTCTATGTATGTCCACTGCCAATATCTTTAAAAGGGTTTGCGATTGTTATCCACAGAGGATATGGAAAGAAATAAGGGGGAGAATGTCATATAGGGGCATAGTAATGTTAGATCTTATTGCTAGTCTCCCCTACTGCAGTAAAGCCACTGCTCGTTATAACGGTTTTAAGAATTGCTCATTATATTCATGAAGCTCTCAACTACTGTGATCGCTTTAACCATTAAATGTTGCTCATAAAATACTTCATTTCCAACCAACTCTTCTCTGTTTGCTCGCAATAGCCGAGATCTCGTTATAACCGTGCTCGTTATAAATGAGTTCGACTATATGTTTATTTGTGTTTTGTTAAAACTTGAATTGTACAGGACCTTGATTTTGTCTAAAAAAATTTCATGGGAAGTATTTTTAAGTGAAAAATGGGGGTTGACTTATACAGTGAACATATGCCTAATCATGCATTTTCAATCTGAAAAGTCGAGGTTAACTTATATGCCAGGTCAACTTATATGCCACGATATATGGTATATATTATAGATTTATTTCTTCTTTTATTTGTATTTGCTGGTTCACTACATTAAGTCAGTCAGTCAGTAACTATGCATTCAGAAATAAGTCTTGGAAATGGTTCTGCAATTTAAGCAGTGAAACTATAATCGAGCTATTATTTTCTTTCGGCAGCCTTATTTGCAGCTTTCTAAGTTAATCTACAAGTTATATGATGTTAATTTTCAATGAACCGTTGCTTGTAAATCCAAATCATAACACAACTTCTAAAGTCAATGTACGAGTATTTTTATATCATATAAAAAATTTCTCAGCTTATTATGTTCATTTAGCTGCTCTAACTGAACTGTAACAGGTGATATTACGGTATCTACAATCTGAAGAAAAAAGGTTCAAAATATATCCTCTGGGTTATCAGATTCTTCATTCTTAGAATTTTTAAATTTCAAAATATTGAGTTTGCCGCCCCTATGAAGTGGCACCTGTAAGTGATTGCTTATATCATTTACGCACGAAACTGACCTTGAAGTCATGACATTTCAGTGAATGAATAATGTGGTTGTGCATAGGTCATTTTGACCCATCCAATCCTCCTAGTGGTTATTAATTTCATACTGGCCTAAAACTTATACAGATGTGGAAGCAAAGATTAAACATGTTAAAACAAACATTTTTCAAGCTCCAGATTTTACATCAGATTACTTGGTTATCTTTTGATAATTTAAATACCATTTCTAGGAGTAAAACAATAATACAATAAATGATAATTAATATACAATTACATATATCTCTTGGAAATTATTTGGAATTAATTTAAGGGGTGATTGTAACTAGTTAAAAACTGATAGACACATACAGAACACAAAAAAGGTCAACTTACTTGTCCCCTTCGGAATAGTCCTTTCACATTCTGAGGATCTAACTCAAGAGCTTTGTTGCATTGATCTCGAGCTTCCAAATTTTCATTTATTTTGAGGAAACACATGGCTAGATTGAGTCGTGTAGCTAACAGAAGAGCCTTACGCTCTACATTTCTGTCACCGTCAAAGCCTGGAGTATTGAGGGAACATCTTCAAATGAGTATAGAATTCTACAGCAACAGAAATAATAAAAACAAAACTTTTTTAATTTAGATAAATGAAGATGTTATGAAAGATGCAAACCCAAAAACCAAATCTTACATACAAACATACATACCAATCACGGTTCCCTTATGGGGTAAGCAAGCTAATTGCCTCTACCATTCATAATATTTCTGCACACCTTTCTATCCTTACATACTTCTTTCGCTTCAAACACATCCATGCATCGTTTCATACATCATCTTCCATTCCTTATACTTCTGATCTCTCTTTTCTTGAGAGTCTCCTCCACCACATTCAGCCAGCTATTTCTTGGACTTCCTCTCCCATTTGATCCGCATACTCTACCATCATATATCAATTTAGTCACCCGGTTCTCATTCATTCTCTCCACATGCCCAAACCATCGCAGCTCACCCCTTTCATACTGACCTCTTAAAGTTTCTTTCATTCCACATTCACTCATCACCCAAGTATTACTGACTCTCTCTCTCCTGGTTTTCCCACACATGCTCCTCATATAACTCATTCCAACTGCATTCACCTTACTCATGTGTTTCTCCTGACACACCCAAGTTTTCCTACCATACAACAAGGTGGGTACAAGCACACTTCTATACACAGCCATTTTTGCTTCCTTAGACACTTCTTCACGATTCAGTACTGACCACATGCTACCCACCACTTTTCTACCCGCATTCACACGCCTTTCTATCTCTCCATCTATTCTTCCATTCTTAGAAAACATTCTTCCCAAGTACACAAACTCATCCACCTGTTCAACAACTTCACCATTTATGTCCAGCCTACAGTCATTCAATTCATTCATTCTATCAAACACAACAACCTTTGTTTTTGACACATTGATCTTCAGATCCATTCTCTCTGTAACTTCAGCCATACTATCTAACATTCTTTGCAACTCATTCGGTGTTTCAGATATCAACACAGTACCATCAGCACACAAGAGCACCCGCACATTCACTTCCCCAATCCACAGACCATTCATATTAACACAGACTTCCCTCACACATTTATCCATAAACACATTAAACAACCACACACCCTTGCCGAACACCTCTTTCAATCTTACACCAGTCACTCAGCATACCATTCATTCTTACGCGAGCCTTACTTCCTGAGTAGACTGCTCTCACTACATTCACTAACCAGTCATTCACTCCATACTCAGCCAGAACATTCCACAGGTCATTTCTATTGACTCTGTCATAGGCCTTCTCCAAATCCACAAATGCACAATACACTTTCTTTCTCACATTCATACACTGATCAGATTTTTGCTCTCCAACAAGTAATCGAGAAGTAACCAAATCTTATTCAGGAACAAATGAGGGGAGAATTGCAAATTACATAATGCACTTTTTTCTTGTTTTAGGATTTTGACGTAGACATAAGATTACACCTTTGGTTGAGATCAATGGTCTTGTAGTCTATAAATTCCATTTAAAACACTGTGTCAATGTTATGCAATAATATACTTCCCTTGTAAAAGCATTGGACTCATTTCTATTACAGTTCTATTTCCCCTTCTTAAAAATTATAAAATTTTTCTTCTTTTTAGCTTATGTATTCACTTTGCCTGTCTGCCTGTCCGACTGTTCAGACAATATCTCTGAAACGGTTCAATCTAGATAAACCAAATTTTCCTAAATTGTTTGGATTTAAAATCATTTTTTGATCTTATTTGACATGGATTTCAATTCTGTTTACAAAAAATCTGATGTGGCCAACACATGACTTTTTCCATATTTGGGGTATAGATATTTAAATTATTATGAATAGCATTATGAGGCAAAATTGTTCCTCAAAACCTTTTATACAAATCCAATAAAAATTAACAAAGTTACGAATTTTTCAATTTTCAAGAATCGAAATCACAAATTTTTAAAAATCTCCTCTGACTTCAAACACACGATTTAAGTAAACATCCTGTGTGCTTGAAGAGTTAAATAAAAAGTCCAGGAAAAACAAAATTTAATCAAGGCGGAAATCACACTGTGCAATTTAATTTAGAAGTGGTGAAACTAGCACCAGAAAAAGAGAATCGGGAAGCTAGAAGAAAATTTAATGTAGGAGAATCCTGTGTTTGAGAATGGAGAAAAATTGAAGTGGATTTGAAAAGTTTACATTGGAGGACATGTGCAATGCGATGCAGAAACTGTTTTTGGCCAGAACTGGAAAAATTATGATTGGGTTGTTTTAGAAAGGTCTAAAGTAGGGGCATGCAACCTACAGTCTGCAGGTCGCATCAGCCTGCGAAGCTTTGGTGAAGATATGGTCTATGATATTTAGCACAAATAATTTTGCACATTGTTGCCACAACACATTGGCTGGCGAAGTTTTTACACTAAAAATGGTTAAATCTTTATTTTCAGTTTTTAAATAGCGTATATAATCCATTGTGTAAGTTCCAATGTAAACTTTAATCCCGATGAGGCACTCATGCATTTTTATTCGGCTTGCCAAACCTCTCAAATATATTATATTAATGCAGTCTACCACATAAAATGTTTGCATGCCCCTGGTCTCACTGTTCCTAATGGATCCTATCCAAAAGATATTTTTGTCACCGCAAATGATAAAAGTTGGATGAATCAGGATAGTATGATTACCTGGTTGGAAAATTTGTGAAGAAAAAGTTTTCTTTAACTTTATAATCCAAAATCCCTACTAATGATGGATTCATGCCAAGCACGTGATGCTTGAAATAAAACAAATTCTTAATAAATACTCAAAATTAGCTAGTACTCCTGGAGAGTTAATAAAAATATTCAACCACTTGATTTAATAGTATATAAATCATTCAAAACTACCGTATATCTTCGAGTATAAGGCAAATCGAGTATAAGTCAAAGTGTACTTTTTAGCCTAAAACAGCATCTAAAACTCAAGTCTCGAGTATAAGTCAAAGCAAAGAAAATGATAACAAGACAATTTTGAAATATACAAAACAAGTTAGGAAAGTGTACAACGTATCACAAATGGGCACGTTTCGTGCAATGGAGTATTAGAAAGAAATTATATACCTGTACGTGAGGGAAATAGCATTTTCAAGTTCTTACATTCTTCAAAAATAATCCATTTTCTTCCTATTTAATAATATTGCATCCACACGTAAGGAAATTAAATGTTTGTTTGTGAGATTGTTTATGATAGCAACAATGAAGAAGTAACCATGCAAGAAATTTTCTAAGTTCAACTCGAATTAAGACATTCTCATTTGATTTTATCGATATTGGCTACTCCTACGATAAAAATGTATAGGAAAGAAAATACTCTTCTTTACAAGTTCTACAACTTTTATTTGAAAAATATTTTGATATGAGCAATACTTTACGAGATATGACAAAAAATTAATTTTTTGTCACCAGTAAAGTGGTACCCCTGATTGGCATAGGTGATTCATTTTTGCGATTTTCTTCTTATATTTGATTGTAAGCCTTTAATATCAAATTTCATGAAAATCCGTTCAGTAGAAGCCGAGAACGAACATGCAGACGGACGGACAGACCAACGATAATAGGTGCTCATGCTGGAAGCGGAACGTGCCTAAAAGAATGCCATTTTCAATCCAATGTCAGATGAAAGCCTCTCCCGGACTTATCCAGTCTTCCCTGTCAACTGCCTCCTTCCTCCAACTTTGCCCCAATAACTTAACAAGCTCTCTGTCCCACCTGTCTTTTGGTCTTCTTTTCGGTCTCTTGATGTTTCTTGGGATCCATTCAATGACAATAGACGTTCAACACAATATGGCCCACCCACTGCAGTTTTAGCGCCTTCACTCTTCTAATCACGTCACAGACTCCCGTCTTCTTTCTTACCCAGTGTTCCTCTTGCAGTCTCTGCGGGTGATCCCTAACATACATCTCTCCATGCTCCTCTGTGTTGTTTGCAGGCGCTTTATCATTCTGGCATTCATGGTCCATGTTTCACATCCATATGTCAGAACAGGCATAACGCATTGGTCATACAATCTCCTTTTTAGGAAGACTTAAACATTTGATTTAAAGATATTTGCATTCTTGCCAAAAGCACTCCAAGCCATCTTCACTCTCCCGGTGATTTCTCCAAAAAGCAAACCATCAGTAGTGATGAGTTGACCTAAGTAAACATAGCTGGTTACTTCTCCGAGTTCTGCTCCATTGATATGTATCTTCTTAGAATTTGTGAAGGAGTTGTACATAACCTTTGTTTTATTATGATTCATCTAAGTCCAGCTTCTCGGCTTGCTTGCTCAAGATCTTCAGTTCTTCTACCGAGCTCATCTGAGCTTCCTGCGAGCAGTATGATGTCATCTGCAAAGTGCAGGTGACTCAGACGTTCCCCATTTACCTTTATGCCTTTTTCTTCCCAGTCATCTGCAAAGCGCAGGTGACTCAGATGTTCTCCATTTACCTTTATGCCTTTTTCTTTCCAGTATAGTGTTTTCAATACTTTCTCTCGAGCTGCAGTAAATAAGTTAGGAGACATAGTATCTCCTTGTCTCACTCCCTTTTCGGTCTTAAAGGCACTCATTTCTTCATGCAGCTGGACAGATGTTGCCGCATTTTCGTAGATATTCTTGATCAAGGTTATGTACGTTTCTTCTACTCCTTGTTTCTTTAGTGCACCTAACACCGATGAAGTTCGAACAGAGTTGAATGCTTTCTCGTAGTCGATGAAGCACATACATAAGAGGTAATTCGTACTCGTTAGTCCGAGTGATTACCTCTCTCACGACTTGGATGTAGTCCATCGTGTTATACCCACTGAGAAATCCAGCTTGCTCTCTGGGTTGGGAAGAATCAAGATGGTTTTGGAGGTGCATTGTGGGTATTTTGGTGAATATTTTGTAGACTGTTGGGAGTAGGCTGATCGGTCTGTAGTTATTCAAGTCTTCTTTGGAACCTTTCTTGTGCAGAAGGATAATATATGTATGGTTCCATGTTTCCGGTATCTTTTTCTTCCTCACAAGGGGAGGGTCAGACGTTCGGGTCACCGATTCTTTTCAAAATCTGCACGCATGTAGTACACGGTAAGGACTATTGAGTGTGGAAGCCATAGGGCGCACCTCTCAAACATTCTCGAGAAAATCAACCGAGAAGATTGGCGCGTTAAACTAATACGCTCCAACCGAAGTTAATTAGCATGTGGCACGGTGGTGTAGTGGTTAAGGCTTTGGCATTGAAGCATGAGGGTCGGTGGTTCGATTCTACCCGTCTTTACTTTTTTTTTTTTTCTCGCAGCCGTGATTTTATTTTAACATTAACAATAACTAGTGGAAAATTACGTGTTTAATTTTTTAAATTTTAAATGCGTTTTTCTAATTTTTCACTTTTATTTATTTTTTTGTATTCTTGATATTATTTTTCAATCTTTTAACTTCGACACTTCCTTCTTTATGTACAGTTTCGCATACTCATACTGATAGTGATGAATGAATGTAAAGAATACCCATAAGTAAAATATTAACAAATGAAGTTGTAAATAAATTGAACACATTTTATATTGAATTTTCATTTATTAATAAAATGCATTTTTTGTCAAAAGAAATTGTTGCATAATAACTAATTATTAAATATCTGCGCACTCATTTCCACATTAATCGTCGGAAGTGTTCGGAACAGTGCATGTTGCAGGGTGATATGCATCATACAGACACAGGAAACAGAAATTTAAACGGCATCGAGCACATCGTATGAAAGCAGCCCTCTTGCACGTACAAGGAGTTTTCAGAGCATCTACTGGAAAGCAAACCTCGTTGACGTTTAGGAAAATATCTCTTTCGTCAGATAATTTTGAGGCAAACCACGCGTAACGTATCATTTCCAAAAATATTGGTGCAGATAACTGATGATGCACAATTGAATGTATTCTGATAGCATCTTCGCGAGATGCAATTTCACGACCGTTTTCAATCAAATAAGAACAATTTTGTAGGCGCTTGATGAAGTTTTTCACCTGTCTATAGAAATAAACGTCGCACGGTTGACAAAGGGGTGTACATTTCGGTGGAATTACTTTAACCGTGCATGTACCAAGACCTTCATCATCGCAAAAGATTTCTTTGTACAAAGCTGGATTTGTTTGCCCCCCCCCAAGAATCTATTATGAGCAAGAACTTTTCTTTCTGAACGTATGGAATCAACGTGGTTTTTAAAAAAGAAGTGTAAAGCTGTGTAGTCAATTTTCCAGATTTTGAACATGTTACAATGACATTTTGAACATCTTTTGTTAATTTATCTACCGTTCCTTGAACCCTTAGGCCAAACTTTCCCATTGGTTCTTGTAAACACAAAAAAACATGCGGTACTAATTTGCCGGACATAGTAATCGCGTACTGTGCTGTGTACGAGTGTGTTACCTTATTTAAACTCTGTTTTTTAACGAGGACAGTTTTTGATCCTTTTTCGGAAAGAGTTCTATCATATGTTGATTGGTACTGACACCCTGTTTGGTCTGTATTAATGACAAAATCCTTCTGATAATTTGGGATAACTGCCCTCGCCTGCGTTCGAAACTTGTCTGCAGCCACTAAAATTTCTTCCAAAGTCGCAGATTCGCTAATAAGGCGTGTAAAAGTACAACAATAGACCTGACAGAAATAGTTTGTCCAGTAAAGCTTTTACAATGACATGCAATTTCGTGTGGTCAGAAGTAAATTTAAGGAACACTAGATATTTGCAGAACAGTCCAGAAGATATAGGCTACTTATTGTTACGCACTAATTGTTATACAGGAATACAATAATAACGAATAACAATATACAACACTTTCTTTTGACAAAAAATGCATTTTATTAATAAATGAAAATTCAATATAAAATGTGTTCAATTTATTTACAACTTCATTTGTTAATATTTTACTTATGGGTATTCTTTACATTCATTCATCACTATCAGTATGAGTATGCGAAACTGTACATAAAGAAGGAAGTGTCGAAGTTAAAAGATTGAAAAATAATATCAAGAATACAAAAAAATAAATAAAAGTGAAAAATTAGAAAAACGCATTTAAAATTTAAAAAATTAAACACGTAATTTTCCACTAGTTATTGTTAATGTTAAAATAAAATCACGGCTGCGAGAAAAAAAAAAAAAGTAAAGACGGGTAGAATCGAACCACCGACCCTCATGCTTCAATGCCAAAGCCTTAACCACTACACCACCGTGCCACATGCTGATTAACTTCGGTTGGAGCGTATTAGTTTAACGCGCCAATCTTCTCGGTTGATTTTCTCGAGAATGTTTGAGAGGTGCGCCCTATGGCTTCCACACTCAATAGTCCTTACCGTGTACTACATGCGTGCAGATTTTGAAAAGATTCGGTGACCCGAACGTCTGACCCTCCCCTTGTCAGACACGAAGTAAAAATCTTAGAGAGAATTGTTTCCATATGATTACCCATTGCTTTGAATACTTCTGCTGTGATACCATCTATTCCAGATGCTTTTCCATTCTTCATACTTCTGACTGCATGTCTCACCTCTTCCGCAAGGATATCTGGGACCTCTTCGGTGGGCATGTTTCCATCATCATTTACTTCATCATTTCCTAGAGGATCCTCATACAGCTTGGTGTAAAATTCTTGTACCCGTTTCAGGATTAGTTTCCTACTATGGGTTATGGAGCCTTCTTCTAGCATCATGGCCACCAGCTGTCTCTTTCCAATCAAGAGATGTTGCTTCATTTTCTTGTAACTTCTACTGTTTTCTATGGTTTTCTCGATTAGCTCATAATTATATTTCTTCACATCTTCCTTGATGCACTTCCTTATAGTTTTGTTTAGTTCTGCAAAATGGATCATTAGTAATTATCGTTTTCCTTCTTTTTTCCATCAGCAGTCTTGTTTTTTCAGTCAACTTTTTCTCTGGCTTTGTTTTAACTGTTCCGCCTATTTCTTGAGCGGTTTCTTTGAGTATCTCTATTAATTGTGATTCAACTTCTTGGTCTTCCAGCACACTGAATCAAATTTTCAGTTGGAGCTGAAATTCTTCTTTTCATTCTTTCAGTACTTGCATGTTGATAATAGACTTAGACTTCTTCTTTATAAGCTTCTGTCTTTCCAACTTTGAGTTGAACTTTATTCTGCATCTTACCAAGCGATGGTCGCTTCCAGTTTTATACTGGTTGAGGACGGAACAGTCTTCATCCAATTGTTTCTTATGTAGTTAGGTTGATTATAAGTAAAAAACATAATGTCGTCGTTGAAGAAATGGAATGGTGTTTAACAATTTGAATTCAGGATCAAAATAAAAAAACGGTTGCCTACTGAGTTGATTATTCTCTTCAATCCTCTCATTTGGATAAGTTTTTAAAGATAAAATATAAATTTTAAGTTTTCCTTTGAAACTAAGTACAGCGATGCTGTATTATTTTATCATTAGTCTTCGCATTTCCTGCTAGTTAGCATCAATTTTTCATTCTAATGCACGTCAAGGTCAGTCAAAAGTTTGTTTTTTGCCATAAATATGCCCATCTAGTTTGCGACTCGAATATAAGTCTAAGGTAGGGTTTGATTGGCCTAAAAAAGCAAGAAATTTCTCGACTTATACTCGAAGATATATGGTAAGTAGCGAACTAGTTGGGAGAATTGGATGATGGGTGGCATTCATGATTATAGTAAATCTGAAAAAATGAAAGACCATCGTATGAAGAAATATCCAAGTTGATTGTTGAAAGTTAGGGAGCTGTTACAACTGCATGTTTCAGAAAGTATTTCCTGAAATCACAAGACAATTCAGTGATGACAGAAGATCCAGAAGTTGAACATGTAGATTTTACTTATGAAAATGAAAATATTGATGTACCAGAAGAAATAGTGTATGCTATTGACTCCTTTAATACAAAGTCAGATGATGATTTTTATGGCTTTGAATAATTTGTTGTTACTGAATTCAATAAATCTTTATTAACAACTTAACTTTTTTCTTAGTTATTGTAAGTACATGTATGTGTGAAAACTCCCAAATAATGTTGAGTAACTGGAGAATAGCATAATTTATTTTAATCATTATATCAGATTTAGAGATAGATGGCCAAAGACACTTCTCGTTAATTACAATGCATAAAAATTGATCTGGTTCAAGTACAGAAGCGTTCATTCCTCCATTTGCACAGCATGGGAAGAGATGTATGGGTACTTTGGTAGCATCCAGATCACACTACCTAGTTCAATGTTTCCCCACTAGATGGCACCACTATGCATGCCGGTCTGCCTCCTAAGAACTTCCTATTTTGGCCATTACGTGGCACTGTGTACATTACTCGTTCTCTCTGTGATGTTTCTACGTTCTCATTCCCGGTGGAATGGGATTTCCCCAACTACACGTGACACTGGGTTTTTCACTACTTTTGTTATTTGCCAAGGAAAATTGATGACGGAAGTGCAATATATCTTCCCTGACTGATGTGCTGCAAATGGAGCCTATTTAGCTTGCAAACCAAGACTGAGGGATAGGTTCCATTTAAGGCACCCAATATAACCATTGGAGTTAATGTGACTGCCAGGGATAGTGGGGCTGTCATAAGTGCATGTGCATGATAGGGATAATGAGTGATATCCCTTACCTAGAAATTTTACTACCGAAAGAAAGAGAATGTGGAAATCGAACCATTCTCTCCTTTTCTACTATCATAAATGGACATTCAACGAACATTCTTAATTTAAAAAACGACACAAAATTTTAAAATGCCATCCAGATGGACAGAAAGAAAAACTAAAAGACTTATACAATTCAAAAATATTGTGTGTTCATATTTCCTTTTCAGAAATACTTAATTATTATATTCTAATATTAAATACTGTTTCAAAATTAAGATAACACTACACACACTGATACTAAAGCCTAGTATTATATAAACAAATCATAATTAAAGATACTCACCTGTCTCATGCTCAATAAACTTTATAATTTTTTTATACTGCTTTAGTGCCTTATCGATTCTCCCAGCTTTAAAATAGCTTGTTCCTTTTTCCTTAAACAATCCTGCTTGCTCAAGTTTAGCACCACAATCTAACTCCCAACTTTCTTTAGCCTGTATTTGAATATTAAAATAAAAAATATTGTACAAAATAGTTATAGAATTCTAAAAAATAACATCAATTTTGTTATTAAATGGATTTTGTTCTTTAAAAAATGTAACAACTGTAAATAAGCTGAAAATTTTTAACTTCTTAATAGTGGAAAGGAAACTTCAATTACTTATCACTATGAGCAAGATACTGCTTGACAAAATTTTAGGGTTCATCCTTGGAATTTAGGGAATAGATGTTTTTCTGATTTCAATTTTTATAGGATTTTTAAAAAATGAACAGCAAAAAAAAAGAACTAGGTTAGTTTAAAGGAATAAATATAAATTAGAGCCCTATAGTTAAATAATGATGATGAGTGAAGAACCCTCCTAATAACCATAGAAAATGTTATAAAAAGGAAAGTACTCATATGGTTTAAGGGAATTTACTCCACTCCAGGGACCAAACATACATGCAATTTCACACATTCCAGGTTTAGGGGGAATTACCATATTTACTCATGTAACCCGCGCACTCGTGTACCTCGCGCACTCCTATTTTTGGGCTGGTTCAGAGGGAAAAAATTAATTCGAGCCAGAATAATTTTTTTTTAAGTCACCGATTCCCACTCCCTGAAACAAGTTCCGCTCAAGTTAAGCATCTTCTCCCTTCTACGTGATGCAATGAGGATCCCTTTATGACAATACTAGCAGAAATCTCCTCACCAATGGTCCTCTTTTGTTAACCCCTTAACTGTTTTTGTTGTATTATTACGCAACTTCATCCCCACTTCTGTTTTTGACGTAATATTATGAACAGATGCAGAGCTTCACGAACTATTTGTTCATATATGAACGGGAACTTCCTGAGGTGGATGGGGAGTTTTTTCTCGTATCGTCTCTTGAGTAAATATTGGAAGGTTAAGAACAAACAAGTCCAAACACTGGAGATGTGAATTTCTGTCTTCCTTTTGAACAATGAAATCTTTCATTTGCAACAAAATTTCACCACTCCGAATTCCTTGAAGTGGATGAGGGAAAAGGACCAAACTTGAACCTATCTATTTTCAAGCCAGAAAACCCTCAGTGGTCACTGAACTATAGTTATCAGTTAGTCAGCATATTATTTCTGCCTACTTTTGCAAGTTTTTGCCTGCAGCGTGGGTGTAACTTACACGTTTCCTTGGTCGTATAAATATGCATATAGTACTTCATAGAATTTGACGTCTTTTACAAATATAAATGTAGACGCAAGCATATTGCAGAGAATTTACTATTGATACTCACAATTTATATAACCTGTTGAGAAATACTCGTGTTTCGGGAAAAAATGTGCGTGGGGTACACAAGTAAATACGGTATTACTCCAATGCCAGGGACCCCTTCTTGTTCACACACGCATTAATACACAAGCCAAAAACCACACACGAGTACTTCCTTTCTAAAAAATGCCTAAATATGCATCCCGGAATCAATGATTCCATCGTCAGTAGACCAATCAAAGAAGAAAGAATCACGAGTTACGGAGAGAATATATATATATATATATATATACACACGCACACATGCACGCACACACACACACATAAAAAATACTGGACCCCTTATCCACCAAGCTTGGGACCAGACGTTCGCTGGAATTGGGGATTTTATGGATTTTGGGTCCTTAATTTAGTATATACCGTATCTGCCCGAATACAAGCCGATGTTTTTTGTCAAAATTTATCATGAAAAAATCACCCCTCGGCTTAAATGCGAGCCCAAGGAAAATTTGGGTTATGGTTAAATGTGATGTCTCTCATTGCCTTCACGTTCAAATGATAGTACTATATTTTTCGTAAAGTAAATATTTGACCTACGATGAATATATATAAAAATATCTTGGCGAGATCGCTTGCATAAATTGACGGTTACGCAAAATGCGTTGACGGCTTTGAACGCTCAACTGTTTGAATTTCGGTAAAACTTGATATGGAACGTGTATAATTATAAAAATGCAGTTTCTTAAGGCAATGTATATGCTAATTTCATTGGAAATAGATTTGGATGAAAGAATATATTGGCGAGATCGCTTGCGTAAATAGACGATAACGCAAAATGCATTGACAGATTTGAACGCTCAACTGCTTGAATTTCGGTAAAACTTGACATGGAACGTGTATAATTATAAAAATGCACTTTCTTAAGGCAATATATATGATAATTTCATTGGAAATAGACTTGGATGAAAGAATATATTGGCGAGATCACTTGCGTAAATAGACGATAACGCAAAATGCGTTGACAGATTTGAACGCTCAACTGTTTGAATTTCGGTAAAACTTTACATGGACCGTGTATAATTATAAAAATGCAATGTCTTAAGGCAATGTAAATGCTAATTTCATTGGAAATAGACTTGGATGAAAAAATATCTTGGCAAGGTCGCTGTTACTATATTTGACCTTTTGTGAAAATGAAGATGAATAAAATTATTGCCACTCAATGTAGAACATTACTCAGCAAAGCAAAATTATTAATTGGAGTAATATTTCAAAATGTCAACAACTAAACCATTTCCCCCACATTTCTTCGATCTCGAATAATGTATTCTAGATGTGCATGAATGCCCGGCACACTTCAGCATAAAATCTACGAAATTTACGTTTTTGCCAAAAAAATTGGAAATTTTTGGGGGGTCGGCTTAAATCCGGGGTCGGCTTCTATTCGGGCAGATACGGTACTTGTAATATATCGATGGAGTATAAAATTGAATGATAATTACACTTATATCGAATTCTAACACAAAACAATTAAATTTGTTAAAATAAATCAAGGTATCTTTATCATTTAAAATTATTATTACCTAAAAGTAGGTTGTTTTCTAGAATGAATCTTTCCTCCTTATTGTAGGCAGCTAAAAAAAACCACCACACATTTCAGCTATCTATTATTTGTGTCAGCTCATTCTTACTTTTGAATTATCATTTTCATTTCACTATCTTATATAGATTTCAATCCTTTTAAATGAGAGCTGATCTCACATGCTACCAAGAAAATTAATCAACCACATCCAATATTTACTTTAATTAGAAATCATCAAAATAATTTCAAACACTAGACTTTATTTTATTTAAATATAAAAATTATGCAAATAAAACTTTGAAAACAGAAATAATTTTTCATCTCAAGGCTTTAGTCATGAACTGCAGCAAAGCCACAAAATTTTGCTGGTACAGTTATTATGTAAACTCATCCAAAGAACAGTTATCATCAGAATGGATATGCAGGATGGTAGCTGTTGTATAATGCTTTCATATGGGTAAGCTTTTAACGGAAATCAGAGGCTTTTATTTCAATGAAATTAATGTTAAACTATGACTAATGAAGGAAATCCGATATTAATATAATCTCCATTTCTGGGCTGTTTTGCCCCAGTATTGCTCCATATAAGAACAAAAAAGATGAGGCAGCTCCATATGACCTAGAGACTTGAAATTTGGCACGGTTATAGAAATTTCGTTGCAACCGAAGATAAAATAAAATATTACAAAAATTCCAATATTTAGGTGCGGTTTTGCCCTATTTCTGCCCCATACGAGTGTGATAATTATAAGGCACTTCTTAATGAGATACAAATTTGAAATTTGGCAGAATAATGGGTTTTTTTGTTACAACATAAGGAAAAAATCTGATATTGTAAAAATTCAAAATCTTAGGGGCTGTTTTGCCCCATTATCGCTCCATATGAGGATTAAAATTATAAGGCACTTCTAAATGAGCCACAAACTTGAAATTTGACACGGTTATATGATGTACAAAATCCATTGGGAATAATTCGAAATATAAAAAATGCTAAAATTTAAAAATGCTTGCAGAATGCAAGCACATATTAACTAGTACAGTAAGTCCCCGACTTACACTTAATTCATTCCAAAAATTTCCGTGTCTCGAAAACCGTGTAAGTCGAACAATGTTTAAACCAATACCTTTTTTGAAGCAATGCAGTCGGCTGTGCAGTACTAGTGGCAATGTAAAGAGAACTTCAGTGGAAATGTACGGCAAACGCCATCGTTTGAGTAGCTGGTCAAGTAACCTAATACGCACGGCAGTTACAGGAATTTGACATTCACTCCAATGGATAATTAAAGCCAAAAAAAGTAGAGCTTATAATAACAAAATGTTAAGAAAATGAAAATTTATTCATTACAATACATCATACTTAAGCAAAAATGTTAGTAATTGCAAGAAGAGTATTAGTATATAGGTATTTAAGCAGATTCTGCAGGTGACTATGGCATTACATCATTTGTCTCTGTTTTACGTATGTACTTGTCCAGTGATGTTTGTATAGTAGCTTCTTTCTTCTCATAAATAATAATTCGATCTTTATCCCTTATAATTGTTCTAATTGTCGACTCATTCATCTCACAAACATGTGCAATGTCAACAAACTTTTCACCTTTGTCATGTCTTTTAATAATTTCTACTTTGGTTCCTCTTCTTATTAAGACTCTCAATATTGTCACCACTCTTATGTTTCTCAGCCATAATGAGGGCTTATACCTAGTTCGTTTATCAAATTTGTTTTAATGCAATTACAAGATAACTTTCATGCACTTAAAAGGTCTTTCACAATAAAAAACAAATCTAACAAAAGCACTTCTGTCTGCTAAGTTTCCTGCCGTGTACAAGTAACGCCATCTATCGAGCAGCTGTCTAACTAACTGTATACGCACGGCAGTTCAACTACCCTAATGACACATTCTGATAAGTTACGCCGTGTATCTGCAGATCCGTGTAACTCAGAACCGTGTAAGTCGGGGATTTACCGTGTATATCTATACTATATAGACGCTTCTTACACATGATATATATATATATACACACACACGCACGCAGGCACACTCACACTAGCAAAAGTGCCCGTTGAATTACAACGGGTTTAATGAATCTAAATTTTCGTCAATGCAACATGTAAAAATCACAATAAAATTGTGCACTGTTTTAACCATCGAATATTTCCATATTATAAGTCTGTTTTAATTAATTAACTAAAATCTCACAGAAATTCCTTGTGAATAAAATAATACCTTTCTTTCTACTAAAATAGCCATTGTTATTAGTTTTAAATTGATTATAGCATTAGGATTTCAATTTCATTAAATAAGCAGAATTCCGGTTCCAAAAAATTGGTTCAATCTTCAACTGCCTCTGATAATACTTTAAATAGATTTTGGAATATAATGTACCTCAATATCGTTTATCGTCTGCTCAGCAATCTTGCCTTCTCATTTTCCGAAACAACCACTTTCACCAGTTTTAAATAGATTTCAAACTTAAAAGAGAACTTGATTCAATTCAGTTAAAATAACCACATAACAAACTTCTTATTCCAAAGAAAATCCTTTTATAATATGCAACGTTGACCTAGAATTCATTCATTCTGAAAAGTGAATAAAAGTACCATGTAGATATATTTCTTTCAACTAAAATAGCCACTCTTAACAGATTTTAATGGATTAATGCATTAGCATTTCAATTTCATGAAATAAGCAGAATTCCGGTAACAAAAAAATTTGTCCAATCATCAATTGCCTCTGATAACGCTTTAAATAGATTTTGGAATAAAATGTACCTTAATATCGTTTAGCGTCCGCTCACCACTCTGGACTTCTCAGTTTCCGAAAAAACAACTTTCAATAGTTTTAAATTGATTTTTGCTTTGAATTGGTACTTTCCTGTTAACGGGAATACCCCAAAAAATAAACATATTGTTGTGATGTGTTGTGATATTTTGTTTGTTAACAATGCGTAACAAAACTCGTTAAGATATTTACGTTGATCCCTTAATGATGAATTTGTGGAGCTTGCCAAGGACCATGGTATTTTATCTAAAGGGCAAATGTGCAAGAAGGATCATATTATGAAACTTTACTTCTGTGACAGAATATTTTGGAAATGCAACGTGAAAGCCTGTCAGCAGAAGAATTCATGTGGCGACAACATAACAAAGAAATCGACATATTTCCAGCTATTTTAAATGCCATAAAGACATATTGGTCCCCTAGTAACATAAATTTAGATTGTATTAGTAATTATGTTGCCTTTATTAATAAATAAGTTTCAAAAAAGTGATTTTTAAGCAATTCCCCCGTTGTTACGCATTGTTAACAAATAAATACGTCATAACATATCACAACAACACGTGTTTATTTTTTGAGGTATTCCCGTTAACAGGAAAGTAGCCAAAATACTTGAGTCAATTCAGAACAACTTCCACGTTACATACTGTAAATTCCAAAGTAACTTCTTTTATAATAGACAATGCTAGCCTAAAATTAATTCATTCTGTAAAGTGAATAAGTAAAGTTCTTTCTTTAAACTAAAATAGTCACTGTAATTAGATTTAAATGGATTATAAGCCTTAGAACTTAATCTGTTTTAATTAAGCACCAAAATTCCTTTTATAAAAACAAATCAATTCATTAAAAGATCCACTGTTGTTTCTTCGAAAATTGCCTGTTAACAGTTATAAACGTCCTTTTAATTTTAATTGAATTTTAATTTATATTTGTTTCCAAACTTTGGCCATTGTTACGAAATTAATTCGAGGAATAACAATATAAATTCATAAGCACGTATGGTTTACAAAGAATTTAATTTAAGAATGCTTTTCATTTCCAATTTTTCTAAAATGACACTGTTGATACTTAAAATTTTTTATATTTACGTTAATATACTTATTTTCCACAAAACACGCCAATCTCTCCCCTTCCTTCCTCTCTCTCTCTCTCATGTAGAACCTAACAATGATAATGGTCGACATAGCAACATCACATTAAAACGGCGAGATTTCCACAAAATATGCAAATAAAATGTTTAACATGGAATATTTTGAACTGTGAGCGAAAAAAGACGAACGGAATAAGAAACTTTATAACTTTTTCTTCAAAATGTTTCAAATCCGAAGGTCGTCTGTTAATTTCTTCTAATTTTAATTTCCAAATGAATCAAAGCCTGCATGTCGAAAAATCGCGTTTTACATGTAAAGTAATGGGAAATGGAAATGCCTCTCTTGGAGACGAACAAAGGAATTTTTTCGCGATTTCAATTCGTCATCACCTGAAAAAGTGTTAATCAAGCATCTCTACCAAATTTCGAGTTTATATCATTATTATTTCTCGAGTTATTAGCGTTTGCATAACGTGATCAACCAACAAACCAACCAACCAACGGATGACGGCTATTATTATATATAATTATATATATATATAGGAGGATACAAAATTATGAGGCACTTCCAGATGTGCTAGAAACTTGAAATTTGGTAAGATTATAGGTTTTTAGTCACAACCAAAGGAAAAAATCTGAAACTGGCAAAATTCCTATTAGAGGGTCTATTTTGGCCCCTTTTTTTGCCCATAAGAAAACGTAAATTGGTGCAGTGGTTTTTCTATTTGCATTTTAAAATTACTTCCCGTCAAGATACGAACTAGAGTCTTCAACTATCGGAGAGGATATAAATTGTAGTTTCTCATTTTTGAAGACAGAATTCAAATCCGAATAGAATTATCATAAATTTATAGTTTTTTCGCAAAAAAGTGGTAATTTTTCTGGGTCTAACAATAGGCTTCCTAGACAACAGTCTTAATGCTTCCATATGGGTAAGCTTTTAATGGGAATCAGAGGCTTATATTTTAATGCCTTTAATGTTAAACTATGCCTAATGGAGGAAATCCTATATTGTAATAATGCTCATTTTTGGAGCTCTTTTGCCCCAGTATTGCTCCATACGACTACAGAAATGATGAGGCAGCTCCATATAACCGAGAGACTTCAAATTTGGCCTGGTTATAAAACCTTTATTGCAACCGAAGATAAAATAAAACTGCGAAAATTCCAAATTTTAAGGGCGGTTTTGCCCTATTTATGACCCATACCAGTGTGAAAATAATACGGCGATTCTTAATGAGATGCAAATATGAAATTTTGCAGAATTATGGATTTTTAGTTACAACAGAAAGAAGAAATTCGTTACCGTGAAAATTTGAAATCTTAGCAACTGTATTGCCACATAATTGTCCTATGCAACGAGTAAAATTATAATGCACTTCTAAATGAGCTACAAAGTTTAAATTTGATACGGATATATGATTTTGCACTAAATTGATTGGGAATAATTTGAAATTGTAAAAAGGCTAAATATCAAAAATGCTTGCAGAATGCAAGCACACATTAACTAGTATATATATAGAGAGAGAGAGAGGAGAATACAAAATTATGAGGCACTTCCAGATGCGCTAGAAACTTGAAATTTGGTAGGATTATAGGTTTTTAGTCACAACCAAAGGAAAAAATCCGAAACTGGCAAAATTCATATTTTGAGGGGCTATTTTGCCTCCTTTTTGCACCATTTTTTGCCCATATGAAAACGTAAATTGGTGTAGAGGTTTTTATATTTGCAATTTAAAATTACTTCCCGACAAGATACGAACTCGAGACTTCAACTATCGGATAGGATATAAATTGTAGTTTCTTATTTTTGAAGACAGAATTAAAATCCGAGTAGAATTAACGTCAATTTATAGTTTTTATCTCAAAAAAGTAGTAATTTTTCTGGGTCTAACAATAGGCTTCCTAGGCAACAGCCTTAATGCTTTCATATGGGTTAGCTTTTAATGGGAATCAGAGGCTTATATTTTAATGCCATTAATGTTAAACTGTGCCTAATGAAGGAAATCCAATATTTATATAATTCCCATTTTTGGAGCTTTTTTGCCCCAGTATTGCTCCATACAAGGAAAAAAATGATGAGGCAGCTCCATATAACCTAGAGACTTGAAATTTTGCACAAATGTATAAATTTTGCTGTAACCGAAGATAAAATAAAAAATTGCAAAAATTCCAATTTTTAGGGCCGAACATTTTGCGGTTTAGGTATTTCTATATGGGCTGCAATGCTGAAAGTTTTTCTAACGGTAGAATTTACCAAATAACGAAAACGGGAATATAGAAATTTGAAAATTTTTATTCGTTCGGCCGTAAAAAAATTCTTAAATATTTAAAAATTTGACTAATATTTATGTATTTATTGAAGGCGCAAGAAGATTTAAATTTTAACCTAGGGAGGGAATGATGGTCCAGTGGTAACAAATATTAAAATTTTTAGAAAGGTTTATTATTGTGGCTGTTAAAAAT
Source organism: Uropetala carovei (assembly GCA_036926305.1). Lineage (NCBI taxonomy): Eukaryota > Metazoa > Arthropoda > Insecta > Odonata > Petaluridae > Uropetala > Uropetala carovei. The sequence goes on from JAXCHB010000290.1 coordinate 855,673, forward strand.
TCATAAAATTTATACAATTAAATTCACATAAATGCATTTCTAGAGGTGCTACATCGATGATATTTTTCACAAATATGAGGTATTCAAAACGGATGACGAGAACCTATAAAATGTTTATAATTACACATTTTAGGGGTTGTTTTTACCCCAATATTATCCAAAAAAAATACACAATTAGGTGCATAGGTGCAAAATTATGCGTTTGAAAATTAATTGTCGGCTTTTATTCTTTACATTAAGGTGAGAGAAAATTCTTCTAAATGAGCTACAACCTTGAAATTTGAAACGGATATATGATTTTGTACAAAACTGATTAGGAATAATTTGAAATTGTAAAAATGTTAAAAATTTAAAAATGCTTGCAGAATGCAAGCACACATTAACTAGTATATATATATGTGTGTGTGTATACCATATATATATATATATGTATATGTGTGTGTGTGTCTATCATATATATATATGTGTGTATGTATGTATATATATATCATATATATATATATGTGTGTGTGTGTATATATATATCTATATATACTAGTTAATATGTGCTTGCATTCTGCAAGCATTTTTAAAGTATAGCATTTTTACAATTTCAAATTATTCCAAATCAATTTTGTACAAAAACATATAACCGTATAAAATTTAAACTTTGTAGCTCATTTAGAAGTGCATTATAATTTTATTCGTCGCATAGGACAATTATGTGGCAAAACATTCGTTAAGACTTTGAATTTTTAGTATCGGATTCCTTTTTTCTGTTGTAAGTTGAAACCCATAATACTGCCATATTTCATGCTTGTATCTCATTAAGAATTGCCGTATAATTTTCACACCCGTATGGGGCAGAAATGGGGCAGAACCGCCCCTTAGAAATTGGAATTTTTGCAATTTGTTTAATATATCTTTGGTTGCAATGAAAATTCTATAATGGTGCCACATTTCACGTCTGCAGTTCATATGGAGCTGCCCCATCATTTGTGTTCTCGTATGGAGCAATACTGGGGCAAAAGAGCTCCAAAAATGGGGATTACTACAATATCGGATTTCCTTCATTAGGCATGGTTTAACATTAAAGGCATTAAAATATAAGCCTCTGATTGTCATTAAAAGCTTACCCATATGAAAGCATTAAGGCTGTTGCCTAGGAAGCCTATTGTTAGACCCAGAAAAATTACCACTTTTTTCCGATAAAAACTATAAATTTACGCTAATTCTACTCGGATTTTAATTCTGTCTTCAAAAATAAGAAACTACAATTTATATCCTATCCGATAGTTGAAGTCTCGAGTTCATATCTTGATGGGAAGTAATTTTAAAATGCAAATATAAAAACCTCTACACCAATTTACATGGTTTCTTATGGGCAAAAAATTGCCGTGTAATTTTCACTCTTATGGGGTGGAAATGGGGCAAAACTGCCCCTTAGAAATTGCATTTTTGCAATTTTTTTATTTTATCTTCGAAGATATCTTATATTGAACAAAAACTTAACCAAAACAAAAATATGTACAAATACAATATTATACACAGTAGAAAATTATAAAACAACCAGGACTATATATTAAAATATCATCTTAACCCAAATACAAACATACTCTGCGAGCTTTTAATTTGGAAAAAGTATCGATTGTATCCGAATAATCTAAAGAATTGGCCATCTCGCTTTCAATGGACAACATGGCCAAACCAGCAAACCTTTCTTGGCCCATATTTGTCCTGAGGTAATTTTTAATTAGTTTTAGTTTTGAAAAACTTCTTTCTGCACTGGCAACTGTTACCGGCAGAGTTAAGAAGATTCGAAGACAAACCTATGTATTCGGAAAAACAGTGACCAAATATTGAGAATAGATATAATTTAATTCCTGGAGATAAGAATGGTGAAAGATTCTCCACTTCATTTTTAAGCTCCATACCATCTATGTCCATATCATCTCCATCCATTAAAGAAACGTGGATTTATTTATTTATTTATACATAATCTCACATACAGCATATCTGCCATTTTAAAGTGAAATGTTAACAGAAGAAAAATACATAAAATTAACAAATAAATTACAATAATTACATAATAGTTGGAAACAGAACAAACCGTCTTCATTTCGGTGAAATGTGTGTGATTCCGTTTAATGAATGATTTTAATGATAAAGAAAAAGGAACAATATTTATGGGTAGTGAATTCAAAAGAGAAGGAAGACGAAAGAAAAGAGAACGTTTGGATAGAGAAATCCTTGGAGTAGGCATATTAAACAAGAAAGAAGAATGAGTAATTTTAGTAGGAATTCGGAAATTTAAATGTGATAGTAATTCAGAACTCTGTACCGGAATTTAAAATATTATAAATAAATGAAAGATCATATTTAGTTCGAGTATCGGAAAGATTATCTAGAAGGAGAGCAGATAAAACAGCTGCATTAGAGGCATAGCGAAGAGAAGTCATACAATATTTCACAATTATAAGAAAGAAATTTAAGACTCTGTCAAGGGAGGAGAGATTAGAAACAGTGGACATAGTCCATATCAGAGAGCAATATGTTATAACAGGCAAAACAATGGTGGAAAAATACATTCTGAGCGCTAAAGGATCCCTAATATCTGTTAAACAGTAAAAAAATGCCTAAGAGAGACATAGCTTTAATTTTGATTGCTTTAATATGTTCAGAAAAAGTTAGTTTGCTATCAGTAATTACACCTAGATCTTTCTGCTGTAAGACTCTAGTCATTAACTCCGAATAAATACAGTAGTTAAAATTTATAGGGTTTCTACGAATTGTGACAGACATAACATTGCATTTCTTTAAATTCAATTTTAGCTTCCAAACGTCACACCAGTTTGATACCAAATTTATAGATTCTTGGAAAGATATACTGTCAGCCATTGCATTTACCTGTTTAAAAATTTTGCAGTCATCTGCATAAAGAAGGGTCTGAACCTCCGAAGCGTACAGGGAGGCAGTCAGATAATCAACATAAAATTAAACAAGTAGGGTCCAAGGACACTGCACTGTGGGACACCAGAGGTGATGGATGACCAGTCTGATGGAGTACCAGAAAGTACAACCCTCTGTGTACTATTTTCCAAAAAGTTACTCAGGAGATTTAGAAAATTCCCATGAATATTAAATTGGTGGTTAAGTTTGTGAGTTAAAAGTTTATGATTTATGGAGTCAAACGCCTTAGAGAAATCTAGGAAGACAGTGACTAACTGAGATTTATTTGCTATGGCATAAACAGCATATTGCCGGAAAACTGCTAAGTTAGTCAAGCAGGATCGGGCTGGAACAAATCCGTGTTGCTTAGTGGAGAGATACGGGGACGTAAAATAATTAAGGCGGTTTAGAATGATTCTTTCACAGATGGAAGAAAAAATTGAAAGTAACGAAATGGGACAATAATTAGCTACATCATGTTTTGAGCCAGATTTATGAATAGGAGTTATATTTGCAGATTTCCATTGCGAGGGAATAGTACTAAGCGAAACAGCGGTTAAAAAAATGCATAGGGGAATAGATAGAGAAGAAGCACAATTACGAAGAAATAAAGGGCAAATGCCATCTAGGCCAGGGGTACGATACGGGGAAATTTTAGAAATTAATTGAAAGACTTCCTGAGGGGTTGTTTGAAGTTGACATAGAGAAAAATTACATACAGAAAAATTACATACAGATAAGAGAGAAACATTATTTATGTTCAGAGAGGAGTTAATAGGGGGTGCGAAGCAGTTGGAAAAGAATTTATTAAATAGAGCAGACCTATGAGAACCAAAAGCATTAGTATCCATACAAATAATAATAATAATTTTCAGTTTCTGTCTTTTTGTCTGTCTTTGCAAATAAGATTTCAACTCATCGATTGGTGCTGTCACTTTCCGCCTATTATTATAACTGCTACTAGCTTTCAGAAGACGGGAATCCTATATAATAAACACTTATGTATGTTTCTGTAACGGTTTCTACTATAAACAATTAGTTTATTTTTTTGTCAATAAGGCTCCCCAATACAACAATCCATTCAACAGTCAAGGGAACAGTTTACAATGTTGAAATAAATTGATTTGTTTTTGTTCAGATAGTATTCAAAGAAACTATTCTGCTGATTGATTAATTAGTTAGTTTTTAATTTAAATCTTTTAAATAGTTTTATTTACATAACAATGGAGAACATTATTGAGAATTCGATTAAGCTTTCTTTCTTCATAAGTACAGAGTACAATTTTAAAACAATCATAATGTCAAGTGCACAAAATTTAATTATTTTCCCTACGTTATATATGTATACATATAAATATTTCTGTCTTTGCACACCGACAATTATATGTAGCATTGACGAGAACAAGGTGGGAGAAGAATATCAGAATTTTATAGCCGAAAATAAAAACCAAAGGCATTTACTAAACGACAACAGAATATTCACTAGAAAGTAATATATGACAAAATATTTCATATGTAAAAGTGTGCTAATAATTATTTTAAATGGAAATATTAATGATCAATCTATCTATAATTCTTCCGTTGATATTTCAACGGCTATTACACTAGTTATCATACTAAATTTCATCAGGGATCCTGGAATGATTGCGACGACCATTTATGAAACACCAAAAATTTTTAGGGTTGGAAGAGATAGAATCAGACATTTTTCGTATACTCAGCATAGTCGCAACGAATTAAAAGTTTGGAATACCTACGTAGGTCAGAAAAAGATTTGCAGGTTTCTTCACTTGGGAATGCTTTCCATAAATACCACGCACTATTCTTGTTTTTCAAGTAGTGAATAGTATCAATTTTGTACCAAAATGGGAACTTTTTAAACTTAGTAGTTACAAAGGGGATAACTCGAGTAAATTAGAGTCACAAACCGAGAGCTTGTTTTTCAAGCTTCTCACATTTTGGTAGTATGCACTAAAAACAATGTCTTTGTTAGGTCCGGGATTAAGATGAACGTCACCCGAGAGAAGGATCACCAATAGAACGAGTCCGGCGGGAGATGGGGAACTCGAACGCATTGGTGAAGGGACGCGTGAACGCCGGTAAAACGATGGACTGGGAAGGGAGCCGGAAAGAGAAAAGCATGGGAACACAAAACTTCTCCTACTATACAAAAACATAAATGTATCACCATCACTGATTAGCATAAGGTTCTTTGCAACCTCATGAGAGGAATAAGTTAAAAAATATGGTGAAAACTGAAGACGTATCGCCAAAAGCAAGATCACAAACAGAGAACCAAAAATACACGACTTCTTTGTGGCGGCCATCTTGCCTCTTTGTCGCTACATATAGTTTTAAGTATGTATGAATCCATATTTTTGATGCTGCAAACATCAAAATATTTTAAATATGTCACTATGTTTATTCATACTAGAAAATCTTTCTTCCAAAGAATTAATAGCAACATTCAGTAAATAAATAAAGCTATTTTAAATTTTTTTTTGGGATAAATAAAAAAATTATAGTTAGGAGCAAGATGGATAGAGGCATGCATTCCCATGGATGGTGGAAGAAGGGCGATTAAGAAAGGAGAGGCGGGAAAGGAAAACGGGAATCACTCCCGCCGCCCTCACCCTAAGACTCGAAAGTTGATCAGTGGGAAACATTTTCAAGGGTTCCCAAGATCAAGGAGTCTTTGGAACCCGGTCAGATTTTCCAACCCCTTCTCTGCATGTGTAAGACTTTGTTTTTCCAAACGGTATCTCTGGAAGTCTTCGCCTCGTTGTTACCCGCTGAACAGTGATTTGAGGTTGCATTTTTACTTATATTTTCCAGAAGAGAACACTAACCATATCTACCGAAAACAAAATTAGATATTTTCCAAATATTTGTGAGCCAAAATTTCCACCCCCAAAAATTCGGCATCCCAAGCGGTCGCTTGGTCTGCTAGTATGGTTGAGCCGGCCCTGGGCTTAGAAAGTAAATTAAAGATGAGTTGTACTAGCAAAATGATGGGTATATCAAACGATAGAAAGGAAATGAATCTAAATTACCACCTATGAAGGATAACCAAAGCCCATGTAACAACAAAGTAACCATTCATTCATTCATGGTTCTTCAATCCTAAGATTAGTTTGAAATGACAAGGTAATAACACATATGATGTGGTGGTTTCCCGTTGCCTTCCACATCAGACACACGCATGATTGATGAAATATGAAATTATGAAAACGACACAAACATCCATGCCCTTGGCAGGATTCGAACCCGCGACCTCAGTGATGGTAGGCCAACACCACCACCGGGGTCGGCAAAGTAACACTTAGCAGTATATAATTAAATTAAGAAAAATTGTGGATTGTGTTATATCCTAATCTCGTTTTCAGCTTCAGAAGCCACAATTATTTAAATTTCATTTAGTTGCAGTATACATTTTACTTATAAAAATCCATGAATTGCATTACAAACATTAAACCTCAAAAAGCCACAAATTTATTTTACAAAGAATTTCTCATTTTATACTTTTTAGTGGCAAAACATTTCTATTTCAAATTGTAACTTTTGAGAAAAATCATCTAACTCACTGCAATGAAATACTTAACGACAGCTTATACGTTAACAACATAAAGAATCCTTACTTACATTGTCAAATAAGAAGATTTATTTCACAAACAACAATTAAAAATTCATATTTTCCTCTTCCTAGCTCTTATATGATCGGTGAGATACCGATTTAAAAAAAAATTATTTGGAGAGAAAAATATTTGCCACAAAAAAGTATGCGAGAGCACATATTCATATAAAATATAAATATAAAATAAAAATGAGAAAGTGCAGCTATTTCATTATTTAGATAAAGCAAAAAGATGATTTCGACAAACCAAAAAGAAGCGTTGAGTGAAAGAAAAATACTCTACCGTTTTCAAATGCGAGTGCACAAATATGGAGTTTTGAAGTGATGAAAACTATGAATTATTTTAATGACTGCTTTTTTACTTTCTCATACGAAGTATCGAGAAAGTATTGTTATCGCGAAAAAATTTGACCTAGAGATTTTAACGGAAATACAGTAGACTCCCGATTATCCAAGATGGTAGGGAATAAACTAATCCCGGTTAAAAAAATCCCGGTTAATCTAACATCCATTTCATATACAGTAGGTCCAAGACCAACAAGGTTAATTCGTTCACAAAATTCCCATGCAAGTCGAAAATCATGTAAATCGAACAATAATTAAACCAGTACCATTTTGAAAGCAATGCAGTCAGCTGTGCGGTACTTGTGGATGTAAAGAGAGCTTTAGCGGAAACGTACGGCAAACGCGATCTTTTGAGCGTCAGTTCAAATAACCTGATTCATGCGGCAATTCAACAAATTTGTTTGAATACAGCTACAAGATATACTTCACGCACTTGATTAAAAAAAACAAAGTTAACAATATCACTTGTCTGCTGCTTTTCTTGCACGTAGCGTTATGTATTGAGTGACTGTCTAACGCGCGGCAGTTAACCTACTGCGATTAAACGTGCTCATGAGTTACACCGTGTTTCCATGTAAGCCTGGTTTTACTGTATTAAAACAATAAGATTATAGAAAAAAATTAAAATGAAAAATATGTACTTACTTATTCCTATTTTATTTAAAATACGATAGCAAAGAAGTTTGCTTTTTCGATGTGTTAACCTTTCGGCAAATGGTGCTGCACAGATTTATCAGCAATAGTTTCTCAGCCAGGGTGCTGTCTTGCTGTCCCTCCAAATAATCCAGCAGAGCTTTGGTGTGAGTTAAAGCAGTGCTGTGACTGATACTTTGCTCTGGTATTAGGTTGTCCTCTTCCTGGTCCAAATCATCAACCGCCATTACATCATCGACATCGACGGTATTGATACGTTCCGCAATTTCTTCATCACTCAAAACTTCATGACTGGCCTTCTTTTAGTCTGCATTTAACCACTCGCGCACTGTTTCCTCATCAACATTCGCACATCCACTAATGCTGTGTAAATTATGCAGTAGTTCAGGCACCGTTTCATTGAAACTGTCCTCAAAACCAAGAAATTCCCTGTCGTTTCCCGGTAAAATTTTTCGCCACGATTTTTTTTAATGTTGAACTTTTCACTGTTTTCCAAGCAGCAGAAATTTCATAAATAGCATCCAATACAGTTAGCTTTTTCCAAAACAACAGCAAATCATCACCGTCTTCCTTTACGAACTTCAAAAGCAAGTTTCTTTGATAAACTGTTTTCATGTTTTGTATCACTCCTTGATCCATAGGCTGAATCAAAGCTGTCACATTCGGAGGTAAGTACTTCACAAATATATTTCCGTCTTCGGACTTTAAAGTGTCTTCATTTGGGTGACTGGGGGCATTGTCTAAGAGTAAAATCGCCTTTTGTGGCAGATCTAAAGATTCTAAGTGTTGATGCACTGCTGGAATGAATTTTGTTTTAAACCAGTCCGTAAAAATTTCTCTGCCCATCCATGCTGACTTATTACTGTAGTAATCGACAGGTAAATTCGATAAAACTTTAACATTTGAGAAAGCGAGGTTTCTTTGCATTCCCAATAACACATGGTTTCAAAAAATGAGACCCAGCAGCATTACCACAGCACAAAACTGTTAGGCGTTGTTTCTGAAGTTTATGCCCTGCAGCACTTTCTCCATTTTCATGAGCTAAAGTTTTTTGTGATAGACAATTCCAGTATAAACCAGTTTCATTAGCGTTACAAATTTGTTCTGATGTGAATCCTTCATTATCGACGAAATGTTGAAACTGAGACTTAAATTCCTCAGCTGCCGGCTCGTCACAGCTAAGTTTTTCTCCTTCGATAGCAATCTGACGAATCCCGTGCCTTTGCTTAAATCTTGTCAACCACACACATGATGCGTTAAAGTCCCCTTTCAATTTAAATTCATCGAAAAAATATTTTGCTTTCACTGCACAAACAGCTCCTGAAACCGGGATACCCTCAGCTCTCTGTTGGTTAAACCACAAAACCATTGCTTTGTCCAAATCATCATAGGTTGACGTCTTCATGGTTTTCTGCCTAGACATGCCACTTGCACTATCAGAAATTCCAGCAAACTCAATCACCTTATGCTTGTTTTTCACAATATCACCCACTGTTTGGTCACCCACTCTGTACTCGTTCATTAACGACTTCAGCGTCATGCCATTTTCAGATTTTTTAATTATGTTAAGTTTTTGTACTATAGTAAGAACAACTCTTTTACATTTCGACGTGATCACGTAAGGGCTATTCGAATTTCAAATTAATAAGAACAAAATGACATGCACCCGTTATGATAAACGAAAATAAAGTGAACACTCGAAATATTCTGATCCAATTCTGCATGAGCGATCAGGATCTACTTCATGGTGATCACGCGCCATCTACGCAATGTTTTTATAAGTGAAATGCATACAATGTGATAATATGTATGTATCTCTAGCTGACACGGAATAGCAGGAACTATGTAGGTATCTCATTACTTGCCTTTCCCCCTCCTCCCCTCTTCATTCCTTCACTCTGCACATCGCCCATGGTTTCAGTTACGCTGTCGCATCATTTTTCAGCGACCGATTTCTCGTACTATGTATTCTAAATTATTTTCATATTACTGTTTTTTACATCCCGGTTAATCCGCATCCCGGTTAAGCCGATCCCTGATGATCGAGAGTCTACTGTATACGTTTTAGGTGTCGCTGAATCCGAAAAAGTGGTTTTCGCAATGCTGTCTGTCTGTCTGTTACTGGCTTTGGAGCCTAGGCAGTAGAGCAAAAATGAATGAAATCTCGTACTTAGGCATATTATCATACTGAGCAGAGTATACATAGAAATGGTTGACATTGCTCAATAATTACGAGTAGTTTATTCTATGCATTTTTAACAACAATTCGATTTTCTAAAAAACGGCTCTAACGATTTTGATTAAATTTCGTACAGATACTTGAGTTTATGTCTTCAATAATACTGTATAGTACATATTTCTCAAAAAATGAATATAAGGCTACTTTATTCTAGGCAACTTTAACAACAATTCCATTTTCTCAAAAACGGCTCTAACGTTTTTGATCAAATTTCGTACAGTTACTTGAGTATACACCTACATTAATACTACGTATTTCATTTTTCTCAATGAATGAATATAAGGCTAGTTTATTCTTGGGCAACTTTAACAAAAATTGGATTTTCTAAAAACAGGCTCATACGATTTTCATTTTCTAAAGATAACTAAACGACACATTAGTACCCATATATGAGAAAGCTTGTACAATGTATGTTGTACCGATTTTTTATCTTCATAGGAAGGCTGCCAGAATTTATTTCATCGGAGCCGAGATATATTGCGCCTTTATTTTTCTAACAAAGTCATTCACTCAACCATGCTTTGCATGTTTAGGCTGAGGGATTTTTCTACAATATGCTATTGTCCAATCATGGTCAACTCAATATAAAAACGAGTTTTTGCAGCATTGTTTAAAAAGGAATAAATGATATCAAAAAATCATGAATATACATTGTCAGCCCGAGGTATCGTATTTTGATGCCCGGCCAATCAAACAAACAGCGCCCCCTTTCGCATATAAAAATTTCACAAACATACCATTAATATTTATCTTCACTTATACGCTTTGTTGTAATAAATAAAAAGTTGCTGCTTCGTTAATATGTGATTCACTTCGGAATGCAAAAGAGAAATTTGCAATAATGGATAGATATCTAAAAGTCGTTTAAACACCCTAAGTATATTGTCGCCTCAGGCGCGGGTAGGCCTTATGAATTTATTTTGATAGGTTTTCATTTTTGTCAAATTTTGGTGCCCCCTACAAGAGGCGCCTGAGGTGGTTGCCTTGCCGCCTCATCCATCGGCATGGCCCTGTATGTGTATATATATACACACACACACATGCATGCATGCACGCACGCACACACACCATATCTGCCCGAATAGAAGCCGACCCCCCAAAAATTTCCACCATTTTTGGCAAAAATGTAAAATTCGTAGATTTATTGCTGAAGTGTGCCAGGCATTCATGCACAGCTTAGAATAATTACTCGAGATCAAAGAAAAGTGGGAAATAGTTTAGTTGTTGACATTTTGAAATATTACTCCAATTAATAATTTTGCGTTGTTGAATAATATTCCACATTCAGTGACAATAATTTCATTCACCTTCATTTTCACAAAGGTCAAATATAGTAATAGCGATCTCGCCAAGAAAATTTTTCATCCAAGTCTATTTCCAATGAAATTAGCAGTTACATTGCCTTAAGAAATTGCATTTTTATAATTATACATGCTCCAAGTAAAGTTTTACCGAAATTCAAACAGTCGAGCAATCAAAACTGTCAACGCATCTTGCGTAATCGTCTGCAAATCATGTGACCACTCAAATAATGTGAAAAACCCAGCCTTAAATGGTAACAAAGCACAGGTAGTGCTAAATTCAATATTCTAGCCATTATTATTTATTCAATAATATTCATCATAGGTCAAATATTTACTTTACGAAAAATATAGTACTATTGTGAGACGTGCTGCATCTATGAGTGACTACGAGTTTTAACCATAACCCAAATTTTCCTCGGACTCGCATTTAAGCCGAGGGGTGATTTTTTCATGATAGACTTTGATAAAAAACATTGGCTTGTTCTAATTTTGTGAATAACTCGATTAGAAATAAACTAAGAAGCCTGAAATTTCTCAGGATTTGTGTTGATGAATCTTTACGTTATGACTAAAAAATTTCAAAAAAGGTCATGGGTCCGACTCAAGAGGATGAATGTCGTTTCCCATTAGATAATACGTAAAAATCACCTTTTTGGTTTCAAGGCTTTCATTCTTTTACTCTTTAAAATATCGTAAAATTAAGTTATCGACACAAAATTTGAGCTAAAACATGCCAAAATGAATGAGGATTCCTATTCTTACCATCGAATACTCAATCTCATTTGAATTCGCTGATATTTTGAATTTATGCTAGAGTTCTGGAAAAATTTTTCAACATTTCAATAATAAGATTCCATGGTTACCGACAGTGGTAAGTTGGGACTGGTTCACACTGGTTTGCGAGAACCAGTTGTTAGATTTAATATGAACTTAGCAAAGCCTTTGTTAATTAGGGCTACAGAAACATTTTTTTAAATTAATTAATGTGGTATAAAAGACATTTTATAATGGAAAGTATTTTTCTACATTCATATTAAACATTCGTAATGAATTATTTAAGGAAATTCCTGTGAGATTATGCAAAAATAACACCAGAAACCGCTGCCTTCATGGAGTTCTTTTTCTGCGTTTTTGCTGCATCCCAAAAATGGTCGTGTGACTGAAGCTTATGAAGTTACAAGGCTTTAAAGAAAATTGAATGCCCAAATAATTGACAAATAAAACATTTTATTCGATTTTATGGAATTAGTTATATAATACTCATTGTTTTTAAATAATATTTTCTGTAACTATCTTTACAGCTAACATTTGACTTTTGGAGGAGCGTGTTTAATTCCATTTATTTAGAACACGTTGCATACAATCTTCTAATTGTTGTGTACAAATTCTATTCAATAAAAAACAGTGATCACACAACAAGCTAATTGCTATTATTGACTGATTAATTTATTAATTAACGTTTTTCTTAGCGTGAGATTGAGAGTAAAATGTAGCCGCTTCCATCCAAACCAAATTATTAGGCAATGTAGACAAATTATTCAGTTATGGAATAGAGAGAATTCCCTGATGTATACTACATAGCTTATTACTATTAAGGAACAGTTCGTATGCAAAAATTTATGGAGTGCATGTGTTCTTTTAGTGCAAAGATTGAGGATTTTGGAATACGGGAAGAGATATCTACGTCTAGTGCCAGTATTTTGTTCATTTTCTACATTGTGGATCCAAATTCATGGAATATAAGAGAAATAATGCTACCCTGGATGTCAGGAGAGGAAAATCTTCATCATTTAAACTAATTATTGAAATTTGAGATCGATATAAACGATTTTCATGATTATATGGAAAATAATATAAAATTTAATAATCATCCCGACCCTATAACAATTAAGAAAGCAAAACATATTTGGGAAACGATAGGAATTAGTACTGCAGGAGTTGAAAGGGCATTTTCCTTGATGAATAATATTTGCAGTTTTAAAAGAGCAAGTTCATCAGTCAAACAGATTTCGGATTTTATATCCATAACTTTGCTAGGTAAACTACAGAATTCATGGAATCCCGAACCATATGTTCAATCATGGTTAAGAAATCATAGATTCACTGAAGATACTCAAGTTCGTCATTTAAAAATTAAAATTCACGATGAAAACCAAGAGGCAATTTAGAAATTGAATTCTCGGTCCCATAATGTATGCTTTTCGATAGATGGTTTTGAAAAACATTGACAATTTACTTAATTGCTTTTAAGTCTTAAGAAAATTATTGTTTTCATCAATTATCTGAATATAATTTATAAAACCTTGTAATATTGCGATATTGCTTAGCTATTCTGTGATTTCTTTTCATTTTATTTTGTGTTTACTAAGAATTTACAATTGCGGACTCATTCTAAGAGCATTATTTGAAACAATAAGCTGTCCTAAAATATCTCGGGTTAATATAGAAAGATGTTAATTTCTTGCAGCAAACTTATCATAACATTTTTAACAAATACTTTTTGTATCCTTGTTTTAAATAAAAGTAATATAGTATATATATTAAGTGATTTAGGTGAAAAAATTATAATAGTCATTTTTACCTTTCAGTGCACTAAATTTTGCAATTAAACCCAAATTTAAAATTATGTTATGTATATTAAATTAAATTATATATTTATTGTACAAGACCCACAACTTATTGTGAAATTTGTATTTTTATATGTAAATAGACTTTTGACTGTAAAAATATCAGTAATAAACAATTAAAAATGTGTACATTTTCAAAAATATTTTTTGTCTTCTCATTAAGAAAGAATAAAAAGAAAGAACTGTTTGTTAAATTTCTGGCAGTTCTATATGATGTGAGAGAACCGGATTTTAAATTTTTGGCAACTCACCACTGGTTACCAGGATTGTTCTCATCAGTAATTTCTGTGCATATGCTTTTAAATAAAGCCTTAAAGATCAAAAATAAGATTAAAACTTGCTCGAAATGACTGAAGATATGAATTTAATGCGAATAAATCAAACAGTATTCATTTTATTTATATTGTTTATCCATATTACTAAAATCCTTTTTCTGGTTGTCTCTCTCTCTTTATCGCTCTATACCTCAGCCATTTTTAATCTCCAGGATTTTCAGCCCTCTTAAGTTTATTTTTTATCGAGTTATTCAACTAATTTACTTAATTTGTTATTAAAAACCAAACATACATCCCTTATAAAATATATTAATTAAACTCATATTCAAAACATATTCCCGTGAAACTAATCTAAATCCAATAGGTACATGGTAGGAACAAAGAAACAGCGAGCAAGGGGGTGGAGGGGGGGGTTTGTTTTTTGAGGGAGCAGGGGGCTTGCCCCCTAGTACACACACATACACATGCACACACACACACAGATTTGGCAACACAAACATCATTTATAGTCCATGAATATACTTAAATACACCAGTGAAAGCGTTATGAGCTACCGTAATTTTCCGATTATAATACACATTTTTTTTATAAAAAACTGACAAAAAGTTAGGATGCGTATTATAAATGGTAACATGCACATATAACTTTTTTTAGTATGGAAATAACTTATATTTTAGGACATATTTTTACCAATAAATCGTACATTTCAATGCATTTCGATAACATTCGTTTAAATATCATTTTTCAAAACAAAAATAATAATTATTATTTATTTACTTTTAGCTGCCTGAATCACTAAAGCCTCTGAAGTCATTATTACTGCCCTCACTATCCACAACTAGTTCGTCGGCAATTTTGTGTTCTCTCTCATCATCTACATAAATGGCATAGCTGAGAACATCGTTTTCATCCCCACTATCCACTTCTACTAAATCATCATCCCATGTGATGCCATCTTCAGAACCTTCCATGGTGTTGCGAGCAACAAATATTATTTTACATACCTCGGCCAGCTTGTATGAAGTCAGAGTCAGAAGTAGACGTGATATTCATGTAAACTACCCATCTCACTAGAACTGTTATTCCAACTGACCGGATTATTACACAATGCGATATTGAGACGTTTTTACACATTGTATCAATTTTTAAAGTGAGAGTCTAAATTATATAGATGTGAAGTTTTCATAAACACTCTCACACATACCTCACTTGGCAGCAAGGCGAGAACTGTTATTCCAACTGATCAGATTATTACACAATGTGACATTGAGACACGTTTTTAAACATTGTATCGATCTTTAAAGGGAGAGTCAAAACTATACAGACGTGAAGTTTTCATAAACACTCTCGCACATATCTCACTTGGCAGCAAGGCGAGAATTGTCTTGATACTGCTAATAACAAAGTGAAAAATTACAGTGATCTTTTTATAAAAAATGAGTTGCGTATTACACATGATGATAAGACAATTTTCACATTTCACTCGTAAAAACATGGGTGCGTATTATATAGGGTGCATACCTATTATAATTGGAAAATTACGGTATTTTAATCACATTTTCTGCAAATAATTTTTAGATACAAAAACTTGAATATATCTTCTCAAATGAAATTCACATATCTAGAAGTTGACAAATATATTAGTCACCAGCCAAACTTATAGAACTGAGCTGTTTTCACTCACCTTTTCAAAACTTTTCAATTCTACCTCATACTCAATATCTGCATTAGGTGGAATGTTAAACTCTGATCTTCCTTCTTCTTTAAATGCATACTGAGACTTTAATTTAATAAGTGACTTCTCCCCCTTTTTGAACTTTTCCAAGGCTCGCTCAAGACCAACACAAATGCCTTCTTCTTCCCCTTCTCCAATAGTAAATTTCACATCTCTGTCCTCAAACATGTTTCCAGCATACTTGCCTTTAATGTGAACTGCAAACAAAACCTCTGTTAAGGAAAAGCTAACTTTAAAAAAAAAGATAAACCATTTAAGTAGATAAGATTAACTATTTCATACGAAAACAGTGCTCCTAGCAGTGACGGATCCAAGGGGAGGGCGATGGGGGCGATCGCCCCCTCCTTGGAAAACCCCATTGCACTCCACTGGGCGCTTTCTTAAATTCTTTCCGTGCAAAATTCCTCAATTATACACCACAGATTAGGTCTGTATAGCAAGGGAAAGAAGGATTCTGATAGGGATAGGGATTTTCAAAATATAGGGCAGTTGGCAGGGGCGGATTCGATAGGTGGAGGGGCGATTGCCCCCCCCCCCCCCCCCCCCCCCCTTGAGAAGTTTCTGGATCCGCCCCTGGCTCCTAGTGATGTGCACTAATGTGAACAATATCACATTTAAGCTGTTTGTGTACAGTAAAGATTACCATAATTACCAACACTGCAAACTAATGTAAAAAATCACTCAACAAGGCAAATTACTCTTGAAGAAACTACTAATACATATGAAAAAACCTGTAATATTTAGATAAAGTCATTAGCCAGTTTTGCAATACCATATTTTAACAATCCTAAAATATGATAAACCAAAATACAATCATAATAATGACATTAAAAGAATACCACCTAAGATATAAAGCTGTGATACTAGAGAACCACAGTAAATGGTTAATAAGATTAAGAAAATATAAGGTGCCTGTAGTATTCATAAGAAACACATAGCCTCAAGGTAATTGTGTGAAATAAATCCATCGCATAGAATAATTTCTCGGAAAAGTTTTCTTTTTCATAAAGTGTTTGACAAAGTAAGTGTGAATGGGTACTTTCCTGTTAATGGGAATACCTTAAAAAATAAACTTTTTTAACAAGAATTGTTACGCATTGTTAATAAACAAATACTTTATTATATATCATAACAATACATTTGAAATATCATTCTAACGACAACATTGGTGATTGGTCTGTCTCGACATTTACAAACCCAATCACCGGACAAGAAACTGATTGGGCCAGAGACGACTACCCATTAAAACAAAGCAAGCCGAAGGCTCATCAATATATCCTTTCAATGTTATATCCTCTCAAACAATCATAACAATACATGTTTATTTTAAGGTATTCCCGTTAGCAGGAAAGTACCTGTGAATGTTTTGCAAAAAAGGCCCCTATCATTGTCCAAATCCCTGCAAACCTTTTAGTTTGACTACCAGGTTCCTTGAATAGGATAATCTCCTTTTATCAGTTTTTATTTTTTAGTTAGTGTGTAGTAAATTTCTTGCCAAACCTCTTTAAAATGAAAGCATTCTAAATCAATTCATTTACCAGAACCCATCCTAGTTCAATATTATGAGTAATGCATCTACATAAAAAAAACTAACAAGAGATTTCCAAAAATATTAAAATACATCATACCCCCGGTATCTGCAAACTCAGTATCCGCAAATTCACATATTCGCGAATTGTTATTTATATCCCGTTATCCAGTATCCGCGAGCAAGGTATCGCATATCCGCAAAGCTCTTGAACACATTTTTTACCTTAAAAGTATGCAGATCCGAGAGACTACTATATTTCTTAATCCCAAGTAAAAGACGCTGCTCATAGTAATTTACTCAATGTTATACAATTTCTTTAATAAAAATGGACTAAAATTCAAGGTAATAATGATATGTACTATGTACAAAATAAAACATTGTCATTCCCAGACGGCAATTGACTTATTTACAGATGTAGTGTTTGGTTGAATTGCATTGACAGAGATCATTCGCAGCTCTGCATTTGTGACCAGTATTGTCTTTCGCAGTCGATGCTTCGCTCTTTCGCAGAAAAATTCGCAGAAAAGGCTACGTGAAATTTTCTATACATGAAATGAATCACGTTCTCCTCACATTTTCTCTCATAGGCAGGCCTGAAAAATATTGTTGCGCTATTCTTATCTTATAATCGCGCAGTGCATAATAGTTTGACCGACAGAGGAGCAGAAGGCAGAGATGGGAAGAATCAAATAGCTATAATCGAAATACAGGCAGACCTCGTCTTTCGCGTGTTTCAATCTTTCCCGGTTCCGCATTTGCGACCAGTTTTGTCTTTTGCGGTCTTATGTTTCACTCTTTCGCAGAAAAAATCACGGAAAAGGCTGCACGAAATTTTCTATATATGGAATCAATCGCATTTTCCACACATTTTCTCTCATTGTCAGGCCTGAAAAATGTTGTTACGGTATTCTGATATGTAAAAATATTTACGTAATTTAAAAAAATCGATATGTATCTATTTTTTTAAAGTGTGTGTGTGTGTGTATATATATATATATATAAATATATATATATAAGACACGTGTACGTGTCTTATATATACTTTTAAATATATTTAGGATGCAATCCTTCCAGACTTTTATGTCCCTTCGCACGTGAAAAGTTGCAGAATATAAGCTGGCATCACCGTTCAGGAGCCTTCTGTATTTATTACGACAGGGAAGTCCCTAGGGGAAAGATTGAACTCTTGAACCTTCCGATTCAGGGTCATTGCGTTATTTGCTCAGGTTTGACATAGTTCAAACGCTTATGCTTTGCGTTTTACGCATCCTTTATTATTGGTGGAGTTTCGCAGAGGTTTTCAGGAATGTAACCCACAAGAAAGACGTGGTCTGCCGTATTTGGGGAATTAGCCCCTGCAAGTTAGGCAATCTCCGTTCATTTTTTTCTTGATTCTACTACGGAACTTAAATAAGACTATTTTCTGATACTTTTTTTCTCTTCTTTTAACTTATTTAAGTCTCACTTTCATTGAAGTTAATTTTTCCATCTCTTTCTCTATTTTTCTCCGGTCACCAATACAGAGGACAAATCTTTGTGTAATAGTTATGATGCAAATTTTAAACTTCCAGTGGCGAAATATGCTGATGAAACTAACAATTGTGCAGCAGCAAGAAGGTTTGGTGTCACCGAGGCAAATGTGCGGCGGCGGAAAAAATCGCAGGAAATGCTCAAGTGTGCAAGTTCAAATCGGAAAGCATTTCGTGGGCCTAAGGAAGGACGTCATAAAAATTTAGAGGGCCAGTTAATAACATTTATGCCAAATATTTGTTCCAAAATATTCAATTGAAAATTCCAATCAAAACTGCTTATTTCAATTGGTTCAATGTTCATTACTCAATGGTATAATAAACCTCTGTCATTGTGTGCATGATAAATTTTTTCCTTTCATTAGGAGTTAAAAATGGGGGGTCGTCTTATAATCAGAGTCGTCTTATATTCGGGTATATACAGTAATATGTATGCGTAATTAAAATAATTAGATACACCTGTCTTATATACACTTTTACATATTTTTAGGATGCAATCCTCCCACACTTTTGTGCCTCTTCACATGTGAAAAGTTGCAAAATATAAGCTGGTATCACCGTTCAGAAGCTTTCTTTCTTTTTGACGACAGGGAAGTCCCGAGGAGAAAGACTCAACCCTCAACTCTTTACCTTTCCTATTGAGGTATTTGCTCAGGTTTGATGTAGTTCAAACGCTTAATCTTTGCGTTTTACGCATCATTTATTATAGATGATTTTAGGAGCAACGAATCCTCTTAGTGGCACATCAATGTTTTTGTGGTGAAACCTGCAGATTGCTCAGAGATTTTAACAATTATTTTATAAATTTAACGAGTCTATTATTCCTTTTTTCACTTATTTATGAGGAGCCTCATATGTCTCTCCTTTAAACGTTCTATTTGATTGTATCTTAGCCCTGATGCTTTCCATTTTAGTTACGCGAGTAGTTAAGCAACCATCACCAATTTCTCGGATTATACTTCGGAAATTAAATAGCATTTTATTTTCTTTCACTTTATTCGCGTTCTTTTGTAGTTTTTATACCTATTCTTATAAGTTTAATTTATTTTTCGTCTCTATCTGTTATGCGGTAGCCAATATAGCACAAAAAATCATGCTATGACTTGTTCTTACTGGGAAGTGAACCTAACCCTGTAATTTACATTGCCTTAATTACTTGTCATTTGCAATTTTGTCTTTCATGGAGTTTTTCAAGAATGTAACCCTCGAGAAAGATGAGGTCTGCTGTACTTGGGAAATTAGCTTCTGCAAGTTAGGCAACCTCCGTTCATTTTTTCTTGATTCTGCTATGCAACTTAAATAAGATTTTATTTTCTGTTCATGTTCTTTTATCTTGTTTATGTCTCTCTTTCATTGACGTTCATTTTCCCATCTCTTTTTCTATTTTTCTGTAGTCACCAATACAGAGGAAAAAACATGCTATGATTCATTCTAGCTGGGATGGGTACTGAACCCTGTATTTCCCATTGCATTAATTACTTCTCTTTCATGACTTCATAAAGTAACCCCTGCAAAAGATGAGATCTGCCTTTAAACTGTAACAAAATATTTTTTTAAATGGGAACCGAGGAAAACTTGTCATACTCAAACTTGAACTTTAATCAAACCGGAAATATGGAAATATTCTTCAAACTCTTATAGTTGATATTATCTATTATTACTACTACAAATAAGTCTACATACCATATAAAATTTGTTTTTATTACTTCATTGTAAGGTTAATCAAGTACAAGAACCTATCCCTACAGTTATAATGTAACCATAAGGCCTAGTATCCGCAAATTCGGTATCCGCGACGTTTTTGCAGAACACATCCCTCGCGGATACCGGGGTAGTGGTGAATTATATTCTCATAACTAAACCAACAAAAACTAAAAGAAACAAACAGAATATGGTAGATGCTTGTTTATATATATATATATCATCGTTATCATCATCATGGGTAGTCAGTCCGTAGACAAAGAGGGAAAGAGAGTTTTTATAAACTGTGCTGTAAGATATATGAAGAGGGGGAATGGCTAAAGGATTTCACTAGATCAGGAGTCCCCAACTGGGGAGAAAAGGCAAGCTAAATTTGAAATTCAGAATACAGTCAAACCCCATTTTAGTCTACCCACATTTAGTGTTTATTTTCCAGAGTCCCGTCAAAAATTCCATATTTTCATTGTAATAAATCTTCGATCACTTGGTGAATTTCAACCTTGACTTAATACCATGCAGCACCAGCAGTGGTGGATCCAGTAACATGTGATCATTAGTGGCGTTGCAACAAATTATAAGGGAATTTACGTGAATGCATTTTTACTTGCTGTGGAAACAGATGTGACCATTATATCACCTGCTCTAAAGGAAATAATCCGGATCCACCAAAGCTTGGCAGTTACTATTGCATCGTTAATCATTATTCATGCTTGATGTGAAACAGTAGTTCACATTTCTGATGCTACAAACACTTTTTCCTAGACATCATTTGCAATGTGTTATGTGCCATAAGTCAATTATCATAATTTCCTGTATTATATGCAACTTTTTTCACAAAAAAGTGACCAAAATTTACGATGCATATTGTACATCAAAACAAATGGTAGGTACTTTTTTCAAGCGTACAATTTATGGACAAACAAATAATACATCTCAAATCTACATGTTTATTTAGATTACATTTTCCCTGGTAAAGCATGGTTATTATTAATGTTGCATTTTGATGAAAATACTTTTCAAAATAAAAATAAGCATAGTCTTTCACTTTCGCTATTGTTAAAGATGGTCAGTGTCCTAAAATAGATCATCATTCTCTTCAACCATGTTCTGTACTTTCTCTTAACTTGGTCATCATATTATCAATTACAACATAATCATGAGAAAATACTGAGCTCTTAATCATTCATTGTTTTTTTATACAACAAATTTTAATCGTTTGCATTCAGATTTTTAGGCCCTCTCCTAATTGAATTTAATTCATATCTCTTGTTTTTAAATATCCACACTCTGGTATAATAGTTTAATATCAAATAATTTATTATATTCAATCATATAAATTATGACAATAATATGAACCTACTGTTCTTAGTACTGATCTGTTGATTTTTTCGCAGTGTGTCACTTATTAGGTACAAATCCTCATTATTGAAGTAAAACTCATCATTTCTGCATTGCACATCATACTCGAAAGTTTTCAAAGAGTTTTCTCCATACAAGACTAAACAAACAAAAAAGGAACATCACTGTGATCCTTGTTTGCTCAAGGAGAATCACTAGCCATAAAAAATTCAACTATGAATTGGACCTTAACGCTGGGATTGATTTGAAATCTGACTGCGTTAGTAATGGACAATTGTACACTGGAACATCAAGAGTTGGAAGTAGAAATCCATATGTACTTGCAGCAGAAGGAAAAATTAAGAACATCGTCTACTACACCACACTGTCAAATGAATCAACTGCATTCAATATTCATTTTAATTAAGAATCCTCAAAATATTTCCTTAAACTAGATGAAAAAATTTTCCAGATAAAACTTTTCAAACATAGAAATAATTTTTCATTCATAATAATTGTCTTAATTTGCAGTCGTGTCAGTTTAAAACATACCACCATGCAACGTTAGGTTATTTTGTTATTGTTAAATATTCTCTTCTCTGTGAGAACAGTTGATTAAATACATCAATGACGCATCCAAAAACTACTCAAGAATATATTACTGGCATACCTTCAACTAACGCTCCATCATTAGGGGAACTATAGCCTTCCCCTTTGACCAATTGCTCTCTTATAATTCCACCATCTTTCTTGTGACTCAAGTCCTCACCTTGCCAATCAAGTAATTCAATCTATGAGGAAAAAAACAGAATTGCATTTTGGCATGTATTTTATTAGACAGCCTGAATTATTATTTCAAAAGAAAGTAACAAAATATTACAGTAAAATAATGGAATTAAGTTGAAATTATAATTTTTAAAAACAAATTTCTTGATTATTTCAGCAATCATCATATTATACAACAAAGATACCTAAACAGAAATTGATTATGTATAATAACCATTAACTCATTTTTGCAATCCAAGTCAAAGTAAAACTGTTCATCCTACCTCAAAAATAAGGGTAGCATCTGGAGGTATTTTAGGTGGACTACCACTGCTGCCATATGCATATTCTGGTTTGCAAGTAAAGATGGCTTTTTCACCCTTCTTCATTGTTGCTACACCTATATCCCAAGACTTGATTACGCTACCTAAAAAAATAACCACATTTCTTAAAATGCAACAAGCAAAACTAATACAATAGATGTAGAGGAATAACTAGAACAAATGATTACCTTTTCCAAGAATAAATTCAAATGGTATTCCTCGGTCACGACTAGAGTCGAACTTAGTACCATCTGTTAATGTACCCACATAATGCACAAAAATTTTACTACCATTTGCTGGAGTTTTGTCACCAGTTCCTTCAACACAAATATCTTTCAAAACCCCTCCATCCTTATTTGAGGTGACATCAAATGCTGTGCTCATGGGAACACTTTGACTAGGTTGTACCTCCATTTCTTCCACCATCATTCCTGCAGCTGAAATATTATTCAAATACAGTCAATATGGTTAAATGAAGTGGCATATACCTACCAAAAACACACATTTTAACAATATCTAACAGTTTTTAAACATTTTTAACAATCTTCATATTGAAAAACAAATAAGTAATCAAAATTGTAAGCTATTGCTATGGACAATAAAATAACAATGTGCAATTAAAATTACTCTTGCAGCATATATGTATCGCTATCAAAAATAAAAAATTGTATTATAGCAACAAAAACAATGGTATCTCTTAGCAACATACTTCACAATTCCAGACGAAAAATCAAAATCTATCTTAAACAATCGAGTTTATGAATAAATGTTTCAAACAAAACTTGTAGAAAATTACCTTGTCCACAATTTTAATAATCTCCATAATATAAAATCACAAGTTTGTCTGTAAGTCTGTCAGTAATGCTCAGAGAATCATATGTGGCAAGAGATACAGGGGCATTGTGTTAAATCCCATTAGAACCATACTTTCAGGATTTAATTGGCCTTACACCATTTAAATTTTTAATTGCTCACCATCTACATTAAAGCCATGGGTTCCATTCTAGGAGCATCATTTTCTCCATTTGATTAACACACAGATAAAAGTCTGTCCTATTTGACGGACAATTATGCTAGTGACAAATATTCACATAAATTGAGTGATCAGATTCAACGAATGGAAAAGCAGCTTTGATGGAGTTTGAATCATTAGGGAGGTGTGAAAAAGTTGTAAATTTCACCATTAGCTATTATTTTACATCTACTATAATATATTTTGAAGCGCGTGTTTGTTGGTTTGTGTATTTGTTGGTTTGCGTGTTTGTTCATGGAACTCCTCCTAAACGATATAAGCTAGAAAAACCAAATTTGGTACGATTCGTCCTTACATCCTAACTTAGTGAATGGTCAAGGTTTGGTCAACCAGGATTAATCAGTGCTGCCAATATAGGGGATTAACATTTTTCCATAAGATAACACGTATGAATCCATTTCTTGACTTGCAAGGTATTCTTCTTTCAAGCATCAAAATATGTAAATATGGACCGATTTTTTTCGTTTTTGCTTTATTCGACGAATAAAACTCTATACTATCTTAATCCTGCGAAGTTTACATGTTACATGGTCGATGTTTTCAGAAATACGCTATTTGTTTCGAAATTTTGTAGATTTTTGTACTCTTTCCGGGTATAACCAAGGCAGCCATCATTGTTAACTCCGATTCAGTTAGCTTCAATGAAGCTTAAAATAGACGAAAGTTTAGCGTTATTCGATTGACACTTTTGTTTAAGCAACGAAACGATCGATGTTTATGAATAGGAACGTAAATAGATACTGAATATTATTCAGGAAGCGTTTATAACGATTGATGAAAGTAATTGAACCTTCTTTCGTCTATTGAATACTGGAATCTTACATTTTTTGTTAGTAAAATCATTACATTCTACATTATAGGGTTTATTAACGTAAATAAGCTCACGTATCTGACGTACATTTACCAATCAGTGTTCAATCATGAACAACTGTACGTTGCTTTTTCACGGGTTTCTTGCTTACAAGGCATAAATGTAAACATTTCATAGACATAATTACACAAGAAATGAAGCTGGATTTGGTGAAAGTGATATGATAAGAAATACAATTATCGCTATATCTGAATGCAATACGTTCGGAAATGGATTGTTACAAGCAAATATGATTAATTGTTAAGAAAAGCTAATTGTAAGTTAAAAAGTGTCTACTACATATTTTAAAGAGTTTGTATGTTGTGCTGTTGAAATTCAACGGGAAATTCTGCTAGTAGCTTTATAAAAACGACGATGAATGGTGGATAGACTGTCATAGAGGCAACTGTGAACTGGAATAAAATATAGTACCAAGTCTATACATTACATCATTTTAGCATCAAGAGGAACTGCTTTATTATGTGAACTTAAACTGAAGGATGAACTGTATCAATATCTGACTGAAGATAAACATGACTACTAATTTGTTCACTGACAATGACTTTTCAATTAAACTTGCTTATTTATGTGACATTTTTGAGAAGCTTAATGCTCTTCAATATTTCATTACAAGGATGCAATGTCCACATTTTTCAATCAAGTGATAAATTGAATGCTTTTGCTAAGAAAATAGAATTCTGGCAAAATAAAATGGAGATTGAAATATGGACATTTCCAGTAGTGCAAAATTTGTGTAAACAATGATACTGGATTACCTGCTGATCTAAAAACAATAATAATAAATCATTTATCATCTCTCGAGACAAATTTTAAAAGATATTTCCCAGATGTTAGCCTTGATAAATACAAATGGTTCAGGGAACCTTTTGAGACTACCCCAAGTGAAATATTTTAGTGACTGAAAAGAAGCAGTTCATCAATCTATCTTGTAACACCGCATTGAAAAGGAGGTTTCCAAAAATGAGCCTTCCTGAATTTTGGAGCAATGTTTCAACACGGGTAGACTGAACTAAGCCAGAAAGCTATAAAATTAGATGCCACTCGCTACATCATATTTAAGTGAAGCTGGGTGCTCTGTGGTTGAAAAGAGCAAGCTTAGATCAAGGATAAATGTCGAACTCACTGCACTCACTCCACAACTCCAGGAACATTAGTTAGGTACGTCAGCTCTTAACCCTTGAGCGGTTGCATGAGTTCTTTTAGACTGCACGTTTTTCAATTTCTTATTTTTATAACCTCATATTTAATTCCTATCCAAAGCCTACTCATTACCTTACCTCGAGTTCATTATTTAATGACTTATATATATACAAAGAGATCCAAATATATATATATATATATTTGGATCTCTTTGTGGGGGTATTTATTGTTTTTATAAGGGTTTTCCATACTCTGCATTGCTTTCTGCCTGCTGGTCCTGCGCAATATAAAACACCTAATGCTTATGTTTGCCCTTTGTTATGACATCAGTTGTTATTTCCTCAGCAAAATTCATGGATATGCATTTGCTTACTATACCCTTACTAGAAAAAACATCGAGTTCTTTGTCCGAGTGACTATCGGCCTGTGTGTCTGGTTGAGAAATGATCTTTGCTAGAACACTTTCAGCTGTTTCAAAATCCATGATGAGAAAGCGGAAGATGATGAAGACTAAGACTTTCAAAAATTAAATAACAACTGGTAACTTGGATATTTAGCCTGATTTTTCAACATGGGCAGAATAATTGCACCTCTTACATTACTACATATTGCACAACCTCTTAAGGGTGAAATTTATGGAAAATCTTTCTTTAGTTACTGATTACCAATTATTCGTAATATAATTAGTTTCTTTAATTAAAAATATTATTCAATTTTTTCAGTATTATTTTACAACTTTCAGGGAGGTGCTATGCTGCAAAAGCCCTTCTGGGGGAGGCACCATGCTAAAAAGTTTGAGAACTCCTGATCTGGAGTGCAGCATACATTCTTAATAGCAAACATATAATAATGAGGACACAGTTCGCCAAATTCACATTAATCTTCTTTCAGTTCAAAATGGTTGTGAAGAGGTTTAAACATGCTGGTATTTAGTGATTTGTTGCAACTACTCCCAGTTAAAGGTCACACTGTGTGCAAACATCCAGATTATCTCAAACCAGCTGTAGATTTATGACGTGAATTTAATTTTTATGAATTCACACAAAATATGTGCAAAGAGGGTGATACTATATTCAGTGCCGTAACTAGGGCGGGGCAAGCAGGGCATCTGCCCCAGGCTCAACTAAGCAAGGGTTGCAAAAAAATCCAAATAGTAACCAAATAAACTAGAGAAAATAATTTCCTGAAAGAGGAGAGAGTAGTTTGCCCTGGGCATTAAAATATCTACCGTAATTTTCCCATTATAATACGCATTTTTCATGAAAAATTGACAAAAATTTAGGGTGCATATTATACATGGTAAAGCTACGTTTACACTAAGACGCGACTTGTCGCAGACTAGTCGGGCACCCGACTTGTCGGAAGGAATGCACAGGTGTTTACGTTTAGACTGGTCGGGTCATGACAAGTCGTGATCCATCATTCTAGCTTTCATTCGAGTACAGAATTTGGAAGATGGAGGACGATGCCTTGTTGGCCATGTCGGCATTTGTAGTGTTGACAGGAAGTTTCTTGATTCGTTTGAATCAGGAAAAACGTAATCCAAGGCGACGTAAAAGGTGGGCAGTACGAAGTTTTTTAGCTAAGCGACATTTGGAAGGTGCATACAAGTCCCTCATGAACTTCCACTTTTCTTTTTTTTTATTTTGGATATTTCACGAAAGTATTGGTTCCTTATATTGGAAATTTTCTTTTCCATGCATGACATTTCGCACTGCAATTCTTTGGCAATTGCATTCAACACGTCAAGGCGATTATTTGAATTTTTGTGATCGGCCGACAAAACATCCCACAGAACTGCGTGTTTCTCGTATGCTGCTATTAATTTAACAGTTTTCTCTTTACTCCACTCCATTACAAACGACAAAAAGTAATATGTCAGAAAGCAGAATAACTTTGCACAACGAACTCGGGCCAACTGAGGCCAGCGCGCACAGTTTGACGGCGCATGTGCAGTTCCGCCCGACAAGTCGGGATGGGTGTTTACGTTATGACAAACGGAATTGACAAGACCGAGTCGTGGTGGTTTTTCAACACGACTCCGACAACTCTCCCGACTTCTAAAACATGTTTTTCACAGCCGTTTACGTTACGATTTTACAAGTCGGCGACAGGTCGGCGACAAGTCGCGTCTTAGTGTAAACATAGCTTAACAAACACACATAACTTTTTTCAGTAAAGAAATAATTTATATTTTCAGACATATTTTTACCAATAAATCATACATTTCAATGCATTTCGATAACATTCCTTTAAATATCATTTTTCAAAACAAAAATAATAATTATTATTTATTTACTTTTAGCTGTCCGAATCACTAAAGCCTCTGAATTCATTATCACTGCCCTCACTGTCCTCAAATAGTTCGTCGGTGATTTTGTACTCTCTCTCATCGTTTACATAAATGGCATCGCCGAGAACATCGTCTTCATCCCCACTATCCACTTTGGCGAAATCATCATCCCATATGATATCGTCTTCAGAACCATCCATGGTGTTTGTGAGGCAACACTTTTTCAAGCCATGCTTAATCATCGATGCATCAACTGCATCCCAGGACTCTTTGATCCATCAAGTAATAAGTCAGGTTTCTTTCGGTTGCCAGGCAGTGTAAAGGAATGTGCACCAGCATAAAGCCACTCATTCCACTTCTGACGTATCTGCACTTTAAATGGTTGGTTCCAACTGACATCCATCACTTGTAACTGGCTCGTCATTCCCCCGCAAATGATGGTAAGATTAGTGCAATGATCATTTAATTTATCCTTAACACACGGCATGTAATGACACCTAAATGCGTCAAGAACCAACATACAACACTTACGAACTGGGTCTTTACACCACACACTACATACCCAATCTTTTGTAAATTCTTCATCCATCCAACCTATTTCATTTGCATGTACGAACACATAGAATTCATAGACATTCTTAACAATGTGCGAGTGGGAAACTTAAGTGCAGAACAACTTATATTACTAAAAAAATTTTTTTCCTACTAGAGAGTTGTAAAACAACATAATGAGAATGTCCTTAAATCAAAAACATAACAATTTATAATATTACTGCCCAAGATAAACTTATCGACCAGAATAATAAGAGAGAAGCAATGGATTTAGATAAAATTATACCAAAAGATTTAAACAAAACAGGTGGAATTCCTAAGAGCCTGCAGATTTTTGCTGGTGAAAAAGTGGTGCTCCAGTATAATTATGATCCCAACAAAGGATTGGCAAATGGAAGTATTTGTATCATCAAAGAAACTGTTTTGCCAAATTTTCAAAGAGGTCAATTTTATGGTAAAAATTTGCCAAATATGTGCTAATTCATTTCAAGAGGTCTGGAGAAAATAAGATTGAACCAATGTCTGTAATTTCCAGCAAATTTTGGGTATGGCTTGGTTGAAAGAGTTATGCTACCAATGATCCTTAGGTGGTCTTCAACAGTTCATAAATTAAAAGGCAGTACTGTCAACAAAGTGGCTGTACACTTAGGAACAAGTTTTTTTCTGCCAGAACAAGCCTATATCGCACTGAGTTCATTCACTGGAAGGTATCTGAATTAAAAGGCAGTACTGTCAACAAAATGGCTGTACACTTAGGAACAAATTTTTTTCTGCCAGAACGAGCCTATATCGCACTGAGTTCATTCACTGGAAGGTGTTTGAATTTTGGAGCTTGATAGAGCAAAGTTAATTGTGTCAAAAGTATGTAATGGGGAAGTTTTGGCTGAATTGTCACCAAAAATTTAACTATGTTAATTTTCTGAGTTTTATGCACTGAAACAGACAAGTTAATAAAACTTCACGGTACCGTTCGTGAAGCTATTATTGTCTAATGTATTTACACATATCCAGCGCCGTGGCATCCGATGACAGCATCCGTGCTGAATTTTCAGATATCGTCAGCTTTTTTCAAGTTTTCATGGGAGGGGGGAGGCAGAGGTCCTTGGCGGGGGGGCCCAGAATGGTTCCACTACGCCACTGTGTCTTATAAACTTTCTTGAAAAATTTGTCAAGAGAAAGTTGAACACCAGCCTTCTTCTCTTGACAAAGGAGTCTGTAGCAAACTGTATCCCTATCGACAGCTCTATGGACCTGTGAACTTCCAGTCTTCATACAAACTGATAGCCTTACCTTGAATTTTTGAAAGACTCACTGGAATGTTTTTTTGATGCTGATCCTCAATCCATAATTTTAAAGAACTCTCCATTTCCTCAATCACTACACCTCGCCTTTTAGACACAATCGTCGACGATATATTTCCAGCACTTCATACATGTTCTTTAATTTTGTTCTTTATATATATAAATTCAAAATATGAGCGAATTTGAATGAGATTGAGTATTCTATGGTAAGAATAAGAATCCTCATTCATTTTGGTGTGTTTTAGTGCAAAATTCGCATTGATAACTTAATTTCAAGATATTTTAAAGAGTAAAAGAAAGAAAGCCTTCAAACCATAAAGGTGATTTTTGTGTGTTATCTTATGGGAAACAATATTCATCCTCTGGAGTCAAACCTGTGACCAATTTCGAAATATTTTTAGTCATAATGTAAAGATTCATCAACACTGAAATCCTGAGAAATTTCAGGCTTCTAAGTTTATTTCTAATCGAGTTATTCACAAAATTAGAGCGTTATGCATGACCATGATGATGACCATTACGATTTTATAATATAGAGATATAGGGCAAAATGCAATAAAATATTTAAATAACTGCACAAATAAACACTGCTGTACAGACAAAGATGGCGACGTTGCCAAAACTGTTTGCTGGTAGGCAGCTCCACCACGAGGTAACTCGAAATGTTTGTTCGTCATTTTGCTGATGTATGAAAGTCCAGATTCAACATATGAAAGGCGGTTCAGGGGTGTCAATGTATAATGTATGAAAGTGTGAGTTGTACGAATGTCGAACGTACGAAAGTCGAGGACCGCCTGTATAACAAAGAATAAAATGTCTCAAATTAAAACATTGTTCATAATTGATAAATTAATGGATTAAACATATTATAAACACTTTTTAAAACAAATTTTATGCTGTTAAAAGTTAAATTAAATTTATTGAAATATAATTAAATCATATCAGCATCCCCAAGAATAATTTTCA
Organism: Uropetala carovei; assembly: GCA_036926305.1. Lineage (NCBI taxonomy): Eukaryota > Metazoa > Arthropoda > Insecta > Odonata > Petaluridae > Uropetala > Uropetala carovei. The sequence goes on from JAXCHB010000290.1 coordinate 886,757, forward strand.
TTGACTACATTCATGAATAGTTTTTAAACACAGAATGATTTTCACAGTGAAAAATACTTTGAATCACACATTGAAAAACTAGAAAAAAACAATAAGTAAACAAAATTGTTTTCTCTTCTTATAGATAAAAAAATATGTATTGATGCACAATTAAAATTACCCTCAGCAAGGTACACATCCCTATCAACAATTAGAAAATTTTATCATAGCAATGGAAACAATGGTATTACTTAGCAACTTACATAAATTCAGAAGAAAAATCAAAATAATTCTTATGCAGTCGACTTTATGAAATAATGTTTCAAACAAAGTTTGTAGAAAATTACAGTCTGCAATTTTAATAATGACTAATATTTACATACATTGAGTTCTAAAGGAGATATTAGGAAAAAACAGAAAAACAACAACAATAAAGCCACACTTCCATTTGGCCAGTTTTAGTCAAAATATTTTCATATCTTGAATTACTAGTAAAAAGCACAATTATAAACTTTAGTGCTGATCTGACTATTAGTTTTTGGGTTAGAGCCAGCAATGTAACTAGCCTCCTAACTCTGGGAGGCAGCCCAAAAGCTAAAAATATTTGGTGGGGCACACCAAAATTTGAAAGTTAATACATATAAAAGCATAGATCAGTATTTTTGTGCCAAAGATCAATTAGCTTCAATTAAGCCTTTAATAGACCAACTTTTGTTTAAGCAACGAAATAATCAATCTTTTTACACAGCAACGTAAATATATACTGATAATTATTCAGGAAACTGTGTGTTAACTGCATTTATAACGATTGACCAAACAATTGTCATCGGCCATTGCTGAAGTATTCCCTTTATTTATGCTATTTACACATGCCGCACAATCAATTGATGGTATTCAGTGAATGGTAAGGGTGGCCAAGAAGAAGCCAAGGACTTTTAAGAGGGGGCCAGGGCTCCCCTGGCCCCCCCTTAGTTTAAGTCCACAAAATTTGGTATTCTTGTCGTATGCGGTCTATGCTATTCCGCATACGACAATAATACCAAAAATGGTATTCATGGGAACAAATATCATTTAAATTGTTTTAATTTTTTAAAACAACATTAACAGAAACTGATTGGCCGGTATCGACATTTACAAACCTAACCATTGGACAACGGGGAGGGATAGTTTGGTTCCAGGCGAGGCGAAGGGTGCGGTAGCGCCTGGAGACGACAACTGACATAAAAAGAAAGCGAGCCAAAGGCTCACCAATATCCACTCCATTTGCGACAGAGGAATTATATCTCGTTTGGCTGTTGCGCCGCAAATTGAGAGGATATAACACTGAAAGGATATATTGACGAGCCTTCGGCTCGCTTTCTTTTAATGGGCAGTCGTCTCCGGGCGCTACCTCGCCCTTTGCCTCGCCCGGAACCAAACTATCCCTCCCCGTTGTCCGGTGATTGGGTTTGTAAATGTTGAGACCGGCCAATCAGTTTCTGTTAATATTGTTTTGAAAAATTAAAACACAATTTAAATGATATTTGTTCCATATTTATAAAAATTATTTTTCAAAAGGGGTCTGGGTTAGCATAGACCGCATACGACAAGAATACTCAAAATTCTATCACATACAACACAGACATCTTCACGAAAATTGTCAAAATGTACTCAGGTCACCTCAAAACGTGTATTTATGGAGAGTGAAAAAATAGAAAATAAAATAAGACAAAAAACTGTTTAAGTAATACTGTTTTAAAGGTATACTATGAAGAAATAAATTTTTGGATTCAAGAAAATATCTGGATCCTAGAAAATTTTTCGTTAGATTTCATCATAAATCACTTTCAAAAAGACGCATGGCATAAGTTGATTAGGTAGTGCACCTGCCTTCTAACCTAAAGGTTGTGGGTGTGAATCCCACTTCGGCATGGATGTTATGATTAGTCTTGGGGTTTTTTCCTCTACCTGCAGACAAGACTTTGACATTGCTGGGAAGGCATCATTAAAATAAATCATTCACTACATTCTTCTGGGGCTCCACACCTCTTTATACTGAAATATTTAAGCTCCAGAAGCAAGGTGTTCACATCATAGGTTGGAAATCTTTCAAAACGCCTATTTTTAAAGGATAAAATAATATCCTCCCTCTTCCATGTACATATTTATATCTTATATCTTTCAGTTTATACTAAAAAATATAATAATAACACCTTTCCTAAAACACCTATTATTACTGCACCAGAAATGAAAATTACATACACCAACAGCAAATAAAACTCAGTTTATCAACTCAGGAACCAAAAGCAAATCTATGAAATCCATATCTAATAATGCCAGTTTTGAGAAGTAAAGATTCTGTTGCTAAGCGATATTACTCAATACAGGATTATCTTAATGACAGATTCTAATAATTCATGTCAAGTTTTTGCACATATGCCACTTATGTTCTTCATTCGGCATATATATTAATTCTCTTTTATTCTCAAGTAGCTATCATGACTTGTACTTATTTTCCGAGATGTTTTATTCACCATGTACTGTAAACATTTGGATGAATAAAAAATACATAACGGAATCCTCCCTATATTTCTATTCTTCTATATCAGATTAACTTTTTCACTCGCTCTTAAATTGTCTAAAATCGTCCTTTCGTATCCTTATAAAAATTCACACAGTGAATTATAATAAGAATTTACCCATTAAAAGACTTCGAATTCGCCAATAGTATTCACACTTCTGCTACTTCCTCAGATTATTTTGTCATTATAGGAAAATAAGGCAATTATTCAATATATATACGTATATATATTAAAACTGAATAAAATACGACAAACATAAGCATACCTATTCTATAATGACTAAACATTGCTAACATGAACCGCAAGTTGTGAAATCATCAATCCATCTCCAATTACAATCGATTTCGTTACTATTATTTTATATTGTATAATACTGGTAACATTTTGCATCGATTCGTAAATTTCTATACTGCAATTTATATCTCTTTATTGGTTTCTATAGCATAAATTATTGCTGGTAGTATCATCCGGCTACCAATTGGTAATTATCAACAAAATTCCTTTAGCATCTATGTATTTACAAGATCATTATTAGATGAATTTAATTAATATTATTTACAAATTGAACGTGCCAATTAAGAAATATTGAAGAGTACTGGCGAGTATTTCATACAGTAAAAATAATTGTGAATATTCACGAGTATAGCGAAGACGTTTTCAATTCATGCTGTTCTGCATCCGGTATTTCAAATTTCATTATTTTCACTTCAGAACCAACAGCGAAATAATGCCCGAAAAAGCGTAAATATTGATATACAAATTTAATATAGATGGTCAGAAAAAATTGACAGGAATGGTAGTATAAAGTCCTTTATAGACCAACTTACCTAACATTAATATAACATCAGACTTTCACAACAGTCGTACGTACCAACAGACCTATATCTAGGCCAACATTAAAACTTCCGAACAACAATAAAACTCTGGAACGTTGTAGAATTCGTTAGAACTGTAATACAGAATTTAAAAAACTTTGTAAGACTAAAGGCTGCTATAATATAAATGCTGCCTTAGTCAAAAACGGCACAAAGTTTTCATCTCAAATTGTAGATACATAAGGTCGCCGAAAATTAGTTTTTTCTGTATAAACTTGACGAATATCGAATTAAAATAGAACTATGTAAAACTTTGATCGAATTTTGTCGAGTTTCACCGCTCCACGAGAGGGCATTGTTTGATCGCTGTTCCCGCCAATTCAAATAGCTGCCATTGTAAAAACAGCAAGAAAAGTACTTTAAGTTTCGTATTTAAAAAACATTCTACAATGATAAGTCATTCTGTTGACCTTTATCCTATATACATATAATTTCGGAAGTGTCCGTCCATCCCGCCATGTATCTCAAAAGGCGTTTATCGTAGAGATATGCGGTAAACTGCGTTTTGTTTCTACAAGCTAGGAGGTTCCTAGAACACTATTTTCATTTTTCATAAAGTCCCGGGTTCGAATCCAGGAGACAAATATATTTTCCCATAAGTTGACAAAGGATATTAGAATTTTCAGAGCCCAACGTTTTTTCCTTCATTCACCAAAATACGTAAATATGGACCGATTCTCTTCGTTTTTGCTTTATTCGACGGCTAAAACTCTATACTATCTATTCTTGCAATATTTACATGTTACACGGTTAAATCTTTCAGAATACGCAATTGTTTCCGAAATTTATCGGATATTTCGTACTCTTTCCGGGCGTTGCCACGGCGACCGTCATTTTTGCCTCCGATTCAGTTACCGTCAATTAAACCTTCAAATAGATGGAAGAATAGCGTTATTCGCTTCGCACTTTTGTTTAATCATCTAAATGATTGCTGTAGCAATGTCAAACTTTATACACAGAAACGTGAAATGTGAATTATTCAGATCAACTTTTGTTACACACTCCTTAATTTTTTATAAATTAATTGAAAAAACCGCGTAAAAGTTGCGCGGGTTAAGCCAGTATCTATAACTGGCGTAATAGCCCATCAAATATGACGGGTGCGAGTGAATTAAGTACATATCACGTTAAAATTAAATTAATAACACCAACTTTTATGTGCACTAAAACCTAAAAAATTAATATAAAATTCACAGGACCGAATGTTTCACGAAGTTATAATAGTCATGGGAATATAAAAGTTGTTCGTCAAAGATATATGTTAATGAACATTTATCCAAATTCGGCCAGTGGTCAGGATGTTTGAAGAAAGCTCAAAAGTGGTATATCCAAATTCGGCCAGGCGAGTTAGCAGGTAAAGTACAGACTCTGCTACACCCCCCCCCCCCCCCAACACTGTTTCACAGACTTGCTACTGTCCTTATTTCCGTTCTTCTAGTCACTTGTACTTCGACTAGTGCAACAGTTCATTTGAGTGCAGTATAGTTAAAATGGAGTTAGTTCTTAGCGAACGAGGCCCTGAGCTAATCATTTATTAGTTACCCATTTCATTTCACGAACAGACAACAAGACAAAGTTGAAAGATGGCGATGTATCAGTAAGGATATCTGTTCATCTACTATCTACATCAATGAAGAAAAGACAACTGTATTAACAGAAGCAGGTGTACATAATCACGATGTTTCAAAGAACTTATCTAGGAGCGTTGTGAGGAACTCAGTGAAGAGAAAAGCAGTGAGTGATATATCGGAATGGGCAATCAATTAATTAGGAATGAAATTACAGCTAGAGCCAGACATGGAGTAAGGATAAGTTAAGTCAGTGGTCTCAAACTTTTTCACTCACGTACCCCCTAAAAGAATTTTGAAAAGCTATGTATCCCCTGGTACATTTTCAAGTTAACATCCAACATTCATTAATAGGAATGTAGTTATAGGTATCTTATGGTTTTGTGGACTTTTATATTATGATTATCCTTTAATGAGTATGTTTATTTACATATTCATCATAAGTTAAAATAATTATAAAGTATATAATTTCTGGCATATTATAAAAATTGACATATTTTTTAAATAAAAGAAATGCTTCAAAAGTGCCTGCTACTTGACCATCAAATGAAGTATCCTGGAAACATAACTTTCATTCTACGATGCACTTCTACATACAGCAAAAGCTTTGTTATCTGGCATTTTATTATATGGCATGAAAACAATATTAATATACTACAAATTTGGTAAAACAATTATTATAAATAAAAATCAAAGTTTTATTTGAAATACATCCCTTAATGAGATGGATGGGGCAGTTTTTTTTCAGTTAGTTCCTGTATCCATGGATGAATGTTACTTATTGCCAGAATGGGACAGGGCTCAGTATCAATTCTATTACTATTTTTCGTTTGGTACTTAGATATTATCTCCAGGACCTTCGCAGAGTGAATATTATCCTCGATTCTCTCATCCATGAGTTCTGTTACAAGGAAATTGTGTATATCAACAATACTTTGGAAACAATGAAACGATTTATCCAATCACAATTTGTGGAAAATCTACGTCTAATTATGTAAGTTACTTACGTAGTTTTAATAACAATTTGCTTTGGAGAACGGTACTTGTTGGTTATCCCGGACCATGCGACACTGCGTTTTTCGCTACTTTTTATTGATTTGTGAAGGGAAATTGGTGACTAAGGTGCGAAAATATCTCGCTTGACTGTTGCGCCGTAATAATACAAAAGTACCCTAAAGTTTGCTAACCCATGACTGATCGGCCTGTCGCGACATTTACAAACCCGATCACCGGACAATTGGGAGGGATAGTTCTGTTCCAGTGAGGCAAAGGGCGCAGTAGCACCCAGAGACGACAACTAAAATAAAAACAAAGCAAGCTGAAGGCTCGCCAATATCCTCTCCATCATTATTATTATTGTTTTTCAAAATGACTTCAAAACATTTAAAATGCATTGTTGTCTTGTATAATAAATAAACATAGTTCATTACATTGTTGTTAAATATAATTATAAGTCCTGCAAAGGTCCTGAAGATAATGCATAAATTAATGAGTCCTGCAAAGGTCCTGGAGATAATACCTAAGTACCTTTTGTTTTTATAGATGTACGTAAGTGCTGAAAAACCTTGTTCACATAAATAAGCAGATGGGAATGGAAGGAGTTTTGTTATAGCAATGTCACTCAATTCTTTGAACTCCTTCGGAGACATATGCCAAAAATCACATAGTAAGCTATTATCAAAAATTATTTTTAATGATCTGTCAGCTGACAACTCGATTAGGTCCTTCAATTTTGTTGAAAGTAAAGAACTGGAAACCGCTTGACTTGCAAAAGGATTTGTGACCCAGTCATTAGAGCCATCCACTTTCTCAATTTCTGAAAAGTATACTAAAAAGGCTTTACCAAGACTTATCAAATGACTATTAATTATACCTGTTACTCTTTCACTTAGAGCCACTTTGTTTAACATGATATATTCAGAAAGGGATTGGAAAATCAAAATATTGTTGATTTCAACACACCTTTGCCAATACAATATTTTTTGATAAAATACTTTTATCTTATCATGTGCTTTAAATATATTTCTGTCAAAATCTTAGAGCTGCAGATTTAGCTCTTTCAATTTATGGAAAATGTCCACCATATAACATAATTGGCAAAGCCAGTCCTCATTGTCAAACCAATCAGTCAAATCAGACAATTACTGCCAGAAAATGTCTGACTTCATTTTTCAGTTCAAATAAACGTGTTAATACATGTCCCCGTGACAACCATCTCACTTCTGAATGCAACAATAGCTGGGTATGCGTTGATCCAATTTCCTCACACATCACTTTAAAAAGACGAGAGTTTAACGCCCTGGACTTAATAATATTTACCATTTTAATGGCAACATCCAATGCTCTGTGCAAATCAGGACCCAACTTTTTTGCAACCAAAGCTTCTCTATGAATAAAACAGTGTTCCCAAATTAGAGTAAGATTTAAAGCATGGATACGAGCAATAAGGCCGCTCTTGTTCCTGGTCATTGCAGCAGTCCCGTCCGTAGAGATACTTGTGCACCATTCCCAACGTAAGCCTGAATCAACTCGAATAAAACTATCCAAAGTTTTGAAAATCTCTTCACCAGTTGTATTCCTAGGCAAGTCTTTGCATGCCATAATCTTATCAGTAATGCCCTTTTCTTCACTGTAATAGCAGACATAAATTATTAACTGGGAATGATTGTAAACATCCATGGATTCATCAATCTGTAAGGCATATCTTTTATCTAGTGCAATTTTTGCTACAATCTGCTGGACAATGTCTTCTGCCATTTCATGCACTCTACGAAGTGCAGTGGTGTCTGAATAGGGAATCGATTTAATTGCAGTGATAGCTTTGGCATCTAATATCTTTTTAGCTATCAAAAGTACACCAGGTATTATAGCCTTCTCTACAGTCGTGTATGATTTCTTAGCTTTCGCATTGATCAATGCTAATTCATATGACGTTTCCAAAGCCATCTTTGATGACTGTGTGAAAATGTTAAGCTTATTTACATTTTTACTAATACCCTCAGCTTTCCTCTTTAAAAAATTAAGTCTTATTTTTTGTCTGGATGATTTGTAAATAAATGTCGTTGCAAGAGAGATGGTTTCATACTATTGTTAGACAATGTTTGCTGACAAAGAACACACAATGGTAAAAGAGGATCACCGTTATTGGAAACAAATCCATATTGTATGTAGGATTCATTGTAGTAACGATGCTTTGCGCTAAACTCAGCTTTGATAGCCTTTGGAACTTTTTTTGGTTGAAAAACCTCCACTATATTCGTATCACAGCTTGAATGTTTCCATAGAAACTGCAACCACCATCTTACTGCTTCCAAGGGAATCCTCCTCTCTGTTTTCTTCAACATCCCAATCTAGGGTTACCACCTTTTATAAATGGGAAGTAGGGACATGGCCGGCACAATGACCATATTTTTTTTAGAGGTCTTGCGATTAGAAAAAGGCGGTAAGCTTTATTTATTATTATATAAATTCTTCTTTAATAAGCATTTACAGTAAATGAATTTTCAAAATAACAATTCTCACAAAGATTAGCAAAATAATTAAATTAATTTTTGGCTTAAACAACCATAAGAATAATATTTATTTTAAATAATATTTCTTTTACAAAGTATTGCCACAGATGAAGAATCTCATAAAGCAACTGATTAACATATTCTATGATTATCAACAGAAAATGAGCTTTCAATTAAAGTCAGATCTTAAATTTATATTTTTGGACTGCTTTTGCACATTCTAAAAGTTCTGGTTGTTTCTGTACAAATTCAAAAAACTGTAGACAAGTTTTGTCAAAATTAAATTTTATCTGAAGCTCTGCTTTTACAGACTATTAATCTGTCCATAAGTTTTTCATGAGTGAAAAAACTCTTTCAGTGCTTGCATTGGTTACTGGTAGTAATCAGATAAATTTTGTAATTTTTATAATCTCAGAGGAATCTTTTAAAAAAAGTTCCACCCACATTTTATCTACTGGTAGATTTAGACTTACTAAATACTCTCTTACCTCTCTGAAAACCACAAATGCATCATAAAGTGCATCACAATTGATTAAGTGGGTAAGGTTCATATATTGAAGTTTTTACTAAATCATCATATGAAAACATTTTAAATTGAAAACTTAAATTTAGAATTTTCAAAATCAAACCATCCTTTTAAATATGTGATAGATCGCTCATAGACATTCTCTGCTTTGCTTATGAATTCTCTTTGCTGATGTCTTTCAAATTTTGCTTTAATTTAAAGCAAAAAATATATTTTTTTTTCGGCCTTCTAAATTTTTTAGCAAGTCATTCATAATATTATATAATTCAGTGGGGCTTGTAACTTTCTGTTCCAACAATTTTACAATCAAATTCATGTAATTATATAAAAAATAGATGTAACATTCAGTGTAAAACGATTGAATCATTTTGTTAATGTTTCATTTTTTTGGTCCTTGATGAATGTCCACATAATATGATCAGTATTATTGCTGAATAAAATTGGTTTTGATCCGGTCCAATTTTTAACATTTTATCAACAGCATAGAAAAGTGATCATGTCTTAACATTAAAGAATATTCCTCACCAACAAAATAACAAATACTCTTTAAGTTACTTGCATTTTTAGAGGATGAGGAAAACTCATTGAAAACCTTAATTACAAGACTTTCATCATCATATGTCAATAACTTTGTGGCAAATTTGACCATATTATGAATACTATGGCAATTGTAATTTGATATTTGGATTTTTTACTGATTGTGAGAGCTTTTGAAATACTAAATTATGTTCAACAAAATTAACAGCTGCATTATCTGCTGCATAAGAACTAATAAATTTGGTATCCAAGCCATTAGACAGTAAAATATTTTCATTGTGTTTGGTGATTGCTAATGAATTCTCTTCTGAATCATCATATAAATCCAACAAAAACTCTTTAATGCCTTCGTTTATGTTAAAAAAAATTAAGAATAAGTGAATAACATTTATATTATCTTTGTTAGAAGTTACAGAGAAACATTTTGCTCTACCCTCTTTCTGCAATAATTCACAAGAATTAGGAGCCATAATGTTTTCAGCTAATCATTCTAATTTAGTACGACCACAATGAATTTTTGCTCCCTTTTTAGAGTCAAAATATTTTACAAGATAGCTTTATTCCACACACCGAAGACTAATAATTGTGGTTGTGCATAATTCCATGATAAGTCTGTCTTTGAAGTTTTTGTTATGTGAATTTTGAATACGCTTTGCAGTTTCCAAAAGTTTTTTCAGAGTTCCAGCACCTTCACTTTTAAAGATATCAAAGGGGGCCATAAAATGCATTTTGCAGTGAAACGATCATCGGTTTTTGTAATCCACAATGATTAATTTGCATCTTTGAGCCATTCGTCTTTGAATGCTCAAAATCTTTTCTTTGGTGGTGGGGATGACAGTCATTTCCCTGATATTACAACTTTACATTCGTCCATTTGGGCTGAGCGATCATCGGAATTGTCACCGTTCATTTTTTCAATACCTTTTTCACAAAATAAATTTTTAAAACAACATTTAAGTCTACTTATTATTTACAAATGTTAAAATATTACTGATAAAATACTTCTTTGAAGTTACTTACAATTACATCGGTGGTTGACTTATAATTTCTTAGAACTTCAAGATATTTACTAGCACACTTAAAACACAACTTGTGCATGATTTAAATCGGTATATGAAGACGTCCCTATTACATTCGTGACAACTTAATGGGTGTCATAGACGTAGAAAATGGAAATAATATATTTTTGTGAATAAAGTAAATATCGATACACAAAAAATGAATTTTCAATAAAACAAACTATAATATTCGAACGAGAAAGTCGGTATTTTGGGAATGAGGCGGGACATTAGCCAAAAATTGTTCAAAAGTCGAGACTGTCCCGCTAAAATAAGGACGGGTGGCAAACCCCATACAGATCCCTATTTATGAGAAACTTATCCATGGCCTGGCACTCATTCAAAATTTTAAACCGTATACAACGCCGATTCCTTCTGACCAGAAAGTAATAACTGCAATTCGAAACTGAAAGCAAATTAATATGGAATATACCTAATTAAAAAACTTTTATACCAAAAGCTAGTTTTTTTACTACTAGATTTTCAATATTGGGTCAGTAACCATGCATATTTTACTTACAATTTCACTCAAACGTGCGGAAGCACAGCTATTAATTGTCAAAGTAATACAGTTCATATGGTAGGTTAAACAGAATTCGAAACGAAAGCGCACTCAACCAGAAAAGTCAAACCACTCGCTTGTAAGCTTCACCGTTTATTTCTCATAAGAATTGATTTTACTTTCTCGAAAAAATAACACAATCTCATAGACGAGCTAGGAATTCGGGTTTCAATACCACCATTATATAGCACGTACTAACACCGCCAGCAAAGTACAACGTTAAAAATGCAAAAGACACAATTTTACCTTCCCGACACCCTATCCGAAAACAACGTTCACCGTGGCTCACCGGCTAGTGATGGGCACTATCGAATGAAAACATTCGAATTATTCGATAGTCAAAGACTACCGATTCATTCGAATAGTTATTTACTATTCGAATGATTCATTCGTAAAGTTTGCAAGTTGGATGACCACAGCGAAGGGCGCACCGCTTTTGTTTGATTTATTTTGACTAGTTTAACTTCTATCGAATGAATCATTCAATACTTTACCATTTTGTCCGTAGCGCTGGGATAGATGCGTTTACGTTGGCAGCATTGCAAATAAAAGCGTGAAAATCGTATTAATTCAAATCAAATAAATGTCACAGTATACCCATACTAAGTTTTGGCTACACAGAAGAGATTGGAGATTAGCCAGTTATTTATTTTTTACGGGAAGCCCCACTTACAAAAACATAAAAATACAATGCAAAAACAAGAATTAATTAAAACAAAAGCATTCAAATACAAAAAAAGTGATAAGAATTTACTAAAACCTAATATTGACAAATTAATAGCAGTTCGTGAAATTATTGATGGATTTAATATGTCTAATACTGGTGTTGAAGAAATCGATGTTGTTAAGAGCTAGAATAGCGTTACCAAATCTCTGCATTCTAGTTAATGGTGCATTATACCTATAATTAGTTGAGTATGCTTTAATGAAGAATGTGTCATCTGATCTAGTACAGTATTGAGGTATCCGAAAATAAATGGATGATAGTAATTCTGGGCAACTAATGTCGTTATTATACAGCTTATAAAGTATAACTAGGTCCATGATAATATGTCTATGGTACAAAGTTTGCAGATGATATTTGTGTAACAAGAAGTCATATGGAGTATTTTTTGCTGAATTTCCCATCTTAAAATTAATAAAGCGTAAAAATTTGTTTTGGATTTTTTCAATCTCATTGATGTGTACATTATAATATGGGTACCACACTGTTGAAGCATATTCAATTTTAGATCGCACTAAAGAACAATATAAAATTTTCAATGAATTTATGTTTTTAAAATGATAAGTATTCCGAATTATAAAACCTAACATCTTTAGTGCTTGTTTCTTAATGAAAGTAAGATGAGTCACGAAATTTAAAGAAGAATCACATAAAATCCCCAAATCCTTTACAACTGAGACACAAGAAATTAGTGTATTACCAATCTTGTAATCAAAGAAAGTAGGATTTTTATGTCTATAAAAAGTAATAGTGTTACATTTTGAAATATTTAACTGCATTAAATTTCTATCACACCAATCCAAGATAACATCAATACCATTTTGAAGGTAATGGTAGTCCAAATAGCTTTTTACAGTAGCATAAATTTTTAGGTCGTCTGCAAATAAGAGAAAATTCACTCCGAACAAATCAGCACCAATGTCATTGATAAATATACTAAAAAGAAAGGGACCCAAATGAGAACCCTGGGGTACCCCTGACGTAACTATAATAGGAGAAGAAACAGAATCTAGTATTTTCACCGATTGAGTTCGATGTGATAAATAACTTTTGAACCAAGAAAATATAGAACCAGTAAAACCAATTGCTTCCAATTTTGAAAATAGAATTGCATGATTCACTCTATCAAAAGCTTTACTTAAATCCATATAAATGACATCCACTTGCTGACCACTACTGAAATTATTAAATATAAAATCCTCGAGCACTAACAAATTGCTAATAGTGGAATGATTATGGGAAAAGCCATGTTGCTCAGGAATGATAATACTTTTATATAATGGGGTAATTACCTGCAGAATCAGTTTTTCAAAAACTTTAGAAAAACATGAGAGAAGACAAACTGGTCTATAATTATTAACTTCTGACTTGTCACCACTTTTGAAAATAGGGGTGACAAAGCAACTTTTCCATATATCAGGGAATGTTCCAGTAGATAAAGAAAGATTAAAAATAACATACAAAGGGTAGCTAAGCGAGGAAGCACTCTGTTTGATGAAGTATGGAGGAACTTTGTCAGGGCCTGGACCTTTGTTTATGTTTAGAGAATGGAGCTCGGTTCTAATCTTCTCAAGCGGAAGAGACAAAGTACCAAAACATTCAAACTTTTCAAAGTGAAATTCATCCAGATTAAGTATATTATTAGCTGTACTAAAATTACTAGAAAAAAATTTTGCAAATAATTCAGCTGTATCCATTGGAGAATATGCACTTTCTGTATTAAACTTAACGAATGAGGGAATAGCATTTCCTTTTCTCATTGAGTTTACATGGCTCCAGAAGGTTTTTATATTTGACGGTAGAGAGTTTTCTATCTTATAAATATACTCTTTGAAACAAACTTTTGTTAAAGATTTACACTTAATTCGTGATTCAGAAAATATTCTATAGTGTCTAATACTATTGTTTGCCTTATAAATCTTGTGAGCAATCTTTTTCTCTATTACACAATTTATCAAATCTTTAGAAAACCAACTGGGAAACCTGTTCCTCTTATATTGCACTTTGGGAACAAAAGAGTCTATAACATTATATATTACATCATAAAAATATTTCAAGGCACTATTAACATCAGTCTTCGACATAATGCTCCAGTCAACTGAAGATAAATATTCATTAATACAATCATAATTACCTTTCCTATAATTATGGTAATTTACATTATTATCAATGGTATTATCACAGAAATTTACCCTGAACCAACAATGCAAAGGTGGATGATGTGGGTCTGGTTTAATTAGAAAATCACAAGTCTCAGACAGTGATATCACATTAATATTGGTAAATACTAAATCAAGAACCTTTTCATTGAAATTGGTTACATTATTAACTTGACTTAAATTAAGTACCGTCATGGAATCCAACATTGTCTTAGTTTTTCCACAGTAATTAAATAAGCCATCACCAACCTTTACATCAGGCAAGTTGAAATCGCCACATACTATAAATTTAGATTCAGGGAATGTGCAGTACAACCTTTCAAGTTCATCACAATGCTCTTCGTAAAGATGAGCACTCGAATCCGGGGGAATATAGATGCAAACTAATATTAAATCCAAAGAACCCAGTCTTATATGGACAATAACCTGTTCATTGTGTAATGAGACCGATTTTAAGGATTTAGAATGAAATTTATTGTGCACCATAATCATTACACCACCACCTCTGGACTTAGAACTGGTGGCACTGTTACGATCAGCTCTATATACATATAGTCAGCCGTCAGACCAAGTTCTTCAGAATTAATACTATCATTTAACCAAGTCTCGGTTAAAAATACAAAGTCATAGGACAAAAGTGGAAAAGAAAATCGAAAATCCTCAAGCTTGGTCCTAAGACCCTTCACATTCTGATAGTAAATACTGAGGCTTTCCGTAAACCTATCTAGTTTTTTCGACTCAAATTGACAATTTTAGGTAAACCTTAAAAATATTTAATTTTCAAATCACTTTCACCCTTCTTAATACGTTCGTCCAATTCCACGTTCAAATCACGAAGATATTTGCGTTCCGCTACTGTTTTGTCCTTAGTAATTGAGATGTTGCCGATGTCACTGCTGTTTTTAGATTTCTTAACTTTAAGGAAATCAAAAAATACCATGGTCGCGTCCTCTTCACTGCTGAATAAAACTTTTAATGGCCTGTTGCGTCCTTTAACAGGCTTGCCGAGTCTGTGAAACTTGACGTTTGAAGTTGGCACCGAAGACACCTTTTCAATAATCACAGTTAGTTTTTCTTTATCGTGTGCACTCTGCTCCTCAGGTTTCATTGAATCATGTTCCTCAATTCCATGAACAATAATATTTTTCGAGCGGAATCTCCGCTCGTTCATTTCACAGATGAAGGACTCCATTGGCACATTTTGATCAGAGTTAGATCTATTCACGAAGAGCTCAAATCTCTCCGTTAATTCTTTGATAGTATTCTTAAGCTCTGTGATCTCACTTCCAAAGTGTGAACAAGGGTCACATAGAAAAGAAAAATCCTTACGATTCGGAGACTTCGCAGTAGTTATTTCATGCCGAGACAGTCCCGAACATGTGACATGCAAATGTAATTTACACCTCGCGCAAGCGATTTCCTTTTCCGGGTTTAGGTCTTTAGTGCAAACAGAGCACTCATTATGAAAAATTAAAGGCATTTTAAAACGAGCATTAAGAAAAAACACCTAAAATTCTTTAAAAGTTATCGAGACAAGGTACTTAACTACCACCATGCGCTTCAAGTAATGTACACCGATTCAAAAATAAATTTGATACAGTTGGAGCTATCACGGAATGGGATAAAACGTGCAATTATTTTGAACCTGAAGAAGCTGCTTCCCTTCTAAGTATGTGCCCTGCCATGTTTTGGCAGAGATTGGCTAAAATAAAAAAATTTTACTTATAAGTTGATATTTCTGAATGTGGTAAAATCAGCGCACTTTGTTCTAATTCCGGCACATTCAAACACAGATCGAAAGAATTTTTAGTCAGTGCAATAACATCAAAAACAGAAACCGGTTGTACACTTTGACGTAAGCAAAATTATAAAAAGAAAAACAGACATGAAATATACAAACACTGACGCTAAAAATTACAAACTTACTACAGAACATTTAAATTATTTAAAAGTAATATGTACACATTAGTCAAAGAAACAAGGAGAAAGTGAAGATGAATTGTAATTTTTACTATATTTTACTTAAAGAGTTTCTTTATGTTGATATTGCTTTGTAATTTCCTGTTTTAATTAAAGGTATGTTCCATATTCATTTATTTTATTATTTACACTATTTTTTCTGTCTATTATACCTACCGCATTAGCTAAGCTCTTTCGGTATCTCGCTAGTTTCTCGTTCGATTCAAGCAGAAAGAAGGATATGTATCGACCCTGTGTGTAGCGATATTATGGCGATAAATAGCCGTTTGTGTAGCGACTTGTCATGTAGTATGTTTTTGGCCACACTGTCACAGTCGTAATTGAAAGTTGTAGTGTGACAATCGCGTGTGTATTGTACGAATTAATTATTAAGTTACAACATACTATGACATATTTTCTTCAATAATATATTTATTTTATTATATTTTTAAACTTTTAATTTTTATTAAATATTTAAAGAAATATAGATTAACATTCTAAAAATGAATAGAAAAAGGAGATCGACAGTTTGGCAATATTTTAAGAAAAAAACAGACAGCTTAGCCTTATGTTCACTGTGTAAAAATCAGTTAAAGTATCTTATTATAACAACACTTCAAACCTTCGAAATCATCTGAAGCGAAAACATTGGCCAGTTTTGACAGTTACAAATACTAGTGAATTTGGGTCAAATGATTCGCATGCAGGCAATATCGACACCAATATAGAAATACCATCTACATCGGTGCAAACTGCGTCTACCCCTGGAAGTAACTAGCTTCCTCCAACCCATAAATATTAATAAATGATCAATCTACTGAATTAAGATAATGTTAATTTTGTCATATTAACCTTTGGAAAATTCAAATGCAACTATATCAGATTCAAGTGGGCAAAAACTATCAGTGAAGTTAGATTCAATATACAGAGCTGTATGATTATTATCACACTTAACAAAAAACTCAGTTGGAACACTGACAAGTTCTTTTTAAATTAGTGAAAACAAGATCAAGAATTTTATTAAAAGAATTGGAGAAGTAATTAATTTGAGTTAAGTGTAAATAATTAACCATGTCAAGTGCAATAGTGGCACAGCCAGATGACCCAGAAACATGATGATCATTTTAATTCCATCGAAGCATGGGAAGATTATAGTCACCTGCCAATATGACTAGCGCATCAGGATATCTACCAGCAATTCTTTCAATTTCCTCGCAATGGTGAGAACATTTTTCAGGAGAGGAACTAGGACGCATGTAGACTGTACCAATTAACAATTTCACAGATCCTACAGAACAAAGAACAAACGTGTTGTGTCATTATAAAAACGCGTTATTTCACAAGAGGGATAAGCTGACTTACTTAATACACGACCACCGTCACTTTTGTCACTACTTGCACCATTTCTATCCAGTCTAAAAATATTATAATTGTTAAATCCAAATTCAGAGGTTGATATGTCCGAAACTAACCATGTTTCTGTAAGAATAAACACATCAGTATCTATGGAGTGAAAAGTCAACCTGATTTCCGTGAGTTTGGTCCTTAAACCACGAACATTTTGATAGTAAAAAGTAACACAGTAGAATTTATATTAAACTTTATTTTGAATTTAATATTATTTGATTTTTAATTCACATGCCCTAATCTCTCATTAATTTCCATGTACCGTAATATTCCCTCTAATTGTAGGCAATTGTAAGCACAAGCTATACATTACTGATGGGCACTACCGTTTGATTTCACTACCGAATGTTTATTCGGTAGACGAGATGAGCTACCGAATGTTCATTCGATAAGAAAAGTATGAAAAATTAATGGAAAACTGCACTATAATGCACGTCGTTTTAAAGATTTCCTTTCCAATGGCTTTGCAGCGGAAAGAGACATTTTCACTGATGTGCGTCGTCATTAGGCCGTTCTCTCGTAAGAGCTTACTGCAATAATGCATTGCATCCGTTAACTCCTGTTTCTCGCTGTTTTTCTTCAAAATTGGGATGTTCAATATACTGCCATCCTCGTCGAGAAGAATGTCCGGTAAAAACCTGGAGTGCTCGCCAGATAGTGGAGGCGAGGTAGCGGCCTCCGTCTCACACGGCGTCTGCATTGTCGGTCAGAGAACCCGCAAAGCGCTCGAAAAAACCAATGTTCCCCACTTCACGGCGTGCAGCCGACAACAGGCGACCAAATGTGACTAAAGGCAGATGCACAATTGCCCGGGAACGAGAACGGCAACGCGAAGAAATTAAATTAAATTAATTTTAAACGTATACATGCGCGCCGCCATTGTTTTCGTTAAAATGTATTATCTGCTATCGTTACTTTGTTATCTTGTTATACTGTTATCGTTGCTGTTAATTAATTAATTAACTGCGGATAATAAACGGCAGTAGCGATCGAATCCCCACACATTGTTTCTGTAGGCGAAATGACAATTTGAGGCATAAACGTGAACGTGTCGCGTTCTATTGTGCACCGATAGGGTCGCTACCGTTACCGTTTGCGTTTGCTGCCGTTCACATTCCCGTTCTTGTTCTCGTTCCCGGTCAATTGTAACTAATGAGGCAATGGCGACCGATTAATGGCGGTATAACCATTATATATGAATAAATTACGGTTCCCTAATCCATCCCTAGGAGACCGAGCGAAAAGCGACCCCACCCGGCCGTAGGGTCCACCGCCAGGACGCACCGAAAGGACTCGAGAAACCGTCGGAACGTGGCATAAAGTGCTCCTTATTCGGCATGTAAACTATGCAACTCTACAGTGGAAATATGGAGGAGAGTGAGCGTAGAAAATGTTGTATATATTTATCAAGTATCTATATAATCCGAGTATGTCGTAAAAAGTGCATTGGAATGGATTTAAAATTAAAATACTGGCCTGAAAAAAGAAAGAAAATTATTAATGATGTAATTTGGACAACTTACATAAAACTAAAGTCATAAAACATTGATTGGAGAAGAAAAAAATTCGGCGATGTCGAGGATCGAACCCGCGACACAATTTCCGTATCCCGACACTTTATCACTAGGCTACCGGCACCTGTTGTTAGTGGGTCGCTCGTCATGGTATTAGACGAAAATCCACTTGTTTTTCAATTTTCAATTGCAAATATCTCGAAAACGCGGGCTCGTTACACGCCTTTCCGAAAATACGTGTCTAATTATTTTTCGTTTTCTTTCATCCTGTGAAGTTTGGTCGTGATCCGCCACTTACACTTGGCTGCCTCTCCTTGTGAGTCATATGAAAAAAAATGGAAATATGCGCACATTAAAATTTAATTTGCTTTTTCCCAGGTACATTGCATGCAATAATGCGTATGGACTTGTATTTGGAGTGGTTAAAAATCAAAAGTTTGAAAAGGGTGGAGTTGTGTGATCGTCTTACGGACTATATACGTATAAAAGTAGATGTCAGTGAACATTTGGTGAAAGAAACAATTACGAAATTTATAAAAAAATCTTGAACTTCGTTGGAAAAAGTGCAACTGAATCAAGGAACGTTTTCAGACAAAACTCTCAGTGGTTACATACCGAATTAGTTTTTCCTGAAGAAAACATTGAAACTGGCCCGAGTAAATCGCGAAAACGTGGTCAGCTGCTGAAGAAGTTTGAAGAGTGTGGTGTTAGAAGGAATCAAATTAGGGCGAAACGATTGCTTCGAGAGAAAAGTGCCGAAGAGTTAGCTTTTGCTACACAAGTAGGATTACGAGGTCGCGGTGAGCGATCTGCTGCTTCTGTAATACGCGATGTTACTGCAACCACGCCGAAGCGAGCTCAAAAGTATAGAAGAGCATATTTGTCATCTGGGAGGTCGGACAATAAACAAATTGCATACACACCTGAGGAGGCGCTTTCTTTAATAATAACCGCAAAATTAGGTAAGCAACAATATCTTTTGATCAGATCTGAAGCCAAGAACCATAATGTAAAGGTTTACCCTTCATAGAATGCAGTTATTACGGCGAAATACAGATGTTATCCCGAGACTGAAGTTACCGAAAACCCAGTGCAAGTGAAACTTCAAGATATTTGAGATATTACTACAAAATGGATTTGCTGTCTACAAGAAGAGGTGATAAAAACAACTCCAACAGAAATTGCGAGTTTAACTTTGATATGTAAATGGGGTTGTGACGGGAGCTCAGGACAGAGCAATTATAAACAACGCTTTTCGGGAGACGGACAAGATGATTCATCTGTAATTATTGTTTCCTTTGTACCACTGCAGCTATTTTATCCGAAATCGAATGAGCCTGATGACAAAGTGATAGTGCGGCAAAATCCAAGCCCATCTTCGATGAGGTTTTGTAGACTCATTAAATTTACATTTTTTAAAGAAACCCTCAAAACAACTCAAAGAGAAATAGAATGTATCCAACAACAAATATCAGAATTATGTCCTTCAGAAGTGTCACCAAATATCATTGTGAATTATAAATTACTGCTGACAATGGTGGACGGATGAGTACGCAATTCTCTGACGGATACAAGATCAACCCAAGTATGTTACATATGCAAAGCAAAGCCGTCAGAAATGAATGATATACAAAAAATATCTGCAAAGATTTCTGACGAACGAAATTACACTTTTGGTCTTTCCATCCTCTATTCCTGGATTCGGTTTTTTAGGCGCGTTTCGCTTACAGCGTCTTACGTGCATAGCTGAAATAGCTTTAGAATACGGAAAAGCAACTGCTCCTGGCCGAGGCAGCAACCACTCAGGCAACCCACGCCCATGGACATCATCGCCTCACCAGGACTTTTCACGATGCCCTGGCTGCCCAATCCGCCCCTGGTGGGCCCCTTTTTCATTTGGGCCCCACGCATTTGCGTGTTTTGCATACCGCTTAATCCGGCCCTGCCTTTAAGCGCAAATTTTATCGTTTTAGATGACCATCTTCCAGGCGGCAACGAAGCTAAATTTCTTAATTGTTGTCCTCTTCAAAGGGAGATAGCCACGTAGAGAATAACGCAAGGAAAATCCACGCCGTGGCGCGCCGAAGAGGAAGAATAGCTAACGCCGAGATAAAGGGTACAGCTGGATTCATGCCTAAATATAGTCTATGAATACTTTTAAGGTATAAAGCAATGAAAATCGTATGGCACATAAAAGAAAACTTTCCCGAGCGAAGCCGGGCGTTTCAGCTAAATATTAATACCAACATTAAAATTATTAAAAACTAACGTTAGTTTACCGGCGTTGCCCGGGATTCAGAAGTGTAAAAATGATATAATCAAAAAAACACGAATATCTATATTTTTAATTTTATTATGTTTACAGTAATTAATTTTTGAAACCTCTATAATTTTTATTCGTATAGAGCTTCAAAACTAATTTACGGAGAGAGTTTAAAAAACGACAGCAAGAAAATGAATTTTTATTCTTTTAAGCGTTCTTTCGTCCAAGTCCTAATTTCGTACGATGATTCTAAGTAATTTTAAAATGCAAATGAAAAATATGCTGCACTCGTTCCCGATGCGAAGTTTCACTTCTTCGGTTTTTATGACCGTCTATTTTATTATAACAGTTTAACTTACGAATAGGTATGATTCCAGCATAAAACTTATGATGAAATGCATTCATTAAACCGTTAGAAACGCTTCCCAGACGCAGTCAACAATATAATTATCTTTAAATATTTATGTTGCTATGCGTCATTAATTTCGATGCTTAAAAGTTCGATGCGAACGACGCTTTTCTTTCGTCAATTTGAATTTGAATTTACACTAATTGAATCGGAGACAACAATGATGGTCCCCTTGGTAACGCTCGGAATGAGTACGAAAAATCCGCAAAATTTCGAAAACAAATGCGTATTTCTGAAAACTTTGACCGTGTAACAAGTGAACATTGCAAGAATAAGATAGTATAGAGTTTTAGCCGTCGAATACAACAAAAATAAAGGAAATCGGTCCATATTTACGTATTTTAGTGAAAAAGTAAAGAAACTTTGCACTCTGAAAAATCGAAAATTCCGTGTAATCTTATGGAAAAATATAATTGTCTCCTGATGCTGTTCCACGCCAAAAATTTTTAAAAAATAAGCCCGAGGTGTACACCCTCAGGGTGCTCTTACAATAAGATGAAATAGACATTTTACAGGAAATACTGCTAAAGAAGAAATCATCCAATGGTTTGTTAATCAATTAAGCAATGAAATAGTTAAATTAATTCCCAAATGTGATGAGCGCTGCTTACAAACTAAAAAAAGTACAACAAAAGGTAGTATTTTTCTACCATTAGTATCGGAGTTTGAAGTTAAAAAACTTATAAATGATAGTATAAATAAGGCACCAGGGTGGGATGAAGTTAGAATGTCTGATTTAAAACATAACTGCATGTTATTACCTGTGATGACTGCTTTAATTAATAATAGTATTAAAAACTCTGTTGTACCTGATGGTCTTAAAATTGCAATGGTAAAGTCTATATATAAGGAGGGCTCATATAGGGACCCAGGTAATTATCACCCAAATTCCATTCTCCCATCAATTGATGAAATCCTAGAGAGACATGTCGCAAATGTCCTAACCAGCTACCTCAGTAAGAACAACAATATATAAAAACCAGTATGGTTTTCAAAAGAACAAAGGCACAAAGCGAGCATTAGAACACTTTTCACAGCTCATTTATTACAACCTCGATAAAAGTAATAAATATATTAGTTTCTTACATTGATTTTAAAAAAGCCTTCGATACAGTTGAGCCTAAGTTGCTGCTAAACAAATTAAATTCTATTGGTATTAGAGGAAATGTTTTAGTGGTTTATTAATTACCTACAAAATCCTTGTATTAGAATTAAGATAAACAAGTATATTGCAAGTGATTGTGTTCCTCTCAGATTGGGTGTTTTACAAGGATCAATATTGGGACAAGTTCTTTTCCTGGTGTTCATTAATGATATGAGATTAGTAGTTAATAATTGTGAATTGATTTATATGCTGATGATGATATTTTAGTTTCATCACATAAAGATTTTAATACTGCCAACATGATGCTGCAATCTGATTTAACTAATATCATAAAATGGACCCACAATAATAAGTTAGTGATAAATTTTAAGAAATCAAAGGTCATGCACATTGTATCAAAAATCAGCTATAAAAATAATATCACTGTTAAGGCTCATAATCATGCAAGCATACATAAAATCGTTACATCTTGCAGTTGTGGTGTCTTAGATCAGGTACAAAATTACAAATACCTTGGTATAGAAATAAATGATATATTTTATTTTGCTTCTCCTATTAAAAAACTGAATGGTAAACTTAGAAAGATAATTTACCAATTCAAGTACATAAAGGATTTTGTACCTCCTTCTGTGCTATAAATGGTTTATTTTAGGTTAGTCGAAAGTGTATTAAGATACGGTATAACCCTCTGGGGAAACTCTGGAAGTACATACATTAGCATGTTAAGCATGAATCAGGACAGACTGGTAAAAATAATTTATAGCTCAAGAGTTAAAAATTGTTGGAACACCTGTATTGATGATATGTATAAGCTACGAAGCTTCAAAAGTACATACATATACTGGACAATTATTTCAATGATAGATACAAAACTTGGACTGCAAACGTCAATGTCCCTTAGTAAGAAATATTTATCTTGTGCATACATGCACTCCGGAAAAGGGTAGTAAACAATTTTATGTTATCATTCTTAAGTTATTCAATTCATTACTTATGGAAATGAGGAATCTTAAGGGGGTTGCTCTGGTAAAAAAGGTAGTAAAACACTGGTTGTTGTACACATAAAATGAAATAAGAAAGACTAACAATAACAATATACTAGGACAAGGTTTTGTAATTGTGTTTAAAAGATGATACACGGCCACAGAATAGGAGATTCATGCTCGATTCAGGGGCGGATCCACGGGGGGAGGTTGGGGGCGATCGCCCCCTCCTTAGATAACCCCATTGCCCTCCACTACGATATGGCAATACGCGTCCGGGAGAGGGTGGGGCAGCCGGTACAAATAACCGGGGCCCGGCATTAAGGGGGGCCCGCTCTCAGGCCCGGGGCCCGAAATTTCTCTCCCGGGCTTATTGTACTCGGTTACGAAGTCGTATTTCTAATGTTCGACACCGATATTTAAAAAAAAATTTTCTTTTTTTCAATTTCTATTTATGTTTTTGGTAAAGACTAATAATATTATATTCGTTTCCCATATTAGCTCGATTATAAGGCGGAATTTTTTCTAAATTGTAATAAAAATTTCTTAATATCGCGACCAAAGTTATCTTTTATTCTCACTTGTCCCTTTCACCAAAATTAAAATTCAATCCTCTATGTTCTACAAAGACGGCAGCCGTCTGCGCCCCAGCTCCGCATGTTCAAGGATTTTGCTAAATTTAACTAAACCTCTATTTACCTGCTTTTTCTTTCATTCATAATGCAACAACGTATACATGCCAGTGAGTTTAAAACTTTTGACCGCGGATGCAGTGTAGCTTCGAAGGTGCGTGCGATAAGTTTTTCGGACATTTTTCTGAATATTTAACCCTTAACAAAAACGTTTTAAGTTGTGCAAAGAAATCTGACAAGTATACTTCTTTGGAAAATACGTTCTTTGGAAAAAATTGCGGAATCGTGCATTAAATGTTAATTAGAATAATAAAAATATACTTTGTAGTTGTTATGTATTGTTGAAGATACTTTATATATGAAGGGTGAATTATTTACAATTAATCATTTAAAAAAATGTCTTTGAAATACTACTCTCGAACCCAGGAACATTGTGTTTGAAAACCAACGCGCTATCAAGCGTACCCATCGAACCTTACTTCAAAATTGCGCAAAGTATACTTCCTGTTCAGTTAGGTTAATATCGATAAAAAATAAATAAAGTTAAAAAATTTGTAAACCAATTCCACTTTATATAAAGTGGAATTGGTTTACAAAGTTTTTAACTGTATTTATTTATCATGGAATTCCACCAAGTGAAGGCTTCATCCAATGATTTTAATATCGATAGTTCCTGGCAGGCGAAAATAGGTGTCGCTCAGAATCTCCTGTCAAGGCCTTTCCGTTCTCTCTGCAGTTCAACAAGCTTAGTTCCAAATAGGGTTTCAAGAAGCCACGTTCGTAGTTTTTAGGTAAGTAGTAATTTCATTACTTTTTGATTTTGATTTTGATGGTGTAAATTCGTCTGTATTTCGTTTCTGAATGTGCTAGAATGTATTTCATCGGCTCGCTTTATCCTCCTCGTATTGAAGGTACGATCACTTATTCAGGTATTTCGTAACTATTTGATGTTTTTGTGAGCCAATTTGATCGTATTATGTACGCAATTTCATATCCGTCTTAAGTTTCGCTTTAATATGTTCACAGCGTTCATCTTCGCTACTTTCATTTACGCGTTTTTACCATCCAAACTAAGTTTTTAAGTGTTAAAATTGGGGGAATGAGTGTATTATCCAAGACGTATGCGGAAGCATTTAAATGGTAACTAGCCTAGGAGTTGGGTGAAATCTTGTTTGTCTGCAATCCATATTCAGTTTGTCCACGAAACTTAAAACTATAATCATGCATGCATACTGGCGGAAAAACCAGTTTTAGCTACGCGGGACGGGCATGCTTCTAACTGTATTTCATTTATTAACCCATGGTCATACGTACTCCGTCTTTATCATAGTTACTGTTTTATCGTAAGGAATAAGGTATGATTTTTGCGTCGGCCTTTTCAGCTTAAAATTTCTTTCGCAAACCCTTCGCAGTCGATGCCTTTACTGGATGACGTGTGATTTTGTTTCAGTTCGTATGTCGTAGTTTGAAGGCTAACGAAAGCTGCTCGTTCCGATATAAAAGATAATCTCTTCGGAAACTTATATTCGCCTTGAATTTTAAAACGTGGGCGATATTTTCGGGTATTTAAATTATATTTTTGTCTATTTTATGGAAAAACTTCGTATCTAATGATCTATTGGTGATAAAATGTTCGAATATAAAGGATTTCATAGGGAAAATAATGAAGAATTTCATGCTTGTGTATTATAGGAAAGAAATACGCAGAAAATATATTACGAATGTTTTATATTATTAGAAGCATTTCACTCGCATGTAGCCTACTACCGCTCTAGTTGGAAAGACTATGACATTCCAACAACCTCGAATTCCTTCCTTCCCTTTAAGAAACCCATTTTCGTTTTTCTTGAAGTAGGTATTTGAGAATTTTGGCGAAGTGATTTGCTTGTCATCGGAGCGAACAAAACCGTTCGCGTCAGAAATATTACTTTAAACTCCGTTCAGTTCTGAGACCGCTTACGGAGGTCGTATTTGACGGGGAATTATGATATTCGGATGTGAAAATCGCAGAAGAATTGCGCCATAGGAGACAGGCTGGAAAGGTCGAAGGCTTGGTGAAGGTTAGACCTCTGAGACATACGGTAAACAGATGCTTATCTGGATATCTAGATAACATAGATAGACATCCTACACCTTTTTTACACTCGAAAAGCAATGAACATAACCCATAAGGGGGAACTCCAAACATGTGATGTGTAATTCTTCATTATTTTTAACTATAAGATGCTTTTCTTTACTTGAACGTTATACCACCAATAGTTAATGACATACGAAACTTTAAAGTAAATGTCGTCCATTCTTGGTGTGCTGTTTACATTAAATGTTTAACATGAAAATTTCTAAGTTTATGAAAATTTTAAAATTATTTCAAATCTATTACTTTCCCGAATTTCTCTTTCTAATAATGTTTTATTTCTATTTGTTTCAGGTGTCGGTGATAGGTTCGTTTATTCACGTGGCTTCGGTTACCCTAGGTTTGCGTTTCATTGCTTTTTTTATTTTCAGGTGAAATTTTTTACCTTGTATTTTTCTATGTAAGTTTTTATGCTAAGGTATTTTAGACATAGTTTCATTTATTTCGACATGCTTAAACCTAGTTACGTATACACTTCGTTAATATTGTTTACAAAGGTATTATATTTGTGCGTTTATCTTATCGTTGTCTTACACTTCGTAGTGGTGCGCATCACAACACTCCGAACACCAGGCCTGGTGTACACCCGCACACAATTACAAACAACCGTTAGTTTATAAGGTTTGCACACATTTTCGCTCGTATTTATAAATGAATTTGTATTTCGAAATGTTTTCATTCCACTTAAGCGTAAAACAGGTTTTGACGGCGTTGGAACAAGCTGACACAAGGATACCATTAACTAGTAAGTGTTGTACTTTGCAGGGCGTTTGTGAATTTCTCCGTATTAATATTTTCTTTTCTCTTTCTGTCAATACAGGAGAAGACAACCCGAAGAGGTAATGAGGGTACATGTAGCACCAGATACATCGGAAAGCATTTTTGGCCAATGTTAAGATCACTCTACTTTTCAGGTAAGCCATATTATAGCTATTAATTACATACATACTAAATCTAGATGAATGTCTTTCAAATTTTCGAGGAAAATAGGACATAAACAGTTACTTAATATAATTAATAATATTTGTCCTCAGTAATTTTAAAGGCACAGTATTGAGGCTATATGAAAGATTGTTTTGTTTGTATTTCGAACCAAAAATACTGCTTCAGAAAAATTTATCACAATGATAGCGCGGATAGCGCTATTTATTCGCTCCTTTGTTCCGTTTATATTTAATATCATCTAACAAAATTGGTACTTGTATAATAATAGTGTTGTATTGTAATCAAAGGTGGATCCTAACAATTTCATGGAGAACATCTGTGTTGGACACATACATCTTGCGGCCAAAATATGAATTTTCTGTCATTCACCTGTTAATAAATCTTATCATAGCAACGTTAACTGTTTTTAAAAAATTCAAATATAACTTGTGGAGAAATAAAAGGTCTGCAACATTGATGATGACATATATTTACGTGAGTTGAATTTTAAAGGAGATAATTTAGAAAAAACGGAAAAATGACACATTCGCTTGACTAGTTTAAGCCCAAATCTTTTCAGATCTTCTACTATTGCTAGATAGATACCTTAAACATAAAGTTTTGCTCTGGTCTGATAATTAGTTTTTGAGCTGTAGCGCCCAAAATATTCCTATCACACAGATATGATAGTGAAAACATCCTCAGAGGACCTCAGAACGTGTTTCCATGGAAATATTGATTTTTTTCGCGAATAAAATACTTTCTCCTATAATACCACGCATGGTGAAAGAAAATTGCCATTCCGTAATAATATCAGATGTGCTAAGCTTATGGATTGCATCGAAGGTATCTTGAAACAATTATTTAAATTATTTTACAGGTTGGCCAACACCGTGGGACCGGAGGAAGAACAGATGTTAGTTAGGAATGCGTAGGGATCGCAGAAGAGTAGGGAATAGGCTTTAGGTGCGTGGGTAATAGGGGTTGCGAATGTGTTTGTGTGCTTGATGGAGTGATTGAATGCGCTAGCGCGAATGTAGTGTAGTAGTTTGTGTGTGTTTGTGTGTGTTTCTGTATGTGTGAAAGTGTTATTCCATCACAGTTCTGTATCGAAGGTATCTTGAAACAATTATTTAAATGATTTTACAGGTTGGCCAACACCGTGGGACCGGAGGAAGAACAGATGTTAGTTAGGAATGCGTAGGGATCTCAGGAGAGTAGGGAATAGGCTTTAGGCGCGTGGGTAATAGGGGTTGCGAATGTGTTTGTGTGCTTGATGGAGTGATTGAATATGCTAGCACGAATGTAATGTAGTTGTTTGTGTGTTTCTGTATGTGTGAAAGTGTTATTCCATCAGAGTTCGCAGCAGTTAGATGCTAGGTTATTAGTGCTAGGTTTCAGATGTGACCAGTTGAGGATATTGATAGGTTTTCATTGAGTGTAATTAAGAGATTTGAGCTATTTTAGTTGAGCCTTAGCATGGTTGTAGGTCGTTACTTTAGGTAGGGCCACTTTATACTGAGTGTCTCTTTCGAGGGGCACTCGTCACAGCCTGCCACGTGTCGACCTTAACCGCTTTTGGTTTACGTCGTGCACTTATGTGGCGCCACATGTCATGGTAGTAGGGCTGGGCACTCGTCTCAGCCTGCCACGTGTCGACGTTTACCGCTTGGGGTTTACGTCGTGCACTTATGTGGCGCCATGTCATGGTAGTAGGGCTGGGCACTCGTCTCAGCCTGCCACGTGTCGACGTTTACCGCTTGGGGTTTACGTCGTGCACTTATGTGGCGCCATGGCATGGGTAGTAGGGCTGGGATGTATGCCTTGGCGAGCTCGCCATGCTAAAAATAAAGAGCAACGAAGGCCTAAGCATTGCCTCCTGGGCGGCCTGTGGAAATATGCTTTCACTTCATAGGTTGTACAAATAGTTAAGATCGTATTTTTGCCATCTCCATTGGTAGAGTAGGAGAAAGTATGGTGTCGTGAAAGTAATTCAGGATTTTATAGGAAACACACGTTTTGAGGTCCCCTGAATACGTTTTTAATATTTTCTCCATTATACATGTGTGTGTGTTATAGGAATATTCTGGGCACTCTAACTCATATACTATTAATCAGATAAGCGCAAAACTTTATATTTAAGGCCTGAGTAGGTTTTGGCTGGCACTGGTCAACCAGAATTGAAGGTTTATCCTTGTCATTGTTCCATTTTTTCAAATGTCTACTTTATAACTCAATTTATGAAAGTATTGGACCTTGTACATTATGTTCACCAGCAAAAATTGGAAAAACATATGTATCGTCTATCATTTGTCAGGTTAATAATGGAGCTATAATATAATACAGTTCGTCCTCTCACTGCACAACGCTCATCTATTGGTTCAAATGACGACATTCACATTTGAGTTTCGTGAACATTCGTCGTGTTAATGTAAACATAATTTACAATGAAACAAAAACATTAAATGTTTAAATTATATTAAAAATAAAATTTAACATCAAAAGTTCAGTTAAAATATCTTAGATTTAATTGACTAATAAAGCCAAATTCACCCATTGTAGAAGTATGGTTGTCGCAAACAAATTTATGTTAATACAAGTCCTGCTGGAAAAGTTGAACTGTTATGTTCTGTTATGCTCATATAGTTATGTATTCTGTAATATGTTCTATGCCCACCGGCTTTGCAGTTTTAAATAAAAACATTTAATGTATTTTTTCAGAATTAAACCTATTTTGTATGGATTTCTATATCAGGTGACTGTCTTAGAACCAAGAGCAGAAACATTATAAGTTATCTTGTGGACCATAAGTTATAAATGCAGATTGGAATTGTTAGCATTTATTTGAATAACATAAATTTTTTTATGATAGATTGGTCTCAAACCCCAGATTATTGTATGCATTCAACGTGCTATGCAATTGCACTAGCTCGGGAACATTTTTGGACCTTGTGTATATTATGAGTCTACAGCAGAAAATGGAAAAAATAATGTATATATATATGAATTTGTCTATTAGATTTAATAAGGTAAATAATTTAACAATGTAAACAAGCTAATATTAACAACAACAATCACTGCTGATATATACTGCACAAGGACCTAAATATTTGTCATTATCAAAGATGTAGAGTGTGTAATTTTGTACAAGTTTTGTATGAAATATTTCTTCAGAAAATACATTGTTTTTTAGACTGAATTAAAAATGTTGGATTTATTGGTTATTCAGTCTTTCTGTTGTTATTCTGTTTCCCCACCTTTCACCTTTATTATAATAATAAATTTTCATATATAATAAAAACGAAGAAAAGAGAAAAAATAGACTATCACAATAAAAAGTTTGTATTATTGGTTCGACTTACGAGCTCAAAATCGCTGCAGATTCACAAGAATGTGAATTTATTAAATTAACCTCTAAGAGCAGGTGAAAACATTGATAATATTAGTAATAATGTTTTTTTTTGTGCTCATATGTTGTGTCAATGCTGTTCCAAAGATCTTCCATGGGAACTTCGTATACTGCCATGGATGCCAAAGCAACTTACATTACCATTGTGCAGGTGTAAAGGATGGGGCATATAAAAATGTCTCATACTAAAAAGGAGGCATGGAAAGATTTGTGCCTTGTAGAACAAAGTCAAAGGCTGCTAGTGACCTGTTACACGGATCACAGAGTCCTGCAATAGATTCAGCTGCTACTGCTGCCAACGAATCATCTGTAAGCCTGTTAACAAGTGAATCAACTCCGTCTAAGAAGTCTGTGGAGCTATCTTCAGATGAAATTATGTTAAGTATCTCTTTCATGTCAGATAAATATGAGTCTGCCATTACAAAACTTAATAGTCAAAACTCATTAATTACTGAGTTGATAGATACTGTAAATTTGTTGAGAAAAGAGCTGAGAGAAAAGAACCAGATAATCGAAAATCTTGAACATAAAATAAATCTACTGGAGCAAGTACAATTAAAGAATACAATTGAAATAGTTGGAGTACAATATGAAGTTAACACTACAGAGTAGTCAGAATTTAACTGAAATTGTTAACTCTAATGTAAATTAATTAAGATGTCTTTATTGTCAAGGACAAATATTCTGGCCAAAAAATAAACTTATCGTTAGGTTCATAAGTAAAGATAAAAAAATTGAGTGGACTATGAAAAGAAAATTCTTGACAAATAATATATTAGGCAATGGTAACTAGAGTAAAATTTTCATTAATGAGGCCCTAACACCATATTTTAAGACTGCTTTGGAGTGCTAAAAGCAAAGGCAGAGATTTGGGGTACAAAATATATTTGGACTAAGAATGGGATTATACTTGCCAAAAAGGATGATCCTATACAATTAAAAATAACAAAAGATCTGGACAAGATTGCCTAAGCTCTTGTATCATTAATTATATTTTGTGTTCATCGAAAGTAATCTAAATTCATTTATACCATGTTCCTACCTGATTGTATTACTGATGAAAAAGTGAACTGCATTACATATGACTCACTTATGTAGTTAAAGCAGATAAGAAAAATATTATCTTGTACCTCTTAACATAGAAGTTTAAGGAAAATTTTTAATGAATTAAATATTACCTCGAGTCGTCAATTATCAAAACTTTTAAATATTGCTATTTTGGTATTAACTGACGTAAACAATAACTGAACATGAAGCTCCTTTATATTGTATTGACGGGTATGACATGTTTCATAAATTAAGGCATAATAATAAGAAAGGAGGTGGAATTTTGACTTGTGCTGAAAACTGGGATTTTCAGTTGTTTAGATGTGCACACAACCTCATGTGAATCCTGATTGGTAAATTTATATAAAAAACAAGGAACTCTGGATTTTCTATATATATAGACCCCCACATCTAAGTATCTTGAATTTTTCGGATGAATTATCTGCAATGATGCCATGTCTTGATGGTCACGAAGTGCTTATCTGTCGTGATGTCAATAAAAATATTAAGGATAGCTATAATCTGAATGCTATTAGGTATAAAAAGACATGGTTATTTAGGGTTTAAACAGATAGTATAAAGTTTCACCAGGGAAGCTGTTGTCAACGGAAATTTGGTAAGATCTTCTTTGGACCATATGTATTATAAAGGGATGAATTTCAGCACTGAAGGTATGATTGTTAAAACCTATATCTGACCCATTATATAAACTGTATCCATTATATTAGATTGGACGAAAAATCAAGACAAAGACTGCACAACACTTCTATCCACAGTAAAGAGAATTGACAATAATAAGTTGAAAGACTTAATACCTAGTTATGAATGGGATGCTGTGATAAACTTAGTTAAACCTGAGGAACAGTACAAGAAGGTTCATGAGATATTTAATTATATATATATATATATATAGAGAGAGAGAGAGAGAGAGAGAGAGAAAGGATATGGTTACTGTAAACAAGATAGCTTTAAGTTCCAAGAAAGAATGGGTTTCTCAAGAAATTCTGCTTAAAATGAAACACAGGGGTACATTGTACAGGAGATGGAACAGTTGTCCAATTAATGCTACTTATCAAACAGTACAAAAAGATTAGGAATGAAGTTAATAAAATGATCAAGAAAACTAAAGTAAATTATTACAGAAATATATTTTATGACGCAAAAAATAATTCTAAAAAAATCTGGGATATAAAATATGGTGTCACTGGTCGAAACAGGTCTAAAGATAACTAACAATTAGTATGTACATACATATGCCAAGTTTCAGCTTTCTACGTTTATTGGTTTTGGGGTTTCAGCGTTAACACACAAATACACACACATTCTACTTTATTTATATGATTTATCTTTATATCCTGAATTTAAAAAAATCATACGGAATTGAACGCCTCATTCTCTCGCGTAATAGGTGTGGATCCGGGACTTATACAATATTACTTTTTACTTTAAATTACCTAAAAAACAGCGATTCTATGTATGGTGGAGCGGCCTTAAAGAGGCTTCCCGATCGCTTCTTGTGAAGCAATCCTCTAACGTTTTGAGGCAGTAAGCCACTGCTCAGCGCAGTGCCCGTGGAAAGTATTTTTTAAGGCATTTTCAATAAGAAATCTAACGGAGACATTAGGATTCGCTGAGAATGCCCGCATTGTGCGCCTCTGAAGCTCCCATCAAACGCCTCCACGAAAAGGCCTCGTCGACGAGTACTTCTTTACTATGACTAACGCTT
Source organism: Uropetala carovei (assembly GCA_036926305.1). Taxonomy (NCBI): domain Eukaryota; kingdom Metazoa; phylum Arthropoda; class Insecta; order Odonata; family Petaluridae; genus Uropetala; species Uropetala carovei. The sequence goes on from JAXCHB010000290.1 coordinate 920,330, forward strand.
CGCGTATACCGCTCTGCTTCTTTCCTTCCTCCCATGCTCTATCCTCCTTCACTCACACCCTCTCGAAAACCCTCCTCTCTCGTACTTCATGGCACTCGCTTAAGCCCCGTAGTTTAGCCAAGTGCAACTTACGGCCCGCGAAGCATTGGTAAAGATGTGGTCCGTTTTATGTATTACAGATAATTTTGTAATTTTAGGAGCGATTGTTGCCTTAACACAGTGCCGTAACTAGGGTGGGGCAAGCGGGACATCTGCCCCAGGGGCAACTAAGCAAGGAGTAGTAACTAAATAAACTCGAGAGGGCGCACATTTAAGTAGTTTTCCCCGGGCGCTAAAATATCTAGTTAAGGGGCTGCTTTAACACATTGCCTGGCCAAGTTTTTAAAGAAAAATTGTTAAAACTATATTTTCAGTTTTAAAGTCGCATATAATTCCTTGAGTAAGTTACGATGTAAACTCTAATCCGGCCCACCGAGACACTCGTGAATTCTAATACGGCTCGCCAAAGCACTTATATTTATGAATGAGGCCCGCCATGTAAGAAGGGTCTCACGCCCCTCTTCTTATGGGATACTTTGACTAGCAGCGCTCATTATAGTGAGGTAGGGAAGAGGAATGCTTAATTAATGTGACAATCCCTAAATGCGTTTCGTTAGAATACCTTCTACGTTTCATCCTAACGAATCGTACCCAGTAAAGCACCTAATAAGGCAGCGTAGGCGAATTATGAGTTATCTATATAAGTCAAGGCCTTTGGTACGTTTCGAACACTTGAAAAATTCTTCCAACGGGACCAACTTTCAATTCGTCTTCCCCCTGCTCAAATGCCCTCCTCCTCTGCCCCTTCTTTACAATCCTCTTCCCCTCTCCGCGGCTGTGAGGGGGATGTAAGTCAGTCATTGCACTTAAAAGTTGTTTTAGTATTAATTGAGCTGAAAGAAGAGGTTCACATAACTTATGCAACAATGTCAAGTGAAGGAAGAATATACATTAGGTAATTTTTCAAAGAAACTTCCCAACAGATGATCTTATCACCACGTAATTTCTACATCTGCCTTTGCTAACAAAATTGGCTTCTCCGGATGCAGGATTTCAGAGGCAGTCTAAATGCATAAGGATTTTTCCTTGGTTAAAGAAAACTGCTAAGTAAGCAATTTATCAATTTAAAAAATTTTAATTTGTCCCTCATAATTTCTATTGTAAACACTACACATTTGTTTTAGATGCAATACATCTTTTGATTGACTCATTTTTTTATTAAATAGTAATACGTCTTTGATTTAAAAGCATCCACAAAAGCAACGAATTCCTTGATGACGTTTGTATTATAAAATTAATGTAGTTATTTTACATTGCATATGAAGAAGTTTTAGCAATTACATAACATAGGTGAGCCTTTGGGAATGTATTATGGTAATCCTATTAGGATACAAATAAAACGAATCTAAAAACGTTACAAATGAAAAGAATATAACTAAACTTTTGATTGCAATGGCTAACATCCCCCCTCAATTTTTTTAAAAGTTTTTTGTTTTACCAACCGTTTTATATGATCTGTAATATATTTCATTTACATCCCTTAAGTAAATCTTCTTCAGCAAAACATTCTTGTATAAAAGCGTCCCGTTACGATGGGCATTATGTAAATACCATCAATAAACTTTAACTTAAATTACCAGTCACAACTTCAGTAACTTAACTTAATATTTCTTTCATCATTAATGTCGGGAATAAACTTAAAGCAGAATACACTAATTCACAATTTAAATTACTTCATTTTGCAAGTGGATAGGATCATTCTTAAAAATATTTACTTACGCTGACTTTTTCACACTGAATTAACTAATTCCCACAATATAGCATAATAATTTAACAACGATAACTAATATATAATTGCTCAATATTACAAGTTGATACCTAGTATATATTTTTCCGATTTTGTTCGATCTTTTCTTTAGATCCTTATAACTGCGATATTTCATTTACCAAATCAACACTAAAAATGGGATTTAAAAATTACTTTAGTGAGAGATTCTTATAGCTTCGATAGTTATGGAAATGTGCATCCATTACATTTCCTTTGTAAACTATCTCGCAAGATTACTCTACAATATCATCATTAATCCACTTCAGAATAAAATATAATATGGATTTGTATACATTTTCCCGCTTAAAACTCAATTGTTTCGAATTAGAGAAGCCGTGACAACGTGAAACATTTAATCTTTTCTAATTTTATCTCGGTATTTTATATTGTTTCTAATAAAAAGGATATTGCAGTTAGTTATATTTTACTTTTCTTTCGAACATAATGAAAAATTGTAGCACACTCGTACGAAATCAACTGGCTCTCTGGTTCTCGGGGACATTCTGTTCTAGACCAGGTTAACTTAATAGTTGTCTTGTGAAAGTTTTCTTACGAAAGTAAATTTGAAAGTTAATTCTTTACAACATATAGTCATTGTTACTTGAAATGTATTGGTTCATTGAAATCAAGATAGCCACGTTAACTTAATAGATGTAATATGAATATTATATGGACGCCGAATACTGCTTCCGCCGAGGTCCCGTGACGAATAGTCACATCGTATCGTACAGTCCCTTTCCACTACTATTGGGGCTAAATTGTTTGAAAATGCCTCTATGAACACTTCACACCAATTCTAACTACTGAGAAGTAATTACCGTGCCAGGCCCGTCTTAAAGGGGTGGCTGGGTAGGCAGTCGACTCGGGCCCAGCGCCTATGGGGAGCCCCGCGCCTACGAGGAACTCTAGTAGAGATTATGCTCGATAAATTCTGTCTCGAAAATTCTCGTTAAAATTTATTTCATATTCTCGATTACCAATAAAACCATTTTAAAAAAAGAATTCGGTAATATCACGAAAAAATGAGTGCCTCCAGGGAGAGAGATATAGGAAGAAAATAGAAGAGTGGATCACAAAAAAGAAAAAGGGTGAAAGAAGTACAAGAACAATTGAAGAAACAAAACGGAACATTAAAAAAGTTCACCAAGACCTTTCCAGCGCTAAGTATCGGGTAAAAGTGAAAGTAAAGCATTGATTTCTTCAGACGAAGGAATCGAGGTGTCAACAAATAGTGACAATGAACAGCAATTTGTCAAACACGTTCATTTCGTTGTGACTCCATCACCGAGTACGCCATCCTTTTCTTCCCGTGATGTGAATAACGCTTCCATAAATATTAGTCACAGTCACCTTGCTGTAAGCTCTGAAAATTTTAATTTTACGTCAGACCTTGGTACATGGCCTACATTTATTACTCCCTCTTATAGGGATCTTTTAGTAGAAATGGGTCCGAAGTACACTGAAGAAAAAATGAGGAATTATCCACGCAACTCAGAGCACAGATGCTTTTCTGACTACCATTTTTATATGATTTTGAAAAATGGGGAGAAGGTGAGAAGGAAAATTCGAAGAAAAGGTTTAGAACGGATTTCTTTCTGCGAGTGATAGACATGGCACTAACCTCTCTGTCGTGGAGTTTTGATCAGTACAGTGAGTACATTTCTAGATTTGGTTTCATGAACAGCATAAGCCAAATTAAAAATTCGGATTTATCTAATTTACAGAGAGTCTGCTGCGATATAGAGAAAGTTTTGAAGGATGAAGGAAGTTCAGAGAGCGACATAGATGGAATTGAATTTAGTGAAGAGTTAAGAACGTTATCAACGGTTGTGCCAGAAGATCATAGCATAATTGATATTTTGAAGTTCGTACACAAAAATAAATTGCAGGACATAGAAATGCTTTGTAGGATAATTCTTACAATGCCAGTGACAGGTTGCATCAGCTGAAAGGTCGTTTTCAAAATTAAATAAAAAATTACTTACGATCGACGATGTCACAAGAGAGACTGACTGGATTATCTCTTTTGTCAGTTGAACACGAGGAATTTGATAAGATTGAGAAATCAACAATAATCGACATATTTGCACATATTAAAGCTAGAAAAGTAAACTTTTAAAATTGTAGTGGGCCGGTTATTATTTTGTTTATTTGTGTAACCCTTAACAATTAAGTACTAGTTTTTAAAATTTGTTTACGTATTTCTGAATAATACTAATAATTATATTGAAAAATACTAATAATAATACGGAATAATACTAATGTAAACTTGAAAACAAAAATAAAATTGTAAGTAGATGAGAAATTTGATTTTTCTCTGAAAGCTAGCACTAAAGATTACTGAAATATATATATGTACTTACCGTCGAGAAGTCTCGATGTTCTCCGGGATGACACCCACACACCGCTGACACCGACATTACCCTACTCCTCGCCTTCATTTCTTTCATACGAATGTAACGTTTTGAAAAAGTTCCTAGTGGTTCCTGGATCCTACCTCCCGCCTTTCAAACACAGGTAAGGAAAACCAGCCAATCGTATGCCTCTCCTAGTGTGGTGTGGGGAGTGTGAAGTTCCGACTTCCACATCGCCGCGCATGCGCAGACTGCCTCTGAAACACGCCGGCTCCACACATGCGTTGTTCGTGTACGAATATTTGATGTTCGCGGGAATGTACGCAAGTGTGGATAGAATGTTCGTGTACGAATATTCGGTGTTTGTGCCGAATAGCGAACATGTTTCCGTCTCGAGTCGGTAAATGAGCACACATCAAAGTCTACGAACATTCGCTGTGACTCACACTCGTTGCCCCTCCACACTTCGTTTACGAACAGTGTATTAATTTCTGTGTGAAATAACCTGATGTAACCTTCTTTGGCGTGTAACCTTTGTTGATTAAGTGCTGTTTTCTTGTATCTTGTGCTAGTGTCTTGTTTGAAAAGAAGTTGTTGTACCATTTCGGTGAAGTTAGAAAAGTATAAATGGAGTGGACAAATGAAGCTGTATTCCAGTTTTTAGAAACCTTCGAAATGGAACCCTGCATCTGGAACCCAATTCAAGATCTTCATAAAAAGCGAAACGAGGTTCCAACATTGCAGAATATCTACTGATTGTTGCAATCGATATTATCAAAACTGAATTTCTGCATGCACAGGAGAGTTGGAATGCTGAATGTCGTGTCTTAGAATCACCGGTTTCAGAAAGATTATCAGGTTTGTTGACTATTTTATCGAGATTTTCGGTGAAAATTTGAATACTTTAATGTTTTTGTATCCAACGAGTTTCACACAACATCGGAATATTTACTACTTTAGCCCTTGTATATGAACTTTGCCGAAAAAATTTAATAATGGCTTTAATGGTATCGACTGTGTTACGGACTTCACTCAAGCAATTTAAGTCATACACTACGAAGTTAAGATGATGGAAAGAACAATGGACAAACATTGCTTTTGGGTGCAAAGATCTAATTTTTGCTTGCACACCCCCTTCCTTTCCAGCCATTGCAGAACATCCATCATATCCCTGACCAGCTAAATTTTCAATTTAAATCGAACAATTAAGACTCCTGCCTTGCCATCTAAGTAATTATAGATATTCTTGTCATTTTTTGATTTTTTCATGTTTGTTTTATACAATTTCACCACATGCATACAAATTTGTGAGAAGTTCCAGTCTCTTTCTTCTTCCTCATCCATCAACCATTCGTCAACTGTGCTCTAGTTAATTTTAGTCCCCAGAAGGAAATAAACCATTTCCTTTCTTATGTGAGACGTATGATTTGCAGTTTAAGTGAATCTGAAAAGTTTGTCACTTTAATGATGGACGAAATTCATTTGAAGCCATTTGTGGATTACAAACATGGTAATATAGTAGGATTTTGTCCTAATTCGATTTCTGTGGCAACAACTGCATATGTGTTTATGCTTTCCAGTTTGTTGTCAAGTTTTAAAGAGGTGATTCATATTCTACCTGTTAATATGTTAAGTGCTGAGGATGTTTTTCAGATATTGAAAAAAATAGTTCTTGAATTAGAGACAATAGGATACAGAGTTGTTTGTGTAGTTTCTGACAATAACGCAATTAATAGAAAAGCAGTTTCCAAATTTTCTGTCCAGAATAAATTAAATATATTGTATCCCCACCCAAGCGGTAGCTCTAGACCTCTGTTCTTTTTATTTGATGCTGTGCATATAATTAAATGCATAAGAAATAACTGGTTAAGCACCAAAAGTGGACAGATTCTTGTTTACCCAAGATTTGAACATCCTGAAAATGTTGGTACTGCTTCATTCGATACTATTAAAGAACTTTATTCCTTTGAATGTGGAAATTTAATCAAGTATGGGTACTCCTCAACTATGAAGGCTCTGTATCCCTCTAACATTGAAAAGCAAAATGTTAAACTTGTTTTACAAGTGTTCAATGAAACTATTGTACAGGCTCTGAAACTGCTGGGTGAGCGAAGAGGTTTTAAATTCTGTGAAGAAACTGCAGAATTTATTAGAATTGTAAGTGACTGGTGGAAAGTAGGTACCCCTTTCAAAGGTGTAAGATTAAACAATTATTTTCAGATGCCAATGACTATGGAATCAGAAGGATACAAATATTTGGGAAAAGTTTATGATTGGTTAGAGGTGTGGAGTGATATGGATGTTAGAATTGGCAAGCTATCTAAAGAGACCCTTCTTGCTTTCAAACACACTACTCATGCTTTAATGGAAGTTACTGATTATTGTGTGAAGGAACTTAAAATGAACTATGTGCTGCCTGGTAAATTACAAACTGATGACTTGGAAGCAAGGTTTGGCCAATATAGGCAGTTATCTGGATCAAACTATCATATATCAATTAGGCAGATTTATGAGAGTGAGACTAAGTTAAGACTGCAGAATGTTTTACCTTTGTGTGTAAATTCTAGGAAATATCGAGCTGTTTCTATAAGTGATTTCAAAGAAAGTGAAGTTGATATAGAAGTTGAGGTAGGAGAGACACAAGAAACAGAACTTAAATTAGATATTAATGTTGAATATGTAGACTTAGAAAGTGTTAAAGAATATTTACCAGTATTAACATATATTGGTGGCTATTGTGCTCGCATGTTGCTCGAGAAGAGAAATTGTCCATCTTGTAGGGATTGGTATGTACAAGAAAACATCTTGGAAACTAATGAAGACCATGAATTAATTAGCTGTATAAGCCAAGGAAAATTATTGTTTCTAAGGGAAGCTACAGTAAATGCTGTGGTGTATACATATGTGGTCTTAAATAAAATAGTAGGGGGTGTAGATGAGGAAAAATTTCTAGATGTTCCTAATCATAGGCTAGTTCTTCATAATCATGTAATAAATCTTTTGAATGGGGATGACCATTTAAATGAAATTATTTGTGAGGAAAATCATTCATTTGTTGAGGGAATGAAAAAAATAGTATTTGTTGCATGCAATATTCTATTGAAAAATTATTGCAACATGAAACGTGACAAATATAGCAATCTGTCAAAAAGAAAGTTGTTGACTTTTACGAAATGATTGTGATAAATGTTGTTGAAGATTGTATGTATTGATTTTCCCATTGTATTTTCTATTGTAATAAAATTTCTTTGAAAAATTTCGTGGATTTATTATCATCCCTCAATGAAATATGCTGTAAATTTTTCAACGATTAATTAATGTCTTGTTGTAGTTAAGTAATATAACAATTTTAAATGAATTTTTCATGGTTCAAATGTTTCTTTATATATTCAACGTTCTTCTAATTGTTACCTAAATTTACTGGTACTACGTACATATACATAAATGGCAAATAGCGTGATGCTGATATAATTTAGCAAAAAACAGAATTAGTAAACCAATATAAGAAGCAAGAAACTGATTCAAACGGTACAAAGACTACGGCTGCGATGCGCGTATGCGTTGCCGTAAGCCTGCGGGTTATGACGTCACATTTTCGTCGTCAGGCCTTCTATCTAGGTGGCGTTGGTTTTGGCATGGGCACTTGCAGCCAGGGCCGGTTCTGGCTCCTTGGCCGCCTGCGTGCAGCAAATATTTGGTTGCCCCTTTAAATTGTATTTTAAAAGGAAAAAACTTTTACTAAAAAACTTTCATTTTTTATTAGTAATATGAACACAATGACACGAATTTAAATTAAATTTTTATTGAAGCCGAAACATAAAACTACATAAAAATATTAAAAAATATTGCATTTAAAATTTTTTATTAAAACTGCACCCTTCTAGCTTTCTTATTGGATGTCATTCCTACGTCCTAAAGAGTAAGGAACGAATCTCCCAAGAGCATACAATAATTCACAATGAAGCTGAAACCATGAAATTTATAGTTTACAGAACGTAATAATTTATGCAGTAACTTTTCCACTCGATTTAATTGACGAAACTTATGTATATTTCGAACAAACCACCAATACATATTCAATCAATGCAGAGACCAATGACACATATATGTTCGCCTTACAAATCCCTTCATTTAGTTAAACGTAATTCCTCAAAGCGGTGTGAATAAATAAAATTCTAAATTTCACTTATAAATGAAGATATTCGCTCGGAAAACAACCGATGTAGCTATGTACTCATAAACTACACAACTTGCAGAAACACTTCAGCATTCACAGGTAAAATATTCATTACTATAAATTAACTTACACTTTTTCAGTCCTCGGGAAATTAAAAAATTTTGTTGGCCCATCACGGCGTCTATCGCACCCATCACAGCCTTTAACGGCGAACACATTCTTTCTACCTCTCAACATCGCACCATGGAAGAATAATATTCTTCCATGATCGCACTACGTTCCGCCATGACTCCAACGATCAGACATCGACTGTTAACGGCTTTAACCACGAGACCCATCCCCTCCTCCACTTTCATTTTGAAGCGCTTCCAGTGACATCTAGCATTGCAGCAATGCGTAACTTAAACCTCTAAAAATCCCTAAGTTTCCAGGTGCTGGTCAGGCCCGTGAGATGGCATTCCTTGTACACTGAAGGAAACGTAGCAGACAGAAGTGCTTTTGTTAGATTTGTTTTTTATTGTGAGAGAGTTTTTAAGTGCATGAAAGTTATCTCGTAATTGCATTTAAACAAATTTGATAAACAAACTAGGTGTAAGCCCTCATTATGGCTGAAAAACGTAAGAGTGGTGACGTGACGGTTCACGAAGGTGTCTAGAGCAGTTAATGATGCAATTGCATGCTATAAAATTATTTATGATGAGAAGAAAGAAGCTACTCTACAAACATCACTAGACAAGTACATACGTAAAACAGAGACAAATGATGTAATGCCATAGTCACCTGCAGAATCTGCTTAAATACGTATATACTAATTCTCTTCTTGCAATTACTAACATTTTTACTTAAGTATGATGTATTGTAATGAATAAATTTTCATTTTCTTAACATTTTGTTTTTATAAGCTCTAATTTTTCGGCTTTAATTATCCAATGAAGTGAATGTCAAATTTGTGTAACTGCCGTGTGTATTAGGTTACTTGACCAGCTACTCAAAAGATGGCATTTGCCGTACATTTCCACTGAAGTTCTCTTTACATCACCGCTATAGTGCTGCACAGCCGACTGCGATGCTTCAAAAAAAGGTATTGGTTTAAACATTGTTCGACTTACACGGAAATTTTTGGAACGAATTAACCGTGTAAGTCGGGGACTTACTGTAATACTGTTATTGCGATGTTTGTCATATGCTGTAATAATAATAAATGTATTCATGTTTGTTCCTTTGTGATATTAGTGCAATGCACTAACAAGAATAAATTTCTATTCTATTCTACAGTTGAGGATCTGGAAATTATTACCCTTAAAACTAACCGCGCCGTGTATCACTTGGAAAGTCCTTGCGTATACCCAGGGGTACGCGTACCCCAGTTTGAAGGCCACTGGCATCATGGCATAGTCTCAAATCCATCGGGCAGAGGTTTTTTCTTTTTCACTTTAAAATATCTTAGAATTGTGATATCGGTGCGGGATGCTTACACAATTAATTTCTGAAACGATTTTATGCATAATAGTTTATGGCGTGGAATAATGAAGCGAAAAGAAAGCTATGAGGAATAAAAAACGCTTCTCCAATTTGATTAAGATTTTTATAATAATGTTGCGTGTTTAGCTTTTCTAATATGATACTTTCAATTAAGTGTTTTATTAAATTCCTTGAACGATGTGATTAATATTATTTCTTTTAGGCGCGTTTCGCTACCAGCGTGAGCGCCTATTATCGTCGGTCTGTCCGTAGTCCGCATATTCGTTCTCAGATTCTACAGAACGGATTTTCATGAAATTCGATATCAAGGACTTACAATAAAACATAATAAGAAAATCGCAAAAATGAATCACGTACGCCAATCGGGGATACCACGTTACTGGTGATAAAAAATTAAATTTTCGTCGTATCTCGTAAAGTATTGCTCATATCAAAATATTATTCAAATAAAAGTTGTAGAACTGGTATTTCCATTCCTACACATTTTTATCTGTTTTTATCGTAGGAGTAGCCGTTATTGAGAAAATCGAGTTGAAATTTTCTTGCATGGTTACTTCTTCATTGTTGCTAACATAAACAGTCTCACAAACAAACGTTTAATTTCCTTAAGTGTGCATGCAACATTTTTAAATAGGAAGAAAATGGATTATTTATGACGAAAAAAGAACTTTAAAACGCAATTTCCCTTACGTACAGAGAGAACGCTTATGTCAAGAGCAATCATAATTATTACTCTGTATGAAGAAAGTCATATGCTGGACACTTAAGACTTTTTAATATAAATTTTCTTTTGTTTTAATATTTAATTCAGGCATATCCGTAATTTTTGACGGACAATTACACTAGCACCTTAATAATTATAAATCATAATTGCTAATTATCGAAAGTCATAAATAATTCTTACTGCTTAACAATCACTAGAAATCCGGACAAACTAAGCCCGGAAGAGTATGCGATCCGGACGCAGGACGGTTTGAGGCAAAAAATGTGTCAAAACTTTTGACACATTTCAGTAAACTTCCACATTATCCGATCAAAATCCGAACGGGTGGCTACACCAAGTGGAGTGAGCTATCTTGTGAAGTAATTTCTTGACGTTTTTGTTTTTCATGATAAGGAGCCTGTAAATTTTAATAATTGTGGTATAGTTGCGAATAGAAATGGACTACATTGGCGAAATACTCGCCTTTAGTGTGGATAGTATTGTATTTTTGATTTGTTTGAAGCAGTACTGTAAAAATAGGCATGTCGTAAATGAACTTAAGGTAAATTTTACACATTCTGTAGTCTATACGTACTATTCTGATTTGGCATTCAGCTTGAACTGATAAACATTTTCTTACTAAAGGCTGCACCTGTGTGTGAAATATCTCCGGACCTGGAAAACGTAGTAAGATCTCAAAAAGATCAAAAAATCCCGTATGCAGTCGTTCGTGGGCATGTGAAAGCAATTGGAGTACCGATTGATAGCAGTAGTGCACAAGGAGTTACTGGTGTAATACAGAAAATAATTGTTAGAGAGCATGTTGTTTCGAAAGGTTCTCAAGGATTTTGGTGAGTCTTCGGATATAGATACCATGTAGCAAATTAACCAGGAGCTGAAATTAATTTGAATTGTTTATTTTTTAGGAGTGACAGTAAACGCATCATACAAGAAACAAACAACTCAGTCCCATTTGTTCTTGTAGGAAAACCTGAAAGAACCATGATTGAGGTTCTTGATGCTCCTACCCACGCAGAAATGCTGGAACTAACGACAATTTCTGATAAGTTTCAGCCAACTGAAAGTTCAGGTTTCGTTGAACATGTATGGGGATATTTTACCGGAATAAGACGCAGAGGAATACAAACTACCGAGGAAATGTTAAAAGAAGGGTCAATATTAACTGGTGTTGGAGAAATTACGTTAAATACGAATGGATCGGTGTCAGCCCATCCAAATGTGTTTGATGATATAAAATATGTCGTAAAAGTGCCCCTACCTTCCGAAGGAAGCAACAGGCCGTCTCTTATATCAGTGGATCATACCACAAACGTACTTGATTCGAATCAAAACCTTCTAACAAGTCCCAAATTTAATTTACAGTCTTGTTCAAATGAATTCAAGGGCGACAATGTGGCTCTCAGACTTCAGCAACCCATCAATAAGGGTTTGCCTCTAATCGTCAGTCACTTACCTTTGCCTTCCCTTATCACCAGATTAGAAGGTAGAAGGAAAGCCTTTGGATGGGCAACGGCAATACTTGGACTCTCTGGTTTGATTATTAGTTGTTGGATAGCCTATAAGTGGATAAGTGCCAAGAGAAGAAGGATGTTGGAGGAAGAGAGAAGGAGAAAGAGGGAATTAGAGAGAAGGCAAAGGAGGAAAGAGGTACGCACACCTAATGAGAGGCTACAAGCTACTAGGACGGAACCCAGTGAAGATTATAATGAATCACAGCTTTGCATCATATGCTGTGTTAACCCAAAAGAGTTAATACTTATGCCTTGTGGTCATGTATGCCTGTGTGAGGACTGCTATGAGTTAATAAACAATAAATGCCCAGTTTGTAGAACTGACATACAAGGTGTAAATGCTGCTTACATAGCATAAAATTCTGCTAATAGAATTTAGTGAAGATGTGTTGGAGAAGCAAATAAGAATGCTGGAATAAAAAGTCTGTACAATGAGTTATTATTATATAACCCCTACTGTCATTACATAGCCATTACTTGCTGGAATCCTAGAAATATCAAATTAAGATCTTCACAGCTGATATAGTATGTGAAATGTGATTGACGCTACAGAATAACTACCATAAGGAAAGTGGTAAAGGCTTATAAAAATAGAAGTAACAGTTGAGAAATGGCAAAAATATTATCTTACGATCTCACTGAAGAATGTTCATTGAATTAAAGTTGAATTATTTTGTTTTTAAAATGTACTCTAAATTTTGGTAATCTGTAGTTTCAATAATTTCTCATTTCCTCTACAGAACAATTTGTTTTTGGCCTAGTATTCCATGAAGTTAAAATACTGCTACCTAAGCATTATGATAGGGGTATCTAAAATATTAATTTCATTTCTAACATGGGTACATATAAAGCAAAAACACACTTAGATTAACCTCTTAAATGTCAACATCAGCATATGTTTGAAATGTGTTGCTAATCACAAAGTCACATAGTTTTGAATATCTGCAGCTGAGAATTTTTACCTGGTTTTGGTTACCACGGTCTTGAGTAGCATCATTTCTCCATGTGACCTTGTCTAGTTGGAAAATTTTACTAATGTATGGTTTTGTTATTGAAGAAGCTACATACTAACTAGTTCTTTACAGGAGTGACATGTAAGAGGATTTATAGCTTCCAGTAAGACCACGAGATAGTTGGGGGGTAGAGGAATTTTATGGAAGCATCTGTCTTACCCAGTGGTGTATTAAAAAATTAGTTAAGGGGATGGTTTTAAAATTAATAACTCAATTTAAAAAAGGAAATCATCAAGGATGCTCATAGAGACAAGAATTAAAAGTGAAAGATACATTTTTTAACGATGCCTTCCCCGCAAAGCCAATTTTAGGCTTATCTGCAGGTAGGGAAAAACCCCAAGACGAAACAACATCCATGCCCGAAGCGGGATTCACACCTGCGACCTTTGGATTAGAAGGCAGGCACACCACCTACCAGTCTAACCCAGCCGGTTGAATACAAACAGCATTACTATCCTCAATAGTTAGCTCTTCTTCGTTACTTGGAAATAGCATTGGAATTTAGTTTGTAAATTTTACCATTACCGTCAGAGAGGAGCATTCTTAAATTGAATTTGTTATAAAATTCTTGGTGAAGAGATAAGCATTTTTGTAACTAAAATTACATAGGTAATTTAATTTGCACCAACGAGATGTGTTGACAGTTGGAGGGGACTGGGAAGAATAGAAAGAGAGCATTGTACTATGCCTTTGTTTTTTATGGAGAAACTTAAATTAGCCACTTTTTCTGTTATTTATGAACACAATTCATTTGAAAATTTTCCTGTGGAGGGAAGAAGAGTAGGCCATGGAGGGTGGCTTATTGGTTTAACTGGTGGTGATTAAAGGAAACTGGTATGATGTGATTGGTGTTTATAGGTTTACGATGAATATATATATATACACACACACACACACTAGTAGACTAAAATTTTAGGAATTTTTAAAATTTGGAACTTTTACAATTTCATATTTTTTCCGTTGGTTTTATCCAAAAACAACCATGCCAAAATTTCAAGCTCATTTGAAAGTGCTTTATAATTTTTATCCTTGTATGGGGCAAAACAGCCACAAAAAATTGAAATTTTTAGTGTTTCGGAGTTTTTCCATTGGTTGTGACCAAAAATCTATGGAGTTGCCAAATTTCAAGTCTCTAGCTCATCTGGTAATGCCTTATAATTTTTAACCTTGTATGGGGCAAAAATGGGGCCAAACAGCCCCTAAAATTTGGAAGTTTTATAATATATTTTTTAGGGTTACTATATACCTGAGGTTAAAAAGGAGGGCATCGAAGGTGAACATGTTGGACAAGTACTGAGATTCACACACAACCAATAAATTTTTCCCTTGCCTTTAACTGATATCATGGCATTTCACGACTGTTGTAAATAGATGATTAATGCAGGATTAACACAATAGCCAACTGTAAAATAATTCTTTTGTTACAATTATTTGGCTTTTAACCTATCTCCCATTAATTGTGTTGGGCTTCAGTACAGACATGTCAATCTGGCACTCATAATTTTACTATGTTTTTATGAATAGAAGACGATATTTTGGCATTCCTATACCTGTTTTCTACTCTTACGAAGCTTAACCTTGAAAATCCTAGTTGTATGCTTACTGCTGCAGCCAATGAAAGCTCGAGAGACTGTCGATGGGGAGGGGAAAAAGTCAGTCTGTCTCTTGCCATCGTGCTGTTCACATCGCTCCGAGCTCGACTGTGTTGCCAGATCTACCGCGTTTACGCCTTAGCGTTCGCATGCAACTTTCTTCAAGAGCGGATATCGGGCAAGAGCGTACTACTTTCCCGCGCCTCTCGAAAACTTCAAATGGTGGTGGAAGGGGAAAACGCCCTGATTGGCTATTCGCTGCGCCACGGTCAAGCTTCATAAGAGTAGAAAACGGGTATAGTAAGACCCAACACAATGCATTTTCTAAAAGTGTTACTTTTAATGATGAAAAATGTTCAATCTTCCAGATAAAATTAGTTTTTAACAATCTGGCCATTGTTAAACAATTTTAATTACTATGCGACCCTTATATAACATTTATCGCTGTAATGCGGCCCTGACGCCTATTCAAGTTTGACATGCCTGGTTTAGTAGAACAAAACTCAGAATACGGAGTATTTCTGAATTAAATCAATTTTTCAGGAAAAGCAAAGCGAAGGATAGAAAACTATAAAATCAGTCATAGAATAAAAACAAAAATTAAATTTATATTAACTTTTATTACAAATTACGAAAATATACAATTAATTTTTGATTTATGGTTGTTAGTTTTTAACATTTTTGATCTTTTCTCTGTCATCATCAGCACTTTTTTCTCTAAATATGGCAATTTTGATGTTGAAGGTACAAGTACCTAATATGCTAATATTTTTCTGATGAGCCCATTTTTTCAGTAGGTCTTCATTTTTAAGAAGATAGTAATTAAATTCTTTGCAAGAAATTTTGCATATTTTCAGGAGCTCTGAAAAACAATCTGTACTCTTACATCTCCGAAAGAATGAGCTCTGTTGATAAATGGATGAATCAAAGAAACTTTCTTCTTGCTTTTCAATGAATGACTTAAGATTACAATACCAGTCTATTAATTTATCATCAATAATTATATCTTTTTCCACAAGGTACGTCAGAAAGGGCAATAATTTGTCAAATTTTTTATTTGTGCCCTTCTTAAAAATCATCCAGCGAAAACACTGAAATTCTTCAAATGGTTTTATCCACCTTTCCAAATAATTACTGCATTCTTGGTACACTCAGTGGCGGATTACAGCACAAGAGCATGAGGCGCTTGCCTGGGGCCTCGACACAGTCAAAACTCAATTTTTCAATATTTTATTTAGTAAAATATTTCACAATCAGTATAATCTACTACCTATGTACACATCTCATGTTTTTACTTAGGTTTGTTACAATGTAACATCCCTTGCGTCATTCGAAAACACATCTCGCAGTTATAATTCATTTTTTCTTTATTTTTCAATACGTGCAAGTTTATTTGATAAATATTAAAATTTCTATTTATACAATTCTGTAATTCAATTTATTTAACCTGCTGCATATGTGTTTTTCATTTGTAAGTTATAAAATATTTGTAGATTGAGTACCCCCCAGTCAGTTAGGGGCCTCCCGAAGTTTTTGCACCTGGGGCCTTCAGATACCTTAATCCACCACTGGGTATGCTAATAGGTATTTAAAAAGCGAAACTAATTCTTTGTTTCTGCGTTCTGATAACCTCTTTTTTAAAGCTTCATACATTTCCAAAATCATTGGTTGACCTACTTTTCTAAGGTAACTGAATGGGTTGGGTTGGTGTGAGATGAGTTTCAATAGTAATAAATTATTACCGTACCTCTTTGGGATTTGGTAATAATTTTTTACTACTGTGTTCGGTACTGCCATTATAGAATTGAAACACTGCTCGAACCAAAACTAGGACAGATAAGGAGTGGCAATAGGGGTGGGGAACTGATCTGCAGACCCGCTACAGCTTAGACCACGCACAATATACACTTGTTTTGAATGCGGTCCACCTATAGCCAAGTGAACGAATGCACTGCATCACACACTAGTTAATGATATTGATTTTTATAGCTATTTATTCATATGAATTCTATCCCTTTTGATTTTTTAAAACTGATATTGAAAGCAATTTTTCTTCCTTCAAAATATCGGTTAATTGGACTAAATTAACTGGTTAATGAATAGTTTGAAAATTTGAAAAATAACTGGTTAACTGGGTATGATAAAAACCTGTTTCGAAGCACTAACCATTGCAGACTGATTTAGTGCAAAAATTCCTTCGCATGACAATATGAGTATAAGTTATGCATCTTTATGTCAAACAGTTGGTGAAGAAAAAATTAAAAGATTCCAAGACCCCAACAAATATTTTGAAGACAATAATACACAACTAAATGAAGATTTTAACATTATTTTTGGATTATGGAAATTATACAAAAAAGTAGACCATCTTGACAGTCAATATTATAGTGAAGAATTCATTGATATTTCTGAAAACATTTCCTCTGATTCATCACACAATCAAGAAAATCAAACAATAACAGCTGTTGCTGATGTACATGTTGAAAATGATAAAAATTATTCTCTTACCAATATAGTTCCATAAAAAATAATCAAACAACAAACTAACAAAGGATATGAAACTGTAAATATTTCTCCTTTGAGTGACGTTAAATTGGCCTTTAAATCCAAAATGAAAAGTTTGCAGAAAATGCCAAAAATTCCTTATGTAATTGTGCAAAAAAATGGAAGGAAATGTATGAAGAAAAAGAATGAAGCCAAAAAAGCAAAAGAAGAAAGCAAGAGGAAAAAAAGAACACTACACTGAACAAGGAAAATTGAAACAATTACAAATGCACAGAAATACATTAGTTTAAATTCACAAATTAAATTATCAGACAAAAAGATACAATAACAGTTAAACCTGGAGATATTTCTCCAGAATCCTAAATAAAATCAAATAATTAAAACAACCAGCCTTCCTTATGTTAGATTTCTGGCAATAACATTAACGAAAAAGTTTTAGAATGCTCCATATGTGAAAGAAAATTCCACCACAAATGTAGACCTAAAACTCACCAGAATCATGAATGAATGATGAATCTGATAAATAGGTTTGTCTCCAATGTCTTAATGTTGGGAAGAAAATTGAAGCTAGATTTTTTATGATTCTAGTTAAAATATTTTCAACTTTCTCTTATCTTAGCACATTTGTTTTACTATTTTTAATTTCTTTGATTTTTTTATAAAATAGATAAAGAAGTATGAGTTTGATTCTTTAAATCCACTAGCTTTTATGTAGGTATGTTAAAAATGTTTCCATGTTATTTCAACAATAAATATGAAAGCCTTTTCATTAGATAATTGGTTGCCAAAACACTGTAGCTTAATATGCCAATAACTGTATTGTGTACCAATTACTATTTTTTCATATTTTTTGATTAACCTTAAAAATAATAATGAAAATATTGTCCTTTGTAATCTTTTTATGTTCGTTGATGATGTAGATATTAATCAATAAAAGTTTAATTTTCAGACACAGAGGTTCTATATATTTTCAAACTTTGAAAGGTGCTTAATGTGCCAATAACTATAGCCATTACCCTATTATAGATTGGTATAGAAGCTCAGGCTGCAGAAACTGCAGATCTTCTCTGCTTCATGGACGAGCTCTTTGATAGTGTGAATGGAGGAGCACCCAACCCTGAACCCTCAACCACTGAAAGCCCTACTGTGTGCAGTGAAACCTACATCAGGGCATGTGGAGTTCTGGAACGAGGCACTTAAGGTCCTGGATTCTATGGCATACACTGATGGAAGAATGGAAAGCAGGACACCTTCCCTGGTAAATTAGGGTAGGACAATTAGAAATATTAATAAATTATGGAATAGGTTAAGAAACAGTGGGTTTAAATATCTTGTTTTGAGGAATTTAAACCAAGACCCTCTGGAGCATAAGTTTGGGGCAATTCGGAGCCATGGCTTTCGTAATGTTGTCCCAACGTGTTCCAACTTTGAGGGAGCATACAAATCATTACTGCTGAATGACATGGTGGCAACTCACTCAGTTGGTGCTAATTGTGAAGAGGGTGATTGTGAGGTACTTGATAACCTTAGGGAGTACTTAGGGACTCAAAGAGGTCTACCAAGTATCGCCACATATTCTACTTCTCCTGCTGGCATTGATGTGCATCTGGATGCAGTTGTTGATGCTCAGTTAGGGGTAGATAACAATGAAGCTCCAGCTGGGAATGCTGCCATGTTATTTAGCTCCATTTCAGCAGGAGATTTCATTCTTAAAATGGGTCCTGTTGATTGTTCAGTGTATAAGAGTAAACAGCATACCATAAATCCACATGACGGAGATGCTTTCAACACTCAGAGAGGACTGGCTAGTTGGAGATGGTTGCAATTCCCCTCTGACAGCTTTACTAGCATATACTTTCAATGCAGAGATTTAATTTTAAGGGAATTGCCAATGATGGCTCACAGGCCTGGAATTGGTAGTCACTTAAGAAACATTATCTCAACAGAAGTAGATTTTAGTGACATTACATGTGAGGAGCACCGTGCTAATTATATGAGTAAATTTTGTAAATATTTTGTTAAGTATATTATAATGGAATGGTGCAACTCAGTAAATAGGTATTTAAGTGGTAAAGATAGTAGAATTTTTGTTAATATGGATGTAGTTCATAGAGAAACTTTGGTTTATTTTAAGAAAAAGAGGCGACGATGATTTTAATGTAATTTTTTATTTTTATTTTGTAAATATTTGTATATAGTAATAACAGTACATAATCCTGGTAAGACTGGCTTGTCTTTGCTGCTTTCAATATCATAATTCATGGAAGCTTTCATTGATTATTTTGCGTCTTGCTATGGCTGTTTTTACAAGGATATTAACATGATATTTTTTCAATGTTTAATATTAGGAATAGTGCATAAGCTCATAGTGATAACTTGGAAAAAGAGGGCGCCATTGTGTTTGTGATTGTCCTACCCCAGGATAGAAATAATTTATTAGAGTAAGACTCATAACATTCATTATTTAATGGCAATGCATTTTATGGAAATGGCATTGCATTCATTACTATGTTAATTACTATTGCTGCTTGTTGCAAGAGCGAAAAATACTGTTCTTTATCATTAAAAAGGTATCTTTTTGCGAAATCTGCACATATTCAAATTCTGTAATTTTGGAAAAGCAAAGAATCATACTTTCTGTCATAAATATTGCTTCTCTGATCTTTGTCTTGATTGTAAATAATTTAACAAGTCAAGCAAAAAAATGTCTCAACCGATTTCAATGCTTATGGCCATTTGGTATCTAATGTGTATGTAGGGGTTAAAACCACCCCTAAGTAATCAATTTCTTTAAGATTTTCAATTTTTCTGGTTGTTTATGGCCAATACCCTGTCGTAATAACAAATCTCATGTTGCAACTTCAAGTAGAGGAACCTAAACATATCCTCCTATGTAAACGATCTTGATATGTGTTTTCATTGTTTGCTTTGAATATCACAAATATGTATAATGTTAATGAGTAACTTGGATTTCTGTTAGCACTTCATTAAGCGTAGCTCCTGCACTGTTACTGTAACAAAATCTCCTTTATATCCAAAGGATAAAATGTATTTTTAATGTGCTTTTATTTGTTCATAAAACGTTATTTTATCTATGTTTAACTAATTCCTGTATTTTGAGTGAACAATAAAATATTTGAAATTTTAACCATATATGTTTTTGATAATATCATAATGATTAATATCCTTTTAACATATAAAAATAAGTACGAAAGAAATGAAAAACAATGTGTAATACGATTTTCAAGGGGTGGGGGGATATGATAAGGGGAGGGGGGCCGAGTAGTTCCTTCGGCCAGCCACGGTGGCAGTGCATACTCGCTCCGACATATTATACATGGAGTGTCAGGTCTGTGACCCCTGGCATGTAGGCATCCTGCCATCCTTACCAAATTTCCTTGCGCTTTTTTTTTAGAGCCGGTTCTTAATTTTTTTCCAGCTCATCACTGTATGTTGGTGTATACTAGGTAGTACTTCACCTACTTTTTACACCACGAGCCACCACTGATTGATTCTGACCAAAAACCTATAGTCGTGCCAATTTTCAAGCTTCTAGCTCATCTGGAAGTCTCTGCACTGCTTTACGTGCTTTTCGTAAGGGGCAATAATGGGGCAAAACAGCTCCAAGAAGTTGAAATTTTGACGATTTGGGATTTTTCCATTGGTTGTGACCAGGGCCAGATTAACTGGTTCATGGGTCCCACGCAAAGCACACGTTCTGGGTCCCGGCCTGAAATTGGGCCGGATTAATTTAGAGACCCATTCATTCACAGCACGTGCTTTTTATCCGTCCTTTTTTATTTTTCTCTCCTGCAGTTCCTTCCTCCACCTTAATCTTTCCACGAAATCATAGACAGTAAAAAATGAACTAAATTCTCGTATTATAAAATCCAATGCAATGTCTGCAATTTCGCTTAACAGCAACATAATGGTTGCCATTGACGACAGAAGGATTCTAGCTTAACAAACGTTACATTTTTGCGCCAAAAACCAAATTGTAGACGGATTCGATCCATATTCGAAAATCGACGATAAAAATTTTATTCATTTTCCAATGAAATAGTCCATATTCGAAGATTCTAGGTAAATTTTTTTCCAATTTAAATTTGCAAAAGCATAAAAACTTGCACGTCAAAAAACCTATTTTTACGTCTTATGTTATGGGAAATATAAATTATCCTCTGGAATCAAACCCTGGACGTTACTTCACAGGTTAACTCTCCAAAATTGCCCAAATGCATCACGATTACGAAACACTGAATGTTTTTATTATTGTATCCCAATTAGAATAAAATGATTTGTCTAGTCTTTAATAAGTTATATTATGTTTATCTTTGCCTGAGTACAATTTTATGGGTCATTTTATAAAATATATCATCTGGCCGATGGGACAGGAACGTAACCCAAATGTTTAACATTGCTATTATGGGAATATGTGCTTCAGGAACCAAATTATGTCGTAAGTGCGAGGACCGCCTGTACTTGGAATTACTGATAAAGTAAGAAAGTGTTTTACTAAGAAAAGCGTAGCATTTGATACAAACGAATAAAGGGAAACAAGTAACAGATTTCTGTCCACTGTGGGCCTCCTTGTCCTCTAGGCCCCACGCACTTACATATTTTGCATACCGCTTAATCTGGCCCTGGTTGTGACCAAAATCCTATAATCATGCCAAATTTCAAGTTTCTAGCTCATCTGGAAGTGACTTCTAATTTTTATCCTCGCATTAAGGGCAATAATGTGGGAAAAAAAATTAGAATTTTTACAATATCGGATTTCTTCCATTGGTTGTAGTTTAATATTAATGGCATTATAATATAGCCCTCTGTTTCTCATTAATGGCTAACCCATATAATAGCATTGAGCTCAATGCCATGGTAGTCGATTATTGAGACTCAGAAATATACCTACTTTTTACACACTTTTACTTAACTTCCCTTCATATTTATTTATTTATTAATCACACATAAACACTTGCTCGCTATAATATGCAAATAGGTAACTCGATAAAGAAAAGATGTAGAAACTCTTAATTTTGCAGGAATGTTCGATTCACATATTTTAAGGTGATGATGAAAAAAAAAACAAAAAAAGTCCTGGGTTTGACTCCAAGAAAGACATTTCCATTTCCCATACAATAACACAAAAAAATCGGTCTTGATGTGCAGGCTTTCATTCTTTTTTAGATTAAAGTTAGAAAGATTTGGCCTACAATCTTCAGATATGAACTATTTTGAAGAAAACATTATAAAGTTTCTTATTCTGTTCATCTTTTTTCTTTGTTCACACACACGCATGCACACACAAACACACCATACAAAACATACACGAGTTCTTCCTTTCTAAAAAATTGCCAAACACGTATTTCGGAATGGTCTTTTTGATCGGCCTACTGACGATGGAATCGTTGATTAATATGAAATATGTATTTAGGCAATTTTTCTCTAGTATATTGTGACATTTTTCCCTGCCGTCGGGACTTTGTCCACAATCCCTAGGGACTTGTATATGAGTTTGTTAAACTATTGATATTCTACTAGTACCAGCTGATTATAAATTATATATATATATATATTATTGTGTCACTAAATAAGTTTCATTTCAAGAATAACTAATCTTGCTAATACTACCTAATTTAATGTAATCTTTATAATTTTTAGTTTGACTGTGTGAATATTTAGGGGATGAGTTATCCAGGCAGAATGTCTAACATACAATTTTCATTTGTATTAACTAATTATATCAGATAATAATCTCTGCTATGTTTGGTATTGTGCAAGAAATTCCACTTGCTACATTTTCATAATGTAAGATATTTGAGTTCTCTATCGAGATAATTATGTATGTTCAGGTTATCCATTGTAGGATACCCTTCCCAGGTCATGCTTTTCTGATGTTATCTGCTGATGATTTCAGCTAATTTCTATTAAATCTCTTATGTACAATATTCTAATTTGAACTTACTATTGTTAATAACTTTGCTGGTGGGCCAACCAAATTGAGAGAATCATCTATGGAGGGTGGAAAAACAGGGTAGAGGGCATTGTGTTCTCTTTTCATCATTTTTGAGGAGGCGGATGTGACATTTTTCCATGCCCTCGGGACTTTGTCCACAATCCCGAGGGACTTAGTCCACAATACCGAGGTATGTCAATCAACAAAACCCGCCGAGAGAAACCATGCCCGACCTAATCGCCCCTCCGCTGGATGCCACCCCGCTGAGATGCCGCGGACTTTTCTGGGTCTCTAAATATACACCCTAAAAGGGGTGTCCCCTTCCAGCTCAACGAACTTTAGGACTGGAACCACAAATCCAAAAACTCCTCTTCAAATGTTCGCCAATCACGACTCACCATTTCAAAATTCCAGAGTCACCTGTGAACCCCTCCCCTCTTCCCCTGGAACTCTGTTCGAGCCAGTGAGCGGGCTATCGCTTTCTCGGACACTCTTCCTAACCGCAGCAGGAGAACAACCCCTCACTGCACTAACCTCACCTGAACTTTCCAGGGAAGTCCAAAGTGCCGAACCACACAGTGAATTAAATTGTGAGAATTGTTATTTTGTTAGTTTATTTTGGTATGGTTAATAAATTGTTCTCTATTAACCAAGGTTATTTGTGTAAATTGTAATCTACCAATTGTTATTGCTTCAATATATTTTTCCCTTTTTAAAAAAAATATATGGTTATTAGGAGGTTCCTCCATTCATCTTTTTATCTCCCTTATTACAAGAAATCTTATGAGAGAAAACTCCCCATTTTTCGTCATATTAGTGATTTTAGTGGCGAATTGGAATGTAATCACCCCTTATATGAGGTGCTACCCAAAAGTTCCCGAAATGTATCTGAAAAAAAGTAGACTTGTCAAAAGTCTTAATCGCCACTGTCCTCTTCAAAGTAGTCCCCTTGGGAGCGTACACAACGATCCCAACGTTTCTGCCACGATCGGAAGCTGTCCTGAAAGTCCTTTGGTGACAGCGTCTTCAGCACCTCCTGCGATTCGGCCTGGATCTCCTCTACGGTGTCAAATCTTCACCCCTTCAACTTGATTTTCATCTTGGGGAAGAGGAAGAAGTCACAGGGGGCTAAATCAGGTGAGTAAGGGGGTGGGGGACGGCTGCCATGTTTTTGGGGGTCAAAAACTGCTGCACAGCCAGAGCGGTGTCTGCGGGCGCATTGTCGTGATGGAGCACCCAGTTGTTCCCGCACCATTTCTCTGGCCGCTTTCGCCTCATGTCCTCCCTAAGCCGCCTCAGGACGTCGCAGTAGAACTTTGCATTGACGGTCTGACTTGAAGGGACGAATTCCTTGTGGATAATCCTGTCAATGTCGAAAAATCAGATCAGCATTGACTTAACATTGCTTTTGACTTGTTGCACTTTCTTTGGTCAGGGTGAAGAAGGACTCTTCCACTGGGACGATTGCTGTTTTGTTTCAGGGTCGTACCCATAAACCCAACTTTCGTCACCAGTTATGATCTTAGAAAGGAAGTCTGGGTCATTTCTGACCTGCTCCTGAAGTTCCATGCAGACTTCTAGCCGATGTTGCTTCTGGTCGTCAGACAGCAGCCTTGGCACGAATTTTGCAGCAATCTGCCTCATGTTGAGTTCATCCAACAAAATGCGCTGGCATGTCCCGTATAACTGTCCCACAATGTTGCAAATATCATGGATCATTTGCCTACAGTCCTCGAGGATAGCCTCACGCACTTTTTCAACATTTTCTGGCATTGTGCCAGTTGAAGGTCGTCCAGAACGTGTGTCATCATCAACTGACGTTCGGCCATTTTTAAACCTTTTAAACCAGTCGTAGGTTTGTGTCATGCCCAAAGCGTCATCACCAAATGCTTGTTTAAGCATTTTGTGAGTTTCCGCTGCACTCTTGCCAAGTTTGAAGCAAAACTTGATGCACACACGCTGCTCCTTCACGTCCACCATTTCAACGAAAAAAAATCGCAAAACGACACAAACACGACGTTATAAAAACACGTAGAACAAAAGTCGCACACTGGTTCACAAAGGATACATGCAGCGTTACCGAGTGCCACTAGTCCGTACTCCAACTGGCTCCCGCGCGACGTTCAACTTTCGGGAACTTTTGGGTAGCACCTCGTATAATGTATTTATATGGAGAAAAAGTCCCCGGTATTTGCTGTTTCGGTATTCGCAACCACTTAACCACGTAACCTTCGTGAATAATGGAGACCCACTGTACTTTTTGTTGGCCACTTACTTAACACATACTCATATTAATGCCACCCACTTTTGTGAAGCATACAAATTTTTTAATAATATCTTTTGTCCAAGGAAAAATTATTTTCTACATTTGAGTGCAATTTTAAGTAAAAGTGTATATACACTAAAAATGTTTTTTACTTAATTTTATTATATCCGTTTCTACCAAAATGGCCGGTGTAAGTTTGCACAACATTTTCAAGGTCATAGACATGGGCACCTGCAGAAATTTTTTTTAGGGGGGCAAAATGCTCACCCATTAGAATTGGTTGCTTACCTCGCAGGGGCTACTTACACAAATATAGCAAAAAAACACGTTTTTAAATTAAGCAGGGCCTGCTTTTTGTTTTAGGGGAGTAGTATTGCGCACCGCAGATAAAATGTTGGTTACTAAAATTCTCCGTAAACTATTAAATCTAATGTTACCTATTATCAACACGAGTTAGTTGGCGCGGTAGATATCGAAAGATTCCAAATTACTCAGCGATGTACCATTTTTCATTATAGATAAAAGTAGATTGCTTATAATGGATCAGAACTATTCATTTCCGTTTATATTCGAAATATTCGTTTATTTGTTATTCGCAGTCGCACTGTAGAAGTAAAACTCCCCCTTCTCCTGGCTGTGCGCCTGTTTGCAGTACTGCCCTGATAAAGTTTCAAAGATTGATATCTCTGCTACTTCATATTCAAGCGTAGGGAATAATGCCAGAGAGAAAATAATTACTTTAACGTGTTCTGTCTCTTCTTCTTCGTTTTGCGAATCGGTTTCTGGGAAGTCTCTCAGCAAGTGCTCGGATTACTTGTTCCTTTACTATTGATTATACAGAATCCAAATGGCAACAAAAATGTCGGGAAAATTACAGTCATCTGCATTCCTTATATTTCTTACAATGAACATTTGGAAATATAGTTTCAACATAAGGAGTATGGGAGTGTTATTGCACTTAAAACATTTACTTGCAGCCACAATTTAGCAGATTTTTGCCCAGCTGCAAATAAAACAAGTATTTTTAGATAGTGCAGGGCCTGGTTCAGTCACAACGTTGGCACTGCGATCTGTCAGCTCTGCTTGTGCCAGCATAAACTTTAAAATGCCATATGTAATTTTTTTGGGAAACGTAGAGGGGGGGAGGCAAGTGCCCCCCTCTTGCTCCTTACTGTGGGCTCCCATGGTTATAGATGAAATAGATTCTGATGAAAACTTCCATTTTAGTGAATGTTATAGTGAAATATCAGAATGTGATAGTGGAAAGGAAAACCTGCCCAAACAGAAGAAAATGAAAATTTCAGAATCTGTTTTTTCATGGCCTGACCATTTATTTCAGCCATTTGTTCATGTGTTTCTTTCATAGAATCCTGGTTTAACCGCTTGAAACATTACATCAGTAAATTAAATAAAAGTATAAGCATGTAAATATGAATAAACACTGTGAAAGAAAGTGCGACCTGGTGAGCCAGAACTAGCCAAGCACTGGGGGCACTGCAGGTAGCATATCGGCATAGCAGCGAAAGCGTTAAGCTGTACTCTCGTGGTCCTAAGTATTATACCTCTTCTAGTTTTAAAGATTTTTCTAAAAAATGGGGATTTAAACATATTATATCTAGTCCTCATTTCCCGAAGTCAAACGACATGGCAGAGTCAGCTGTTAAAACTGTTAAGAATATATTTAAAATATTTCTAGAATCAGGTGATGATCCTTATCTTGCATTGCTTCACCTACATAACATCCCTATAGATCAGTTACCCCTCTCCATCACAAATATTGTCTCGTAGTCTTAGGACTGATGTACCAAGTTCTTTGACTTCTTACAACCTAAAGCTACTAAAATCAAAAAGACTAGGGAATTATATTTGCATAAGAAAAACAAGGTTAAAAGGTACTATGATCAACATTCTAGAAGGGAACCAAAATTCAATACGGCTAAAAGTGTTCAGTTTAAAACATTACCTGGATCTTTATGTTCACCTGTCAAAATTATTTTTAAAAAGTCCTGAAACGAGATCTTATATAGTTAAAGATAGGGAAGGAAATTCACATAGGAGAAATGCAGTACACATCTCTCCTAGGAAACCTGAATCCAATGTTACAGTAGGTCGAGAGAACACCAGAGAAGCACTTCCAGTCCAGCCGCTTCCACAAATTCCTTTGAATCCCTTCAGGATGCAGAACACAATATTTTAGAGAAAATGGATAATAAATATATCACTTGCTCGGGGATAGTAGTAAAACGTGTAGTACCCTTTTAGAAATGGGAAGTAGGGACAAGGCCGGCACAACGACCTTTTTTTTTAAGGGTCATGGGATTAGAAAAAGATGGCAAACTTTATTTATTATTTAAATTGTTTTTTACAGTAAAGGAATCTTAAAAATATCGATTCTCTCAAAGATCAGCAAAATAATTAATTAATTTTAGGCTTAAATAATCATAGGAATAATATTTCTTTTACAGAGTATTGCCACAGATGAGGAATCTCACAAAGTACCGTAAATACCCGCATATAATGTGCATCCGCGTATAACACGCAGGTAGGTTTTCGGCCTCGTATTCTGCAAGTTTTTTATATATCTGCAGAGAGCATGCAAATTTTCCTAAAATTTTCGTCTCAGTCACAATTTATAATTTAACTCATTATTATTATTATTATTATGCATTAAATTACAAATATCATTGTGATATGATAAAACAATGAATTAAAACTGACGTCAGAGACAAGTGCAAAGTGTGCACGCGGGGCATCTTACGCATCAAAAATTTTTAATAGTAAATTATAATAACTAAAGCAATCTCTTTCACTATGACACATCGACATTTTTTCATAAATGCATGTACTTTATAAGTACGATAAATATTTCTTAGAGACCATGGGGCCTCTTAAGTGTGGGACCTCAATCACGCCATATATTTTATTTGAGTAGATTTAAGTTAATATCATATATAATCAAATTCGATTTAACTTAACATGCTTATTATGTCCAATATGCATATTAAATCCACCTTTCTTATATTTATCTGCGCAATTAATTTTTTTTAAATACCGCGATAAATATGTACCCTCGTATAACATGGACCCCGCTTTTCAGCCCCAAAATATCAGGAAAAAAGTGCACGTTATACGCGAGTATTTACGGTAACTGATTAACATATTTTATGCTTATCATCAGAAAATCAGCTTTCAATTATAGTAAAGTCAGACCTTAAATTTATATTTTTAGTTTGATTTTGTACATTATAAAAGTTCTGGTTGTTTTTGTACAAATTCAAAAACTGTAAGCAAGTTTTGTTAAAATTAAATTTTATCTGAAGCTCTGCTTTTACAGACTCTATTTTTAATGTTTCGTTCATATGTCCATAGATTCTTCATATTCTTCATGAGTGAAAAGCTCTTCCAGCACTTGCATTGCTTACTGTTACCGATCAGATAAATTTTATAATTTTTATAATCTCATTGGAAACTGACTTTTAAAAAAAATACCTTGTTTATGTTAAAAAATTTAAGAATAAGTGGATAACATTTCATATTAACTTTGTTAGAAGCATCTGAAGTACAGAGAAATATTTTGCTCTACATTCTTTTTGCAATAATTCGCAAAAATATGGAGACATAACGTTTTCAGCTAAACATTCTAATTTAGCATGACCACAATTTATTTTTTCTCCCATTTTAGAGTCAGAAAATATTTTACATGATAGCTTTATTCCACACTCTGAAGACAACTGTACTTGTGCATCATTCCATGATAAGCAAAACATAGTTCAGCAACACTGCTGTGATATGTTCCATTGGAAGAATGTGTATCAAAGAAGGAAGAAATTGTCTTTGACGTTTTTGTTATAAGCAAATTTTGAATATCGCAGTTTCCAAATGTTTCTTCAAAGTTCCAGCGCCTTCACTTTTTAAAGATATCAAAGAGGGACATAAAATGCATTTTGCAGTGAAATGATCATCGGTTTTTGCAATCCACGATGAATAATTTGGATCTTTGAATATGCAAAATCTTTTCTTTGGTGGAGGGGATGACAGTCTTTTCCCTGATATTACAACTTTACATTCATCCATTTGGGCTGAGCAATCATCGGAATTGTCACCATTCATTTCTTTAATACCCTTTTCACAAAAGAAAGTTTTAAAACCTATTATTTACGAATGTTAAAATATTACTGATAAAATAATTTTTTGAAGGTACAATAACATCAGTGGTTGACTTATAATTTCTTAGAACTTCAAGCTATTTACTGCACACTTAAAACACAACTTGTGCAGGATTTAAATCTGTATATGAAGACATCCCTATTACATTCGTGACAGCTTAATGGGCATTATAGACGTAGAAAATTGAAATATAATCTATTTTTGTGAATAAAGTAAATATCGATACATATAAAAATGAATTTTCAATAAAACAAATTATAATTAATGTCCAACGAGAAATTCGGGACAATTTGGGAATGAAGCCAAAAACTGTTCAAAAGTCGGGACTGTCCTGCTAAAATCGGGATGGTAGCAACCCTAGTGGTACCCAATAATGAGATCATACTGTTCTTAATTATGTGTTACATCTAAAATTGTATTTATTATAATATTTAGTGGTATTTCTTTGGTTGTATTTAGTAATATTTAAATAAAGTCACTATAAATAATATATTTTTTTAATTTATAGTGACTTTATTTAAATATTACTAAATCTAACCAAAGAAATAAAACTAAATATTATAATAAATACCAATAGAATTTCAGACGTGCTGTAGTTGCGGAGTAATAGAAAAACATACATACATACAAACACTTTTCTTTATAGATATCTATAGATGAAGGAATCCACCTACAGCATAGAGCCAATTACAGTAGATTTGATCAACAAGGAATTAACCCAACATGATAAAAATGACATAAAACCAACAAAGGAATATAACATATTAGGTAATAATTAACATGGAAACAGGCAAAATAACAGCAAAAATCAAATCAAATATTAATGATCAATGACTGGCTCAGAGGCATACTTGAGGAGAGTTCTCAGAGAAGCGTGAAAAATGTTAAAGTTGGGATGAGACTGTAGGCGATTAAGAAGAAGAGGTATTCTGTAAAAAAGAGAATGGCCAATGCACGATAAGCGGGGAGTATCTATGGCAAAAATGGAATGAAAGCGAGTCTTTCTTGCAGGAACACAAAACTTCAAAATGGCAAGTAATTCAGGACACTCAATTTTGGCATTTAACACATTATAAAGGAAAGAAAAGTCAGAGCGCGTTCAAAGCCTATGGAGGGGGTGTAAGTTGAGGGCGGTTAGAATTTGGGATTTGGTTAAATTTTGAAACGATGTTACACGATGAAGAACTATTTTGATAAAAAAATTTAAGATGGGATCGAGAAGAGAGAGATTGGATGGAGCAGACATAGACCAAACGAGCAAGCAATAGGTTATGTTGGGGAGAACAATGTTACAGAAATAAGTGCGTAAAGCAGAAGGGCCTTTAATGCCTGTAAAGCGATAAAGAATTCCAAGGCGAGCCATTGCCTTCTTGATTGAAGTCAGATGTTAAAGATAAGTAAGTTTGGAGTTGAGAAGGATGCCAAGATCCTTCTGACAAGAGACTCTTGGGATCATGCTGTCATTCAATAACTAGAAGTAGAAGAAAGGGTTTATGTTGAGGGAAATAATGAGGCTGCATTTCTCAGGGTTGGGATTCAATCTCCATTAAGCACACCAACGACCAAACTCTGCTAATTCTTCGTTTAGGAGTATTAATCTTTTAGGTAATTTTGCAGTCGTCTGCATAAAGCAATAGATGGCAATCGTTGAGGACTGACTCAGGAAGATCATCAAGATACAAAGTAAAAAGATAGGGGCCAAGTACACTGCCTTGAGGGACCCCTGAAAGGACAAAAGTCCAAGAAGTAGAGGAACCAGAAATAACAACACGCTGCTTCCTGTCACCAAGAAAACTGCGAACTAAGGAAAGAAAAGGGGCATGGAGGCCAAAGAGATAGGACAGTTTATGGAGTAAAAGCATGTAATCAAGTGAAGCAAAGGCTTTAGCAAGATCAAAAAAACAAATGTTAATCTGGGACTTCGTGGAGAGGGCATCAATTGCATAATGCTGCATAACAGAAAGGTTGGTGAGGCAAGAACGACCAGGAAGGAAACCGTGTTGATTCGTTGACAGGTGTGATGAGGTAAAATCAAATAATTTCCTAAAAATAATGTGTTTGCAAATGATTGGCAGAATGGGAAGTAGCAAAATGGGGCAATGTGAATTTACAGAGGTATAACATATGCAAATTTCCACTGAAGAGGGAAATAACCTGTTCAAAAACAGGGAAAGAGGTAAGGCACAGCGTTTTTCAGGAAGAAAGTGCTGAGCTTGTCAGGACCAGATGAATGATTGAGAGAAAGAGATCTGGGGAGATGAAGTATTCATCAGAAGATATGGAGATGGTAGATAGAGAATCAGAATATACATTATCAATAAAACAATTAGAGAGATTATATCATGGAGTGGGAGCGGAGAAGTATGACGCAAATAAAGAATTGAACATTTTGGGAAGACGGGAGCCAGTGGCTTCTTCATCACCATCGGGAATGCCACCATTCTTGTGGCAAGAATTTATCATAGACCAGAATCATTTAGGGTTAGATGCAGACGCTGAAGAGATTGAGGACACATGGGCATTATAGTCACGCTTTAGAAGGAATTTGCAATGCCTCCGTATGTCATGGAAAGTCTCTGGATAGCATCACGCTCTCTGCTTATTACTAATGGCATGAATTATATCAAATTTGAACCATGCTGGGAACTTCTTGCTACAAGGCCTGCAGTGAAGAATGCAGTCTTTCACCACCGCAGCACGCCAGTGGACTCGAGAAGACACCAAGAGAGCAATGTGATGGTATGATTAACGACGGACCAATCAGCCTTCTTCTATACAGAGAAGGTTTTAGAGTGATGGGACAAAGACTTTATCTTGGAAAAGGCCCTCTCACACGGACAAGCTCTAACATTGAGATACCTGTGGTCCGAGGAAAAGATATTTCTGCCAGGGAAAACATCGTTGATCGGGAAGGACTACTCAACGTAATCCAGGGTTGCCGAATTTCTAGTGGAATGCATATTGCACTGGTTGAAGCCAAGACCCAAACTGAAGAGCTGGTAAAAGAAATCGTCATTTTTACTGAAAGTGGTGCACTGAGTGGGAGAAGTCCACTGGAGAGATGTTAAAATCACCAAATAAGATTACTACACAGAGAGTACAAAAATTGCATGAAATTATCTTTTGTTGCACTGAAAAAAGGGCAATAAAACCATTGAACATTTGGGTTAAGGTATTGGTCTTAGCAGTGAAAGGGTTAACAAAGGATATTACTAAATTCCAACATTTCTATTAAGTACGTAATATCATCAATCATTTATATGAGAATGCCCCAGGATGTCTGCTTAAATTCCTTTTAGCTTTTTGTTGTGCACAAAATGTTTCAAACTTAGCCCATCAAGCACCATTTCAGTACTTCATCCATCCTCCCCTTTGATGAGACAATTAAAAGGAAATTTGTCACATTTTTTAAGGCAATAATTTAAATGAAAATAAGTATAACTGACAATAAACACCTGTGAGAAAAATATAAAAATTCTGTGCAGAAAATTATGAGCTAATAAATCAATTTTCCAAACCCTACCTTTTTATAATTTTTATTGAGATATAGGACACAAATACAAAGGAAATAATTATTAATGATAGGAATAGGCGATATGAGTTATGAAATTCTTATTCCTTAAAGTTGTTAACATTTTGTGAATATTAAAGTACTCTGTTTTTAAAATAAATTTAATGTGCATAATGGATAAGCTAAATTTTACTGAAATAAAGATTGACCAGCCTTGAAGGGAAATAAATATGAATAAAAATGCAATTAAGAAGTGTTTGAGCACATTAAATTCAATCGTAGGAGAAATCTTAAGACAATGATACACTCATATTAACGTTGAAGGATTTTCCTTATAATGGATTTCTCCAAACCAGTCGGTATGTTCTTCCAAGTACCTGAAACATTCAAGCAAATGAGAAAATATACACTAAAATTACATAAATTTAAATAGGACTATTTTAAAAATATAACCCAAATGCACCCAAGCACCTGGATACGCTCACACACTGTTTTCCTAAACTACAGTGAACTCCCGATTATCCGTGTGTGGATTATCCGGTTTGCGGATTATCCATGGTGTCTCTCTCCTTATGCTTCGAAATTTTATTAATACTCTAATTGCAGTGCTTTAAAAGAAATTCATGACTGCGTGACCGCAATATTATCGTATTTTCTTTACATCAATGTCTAAATAATTATATTATATGCAGAAACAGCAAGTTTCTAGATATGTGGTTTTTTTATGATCGCGAATTTCACGAAAATCACACAGGGAGACAGCATGTGACCTTGGTCAATCAGGCGTGTTCTTCTGCCATCTTGATTTTTTCGATTCATTTTATTATGATTCAATTTAAAGTAGAGTTATTTTCCAACTTCAACTGTGTGCTAGCTCACTGAGCTATGTGGTTTTTATAGTGACTAGCTGAACCGGCGCAATGTTTGCGTGGTATATTTTCATTTGATTTATAAAAAATTAAAAAGTACTAGTAGGGCAGCCCCGGATCTCTGATCCTCAATGCGATTTAAATAAACTGAAGGTTTAGTGAAATAATTTTTATTGAATAATTAATAAAATATAAATGAAATGCAAAGTAATAAAATAAAAAATCATTTTATCTCACCTTAATTTAAAGAGTAAGCGTAAAACCTATAATCCTACCAAATTTTAAGTTTCTAGCACATCTACAGATGTTAACAATAAATTTTACACAAATGCTGACAGACATCAACGTTAAATTAATATATAGTTAGATTTCTTATACACATATTATCGACACAGATGTTAACAATAAATTGTAAACTAATGGTGACAGTCGTCAACGTAACCATTTTAAAACATAGTATCAATTGAAACAAAATAAAAACAAATCAATTGCACAATTTAAAATAAATCACAATTCGATGGGAACTTGTTTGTCATACACATGTTATTGACACAGCTAGAAACGCCTCCCATACGCAGTCAACAGAATAATTATCACTAATTATCCGTAAATATTTACGTTGCTATGCGTCATTAATTTCGATGCTCAAACAACAGTTCGATGCAAATAACTCTTTTCTTTCATCTATTTGAGGTTTAATTGAAATGAATCGGAGGCAACAATGAGAGTCTCCTTGGCAATGCCCGGAATGAGTACAAAAAATCCTCAAAATTTTGAAAAAGAATGCGTATCTCTGAAAACTTCGACCGTGTAACGTATAAATATGGCAAGAATAAGATAGTATAGAGATTTAGCCGTCAAATAAAGCAAAAACGAAGAAAATCGGTCCATATTTACATATTTTAACGAATGAAGGAAGAAAACCTTGCACTCTGAAAAATCGAAAAAAACAACTTGGTTCAAATTTTACCACGATTTATTTTCTTCGTAAACAATTTGGTTCAAATTTTACCGCGATGCTAAACTCCCGTCGCTGTCTATAAGAATGATAAGAAATTGTAGCTGAAGTCCAGAACGATGGAAGAGCAGAAAAATTATCGGAAGATGACAGCGAGAATGAAGAGATGTGTGAGGTTGAGACCCCTTAAATAAGCAAAGTATTGGGTAGCATCAGTGAAGTGGTGAATTGGATGGAGAGACAGAGTGATTGTGATCATCTTCATCTTTTACATTTGCAAAACATTAAGACATATG
The DNA here is from genome assembly GCA_036926305.1 of Uropetala carovei. Lineage (NCBI taxonomy): Eukaryota > Metazoa > Arthropoda > Insecta > Odonata > Petaluridae > Uropetala > Uropetala carovei. The sequence goes on from JAXCHB010000290.1 coordinate 955,578, forward strand.
TGACGAAGAAATGCCATCAGCTGTCGCGCCAAAAGAAAATATCGGACTATTTTAAAAACACCGATTAAAGTAAGGTATGCATTTAAATCAAAATACGATATCAGTTTTTATAGTATTTTGCAATTAAATTTGTTATAACGCATATGCTTTCACGTTTTTAAAAATTATTTCCCAAAAAACCGCAGGTTGCCGATAACGCGGGTGTACATTCTGTCTCCCAAAACCCACGTTATAACAGGGTTTTACTGTAATATCTTACATAACCCATGCGAGCCCAATTATATCATGTATTCATTATAGCATGCGAACTTAAAAAACTGAAAGGATCTGCACACTTGGTTGATTCCTCCTATGCTTAAAAGTTTTAAGAAAGATTGTCTTGGAAAAATTAAAGATCGCAAATTCACTGCTAGGAGGTGCAATGAGGGTCACAGCCATGAAATGACCACTAATTTTGCAAAATAACCATAAGCTAGAAGAATCAACTTTGCCGGAGGACTTACAGTTGGTATTATTCTCAACCATCTTCGTTCTGTGAAATCTTACGAATGAAAAAATTGATCGTAATTAATCTATACACTTAATATTTGTGTTTTAACTTATAAAACATATTTGACATTAATGAACTGCCGTTTAGTCTTTCAATTTTAGATAACCCCCATTTTATGTATTACTCGATTTAAGGTACAAAAAACTTGTCCCCGATGCAAACGTTAAATGGGGATCTCACCGTAATTGTTTTATATAAATCTCTGTGCAATGTTATAAATCATCAAAACTTTAGTGATTTTGGTAGTTCTAGGGTTAATATAAGAGATGAGAGGGTTTAAAAAAACCTAAATTATAAACACTGAAACTTTAAACCAAATTAATGCACGGAAAGTGTCATTTCCAATTATTTTTTAAAAGACATTGAATTTAAATTCTTTTAAATATGGCCATAAAAATATCGAGATATGGCATAATATGTAAAATATCAGACAACTGATATTTTAAGACAGAAATAAAATTTGCAATTTAGACCTCACGACCACCTAAATATGAATAATAATAATAATGCTGAGTGGAGATTATGGCAAAAATAATCTACTAAAGAGAATAAACTTCAACCCTATAATATAAATACATACAGCAATACCCTGCTCAACACGACTCTGGTGAACACGATTTCGTTATAACACAAAAAAGATATTCTATATTTTTTAGTCAAAATCGACCAAAAATAACTTTTTTTATTCATTTACTATTTTCCACCCTAATTCTAATCTGATAAAACGAATTCCTTCCTCTGTGTAACTGAAATCTAATGAAAGAAAACAAATATCTCGAGCGTTTCTACACATCACTCATCAGCAGCTCAATCAATCAGCACACTTGGCTTGAGGAATGCTCTCAGCCAATCACTCTGTCGTCCATCTTAAAACTTTGTTTACAGTTCAGCATCGTTTGAATTTCAGTGTGTTGTTTTGCATATCATCTCTAAAACATTTTCTAAATTTTATAATTTATTCTTATTATAAAGGAATTTTGCATAAAATTATGGCCCCAAAACATTTAGTGATGTATTTAAAGTAATTTATAAGTTCTTACCATGATTTAGAAGGGCAGTGCACGCATCCCATTGACTCCTATGTAATATCAGCCCTGTTTAACATGAAATTCGCTTAACGCATGTTTTTCAGGAACCTATCTTTCGTGTTAAGTGAGGTATTGCTGTAGTGTCGTAAATTGAGAGAGGAAAACAACTTCCAGAACTGCATTCCGTTGCATTCCAACAGAAAAAAGCACTGCTTATAACTCTTTCTGTTAATTTATTACTAAAAAATTTGCTTTACAATTTTTATTCTAAAAAGATTTTTGTTGGAATATAGTACATTTACTTACTCTAAAAATATGTGAAGATATCCTAAGAGGACTTTTAACTTTTTCTCATGGATGCCAGCAGCATGAAGAAGATCTGGAAGTTTCACTAAAAGGAAAAATTGCATATTGTATGAATATACCAACAGCGCACATCAACATTAAATATTTCAAAAATTTCATGTAAACATTATTGGTAAAAAATGTCCCTCCAATATTCATTCAAAGGTTAAAAAACCCAGTACGAATTTTAGCTTCAAAGGAGCCATTACAACTTGTGATATATATATACTAAAAAGATCTGTAATGAAACCAATACCTTTTTTGTGATTCAATTATATTGAGCTTAAAGCTTTTATTAACTAATATGAAGATAGATAAATACAACAAAAACCTTCCAAAGACTTTAAAACAATGCAACTGATTCATCTCAACATTAATATTTTCACTCAAACATAAAACAGATCATCCTAAACTAATATAAGAAATTTTCAAATATCTGCCCTTTGATTTTATTAACTTTGACAGTTATTTTAAGAATTGATCAAATAATGGCTTTATAGTTTTGAAAATAAGTTTTCTTATGGCAGAGGTGTAAATTAAAGTTGACCAAATGGTGCCATAAGCACAAAAACATCATTTTAATCAAGCAGAAAACTAGGCAATTAAAAAAATAAACCAAAGCAAAAATACAACTTAGATAAAATATTTAACGGAGCCATCTTTAGAGAAATAACACAAGTAAAACCAGTATTAAAAAGAAGGGAGAAACAAAAATCAAATTAAAAACTACGAAAAGTTCAGAATTTACAAAATTGCACAAAATGTAAAAATGCAGAATATGAAAATTAAAATTAAGTAAAAAAACATTTTTAGTGTATACACACTTTTACCTAAAATTGCACTCAAAAGTAGAAAATTTTTTCCTGGACAAAAAATTTGTATGCTTCATAAAAGTGGGTGGCATTAATATGAGTATATGTTAAGTAAGTGGCCAACAATAAGAACTAATTTATGAGGAAGATGAAATATAAGAATTAGAAGAGGAAAAGCCACCCACTTTTACGAAGCATACAAATTTTTGAATAACATTTTTTCTCCAGGGAAAAATTATTTTCTACCTTTGAGTGCAATAATTTTAAGTAAAAGTGTGTATATGTTACAGGCAAAGTGTATAATCCAGGCATTCTATACAATGCCTAGGCAATGTATAGAATGCCTAGTCATTGTATAGAATGCCTGGCAGTTTTTAGGCAAAGTATGAAATATATGAGTTGTGTGACTGTGGACTTACACACGCCAACATTTCTCAACCGATTCCGACCAAATTTGGCACGGTTGTAGCGAGCATTAAGAGGAAGGTCATTGCGGGGCTTTATTATTTATTATTCTTATTACTTGCCCAAAACTATTTTTACTTTCTGGAACATTCAATTAAAAGAATTTTATATTCATTGTTTACATTACATTTTTTGCATATAAAAGTTTGATTCACTGATTTTTTAGTTTTTTTAATTAAAACTTAATTCATGCACACCCATCATATTTGATGGACAATTACGTTACTTTTCTAATAACCTCAAACATAAAGTTTTGTACTGATTTGCTAAGTAGTTTTTGAGTTAGAGTATGCACAAAATCCTATCAAACACAAAAGGCTTCATTGAGAAAGCAGCGAAAATGTATCCAGGAGACCTTAAAATATCTATTTCCATTGAAAAATTGAATTTGATTTTTTTTATCAATAACTAATACTTTATTATGCACACAGAGAAAGTCATGAGTGCAAGCCATATAAAAGTACTAAACTCACCAAAGAGACGAGCAAGGTGAATGGCACCATACAATTGGGATGGAGCATTGACCACTCCTGCAGCCACCTCTGGAATTAATTTCCAGCTCATGATGCGCTTCAGCAGTACATTTTCACTGGGTGAGCATCCAATTGAGTTGATGGATGGCGTTCTTTCATGTAGGGCGGGTGGTGCAACGTTGGAGGGAGGCCGGTTAGAGGTTGTGATACAGGAGGGTGTAGAACAGCAAGAGCTGGTGCTTGCAGCACTGACAAAGAGGAATAATACAGCAGTGATATAGGCTTGTTATTAAAAGGATTTCATCAATAATACCTACCTGAGTTGAAATTAACACGGATGTATTACACCATGCATAATGGGTCAGTTGTCCTAAAAGGGTTAGTGAATTGTGTCCTAATAAACAGGAGAGGAAATATTACTAAAGTTGGAAAATGAATTATGAATTTTCATTAATCAAACAATGCAAAATGTTGTTTGTATACTAATGAATCAAGGGCAAAATATTATATTTCTATGATCATCAATCACTTTACCTTAAAAACACAAAAGAATAAAACACTTATTTAAATACTTAAACCAAGTAGGTCCAAGAAGGTCACACACAGCTCATTTTTGTTATGTCAAAGACAAAAGTTTAGCAAAGCTGATCATTTAAAAAATATAACTTAGGATATAATAATTAAGCCTCCTGGAGACCAAAGGTTTACAACTAAGAACTTCAATAACTGCTTACTCTAACTTAATAAGCATCAAGAATTTTAAGTAAAAATTAAATTTTGAGATACAGCAGTGTCCTACCTAACTTTCATAGACAAGCCAAAACAGCAGAAAAGTAAATTTTGCCCCCTTAGGCATTTAGAGATTTGCCCCTTTTTTCCTTCTAGTTAAAATAAAACACCTATTGTTTTCTAATTTTTATTCTAATATTTCTAAATTTGCATCACATTTTTGACTATATTCAAATTAAAATATTAAGTGTCCAGCACATGACTTTATTCATACAGAATAATTTTCAAATTAGTAGAGCACTACAGCAGTTAAAGTTATCAAAGATAGAGAGACTCAGTAATGCCACACAAAATTATCAAAACTTTAGTACAAACATTCACTCAGTCCAAACATACATACCAAACACACGGGGTTTACAGGTTTTTATGCCTCTCCAGTGACACCAGTCAGTGAGACATATGATTCTTGCACACACCTCTCATCTCAGGGTTGACTGGTTTTTATGCCTCTCACAATGACACATGTCAACAACACACAGGAGCTTAACACACACACACCAGACTATGCAAGGGTTTACGGGATTTGGCACCACTCCAGAGACCCCAGGTACAAACACACATAGCATACTAAAAGAAAAGACAAATACGTGTTTCGGCTACAAGGTAAGAGTGTTTGGTAAGAGGTGCTACCCAAAAGTTCCGGGACTGGTCGCGTGGAGCGCTAACCAAAAGTAGTAAGGACTTCTGCCGCTAGGATTTGCTGAAGACATCCTTTATGAAGCAGTGTGTAAAGTTTCAGGTGTGTGTGTGCACGTGTTTTCTTTTCACGTGAGTTTTTTCAACCCATTGTTACCGGTGTTCTGTGATTTTCTTGTGTAGTGAAATGGCAGACTTGAAGGAGCAGTGCATCTGCATCAAGTTTTGCTTCAAGCTTGACAAAACTGCATCTGAGACACATGAAATGCTTAAGCAAGCATTCGGTGACGAGGCTATGAGTAGAACCCAGACTTTCAAGTGGTTCTCGCGTTTCAAACGTGGACAAATGTCTGTTGAAGATTCCGAACGTTCTGGTCGGCCTTCAACCAGCACAGCGGACAAAAACATGGAAAAAGTGTGACAGGTCATTCGCGAGGATCGTCGGCGTACCATCCAACATGTCAGCAGCATTGTTGGCCTGTCCTATGGGACATGTCAACGAATTCTGTCTGATGAACTAAACATGAGGTGGATTGCAGCCAAATTCGTGCCCCGCATGTTGACCCAGGACCAGAACCAACATCGACTGAGTGTGTGCAGGGAACTCAAGAAGCACGTTAGAAACGACCCAAACTTTCTTTCAACGGTCATTACCGGTGGTGAAAGCTGGTTTTATGGCTACGACCCTGAAACCAAGCAGCAGTCTTCCCAGTGGAAGATTCCGTCTTCTCCGCGACTGAAAAAAGCAAGGCAGGTCAACAGCAATGTTGATCATCTTCTTTGACATGGAGGGAATTGTCCATAAGGAATTTCTTCCCCATGGTCAGACGGTGAATCAGCAGTTCTACATCGAAGTCCTGAGGCGTTAGAGTGAGGACGTGAGATGGAAACGGCCGCAGAAGCGGTGCACACAAGACTGGCTCCTGCATCATGACAACGTGCCCATGCACACCGCTGGACATGAGGTGGATTACAGGCAAATTCGCTCTGTCTGTGCAGCAGTTCTTGGCCAAGAACAACATGGCAGTGGTCCCCCATCCCCCCTACTCCCCAGACTTAGCCCCCTGTGACTTCTTCCTGTTCCCCAAGATGAAAATTTGTATGAAGGGATGGAGATTTGACACCGCTGAGGACCTCCAGGTGGAATCGCAGGAAGTGCTGAACAGCATTTCAAAATCACAGTTCCAGAGGCGCTTCCATGACTGGCAGAGGCGCTGAGATCGTTGCGTCAACTCCCAAGGGAACTACTTCGAGGGTGATGGTGGCGATTAGAACCTCAGGTAAGCCTACGGTAGTTTATGGCTACAGTCCAGGAACTTTTTGGTAGCACCTCGTACGTGTTTGGACTGAGTGAATGTTTTTATAGTAAAATTTTTTAAATTTTGTATGGCATTACTGAATCCCTCTATCTTTAATAGAACATAATGAATATGATTGCCCTTGATATCAGCATCCTACGAATAATTATTGGCATTATACTCGTGAATAAATTACAAACACTTTCCCATACCAGCAAAAACGGATCATTTGTCCTCTGTATTGGTGACAGCAGAAAAATAGAGAAAGAGATGGAAAAATTAACTTCAATGAAAGTGAGACTAAAATAAGTTAAAAGGAGATGAAAAAAGTACCAGAAATAAAGTCATATTTAACTTCTGTAGTAGAATCAAGAAAAAATAAATGAACAGAGGTTGCCCTACTTGCAGGAGCTAATTCCCCAAATACAGCAGACCGCATATTTCTTGGGGTTACATTCCTGAAAAACTCTGCGAAACTCCACCAATAATAAATGATGCGCAAAAAGCAAAGCTTAAGCGTTTGAACTATGCCAAACCTGGGAAAATAATCCTGAATCGGAAGGGTCAAGAGTTGAGTCTTTACCCTAGGGGCATCCCTGTCGTAATAAATACAGAAGGCTCCTGAACGGTGATGCCAGCTTGTATTCTGCAACTTTTCATGTGCGAAGGGACACAAAGGTGTGGGAGGATTGCATCCTAAAAATAGTTAAAAGTATATATAAGACACGTACACGTGTCTTATAAATATATACTTTAAAAAAATAGATACACGTATCGATTTTTTTAAATTACTTAAATATTTTTACATATCAGAATACCATTACAACATTTTTCAGGCCTGACTATGAGAGAAAATGTGAGGAAAACACGATTCATTCCATATGTAGAAAATTTCACGCAGTCTTTTCCGTGATTTTTTCCGTGAAAGAGCGAAACATAAGACCACGAAAGACAAAACTGGTCGCAAATGCGGAAATGCGAAAGATCGAAACACGCGAAAGATGAGGTCTGCCTGTATTTCGATTATAGAAATTCGATTCTTCCCATCTCTACCTATCTCTTTCTTCTACTCCTCTGTCAATCAAACTATTACGCACCTTGCGATTATAAGATGACTAGCGATTTTTCGGTCATAAAAACTGGAACAAAACCTCGTCTTATATTCAGGTATATACGGTATTAAAAAATCGCAGAATATGAGGCCAAAAACCTACCTGCACATTAACGGTATTTGGAAAAAATGAGAAAATGACCAATTTTTCAGGCTATATATTTTTGAAAATATATTGCCTATATTACATTTTACTGACCACTTTTTTTTATCATAGATTCACAGGCTGTAAGAAGAGTTCTTGCTGGCCATACTCGGCTCTCTGGCCGAAGGATGCCTATCCATTACCTACAGGATTTATTTTTAATTTGCATTTTTTCCATTTTGAACTCGTGGTGGTGCAACCGAACAAACCAGCAAAGTACTCGACGAAAAACTGAAATCTCACTGAAAATATCAAGATTATCAATTAATTCTAGTTTCTGTTTTAACGTCAACACAATTTTCTTGCGTTTTTGTGCCATCTCTTCTGGAATGTATACAAAAATCACTTCCAAGTGAGTATGACGGTGTGTGTGTATGACTTTCCCAGTGAACTAAAACGCAGTGGACTATAAACAACTACAGAGGGGAAAATGCATGGGGAAATGTAAACACAATGAAACAACTTATGTGTCCATTACGCTCAGTAAAAGATACAATGTAATATAATCAGCAGTAAAAGGGCATGATATCATTTTACAGTCACTTTGCCTTAAAAAGACCTTATGTACAATCATTTTTGCACAATATATCTTCTTCGCATAAGTAAATGAGCAAAAAGTATTATGGGACTCCCGCATGCATAAATGCATGAATAGTGCAAAGCACAAAATTCGTGAGAAAAATGGAAAAATCATGCACGGATAACCCGCAAAACAGATAATCCGCCCACAGATAATCGAGAGTACATACACTTTACTTTTAAAATATACCTGAGAGTGTTTTTCACAGACCTCATTTATACAGGCAGTTCCCACAATTAGCTGTTCTGATTTTCGTCGTTCCACTCATATGCCAGTTCCTAATTAACAACAGTGTTTCATTCTTCAGTCCTCGTGACTGTTTATTCGACATGTTGATGCTTTTCGTCATTCCGGTTTTTTGTTGTTTTGCTCATATGTAAATGCCTAAGTGACAAACAACATTTTTACACTTTTTTAATGAAAATATTCCCCATAGTTACCCCAGGAACAGTGAATTTTATCCCCTAATTAAATTTGTGTCTATGGAAAATAGTGACCTGCTTTTTGTCGATCCGCTTTCGTCACAGTTTTCAGGAACATAACCTGACGTATAAGCGGGGACTGCTTGTAGTTATAGTAGGGATGCTAAAAATATTCCAACCAGATTACAACACCTCATACACCCAGTTACCAAGGAGGGAAAAAATTTTTGCAGAGTAATTTGGTCAGCTAATCACTGAATTTCTTTCCTAATAATTGTAGCATCCAGCACATGAATCCAGTGACTTGGTTACCACAAGTTTGGTTCTATAAAATACAAACACTACAGGAACATGCATTATTTATTTATTGTAGCACTAACCTTGACATTGTGTTGTTGAATGTTCCTGAGAAAGATGTAAACATATCTGTTTTAATATCATTCAAAGAATCAATCCTGGAAATTTTATAAGAATCGTCCTTATAATCAGTGCATGTCTCTTTAGACCTGTCACATCCTTTGGTTCCCTTATCATCAACAATTCTTGCTTGGTTAAAAGATTCTTCCTCCTTAAGATCTGATTTAATGCATGTTTCCTGTATTGGCTCAGTTAATTCTTTGTCAGAATCACCAAAGGATGTCTTAGGTTCTTCTTTCACTCGAACAATAAAAAAATCTTCAGAATTATATCTCCGAGGTTCATCAAAACTGTAAAACAAGTAATTTTATTAAATGTAACCTTGATTTAAAAAAATGCTCTTTACATTATAAGTTAATAAAAAACAAATGTAATTTAATATTTCTATAAATATAATTTTACAAGTACATATTAAAATAATTTAATTATTCAAATCTGGTGAACAATTCACGTATTAACCTAGATTTTACATTACGGTGAATATACAATGAGCTACTAAAAACTGCAAAACTTAATAATAAAAATATATTAAAAACATACAAGTAGCCCAGTTAAAGTGTCATAATATGTTACAGAAAATAAATTATAATTAACATGGACAACAAACAATAATAAAATAAATCGAGATTATCCTAGAGAACTGACAAGGAGAGGCTATGGAGTGTAACTCTCAGATTTGATTCATCTTCTACCAGTGGAAAGTTTAGGTCAAAAAAAAATACCATTTCGGAATTAAGGGCCAACGCCTTTTAATTTATGAGAAATAATTAATTAAAAAGTACAAAAATTGGCCAATCTTAATAAATCATAGTAACTTCGCTCTTACGTTCATTAGCGACCGTAGCCTAGGGAATAAGGAGTAGGACTTTCGATGCATGGTCTCGGGGTTTGAGACCAGCATTGTTCAACTTTTTTCTCGTGTAAAATTTCATTTTTCATGCTAGTTTTTCCCCAATTTTTCGGGAAATACTTATTCGCCGCAATTTTTATTTTTTTCACGCTGGATAATTGTTTTTAATCACTAGACCACTATTTCCCCACATTTTTATTATTTATATTTATTTATTTATACACCGCTATTTGCGTATTTTATTCCCAACCTACTCCCCAAGATAATTAGCCGCGTTTGTCCATCACTACATTGACACTCTCCGTAGACATTGGCGTATCCTTTAAGCTGTGATATTCCGCCGTAATTGCACTTCCACCCTTTACATCAAGTTTACGTTTCCCATGCATTCCTTTGGATGGTAATCGTCGAAAAAAACGATAATAAAAATATTCATGGAAATAGGGGCAGCATATAAATAGCTGCGAGCGGCGCGAATTATTTCTTAACGTAAATGAAGTTTCGTTCACAGACGAAATTAAAATAAATCACTGCAACTGTGGCAAGCGTTTATTTATATGTTGCTCCTGGTGCCATGAATATTTATGTTTTCTGTGTTTCTTCGACGATTATCATCCAAAGGAATGCGGTGGAAATTCATACTAATTTTGAAAGGTAGAGGGTGTCAACCCAGCGACGGGCAGATGCAGAGCGAGGAGCTCGCAGAAATTATTCTTCGCGATCATACCTTCCGATGCTATATGCCTGTACCAATAATAACTGATAAGATGGGTTACTTTATTATTATCCGCAAATATATTTTTTTTCTTGAGCTCTCGCCATAATCTTCTTCACGCAGGAAAAATGATTAAAACTTATGATAATAAATTCACGGGATTTTTGAGGGTGTAAGTTGGGAATAAAATACGCAAATAGCGGTGTATAAATATTTTCTGAAAGATGGGGGAAAATACAGGTCTAGTTATTAAAAACAATTATCCAGCATGAAAAAAATAAAAATTGCGGTGAATAAATATTTCCCAAAAAATTGGGGAAAAACTAGTATGAAAAATGAAATTTTACACGAGAAAAAAGTTGAACAACACTGGTCTCAAACCCCAAGACCATGCATCGAAAGTCCTACACCTTATTCCCTAGGCTACGGTCGCTAATGAACGTAAGAGAGAAGTTACTATGATTTATTAAGATTGGCCAATTTTTGTACTTTTTAATTAATCATTTCTCTTAAACTAAAAGGCGTTGGCCCCTAATTCCGAAATAGTATTGTTTTTACCTAAACTTTCCACTGGTAGAAGATGAATCAAATCTGAGAGTTACACTCCATAGCCTCTCGTTGTGAGTAGAGAAGAAGGCAAGGAAGTGAGACGGGGGGAGGGAATGTTCACAGGAGGAGGGAGGAAGGAACATTAAAGATAAGAATTCATGGACTGGTTTAGAGCAAAGGTGTAGAACCTTTTCCACATGGCAGGCCATATAAATAGTGGCGACTCCATCGAATGTTGCCAATGCTATGGCGGGTCAGATTTGAGGTTAAATCGAAGTTACTGAGAGATTATAAGGTATCATATAAGTGGAAATCAATTCTAAATTATGTATTTAGGATTAACATTTCAGTATTAAATGCTTTATTATAATTATTTGGATTAAAAAATGAGTTTATGCATTAAATTTTATGGATCTCTTTTTCATCACTGCTTCACAGGCCACACAAAACACACCATCCCTGGTTTAGAGGATTCCATTTGAAGACTGGTTCTAAGTCATGGAATATATAATGTGTCCTCATTTTTTACTATCTTATTCACCTGGCACACCACTCTCGGGAAAGGTGAATGCCTGTGATCACATCCATCCTGGAGAAGAGGAGTTAACCCAATGTGCTGCATGAGTGAGGTGCAATTATCTACTCTCCCAAGCAGTTTCTTCAGCAAAGTTGCACATGTCACCTTTTTTCTCATGGATAATGTTGAGAGGTTATACATTTTACATAGAGTGATAATTTCATTCGTATTTTCTCTATTCTATCCACCTTGTTTGCATGGTATGGGCTCAAAATTACACTGCCATACTGTAATAGCTGTTGGTCTTAATTCTTGCAGCGGTTCTTCATGCCGCTCAGGTTCTAGTGTCCGGTAAAGGTCTTTGTGTCCAAACTCTAGCATCCTGCAAACTCATGCATTGCACGAGATATACGTGCAAGTATAGTTTGGGGAAAAGTGCTTTATACTGCAGGAACATTATTCCAGAAGGTTTTTCAACAATTACAGAAATTCACCAATAGTCTTCTGCAAGCAAACTGCCCTCACCCCGGCAGAGTTGCAGAGTTCGTTATGCAAGTCACAGGAGTAAGTTCAGTGGAGGTTTCCTAAAAACCAGTGCTCCTTCTCATGAGCGCCTTCCTTAGAGTGTGGAGAGAGATGAGCAGAGAGAAGAGAGCAGCCATTTTCTTCAAGCCCAGGCAACCACGAGAGCAGAAGTGTTGCTTGCAATCTTTTCTAATTCCTATTCTTATTCATATTATTCCTTTGATAACTATCAAAAATTCTGTTTGTATCATTTCTGCAGTAAACATACCTTGTACTTTTGACTTGCGATGTTTAACCAAGGTGCTTTCATCCATCCCAGGGTCTGCAGTGGTGTGACATCAGACAGCGACAAATAATTGTATCTGACCGTGACATATAAATGCGATCGGAATATATATTGTGTGCAAAATGACAGATTATTCTTTATTTTTTTCTCATTAACTAGGGCCTATAGGTGAGAAAACCGAGACGTGTCTCCTTATTTTGGCTCTAGTTTCACCACAAAAATCCCCCACCAGATCCACGACATCAATCTCATAGTGTCTCCTTGTTAGTGGTAGTGGTTTCCTTTTAATTCCCTTTTTAAAATAATATACTAGGGGGTATAAATTGAATTTAAAAAAGGAAATCGACAACACAACCACGAACACAGCAGCTCAGGAGGTTTTTATACAAACAATTCGTTTAAATGAAATGCATGCCAGAATATGCAAATCGCAATCATTTGTTACATAACAAATGAATTTGGAGTTATTGGTGTTGTCGAAGCATTTTGGTTGACGTATCATGTAAGTAGTAGTGGAAAACATATAAAACGGGTAAATTTTCATTTTAATTACATTATTCTTATGAGAAAAATTTTGGGACCGAAAGATTTGAACATCTTAAGCGGGAAAACATCTTAAACGGGTTTCACTTTATCGAAATTACAATAGAACATGGTTCCCTATCATTTTGTCGTGAATCATTTCGTCGCATTCATTTTGTAGCAGACATTTTGCAGCAATGCCATATTGTCGTAAGCTCATTTCGTCACAGTTCAGTTTGTCGCAGCCACATAGTGTCGCATTATTGTTTAGTCGCATGCGTTTTGTCACAAATAACAACGGCAATTTGACAGTAGTCCAAACCTCGCTCATTCGGCGGTGGACCATCCTAAAAATATTACCATTTCTTGCAAAGTTCTCATGGTATTCGTTTAGACCTGTCAGTTTTATATGAGAAACTCCCCACATAATGTCACATTATTGTTTAGCCGCATGCGACCAAACAATAATGCGACATTATGTTGCTTCGACAAACTGACCTGCAACAAAATGACCATACGACAATACGGCATTGCGGCAAAATGTGCGTGACAAAATGAATGCGACGAAATGATTCGCGACAAAATGCGTGCTCACGTTAGAACATACCTGTTGGTTTGTTCCTGCTTAATAAGGTACTTGGTTGGTGTATTCTTGTTAGATAGAGAAATCCTTCCCTCTATCCTAAATGAGTTAGACAGCGATGCTAGTGAAGCAACCTCTTCCTCATATTGCTCTTTCTCCTGGGCATAGAGCAACAAGCCACTCAATGTGTGGTCAAAATAAATTCTGATGCCATCAACAACTTCTTTGCACAAATTTAAGCTGAAAAATTAATACAGGCATTAATGTCTCTAATTAAGTAAGAAATAGTTGGTAATATAGTAAAACAATCCCCGATGTTATTATGCAGCAACATATGAGAAAAATTACTGAGGCATACGATATAATTTGTGAACTTAACATTAGCTTCAAAATATTTTGAGACAAAAAAAAACTTGTAGGCAGAAAATTCATTCCCTAAATGGTTTACAGCTGGCAAACTCAAAGTACTGGGTTAAATCCCCAATGTAAATCCTGTTAGCCTGGCATTTAAGGGTCCTGTGATCACCTAAATGTAAATAATTACATTTCTCGAGAACTATAAATGATAAAACATTCAAATAAAATGTCTTTTAAATAAAAATACTTCTTTTAATACTTTTCTCTATGAAATCTGAAAAATAAATAAAGTTCTATTTGTAATACATTCCACGTTACACTAGGAAAGAACATGTTAACAAATTATAAGAAATATAAAATATATATCATTACACTTACATTGAGGTCGATTCTTCCGAATTTGCAGCATCTTACACATTCCGCTTTGAGTGGTATATCCTAAAACACGGGTCGATGCAAAGTCCCACATCGCACTTCGAGCAGCAAAAATATGTGCGACTTATTTTCTTTTTTGCTGAGCAGACACTCTGCTTCGGAATCTCTTTCCAAAAACATTTCTATTTCTCTTTCCGTAAAATTTTTATCCATTTTTATAAAAGGGATCAAATTTAAAAAAGAAAACTCGCAAAAGAAACTCCCAAAAATAATGCCTGAGGAAGAGTAAGAAGAACACTTACTGTACGACTGCTAATACAAAACTGAACGTGCAAGATGCTCTCCGAAGATTTTAAAGACTTCTTTGTTTGTAAAATAAAAGAAAATATGATGACTGCGGAGGAAATTGATCTTGAGAGCCATGGGACTGTTTATTCTACAGATAGCATTGAGAAAGAACGATGTGCATATGTGATGAGGTTGGTCAGGTTAGGAATTAGGTGACTCAGAAAATCCAAACATTAGAAATGGTCTGTCATAAACATCATCAAGTGGTATTTCGAATGACGACAAAACTGACCTCGTCGTCATCAGAAACAGCTCCATGACTGCGCGGCGTTACATTGATGACATGCTGGAACCTCATGTGAGACTTCGTGCATTGAATTTGGGAGAAAATTTTCTCCTAATGCATGACAATGCCCACCCTCATGTTGCGGGGATCGTCAGGAAGTATCTCCAAGAGCACAACATCGCCATTTTGCCATGGCCAGCTCGCAGCCCAGACTTAAATCCTCTGGAGCATGTGTGGGATGAGCTAGGAAGACGTGTCAGAGACCGTCTGAACACACCTATCACCCTGCATGACCTGGAAGATGCCCTTGAGGAGGAATGGGATGAAATTCCTCAAATCGTCATCCGGAGAAAAGTCCGGAGCATGCCTCGGCAATGTAAAGTCATCCTTCGATTTTCATTCTTTTGCTTCATAGTTGTAATTGTTATAAAATTCTTAGCTGATCAATACCAATTCCGACTATGTTTCCTTAGTTTTTATTATTTATTTTATTTATTGTGTGTTTTCAATGTTCCACTAAATTTACATGCGAAAAATCGTGTTCTTAAAATTAAAAGCTTATCCAAAAACAATAATAATTTTGTACTTATGTATGTATTACTCAATGATTGCAACATCCTTAGAGAAACGTATCCTTGAGTTGTTAAGCGTTCTCAACATTTAACTAAATTTCTATGCGAGAAATTGGGTTTTTAATGTTAAAAGGGTCAATAATAACTGCTTTCAACAAATTCATATTAAGGGCGTTGATTAGTATTTATGCCTATCATAAACTATTTTAAAATAAAAGTTACATTTACTGCTTATTTACAAAAAGAATGAAGTAAGTGGGAATGAAATTACTGGGACTGAAACTGACCGGGAACGAAATTACTGGGACTCAAATAACCGTACTGAAATTACCGGTACTCAAATTACCGAGACCGAAATTACCGGCCATGGTATTATACATAGTGATAAAAGAATTTTCACATTTCAATCGTGAAAACATAGGTGCATATTATATCTACATCTACATGATACCCTGCAAATCACCAGACTGGTGGGTGGCAGGGGGTGCAGCACACCAAAACCTACCTAATGACGTCCCTCGGGGGAATCACTTTCCTGTTATGATCCCGTATGGTCCTTGGGAAAAACGAGCTCTGATATCGCTCGGTCCTACAGTCGATCTCTCGTATTTTATTCTCGTGATCGTGCCTGCCCATGTACGTAGGTGCCTCTAATATTCCTGAGACCTCCTCTAAGAGAACTTCTGACCTAAATTTCTCCAGAAGCCTTAACCTAGCGCTAATTCTGCGATCCTCTAGCGATATCCAATTCAACTCCTTCAAGAGTGATGTGACGCTTAATTTTTGCTCATATTTTTGCTTTACGAATCTGGCAGATCTGCGTTGGATTCTTTCTAACTCAAGTATTTGTCCCTTTTCGTACGGATCACATATGCTGGAAGCGTATTCGACCTGAGATCTGACCAATATAGGCTGCGCGTATTATAATCGGAAAATTACGGTATTTCTCAAAAAAATGAATATAAGACTAGTTTATTCTAGGCAACTTTAACAATAATTTGATTTTATCAAAAATGGCTCCAATGATTTTGATCAAATTTTGTACAGTTACTTGAATTTATGTCTGCAATAATACTACATAGTTCGTATTTCTCAAAAAATGAATATAAGGTTAGTTTATTCCTGGGCAACTTTAACAACAATTGCATTTTCTAAAAACTGGCTCATACGATTTTCATCAAATTTTGTATAGTTATTTAAGTTGATGTTTATAATGAGTCTACATAGTTCATATTTTTTTAAAGATAATTGAACGATGCATTAGTATATGAGAAAATTTGTACAATGTACATTGTACCAATTTTTACTTTCTCATACAAAGTATCGAGAAAGTATTGTTTTCACGAAAAAATTCGACCTCGAGATTTTTACGGAAATACACATTTTAGATGTCGCTGAATCCGAAAAAGTGGTTTTCGCAATGCCGTCTGTCCGTTCATCTGTCTCTGTCTGTTACTGGCTCTGGAGCCTAGACGGTAGAGCGAAAATGAATGAAAACTCATATTTAGGCATTCTATCATACTGAACAGAGTATACATAGAAATGGTTGACATTGATCAATAATTAACAGTAGTTTATTCTACACATTTTTAACAACAATCCAATTTTCTCGAAAACGGCTCTAACGATTTTGATCAAATTTCGTACAGTTACTTGAGTTTACGTCTTCAATAATACTGTATAGTTCATATTTCTCAAAAAATGAATATAAGGCTACTTTATTCTAGGCAACTTTAACGATAATTCGGTTTTCTCAAAAACGGCTCTAACGATTTTGATCAAATTTTGTACAGTTACTTGAGTATACATCTACAATAATACTACATATTTTATTTTTCTCAATGAATGAATATAAGGCTAGTTTATTCTTGGGCAACTTTAACAAAAATTGGATTTTCTAAAAACAGGCTCATACGATTTTCATTTTCTAAAGATAACTAAACAACGCATTAGTATATGAGAAAGTTTGTACAATGTATGTTGTACCGATTTTTTAACTTAAAACAGAGAAAAGGGGCTCAGCGAGGATATTTGCCCCAGGGCCCGCTCTCGCTCTTGGCAGCCCTAATGACAGGCTATGGAAAATTAGAACTCTCTTTGAAATGCGTAATGACAACTATGCCAAGTATTCAATCCATCTGAGCTGTTGGTAGTAGATGAAGTCATTGTGCTTTTCAAGGGGAGGGTGATTTTTAGACAATATATCTCCATAAAGCATAAACGTTTCTGCATAAAAATTTATAAACTCTGTGACAAGACAGGTTATACCTATGACATGAAGGTATACTTGAGAAAAGACCAACTAAATGCAATGCAAGACATGACAGCGACTGTTAGAGAACTCACTAGGAGAGTGGAAGGGATTGGACATGGACAACTTCTTCTCCTCTCCTACTCTCTTTGAAGATTTAAATACAAAGAAGATTAACTGTTTTCAGACCTAACCGGAGATTTCCACCATAAAAAACTCCAAGTGAAACGGGGTGGTATAACCTGAAAAACATGGTAAATGAGAAAATCAGAATGTAACTAACCTCCTCATTGCTTTATTAAAGTCCTTCGGTCGATAACTATTTCGCCCATTTGAATGATGATGATGATGATGATGGTGTTGATTTCGAGGTTGTTTCTTTCTTTTCTCTGGAGACATTGTTGCAGGAAAAAGCTGATTGAAGGCATACTGTTTCATGAAACTTTCCAGTACCAACACAACATTTGGACTTGCAGGCAACCTTATCAACTTTAAAAGAAAATATTGTCAGCAGGTAGACTATATAATCTATTATAAATAACAGTTTTATGGCTGAAAAGACAAGATATATTTTTTATGACAAAATTCACCTCCATGCCAAATTAGCATAAAAAATTGTTTTTCATTAGAAATACGTAAAGGTTACAAAAATCCATTTTCATAACTTTTATATTTAATATGATAAGTGCATAAACCATATTTCCTTGTGTAACCTGCACCACCACCACCGTACCTTATTCTTGGGCCAGTTCGGAGGGGAAAAAATAAATTCGTGCCTGAAGAAGGATTTTTAAGAAAGTCAGCATCTTCATTTATTCTCCCTTCCTGAAACAAGGACCGCCCAAGTTAAGCATCTTCTCTCTCTTACTTGCATGACACAATTTATTGGGAGATCTCTTCGTGCTGATGCTAGCAGAAATCTCCTCCTCGGTAGTCACCACTCTTATGTTAAAAGAGCATCAAGGATTCACAATGAATTTGGCGAACACCTATACCAGATGCTAACTTATTTTGGCAAAAGTATAGGTATGAACTGATAGTAAATTTTTAATGACAGAACTGCTCATTTTTTGTAACAATAATAAAATTAAGACTACAGCTTTAATATTCTAAAAATATATAACATCATCTCAATCGTCAAAATGTCCATTGTGATCTCGAAGATGCACCAATGGCAGTATAAACCATGCATTTAAACCTTTGCTTGGTCATATAGATACCATATACCTCATAGAATTCTCCGTCTTCTTAAAGTATAAACATAGACACAAGCATGTTGCAGTAAATTTACAATTGAGACTTGCAATTTATATAACCTGTTCAGAAATCTTCATGTATGATGCAGCCCCTTTTTACTTTCTCATATACATAGTATAAAAAGAAAGTACAGGCGACTCCCGAGTCTCGATTGTTCGAGTCTCAATTAATTCGAGATTTCGATCCCGCTGATCGATAATATACGCGGAATAAATTTTGCGTGGGTTATTGGTTCCAACCAAACGCGAGGTTTAGTTTTGGTGTAGATGTAGTTATATCTGCTCTAATTGTTTCAATTTGTGCTGATTTCACTCTTTTTTTCTGTTAAATTTATTTGTTTTATTGATTTATTTATAAATTTATCACTTGACATGGCATCTAAAAGGAAATGTAATAGTGATAATATAAGGGAATCAAATAAAAGAGGGCATAAGATTCATAGTTATGAATTGAAATTAGAAATTTTAAAGGGTATTGAGAAAGGTGAAAGCCAAGCTGAAATCGCACGATCGTTGGGAATGTGGCAACTATTAGCACTTATGTGAAACAGAAGTAAAAAATTCTAGAACGTGATAAATTCAGGTAATTTGATAACAACAATAAACAGTTCCCCACCCAATATCTCCTCTTCTTCCAATTAAAATCTTTCAACTTCTCAATTAACCCTCCGGTACTCGTGCGGGGTAGATTTCTACCCCACCCATCACATTTTATGACGGTTTCCCTTTCGTTCGGTTTTCGCTGGCCCCTCCTCTTCAGTAGCTGGAATGACACATGTGCGGAAGGTTTTTAGGTTTCTGAGTAAGGACGCTTTTTCTTAGACGGCGTATGGCGATCTGAGACGGACATCTGAGATATATCTCCTTTTGTGGAAAATATTGTTGCTGTTTTGGAGAATTAGTTTTTAATACAACAATTGCTGATTTTTTATAATTCTGTCCCATCCTGAACAACTTTTAAAGGATAAATATTTTTTGAGGTGAGTAAAAAAACTTTTTTTCTTTTCACTTTCTCTCCGCATATACAATATTATTTATAGTAAATACTGAAAATTTTATATACTAATTGTTTCACATTAATTTATTTATACTTTTAGATTTCAGGTTTGAATACAGAAATGGATTTTCAGCAAATAGCACTTCTTTTAGACCAATCATCAGATGAAGAAATTTCTGATGAAGATGTGGGATCTTCAGAAGGTAGCGCCAATGAATCGAAGAATGCTACAGACACGGAGCAAGAAATTTCCGATTCAGAAATTGAGGATTTGCATGAGAGCGAGGAAAATGTTTGGTATGGAAGAGATACTACTACGAAGTGGAGGAGAGAGGAACCACGCCGTAACGTAAGAAATCCTGTTTATAACATTGTATCGCAAGCACCGGGCTTCAAGGGGGTGAAAGATTGCGTGAAAACTCCTCTTGAATGTTTTGGTCTAATGTTAAATACGGACATATTAAAACTCATTGTAAATTACACTAACATCCAGATTGACAAAATAGCTGAAAGTTACTCTCGTGAAAGGGATGCAAGACATACTGACGAATTAGAAATCGAGTAGGTCGGCAAAATGTAATAGATTTGTGGGATCAAAGTGGACTAGGTGTTGAAATTTTTCATACTTCAATGAGTTATCAAAGATTTAGATTTCTTCTGCAAAGCCTTTGATTTGACAACATAAATGGTAGAGTCGAAAGAAAGGAACTCGATAAATTGGCACCAATAAGGGAAGTTATCGATTTATTTGTACAGAACTTCCAAAAATGGTACATGATAGGAGAATATGCGACAGTGGATGAGACTCTTGTTGGGTTCCGGGGACGGTGCTCCTTCAATCAATATTTGCCAAGCAAGCCCGCAAAGTATGGAATAAAAATATTTGCCCTGGTAGATGCAAGGGTCTTTTACACCTTCAACCTGGAGATATACGCCGGATTGCAGCCCCACGGTCCTTTCAAGCTAGACAATATGCCGAGAGAGGTCGTAAAACGGTTGGCTGGCCCAATCCTTGGGACAGGGAGAAACATAACAGCTGACAATTGGTTTTGTAGCGTTCCCCTTGCCGAAGATCTGCATACGAAAAAAATAACGTTGGTGGGAACAGTAAGAAAAAACAAAAGGGAGTTGCCACCACAAATTATAAACACTAAAGGCAGAGAAGTGAAAAGTAGTTTGTTTGTCTTTAGAAATAAAATGACTCTTGTGCCATACATTCCAAAGAGAGGTAAAAATGTAATTCTAATGTCCACAATGCACCACCAAATAAGTATTGACGAAACAACGAGAGAAGAAAGAAAGCCTGAAATAGTAACCTTTTATAATTACACTAAAAGGGGTGTTGACACAGTTGACAAAATGTGTGCCAAATATATTACAGCAAGAAACACAAGAAGATGGCCACTAGCAATTTTCTTCCTTTTATTGAATACAGCAGGAATAAACGCCTTAATAATATTCAACCAGGTCAATCACGAAAACAGAATGACAAGACGAAAATTTTTGCGTGAACTATCCTTGCAATTAACACGGCCGTTCATCACAAAACGAACTACCATGAAAATGATCCCAATACAACTAAAGAGAAAAGCTGATGTATATGGCGAATCTTCAACATCCATAGAAAAGCAGGAAAGATCTAGAAAGGGGAAAATCGGAAGATGTGGTAAACGTCCAAGAAGTACGGACGTCAAAACTTCAAATTTCTGTGAAATTTGTGATAACTGGACCTGCATAAAACATCTGAAAAAAATATGTGAAGAGTGTTTTGAAAAAGTGTTATTATAGTTATATTTTTTCAACTATTATTTTTTATGCATTTTTATATTAAAAATAATTGTAATTTGTCTATTTTTACTATAGTACAATTTGAATTTTGCTACTGCACACCCAAAGAAATGTGTAATGTTTTTGATGTTATAAAACAATGATTTGAGGTTTATTATTTTTATTTTGCACTAATATTATTAAAATTCTGTAAATGTGTATCAGACATTTGAAAAGGAATCTGAGAAAAATGAATGTGTACGAGAAATCTGACAAAATGAGGACGCTTTCAAAAAAGAGGAATATTATAATAAATATACTTTTATAAACCTTTGTTTTTCATGTATGTTTATAATGAAAAGTAATTGTAATTTTACCATTTTTCAACATATTTCATTTTGTATGTTTTTGCGCCTAGAAAATGTATGTTCCGTATTTTTTACATTATAAAATATTGATTTTGGGGTTTGTAATTTTTTAAAAAAGTAATATTATTAAATCTTGTTAAAAAACGATATGTTACTTATGTTTCTATTAAATTGGATTTCTATTTATAATTTTTTTTCGATGAATGAAATACATTTGGCAAACATAATCCAAGTTCTTCATCTGGGGTTAAAATCTACCCCGCACGAGTACTCGCGTTTGAAAAACTTGCGCGAGTACTGGAGGGTTAATAAACCAAATCCAGTAAGCGCAGTTGAAAAAGATTTAACCTATGAAAATATTTTTAATTTTATTGTTCCTTTATTCTTAAGTTATTTTGTACATTTTTAATAACTTTTATATTAATTTTGCTGCGATAAATAGTTGTATGTATAGATAGATGTATGCAGGTATGTTATCCAGCTCGCGCGATCCGGACTGGGCTGTCTGTAAAGCATATTGCATACATCTATCTTTGAAGTTCGAAACAAATATTTATTTTTTCCTTTTTAGTGCAAAAAATAAGTTATTTAAAATATTTATTATATAATTTATTCATAATTTAATATTGTTGTATTAACATATTAGTAATGTTGTTTTATCTTTATAGAACATGAGGGGAGACTTTTTCCTGAGATGTGGGAATGTATTCCCCGATTATAGCATGCAAGTATATGAAAAAACGGCGTTCAACACTTGAATATTCGAGATTCGAACACGTTTTCAGGAACGCATCCCCAACGAGACTCGGGAGTCACCTGTATTAATAGCTCAAAAAAATTCGATCTTTAGATTTTGACAAAAATATATGTTTTTAGGTATACCTGAGTCTGAAGAAGTGGTTTTTGCCATGCTGTCTGTTCGCAGTTCTAGAGCCTAAACAGAAGAGCAAAATTGAATGAAATCTCATATTTATGCATTTTATCCTACAGAATAGAAACTCTGAAGAAATTGTTGACATTGCCAATAATTAAGGGCAGTTTATTCTATGCATTTTTAACAACTTGATTTTCTCAAAAACAGCTCTAATGATTTTGATCAAATTTTGTACAGTTACTTGAGTTTACATCTTCAATAATACCAAATAGTTCATATTTCGCAAAAAATGAATATAAGGCTAGTTTATTCTAGGCAACTATAACAATAATTTGATTTTATCAAAAACTATTCAAACGATTTTGATAAAATTTCGTAGAGAATTGAGTTAATAATCGGAGGATAACATTCACTCTGTGATTCTTAAACGTTCTCTATTTACTTTTTTGTCTTTTGTTAAATTAATTAATTTCATTTGTTCCTCTGTTCATCCATTTTGCTGTTGATTATTGTGTTGAGGGAGAGCTTAATTCAATAATTATTATTCCATAAGTCCACACATTATTTTCCATTTTTCACAGTGCAAGATTTTCTTCCTTCTAAATAAATAACAGTGGAGTGGTAATCTTCATTTTTGCTATATTTATGGTTAAAATGGTGTACTATCTTATTCTTGCAATGATTATATGTTACATGGTCGAAGTTTTAGATTCACCGAATCTGTTAAAAAATTCAACGGGCACTTCTGCTAGTAGTATCTATAGATATCTATAAAGTAAAGTGTTTGAATGTATGTTTTTTATAACTCAGCAACTACAGCACGTAGAAACAAGAGGAAGGTTTCGTTTTAATCAGAATAAAGAGTTAAGTGGTGTAGTTAGGTTTTTATTAAGAATTGATTAACCTTTCTAATTTTAAAGAATATTTTCTTTTTTCATTTTCTCCATTTGAATAACATAGGGATAAGTGCAGCTAATTTTTCATTTGCATTTTAAATTTACTTAGAAACATGGAACAAACTTGAGACTTGGATGGTTCTATGAAGGAAAGAACAAAGTTTATTTTTATTGAAGACAGAATCCAAATCCTGATCGAATTAGCATAAAAATGCATTTAGAATCAGAAAAATACGTGATTTTATAACAATGCCAATTATAAGCTACCATGGCAACTTCCATTGTCGCCGAAGTTGAGAGTCCAATACATTTATATTGGAAACATTTTAATGTGATATCGTTTTTCAATTTTTGTGTGCGATTTTGCTTTGGCAACAAAATATTTATTGATTTTAATTGAAATATTACTAAGGAATTGTTTTTAATGATATTTTCGTGTGGCGTAGAGTTCTCCAAAGCAAGCTTTTTTTTAAACCGCATAAGTTACTAAAATAATTAGATGTAGATTTTCCACAAATTGTGATTGGATAAATTGTTTCATTGTTTCCAAGGTATTGTTGATATAAACAATTTTCTCGTAACCGAAGTTATTGATGAGAGAATCGAGCTAATAGTTGGAGGATAATATTCACTTTGTATTTCTTAAATGTTCTCTATTTCCTTTTTTGTCTTTTGTTAAATTAATTAATTTCGTTTGTTCTTTTGTTCATCCATATTCTGTAGATTATTGTGTTCTCGCTGGTATCGCTTACAGTTTTCATTTTGAAGATATCGTCATGAAACTTCGGATAGGTATCTTAATATTAAGTTAATTTACATTTAAAACGACTTTGTGGTTATAACACAGCCACAAAAAGCTACAATCAGTTGTACAGTGTATAGTTTGCCGCCTGGTTCCGCTCTGCAACTCTTTGCCAAACTTTTTTTTAACGTACCACCGATAACGTGACAAAATTTCTTCGCACCACATGAATGCTGGCACTAAACTCGCGTACGACTGGCAGAAGCTTCGTGTACCACTAGTGGTATGCGTACCATAGTTTGGAAACCTCTACTCTAAAGCAGGGGTTAGCAACCTACAGCCTGCAGGCCTCATGTGGCCCTCAAGAGCATTTTATGTGGCCCGCAAAGCCATGATGAGAAAGTGGTCGATATACCGTATATACCCGAATATAAGACGACTCTGATTATAAGACGACCCACCATTTTCAACTCCTAATGAAAGGAAAAAATTTATTATGCACACAATGACGGAGGTATGTTATACCATTCAGTAATGAACATTGAACCAATTGAAATAAGCAATTTTGATTGGAATTTTCAATCGAATATTTTGGAACAAATATTTGGTACAAATGTTATTAACTGGTCCTCTACATTTTTACGATGTCCTTCCTTAGGCCCATGAAATGCTTTCCGATTTGAACTTGCACACTTTAGCATTTCCTGCAATTTTTTCCACCGCCGCACATGTGCCTCGGTGACACCAAGCCTTCTTGCTGCTGCACAATTGTTAGTTTCATCAGCATATTTCGCCACTAAAAGTTTAAAATTTGCATCATAACTATTACGTAATGATTTCGATATTCGTGAAGGTGTGGAACCTCTCTTCTCAACATGGTCACCCATATTTTTACGTAAAACTGGATAGTTAACATTAACGAAGACTTTAATTCACATGGAATTTACTACAGTCATAGATGGTTCACTTTGTCTGCGGTCAACACACTATGATATCGTGACAGGATCAAATTACATATATTGGTGCATAATCTATTGCCCATTTAACCTACTACTACAGGCAGTCCTCGACTTTTGTACGTTCGACTTTAGTACATCAGCTGACGAACAAACATTCCGAGCTATCGCATGGTGGCGCTATCTGTCAGCCAAGCCAACACATTTAATAAATTACCAAATGAAGCAAAATGCATAAATATAATAAAATTCAAAAGAGTATTTGTACTCGAATACATTTGAATCGATTCATTTTCTACTACTACTATTAATAATCGATTGTTTCGAATGATTTTAGGAATCGAATACAGGCAGACCTCATCTTTCGTGGGGGTTATGTTTCTGAAAACACCACGAAAGACGAAATCGTGAAAGAGAAGTAATTAAGGCAATGGGAAATACAGGGTTTGGTGAAAGTGAGACTAAAATAAGTTAAAAGAAGACGAAAAAAGTATCAGAAAATAGTCTTATTTAAGTTCCGTAGTAGAATCAAGAAAAAAATGAACGGAGTTTGCCTAACTTGCAGGGGCTAATTCCCCAAATACGGCAGACCGCGTCTTTCTTGGGGTTACATTCCTGAAAACCTCTGCGAAACTCCACCAATAATAAATTATGTGTAAAACGCAAAGCTTAAGTGTTTGAACTATGTCAAACCTGAGCAAATAATCTTGAATCGGAAGGGTCAAGAGTTGAGTCTTTACCCTAGGGACATCCCTGTCGTAATAAAGACAGAAGGCTCCTGAACGGTGATGCCAGCTTATATTCTGCAACTTTTCACATGCAAAGGGACACAAAAGTGTGGGAGGATTGTATCCTAAAAATATTTAAAAGTATATATAAGACACGTACACGTCTTATATATATACTTTTAAAAAATTGATACACATCGATTTTTTTAAATTACGTAAATATTTTTACATATCAGAATACCATAACAACATTTTTCAGGCCTGACTATGAGAGAAAATGTGTGGAAAATGTGTTTGATTCCATATATAGAAAATTTCGTGCAGCCTTTTCCATGATTTTTTCTGCGAAAGAGCGAAACATAAGACCGCGAAAGACAAAACTGGTCGCA
The DNA here is from genome assembly GCA_036926305.1 of Uropetala carovei. NCBI lineage: Eukaryota > Metazoa > Arthropoda > Insecta > Odonata > Petaluridae > Uropetala > Uropetala carovei. The sequence goes on from JAXCHB010000290.1 coordinate 982,298, forward strand.
AATGCGGAACTGCGAAAGATCGAAACACGCGAAAGATAAAGCCGCGAAAGACGAGGTCTGCCTGTATTTCGATTATAGCTATTCGATTCTTCCAAACTCTACCTATCTCTGCCTTCTGCTCCTCTGTCAGTCAAACTATTATGCATCGCGCGATTATAAGACGACTAGCGATTTTTCGGTCATTAAAATTGGAACAAAACCTCGTCTTATATTCAGGTATATACGGTAGTTTAATACAGTCAATTCCATATTTTTGCAGTGAAATTATGGTCTCAAAACCTTTTCTAGTGAAGTTTTAACACTAGTAAACTAATTAGAACTGATTTTCACTAATATGAGACCACAAAATCTCTAGGTAACTTCGGATATAAATGCCCATCTGACCCACCGGAGCTCTCGTGATTTCCAATGCGGCCCTCTGAAGCAATCGCAACAATGAATGTGGCCCGCCATATAAAAAAGGTTGCCTATTCCTGCTCTTAAGGATGTGTATTTGCACTCTACTCGCTTCAGCTGTTGCTGCACTGTATAAACTATTAACACGTTATCTATTTAGATTAGTGGGAACTAAGGAACTTCTTAACTAGGTCGTACATTAATTTCAATAAACTCATTAGAAATGAAAATATGATAAACGAGCTTGAGCACAACCTACATACCTATGTGGAAAAGATTATGAGTATCGCAGATTGAAATCACTTTATGGTAAATCAATAAAAGCACTTGATCTCTACATTCCACTAACTCGACAGATGTCAAGGTAAAATGTTGCAGGTTTTCAAACGATAGGGACATCCCCAGAAAATAGGGTTACCACGCGTCCCTGGACTTGTACGGGTTTTTACACAGTTTTCTCTCCAGCTAACTTCGGGTACGTTTATGTTTCAACCCCTGATTCAGTGTCGTATCGAGGTTGGGATCTGTAGGTTCGCGATCCTCACAGGAGAGTAGGGAGTCCAGCGAACTTTCTCAGTCGTAGAAACATTGGTAGAGAGTAGGGAGAGCGGGAAAGGTTAACAAGAATATGATTCTCCCAACAAGAATCTAATCTCTACTTTTTGAGACAAATATCCCCAAAAGGGTTCCCATATTTGAATTAGAAAGAAGTAAAGTTGATGAAATAATAAAGTTGAACTAAAATTTTAAATAAAACAATGGATACAATAATATATAAAAATATCACTGAAAAAACTAAATTTTTGAAGACACAAGAAATACAGCAACCGTCGCCAAGCTTACGAGAAGCAATGCTGAGCTCTATATTCTGAACCATCAATATAAAAAAAATGGAAGGAGATATGGAAGAACACAGTCATGCACAACCCAAGCACCGCTATCTCTAGGATAGCAAACTCAGCATCTCATGAGAAGCAGACAGTATAAATCTCAAATGACCCACTCCAGAATGAGCGTCTATTTAGTCTCAGCTAAAGGAAAGGTCACATTTCATTCAGAAAGGCACGAAAAAAATTTGTTTTCCTCTTAGGTACAAATGAAGTCTCGATAATATAAAAGTGTTGACAAAAACCTGTGATTCAGGCTGCACATTGTGTTGGAGGTATCTGAAGACCACAATGATGCAATGGGATGACTATCGATGAGGAGATTTCTGCTAGTATTGGCATAAAGAGATCATCCAAAAAATTGCGTCACGTAGGAGGGAACGGTGAATCTGAACCAAAGTCTAAAATTCTGTCTTTACACTTTCTTTTCTAATTTACAAGTGAATATAATTGTTTTTGTCTTAATACTTTTAAAAGTATATTAATTAAGTATTTTAATTCATTAAAAAGTTCAAGAAGATGGAAACAGAAAAATCTGATGATTTTCTGACTTTTTCCCATTTTCCGAAAAATCTGAGATAAAGGAATAACTTCGAAGCAAACCAATGTAAAGCGGTACACAGGTACTAAATGATTGACAACATAACTTCAAATCAATGTAAATAGAGGCAATGTAAATCGGGATATTACTGTACACATTAAAATCCAATAAAAATATTAAACAAAATTTAAAAATTCTAGTAATTTATTTGAAAAAACTATCCAATTTTAGTTGTGCTGATTTTTCTGTGTTTATGTTAAACTGGCAAACGAAAACCCTATTTCTATAACTTTGCTAAAGAAATCATTTTCACCCTTAATTCTGGCAGAATATTTTAAAGCTTTAAGAAAGTGCAAAACTTCCGACATTGTTGCATTTTGCAGTTCTTCACAATCTTCCTCACATTGTTTATTCACTGAACTGGGAACAATTTCACTGCTTTGTGATCCAAATCAATTTCATCAATCTCTGCAAAACACTTTCAACAGTATTTACAAAATTTTTTTGCACTAACATTGGTACCTTAAACTTAATACATCTCATCAATCAAATTTTGAATGTCACAATAATCACTACCACTACCTGCATCATCATATTCATTAGCATCTTCGAAAACAAAGCCACATTTTCTAAAACAATTTTTGATACAGACTTCTTGTACAATCCCGGAAGAAAAAACTGGGACACCTTAACGTTCTCCTAACGGCGAGTTGGGGAACTTTTTGGAGAGTACAAACTGAATGACAACACTGCTGGATAGAAGAGGGGTTTGAGGAGTGGAAAGGGGGGGAAGTGAAGAGTGGGTCCCGCCAGTATTCGTCACTCTGCTAAGCAAATCAACCGACCTAAAACTTGGGTGAAGCCGAGTCCCCACTTGAAACGAGTTCCTATTCTAGCATCAAGGCCTGCGCGCGAGCTTCGAATAAGTCTTGTTGTGATCCAAATGATGCGGTGAAATAAAAACAACTGTGCTAGTGTCGTTAAAATACCCTAAGTGTAATTGATTTTTAATAATAATGACTTTGAGGGAAAAGATCATGATATTAGATAAGTTACAAAGTGGAGCAAGTTACGCTTCCATTGGTAGAGAATATGAATCAACCATACGTTCTATAAAAAGGGTCGAAGACAAAATACGAAGTAGCGTAATGGCTTCTACTCCGTCTAGTGCTAAAGTTTCTTTTGTAAGTAGACGTGACCCTGTGTTAGAAAAAACTCCTCAAACCCCTCTTCTATCCAGCAGTGTTGTCATTCAGTTTGTACTCTCCAAAAAGTTCCCCAACTCGCCGTTAGGAGAACGTTAAGGTGTCCCAGTTTTTTCTTCCGGGATTGTACATACTAACAAATGACTGTTGCATCTAAAACATTGATTTTAATCATCAAGTCTGATCCTCTCTTACGTTGATATATACGAGGTGTGTCCAGAAAGTAAAGAACCAACACGTATAGCAACCACGCATGTTAGTGGGGTTTGGCTATTGTTATGCAGTCTCATTCCATATAACCTTAGCTATCAGGCAACAGACTGGTTTAGTGTTTGTAACCGCCAAATGTGAGGTTCATTCATTGATAAGATTTTTAAACGCAAGAAATGTACAGCCGGCCGATATTCACCAGCAGTTAGTAGAGACTTATGGGGATGGTGTAATGAATAGACAAAACGTGTCAAATGGTGTAAAAGGTTTTCTGAAGGACGAACTGAGATCCAGGATGAAGAATGAAGCAGAAGACTGTCCATAATCGAAGAAAAAATTGAGCAAGTTGAGGAAAAACTTAGAGAAAACTGGAGAATAATGATTTCCGAACTGCACGAAAGTTTTCCAAACATGTCGAGATCATTAGTGCATGAAATAGTGAAAAAACATCTGAACTACCGCAAACTTCGTGTGAGGTGGGTCCCAAAAACGTTGACAGAAAATCACAAAACAAATTGAATGGCAGCTGCACTAAAGTTTCTGATACGTTATGCAGAGGAGGGTGATTCACTGTTAGACCGAATAGTGACAGGCTATGGAACCTGGGTGTGCCACCAAACCCCGGAGAGTAAACAGCAATCCTTACAGTGAAGGCATATGGGTTCACCTAGCATAAAAAAATTCAAACATCATTTCGGCAAAGAAAATCATGGCCAGCATCTTCTGCGACAGATGAGGAGTTTTGTTGGGTGATTTCATGTCCCAAGGCACAACAATAAATGCAAACGTTTACTGCAAAACTCTGTCGAAGTTACGACAAGCCATACAAAACAAACAGTGCGGTCTGCTCTCCAAAGGTGTGTGTTTATTGCACGACAACAGAAGACCTCACGTTGCAGCTCACACGCAGCAGTTGTTGACACAGTTCAAGTGGGAAATCTTGGACCATCCGGCATACAGTCTGGACCTGGCACCTAGTGATTACCACTTGTTCCTGCATTTGAAGAAAAACATGGCTGGGAAAAGATTCGACAGTGAAGAGGAAGTGACAACAGAAGTCAATATGGTTAAAAAGTCAGACAGCACAGTTCTATGACCTTGGTATCCAAAAGATGGTCCACAGGATGGACAAATGTTTAAATCTACATGGTGACTATGTAGAAAGGTAGTGTAAGGTCTAATGTAAATAATTTTTGAATAAAATTTTTATTCTCCATTTTTGTGTATTTTTTGGAGCGTTTGGGTCTTTACTTTCTGGACATGCCTTGTATATTAAATGTCCTCTAGACATATTTTAAAGAGACCAATTTTACTTTCCGTCTTCTGCAGGTTCGAAATGTACTTAATAATACAAAAATTACAAGAAAAAATCCTTTCTGTCCACGTCTCGCAGGTTCCATCTTACAGAGAGACATTCAGATGAAAAACAGTATCTACTAGTTTGATTTTATTTTGGATTTCTGGCTTTGGCAGTGGCGAATGCTGACTACTTCCAGCTATTAATCTCTATTATAAAAGCAACAACTTATTGCTTTTAATGGAAATTAACAAACATTATAATACTGTTGATTTCAGCCAATGACAAACATAGGTGTTGTAATCCTAATGCACAAAATATATCATTCATTTTAAAATAATCCATTACTCCATTTATTTATTGGTATAAATCAGTTAACGAAAATGTACTTTATATTTCAAATGTTTATTAAATTAGTTTGAAAGTACAGTAAACTCTCAATTATCTGGCACACATGGGAATGGGTGTGCCATTAGATCAAATATGGCAGGGCTGCCACCAATTTTTTTTCTAAATCCTGTTACCAACATCAAAATATCTTATAAAATCCTGTAACATGTAATATCTTGGTTTTTTGATGCAAAGTGTACAAATTTATGCTTTCAATATTTTCAGCACCTGCATCGCATATTTTATGTAAAATTATTTACAACTGTCTATGCGTAGCCCTGTAATTTAAATGTAATCATGCTTTTATGAAATTTACCCTGTATTACAAATCAACTGTACAGGTGACTCCAGAGATTTCACCAACTCGAGAATTTGACCAGTCGAATCGACCCAGCCGATCGATCAGTCAAATTAGAAACTAGTTTACGTGAAGTAATTTTTGGCCCGCCCAACCACGAGAGGTTTAGCTTCAGTCTAGACACTGTTATTTCTGCTCTAATTGTTTGAATTTGTGCTGATTTGACATTCGACGGTTCGATATTTGACCACGTTTTCAGGAACGCATCCCTGTCGAATCTCGAGAGTCGCCTGTATTGGCATAGAAAGTTTTAAAAAATGTACTCAAGTTTTAAATATACAGTAAATAGCACAAATGCGTTGAAAACAATAAGTAACCATAGGCCTATTTTACAGGACAGGCCTTAGATTAGGAAATCTGTTAAAATAATTTTCAATTTTAATTATATCAATATAATGGTGCAACAAAATTAGACAAAATGAAAAAAATTCTACTTCTTTCGTAGTTTTGTTTCAGATAGATTATTCAACTGATGTTGCCGTAAATATCAAAATTGAAATTTTGGAAGTGCGGGCATTACAGAATTCCATTTTTTCCAAATATTTAGCTGTAAAAACGGGTTTGCAGGAATTACTCCAGTAAATATGGTAATACCGCTTGTAATGTGAAAAAAAAAATTTCTGAATTTATCATATATAGAGTAGAAAAAAATGCAGAATTTTTCACATCACAACATCACAGTTACATACAAAACTGTGGAGATCGCATTACCCAAAACTGTTCCGTATGACTTACTGCCTCTAAGAAGTAACTATGTTGTAGCTTCAAGTAACTGAAACCGTAACAAATTTGACCATAAAGTATCACTGTATAAATATGCTGTAGGTTGCCGATTCAGTTCAACAGCTAGTTTTTGCATTCAGTCTCACAATAAGTTCTAGTTTTTGCATTCAGTCTCACAATAAGTTCTAGTTTTTGCACTTCACCGAAAGTATTTTACAATACGTACATACTTATGGAACAATTTCATCGAATGTATTTGTACGATATTATTCGTATAGGAATATTAATAATCTCGAAATTTCTTACAAGGGGAGGACCCGGACGTGGGGTCATGGATTTTGCTGAAACTTCGTAGGTACATAGCACTAGACACCAGGATCACAGCCAACCCCCCTTTTGGGTGTATATGAGCAGTAATTTTTCTGTAAATTGCATTTAAAGTTCGCAATTCTGCAGTGTGCCCGATAATTACCCAAACGACCACAGATGTAGCCAAAACCAGCCGTAGCACAGTGCTAGGTAGTTGGGCTTGAGAGCTCTAGATCCGGAGTTCATGCCCAGTTTCAGTTGCTTTTATTTCCCTCGCTTTTTTTTATTATTCCTGTTTTGCTTCATCGCGGTGAACTTTTACTCGGTGTCCGCAATCACTTTTTAATTCTTTTTCATCTCTACATTTTCGTTCTCGGAACTTTTCATATCTTCTCTCGTTCACCGAAAGCCAGATATGCTGGAATTTACTGTCAGATCAGATCATCTTTCATTGATCTCTGTACGTAACTGTTATTGATATTCATAGTACATGATAAAAATCCATAGAATATTTTTGGGAACACTAATATATATGCTTTATATGATCTGTAATTTGCAGAAAAAATATCATTGTCAATCTTTTAATAATATGAATTGGTGTAGCCAGTTCTAGATACATCTATTCTTATTCCTGATCTTTTGCTCATATTATCTGTCATGCTTCCATACTGATCTGCCTAGGATTCTTACGACTGGACTGCAAAATGGGAGTTACAGAGCAGAAGCGAGGAATAGGGACCATACACTCGTGCTGATTGATGCGTATTAAAATATTTATTTTCTTTATGAATCCCTCAGAAATACGGTGGGTTGATTAATTGTAAGATAGAAAGGAAGGGTATTCCTGTGAATTGACATGGTGTAAGTATGCGGCGCTACCTAGTACTTCCGCTGCTCGCACTTTGTGCTGACTGGCACTCCCAGGAGTGGCAACCATAGTGAGGGGGAGGTGAGATGTAACGTCACCTGAAACTTCCTTCCCTCTTCCACTGTGAGAGTGCTAGGAGAATGCTGAGTTGACGGGGCGGAGAGCGAGTAGTGGGAGTTGCTGGGCGTCGAAGGAGGGCAGTCGGCATAGAGGCGTGAGCCAAGGAAGAATAAATGTAAACGGTTTAGGAAATAATCGGCTTTTATTTGCTGTTCTCTGCTATTTCCCTTGACGAACCCCAACCTAACATCTGGGTGCTTACAATATTAGTTATTAAAGTTATTTTAGTTATGAATTTCATACATCCGTGGACGTTAGGAATCAAAGTAGCATTGAAAACAGTAAAAATTTTTACACCAAGAACATCTACCAAAGCATTGTTCTCTGCAGCTGCAGGTGGAATTTAAAACCTCATCGGGGAAAATGACCTGTTTTACATTACAAAATACCTCACGGGTACTAGAGAGTATGGACGCAAACCACGCACACCTAATCATCTCTTTAAATACTGGAGCCGATAGCTGACTTTGCATTAATGCGTTTCTATGGCGCCCGTTAATGTTTCAATGACATATGGTTTACTAATAAATCATACCACAGGGGCATAAAAAGATGTTGAACATGGAGAACATTACACCATTGTCTTTAATATACAATAAAAATATTTTTAATATGTATTAACTAGCACGAGTGTATGATCCACCTGTTCCTTGCTTCTGCTCCTTAACTCCGTAATAATAGTTACATACAGAGATCAATGAAAGATCTGATCCGATAGTAAATTCTAGCATGTCTGGCATTCGGTGAACGAGAGAAGATATGAAAAATTCTGAGAAGGAAAATGTAGAGATGAAAAAACAAGTTAGGAAAGTGTACAACGTATCACAAATGAGCGCGTTTCATGCATTAGAAAGAAATGATTTACCTGTATGTAAGGGAAATAGCGTTTTAAAGTTCTTTTCTTCATCATAAATAATCCATTCTCTTCCTATTTAATAACATTGCATGCACACGTAAGGAAATTAAACGTTTGTGAGATTGTTTATGGTAGCAACAATGAAGGGTAACCATGCAAGGAATTTTCTAAGTTCAACTTGATTTAAGATATTCTTGCTTGATTTTCTCAATAACGGCTACTCCTACAATAAAAATGTATAGGAAAAGAAATACTCTAATTTATTAGTTCTACAACTTTTATTTGAAAGATACTTTGATATGACTAATATTTTATGAGATATGACGAAAATTTAAATTTTTGTCACCAGTAAAGTGGATACCCCTGATTGGCGTACGTGATTAATTTTTGCGATTTTCTTATTATTTTTTATTGTAAGTCCTTAATATCAAATTTCATGAAAATCCGTTTGGTAGGAGCCGAGAACGAACATGCGGGCAGGCGGACGGATGGACAGACAGACGGACGGACAGACAGACAGGCGATAATAGGCACTCACGCTGGAAGCGAAACGCACCTAAAAATTAAAAAGTGATTGCGGACACCGAGTAAAAGTTCACCGTTCAGAAGCAAAAAGGAATAATAAAAAAAAAGCAAGGGAAATAAAAGCAACAAACTGGGCATGAACTCCGGATCTAGAGCTCTCAAGCTCAACTACCTAGCGCTGTGCTACAGCTGGTTTTGGCTACTTCTGCGGTCATTTGGGTAATTATCGGGCGTGCCACAGAATTGTGAATTTTAAATGCAATTTACAGAGAAACTACTGCTTATATATGCCCAAAAGGGGGGTTGGCTGTGGTCCTGAAGTCTAGCACTACGCACCTACGAAGTTTCAGCGAAATCCATGATCCCATGTCCAGGTTCTCCCCTTGTTAGTAGTCTACATATTTTTTAACGTGAACATCTCAGATAACTACTGAATCTTTCCTTATAAATATCTGTGAATCATGGAAATGTCATTTTTCATTTTAAAAAATCTGTGAAAATGGCAGTGCTGAAACATGACATTAGATGGAGAGGTACCTTTGAAAAAGCAATTTTGATGTACAGTATCATGGAAATAATAATATCAACAGTAGGCATCTTATAAATAATGGTAAATAATAAAGACCATGCATGGAGTTATGTACAGTACTCACCAAATGAATCATCTGAAAATAATTATGTTGAGAACATTGGGGTAGTAATACTATATTAACTTAACTTAAATTGTACTGTACTTATAGTAACTTGGACACAGCTTAATTTAACTGTACTTACTAGAGTACTAAAATTATACTAACTACTGTACTATTTACACAACACTCTAAGGAATAAAGTTTTGAGTGTTTACTGCCCCTCAGATGTTCTAGAAGCTGATACATTATCTACTTCTTCCATTGGTAGATCAGCAATATTAGATCTAGAACTTAGAGATACCGAATGTCAGCGAGATTATGAAGTTACACAAGGAGGTGATTTGTAATGAGCGCTCGAAAATGTGCTGTTAGAGCAAGCATGCCGCTAAACAGAGTGCCAGATAATCAAGTTTACTGTACTAGGCTAGCAAAATTAGCTGCCAGAAATGGTTGGGCCCCATAAGGGACTGAGGCCCTACTATAATTTAAAAGTTAGCCTACAAAACATCATCAACAATGGTATACCACTTACAAACAATTTTAGGTACTGATAACAATTTACTTATCAGTACTTCAAGAATTGCATATAGACCAATTGCACAAAGAAAGAAAACCATAATCAATTTGAATACACAAGCTTAAGTAAAGAATTAAAATGTCCTAATTTATGAGAAGACAAATTTTAAAATAACTATTGAATAAAGTATAAAAACCTTATTTCTGCAATTTATGAAATCACAGTCTTCCTCAAGAAGTTTCTTGAGATTGTCACTTAGTCTCAGAGGCACTTTTCCCTCAATTTCATTATCTTCATCCCGCTCCTCCTCTTCATCTCCTCTGCCCTCTTCATCTTCATCATCAGCTCCTGAAGAGAAGCCATCTCCACCCACCTCTTCAGCCTCCCCATCCTCGTCCTCGTCAACATCGCCTCCAGATGACCCATCCTCCTCGGTCCGCCTCTTTCCTCCCATACCACCTCTTCTTCTCTTCCGCCTTACCCCCCCATTACCTCCATCCTCACCTCCATCAGATGTTCTGTCTGATGTCTTCCTCCTACGAGCTTGCTGTTTCCTTTCCCTCCTATAAATAAATATGAATAAGAATCTCCTCAGCTTGTTTGCTCACTATACTTATCCAAATATGTGTCAACCTTTTTATATTTTTCCTCTAATCAAAAATGTTACTAAATTATATTTGGTGTCATTAAAACATCAATGTAAAATAAAATTAGGGAGGCAATTAAACACCAGCTGTAAATCAGGATGAGACTGGTAGAAGATGGAACAGAGATATATTTTTATGGGAAACATATCACCAATTATAGTTTTAGCAATAATTATTTATTAAATTCATAGAATCAGCCGTAATTGTTTGAATTCATAATTAACTCCTAAGTAAAAAGAAATGTGATGTTTCCATCACATGATTTTCTCCATACAGAGTAATGAATAAGATTGCAATGACAATTAAAAGCAACTCTTGAGAATAACTAGCAGAAATAACACTAGTGAATAATTATTAACACTTTGAATAACCTTTCATATTTAAAAAGTAAGTCAAAAAATTATCTGTTGCTATGAATAAAAAAATATCGATAGACAGTTGGTATTACTGTCAATATTTACAAGAAAATTTGTTTACAAAATATTATGCTAAATGGCTTTGGTATTTGTTATAGCAATTAAAATTGCCCTTGGTAATGTGGGAATCACTATCAGCAATCAGGAAATTTGATAGTAGCAACAGAAACTAAGGTATCACTTGGCAACATACTTAACATAAATTCAGACAGATAATTGAAATATCTATGAAACAATCTGCTTCATGAAAAATGTTTCACACAAAACTTGTAATTATATTGTCTACAAATTTGATAATGACATACATTTACATAAATTGAGTTCTAAAAGAGATATCTGTGTAAACAACTGAACAAATTAGGAAAGTGTACAACGTATCACAAATTGGTGTGTTTGAAAGAAACGATACAAGTGTTTGTAAGGGAAATAGCATTTTACAGTTCTTTTCTTTGTCATAAATAATCCATTTTCTTCCTATTTAAAATATTGCATGCACATGTACGGAAATTAAACATATTTTTGTGAGATTGTTTATGTTAGCAACAATGATGAAATAACCTGAATTAAGACTTTCTTGTTTGATTTTCTTGATAACGGTTACTCCTACGATAAAAATGTACTATTTCTACAAGTTTTATTTGAAAACTATTTTGATATGACTAATACTTTACGAGATATGATGGCAAGTTCAGTTTTTGTCATGAGTAAAGTGGTACCCCTGATTAGCTTGCATAATTCATTTTCGTGATTTTCTTATTACCTTTGACTGTAAGTCCTTAATGTCAAATTTCATGAAAATCTGGTTGTAGAAGCCGAGAACGAACATGCAGACGGACGGACAGACAGACGCTAATAGGCACTTATGCTGGAAGTGAAACGTGCCTACAAATTACAAGAATAAACTTCCACTTCTCGTTTACCAGTTTTAGCCAAAACCATTTTAAACGTTGAATCGATATAATATAATTTGCTTGGTTTGTCATAAACGCTTATTCTGCATTTTCATTGGTTGAATCAGGGTTCATGACACCATTATGAAATTAGAGAACATCTGCGGTGATATCTGTTGGCCTTGACGGATGGTTAGCGTATCTCGTGACAGTTACTAAGGTCGTGGGTTCGAATCCTGCCTAGGACATGGATGTTTATGTTCATTGGGTTTATATGTAAGAATGGATATTGATGTCTAAAATATCGATTTAATAAAGACAGCTTATTATTATTATTATCCTGACACAATATGTTGAACTTGTTTCTCCTTTTTGAGTTATATTATTATTATTACAAAAACGTTACAAATAGGCTGTTGGCCAGGTGGCAATGTATATACAAGCTTTATAAAGGTTGACATAAATTCAACAATTTAAAATAAACAAGTTTAAAAAATTTCCTCAGTGACCCTCAACCTTTTCTTTAATAACCGGGAGTTTGGAAAGGGATTTAAAATTTCTTCGGGGAGGTCATTCCACTCTCATGCTGTTCTTTGTACAAACGAATATTTTCCCATGTCTTTTTTGTCAGTCCTAGTACTAATTTTGTGATTGTGGTCATTTTTTCCTCGAAAACTTGGTTGAGAAATTCTTTTTCTCAGCTCCTGCAGAGCGGGATTGCCTGTATACATACTATGAAATTTAACAATTCTCTTATTCTTCCTCCTTCTCTCCAAACTTTCCCATCCCAGGTTATTTAACATAGATGACACACTGTGTTTTTTTTAACCGCCCCAAGACAAACCTAGCGGCCTTACGTTGGATCCTTTCCAATTTCTGAATCTGCTCATTATGGTAGGGATCCCATACACTTGACCCATATTCTAGTATGGGTCTCACCAAAGTTTTATATCCTAATTCTTTAGCGGATTTACTACTTTTACGCAGGGCCCGCATCACAAAATTCATATTCCTAAAACCTCTTGAAATCAATTCATCTATATGAGCACCCCAACCCAATTCCCTCGTTAATTTTATTCCTAAATACCTTATAGTATCAACTTGTGGAATTTTTTAACCCTGTACATAAAGTGAAAAATTTCCCGTAATTTTTTTCTTTGAAAAATCATTTTGTTTACTTTTACTAATATTTACTGCCATTTTATTTACCTCCATCCAATCTGATAAAACATCTACATCACCCTGAATATTGATAAGTCCCTTGCCATTATCATAACTCTGTATATAATGCAGTCATCAGCAAATAGCCGAATTTTTGACTTAATTAATTTTAGTAAGTCATTGACATACATAAAAAATAACAGCGGCCGCAGCACACTGCCTTGAGGAACACCTGAGGTCACCTCAGTTTCCTCTGAAACAAAATTTCCTATCTTTACTTTCTGTTTTCTATTCCTTAAAAAATCTATTATCCATCTTACCACTCTCTTGTCCAGTCCTATCTCCCCAATCTTTACTACTAAGCGCTCGTGGTCTACCATATCAAATGCCTTTTTTAGATCAATTACTACTCCATTAACTTCCATCCCTTTATCCAATTCATCTGCTATGTCTTGGCTTAGCCCTAAAAGTTGGTCCTCACAAGACCACTCTTTTCTAAAGCCGAACTGGTTTTCATGAAACCAATTATTACTTTCACAAAAGTCCCTTATATAATCTGCTATTATTCTTTCCATAATTTTACAAACCGAAGATGTCAAACTAACAAGTCTATAATTTCTTACTTCCATTCTACTACCTCCTTTATAAATTGGAATAATTTCGGCAGTTTTCCAATCAGACGGTAAACATTCATTATTTAGTGACATCTGGAAGAAAGCTCGAAGATACGGTACCATAACTTCCTCTGCTAATATCAAGACTTCATTTGGAATCCTATCAGGTCCGCAAGATTTATGCTTCCTTAGGGCCTTTAGCTTATTTAATACTTTATTATAAGTTACTTTTAATTCCTGCCCTTTCATAGCATTTGGACTGAAATCTTCTCCGAAAGTGGTAGGGGGTTGTAACACCTCACTAAACCATTCATTAAATTCGTTGGCCTTATCAACATCGTTAATTATCACTTCACCTTTTTTGTTTTTAATAGTTTTAATTTGTTCTTTATTCCCCTTACACCTGCGTATATATTTGTAGAATTTACTACTATCATCTGATTTGAAGCTTGTCTATTAAATATTTATCATGAGCAGCCTTTTTCCTTCTATTCAGATCTCTTATTAACCCCTTACAATTATTTCTTTCAATCAGTCCTTGTTTATGCTTGCAATACGCTGCCCTTACTTTCCTTTTCATCCTCTTTATGGACACATCATAATACTCAGGATCAGAATTATTTTTAATTATTTTTTTAGGCACAAATTTATCCATTGCTTTATATAATAAAATTTTAAAGTTAACCCACTGTATTCCCATTTTTCACCCATTCCAAAAAATTTTTTTCTAAAAATTTTTTATACCCAACTTTGTCCGCTTTATGATATTTCCATATTGTTCGTGGCAACTGCCAATATTCTTGCCCTATTTTTTGATAGTGGACTTCCATACCAACTGCCTCATGGTCACTTATTCCCGGAAGGACTTCACGACCCAATAATAAATCACTTGGCCTTAAGAGAAAAACATCTAAAAGTGCCCCCTTTCTTGTTGGGACCTCCACTACCTGTTCGAATCCCCCATGGTGTATAAGACCATTAACTAGTTCTTGAGCCTTTCCTCTTCCCCCTGCATCTCATCTCCGCTCCAATCAATGTCTGGTAAATTTAAGTCTCCTCCTATAACCGTATCCTTCCCTTTATTCTCACAGCCCACAAAATTAAGTAACTCTTCCAAAATCAAAAAATCTTCACTCGGTTTTCTATAAACCGCAATTATATTTAAAATTTTACCTGTTTTCTTCTCAATTAGTTTTACACACAAAATCTCAGTATTATCTGCAATCCATTCTATCCCACTAAGCAAACTTTCTTTAATGCAAATAAATATACCGCCCTCCCTTGTGTCTCTGTCTCTTCTATATACTGTAAACCCATTAGGAAAAATCTCTAAAGAATTAATATACTCTCTCAACCAAGATTCGGTTCCATCTGCACCATATCCTTCCATCAAAGTTTCTATTTCTTTAGCTTTATTTACAACACTTCTACAATTTACTTGAAGGATTTTTAATCCTTTGCCTTGTTCCTTATGTTTCCCACCAGAACAACATTCATCTCCTTTGTCCAAATTCTTAACATAAACCCTTTCATTTTCACTTGCCTTAACCTTAGTTTCATCTCCAAATCCCCATATTAGTTTCCCAAATCATGGTAACACACAACATCTTTTATCAAATTTCCAAATTTTTCTACACCTCTCCTGTTGAGGTGAATCCCATCTCGTGCTAAATCCTTATACCCTATCCAACAATTTGGGTCAACAAAGTAAATGCCCTGTTTCTCACACACCCATTCAATACCCTCATTAATATAGTCCACAACTCTGTTCTGCACGTCTCTTCTCCTCAATACACCACTTAGAATTATCTTCGCCGATCCAAATTTCCTTTTAGCCACAGTACACATATCCCAAACCCATCCCACTACATAATCACTTGTCTTCGCTCTCATAATATCATTCATACCTACGTGTATAAAAACTACTTCTTCACTCCTCTCACCATTTATTCTATCTATTTTTCTCTCCATCTCCTCAATCCTTATTCCCGGAAAACATTCAACGACATACCCGCCCTTCCCACCAACTTTCTCCTCTCTCACATGCCTTAGCAATGAGTCTCCCATAATCCTCACACGAGCTGTGTCCAATCCTCTCCCCTCTTGTTCATTGGGTCTACTCACCCCCTTCTCTCCCCTGCTGCATTTCCTGATATTCCTGGAATCATACTCTTCCCAAGTTTTGTTTGGAACCCTGCTGTGGCTCTTTCCCCCCGGTCTCCTTCCTCCGTTCTTCCACTCCTCTGACTGGCCGTGGCTCCATTCCTTTTGCAAGGGTTCACCACTGGTTGGGAGTGGGTCTGTTATTAGTAGACTCCTTCTCCCCCCCCTCCCTTCTCCGCCCGTTCTCCTTCTGGACTTCTCTCCTGCTGTCCTCTGAGTTTGCACTTCTCCTTTCACCCTCTGCACTCCTGCTGTTTTCCTGGTAGTCCTTGTGGCTGCTAGATTCCCCTCCCTTGCAGTGGTTAATCCTGGCTGGAATTTGGCAGCTCCCGAGTACGTACCCATCTTGGTGTCTCGACCTGACCTCCGTAATTTCCTTGATTTTCTCTTCATTTTGTTGATTATCACAAAACTCCTCACCACTACTTTTGCTCTCCATCATTACAATCCTAGACTTCAGATGGTCATTTTCCATCGTTAGGTCTTTAATTTTTTCTTCTGCCCTCACCACCTCCATCCTCAGCTTCAAAATCACTTCCTCCTTCTCTGAGGTCAACAATTGCTGTTTGGTAAAACCACACACAAAACAATTCCATCCTTCGGCCATGCACTCCTCCAACACACTCTTTGTGTATCCATAATGATGCCACTCTCTGCAAGTATGGCACTGTACGCCATTGCTTAGCTTTTTCCGGCACACTGCACACTTGACCGCCGCTACTGTGGCTTCCCCCCGCCGGTCTTTCTTGCCCATCCTCGTCGGACTTTCACTTTTAGGAGCACTTTGAAAGCACGTCCTACCCCTTCAGCCGACTGTCCCTTGTCAAACTTGAATACCTTAATAAGTTAAATATATAATTCAATGGCACCTGCTGGCAAGTCCTTGTGTTGTTGGACTTAGCAGGACCAGAACGTTTGTTTATTTTATATTATTCTTTCATTTACGATTACTATATTTGAGTTTGTATTAACATTGTTATGTAAAAAATGTCACAATTATTTGCTATAAGACAACAATGTATATGCAATTATGTATGTAGAATAATCTTTATTTCGCTTTCTGTACTTGTGTTCTCACACTTTAGAACTGATATGTAGCACATTGGATGAAGATTGTATTCTTACTGTACGTTGTAACTTTGAAACAAAATTGTAATAAATTATTATTATTATACCTCGCACAACAAACACCTGAACAAGCATCACAAAGACGGCAACTTAATGCGGAACCACAATAAAATATTTAGAGTGTTCAGATTTATTATATTGGAAACGTTTCGCTTTCAAATGATCATAATCTTCCCATTAAATTTTAACGGGCAATTATACTAGGAATGTAAAACTATTTACATTAAATATTTATTTTTCAAATAGTAATATAAATTTAGGCCAGGTATGGTAATTCATTTATATTAAAAAGTTTTATTTTTCTAATATCAATATAAATTTAGGGCGTATGGTAAATTATTTACATTAAAAGTTTTACTTTTCAAATAGTAGTAATATAAATTTGGGGCTAAGGCTGTTCTTCTGTATCGTCCCTTCTATCTTTTGGACCTATATTCTAGTATAGGTAAAGTATAGGTTAGGACAGTGGTCCCCAACCTACGGCCCGTGGGCCAGATGCGGTCCTCGAAGGGTTTTTGCGCTGCCTGCAAAGCCATGATGAAAAGGGGCCGTCCATATATTACGTAAGACGTTTGGGAGGGAGGGGGGGGCGGATGAATCTTACGTTGTCTTACAAGAGGGGAGGAAGGGTCTACGATTGGTCTTACGTAAGATTTTACTTTAGCGAAAATGCAGTTTGCGTCCCAGAACAGTACTCTGAATGAAACACATTTAACACCGCTAATGCGGCGCTCCCGCGCTCTAGCGATGGCAGGACTCACTGTCAGTCGAAGTGGGCACCGACGCTCCGCCACATGGGGGCGCTGCACTTTTATTGCCGAGCTTTCTTGTACCCCCACCCTGCTCCCTGAGTCCCACTCTGCATGACGCACATGCTGCAAGTTCCAACCTGACGCGAGCTGCTACCGGCAGACAGGAGTGCTGCGCGAGGGTACCGTGGGTTTAAATGTCTTACTTTCGCTCGAATGATGGGGTCTAGAGCAGATCTCTATAAAAGGCTCTTTGAAGCTTTCAAGAATTGCTACCCAAGCAAAACTCCACAACAAGCCCAGGAGGAGGCAAATGTCATCTGGCGAAGAGCTAAAACTGAATTTGGGAAGGATGGTATGGCATTTGAAAAACACATTGACAGTAAAATTCAGCAACTGAATCAAGAAGCTACGAAGAGGAAAGCTACTCTCAAGAGCTTTTTTGTGAAGGTAAGCATTGCGGATGATACATTTCAGACATGTTTTGCAATTACAGCCTGTCTCTGCATGCACGAATGTCTCGTAGAATGCCCCTTCGCATGTCTGGCCCATGTTTATTAGTTTTATTCGATGTCTAGGGGGCTCACCACAACAGGGGTGCCAATACGTCGACATGTGTCTTTATTTTTGTTTCGATGCTCCAAAATCTATGGAAGGTTTTTATTACCTATTTTTTTAAGTTGTGAAAAAAGTTTACCTTTATGTGACTGTTAGCCAAGTACGGCTTCTCACTGAAATAATAATCAGATTTGTTTATAAAAAATAGGGGAATTATTTACTAGACCAGCTGACTACCATCCCTGAAAATTATCTAATACTCAGTAGTGGTGAGCTCGCGAATGAAAAAAAACCTCAGATTTCTTACGTAAGATTTAGGGGGGGGGGGGGGTCCCATTGGTTCTTATGTTTTCTTACATGGGGGAGAGGGGGGGGTCAAAAAGTGGCCTAAAACGTCTTACATAATATATGGACGGTCCCAAAGGTAATCCAAAAAATTTAGCACACTAATTCCTGGTTTTTATGAAAATTTTGATAAAACTTAAAATATTGGAATGTTTACCATAAAAACAACATTTAGACTAGATTTTCACTTAAATGACATCTTAGAATGTAGAGGTAACTTCCGATTAAAAATATAATCCGGCCTACAGAAGAATTGCAACTTCCAATGCGGTGCTGAAGGATTCGCAACCACCGATGCAGCTCGCCACGTAGAAAATGTTGGGCACCACTGGGTTAGGACAATATGTTGCCTTTTCATGGGTTTCTTGCTTACAAAGCATAAAAGAAATAATTGCACAAGTAATGAAGCTGGATTAGGCAAAAGTGATATGATAGGAAATAAAATTATTGTAATATTTGAATTTAATACGCCTGGCAATGGATTGTTTACAAACAAATTTAGTTAATTGTTAAGAAATAACTAATAACCTAATAACCATACAAATATTTTTTAAAAAAGGAAAATACGAGGGTGAATCAAAAAGTTCCCAGAATGATCTTGTAAAAATAGAATAAACTCAAAACAAGCATTTATTTTTCATTATATCCACCATCTAACTCTAGACACTTCTCCATACATTTTCGCCATCATTTTAGCCCATTTCTGTAGAAATTTGGATTGTCTGATTGAAGCCAGTTCAAAACTACTTGTTTAACCTCAGATATCGATTCCCAGCAAACTCCTTTGATGTGATCTTTTAATTTTGGTAACAGGAAGAAGTCCGAAGGAGCCAAGTCGGATATAGGGTGGATGAGAAAGCAATTCCCAATGCAATTCTCAAAGCACAGCTCTTGAAACCATGGACGAATGTGCTGGAGAATTGTCGTGGTGAAACAAAATCCGACAGTTTTTTAGGCCATTTTTTCACAAGAGCAGCATTCACTTTCCATAAGACCTGTTCATAATAACTTCCTGTGACTGTCCATTGTCCTCGAGAAAATCAGCAAAGATCACGACTTCATAATCCCAAAAAATTGTTGCCATAACCTTCTTGACTGACCGTTCATCCTTGAACTTGATTGGTCCACTTGATTCCCTTGGTAACCATTGTTTGGACTGAATCTTGCTTTCTGGATCGCAATCCCTAGTAGCGATGGAGAAGTTAGGAAGAGCATTGGAATGACCGTTATTCCTATTGGACCTGTGTCTTGATTGAGGATGATATCTTAGTTTTTAAGAATGGCTAAACTTTTGGCTGCATCTAGAAAATAGTGGCTGGAAATAGGTTTCAATATAATTGAAGGTTATTTGATGAAAAAGAATGTTGGGTCTGAAGGATGAGAATTAATACACAAGATTTGTTAAAGTTAGCATTTCTAAAATATGATGTCCTTTGAATCTGGTGATAATTTTTCATTTGGTTTGACCAATATAAACCCTTTCGCAACCATCACACACAATTTTGTAAATACCGGATTTTTCATGTGAGGGGCTAGGATCCTTTGGGTTACATAGTAAATGGTAGAGATGATTGTTGGAGGTAAAGGCAATTTTAAACCCAGAATCACAGAAAATCTTTTTAAGGCCTCGTGTGTACTGCAGAAAGAACGGAAGTTTTATATATCTTTCTTTTTTGGAATTGTTGGGACTTGTTAATCTTCATCTTTTTGATCAGCCTACTGACGATGGAATCCTTGATTCCAAAATGTGCATTTAGGCAATTTTTTGGAAAGGAAGTGTGTGTGTGAGTGTGTGAGCAAAGAAAAGGAGGGCCCCTAGTGTTGGAGTAATTCCCCTAAACTTGGAGTGGGTGAGATTGCAGGTGTGTTTGGCCACTGGCATGGAGTAGATTCCCTTAAACCGGAGTGCATGTATTTTCCTTTTTTAAAAAATATTTGTATGGTTATTAGGAGGTTTTTCCATTTTTCTTCATTGAATAACCATAGGGCTCAAAATTAATATTTTTTCATTGTTATAAAACTTTCACAAGGACATTTCTAATGGTAAAATTTTGCCAAACTATGATTTTATGCTGTTCTCTATGCACCCCCTTCAAAATGTTTTTCCCAGGACTGAACTAATTGTAAGACAATATTTAGCCTTGAAATGATTAAAATATTCTGGACTTTTAAAACAGCAGATAAGACTATTAACACAATATAAAACTTAAATTGGAGATGCTCAGTCTACCTGTAAATTATCAACTGAAATCAAGTTTTAATATCATTTAAAATTAATTACTTTCACTCTCATGCATACCATAAAATCTATCAATTTGGCTACCAAAAAAACATTCATCTCATGTCAGGAAATTGTCCACTGATTCTGTATGTGAATTCTTATTAATTTACGCTCAACAATTCTTTTAACAATTCACTAAAAATCTAAGTTGAAAGGTCATTGAAATTCAACATTTTAATGAAACGCATAAGAATTTACCACTGTGGAACTAAAGCTGACATAGGATGCAGTGCTCATCTTTGTAATGAAATACATCTACTCACAAGAAATTTCCTCTGTATTTTTGTAGCCTATGAGAAAACTGTTAGTAAAATTTTACATAGATGATGTTTAAGAAAAAATCCAGACAATTTCAAAAGTTCATATTATGTATTTTGATTAAATAGGAAGGTTTCTTAACTGGAATTCATAACAGTTTCTTGCAAACATAACAAATTTGATCAGTGAATTTGTGGGTGTCAGCCGTAAAACAACTATATTTGTTGGTAAGTATTTTATTGCTAAGATGTAGAGATCGATTTAATCTTAACTGATTTAGACGTTTACCTCACTCACCTTCGGTTTCTTTTGCCAAACATCGTGATTGATTTTCTCCTAGCTTAACTAAACGTTCTTTTCATTGTTCTTTTGTTTCTTTATTTACACAAAATTCGTAATTTACTTTGAAATTTTCTAATCGTTCCAGCGACCTTTTCTATTTTCATTTTCTCTTCCTGTTGCTTTTCATTTGTTCCAGTCTATTCTTTCTCTATACTCTCTATTCTATTGTCTCCTTTTCTTGTAGTATACTTTTTGTATAATTAATTTCACTAGCCTTCCTTCCTCCATTTCTTAGATAGTTTTTCTTTTCGTGTCTCCAGTTTCTATGAATTAAAATGCAATTACGATCTTAATATCAAACTCAATATGGCATAGTTTGTTTTCAATCGTATCGCATTTTCTTGTCGCTTGGTGTTACTAGGTACACGATAAGTACAGCAATCAATCTGTTCTATAATTGCAATATAAAATGAAAATACAAAAAACGTGAAAACTTTAAATATTCTTAATTGTGGGACGTCCTAATATTTATTATCGTATTAGGGGCTCGGGCGCTCAACCCTGTGCCATGTTCTGGGTGGCTACTTCTCTTAATTAAATAACTGCTTCTCTCCTCCTCCCTTTCTCACCCTCTTTCTATCCCTCTCTCTCTCTCTCACCCCCCTCTCCTCCTCCCTCCCTCTCTCACCCTCCCTCCCTCCCTCCTACCTTATGAGAAATAGAAATGCCTAATTTATAGTCGAACCCAAGACTTTTTCCAAGATTTTTTTTGTCGCCACCTTACAATATATGAGTCAAGCATTCTTGCTAAATTTAGTTTCTATCTCGATTCTTTATTGAGTTATTAGCATTTTTAACACAGCTTCACGAATAGCAAATTAATATAGTAGAAAGAAGATAATTTATGTGTGGTAACACATTTTATTTTATTAAAGATCCGCCGATTCTATTAGAATTGTCAGAAAGAATCGGCACAGAAAACTGATAAACTTTTATAAATTGTCCATCATTAAAAAAAAGAAGAAATTGATAAATAAAATATGTGAAGTCAGATGTAGCGTCTGAATTGTTGAGAGTAGTGTAGAATAAAAATTTTGCGAATTCAGTCAGAAATCTGCATTTTAAAAGTCGTATTAGAGAGGAAATTAATGCTACACAGTAACTGATCATGAACTTTTATGTTTACAATTTTCTTTGTATCTTATTATTGACATAAATAGAACTCAAGGAAATCAGGAACAATAAACTACAGTTGAGGACTAATGAACATGATGAATACAGACTGAGAGCACAATTCACTCCCTATATTCAGACTCTCCCACAAAATTTAAATTGATTTATTTAATACTGGTTTTATGTCATTTAAAAGGAAATTAAAAATAAAATATGGAATAATAAATGCCTGATTGTCTATATTTTATTTATTATTCTTTACATATATTATTTTCTATTTCTTTATAAATATTGTATTATCTCCTTATTTGTTTTTTCTTCGTGTTAAATTATAGATATACCATATAAAACGATTTATCTTAATCATATTTAAAATCGAAATATTAATGAATGGCTTATGTTTAAGGTTTGTGATAGGTGGATTTTCACCATCTTCTGTTTTATCACAGACGCGCAATATTTTTATACTATGGACTTTTCATGATTTTTATGGTATTAATAAATTGTGTCTAATGTACTATATTTTTCTAATGTACTATATTTCTCTTATGATTGTCTTTATATGTAATATTTTACAAAATTTTTTAATGCAATATTATATCAATCTGTATTTCACTGTAAAATCAAATGTATATTTTTCTAAATTGGGCTTTGCCCGTTAAAAATAAAGAAAAAAAAAGAAAAAAAATATGACGGAAGCCAACGACAATGATCCAACTCCGAGAAAGATTCTCTCAGTAATATGTTCTTTGGCCTCGATTGCATTGTTGGCATGGATTTGTTTACATTAACAACCCTTTTTGAGTGTCATAACTAAATCAGCACTAGTACAATGTGTGCACATATTAATAATACTTTAATGCAGAACTAATTATTTACGTTATGACGAGCATAGATTATGTGGGTCGAGGCAAGGGAATAAGAAAGAATCCCCAAGTGCCATTGCAGAACTGATTTATTCACTCACTAGCCAAATTTCCCGTTGAATTTCAACGGATTTAGTGAAGCTACTACAGTGCAACATACAAACTCTTTAAAATATATAGTAGATACTTTTTAAATTACAATTAGATTTTCTTAACAATTAATCATATTTGCTTGTAACAATCTGTTTCTGAGCCTATTGCATTCAAATATAACGATAATTGTATTTCCTATCATATAACTTTCACCAAATCCAGCTTCATTTCTTGTGTAATTATGCCTATGTAATGTTTACATTTATGTCTTGTAAGCAAGAAACCCGTGAAAAAGCAACGTAGTTGTTCATGATTGAACACTGATTGGTAAATGTACACCAGATACGTGAGCTTATTTACGTTAATAAACCTTATAATGTAGAATGTAATGATTTTACTAACAAAAAATGTAAGATTCCAGTATTCAATAGACGAAAGAAGGTTCAACTACTTTCATCAATCGTTATAAACGCTTCCTGAATAATATTCAGTATCTATTTACGTTCCTATTCATAAACATCGATCGTTTCGTTGCTTAAACAAAAGTGCAAAGCGAATAACGCTAAACTTTCGTCTATTTGTAAGCTTCATTGAAGCTAATTGAATCGGAGGTAACAATGACGGCTGCCTTGGCAATGCCCGGAAAGAGTACGAAAAATCCACAAAATTTCAAAACAAATAGCGTATTTCTGAAAATTTCGACTGTGTAACATGTAAACTTTGCAGGAATAAGATAGTATAGAGTTTTATTCGTCGAATAAAGCAAAAACAAAAAAATCGGTCCATATTTACGTATTTTTAAGATTGAAGGAAGAATACCTTGCAAGTCAAGAAATGGATTTGTACATGTTATCTTATGTAAAAATGTTAATCCCTAATATTGGCAGCACTGAGTAATCTCGGTTGACCAAACCTTGACCATTCACTACGTTACGATGTAAGAAGAATCGTACCAAATTTGGTTATTCTAGCTTTTATCGTTTAGGAGGAGTTCCATGAACAAACACATAAACACACAAACCAACAAACACATAAACCAACAAACACACAAACCAACAAACACACACTTCAAAATATATTATAGTAGACTATACAAAATCTTGTGCAAAGAGCAACTTCGCTCTTACCATTCAACGTGAACACGTGGCAACCGACGGACTCATTCACTCTCTCGATTACACTAACTCACTATATGTGCCCCTAACGGCAGCTTCAGTAATTACATCCACACACACACCATCACTGCACTGCACACTGCTGCCTCAGTGGTCACACAATGTACTAGGTCCTGTGTTACATCCTCCCCCTCTGGTTCCGAATAAGAGTCCCCTCAAAGGAACCAGGACTCGGATTCTTTCTTGGTCTTCCCCATTTCTTCTTTGGGTAGACAGGCCTGGGGTCACCTTCAGCACCGGACACATATGGCGTTATTTCAGAGGTGTGGTACTTCCCAAGGACTTGGTTAGGCTTACCAACAGCTGCAACTTCGAACGTTGTTGGCGTCACGATCCTCCGGATAATGTATGGTCCATCACGTTTTGGGAGTAACTTAGCTGCCAGACCCTGAGCTGACTGCTTAGGAGATGACTCTTCACAAGGACTAAATCTCCCTCTTTGTATAATGGCGCAGGTCTTCTATGCTGGTCTGCATATATTTTCTGCCTGTCTTGTTCACTCTTGTTGTGCTCTTTTGCATCAGAATATTCACCAAGGCATTTCAAGTATGTCGCTATGCTTGTTACGAAGTTCCCCTGCTCACAGAATGCGGACACCAGCAGAGTACATATCGGTAGAAGAGTAAGACAGGGCTGCTGTCTATCGCCGATTCTATTCAATATATATGGAGAGAGGTTAATGCAGGAAGCGTTAGAAGGCACGGGAGATTTCAAAATCGGAGGAAGGATTATAAGAACAGTGAAAAATGCAGATGATTAAGTACTTCTAGCAAGAAAGGAAAAGGAACTCCAGAAAATGATAAATAGACTAGTGATAACAAGTAGAAAATATGGTATGGAAATTAAAACAGAAAAATCCAAGGTTATGCGAATATCAAGTAAAGAAGAAGAAAATTTGAACATAAGTATTGGAGGAAAGCCATTAGAAAAAGTTTCAGATTATAAATACCTTGGAAGCATCATAACGAGAGAAGCAAAATGTACAGATGAAATCAGGACTACAATAACAAAAGCAAAAGCCGCTTTCAGAAGAAAGAAACTCCTACCAACGGGAAATATAAAGCGGGAAATCTGAAAGAGGTTGATAAAATGCTATGTATGGAGTATAGCTTTGTATGGGGCAAAGGAAAAATGATAAAAAATACTTGAAAAGCTTCGAAATGTGGACATGGAGAAGAATGCTGAAGGTAAAATGGACAGATAGGGTGAAAAATGAGGAAGTACTACGAAGAATAGGAGAGAAGCGAACGATTATATAGACTATCAGAAAGAGGAAGGCGAAAGGCGAAGGCAAAAGAGGTAGGAAAAGGTTTCAGCTGGTAGATGACTTGAAAGGGAAAGAGAGCTATCAAGACATGAAGAAAACTGTGAAAAATAAGAGTATATGGAGAACCAAGTTTAACCACGAATAATCACGGACCTGTCAACAGACAGACTACCTATGATGATGATATAAGGTCTACGTTGAACTAAGAAGACACAACTGTAAAAATCAATGCATGGATACCAAAGTTTATGAAGGAAAATTCATAAAACAACGAAAAATCACACAATTAATTCCCCCTTCTTCATAGGGGATGCAAGCCAAGCATGATGAATTAGTTTGGTATCTATTCCACCACAATTTGTCTTTTATTTGATGGCCTCAAGTATTCAGTTGTCGATCTAAAAAATTGCTATACATATTTAAGGTAATGCATAAAACGCTTTGAACCTAAACAAATGCTATGAAATGTTTTGTAAAAACGAACTATTTGGTAATGTGCTGCCTTTATTGAGTTCTGTTTGCAGCATCGGTAAGGAGTGGCCTTATGCAGAGAAATTATTACTGGCACCTCAATAGTCACTGACAACCAACAACAGGCCTTCATTCTCCCACTGCTGTTGGCTATAAAACTAAGTTACTGTGTGAACTGGAGGGCACTTAAGAGAGCCAAGTCTGCTTTCCAGGATAGAGGCTGTTATTTATGAATTATGACACTTCACCTATCAGAATCCTTAACCATCTCAAAGACAGTCTCAGTAAAAGAATCCAGTCTGTAATAAAAACAATGAGCAGAAAAATTTCATAGCTTAAGGAGTTAGCCACATAATTTATTCAATAAAGGCCACAAGCTGAGCTAAATAATTGGTTTTTAAACACCATACTGGAGTAAAAAAATAAGCAGCATCAAGAGAGAAATTAAAGGAATTAAAATTATATTGGACAGAAAAGTAAAAGTAATTTTTCGTTAAATCCAATAAAGCAATATATAAGCCTTTACATGTTTGGTGTATATTGCTACATTTTATGAAGAAAACTGATCTGATAAAACACTCACAACTGTAACTGGGCCTTGTCAGAGAGTGTCCTTTGCAATCTTCGGTTATCATCTGTGTCTTTAAGAACATAATCTTCACCAACACAGCGATCCCAAGATGAATTCCAGCCCTTTGATAAAAATATCAATAAAAACTTTTCATATGTAAAATACAGCTTATGTTTATGTTAACTTAATCCATATGAAACCAATGGAATAAGGGAACTACATATAACCAAAATGTAACTCTGCTATTATCATAAATAATCTCACTGAGTATCATTGAGATACAATATAATGACATCACATAAAACTTTGATAAAAATATCAATAAAAACTTTTCATATGTAAAATACAGCTTATGTCTATGTTAACTTAATCCATATGAAACCAATGTAATAAGGGAACTACATATAACTAAAATGTAACTCTGTTATTATCATAAATAACCTCATTGAGTATCACTGAGATACAATATAATGACATCACATAAAACTTCTGAAGGTTACCTTGTTTAACCCTTTGAGTAACAGAGTGTTTCTTGAAATATCATGCTAAAAATTCCAAGTAATTTTAGCAAAAATATATGCTCTTACAAAATTTGGAATAACTCAAAAATTATCAATCCCAGAAATATTATTTTTTAGGTAAACTTAGTTGAGATATTAATGAATCCTAGAAAACTACAAGCAATCTCCACTGTGTTTAGGGATTCTGATTCCTGGCACTTTTTTGTTTCCTGGGACTTGAGACACTATTTCAAAGAATTCCAAGAAATTCCCGGAACTCGAGAATTTTATTGACTTTACAAATTTAATCAATCAAGAGGTCTAGTCTGTAATATATCTATCGCTATCGCAAACTCAAAATCGCTATCAATCGATCAAGCCCACTGTCATTAATCGCTATCTTCATTTCGATCGCTAACGTCTTATAGATTACCTCAACTGTCATTTTGTCGATTTTGTTAAAAAATAGCGATAGCAATCAACCGACAATTGCTTAGAGACTCAGCCTCCAGACAGCATTTCTAATTATTTTATTAAAATAAAACTACTGCATAGGTACAGTCATTTCAAAAAGTCAAGCGACACGGCTCGGTCACGCCACAAATAGGCCGGAGCTGAAAGTTCCGAGTATGTTGGTATCCATTGCTTGAGGGAAAGCAGGAGAGGGGAATGAGAGGGAGGGACAGAAGAGTGAGGAGGTGGGTTTCGAAGCCTGCGTAGGCAAATCCCATTCAACAGTGCAAGGGCATTCCAACTCGGAAAAACGGACTCTTTCAGAGGTTGCCTCCACATGCCAAGGGTAACAAGAGAATCTCCGAGAGAAGGAGGCGTGTAAACGGTTCGAAGTCCTCGGTGATGTCTGACAATGGGATAGGAAAACATAAATGAATATGCCGCATCTAGAAAGCACTAGTGGAAAAGATGCAATATTTTCACCTTTGTGGGCATTATTAATGCGAAATACTAGGCTGCACTTCACTTTGGAAAGCGTAAAAAATCATCGATGGGTCAAGGGCAACAATTATATAATACTCCATAAATTACGATAACAAAAATGAGAGCTGTCGATTTAGTGGAGATCCTTAATGAGCATCTTCTGCCTTATATCTGACAGATAGTGCCAGACGGCGAAGACGTGGTAGTAATACAAGATAATTCATCGTTAGATACGGCCAGTGTAACTCGACATTTTTTTTGACCAGAACTGGAATATCAATGTTCTGCCCTGGCCAGCTCGCTCGCCGGAATAAAATTTCTATTTCACTGTACTGTATCACTCAAGCGTCAAGAAATTGTCAGCACGAAAATTTATTTTTCGGGAGAACATTAGGAAATATTTACATCCTTTATCCAATCAGTTTTACCAAAACTCTAATAAATGGCAATTTATCACGTAGCAGTTTTCTCACAGATAGTGGATACATTTCATATTGACTTTATTTAAATTTTTGAATAAAAATTTTATTCTAGCAGCATTTAATAGGCAATGAAAACAATGAAAGATTACTTAGTGTTTTATTTTAGTATTTAGTGAAGTCTCAGCCTGACATTCATATCGCCGATTTTCTTAAAATTTGCACGGTTG
Source organism: Uropetala carovei (assembly GCA_036926305.1). Classification (NCBI taxonomy): domain Eukaryota; kingdom Metazoa; phylum Arthropoda; class Insecta; order Odonata; family Petaluridae; genus Uropetala; species Uropetala carovei. Next base: position 1,011,325 of record JAXCHB010000290.1, read on the forward strand.
GTAGCAGGCTATGAATAATGAAAGTATGTGATGTAAGAAAACACAACTCTTTCTCGTTCTCGAGAAGAACGATCTTAAAATGTTAAAAAATTCGTATGGCTTGATATTAACAATAGATATCATCTTACCCAACGTATCTACGGTAGACTAGTTGCTAACGGGACGAACCGCGGTCGCAGATGTTATCTATCTGCCGTGGTTCGAACCCCATTTATTGCAATTTTTTTCGAGGTATTTTTCCTTTTTTTCATTAAATTCACTCTGATTTTTCAAAAGAACATTAACCATATTAATTATTGCCTTTTTCGGAAGTAATTACGGAAAGAGGCAATAATTAAAACAGACTACAACTAACTTATGTGGCCATCATAATGGGTTGGGGTAGGAATGGTATTCAGGAGTGAGGAAAATGCAGGAAAACATAGGTGCGGCTATGATTAGGGTTATACGTATATAGGAGGGGAATTGACAGGATAAAGGTTTGAGGTGGGGAAATGTTAGAGGACCAGGTTTAATGTGAAGAGGAACAGCTCTTTGGATGATACCTGTCATAAAAGTAGGCAAAACAGAAACATTGCCGACACCACGAGCAAACTGCAAATAAGCATTTTCCATGATGGCAGCGATTTTTTTGAAGTTTTAAGGGGAAGCAAACATCATTTACATTTAAAAAGTATTTTCTTCCATCACTCAATTTTGAGGCATACCAAGCATATTTAATAATGTCATAAAAAATCAGCGCACTCATTTGGTGATGGACGAGTGCATGAATTTTAATCGAGTCTTCCCGTGATGCTATATCCCGTTGTTCCTCCAGCAGCAGTGAGCACAATCCTAAATTTTTCTGCGCTTTCAAGAGTTTGTTCTAATGTTGCTGCATCCTTCTCACTAATATATCTTGTCATTTTTCTTTACCTAATGTGCCTTTGATTCTTAAATTCTGCAACCCGCGAATGACTGGCAGTGAAGCAAAAATCATTTGACTGAAGAGGGGAAGCTGCACTGCTGCAAAGTTCTAGTCATCACCTCTTCGTAATTCCTTCTTGCTTCTATAAACCTTCGGTACATCGAAGAATTTATCTTTTCGAATTTGTCTTGCTTGGTATCTCCTCTTTTCACATCCTCCTGGCACTGTATCAAGTTTTGCTTGCTCTTCAAACGTGATGCCCTTGTTTTTGTAGTCTTTTAAGCCATACGTTGGATAAAGTTTCTTGTATTCTATAGAAATGAAGTCGTAATCAACCACTGGTTTCTTCTCCTTCATGACGTAGCGCTCTAGATCTCCATTTTCTTCAACTTCTCTTTCCGAATCATAGTGTCACTTTAATCGGGTGGAATTAATTCATCTTCCTTGACGATTTCATTTTCTCCAAGCATCTCAAGCACTCTACGAAATATCTCCTCTCCAATTGCTGTAGACCGAATAGAAATTTCTGTTGGCGATTTGTGTGAAATGAAATTGTTTCCCAGAAGCAAAAATTCCTCACAGTAACACCAAGCATTTTTAAGCTCTTGCTTCGAAACTCTGTCTTTCAAGAACATAATGCTCACTCGACTACAACCTGGCTATTGATTCATATTCTTATAAACAAAATAGATTACGCCCAAGCAGTCATAATCTAATACTACTAATTTCCTTTGTGATTATATGATTGATTGATTTAACAATGTTGTTAACCTTTCGTTCCGTAGAAACAAACAAAATAAAGTTTAAATTTAAATATTAAATATCCCGAATATTAAATAGCTCGACGTTGAGTGATGGAAGAAAATACTTTATAATTTAATTATTTTAATTTAATTTCCGAAAAAGGCAATAATTAATACGGTTAATGTTCTTTTGAAAAATCAGAGTGAATTTAATGAAAAAAAGGAAAAATACCTCGAAAAAATTGCAATAAATGGGATTCGAACCACGGCAAATAGATAACATCTGCGACCGCGGTTTGTCTCATTAGCAACTAGTCTACCGTAGATACGTTGGGTAAGATGATATCTATTGTTAATATCAAGTCATATGAATTTTTTAACATTTTAAGATCGTTCTTCTCGAGAACGAGAAAGAGTTGCGTTTTCTTACTTCACATACTTCCATTATTCATAGCCTGCCACCAACCGTGCAAATTGAAGAAAATCGGCGATATGAATGTCGTGGACTCCCCTTGTTAGTCCAACAATCTCTGTACTTCAATGAAATTGAAATTACTTCCTCCTGTGACTTACAGTTATTGATGCGTTTAAATTTGGAGTGAAGCTTTCTTTGGTGTCTGAGGGCACACCTAACCTGCCGATTATACCACCTTGGTTCCCCATTATCGCTAATAAATTTACTTGGTATATACGTATTAATACCCATTCTAATTTCTGATAGAAATGCTTTCCAAGTTTCCTCAACGTTTTTTGTGCTTGTCGATTTGCTGAAATCACCGTAATCCTTGATGAGTTTCTCTTTGAAATTCTCAAAGTTAGCTTTTTTATACATGTACACTTTTCGCTTAGGCTTGGGATATTTTGCGACAGTTATATCCAAAAGTACTCGAAATGCTTGGTGATCACTGATTCCTTCTTCAACAGTTACTTCGGAAACACGCTCGGGGATGTTAACTGCTAGTAAATCTAATATATTGTTCGCTCTCGTAGGTTTTTTGACTACCTGGATAAGGGAATGTTTATTGAAGATGTCTATTAGTGCTTCGCATGACTCGCGATTCCTACAGGATGGTATGAAGCTACAACTCTGCCAATTTATCGAGGGTAGATTGAAGTCTCCTCCTACTATGATGATGCTTTTACTATTCTTCTTCTTTAGTGAGTTTATTTGAGCCTCTAGATCGTATATTTCTTCTGCGTTTGAAGCTGGCGGCCTATAATATGCACATACATGAATGTTTCCCAAACCTTCACTGTTTATAGTACACCAAGTGCTTTCAATATTGTTTTCAGCAAACTTGACCGGAGAACTTATTAGTGTATTATTCACTGCTATAAACACCCCTCCACCGCTCCTATTTGTCCTATCTCGTCTATGAATAATATATCGTAAGGGGAAAATTTCATGGTCGTGAATATCCGAGGTTAGCCAACTCTCTGTGCCTATCACTATATCTGCCTCTGTTTGTTCTAGTAAATTCTGAAGTTCCGCAGCCTTATTCCTGATACTCCGGCAATTTAGAGTTAAAATTTTTAGGGAGCCACTTATGTGCCACTTCGGAATTTTTTCAGTGATTTGGAAGGTGCATCCCTCATTTCTAATAGCGGCTTTATTACTGATAGTATTATCGCATGGTTTATTGTGCCCTAAAGCCGATCTACATATTGAACTACGGTCAGAGTTAATAAATTTATTATGATAATTAGCGCAAGTCTTTAATTTCCCCGTATATGACCTGCTCACTAACCTATTCTCTAATCTAAAAGAACTCTACTATGCTCATATATCCTACCACCTACCCTCTGTGCTGCCTCAGCGGTATAGTGAACTCCCGAGCGGTTAAGGGGTACCTTGCACGATTTGAGAACCGACCCGAGGTCCACGAAATCTACTCCCATGCCCCCACAGAACTTCCAGAGTCTCCGGTTCAAGCCGATCACTCGACTCCAAACCGTCGAATCCCGGTCAGTCCGTGGGACCATGCTGCATACGGTCAGGCGCATGTCAACTCATTAAAGCACGAAATTATTTTTTCTCCTTGAACTGATCCAAAAATAGGGATGTGCGTGTTACAAAGGACCCGGATTACGTAAATACAGTATTAAAATTATTATAAATATTCTAAAATACTGTATTTACTCATATAACCCGCTCAATTGTGTACCCCGTGCACTCCTATTTTTGGGCCGGTTCGGAGGAAAATAATTAATTTTTTTCTAAGTTACAGATTCCCACTCTCTGAAACAAGTTCCACTCAAATTAAGCATTTTCTTCCTTCTACGTGACGCAATTTATTGGATGCTCTCTTTATGACGATACTAGCAGAAATCTCCTCACCGATAGTCCTCTTTTGTTAACCCCTTAACTGTTTTTGTTGTAATATTATGCAACTATGTCCCCGCTTCACTGTTTTTGATGTAATATTATGTGCCGATGCAGAGAGTCACGAAATATTTGTTCATCTATGAACGGGAACTTCCCTATGCGGATGGGGTGTTTTCTTCGCTTATCTACTCGTGTGTAAATATTGGAAGGTTAGGAACAAATGAGTTCAAACACTTGAGATGTGGATTTCCATCTTCCTTTCGAATGATGAAATCTTTCATTTGCAACAAAATTTCACCACCTTGAAGTGGATGAGGGAAAAGGACCAAACTTGAACCTACCTATTCTCAAGCCGGCAAACCCTCAGTAGTCATTGAACTATAGTTATCAGTTAGTCTGCGTATTCTTTCTGCCTACTTTTGTGAGTTTTTGCCTGCAGTGTGGGCGTAACTTACACATTTGCTGGGTCGCATAAATACGCATATACTTCGTAGAATTCGACGTCTTTTACAAATTTAAACGTAGACGAAAGCATATTGCACAGAATTTATTATCGATACTCACAATTTATATAACCTGTTCAGAAATCCTCGTATAAGACGCGCACCCCCTTTTTTCTCCGGCATTTCAGGAAAAAATGTGTGCGGGGTACACGAGTAAATATGGCAAATGTCATAAAATTGTAAATACTGGAACAGCTGATTCAAAATAGCGATCACCTCCACCGATAGATCAATGTTCTTCTTAAATATCAATGTTATTCATTTGTAATTTAAGGTTCACATTTTTATGTTCAGCGTATAAGTCGACCGTAAGTTTTAGGAAAATTTTTTTTGACTTCAAAGGTCGACTTATACGCCGGAATAAATGGTATGTATTGGCAAAATTTCTCCCCTCCCTCCTTCTTCCCTCTCTTCTATGCTGTAGCTACACAATATACTCTAACCAACTAATAAAGTTGGTGGAAGATCCTTACAACATATGAATATGGTATATCTTTACTAATATATGTTAACAGTAAAATTGAATGAACATATTATAATGCAAAAGAAATAAAGCAAACAAAACTGAATCAAAAATATATATAAGGGCTCAAAAGACTAGAGCAAAAGCTGACATTCTAAAGCGTGCAAGTAAATTTCATGGAGCGTGTTGTGTAAAACGGTGATTTCTCATTTCTGCAAATGTTACTCTCGATTTTTTGGGGAATTCCTGTTTTTATTTACAGCACTGACATTATTATGAATATATCCTGAACATTTATCAACCATTACTTCACCTAATGACGTCTGAAAAGGTTCATAAGAATATTCTCGAACGCTTTTTCTTATGAAATATATTTATAATCCCAATCATCTTGTATTTTGCTAAAGTTAACTTATAAATAATCACAAACACTAAAAAACGTACCTAATAAAAATTTATCAAATACTGATGATAAATCCGTTTTGTAATTAAAAAACAATTGGAGACTATGGCGAGATGGATATTTAAAATAAAAAAAAAATTAATTACTCCTAAACCATACGGTAAAGGAGTACTTAATTTTTAAAAAATTTTAAATCTCTTTTGTAACAAAAATACCTGAGGGGTGTCAGGAACACGTGAGTACTGACATTCAAAAAATTTGCACAAATACCACAGGGTTAAGAAATTTAATCTTGGAATTCACATTATACAGGCATTCTCAGATCCCGTTGTAAGGTAAAATCTTAGTTGTAAGTTTGTAAACAAAAAGTGAAATTCCAACCTAGTGTAATTTTCTGCATTTTATGAAAATGCTTACCTGAAAGTGAATAAGGTACTCCACACTTTTTCTACCTCGGTTATCTTTGTTCACAATTACTTCCAACACCTGAAAAGTAAAAAACATGAATATATAAGGTATTGATTTGACTTTCATTGATTCATTGATGACAATGTATAAAAATGACAAAAAATTAACCGTTTAGAGATTTCAAAATTCCTATTTCTTTTTTAGCACTTTTTGTAAAAATTGCTTATGTACTCAGTCTGTCTGTCCATCCGTCTATTTTGGTAATATCTCTGGAATCCTGATACTCAAAGGAGCCAAATTTTTATGATGGGTGGTCTGTATGACAGCTAGACATGGTAGAAATTTGGTAGGATCAGCTGTTAAAGAGCAATCAGATTCTTTTTCCAATCCCTTTGTCTTATTTCTACCCCATAAGAAAAGCATTAAATTGGTGCAGTGCATTATATATTGCCATTTTTAAATTAAGTAAAATTAAGATAGGAACTCGGTGCATGAACAGTTCTATAGCTGAAAGACAGGTTCATATTTTTAAAAGTATTCAAATCCATGTCAAACGAGAGCAAACAATTGCTTTAAAACAATAAAATGTAAAAATTTTCCTATTTTTAACAATAGGAAATATAACTACCATAGCATTGAGCCCACTGCTTTTAAATGGGAAACAAATTGTTGTATAGCCATGACATATTGCTTTTAAAGGGAAACTAGAGTAAGTGGTCATTGAATTTCAATGGATTTAGTGAATCTACTTTTGTTGCCAGTTCTAGGGCGTATGCGAGTTATACAAAAACATTTTAATTTTGTTGCTTAGGCAAAAGTGCGACGGGAATAATGCTATTCTTTTGTCTATTTTAAGGCTTCATTGACGCTAACTGAATCAGAGGTAACAATGATGGTCCCCTTGGCAACGCCCAGAAAAAGCATGAAAAAATCAATTTTTTTTAAATTGCGTATTTCTGAAAACTTCAACCATGTAACATGTAAACATTGCAACAATAAGATAGTACAAAGTTTTAACCATCGAATAAAGCATAAATTAAGAAAATCGGGGCAGGAGATTGATTTTTCTTTCTTTGTTCTATTGCTGACACACTGACAAAATGCACTTAATATACATGATTATAGACTAAGAGGTCATTGATCTCAAACAAAGATGTAATGTTATGACGACATTATTGTCCTAAATAAATAAAAGCACCTTATGTAATTTGTCCTGTAATTATTGTCATTATATATATTTCTAGTCATCCTAAAATTTTGGATTATAGTTTAGCAATACGAATGTCAAGTGAATATAAGATAACCAAAGAATAAAAAAAAGTTGCATAGTCAAATAACTGTGCCATTCATGTAACGAAAATAGCAAAAATTAAAAAAGAAACAAACCATACACAGTTATACTATGGAAAAATGTATTTATAAAGACCAGTTAAATCAATAAACATTCAGGAAATTCTTAAGAATTGTGATACATGCATTCCCAAGGAATAGTATGAAAAGAAAAAGTACATTTCTTTAACAGGGAGTTAAGTAAATAAAACAAATAAAATTAACAATTATCTTATTTACTTCACCTGCAGCATATTAACAACTCATTTTAAAACAAATCAGAAACAAATTAAAAAGAAGCCATCAACTTACTTATAAAGGTGATATTTATTTGAAACTAGCAGAAATACCATGTGTTGTCTGGGGAAATTTGGTTCAAATCCAATCGGAATTGTAGATGATACATGGTATTTAAGAATTCACTTGGCCATCGCTTGGAATAAAACGGGCAGAGAGAAACAAAAACCACGTATGAATTATTTCTGGGAGCCCTCCACAATTATACCAAATTTGATTCAAAGCAACACTAGGACTTGGGAAAATACGTGTAGTTTAATCAGTCCCCGCCGTCCAATTACAGATAAGGAAGTAGTCGTTTCCCACCTTTTTCACTTTGTATAAGATATAGAGTTGCCAGTTCTTTAAGAACATGAAGTTTATGAGAACGGTTATTTTATTGAACAGTTTAGGCATCAGAACAGTTTGAAAAGAACTGTTCCGTTTTTTCTGACCCATCTCTTGTGTTAAAATCTTTAGCATTAGCACACAAAGTTATTTTGCTTCTTGTACAATTAATATAAAACATTTGGGATTAAAAATAGCCTATGGCCTTCCTATTTGTGAAGAAAGTATATGTTGAAAGTTTGATTATTCTAGCTTTAACGGTGTGGAAATGTATAGATGCACAAATAAACAAACTTTCATAAATATATAGGACAGCGTTTCCCAAACTTATTTGACCATGAAACACTTTTCAAATTATAATGTATTGACGGAACACCAACAGGAGCTCATTAGATATAACGTGCGCTTGGATTAAAGTAGACAGCAAAAAATGGTCTCACAGACGAATTAATTACTGCAAGAAATGATCATAATATGATCCATATGCATTTTTTTTCTTTATAACAGAACAAAAAACAATAATAACAAATTAGAGAAATTCAACCGTTTATTTTATTAAGAAGAAAAAGAACAAAACATATCAAGATAAAGTAAAAAATCTTTCATTTTACGTTTTTGTTATAAAATATGACACAAAAACATTTTTTAATGAGAACAGTGTTTTAGTGTCTTTCTATCACATATCTGCTTAATATTAGAAACGATGTTGCTGAGTCGGATCCTCATATCAGGTGCAGCATCTATTCCTATATTTTGTTTTTGTTGCAGCGTAATATGAAAATCCCGTTTCGCACAGATAACAAAGGGAAGAAGAACACGAACTGCAGATTTTGCAATATTCTGGTACTCTTGAATTAGGCTGCTCCAAAAATCATTTAGCGAAAGTTCATTCAAGTTTTGTTTCAGTTCAGAGTCAGACGTCATATCAATCAGACTCCTAATCCTGCGCTACTAATGCGACTGGTTTGACTGTAATTGTAAATGGATTTCGAGCCCAAGCATTGTCGTCGTTTTTAGAGAAAAATATTTTAACAGAGTAGAGTGCAATTCCCTTAGGTGCTGTACAATGGCATTGTAAATATCTTTATCGACTGTAGAATTAACTTCAATCAAAAAGTCACTGAGTGTAGGAAAACAATCGAAGTTGTTTTATTCTATGGACGAGGCCCAATATTCCAGTTTCCTTAACAATGGCGAAATTTTATCAAATGCTGTAAAAATGGTCACATTCTTTCCTTGCATCGACAGATTCACCTCATTTAATTTCGTAAAAATATCTGCAAGGTACGCAAGACTCAGCAGCCAAGAGGAATTTGTCACACAATCAGACAGTCAAAACATGGAATCCATGAAAACCAATAGTCCACGACGTAACTCAAAAAGTCTTGCAAGAAATTTACCTCGCGAAAGTCACCTCACCTCTGTATGTAGAAGAAGCGCTGTGTGCTGAGCACCCATTTCTTCGCACAACATTTTAAATGGATTGAAGTGGTCGAGCTTTAATATAATTGATGATTTGTACTGATTGGTCTAGCACATTTTTCAGAGACGTAGGCATTTTTTAACTGCTAGTGCATGTCTTTGTAACACGGAATGACTACTGGTACTTTTTGGTTCCGCACTTTTGATCCACGTTACAGCTCCTGCTATTTTTCCGACTATTGCCTTGGCACCATTGCTACATACCTGGACACATTTTCCCCACTGAATTGCATGTTTTTGCATAAAATTGTTGATGCAGTTGAATATTTCTTCACCAGTAGCGTTACTTTGCAAAGATTCACATAAGAGCAGGTCCTCTTCAGTACTTGTGAAACCTATAACGGACAAACACAAGCAACACAGCAAGCTCTGATACATCAGTTGATTCATCTAGTTGCAATGAATACCAATCACAAATTTTCAGTAGGCAAACTAGCTCTTCTTTGATGTCAGCAGCAAGATCCTTAATTAGACGTACAACAGTTTTGTTTGAGAGCTGTACTGCGTCTACTTTTTTACTATATTGCTCATCAAACATGCACATTACTATATCTTTCGCACAAGACTTGATAAGCAATTCTCCAATCATGTGAGCTTCTCCGGCGAGAGCTATGCGGTAACTTACTTTGTATGATACCTCTGTTGCGTTTTCATTGTCTGACTTGGCAATTTTATACATCGAGAGTTTACTATTTTCAGGCGAATCAAGATGCAGCTTGTAAAAATTTACATCTTTGTCTTTATATGCAGCATAGTTAGTTACCAAATGCCTTCGAAGCTTAGTAGGCGCTAAAGAGCTGTTAGATAATATTTTGTTGCACAACACGCACTGAGCATCAGGAGCATCTTTATTTTATTTAATGGAAGTAAATCCAAAAGACAAATAACTTTCATCGTACTTTCTTTGTGGTTTCTTACTACCTAATGCTAATTTGTTGAAATTGGACAGTAGGTAATTGTTCCATCTTGGACAGCTCACCTCCCAATTTTTTTTTAACCGAAGGCTGAGATTGTTCATCTTCATTTTGAAATATTCCTACTTTTTGCTTGTTTGATTCATCCGCGGGGACAAGGTTTCTGAAAAACACTATGAATACAGAAAACGTGAATATACAAAGGAGAAATGAATAGGAAAATACTTAATAATTATGAAATACGTAATGAGCCCAAATTTATTTAAGAATGAATTATTTATTGAAAATCAGTGATAACTGCAAAATTATGTACATCTTTTTAACAGTGTAGAAAAACAATGAACAAAGTCACGTTTCTTTAAAAAACTTGCTTTTAATAACTTTTATATTAAGATCACTGCGGGTATATATATTGACTAGTTGATGATGCTTGCATTCTCCAAGGATTGAGCCTACTTTCAATTATAATGAAAAAAACAACACCTAAGAAATAGAATTTTAACATTGTCGGATTTTTTCCATTTGTTATGACTGAAGTTCCTTATAATTATAATCTTGTATGGAGCAATAATGAGACAAAACAACCCATAAAAGTTGGAATTCTCATATCATATTTTTTTCATCGGTTGTGACCAAATATCTTAAGTCCTGCAGAAAGTCATGTCTCTAACTTATCTGGAAGTTCCTTATTCTATCCTCTTTTGGGGCAATAATGGGGCCAAATAGCCCCTAACAAATGGAATTTTTACCACTTCAGATTTTTTCAATCAGTTGTGTGCAAAAATCTACAACTGTGTCAAATTTCAAGTTTCTAGCAATCTGGAAGTGCTTCATAATTTGTATCCTCTTCTTCCTCATTCTCCTATGTCACAAGTATCTATTTCTTATAGATATGTTGGGTTGTATCAGGCCTCTCATAAAATTTCCAAATAACTCGAGAACGGCTGCATGCATTTTAGCCATTCTTTCTATTTTAAAGAGACTCACACATAAATCAGCACCCGTCCTTCGGAAGGGACATTAAGCAGTTTGCCACCTTGGTGCTCTATGTAAAAATAGTCTGATGCTGATACCGAGTTTCCCTCCCCCCTTCTGTGTGCGTGGAAGGCAATGGGAAACCACCACACCATTTGTGTATATTCCGAAGTCAATCAAAACAATCTAAGTATTGAGAACCATTGTGTTTGTTATCCCTTTCCTTGACTTGTGACACCACCCACCAATGTGCATCTCACTCTTAACTCCCCATTAATCAACCAGTGATCAAAATGGCACCCTCCCTTATTTAACTTCTCAATCTAAATAACTCCTGCTACAAGCAAGTTAAAATTATTGTGTTTGTCATAACAGGCAGCACTGCCTGCAAGCTGGGGTATGCAAGTGCATACTATATGCGCAGAGGTGAACACTTGTACAGTGGAAACCAGTTGACATGGAAACGGATAACACGAAATGCTTGGTCTGTTCTGGTGCCTGTATTTTTCTGTATATAATTACAGGCAACTCCCAAGATTCGACTGTTCGAGATTTGACAAATTCGAGATCTCGACACAGCCGATCAAATTGGGAACTAATTTACATGGAGTAATTGGTCCCGACCAACCACGCAAGGTTTAGTTTTAGTGTAGACATAGTTATATCTGCTCTAATTGTTTGAATTTGTGCTGATTTCACTCTTTTTTCTGTTAATCTTTTATTTAAAATTTATTTTATTGATTTATTTATAGATTTATCACTTGATATGGCATCTAAAAAGAAATGTAGTGATAATGTAAGTGAATCAAATAAAAGAGTGCATAAGACTCATAGTTATGAATTGAAATTAGAAATTTTAAAGCGTGTTGAGAAAGGTGAAAGCCACACTGAAATTGCACGAATGTTGGGAATGTGTCGTTCAACTATTAGCACTTATGTGAAACAGAAGGAGAAAATTCTAGAACATGACAAATTCACATAATTTGATAACAACAATATACAGTCCTAGGCACGGTGTTGTGATTCCTAAAATGGAAAAACTTTTAAACTTTGGGTAGATGATCAGTGTCAGAAACACATTCCTATTAGTGAGACCATGATTAGAGCAAAGGCTAAGGATCTGTATGATGATTTGAAGGAAAGGATGGATGAAATTTCTGTTGATGAGCCTCCATGTAGTGCAAGTCATGGCTGGTTTGACAGATTTAAGAGAAGGGCAGGTTTGCATAACCTTAAATTAACTGGCGAGGTTGCAAGTAACAAATGACTCGCGCAAGCCAGACTGTCTGCATCCCTGCATACATATAACTATATATCTCAGCAAAATTAATATAAAAGTTACTAAAAAGCACAAAATAACTTTCGAATCTGTGGTGTATAAATAAAATTTAAGCATATTCTCATCTAAATAAAACTAAAAAAATATAAGTAAAATAATTTTCAGGATCTCAATGGAAGATATATATGATGTAATGCATATCTCAGAACTTCAAATAAAATTAACACCCCATGATTTGAAACATTTTGCTTAATCTATTTCTTTGGTAAAATGTCATCAGAGACAGATACTGGGGTGTGGCAACGGGGGAAATCGGCCCCTTTGAATGTCCCCATTGTCCTCCATTCAATGCTTTCTTAAACACTTTCCATGGCAAATAACTCGATCCTGCCCAGCAGGTTAGGTCTGTATGGCAAGGGAAAGAAAGACTCTGACAGAGATTGGAATTATCAGAATAACGGGTCAAAGGCAGTGGCAGATTTAAGAGGAGGAAAGGGTGACCGCCCCTCATGGAAAGTTTCTGGATCCAACCCTGCCTGTCATTAACTGAAAACAGAGACAATAAATTGACACGAAATATGCTATTGGCCTGATTAATCTTATTTTGCTAACCTGATACGTACTTGTTACCTACACACTGAATGCACAAACCAGTAGTAAAATACTATCGATACTTCTTCGATGAAAGGCAAGCAAGGAAGTTTAACCCTCTGCTGTCTCAGAATGTCCTAAACTCAATGCTCATCACATGAAAAAGCTTGGCCATTGCCCAATGTAAACGTAGATGTCACATAATTGCTACCTTTCTTAATATCAGAATATATACAGTTTGTGGCCATTGGATGGTGATTTTCATATTCGCATCTGACATCTAAACGCAGCCCATTTATCTCTATCGATATATGTATAAATATACCGTGCCAGTTATCTATAATGATAAGCCATAGTACAACAATTTGGGGGCCTTTATGCATAGCATATCCTGCATACCCCATCAAGCCAGCCCTGACTGTGAATGGATTACAGTTTGCAGAACAGAAAACTATTTTCAACATTGTACAGAACAAAATTACAATTTTGTAACTAAAAAATAGAGACAAATACTTTCATAATGAATTATGTTCATTAGTCTATGTGCTTAGCTCCATATTTTAAAGTGAAAATTTTAGCATCAAAGCTATTAACATTTAATTTTTGAAGACAAAATTGGCTTAACACGAAATGTTTGTGCTGGTCCCTCATATTTCATGTGAACTGGTTTCCACTGCAAATATCCTGCATTAAAATGGACACAAAGCATGATCAAAACATGCAATGTGTAAATATCCTGCATTAAAATGGACACAAAGCATGATCAAAACATGCAATGTGTTCCACACAGATGCCAGTAGCCTGTGAGGTTGACATTCGTGATGACTATAGATAAATCTCAAGCCAAAAGTTTTAAATGAATTAGGCTGTAACCAGAGCATCCAGTGGTTACACGGGCAGCTGTGGCTATATCGTTATCTCAAACAACCAGCTTCAATAGAGTTAAGGACGTGCCCAAATAAAACAATAACTAAAGTTCTATAAGGTTTTATGAACTAATCCCTCTTCCAAGATCAATAATCTACAAACTGTAGAGTTGACGCGTAATGAGACGGAGTAGACAAAGAATTACGAATGCGAACAACATCTCCACCTACTTAGGCGATGCCCATGTGGAGTTTAAATGCTAAATCTATCGAAGAGGAAACTAGGCCGAAGCGAGGATCATCGTGCTACGGACGGTGCGGGTAGAGCCGCCAAAGAAATTAAATTTACAAGATATATTGTAATTTCTTCTAAAATAAATTGAATTCATAATTTAAATTCAACAATAAATAATTATATCGCAATTGTGCTTTCCAATCTTATAAAAGTACAATTCCAGGATGTTACGCCTTGCTAGGTCGATTCCTAACAATGAGTCTCAAGCAATTACTTTTCAAAATCGGTCTACTATTTGTGCTAAATTTACGAGAAGCCAATTTTGAATTTGCACTAGTGAAGATCTTAGTGAGCAATTACTCTAGTATCTATAACGTAATAGAATGGGAGAAATTATTTGTATCTTTATATACATAAGTCAAATCCTACTAATCGGCAAAAGTTGCTAAGCACATTAATAGCAATTCAAAGCTTTTCATCTAAAATTTACTGCCGCAGGTAGTTTTATAAGTAAACTACACCGTTAATGCACTAAGTAAATTTCATATTACCTTACCTTAGAATCATATAAAACTTTTGCTTTTGTTGGATCTGGTTCATAACATAACACTTTCTCTCCTTCAGAAAATTTGAACTTCGCACCTCGCGTAGAGACCATTTCCAATTATATTTAACTATCTTACATAAATTTAGGCGCACTTAGAACAATGAAAAATCGTATTTTCACATTAAGCTAGCAATATTATTGAATTCTTACGATGTAACAAGTAATCACTAGCTGTCCTTGTAACCACCCGTGTGAAGTTATTTACGATACAATCGCATTAAGGTAAAGTATCGAAACATCGAAACTGATCGAAATAAACGAAGAAGAAATGGACCAGACCATATAGTAATAATTGGTAATAATCATGGAGGCTCATAGGCTCCATGGTAATAATATATATGATATATATTATTCCTCTGTGATCAGAACCATCAGAACTGGGCTAGACTTCAGTATACGGTACCCGCAACTAGCGTCGCCATAAGGAATAAATGGTACTACTAGCTACTTGGAAATCGCTGGACTCGACAATATGGTGCGTACGGTACCCGCAACTAGCACCGCCATTAGGGAAAAACGGAACTATTAGCTCAGAAACTATATAATACGAATATCTATATCAGGGGGATCAGGGGTGTCCAACCCAAATTAATAGTGGGCCGGATTCAAGACTGTCTGAATTCGCGGGCCAAGGTACAAAAAATAAAAGTTTTCCATCTTTTACCTTATATTTATCAGAGAAATTAAAGAAAATTAAATTACGAATAAAATTGTTGTGCAATATAAATATTAATGGGACACGACAATTTTTCTGCTTACATAAAAAGTCAATATCAGGTGAAATGTTCGATGTACCAATTCGTAATACACCAGTCAGATATTCATCTGTTAAGCCTGATCGGTTCTTTGTTTTAACATTTTTCATCCTGGAAAAGAACTGTTCACAAGTACATGTGCTGCCAAATAAAGACACTTGTTGAAGGGCCAGCTTTGTAAGGTTGGGATGATGTTCAACTTTAACATATTTTTTTATAAAACGTTAAAAGGTCATTTTCAACTTAGGCCGTTTTCAGGGAACTATTACACTGTAGCTCAATTAGTTCTAATTGGAATTTTTCCTCAACATTTTCAACATCAATAGAAAAGGGATTACTAAACACTTTCATAAGTGGCTCATTGTTTCTAAAATCGGTAAATCTTTCTTCAAATTCATTTTTTAAATTTACTAGTGAGAGTGAATATTTTTCAATATTTATTGTTGTCTTTTCCCTCGTCGATAATGTTTAGAAATGAACAAAATTCTTATTAACCAATTGATTTTGTGGCAGATTCAACTTTTTAACGAATGCTTGAATATTTTCAAATCGCTGATTAACAAGCTGGTCTTTCCCTTGAAGTTTCAAATTTAGGTCAGCAAGATATTTTGTCATGTCTACAAAAAATGCCAAATCATTTATCCACTCGGATTCTTCTACATAACTAACATCCTTTCCCTTGCTTTTCATGTGTTTTTATTTCTCCTAGAAGTGACCAGAATCGTTCTAATGTCGCCGCTCCGCTGAGCCAACGAACATGACTATAATAAATTACATCATCGTGTTCTGATCCAACCTCAGAAAGAAATTTTTTGAATTGTCTGTGGTTGAGGCCTTTTGATCGTATGAAATTACGATTTTAACAACTTTTTCCGTTATATGTTTCATTCCTAATATTTTTTAACAGTTGCCCCTGGTGAATTATAGAAGATGTTTAATGATTTCATGTGAAATTTCATTGCTCATAAAGCTCACAAAACCCTTTTGCTTTCCTGTCGTCGCTGAGGCACCATAAAGAACGACTGCTGTCCAACAATATTTCTTCTTAATGAATTCACTCGATCGATTCTAATTTGACCTTTCAATTTGCTATACTCTGTAGCGTGCTTTGCTAAATAACGTCGCTTGATATTATATTCCTTGCATACTGAAATTTTTCTTGACATATGAGATATATGATGTTTGCATATTAACCGGGATAAAGACAAATCAGCAACGAGTGTTGAATCCAGACGTTCTTCCCCGGGGGGGAAACTGCATGGGTCGGGGGGGTATATAATATATTGCTAGAAAATTAGTAGGAGTTGTCTTTTTTGTTACTGTTTAAATAATTAAGTAAAATAAAATTCGATTTATTTATATTTTATTTATTTATTGCAGATTAACAAATAATTTGTAATATAATTTTATACATCACCATTTAATGACAAAATTAACTATAATTTATTTATTTTAGTTATTTATTTATTTCTATTTATTTATTACAAATTTATTTATCACAAACTTTTTTTGGCTGTCACACTTATCTAGAAAAATACACCAAGATATTTTGAACTCATTAGAATGGAAATGAAATCTTCCAATCCCAGTGATAACATGGTTATACAATTACTTTGATTGGAATGATTAATCTGGTGGCAAAATACATTATTTTCTCAAGTTGAAAAACAATAATTTTCTGACACACTCAGAACTTAAAATCTTCAGCTCACACATAAATAAGTTATTTATTCAGTTAGCTAAATTTAACTAGAATTAATGAATCACCAAAAAGTCATTTTCTATTCTCTTTAATCCTAATTTGGCAAACCACATTTTCAAATAAATATTAAATAAAAATATTGACCAATAGCCACCTGGATATTATTCGTTGATTATACTTTTCATGATAAATTATTATAATAATTCACTGAAACGTATATTTCACTGAAACATGTATATATCTTCTGCTAATATCTACAAACTTATAATATACATAGACATTTTTCATTTCTAGTTGTTTTGCATGCATTCATTTTATACATAAAAACATTAAAAATGTTTAATGCTGCACAGCAAATTACACAGGTTAGTAACAGCAAATACATGATTGGAAATAATTTTATGGTTTTTATGGAATACAGAATTTAAAAACCTGTAATGTTGCTCTTATGAGGCTGAATAAAAATGAAAAATGACAAAAAGTAATATAAAATAAACAAGCGTTCTGGTCCCGCTAAGTCCAAAACAAGGACTTGTCAGCAGGTGCCATGTAATGATATATTTATCTTAATGCGGCATTGAAGTATCACATATATCTCAAAACTAACTAAATTTAATAGATATTTGGAATAATCATAGAAAATTTGATTAGATATGTAACAAACGCTTTAATAAACCTTAGTCTTCATAAGTAATATAATTATAAAACACTAAATATATATTTATTGAAAAGAATAAATAAATGTGTATTCATCAGTACTCAGGAAGATAAAAAAAAAGCAAAAACTAAAACATACGAAATTATACCTATTTACGCATCTAGTACTTTTAAATAGACAAAATGTAACAAAAAATGTTTTATTTCACAAAAACTGACAAATTCCTGTGCCTTAATAAAAAATAACTATGAATTTATGGTTTAATCTCAAGACACTATATAAGGAACTTAAACAATTTAAATTAACCTCAGTCTTCTTTGTTTCTTCTTAGCGTATGTGTCAATAACATCGTCTAACAAAGTATTTGGTAACTCATCAGGTCCTTCGATAGCGATTTTCATGAGGTCTTGCAATGTTTCTTGTCCCAATCTATTTCTTAATTTTGTCATCAGCCTATTCATTGTACTAAAAGACCGTTCAGCACTTGCGGTGGACACTGGAATGCAACATAGTTTTACGCATAAACTCTTAAGTTCATCATATCCAATGTTGGATTTCAATATTAATTTCAAAATATTATTCTGACTGTCTTCGGATTCCCGGAGTGGAATCTCCTCAGTATAGGCTCCATGGGCTGAACCTGCCAGGTCTAACTCTTATGGGCACTCTTTAGACGATCTGTCCTGCCATCTATGAATTGGTTTCGAAACTACGAACCCTCCCCACCCTCAAATTGTGTTTGTTGGTTCACGTGACGCGTTTGATTTGAATCACGGGAAACAGTCTGACTTGGTGAAGTGGAAATCATGGAAAGGATGTGTTATGTGCGTGGATGCTCAACAATTGGAGGGAAGTTGTTCAGGATTCCAGCTTCCAAAACAAGGTTAGATTACGAACTTACTACCATTTGATAAATTCTTAAAGGGTCAGCTTAATGATATTAAAGCATTTGGCATTACTAGCCCGATCCATTGCATTGCTCATGGTAGAGAAATACTTAGTAGCCCAGGGATTCTCAGAGTTCTTTCATTTTTGTTTTGCGTGATTTTTTCGCGAAGATAAAAACCAGTTGGAGTGTTTACAGTAAACGATTGAATTGCTTTTTTATCGGATGAACTCACGGTAAGGTACAACCTTTAGGATACTTTATTACCGTGAAAGAGAGTCTTGTGAAAGTGTAATGCGTGTTTGGGCAGGTTTGTGGGCGTTAATGTAATGTCACTCTCGCATTCAACGATTTCAAAACGTTAATTTGCATCGATATCACGTTTTTTTCTTCCCTCTTTAAGTTGAATATTTTCACTTGACCTTTTCTGGGCTTGATGCATATATGCAATGATATCGTTCTGCTGGCTACAGCCAATTCTTGTTCATAACTAAAGATAGTGTCAATTCAATAATTTATTCCACCAAACATTATTAGAAAAGATCTCATCTTGATTTTAGTTCAATAATAAAATACATTAAAGTCACCTGAATTCGTACAAAGGACGAAACTTGTGTTGCTGCAGTGTTATTATTAAATCTCCCCACAGGGCCGAGAAGTGGAAGACATTTTGCAGTAAACCAATTTTGGATGGGCATCCTATTAAAAAGCTGGACAACAGCTTTGAAATGTGTGCCTAACATTTTTCAGGTGACAGCTTTACATATCGATCTTCACAGAAGTCACTTCATTCTGCAGTGCCCACTCTTCCTGCCAATCAGCCAACTAACTGAAATTTCTCCAGAACATACATCTGGTAATAGTGCAGTCTTTTTATAGCAATTTTCTGAATTTTTAATTTGCTATTTTGATTGTTTTTCTATTTATCTAATTTTCTGGCTCTTTTCTGTAAAATTATTATTACACTTTTTTCTAATTTGAAATTGTTGACGCAAGGTGAAATGGAAGAAGGGCCTCAATTTCGCTCTAATAAAGTCGTTTGTGCGTAAAAACAGCACTGAGGACAGCTGTGGTTTTATCGAAGTTTCGTCAAAAATTGAGAGCATTCAGTATTGTTTTTCCATATGTCAATTTCATGTAATTGAATGTTTTTTTAATAAATCTCGTGTTTTAAAATCACTATTGTGTTGTTCTTTCTGTTACCTTACCCACCTTACCTCTGCCAGCGAGTAGTAACATACAATGAAATAAATGGTATTATAAATAAATAAGTAAAATAAATGAGACCAGGGCTGCAAGCGGGATAACGGTACTACTGTCATCTAGCGGTTCCTGGGTATCAATATTTGGCTTGAGTAGTGCCTAGCGCTACCTACAAATTGGTTACAGAACTCGATCGGCATAGCAAACGTGGTCAAAATTTTTAACCCGGGAGTTAGACTGCCTGGTCTGAACTCTTACCCAGAACTGATTTGTGGCAACATTGATTGCAGCGCCATACTGTCTTTTTTGTCACTATTACGAATAAATTACAAAAAAATAATAATAATTATAAATTTTATTTTCCATAAGAACATTTTTTTTACATTGTATTGGCATCGTCATTTATTTACACAATTCGCAAAGTTTTTAATCAAAAGAGTCGAACAGACTGCTTTTTTTTGTTCCTCACATATACAGGGTGTCCCGGAACGTAATGTCCAAACTTCAGGAGCGCATTGTAGGGCTCATTTTAAGTTAAAAAATTCATATCAACATGGGTCTG
Source organism: Uropetala carovei (assembly GCA_036926305.1). NCBI lineage: Eukaryota > Metazoa > Arthropoda > Insecta > Odonata > Petaluridae > Uropetala > Uropetala carovei. Next base: position 1,031,746 of record JAXCHB010000290.1, read on the forward strand.
ATTTGTTACCGTTACTGAGATATGGAAATAAATAAATGGAAAGTTGATTTTGAATTAAACTATATTTTATTGATATTGAAACCAAACATTACTATGTGCAGCAAACTAAATAATGTTTTCATAATGACCACCTCGTGAGTCAATGCATGCTGCCAGACGTCGTCCCATTGATTCTTGCCAACCGATTACAGTCATGTCAACTTCAAGCTCGTAAAGGCCTCCTGTATGCATTGTATTAGCTGCTAGTTTCGAGTTTACCAGATTGATATACCTACGTTGCAGTTTGAACGATTCAACAGTAAAATGTTCACTACAAACATACATATTTCGGTAGAGCTTTACCAATTCTTGTCATAATGAGCCATGTTTTCTTCATTTCAGCATCTTTAGGGAAGAAATACAGTGAAATGCCTTCTCCTGTATAATTAGAACATTGTGGCACGCTACAAATCTTTTTCGAAGTATTTTCTCTTTGGCGAAGTACATTTGAACAAAACATATTTGTTTAAGGGATAATACCGAGCTAATTTACCCAACCCAGCCAGCAATGTAACTATATAGCCTACCAACTCTTTGGAAGGGGGGGGGGGGGGCAGCCCAATAGCTAAATATATTTGGGGCACACTAAAATTTGAAGGTTAATACATTACATAAGTGTATATCAGTTGCTCAATTAGCGTCAATTAAGCCTTTAATAGACCAAAAAATAGCATTATTCGCTTCGCAATGTTGTTTAAGCAACGAAATTATCAATCTTTATAGACTTTATAGACTGATAATTATTCAGAAAACTGTGTGTAAACGGTTTATAACGATTGCCCAAAGAATTGTCGTCGGTCATTGTTGTAGTATTCGCTTTATTTGTGCTATTTACACATGCCGCACAATAGGTCGATGGCTTTCAGCGAATGGTAAGGACTTTCAAGAGGGGGCCGGCCCCCCTCCCCCTTAGTTACATCCCTGAACCCAGCCATAAGCTTGGACAAATACCACAAATACGATGACAATGATCTAAGCCAACGGGCTACACAAAGAACATGTCTATTAAAGAACAGGGCACTACTTTCGCCATGACACAAAGCGACAGTGCTGCTGCCATCGGCACTTGTATCCTCGAATACAGTTCTCATACGTATATAGCTCAACCGGATCGCACATCTCAAACTGGAGAAATGACGATCGGGACAAATAGAGTTCCGGATAAGAAAAGGTATATCCCTATATTAAATTATCACAAACAGTCAAGCAATTTGGTGAGCTAGTAAAATGTATTTTTGTGATATATGTATTTAAAATATATTCGTATTACGGTTCAATCCATAGTACAGCTTACCCTCAAGGGGTTCGGTGTCAAAAATGCCTTGAATATGGGCACTGGACATATGAATGCACAGGGAAACGAAAATACACACATCGCTCAACCCGAACAGTTCAACTTAAAAAGAGGATTAAAGCAATAGAGGAGGGTCCTGTTGGGGAATCATCCTCTGCAAAGTTCACGTAAGTAACCATGGAATCTGAAGACATTTTAACAGCTATTTCAGTGCGTGATATTTCGAAAATAATTAAAATACATTCGAAAATTGGGTTTTTTCATTTTCCAAAAACAATTAAAGGAATCTAGCACACTTAAGGTGTGGCAGATATGAAAAATAGAGCATTTCCAAACACTGGTGAGGTAACCGAACCTTATCGACAGCTTGCATTTAAAAAATCCAAACTGAAGTTGAAATGCAGATCTTGGCTCAAAACTGCTGTCATCCCGCCTCAGAAAATATATGGAATTTAAGGAAAACCCCATACCCCAAGCCAGTGCTCTCCAACCGGTGGGCCGCGCACAGGATATTTATTTTACACAAAAGTGTTTGGAACGAACAAATTCGCATACATTTTATAATCCAGGAAATTTAGCCTGAAACTACGAGAGGGATTGATAGACGTTAGCAACAGTCACACAATTAAAATTAGTATTCTATCTTTAGATATATTTTGACTAAAAGCTAAAGGTCAATATCCTTCGATATCTGAATATGCCTTCGCTATGACGTTCCAAATTCAACAGTGTATTTATGCGAATTTAATTGTTAGTCAACGGCTCATAATAATAATAATTTATTAGTCCTGGGATTTGTACAAACAAATATAGGACAAGTCAAAAATAAAAGAGAAACATTTAAACATGTATTAAAAATATTAAAAGGGCATGTTTAAAGAACCTAGATGAAGAAGTTCTTGTAGCTCTTTCTGTTATTGAGCCTTTGTGCAAAAAAAGAAATACTAAATTTTCCGTCCAAGAGCATAACATTTTTACACGTTGACTTGTGTATTTACTTAATTTACAATAAAATTATACAATTATTTGAATATTACTTTACCAATCGTAACAATCTAATATAATTGCGACTTTGGTTGTTTTATGATAGTTTTTTCTTTAAAAATGTGTATTTACTTACAGTGAAATTAATTAGGGGTGGTTTGGTGTGCCGCGGAGCAAAAAAGGTTGGTGAGCACTGACCTAAGCCACGCCAACCACCTCACTGACCAAAACTTAATCTCTCAAGGTCCAAGTGCCCGTTTAAAAATCCTTGCATCCCCCAACACATCCTTGAGCAAGCCAGCACATACAGATCATTCTTTATTCAATTCCTTTCTCCCCCCTTTTATTCCTTAACTGTCTTGTAAGTTATAAAATTTTTACCAAAAATTAAATTTCAATTGGTATTTTTCAACTAAATAATAGTTACTTCTTTAGTTAAAGTATTATGGTATTTTTAATGCAAAAACTCTGTGGTACATTATAATCGGTGGAAAGCACTGGACTATCAAAATAGAGACAATGCCTGAAGCAGTGCTTGTATGTGATTCATGGATTAACTTCAATACATTTTTTTTGAAGAATCTACAATCAGTGGATCGCCACTGCTTTTGGAGTAACAGTCGTCGAACTAGGAGTGTTATAGTTGAAATGAGTAACAGTCCTCAAACTAGGAGTGTTATCTATATTTTCAGTTATCATTAGAAGACTGCAATTCTATGTTACTGTAGTATATATAGGCGTTTTTATTGTTGCATGCAGTATTCTGGACATGGAAAGTGATCAGAATTTGGTATTAATATTGAAAAAAATAATTTACCACCAGCATTTTATTGCCAAGGAAAATTTACCACTCATCGTCAAGGAATTTTATAGTATAATCAGAAATAAAACAACGATTTAAGCATTAAATATACTATGGGCAATGATGCCTTTGTTTAAATTAAGGGTAAGGAAAAATCACCATTCATCGCCAAGGAATTTAATTTTAATAATATAATCTTCTATAGAAAGATGAAAGTTTATGTCCGTCTTTCTGTCTGCTCATCTATGCACGCCAACTCTCAACTGATTCTGACCAAATTTGGCGTGATTATAGGGGCCGCTACAGGAAAGGTCAACACTTGGTTTTCATTTGTGTCAGTCTCTTTTAAACAAAATGGTGGCCGATTTAAACTTTAGATTTCCTGAGTCAAGCGATTGAATTGAACCAAATTGGGAAGATGCACCATTCATTGCCAAGGAATTTAATTTTAATAGTATAATGGGAAATAAAACATTGATTTAAGTATATAAAATACTAATGGGTAATGATGCTTAATTAAACAAAGGCAACCATTGGTTCAATGCAATCGCCAGATTCAGGAAATCTAAAGTTTAAATTGACCGCCATTTTGTTTAAAAGAGGCTGACATACGAAAACTAAGTGCTGACCTTTCCCATGGTGGCTCCTATAAGGTGAAACAATTTTGTGTGTCAGATAAAATCAGCAGGATTATGCCAGGGATGAAAGATTGTTTCTGTTAACTTGGAAGGCAAGAAGGTTCAACTTCAGAAACAACTGATATTGTGTAACCTAATTTATAATGTCCTAATGTTTATAAAGAAAGAAGTAGTCGAAGGGATCACTACAGAAAGTAGGAAGGCAATATATCGAAGCTGAAAACGTAATGGATAGCCTAAATGAAGTTATTATAAATTTAGATTCAGGTGAAATGAAGAAAGTGACGATGTATCTTGAGCTTATGTACTCATTTTTATGTAACATAAATAAAATGAATCTGGATTTATACATTATATGAAGTGGTGGTGGTTAAGGCGCATTGACTGCCATGGTCATTGCATTATAGGCAGTCCCCTACTTTCATACATAATGCGTTCCTGAAAACGTGTACAGAAGTCGAATGTACGAAAGTTGAACAATACACTTACACATTATAATGGGGTTTCCTTTCCCAGAGAGCCAAAAAATATTATAAAATCTGTAATTATGGTATAAATGTTTAGTTTTTTGAGCAGGGGCCTTTTAGACACAATCGTCGACGATATATTTCCGGCATTTTGTACGTATTCTTTAATTTTGTTCTTTTCCTTCACAATCGATCAGGGTTGGACTGGGAAGCAAATTCATACTGGGAAATCAAGATCAGCAGCCTCACCTTCCCCCCCCCCCTCCCCTTCCAATTTTTGCAATATTAGCCATAAAAATTTTGTAATGAATAAGATATGCATGAAAGGGATAAAAACTGAATGTATTTATTATGTCATTCAAGTACAACATACAGGTAGATATAATAAAAGAATACAGTGAACATTCTGTAGTCATTATTAATGCGTAACAAAACTTTAATTATTTTTGTATTAAAAAAGTAGACTTTTTTACACAATTGCAAGAAATAAATAAAATTTGCATATTATTTAAACTGATTTTCCAGAATATACGTACTTTTTAATATGTACAATATTGTGAAAATATTAACAACAAATACTTTATTAAATTGATAATTTGTCGTTAAATTCCTTATATTTTTTCATATTTTTTTTTATTATCAGGTCATTTTCAAGTTTGAGCAGAATATCTTTGTTTAATATAACTTAAAATGTTGAAACTTCTCTCACAATAAACTTGTGTGACAGATAATGCATGTAAGTATAATTTTATATGCTTCATAAAGATTGTTATAAGCAGAACTTTATAAATTATACTTATTTAATACTTTGAAACAACTTAAGTAAACAATATTTACATTGTCATTTTATCATCATTTATAAATTTCAAAATTAAGAAAAAATATCATCAAGATTATCTTCAGGTTCATTTTTTTTCATTAGCTTTTGAAGTTAAATAATTATCAGGGACTGTTTTTTAAAATGGTCCATTTTTGCACAAAATCGGTGCACTCATCGACTACATCTGATACTTGAAAATCATCATAAAATTTTTTCATTAATTTTTCAAGTTTAATCAAGTCCGTTTTCTTCGCATCGTTATTGAAAAAATCGGGATTAAATAAATTAAATTCATTTATCAAATCATTATTATTTAAAAATTGTTTATAAAAGCCTGCAATTACGGTGGAACATCTTTTTTAATACGTTTTCTTTGAAGAAAATCAATTTCTTCAAAACTTTTGTTTTTGTTGTTTTTGTTTCGAGTTACCTGAAAATGTTGTTGAACTCGAAGGCATGAAGGATTTTCCGAATCATTTTCTAATTCTTTAGTTATAAATTCGACAAATTTATCACACGCTACTTTTATATCTGTAAATTTATTAACATCCTCAGATATCATTTTCACAGTTGCGTGAACAATCGCAAAAGCACTTGATAATACCATATTATTAGTTTGCAAATATTTATAAAGATTTGTTGTACTAGAAAATAATTTCAAATAAACACGAGCCGTTAATATGGTTTCGTACTCAAAGAGATTTTCTTTAAGATTTGATGCAGTGAAATGAGCTTGAGCTGGAAATGTTGACGTTTAACTCATATCTTTTAAAGTTTTGTAAATTTGTATGAAAATTGACGATTGAAGATCATCATAGCTGCCAAATATTTTCCTTAAAGCTGCATCATTTGGCCACCAACTTGTTTGGCCAATTGCAGAAATAACTATTTTTGTATGTTTACGAATAGCAGTCAGTCATTTTTAGCCACTGCGTAAGAAATTAACTAGTTCTGTTATTAATCCAAATAATGAAATTGATTGAATTGTTTCTGATGTAATTTCTTTCAAAATGAGATTGAATTTGTGGGCATAACTCTATACATAAACATGTTGAAAAGAAATTTTCAATTTCAAATTCTGAATTTAAATTCTTGAACTGTATTGACAACATGGTTAAATAGATTAGAAGTTCTATCAGCACTAACGTCTATAAATCCAATAAGCCTTTCATGTATTTCCCCATCATGTACAAAACGAAAAACTGTTGAGAGCTGTGATTTTGACATGACATCCGAAGTTTTGTCCAGTAGAATGGCTTTAAAAGTTGCTGAATCAATTTCATTTTTTATTGCATCTTTAACGACATTAGATATAGACTTGATCATTTTGAACAGTGAGAAAGATTCCTTGAAAGACAGTTGATGTTTATTATTAAAAGGCTTCTCCACTGCTTAGCAGTTGCCTTGTACTCCCAATCACCACAGTTGTCGGTCCTCCCACTGGCCATCTCTCAGGTTGCGTGCTCTCATAGCTTCTTCCATCTGTCTTTGCTAAGTGATGCGCGGGCATCCTCGCTTCCTGCGTCCTGGGGGTGACCAGTCGAATACTCGCTTCGGCCATCTCTCCTGCGACATTCTCCGCAAATGTCCATACCATTGAAGTGACCTGCACTCCAAACGGTCGAGGATAGTCTCTTCTGCTTCCATCTCTCGCCGAATCACGTCATTCCTTACCCGTTGTAATCGGGATACACGCATGCTACGCCTCAGGCCATCCATCTCTACTGCATTAATGCGTTTCTTTAACCTCTCCGTGAGAGTCCATCCCTCTCCTCCATATGTCATTATACTTTCCACAATGACCCGTAGAATAATCTTTTTTGTTCTCTTACTAATCTCCCGACTCCACAGCACCCCATTCAACATCTTAATTGCTATCTGAGCCTGATTTACCCTGTTCTCCACATCCTTCTCACAAGTCCTAGATTTGTGAATAATGGATCCTAGGTACTTAAACTGGTCAACCGCTTTTACTGTCCCTGCAGTAAGGACAATGTCCTGCCTTTCCCCTCCAATCACCAGGTACTCTGTCTTTGAGAGATTTATCTTCAGACCACCCTTCTCATATGCCTCTATTAGCTTACGGAACATATATTCCACGTCATCCTCGTCCTGTGCAATAATTACCTGGTCATCTGCAAAAATCAGAAAGTGAATAACATCATCCCCAACCTGGACACCCATTTTACCACATGACAAGTTCCACGTCTCTAGAACCCCTTCCAAGTATACCTTGAATAAAGTAGGCGACATGGCGCAACCCTGCCTCAAACCCTTTGATGTTGAAAATCCCTTAGATATCCACTTTCCTTGTTTCACTACCGCTCGACCTCCCTTATACATTCTCTGTATAAGATTTATTATTGGCTCATCCACATGCACCTTCCTCATGGCATCCCACATCTGACATATTGGGACAGAGTCATATGCTTTCTCGAGATCCACAAAAATCATATGAATCTCCTAACGTTTTGCCACCATCTTCTCAGTAACCTGCCATATGCTAAAAATATTATCAAGGCAAGACTTGCCTACAGTGAAGCCTGCCTGCTCCTCGGATATCCATGGTTCGATACACCTTTCCAACCTCTTTTTCAGTATCCTACTGAACAACCTACTCATTGAAGCCATTACACTAATTCCTCTATAGTTAGTGGGAAGCTTCTTGCTTCCTTTCTTATGTATAGCTGATATATACGATAGTAACCTATCCTCCTGGAGTTCATCTCCCTCCAACACTTGGTTAAATAGTCTGGTGATAATCCTCACAATCCCTGTTCCACCATACTTCCACAGTTCCATAGGTACTCCACCTGGGCCAGCTGCTTTCCCATTTTTAGTTGTTCTCAAGGCAGCTCGGACTTCCTCTTTCAAAATTGGCTCTGCCATCTCACATCGATGTATTTAAAGAAATACATCATAGTCGCGAAGTACATTTAAAAATTCTATATAATTACCTCTATTCATTGAATTTTTACTTATCATGACCTCGCAAAGGAAGTTCTTGTTTAGATAAATAACATATTGCATCAGTGAACCTTTTCAAAATATCTCTATTTTAATTCACTTGTTCATTATGCCGGCTTATTTCAGTTTTTCGTTGGTTGTCAAGTTAAGCGTCGATTCTTTGTTTTCCAAACAGTTTAAGATTAAGAAAGGACTAAACATGTGCTTGCGATCTTTCATATTTCTGCTGTGCTGCTGTTAAATGGTTAAGATCGGAAAACCCATGCTTATTCCACACACCATTCTCTTTCGAGAAAAATGAACATGGCCAACAAAAAAGTCTAGATAGCGTTTCTCAGCCAATTAACAACTCCACTGTTTCATATTGTGAAATGGAAAAATGTCTCATATATTCAATTTTGAGTCTTTATACTTACAAAGTAGATTTGGAAGAGCTGGACAAGGCTTACCTTCTTCCACAATGTTCATACGATCAGAAAAGTTTCGAGTTGAAAATTGTACACTCAGCACATCTTCAACACTATTTTCCATTGTATAGGAATGGCAAATATTTTTGAAATTGTCAAACAGTAACAGATTATTTTAAAGAAACTTGCAGAAAAAACTAATATAATAGAAACCACAATAGAATAAACAAACCCTTAGTAACAATGTCGTATTCACTTCAAGCTTTCTGCTGACAAAACATCCATTTCAGTCCTAAGAGCTAATCTGAAGTTTCTGCTTGATTATCGACCACGCAATCGATAATCCCGAAGACTGCAACTTCACTTGGGTCCGCTAAAATAGCAGCACGCCCGGACGGCTATATCTTAACATGCAAAACCCAAATATCTCTCCACTGCGCTTGTCTGCTGCGCAAGCAATTTTAAAGCGGGTAAGTGTGCGTTTTCTGGATAGCTCCACCTGGAGTGTTGATTTAAGGACTTCCACTTCCTCTCCACCATGTCGCTATACATGGGTGTTCGTGAAAGGGAGCGTTCGCCCTGAATCTAATCTGTCGTCTGCTACGGATAAAATGAGTAGTCTTCTACGCTCCGCTATTTAGTTAAATGCTATATATCATGAGATTTCCAATAGCATGACTTTGCTAGAGATCTTCCAGTGAACGTATTTTCGTGTGTGTAACTTTTTCGGCACAACCACATTTCATGTTGCCATAGTTTTAATAATCTATAATATATTTTGAAGCATGTGTGTTTGTGTTTGTTCATGGAACTCCTCCTAAACGATAAAAGCTAGAATAACCAAATTTGGTACGATTCTTCCTTACATCCTAACTTAGTGAATGGTCAAGGTTTGGTCAACCAGGATTAATCAGTGCTGCCAATATAGGGGATTAACATTTTTCCATAAGATAACACGTATGAATCCATTTCTTGACTTGCAAGATATTCTTCCTTCAAGCATAAAAATTTGTGAATATGGACCGATTTTTTTCGTTTTTGCTTTATTGGACGAATAAAACTCTATACTATCTTATTCCTGCGAAGTATACATGTTACACGGTCGAAGTTTTCAGAAATACGCTATTTGTTTCGAAATTTTGTGGATTTTTCGTACTCATTCCGGGCGTTGCCAAGGCGGCCATCATTGTTACCTCTGATTCAATTAGCTTCAATGAAGCTTATAAATAGACGAAAGTTTAGCATTATTCGCTTTGCACTTTTGTTTAAGCAACGAAACGATCGGTTTATGAATAGCAACGTAAATAGATACTGATTATTATTCAGGAAGTGTTTATTGATGGAAGTAATTGAACCTTCTTTCGTCTATTGAATACTGGAATCTTACATTTTTTGTAAGTAAAATCATTATATTCTACATTATAATGTTTATTAACGTAAATAAGCTCACGTATCTGGTGTACATTTACCGGAGTCAGTGTTCAATCAGGTACAACTGTACATTGCTTTGTCACAGATTTCTTGCTTACACGACATAAAAGTAAATATTTCAGCGAGACATAATTACACAAGAAATGAAGCTGGATTTGGCGAATGTGATATGATAGGAAATAAAATTATCGTTATATTTGAATGCAATACGTTCGGAAACGGATTGTTACAAGCAAATATAATTAATTGTTAAGAAAAGGTAATTGTAATTTAAAAAGTATCTACTATATAGGTATTTTAAAGAGTTTGTATGTTGCACTGTAGTAGCTTCACTAAATCCGTTGAAATTCAACGGGAAATTCTGCTAGTATTACATATATGTACATATCGTAATATCAGTGGGTGTGCACCGCACACCTAGCACACCCAGAATATACGCCCCTGATAGATATCTATAAATGAATTAGAGATTGTGTTAAGGGTTGCCTACGTCAAGATATTAGAGATGATGTAGAGCAGTGGTCCTCAACCTTTTACCTCCATTGGGCACTTAACAAATTCTGGGGTATGGAGGCAGGTACAAAGATTTTTAAAAATTGTATTAGAAATCACGAGAAATTACACAATGAGTTATATAATTTAATATATTTAACAACTAATATTTTAATGCTTGGAACAATTAAATTATAGATGATGGGCATTTAACTGCCTGAACCCGTTTTCATGTATGGCCAATTGTATGTAGGAATATTGTGACAGAAACTTTGGCATTTAAAGGTAAAAATTATAACCAACAGTTGCCTTGGTAACGTTGTTTACAAGGAGGTCCTATAAAGGATCCGTTGTGTTGCATTTTCATTTTAAAATCCTCAATTGCAACAAATGCTGTATGCTGCCTGCAATGGCACCAGCTAGTGGGGCTTTTATTGATTTCCTCCATTTTCACTCTCCATTTAGTACATGCATTACAAATAATTCTTCATAAATCATGAAAATTTTATTTGTGAATGTGATATTAAATTCAGAAAAGAGATCTTAAAATTACTTGAACAATTCTTACATTCAAACAAATTTCATATGATGCATTGTTAAGGAAAATTGAAATTTCATAAATTACAGGAAAGGCGGCAAGCAGGTTGAAGATAAAGTTGCCAAGATCAAGAAAAAAAGCAGGGATGACAGCAGCAGTAGCAGCAGCTCTGATTCATCATTGTCAGATTCAAGCAGTGATTCAAGTGATTCTGATTCCTCAAGTAGTTCTTCAACATCATCTTCAACTTCAAGTGACAATATTATAGATAATGCCAAAATCAAGGCATCAAAAAATATTAAGAGTCAAATTGTGATGGGTGCAACAAAGAAATAATGTTCATATTACTGTTGCATTACTGGGTAAAAGACATTGGTTGACTATTTGTGAAACACTTAATGTCCAACTGCTTATGAAAGAGGTAAGGTAAATATTGATATCAAGGGCAACTAGGTGTTAAGTGAGGGAAACCCAATGGAACACTTACCAATAGGAGAGCTGCTGGGGTGTTAGAGAGAGACACTATCTCTCTTGTGCTGATGATAGGATCATCCCGAAAGCTTTTATTGATGTGTGTCAATGTATCTCTCTCCGACACCCCAGTGGCTCTCCTATTGGTAATGTTCCAATGGGTTTCCTTCACTCAACAGCTACTAGTTGCCCACTTACAATGTCTAATTGTATTTTACTGTTACTCTGGACCTTTTTGGGTGTTACGGAAAAAGATTCAATAAATTGCAAAATGACTGTATGTAGTTTTTAATCATATAAAATTCATCATGAACCTATATTAAAAAGTGTTTTTTACCCTCGTGCCTAGATAAAGGAGGATATAATAGCTAAAGTACTTCTGAATGAACTACAAACCTGAAATTTGGAATGATGATAGGTTATTAGATACAACCAACGAGAAATATCTGAAATAGAAAAATCATTTTTGGGTAGATTTTTTGACCTCATTTTTTGTTTCTACCTCCCAAAAGAAAGCTTTGAAATCAGTGCAGGGCTCTTTTAAAAATTAATTGTAAAATTAGTTAAAATTCAGATAAAAACTTGGGGCATGTACAGGTCTTACAAAAAGAATTAAATTAATTTTTTAAAAAGACATTTCCAATCTGTGTTGATTTGGCATAAAGATGTTTTTATTCAGAAAAAGCAACATTTTCAACAATGAAAAATCGACTACCACAGTAATGATCCCAATACTTTTAAATGGTAATTGATAATCTTTATCGTAGAGTATAGATTTTATGCTTTTAAAAAGTGATTTAATAGACTGTAATAATCCCATTACAACCTACGATGTAAACATATGATGGCTTCATAGTTCTAAAAAACAATATGCCACTCCCCCTGTATACATGAGTTCCATAACCATGGATTCATGCATCTGTGAGTTGTTTAATACATCCTATTACCCGTTGCCCGCAAGCTTAGTCTCGCATATTCGAGGAGCTCATGAACACGTAAGGCCAGGGCCAGATTAAGCGGTACGCAAAACACGCAAGTGCGTGGGGCCCAGAGGACAAGGAGGCCCACAGTGGACAGAAATCTGTTACTTGTTTCCCTTTATTCTTTTGTATCAAATGCTGCGATTTTCTTAGCAAAACGCTTTCTTACTTTATCAGTAATTCCAAGTACAGTAATACCTCGCTATACGTCTTAGATGCGTTCCTGAAAAATGTGACACAACGAAACAACGTATAGCAAAACAAAGATTACTATAAGATCTATGATAATAGTAGGGGTTACGTTCCTGGCGGATATTTTGTGACACATTTGTTTCCCAAATAATACATATCAATACAGTACATTGGACATACCATGTTACCACTATGTGTTTACCACTCATTGCTACTAGGGTTTAATATACATTTAATCGTAACAACGAGTAACCAATTGCAATAATAAATTCAGAAATCACCAAAAATAATTATCTATAGTGTGATGGAGCACAAAAATTGTTTCTTTACTTACATGTACACTGATACACACTTTAGAGTACTTTTCAAGAAGATTTCGCAATCCAAAGTATATCCAATATCTCATGAGATATCAACGCAAACGTAAACCGGGATGAAAGGACACAAAATGTTAGACACAACTGTTAACAAAGCTCTCTTATAGCTGACTGTCCCTAAGAAATAGGTTTTTACACATCGTCATTAAAATTGGGACAGTCCCTTTTATCCCGTGTGACTTGTGAACCACCTAACCAAGGGGTCGGCAACCTTTTTCTTAAGAAGAGCCACTTTTTCAAATTATGTATAAAATGCATCATAAGAAGAGCCGCTGTCATTGATGGGGGGGAGGAGGATGGTTCTCACCTCCTTAACCTTGCTGTTGTTTTACTTTTTGGAATTATCTCTGTAAACCAAACGTTTATTCTACAGAATGCATCCATACGTTTTTAATTTTCTGCACTTTCTATTAAAATAATTTACGAAGCCGATTTCTTTCTTGGAAGTTTTGTCAGGGAGAGTTGCTGTTGGGAGCCGCATGCAAATCCTTAACCTGTAGATGCCGTCATACGTACTATTACGTCCTCCGAAAACTGTTCCATTCGCCGTCATGCATACTATGACGTCCTCCGTCAGCACTACATTTAATTGTCTCTTGGCGCGAGACATTCTTATATCTAAATAAACTTTATATATTTTCAAAGAGGAAGCTTTGGCCTCTCTAGTAGTGCATGTTTTGTAATTTTAATAGTGTTTTTGTATATTATATTCTACGTTAAATTTTGCGACGAAATTTTCATTTTTGCCACAAAATTACATATAAATCATCAAAAACATTCTTTATGATCCAATGATGCCAAAGAAACATGAAGAATGAATCATATTTCTATTTCCGTTTTTCAAATGTTTTCTGCCTTAGGGGAGATATTTTTTGTGTTAGACTGGTGAAATTTATAAGAAAAAGAGTGAAATTGGCCACCAGATGATGCAATATTATGCAACACTACTGAAATATCACAATATTTAGGATACTTTAGGAAATTTGATTAGTGCAAAATTTTTTAAAAAATCGTAAGATATTAGACTTCGGTTGCACTGCGCATAAGATGTCTATATTTTAAAAAAAATTTAATTTGAAATAAAATCCATGTTATAATGAATCCGCATTGGCTGGGGCAGCGTTAAGTGGGGCTCACCTGTATTTGCCACATCAATTTCAACTGGAGAGCATTCTCTTGCTAAACTGAAATTGATCAAAAATTACCTATGGTCATTAATGAAAAACCAAGAGAGACTTTCTGGTCTAGCCATCTTATCTATTGAATATGACACAGCTAAAAATATAGATTTCAGTGACATAATCAATATGTCTGCTGCAAGTAAAGCCTGAAAAATAAATCTTTGAAGAAATGAATGTTTATTGTAGTTAAATGCCCCTTTAAAAATATGCACTTATCATTTTAGTATATCATCTTGGGGTGCCAAAAGTGATCACTATGACTGTAGTTATAAGAAAATGAAGAGGAAGGTTTTTTGGATAAGAATGAATTGGTACCTACTGAAAGGCCAAAATTTTAAACTAAATTGATGTTCCTTTTAAGTTTCATTTTTGCATTATAAATAAAAGAGGTTTAAACAAGAATATACTAGTACAATCAACATTTCCAGTTGACTATAAAAGAAATAGTACCTGACATATACTTTATACTGAGATCACAAACAGTACAGGCTATAACAATAATCAAAGTACATCAGCATAAATCAATACATTGTGCATTTTTCGCAAATAATTAAATGTAGTAAACTTATAGAAATATATTACTGGGCAATGTTACTGAATGTTTAAGAAAATACATTTTTTACATACAAGATGGACTTAAACAGGTTCTTTATTAGCCAAATATGGTTCAGAAATGTATTTTAAGGAGATTTACTGCTGAAGGAATGATAAAAAAATCTAAGCTCTAAGAACCATCTTATCTTCTACAACAATAAAACAATCTCTGCTTTTGTAAGTGATGTAAAGATTCATTTAATTTCCTTTAATAGCACTTTAATATCTATTTCAGCAATACCTCTTCTTAAGCACTACATTTCTTCTTGAAGCTCGACCACAAAATAATCCCAATATGAAAAAGATTCCAATGCAGGATAAACCAACAAGTAAAAAATATTTCCGTGATGGAGAATGGTATACTTGTGAATAAAGTTCCCCCATCGTCTCAGGAGGATAGCCAATTATCTGAAAGTAAAAACAGTACCTCAATTTCAATGTTAATAATTGGCATTAACGTATGGAATATTACCCTTAACAATTAAAAACCTCAAAAGATGTGCTATCCCAGACATTACATGATGTGGATATTTTCTGTAACTTTAGCAAAAAATAAATAAATGTTACAAAACTTCTAATTTTTCTAGATTATTCAGATACACAAATAAAGGTTTTCATTTATATGTAACATTTAATTCACAAGAAATGTAATAATTTTTGTTTTCTGTATTTTTATTTGGAAAATATGTAATGGTACATTAATTTGTTTGAGATACCATTTTAAATATTCCTTATTATGCTCAGTGGTTCCCAAAATTTGTCACATTGTGACCTCCTTTCCTCAAATTATTTTGTAACAAATGGCTGATCAAAAAATATTCTGAGAACACTTTCCTTGATGTCTTTTAATTTAATATTGCATAGATCATATCATTGCTAAGTTATATATGATATATATCATTATATGTGGCCCTCAAATTTACATGATGTTACATTCCTAGAAAAGGTGTCATAAGTCAACACCGATTTTACCAAAGAAACAATGATATAATAGGGCAGAGTCTCTCAAACTGTGTTTTGCGGAAACAAAGGGTTCTGTAGAAGCTAAATGGGATTCTGTGATAGACAGAGATATGCTTTTCCTTCTCTTATTCGCAGCAGGAAACATGAGCCTCACTTGTAAAATGTATATTGTAAGATACATAAGCTATGTAAATAAACATTACAATTATTTTAAAGTTAATTTTATTGCAATTTGGGTTATCACCTCTTGGTTAGGGTTCTATGATAAAAATATGTGAATATAAGGGTTCCATGGCTTCCAAAAGTTTGGGAACCCCTGTAATAGGGGATTATGCTCCTGAATAATCATATATAAAGTACAATAATATTGTTACAATTATTGTTTAGATAGTTGTTCTTCATAATATTTGCACTAAATAGGAGAGATTACTTTTGGGGAAACTTAGGACTGCTTGATGGCTTTTTGTAGGATGCATACAAGGAAATTTGTTTAGCTGCCCCCTTCTTCTCATTGTAATTTTTCCTAAAGTAATCATAGGTGTTGAATATCATGTTGTTGGTCTTGGCACTATGCTCCACATTGGGATCCATTTCCTCAAAAATTCCCATGGCAGCATCCAAATGTTTAAAGTATTCACTCAACAGCTTGGTTGTATTGGCCCCTTGTAAAAGACTCTTCAATTGGTCCTCAAGATTAACAAGGTCTTTTCATTGGTAAGTTCATGGGAATGAGAGGCAAGTAATTCCTGAACATCACCTTCTTCAAATTCTAGCTATATCTGGGCTGCCATCTCCACAGTCACTGTCAAGACATATGTGTGGGTCTGACCACCATAAAGTATGTGGGTGACAACTGATGACTGCCATAAATGCAGATCAACCTAAGTCAAACCCACCTAAATCAAGGAAGTGCCTGTATTTTGAATATTTATGAAGCTGAAACATGGCTTTTGCTTCAGACAATTGTATATTGAGTTAATCAACATTCATATAATGAGAGCTGTACTGTACTTGTAAATAAAATCCACCAAAAACAAACAGTTGGGATTTTACCCATGAATATTGATGTTTCTGCAATTCAGAGTAGGCCAAAAAAGACCAAATACAATAAAACACTGTTATAACGCAGATTTTGGGAGACAGAGTGTACACCCGCATTATCAGCAACCTGCGGTATTTCGGGATATTTTGCGGGAAATAATTTTTTAAAAAAGTGAAAGTATATGCTTTATAACAAATTTAATTGCAAAATACTATAAAAACTGATATCCTATTTTGATTTAAATGCGTAACTTACTTTAATTAATCTGTGTTTTTACAATAGTTCAATATTTTATTTTGGCGCGACAGCTGATGGCATTTCTTTGTCACATACATCTTAATGTTTTGCAAATGTAAAAGATGAAGATGATCACAATCCCTGTCTCTCCATCCAATTCACCACTTCACTGATGCTATCCAATACTTTGCTTATTTAAGGGGTCTCAACCTCACACCTCTCTTCATTCTCGCTGTCATCTTCCGATAATTTTTCTGCTCTTCCATGGTTCTGGACTTCATATACAATTTCTTCATCATTCTTATAGACAGCGACGGGAGTTTCATCATCTTCGCGAACCCAGGCCCGCAGATCATTTACCTGTAGTCTATCATCAAGAGCATTGGAAGTTTCACGCATGTTCGGACAGGAAAAATGCAGATAACAAATCCATTTGAAACAGTATTAGACGGCAATGTAGACAAAAATTCCTCAACTGAGTAAACAGTAATGCTGTGTATATGGGTCACCCACAATAGAATAGCAACATTGATATGTTTCTAATACAAATTTCATAGTTAGCCGCCTGGCCACAAGGCAATTCTCATTGCATGACAAATTCACCATAATCACAACAAATTATAGAGGGGGAAGCTAGCATGTAGTTAGATATCGTCTCTGTGGTCAGATCAGACATGAAAAAATCGCTCCTGTGCAGGAGTGTTCTGAGTGTTTCATGTCAGAATTCATCATTTTTTAGGCGCGTTTCGCATACAGCGTGAGCGCCTATTATCGTCGGTCGGTCGGTCCGTCCGCATGTTCGTTCTCGGCTTCTACTGAACGGATTTTTATAAAATTTGATATTAAGGACTTCCAATCAAATATAATAAGAAAATCGCAAAAATGAATCACATACGACAATCAGGGGTACCACTTTACTGAGGACAAAAAATTAAATTTTCGTCATATCTCGTAAAGTATTGCTCATATCAAAATATTTTTCAAATGAAAATTGTAGAACTAGTAAAGTGGAGTCTTTCCTTTTCTATACATTTTTATCGTAGGAGTAGCCGTTATCGAGAAAATCAAACAAGAAAGTCTTATATCGAGTTGAACTTAGAAAATTTCTTGCATGGTTACTTCATTGTTGCTAACATAAACAATCTCGCAAACAAACGTTTAATTTCCCTACGTGTGCATGTAATATTATTAAATAGGAAGAAAATGGATTATTTATGATGAAGAAAAGAACTTTAAAATGCTATTTCCCTTACGTACAGGTATATAATTGCTTTCTAACACTCCATTGCACGAAACGCGCCCATTTGTGATACGTTGTACACTTTCCTAACTTGTTTTAAAATCACTAGGTTCGCTCATTATAAAACCCTTTAAAGGTAAAATATATTAAGCAGTCACCTAGAGAACATTGGCCTTAGTTTGGAGTTACACAATATATTTAAAATCATTGCTTATTTAGATATTACTTTACAGTGTATAGATATTTAGATTTTTATTTAGTATTTTAATAAGATAACAGCTTCAGGAAGATGTAAACAAAAATTTCAATGAATCTTAAGCATCTGACGATGTAACTTCAACTAAAACGGATGTAAATCGATAAACATGTATCAACTGAATCGAAGGAAATCTGGGTATTCCTGTTTATACATTATTTGAGTACATACATACAAAGGACAAGCAATACAAAGTAATTCTACCTTCCAGTAGGGTTTAGGCATATCTAACCTAATCTGTGCTTTCTAAAGTCCTTTTTATTTAAGTTTTCATACCCTTTTATCTGTCTAAAATAGCCTTCTTCTTCTTCTTAACTCTTTCCTAACATTCTTCCTTCTATGACTTCTTTCAGTAAACCATTCCCTTTTAAAATTTTGACCCACACGCATCTTCTGCCTATCTCTTATTACCCTAATTAAGTTCCTCTCTTCCCCTACTCTATTCTAAACTTACTCATTCATTTTCCTCTCTGTCCAACTAATTATCTCTAACCTAAGCCATAACCACACCTCAAATGACTAATTTACTCTTCTTTTTTCATTGTTCATATCTCAAATAATAATTGCATTTCAAATACATAGTCTCTCACAAGAGTAGGAACAGCTAGCAGCAGCACCAGAGGGGCTGGTACTTGAAACCTTGGGACAACCCAACAACTCTGTCACCTCTTCACAAAAATTTCAAGACATACATAATATAAAACATATTACATAAATATAACATATACCACATACAAAATAATTAATGGTACTTACGTATTAACGGGGAGCCCAACTTAAAAATATAAATATGGAACAAATACCATTTAAATTGTTTTAATTTTTAAGAACAACATTAAAGGAAACCAATTAACATTGAAATGATTTGTTATAGATAACAATTTAAAAAACTCACTAATCGGCCTGTTGAGACAATTACAAACCCGATCACCGGACAACAGGGAGAGATAGTTTCGTTCCAGCGAGGCGAAGGGCATGGTAGCACCCGGAGACGACAACTAAAATAAAAACAAAACGAGCCGAAGGCTCGCCAATATCTCCATTTGCGGCGCAACAGTCAAGCGAGATATAATTCCTCTGTAGACTATAGATATCTTGGTAGAAACCAAACGGTACTTACGTATTAAGTTGGGCTCCCCGTTAATATGTAAGTACCTAATTAATAATATAAAATACTACATATAAAATATAAAAATCTTATGCATCCAGCACATGGCTTTCCTCATACAGAGTAATGAATATGACTGCTCTCGACATCAGAGCCATCAGGAATAATTATCCACAAATACACTTGTGAATAATTATTAAACACTGAATAATTTTCACAGTGAAAAATACTTGAAAAACTTATCACGTTGAAAAATCAATAAGTAAACCAAATTGATATCTGTTGCTATGGATAACAAAATATCAATGCAATATTAATATCACTCTTAGAAGCGTAAGCATTGTTATCAACAATTAGAAAAGTTTATCATAGCAACAGAAACAATGGTATCACATGGCGATGCACTTAACATAAATTCAGACAAAAATCGAAATATCTCTCAATTTTTATCTGCTGGATTTAAATGAATGAATTTTTGGTTATAAATGTTGAAATAAAAAGCATTTTATTATAAAAAAATAAGTAAAAAACATTTTTATTGTATACACACTTTTAGTTAAAACCACTCAAAGGTAGAAAATAATTTTTTCCTGGGCAAAAAATATTAAAAAATTTGTATGCTTTGTAAAAGTGGGTGGCATTAATATATGTATATGTTATTTAGGGGGCCAACAATAATAACTAATTTATGAGGAAGATGAAATGTAAGAATTAAGAGAGAAAAAGCCACCCACTTTTACAAAGCATAGAAATTTTTTAATAATATTTTTGTCCAGGAAAAAATTATTTTCTACCTTTGAGTGCAGTTTTAAGTAAAGGTGTGTATACACAAAAAAAGTTTTTTTATTTAATTTAATTTTTAAATTTTTCTAATTTTTAAGTGGAGGTGTAGCAGTAGGTCATCACCATTCCATTGACTGAACTTTGGTTCCAGGATTAAAATATAGGGGAACCTGGTCACATCAATGGTTTGATTCACTTCCAAAACATGTCACCATAGCTGTTTGTGAGCACCAAAAGCTCGCTAAATGTCTGCAGTCAGTTGTATTTTAGATCATGTCCCAATAAAGGTGCCCGTCTGGCAGAAACTTTACTCATGCATAAGCTATCATGCAAGATATCATGGAGAGAATTATGACTCATACCAATGACCCCACCTATCTTATGAACTGTTTGTTACATGTCTGTCCTGTATAACCATTTTCTACCAGCTAAATATTTTTATCATTAACAAAAGTTGAAGGTTGCCTACTTCAGGGGTTGTCTTCAAGATTTTCCATTCCATTCTGAAAACGTTCCACCCACAGATATACAGTACTTTTGGACTTAGCAGTCACCAAAAACAACCCACAAGCATTAAAGAATTTCACTGCAGTTTCCATGAGCTAGAAATTTTACAAACGTAAGATAATGCTAGCTCTACAGGAGACCACACAAATCAGCATTCTGTCTTTCGGAAGGGATGTTAAGCTATTGGCCCCTATTGTGCTCTTTGTAAAGAGTAGGCTAATGCTGGCACCAGATTTCCTTTCTCCCTTCCGTGTGTCAGATGTTAAAGGAATTATGGCTATAATTGTTCCAGAGTCTAATTAGCCAGAAATACATATAACATTAATAATGTTTAAATTTCATCTCCCCTTTCGAGCCCCCAGATGCCCAGGCCCCAGGGATTTTGTCCCGGTATCCCCACCTTCTTGTCACTGGTCCCAAAAAATTCACTAATAAAACTGTATATAAACCCTCCATATTACAAACCTTCAATAATTACAAAACCTCCCAATTACGAAATAAAAATTGCACCCATGAAACTAAAAACAAACCTCCATATAGCAAAATTAAAAAAAAGAATAATGTACGCACTGTTGTAAAGCAAAAATCAATGCCATCTATGCAGGTGTTAACACTGTTATTACGATCTCACCTGAATTATTTGAAGCGTAGTATTAGTTGTAATTTCAAGCATTTCGAGTGATAAGGTAGACCTCGTCTTTTGCAGTTTTATCTTTCCCGTATTTTGATCTTTTGCAGCTCCGGATTTGCAACCACTTTTGTATTTTGAGGTATCATGTTTCGCTCTTTCGCGAAGGTAAATCACGGAAAAGGCTATGCGAAATTTTTTATATGTGGAATGAATCGCCTTTTCCTCACGTTTCCTCTCATAATCAGGCCTGAAAAAATATTGTTGCATTATTCTAATATGTAAAAACTAGAATATTGCCCGTCATAAAATGATGGGGTTTTATTGATACGAAACCAAAGGAAGTCGATATTATTTTTATTTCAAATCACCCAAAGGAATTTCAAAGCATACAATATTAAACGTACTTCTGCTTATTAACATCTATATCTATACTAATATATAAAATCGTTCGTTTGTATGTATGTTACCGATAAACTCGAGAACCACTGCACCGATTTGGATGGGAGTTTCACTGGTGTATTCCTTATACTTTCAGGAGTAACATAGGCTATATTTTTTTCAGGTCTGAATGGTCATATTTTAGGAAAAAAACAAAAACTTGACACCCATTTTCCGTCAGCGAGAAAAGCAACTCCAGGCATGTGCCACTTACTTACTGCGCTATCTACTTCTGCCCGGTGGCGATCTTAGGAACTAGGATCGAATTCCCCTCTCGCCTTCCCCTGTTGCCCTCTCCTCACGCCTCAGCAAACACCCATTTTCCTATGCTACTTCATGCAGTGGAGGGCAGAGGGTGCGGCTCGGACCGCGTGTCGCGCACTACGCATGCCACACTCGCTCAACGCTCCACTCGCTCACTTGGTACATTTCCACATGCTTTCTTTCTACGTTAAGTTTCCAGCACAGCTTAGATTGTATTTGAAATTTCTATGGTTTTAAAATGCCAAAAGTTAGGTCACAGTTGTCTAAAACATCGAGGGCTAGGAGAGCAGCGCTATCGAGAAATAATGAAACGCTCGAAGAACGTGAGTTACGACTTTCTCAAATGCGTTCAATGAACAATGCCAGGTGCCTTGACGAGACAAGCCCTGAGAGAGAGCCGTTTGAATGAAAATCGTTTGCGTAATTCTCGAAATAGAGCAGTCGAATCAAGTACACAGAGAGACACCCGTTTAAGAGAACAACGAGTTCGCACGGCTCAAAGTAGGAATGTTGCATCCAACCCAACCCACGGATTCAAGTCAGCGTTTTCATATGATCCTGCCATAAACTACGCTGACCATGGTGACATTTCGATAAGGAAAATGGACAAAATTTGTGGACATTGTCACACGAAAAAATGGCCCAAGGAAAATGATGGGATGTGTTGTTCGAATGGTAAAGTTCGCTTACCAGAATTTGAAGATCTTCCAGAACCACTGAAAAGATTATTGCGCTTTTAATACGAGATAGGGAGGGAGAGAGATGGATGGTAACGGAGGGGGGAGATGAAGAGAGGGAATTAGAGGGAAGGGGTGGAGAGAGGGAGGAGGGTGGGAGATGGAGGGGGAGGGAGGGAGAGAGAGGGGGAGAAGGGAGGGAGGGGGAGAAGGGAAGGAGAGGGTGGAAGGGAGGGGGAGGGAGTACTATCTTATTATTGCGATACTTACATGTTACACGGTCGAAGTTTTAGATTCACTAAGTCCGTTGAAATTCAATGGGCACTCCTGCTAGTTTTATATATTTAGAGAATAGCAAATGAACTGAAAATATTGAGCATTAATAATTAAGGAATCCTAATTCTCATTATTGTCATAATATATGATTTAAGATATGATGAGACAAAATGGCAAAGTGAGCAATACTGGGTTGCTATAAACCTAACTTTCTATGGCTATATGATATTGCTATATTATTTAACTTTGAATGTTATTTAGAGACATCAGCCAATGATCTCTTTCCCACCAACAACGTACGGATCGCTTGCCTGACCATGCGCGGCCCCATGCTTTCATATACAAATCAGTATCATGAAAACTATTATAGTTATTTATATTGAATCTTTTTCAAAAACATATTTCAATATTTCTGAACATTTCATTTGAATGATATATCCACCTAAACCAATTAGAAAAAAAGTTTGTCGAATGTCAACTTTTCCATGTCTCGACTAAAAATCTGAGATGAAAGTTACGTTTGTTAAATTTTTTAAAGGCACATTATATATTTAAATGTTTTTCAGTTATAGGAATGTCATTAGGAATCATTAAATAAGTTATATAAAAATAATTGACACTTTTCGATCAATATAAGCCGAGATATGATGTTGTACGTTTTAAAAAGGATGAAATAAGCAGAATACAAAAATTTCAAGTTTTTAAAAACTTTTAAGGTAGTTGCTGATTTTTCAGAAATTTTAAACATACATAATGCGATTCAGCATAGAATTTACTATAAGAAAACAAACTTTTTTCAAATTAATGTCCACATTGAATATTTTTGGTTTCAGAGAGTGACAGAGGGAGTGACAAAGGGACAGAATAAGGCTTTTATATATTACCAATATTTACATAAGTGCAGTAATCTAATGTATATGCATAATTAAAAGAAAATAGATACGTGTGTCTTATATACACTTTTAAATATTTTTAGGATGCAATCCACCCATACTTTTGTGTCCCTTAACATGTGAAAAGTCACAAAATATAAGTTAGGTAAATATTGTTGATAAGGTATTGTTTGAGTGGTTTTGTCAGCAAAGAAGTGAAGGTGTACCTATTTCAGGCCTAATGCTGATACAACAAGCAAAAATTTTTCACAATAGCAAAAACAGTGGTAGAAGACGACATTGAATACTGGGTTGATATCAACAATGATGTACCTGTCGTACTTCAGCTGATGTGAAATAGTGGACATGGTTTTGAAACATGAGCATGAAAAATATGAAGAAAATGAAAGTGATGATGATCAAGAGATAGTTAAGGACAAACCTTCAATAGATCGCTGTATACAGTTGGTCACAGATACAATATCTGCTTTAGAACAACACTCTTTCATTGATTTTCAAGAGATTATATGTTTGTATCGAATACAAGATAAACTTATGAAGGAAAAATCAAAACATTTTCGTTTTAAAATATCGCGAGGTTTCCCGTGATTATGTTCTTATACGGTCATTTTGGGACACTCTGTATAGTCCACTCGTCTTCTGGAAACATTCCCCCACCTAATTATGCCACTGACCATTATTTTTGCCTTATTCGTATGAAACCCACAATTTCCCACATGCAGTGTTACCACATCGTGTTCAATTAAATCGCGTTTTCTGAGGAAACAAGGAGTCTGCCAACATTTGGACATAGAACATTTTCGTTTTAAAATATCGCGAGGTTTCCCGTGATTATGTTCTTATACGGTCATTTTGGGACACCCTGTATAGTCCACTCGTCTTCTCGAAACATTCCCCCACCTAATTATGCCACTGACCATTATTTTTGCCTTATTCGTATGAAACCCACAATTTCCCACATGCAGTGTTACCACATCGTGTTCAATTAAATCGCGTTTTCTGAGGAAACAAGGAGTCTGCCAACATTTGGACATAGAACATTTTCGTTTTAAAATATCGCGAGGTTTCCCGTGATTATGTTCTTATACGGTCATTTTGGGACACCCTGTATAGTCCACTCGTCTTCTCGAAACATTCCCCCACCTAATTATGCCACTGACCATTATTTTTGCCTTCTTGAATTTTTTCATGGCCACTGAGCACATGTCCCACATCAAACCCACAACATGGTCATCAGTTTTAGCTCTCTTTGTATCGTTTGTTCCTATGTGAATCAGCACCACCTTCTCTTTCCTCTCATCATCCAAACTCTCAATCCTTTTTTCCATATGTTCGATTCTCATCCCCGGAAAACATTCCACTATTGAACTCTCTTTCCTACATTCCTCGCCAGCAAAACGAATCATAGAATCGCCCACCACTAGAACACATGGTCCTCCATTCGTATCCTTGTTTTTCTCTCCACGGTGTTCACCTTTCCTCTCTTGAATCCGTTTCCATTCCTTCGTTTTGGCTCCATTCTTCTTTTCCTCATTTATGGCAACGTTTTCTCTCATTAGTTCCTCAATCCTATGTTTCACTAACCCTAACTCCTCCTTTAGATCTGCTATGATTTTCTCTTTCTCTTCCAGCAGTCTGCTCTTGCACCCTTTGGTGGCACATGTCAAACGCAGCCAGCCGTCCTTAATGCACTCCTCCAATTTGCTTTTGGCACACTTAAGGTGATATCATTCTTCGAACCCTATGCATTGTACTCCGTTTCTTAGTTTTCTATTACATGCCTTGCACTTAATGTCTGCGACATCATGATAATTCCGACAAAAAATAGTGAATTAGATAACGAAGCACAACATATACAATATCTTATAGGGAAGAAGATCCCTGAAATATAGCATATATGCCCTCAATGTAATTGGAATGTGATTTTGTGGCATCATTCGTTACATTGGCATATTCACTTTAGCGGCACGACTTTGGTCGCATGGGTGCCGTTAGAGATATTTCCCGTACATTTCGTTGCGCTTTTTGTTTTCCTGCCAAAACACCATATCTGCCCGAATAGAAGCCGACCCCGAATTTAAGCCGACCCCCCAAAAATTTCCACAATTTTTTGGCAAAAATGTAAATTTCGTAGATTTTATGCTGAAGAGTGCAGGGCATTCATACACATCTTAGAATACATTATTCGAGATCGAAGAAATGTGTGGGAAATGGTTTAGTTGTTGACATTTTGAAATATTACTCCAATTAATAATTTTGCATTGTTGAATAATATTCCACATTCAGTGACAATAATTTCATTCATCTTCATTTTCACAAAAGGTCAAATATAGTACCTAATAGCGATCTTGCCAAGATAATTTTTCATCCAAGTCTATTTCCAATGAAATTAGCATTTACATTGCTTTAAGAAATTGCATTTTTATAATTATACACATTCCATGTAAAGTTTTACCAAAATTCAAACAGTTGAGTATTCAAAGCTGTCAACGCATTTTGCGTAATCGTCAATTTACGCAAGCTATCTAGCCAAGATATTTTTTCATCCAAGTCTATTTCCTATGAAATTAGCATTTACATTGCCTTAAAAAATTGCATTTTTTAATTATACATGTTCCATGTAAAGTTTTACCGAAATTCAAACAGTTGAGCATTCAAAGCAGTCAACGCATTTTGCGAAACCGTCAATTTACGCAAGCGATCTCGCCAAAATATTTTTATATATATTCATTGTAGGTCAAATATTTACTTTATGAAAAATATAGTACTATCATTTGAACGCGAAGGCAATGAGAGACTTCGAGATTTAACCATAGCCCAAATTTTCCTTGGACTCGCATTTAAGCCGAGGGGTGATTTTTTCATGATAGATTTTGACAAAAAACATCGGCTTGTATTCGGGCAGATACAGTAATTCACCCACTCTTCCGCTAGGAGGTGACACCTACCATTTTGGTGTACTTTTGTTTTTTTTTAGTTCAGGTTTCTACCGATAGGTGGCAGTCTTATCGACTGTGCCAGGACTGACTTTCTTACCTACTGATCTGCAACCTGATGCTCATGAACACCTCAGTGCTCTTAGCAGTCTTACCTTGTGATCAGTACTACTCTTAGTGTTAATCATAAATTAGAACTAGTATCATTAATTTGATTTGTCTGCCTGTTTCCTTTCTAACTGTATGAAAGTAAATTTTTAAATACCTCGACATTTATTTTATTTTTGATCATTCCTACTTTTATAGAAGCATAGCAGTGATCAGAGGGTGCTCTAGAATATAGATTGGTGCTGGGCACATTGAATAGGTTGTGGACCCCTGCTCTAAAGGTTCGCAATAAAACATTTTTTTTTACAGAACTGGTCTGATTATTTTATTTTCACAAGGGGATGTTGTCAAGTTGATGTCAAGAATCCAGTTGAAACTTCTTGTGGTGAAACTAGAGACAAAATAAGCGGACACGTGTCCCGGCTTTCTTCCCCAGGTTCGAGAGAAAATGGGCAAAATAGATTTACACGCACAACATATTTCACTGAGCGCCGTGGCTGAGGTCGCTAAGGCGTTAGCATTGTAAGCCTACGGTTGGTAGTTTGATTCACGCTGGCGGCGAACTTTTTTTTCGTTTTTATTTCCGTCTATTGTCTATTTTTTCAAATACCAAGCTGGGTAATTTCTCAACTTCGTTATTTGTGATTAAATGTTTTTTTATAGTATTTACGAGTTAAATGAAATAATTTTTTGGAAACTATGAACTGTTCTTCGGGTTTACCAGAATTAGAAGCAACACATCGTTGAAGTTTGAAAAACGAAGCCAACCTTGCTTCCCTATGATGAAAAAACAATGTACAACGCAAAGATAGCCATACCACGCCGTTAAATGAGCGTTTCTTACAGTGCCCGTGATGCCAAGCGGGGTGACGCGCATGCTAAAACAAAACATATTTCCCTGCGACAATGTTGCAATACTCGTGCTATTGTGGATCGCTCTTACAATTAATTAATTGATTGATTGATTGAGTAATTAATTGATTGAGTAATTAATTGATTGATTAACTAATTAATTAATTAATTAAAGGCTGCAGATCATCACCAATTCGGTTATTGCCGTTCGCTGCTTTTGCTACGTGCTTCTCTCGCTTTACTCCTGTGATTTGCTTTTTTAATATCAACCCTTGCTCTCCTGGATCACTTACTCTCCCGTCAACGACCTCTGCGCTATTTTTTGATTATGATTTTGGACTACGATTTACATTAACTGTTTGATCGTTCAGTATTGCAATTTTTCGTTTTTTTACGATTATCGTAATATTTTACGATTCTTGATTACCTCCCTGATTTCGACTTTTGCCTTCGTGGACCATTTCGCTTTACCGATGGAGATCGATCCAGTTGCTGGACCCTCCTGAAGTAGCTTTGAACCGGATGATGAAGACATCGTCAATGCTTTGTTTTTATCAGATAATCACGATAAACAAGATATAACGGGGGCTGTTCATTTTTTTATAGGTAAGCACTTTACATTAATATGGCATCTTGTGGATGAAAATACTACGCATTAAATTACAAGTTGCTTTAATTGTTAACTTACAGAAACCTTGCAGAAAATGCAGGCAATTGATGACCCTTACTCTATCAAAGCACTTTCGTTGCGATCGAAGCTCTTTGGGGAAGAAGCTGTGAGAAGATTTCTTAAAATGCTCAATGAATTTGAATTGATTGAAACATAAGCTGTATATGCACAACGAAATCCACGATGGCAATCGACCTGTTTCTGATGAAGAGGGGATGCAGGAGGCAACCGAAGGAAGCACTGATCTGTCACCAATGGACGAGAGCGAGGGATATGTGCCCAGGCCGAAAGTTGCCAAATGCCAGCAGGTACCACTTGATATTAAAATTAACGTAGCTAACTTGGCGAGAGAACATCCCACTTGGAGTCTTTCTACTTTGCGGCACCATGGGTCAATCCTATTAAAACATAAAGAGTTGATATCCATTTGGCAGAAGGATATTGAAAGAGGAGGTACGAGGCGTGATAAATACCAAATGTAGACAAGTGGGTGCTTTATCGATCGCTTTATCGAAGCTCGTAAAAGACACGAACCCGTAATGACGAGGACATTGCAGCAATGGCCTTGTCTTCGGCATTTCAACATACGTCGCCAAGTTTTGAATTTACGGCAAGTGCGTCCTGGGCGACATCGTCCAAAAACATTTCAGGATTCGTCAACGAAAAGTGACAAAATATGTGTCGGCAAATGAACAAGTTTCATTAACTGAAATAATAAAATCAGCGGAGTTATTTCAAAAGCAGACAAAATTGTTGATTTCGATGTTTCACCCTGACTACGTAATAAATACCGATCAAACTGGTTGTGCTTATCGAGTGGACATTAAAAGAACCCTGTGATGTGTACTTTTATAGGCAGGTAAAACAGTTCATTTCCCGGCTCCAAAACAGGAGCTATCTTCTTCATCAAAAAAGAGAAATTACCTCTCGGGAGGATAGTATTAAAATACATTCCCTGGTGCATAATCAGCTGTCTTCACCCGCATTCCGAGAAATGCTCCAGTATGCATGGTATGCATCGAAATTAGAGGACACCAGAAGTGTTTTCATGAATGTTCGGGAGGTTTGTTTTCCCCAAGACCTACGCAAACGGAAGTGCAAATGTTTTGCAATAAGTTTCGTAAGATGCGCGTGGTGTAAGGAATATCTGTGCTTTCCTTGTTTTTAGGATAAATACCATCCAAGCCTTTGCCTTAAAAACATTCAGTTGATTGGTGAATAGTGAGTGGACCACCTCTTTTTACCGCTGGCAAATAAAAAATGAAAGATTAATATGAAAAATTATTTCATTTAATAATAATAATAATATTTGATTTAATACATACAGGAAAGCCCCAATTACATGTATTTTAATAAAGACAAACATAACATCCATGCCCGAAGTGGGATTTGAACCCACGACCTTTGGGTTAGAAGGTAGTTGCACAGTCTAACTTGTAAATACTATAAAAAACATTTAATCACAAATAACGAAGTTGAGAAATGTACCCAGCTTGGTATTTGAAAAAATAGAAATAAAAACGAAAAAAAATTTTCCACCAGCGTGAATCGAGCCACCGACCATAGGTTTACAATGCTAATGCCTTAGCGACCTCAGCCACGGTGCTCAGTGAAATATCAAAGTTAAATACTGGTATATGTTGTGCGTGTAAATCTATTTTACCCATTTTCTCTCGAACCCGGGGATGAAAGCCGGGACACGTGTGCCCTTATTTTGTCTCTAGTTTCACCACAATAAGTTTCAACCAGATTCTTGACATCAACTTGACAGACCTTGTCAGAACTTTTAAATTAAAGTGTTTGGTCCTGTCAACTTCAAATTAAAGAGAGTTTACTGTATTTTCAAAGTTATAAACAGCAATTAGAAATTCTGATGGATTATTAATTATATGTTTGTATTAATGTAAACATCAGTAATGGACATACCATAGCTGCAATCCTCAGCATTTTTATTCTCTTTATTAGCAAAGTCCGGCACTCATTCTGCAATGATTTTGCACTTTCTTCCAACACAGACTGTAGACATTGGACATCTACAAGAAATCATAAGAACAACTTAGGAGTAATAATTATTCTTAATCATCGAATAAATACCTTTATTTTAACCACTAAACATAAATACTATTTCATGTTTTCACAAACATTAAAGCTAAACAGTCCTTTTTCTAGTGCTGTGCAATGCTATGCCGTACCAATGCATTTTTTAGAAAATAAAAAAATCCAATAGCCCATTTCAGCATTTTGGAAAAACTAACAATAATGTATTAGTATGGAGGGCATTAAGGCCAATTCATATTGGGAGGGAAGGATGTCTGCAGATGTTTTCATATTTTCAATCTCAGGAAGCAATTCTATTTTCCTAGCCATAGCCATCTAAAATACAATATTTTTTTTCTGCCAGGTTACAGGTGTTGTAAATCAACCTTGTGGAGTATTGTAGCCAAACACCTTCCGTATTTAATCGATTGTAAGCCGACCTTTTTTTACCTTTTTACCATCTCAGAAATCACCACTCGGCTTACAATCGGGGGTAAAAAAAGTAGTCAATGAATTTTTGTCCATAGTTACATTATAACGCGAGATCTTTAAATATATGCAAAAAAAGAATCCAACTGACTGAACACATACGAAGAAATAAATTATGTAAATAATACGTGGCATGTCAAAGTCGTAAAAGAACGCAGCAATAGCGCTCGTATGCGTAAGGAGCTAACACTGAAACATGATAGATGGAGGAGGGAGGGCAAATGCTTCGAATCACGAGTAAAATGAAACATTGTGTTAGCTCCTTACACATATGAACGCTATCACTGCATTCTTTAAGACTTTGATGCACCACGTATTATTTACATAATTTATATCCAGGTTATTATTACCTATATTAAGATCCCACGAGGTCAAATTACTTTTTTCGTAGAAATTGTTATGAATAAGTGAATAAAATGTATTTTATGTCACCGTAATTTTAGTTAATACTTTAACCCTCTCACGTCCTGAGGTGTGGAGCACCTGCTGGCATTAAAAGTCCGGAGAAATTCAAGATGGCCACCAAATGGGAAACATTAAATAAAACAATTATACATTCATCTCCAAAAATATACATTTTGAAAAATCTCCGAAGTAGAAGAATTACTGCGAGACATATTAGATTGTTCAGGGTCCAAAAAATAGCGAATTTCGATCGAATATTTAAAAAAAATTCTTCGTATACAAAGTTAAGAAAAATCTGCCAAATACGATCTAAATCTCGTGTTTATATGGTATACTACGTAATTTCCGAGAGAGAAGCCATCCAGTCAACGTTTTCAGAGGTAAATTTGAAAGCGTACTTTCCGGGCGGTCCAGCGATCGGGAGTATAAAAATTTACGGGCATTCTCAGGCGGTCTGGTCGCGAGAGGGTTAAAATCAAATTTTTTTTCTTGCGTGGCCTTGTGAAAAGTTGGGGTCGGCTTACAATCGATTAAATACGGTAACTGAGACTGAAAAATATAACAATTTCGGTGCAGTTGCTCAATCCAGTTTCCTCATTAAAATTGATATTTTTCTTCTTTGTATTGCAATTTTAAGTAATTTTAAAATGCAAACAAAAAATGTCCTGCACTCATTTGCACATTTAACGTTAATTGTTGGCAAAACTTATACCCTCAGAAAATTACAAGATATAACCCATTTGGCACATTGTTGTATCTTACATGTGTATGGTCTTATTCGTGGCTTTTGGACCAAGTATGAATTACTACTAGATATAGTTAACAGTCTCAGGCAAAACTTAATGTAATTTAATCATA
The DNA here is from genome assembly GCA_036926305.1 of Uropetala carovei. Lineage (NCBI taxonomy): Eukaryota > Metazoa > Arthropoda > Insecta > Odonata > Petaluridae > Uropetala > Uropetala carovei. The sequence goes on from JAXCHB010000290.1 coordinate 1,064,090, forward strand.
CTGTCGAAATAAAAAGATTTACTTGGTAATTCCACAAAAATGGAATTGTGGAATTACCAAGTAAATCTTTTTTATTTCAACATTAGGCGAATGAGCCCATTTAAAACGGCCTTTGAAAACAAACAATATCAAAATAAAACCAACAAACAAATGATAAAATTATAAAGAAGAATAAGATTGGAAAGGGCTACAAATGAAAACAAAGGAATAGTTTTAAAAAATTAAGAGGAAAACAGTCTTATACCTCAATAATATTATTTTAGCTATTTAGCAGCTCTCTTATAACGACGTTCCTTGTAAATACTCTTTCGTTTAACAGCAATTGCCCTTGATTATCTTTATCCTACACCCAAAATTTCAAATTATGTTTGTCACATGTTCTAGTTATGGCTACATACAGCTGTCCATCTGAAAAGCAATATTTAGTAAGTAATCACAATCAATCATTCAATTCCACTAAACAGCAGTTAAGAACAATCTCAATAGATATCTCAATACACACACAATCAGCACATATACCTTATTTACTTGTATTTAGATAACAATGTAATCGTTGTTTGGTTGGTTACCCTATAATTGGATTGACGCGAATTTAAAATAAACAGCACGAAAAAAATTATTTTCATTATATCCGTTATATTCAGATAATGCAAAGGCATGGCGCAAGCAACTGCCTTTAATATGCAGAAAGACTTCAATAAGACAACGAAGGCACGTTAAAACATCGTTGAATTATTTCAAACATTAGCATGTTTTAAAATATTTAATTTACCACATTTATCCATCTGGTACTTATATATTAACAGGAAGCCCGACTTAATATGCAAGTACCGATTGATTTCTACCAAGATATCTGTAGTCTACAAAGGAATTATGTATATCTCGCTTGACTGTTGCGCCGCAAATGGAGAGGATATTGGTGAGCCTTCGGCTCGCTTTGTTTTTATTTTAGTTGCCACCACAAAATTAAAATGTGATTGTTTTTTCAATTGTTATCTATAACAAATCATTTAAATGTTAATTGGTTTCTTTTAATGTTCTTAAAAATTAAAACATGATTTAAATGGTATTTGTTCCGTATTTTTATTTTTAAGTTGGGCTCCCAGTTAATATGTAAGTACCATCCATCCAATTTACGTAAATGAACATAGGTGCAGCCACAATTAGTTATATAAAATGGTAGGAGAGGGCAGCACTAATTGTACTGGCAAGTGCTGCCCTCTTCTGCCAGTTTGTATAACTAACTGATGAGACTGTCTGGAGACATCGCAACAAAGATATTAAGCGTTTTATTATAGGAGATTATTACTAGATCGTTATTAATGCAAAATTCTACCATTTTCCTCCTCAGTTTCTTTTCCCATGCCCATATTGGCCAAAATATTTTCTTCTTATCCTTCTTATACAATCACCCATTATTATGCTGTTTGCCTTTCCTTTTCCCTCCTCTTCCTAAATGTAATTAATTTATTCATACATCCCCTTAATTTGTTCTTCTTTATGAGCAGACGTTGGCATATACACCTGGATTATCAACATGTCCACTGGAACTACTTTCAGCTTTACTGACATGAACCTATTGTTTGTTAATATTATCTTTCTAACACTTCACCATATATATTCTTGGCAGCAGAGTTCTGCTGTTTTCTCCAGCGTAAACTACCGTGCATTCCTCTGAGTGAAATGGAATCATTTCATAAGCATTGAGACTAAGTTTGTACTGAACTGACAAGAAATAGAAATGAAGCACGTTGATACTTACGATTTCCAGTCTCTGCCATGTGAGAACAGTATTTGGAATCATCAGTTGAGCACGCTTGGTTAAGTAATGGATCCAAATCTAGCTTCACACCAAATGAATCACGAATAGATGCTGCCACTTCGAAACGGCAGTCAGGTGTCTCTATATGTCCAGCCACTAAATTCTCTCTCAGACATTCCTCTACGGCACCATCACCACTCACCTTATTATGGCATAGGCCATTAACCTGAAGATTATGCAAATAATGGAATACAATCAATTTTTAGAAAATTTTTTATTAGACTGGGTGTTAACTCAGGCCTTAGCATATGGCATACAATATTGAAAAATTAAAAATTATAATTTTTTATAGGTCCCCATGAATGCATATATTACACATTAAAGAGATATTAATCTACTAAACATGTGTCTTTATTTACCGTAAATACTCACGTATAATGTGCAGGTAGGTTTTTGGCCTTGTATTCTGCGATTTTTTATATACAGGCGTATAGCATGTACATTTTCCTAGAATTTTCATCTCAGTCACAATTTATCATTTAACTGTGAATATTATGCATTAAATTGTGAGTATCATTGTGATATGATAAAACAATGAATTAAAACTGATGTCAAAGACGGTTAGGAAAATCTCGGGGCCTTGTGCAAAGTTAGCATCAAAAATTTTTAAAAGTAAATTATAATAACTAAAGCAATCTCTCTCACTATGCCACATCGATATTTTTTCAAAACTGCATGAACTTTATAAGTACGACAAATATTTATTTAAGTGACCTATGCATTTGCATATAGTACATATTAGCTTTCATATATTTTATTCACGTAGATTACAGTTAATATCATATATAATCAAATTTGATTTAACTTAACATGCTTATTATGGCCAATATGCATATTAAATCAACCTTTCTTCCCTTTATCTGGGCAAGTGATTAATTTTTGTAAAAATACTGCAATAAATATGTACCCTTGTATAACACGCACCCTGCTTTTCAGCCCCAAAATATGAGGAAAAAGTGTGCATCATACGTGGGTATTTGTGGTATTTAATAAAATACAAAATAACATCTTTACATAATTTCTGCTGTTTTAATAGTAAGTGACTGGTTCTGCAGTGACTACTGCACCATCAGGCCTATGATGCAATAGTCAACATGAAACTGGTCCGTTGTTATATATTTAATTGGTAGAAATTATACGAAGTAGTGTTATTTTTTATTTTATTAAAGGGCAATTCTACAGTTACCTCTAATTTGGTGAATTTTATTTATTTACTAGGGGCTCAGCCACTGCATGCTCAGCACACCAACCCAGAAAGCACCCTTCGGCCACAGTTCTCTCTCTTAATAATAACTATTTTTACAAAATCTTTTATATGCATTCATCCGATATATATATATATATATATATAAATACTATGGAAGAGGAAAGGTAAGTAAGGATATTTAGGGCAACTAGGTGTTGAAGGAAACCCAGTGAACACTTACCGGAAGTAGAGCTGCTGGGGTGTTGGAGAGACACATTTGTAGAGGTTAGAGCTTTCGGGATGATCCCTTCGTCAGCACAAGAGAGACACAACTCTAGTTGCCATATATATATATATATATATATATATATATTAATATATATATATTAATATAGTTATAGGGTGATTCACGAAGATATGGAATAATTTCAGGGGCTGATTTCTGAGGTCATTATGAACAAAAAAGTTCATATGAACATGTGTCCGATTCCGAATAATTAAAGAGTGATGGCTGTTTGAAAATTAGGAAAAGGCAAGGCATTATCCGGAACTCGAGAGACAATTGCCGACCGTTACGCGATGCGTTCTCCGCTACATTGTTTATTTCCTTGTTTATTTACTTATTTACAGTCTGTATTGTCAAATAGGAATTTGCGGAGTTATGGCTGCTCGTAGATTTTCAGAATCGCACCACTGTGAATCTCACTCATAACTCATGCGCCTGCGCGACCATCAGGTAATTGGTCCATTCATTTTTGAGGGTCCTCTTACTGGACAGATTTATTTACAATTTTTGCAAAACGAATTGCCGCAACTGTTAGAAGATGTGCCCCTGGCTACAAGACTTCGAATGTACTTCCAACACGACGGAGCACCAACTCATTGTTTCTGTGCAGTGGTTACTTACCTCAATAAGCAGTTCCCTAGGCGATGGATCGGACGCATTGGTCCACAGAATTGGCCAGCTAGGTCCTCAGAACTAAACCCATTGGATTTCTGCTTGTGGGGGTGGATGAAAGATCTCGTGTACCATACTAAAGTGCAAACATGGGATGCATTACTTCATCGCGTATTGAATGCTGGGGCTCGCATAAAAGACAGTCATGGTGAACTTCGGCGTGCAACGAGAGAGATTCACACACGAGCGGCGAAATGAAATGAAGGCGAAGGTGGTATTTTTGCAAACCTTCTTTAATAATATGCACGTTCGTATTTGACAATACAGACTGTAAATAAGTAAATAAACAAGCAGATAAACACTGTAGCAGAAAACGCATCGCGTATTGGTCGGCAATTGTCTCCCGAGTTCTGGATATTGCCTTGCCTTTTTCTAATTGTCAAACAGCCATCACTCTTTAATTATTCGGAATCGGACACATGTTCATATGAACTTTTTTGTTCAGAATGACCTCAGAAATCAGCTCCTGAAGTTATTCCATATCTTCGTGAATCACCCTGTATATTTGGAGTGGACCATTTTTTGTTCCCTCTGATTTCTTGAATGAATGATCAGATCGAAATGACTGATTGAGAGCTAATGGCTCATAGATGGTTCTGAGAACATAATCAATTTTGTATCTCAACTAGAAGTTAAACTGAAAGTTCAAAGTTTCCAAAAATCTATTTGGTGTCAGTGGGCCTGGGACTGTTTTGATTGTTTTTCCAGAATCTACAGCCCTGCCTTTAGCAGCAAGAAATTGAACTACTTCATAGTTATAAAGTTGATATTGTACTCTGATGGTAGAAACAATAGCAGGAAATACTGATTTCTACACGAGTTGTCATTTTGACCAATAAATGGCGTGCGAAGTGATAATGCTTAATCATACGAAAATTTTTGCTTATGTCATTTTATACCTTTACAATGTTCACTAATAGTTAAAAAATTTGCAGTTTTTCATAAAATCATTGATAACTCATAACTAGTAGAAGATATAGCAATGGTTCCTTTGGGAAAGTGTTTTCATTCCTCACACTGGGGTAGATGGCTTTTGGGTAGAAAGGCATCTGAAAATTTTTAATATTATATGAAAATTGTGTTATCCTTTTAAGGCCACATTTTCTATATAAGAAAAAGATTTCTTTTTTTAAAATTCTTACTTGTCTTGTTAGTACATCTTATCTGACAAAAAATATTTATTCTGTAAAAGAAAGCATTTAAAACACCACAATTAAAATAGGCCGAGCATTTGCATTTTAAATAATTTTATTAACAAATTTAAACAAATTTTTATTAATGAAATAAAATTCCTACTTACAAGGGAAGGCCCTAACATTAATATTGAGATTCGTAAACCTCTCCTCAGAGGTAAAACTAGAACTAAAAATATCAAATACGTCTCTCTGTGTTTTTGCCAATAGGCCTTTGTTTGAAAGATATTAGCAATTTAAAATTCAGGTATAAGCAATCGATGCATCAAGTACCATCAACGTTAAAGCTTTACCCAGAAGCGGCAAATTTATAAGATGTTCACGGTGTAAAGAAACTTTGTTTCACTTGTGTGTATGATTTGTATCATCTTAAGTACTGTAAACTTGTAGAAGTGAGATAGAAGAGGAACACCCTGATTCCGATTAACCATTGTAATTGTAAGTTATAATTGTAATGTACTAATAATTGTAACTGTTGTATTATAGAAATAATTTGTAGTTACGAGGTGTTCGAAAAGTTTTAGAAATTTTTCAAGAAAGAAGAAATAAAAGATTTATTATTCATTACTTAAACTTAGTTTTTCAACATTGTTGCCTCCTAGTTTAATACAATTTTCCCAATGAGAAATTATCTTTCGGAGTCCATTATTAAAGAAGTCTTTTGGAATGCTTTTTATCCAAGTACCATAATTTTCCAATTATAATACGCACCCTATATAATATGCACCCATGTTTTTACGAGTGAAATGTGAAAATTGTCTTATCAACATGTATAATACGCAACTCATTTTTTGTACAACGATCACTGTAATTTTTCACTTGGTCATTAGCAGTATCGAGACAGTTCTCGCCTTGCCGCCAAGTGAGATATGCACAAAGAGTGCTTACAAAAACTTTATGTCTATATAGTTTTGACTCTCACTTTAAAGATTGATACAATGTATAAAAACATGTCTCAATGTTGCATTGTGTAATAATCTGGTCAGTTGGAATAACAGTTCTCGCATTACCGCCAAGCGAGTTATGTGCGAGAGTGTTTACGAAAACTTCGCGTCTATATAGATTTTATTCTCACTTTGAAGATCAATACAATGTCGCATTGTGTAATAATCTGGTCAGTTGGAATAAAAGTTCTCGCCTTGCTGCCAAGTGAGATGGTTTATGCGAATATAACGTCTAGTTCTGACTCTGTCTTCATACAAGCCAGTCGAGGTATGTAAAATAATATTTGTTGCTCTCAACTTGCATTGATTTTTTCTTAAAAAGCTTTAAAAAGTGTTGCCTCACAAACATTATGGATGGTTCTGAAGACGACATCATATGGGATGATGATTTTACCGAAGTGGATAGTGAGGATGAAGACGATGTTCTCAGCGACGCCATTTACGTAGACGATGAGAGAGAACAAAATCGCCGGCGAACTATTTGAGGACAGAAATAATGAATTCAGAGGCGAAGATTCAGACAGTTAAAGTAAATAAATAATTATTCTTATATTTGTTTTGAAAAACAATATTTAAAGGAATGTTATCAACATGCATTAAAATGTACGATTTATTGGTAAAAATATGCCTGAAAATATAAATTATTTCCTTACTAAAAAAAAGTAGTATGCGCTTGTTACCATATATGATATGCACCTAACTTTTTGTGAAAAAAATGCATATTATAATCGGAAAATTACGGTATTTACTGCCGATTTCAGCTCCTCTAAGGAAGAAAATCTTATTACCCGGAGGTGATTCTTCAGTTCTGGAAACAGATGGAAGTCACTGGGTGCTAGGTCTGGAGAGTAGGATGGATGAGGTACCAACTCCTAGTGAAAATCGACTATGGTATCCTTAGAAAGTCTGGCAGCGTGAGGCTTGGCATTGTCATGCTGCAGCAGAGGTCGTACGTGAAGCTTTCCTAGTCATTTTTTATCAGTGCTTGCCATACAGAACCTTTTAATAGCACCAAATAGTACGTTGCATTAACAGTGTCTCCTTTTGGAAGATATTCGATTTGAATAATCCCTTCTCAGTCCCAGAAAACAGTGATCATAACCTTACCAACAGGAGTCGAGCGTGCTTTGAGTGGAGGTCCATCAGTAGGCCGCCGAAATTCTATCGATTGGGTTTTGGTCTAAGGACTGAAGTAAGGCAGCCAAGATTCATCGCCAAATGTTTTGCCCGTAACTGTTTGCTAGTTCCAGCAGTTCGCGACATTTTTCCATACGATTGATCTTTTGGTTAGGCCCCAACAACCTAGGTACCGTCTGGCAGAAACTTTGCTCATGCCAAAGTGGTTGTGTAGGATCTGGTGGATAGTCAAGACCAATTCCGATGACTGCGGAGATCTCTCGAACGGTCAATCGTCAGTCTTCCAACACCAATTTTTCAACTGTTCTGATGTTTTCCTCATTAACAGCAGTTGAAGGACTGCCAGTTCGAGGGTCATCTTTAGACTCTGCCGGCCACTCTTGAATTGTCCTACCCAAAAGTAAACTATGCTTTTTGACTCAGCAGCATCCCCGAAAACATCCTGTAAATGCCTCATTATTTCCGCCTTCATCCCTTCCTTCCACAAAAAGAAAATAATACAATGCTGAGATTTCACTGCGTCTTCCATTGTGGGTTAAGGGACTCAACAATATGGTCACTACAAGACAACCAAATAATCACAACTGAATTAATTTATCAAATAGAAAGATTACACATTTATTTACATTATAACTAAGTTTTGTCTTAACTGGTTGATGCACTCTTATTTCTCAACAATATTCCTAGAACTTTTTGAACACCCCTCGTATAATTATAATGTTATAATTATATGTGGAAAATGAAATAAAATCAAGTACAAAAAAGTATATGAAAAAAGACAAAAAACAAATACAAAAATACAATAAAAACATAATAAGAATACAATTTTACTAGTGTGAAATGATGGAAATTTAACTTATATGTGTGTGTGTGTGCATAATACTGATCACAAATGTGAAGATTGAGAAGGAGAAAAACTCTGAACTTGATCGGGACTCGAATCCAGGTCTTCCACTTGCCGGGTAGGTGCTTTAACCAAGTAATCTACCAAGCCAGACTAATTCTCCATTCTCAAATTGGGGTATTTATGGTGAAGAAAGGGCTAACTCAGAGGTAAACCTTATGAAACTAGATGTTCTAATGGAGGCACAGCAGAAAACTCCCTTACTTTATCCCAGAATTGAGAAGATGTTAAATAACAAGAGTGAAATGATGGAAATTTAATTTATATGCATATTGATGACTTACAACTGGCACAGACACAAAGACATTTTACTATCATAGATAAATATCCTATGTAAAAAGCAGCTATATATTATAAATATAATAATAAATGGTATTTGCATTCTGCAAGCATTTCAGTCTATTCTGAATAATGGAGTAAAAACAGCCTCTCAAAATTAGAATTTTAACAATTGTGGATTTTTCCCATTGTTGTGAACAAAAACCTACAATCAAGCTTTTAGCTTATCTGGAAATTTCTACATTGATTTGTTTTTCCTAAGGGGCAATAATGGGGTAAAATTGCCCCTAAAAATTGGAATTTCAACAATATTGGAATTATTCCATTGGTTGTGATGAAAAACCTATACTCATGTGAATTTTCAAGCTCCTAGCTCATCTGGAAAACTCTGCACCAATTTAGGTGCTTTTTGTTAAGGGCAAAACAGTCCCTAAAAATTGTAATTTTTACAATTTTGGATTTTTTCATCGGTTGTGACCAAAATTTCATGTTTCTTGCTTATCTGGAAGTGACTCATAATTTACATCCTCCTCCTCCTATATTCTCCTATTTAAGAAATAGCAATATATTATAGATAATACTAGCAAAATAGCCCATTCTTCACCCGGAATAATTATAATTAATATCCTGTCAAGTCCCATTGTCAGGTATCTATAACCTTTCATTATTTATGTGAATGCATTTTCACTTGCTGTAGAAGTAGATGTAACAATTACCGAATTGAAGATGAGGTATTTTCCAATTTTAGCACCTGAAAAATCTTGAGTTGTCTTATATTCTCGTAGTATGGAATAACTTTGCGTAAATCATTCGTATGTCATAAAATCCGATGACATTTGTTTTTATGTCTGCAGATGTAATTCTATCCTATCACAATGGAAACTGGAATTTAGAAACATGACACTTCGTACACTACAATGTAGCGAAAGCTAATTAGAACAGTCCTTGTTCATTCATTCATTTCGGCACCAGCAAATGTCATTCAATCCAACTGGTGATGCGTGAATAATGACACTGGATTTCTAAAATGGTTTATCTAACAACAAATAACAATAACAATGATAACAGAAACAGGAGAGGGAAACGCAGTATATGCTAGAAAGTTCATGCTCGCACGTGGATGACTCAGCATAACTGGTTCCCTTCTGTACCGCTGGGAGCCAGGTTCCACAGCAGGAAAAACGATCTCCGTACGCAGTCGCTCAGCGACCAAAGTGTGCACCGAGGAAAAATCTCGTTGCGCGGCAATTTTAATAATTGAAACTTCTCTTCGTTATGCCTCTAATGCAGCTATTTTATCCACTCTCCTTCTAGATAATCTTTCCAATACTCAAACTAACTATTCGTTTATTTATAATATTTTTAATTCTGTTACAGACTGTTCTGAGTTACTATCACATTTAAATTTCCGAATTCCTACTAAAACTACTCGTTCTTCTTTCTTGTTTAATATGCCTACTCTTGAGGATTTCTCTATCCAAACGTTCTCTTTTCTTTCGTCATCCTTCTCTTTTGAATTCACTACCCACAAATATTCATCCTTTTTCCTTATCATTAAAATCATTCATTAACCCTTTATAGGTTACTGGTACAATAGTGTACCACTTTTTTAAATTTTAAATTTCTTTGGTTAGTAATATAATATGATATTTAGCATTTATAACTGAAAACAAAGTGATTTTCATTCCTTGACTTCTTGCCCTATAAAGGGTTAAACAAGGAATCACACACATTTCACCCAAATGAAGACAGTTTTTCTGTTTCCAACTAGTATGTAATTATTGTTATTTATTTATTTTTTAAGTATAAGTTAATTTTATGTATTTGTCTTCTGTTAACATTTCACTTTAAAATGGCGAATGTGTTGTATGTGAGATTATGTATAAAAAAATAATTAAAAAAATTATGGCTTTAATACAAATTTGTAATAATTGAACATAGTAAATTTGTCAAAATTACTGGTTTAAATATTTTTCCTTAAACAATGAGTTTAAAAAAGGGGGGGTCATCTTATATTCAGGTAAATACGGTACATTGATTATAAAACAAAATATCTTAAGAAATTACTCCTAGAGCGTTTTACTCAGTTTCTTTCAAGCAGAAATAATATAGATTTCTAGGAAATTTGTGATGAAGTGTTTAAATGTTACCTCAAATTTACATGCTGATGCTAGATCTGGATTCATTTGATAATTAAGGGCAGCCTCAATGACTACCATGGAGATTTGCTGTTCACAGTCCTTCGTCAGTCGATGCTCACGGAATTTAACCTATTGAGATATGCAGAAAAAAATATTTTACATAGTTAAAAACATATTCAATGTCAAAATAGAACGAACTGGAGATATAAAAGAAAACTTTATATTTATTCATTCATCTGAATTATAATACATTATTTAAGACAAAAAATTTGATACATTATGGATATTATTATAAATCACTATTTCAAAAACCTATCTCAAAATACACAGTATAACATGACATATAAGTCGTCCTGGAATATTAGTTGCCCTTGACTTTTCAGCTTGAAAATACATGGATAGGCATATATTTGCCATATAAGTTGACTCCCATTGTTTCACTTAAAAATACTTTTCATGAAATTTTTTTCATACAAAATCACGGTCCTGTACAATCCAAGTTTTAACAAAATACAGATTTCTGACCAAGTTTTAAAAATTGCAAGTTTCGATAGTAAATTTACTGCAACACACTTGCATCTATGTTTATACTTGCAAAAGACGAAGAATTCTATGAAGTACAGGGTCATCCATTTATCACGCAACCCATCACATAACTGTGTAGGGTGAAGTAAATATGGCAACAGCGCACCAAATCACACATGCTCCGATGACCTTGAGTCACCTCCAACCATTGTTGACTGGATTAGTCTTACTGTAATTTGTACAAGCTGATCTGTAGAGCACAGACTTTTGTGCCGTGAAAAATGGATTTTGCCTGAGAAGAGCATTTATTTTAGAGAGTTATTTTTCAGTGAAATCATTTAGACAGTGCCAGGAGGCCTTCAGAAGAAAGTTCCCAAACAGACCAGTGCCAAATAAGATGACTATATATTGTCTTGTGGAACATTTTTGAGAAACGGGTTCGATTGATGATCGCAAACATAATCGTTCAACCACTGTCCTAACACCGGAACAGCTGCAGGAAGTGGAACATGCTCTTACACGTTTGCCACGGAAATCAGTCGAAACTGCAATAACAGTGTGGATTGTCACATGGAAGTGCTCACAGAACCACACAGAAACTCAACTTTCATGCGTACCATGTTCAAGTCATGCACGTTGAAAGGCATTGACAAAGGAACACAAATGCCATATTGCATGTGGTTTCGTTATTTTAATCATAATGGGATAAACATTCTAGACAACTTTTTCTTTAGTGATGAAGCATGGTTTCATTTGAATGGCTACATAAATAGCCAGAACAGTCATGTTTGGAGAACAGACAATCCCCACGAAGTCTTAGAGAAACCTCTGATTTCCGTAAAAGTTGGAGTTTGGTGCGCACTCTCTCGAAGATGCATTGTTGGACCATTATTCTTCGATGAGACTGTTACATCAGAGGTGTACCAGGATATCATTCAAAATTCATCTTTCTCCTTGAAGAAGGCAAAAGACGTTGCTGGTTGCAGCAGGACGGAGCCACAGCCCATACTTCCCGTGCATCAATGGCACAACTACACCAATTCTTTGATGATCGCATCGTTTCGAGGGGTTTGTGGCTGCCAAGTTTGACTGATTTATCACTTGCAGACTTAGTCTTGTGGGGTTTCTTGAAAGGCTGGGTTTTCCAAAACAACCCATGTAACATTGATGAACTAAAGAGAAACATTGAAGCCTGTATTCATTCAATCGACCAAGCAACTCTGCGCCGTGTTGCACGGAACACATTAAAGCGAGAAACTGCTTGTCTTGAACAGCAAGGAGTACACTCTGAGCATTTGTTGTAGATAACTACAGACTGTTCAGTGTTATTACATTGTTGTTGTAGCGATTTACAGGATTTTGCTATGTAATTAAATATTTAGATAAATTAGTGGGTTGCGTTTTAAATGGATGACCCTGTATAAGATATTTATATGACCAAGCAAAAGTTTAGGGTTTAAATGCGCGGTTTATATTGCTGTTGGTGCATCTTCAAGATTGAGATGGCGTAATATTTTTATAATATTAACGCTGTATCTTTTAATTGAGTTTTAAGTTTATTATGGTTACTCAAAATAAGCAGCTCTGTCATTAAAAATTTACTAGCAATACCTACCTATACTTTTGCTGGTATAAGTTAGCATCTGGTATCTGTGTTTGCCAAATTCATCGTAAGCTGCTGATGCTCCTTTAACCCAGAAGAGACCACACCTACAGGGAATCCCCACACTTTGATTTTTTTCTAATTTTCTGCCGCTGTATACATTACGTTATTTCAGCACGAATTAATTTTTTTCCCTCCAAACTGTCCCAAAAATATGGATGTGCACGGTACACGAGAGCGCAGGTTACACGAGTAAATACAGTATTAAAATTAATTATTTTAAATATTCTAAAAATAAATGTCACAAAATGTAAAGACTGGAACAGCTGATTCAAAATGACGATATATACAGAAAGACTACTGTCTTTGTAAATATCGATGTCATTCATCTGTAATTTAAGGTACACATTTTATATTCGGCGTATAAGTCGACTTTAAGTTTTAGGAATTTTTTTAAAACTTCAAAGGTTGACTTATATGCTACGATATACAGCATAGGACTTGATATTTTTGATAAGAAAAATGAATAAATTTTTATATGTACTAACCTTCAAACACTTAACAACCTTTCCTTCTAGTTCCATGTCTTTAGGTTGTGCTGAAACTATGCGAGAGCAAAATTTGGCTATATCCTGCTGACATCCTATTTGCAATGCAGGATTTAGTCGATAATCAGATGATTGCTCAATCATTCTTCGAACCACTACAGATTGACATTTTCTATCAAATGCTGGTTTATTCCTAAATTTCTGAAGAAATTTATAAACTTATGTGAAATAATCTAAAACATTTTATTGAGTCATTAAAAATAGAACATTTTTTAAATAAAAACATTAAATTAATTTAATAATAATAAAATTATGCAGATTTAAAATAAAAATTTATTTATTTGCATTAGCTCTTAAATATCACTTTACAGCCTTTTACAATGAGCGCAATAACAATAATAAAAATGAACACACATGACCATGCCCTTGGCAGGATTCAAATGCACAATCCTAGCCTAACCAGCACTATACCAAGGTTGGCAATCTCAGAATATATTGATAAAAAAACGACCAATTCACTAGTGCTACCGTCCAAATATACAAGGGGCATTTGAAAAGTAATGAGACTGGCAACACTGCTCGGCTGTAATGGCCTTGATCGATAAGGCGCATGCGTCAACTTGCAACTTGACATTTGATGAATCAGTAGTGCAATGGGTGTTGTTGTGTTCCATTGTGTGTGTTTCTTAGCTGTTTTACAAAACCTATTTTTCAATGGTGGTGGGGAACGATATTTCATATGTTTTAAGACAAAGATGTGTTATATAATTTTGTGTGAAGCTCAGATTATTTAATTTATAAAATTTCTTTACACAAAATATTATTTACAACAGAGGCATATTTCATTTAGTGTTTTATTAAATTTACAAAACTTCTCTATATATACAATATTGTTTGTGACAGTTGATCCTTGCTTAGGACCTGGTATACTGTATTTAATCAATTGTAAGCTGACCTCCACTTTTCACAAGGGCATGAGAGGAAAAATCCATGTTGGGTGTACAGACGTCCTGGTTTTCTGGGATTTGACACGAAAAAAATACTGAAAAGTACGAATAGCCCAGTTTTTTCAATTCGTAATTAAATAAAATAGGTATCAACTAAAATTACAACACAAATTACGTTATATTCAAGAATTCAATACAATTTTTACTAAAATCTAATCTCTCCTGGTTATGTCCCAGATTTTTAATCTTGCAACAAAAATATCCTGGTTTCTCTCTTTGTCTTCTCTGTCCCACATTCGACTCATTAATCCCATAGTGCCATTGTGCAGCAAGATTTAATGCATATGCTATCACTTTTCTCTTAAAGTCTGCAGAATAATGCATCTGTCCCATTATGGGATTATTAAAAAATTGAAAAACTCGTCAAAATAAATGAAAATATTTATGCTTGCAAAGGCACTAGGAAATGATGGTTGGCTCGAGGAATCCTAGGATTACAATCATGCACGCGCATATACTAGAGATGGCTCGGGAGTGAATTTATTGAAACATTTATTTCTTCCTATTCAATTATTGTGATTCTTTTTACATACATTTAAAGTAGATTGTTTACTTATATACCGTATATACCCGAATATAAGATGACTCTGATTATAAGATGACCCCCCCATTTTGAACTCCTAATAAAAGGAAAAATTTATTATGCACACAATGACAGAGGTTTATTATACCATTGACTAATGAACATAGAACCAATTGAAATAAGCAACTTTTATTGGAATTTTCAACTGAATATATTGGAACATTAGAATCTCTCATGCAAATTATTTCTTATTAGCACATTTTAATTGTTATTTTCACTTTCACTACTGGAGGAATCTCCAATAGCTGCATCATCTTCCTACTCCCACAGAATGTCATCTTCTGATCCATCCAAACTGCTAGAAACACAACACTTCTTAAATCCATGGACTATTGATGCTGGTGAGATACTGTCCCATGCAGTCTTAATCCATTTTCCCTGTAGAGCCTCTGTTGGTTTTTTCATTTTACCTGCTGGAGTCAGAGGGCAATTCCCTGACAGCAACCATTCCCCATAAATGCGCCGTAGATGACCTTTAAAGGGCTTATTGACGACCATATCGAGCACTTGTAGTTGGGAGGTCAAGCCTCCTGGTATGATCACCAGATCAGTGTTGAGGTGTGATATTTTAGATTTCACATCATCCGTAAGATGTCCTCGAAAACCATCAAGAACTAGCATTGATCTCATCTTTAAAAGAGCACCAGGTCGTTTATCCCACACTTAACTCAGCCACTGAATCATCAAGTCACTAGTCATCCAGTCTTTTTCATTCTGTAAATGATACCAGGTGGTAGTTTTTCTTTTGGTAGATTCTTCCTCTTGAATATTACGAAGGGTCGCAATTTTGTCCCATCAGCTAATACCGATAACATTACTGTAACCCTTAGTTTTTCATTTCCAGTGGTTTTAACTCTCACTGACTTTGCCCCTTTGTTATCAACTGTAGTATTAGTTGGCATATACAGTTGCTTTCCTTCAAGTGTCTATCAACGACTGCTTTTAACTTCTTACAGGACCTACTGTAAAGGCGACGTCAATGCAAGCATTTATTTAGATTATCAATGAAGAGAAGATAACAATAACACTTTTCTTTCGTCTATTTGAAGGTTTAATTGGCCTTAAATGAATTGGAGACAACAATGAGAGTCTCCTTGGCAACGCCTGGAATGAGTACGAAAAATCCCCAAAATTTCGAAAAAGAATGCGTATTTCTGAAAAATTCGACCGTGTAACGTGTAAACATCGCAAGAATAAGATAGTATAGAGCTTTAGCCATCGAATAAAGCAATAAAGAAGAAAATCAGTCCGTATTTTAATAAATAAAGGAAAAAACCTTGCACTCTGAAAAATCGAAAATCCCGTGTAAACTTATGGGAAAATATAATTGTCTCCTGGATTCGAACCCGGGTCACTTTAGCAAACAAAAATATTTTTCCAGGGACCTCATAGCCAGTAGAAACAAAACGCCGTTTACCACATATCTTTACGACGAACGGTTCTCGAGAAATACGCCGATGTAATTACGCGAGACTTCATACGTACGGACGCACGCAGCTTCACTACACGCATAATATAGGAAAAAACTCAAAAAAGTATTTGTATTCGAATACATGTGAATCGAATATTTCGATTATAGCTATTCGATTCTTCCCATCTCCAGCTATCTCTGGCTTCGGCTCCTCTGTCAGTCAAACTATTACTCACCGCGCGATTATAAGACGATTAGCGATTTTTCGGTCATAAAAATTGGAACAAAACCTCGTCTTATATTCAGGTATATATGGTATTAATACACTTATATCTAAAGTTATAATGTAACAACAGGCACTAATGCATTGATTACTTTACTTTTCTTGTCCATTGATTTTAAGTCCTGATTCTAAGCTGAGTGGCAATTTTTAAGAAGGTAAAAAAGTAAAAAGAGGTTGGCTTACAATCGATTAAATATGATAATTTGAATTTTTAGGGTATTTTTCTTTCAAACTCTTGAACATGCTGTCCATGGCTAAAGCAAGGCACGGGCAGAAAAATACCAGCTTTGGCTAAGGTTTGCCCTTGCGATTTATTTATTGTCATGGCATAAGACAGTTTTATTGGGATTTGTCTGCAATGCATGTTAAAAGCCATTACTGAATCATTTGACATGTCAAGTGAGAAAATGAATGTTTTCAGCCATAGAACCAGTAATGACTGACCATAATCACATTCGGTGGAAATCTCCGTCAAAATCCCCTTGATTTTGACAAATTCTGTAAAAGTATTATTACTGATCCTGTTGTCAAGTTGAAGGAATAAAATGATAGACCAGCTGGATTCAAACTTTTCAAAAATTCAACGGGGAAATTGAACATATGCATCTTTCTCTATTTACAAAATTGATTGGTTATCAAGTTTTCAGTTAGACAATCAGCTGGCACTTCAACAGAACAACTGGCTATACTAGTTTGCAGAAAATGAAAGTTTATTTACCAACTTCTTTGACTATATTGTCTGTATAATTAAAATGAAATTAAATCCAAAGGTATTTATTACAAACAATAAAATAATACAAGGGTGAAAGTTTAGTTACCAACTTCTTTGACTGTATTTTTTTAACAACCATACCAACTATGTAAACAAAGCATCGTCTCACCTTGTTAAATATAATATAGATTATAATGCAAAATTTCCTTATGAAGCAGCAGCTAAAAACTATTACAGAGAAAAATCAATATTTTTTACCTTAAGACACTCAAGTGCCTTCGATAAATCCACATGAGGGCAGTACTGTTTCAGCAGCTTACTGCAAGCTGTAAGTAATGTGTAGTCAACTGAGTTATCTGTCAGTTCCTCTCTTTCTACATTAAAAATGGCTTGATGGCAGACTGTGCTTAGCTTGTGTTTTGCACCTTGCAGGCATTCCAGAACCTATATGAGAAAAATGCAAGGTTTTTAACATGTAAATTCATTGTATACACCTTTAAAAAAATAGAGCAAACCATTTAAACAGCAACTTTATTCATCAGAGTTCAATCGTAAATATTTACATTCAATTTGTTTTCTTCTTCTGGGTAAGCAGCAATTTACATCTCCAAATCTACCCCCATAAGAAGCCCTTCTCTCTATTTTCAGATAGTGAAACTCCTATTTAATGTTTCTCTGGGAGAATAATTTCTTGTACAATAAATTAGGGTAAACACTAAATAGGGTAAGGGTGCATAACATTCAGCCTGTAGGCCAAATGTGGCCCAATTGAAGCAGGGAATAACTCAGCTGAATTATGATATGGTTTTGCTATAAACTTCTATTCGTACTAGGATTACCCAGCTCGTTGTTCTGGTAGGCATGATTAAGGAAAGACATGATTTGGTGACTTGGGGTTATAGCATTCCATAGAAGAGAATCAGAATACAAATGATGCTTTAATTAATCAAGAAATGGGTATAAGTACAGTAAAATCCTGCTATAATGAGAGCCGGTAACAGCTGAAAAAATGCTTGTTATAAAGGTAACTTGTTATAGTTGAAGTTAACTTGATTACCGTAATTTTAGCTATAACATTTTTTCTATTTGACAGTTATTAAATAAAACATTCTCATGTAAAAAAGACGATTTCTTTGCGCTAAGTCCAAAAAATGAAATTGTCAAAACAGCAAAATTAATCATGAACAGACTATACCATTATTCAAATGAAAAGAATACTACACTGAATCATGCTGAAGAACCAGTTGAAGAAAACTTAAAAATGGATCAAGGTGATAGTCTGAGCCTGAATCAACAATTGGAAGAATCGATCCGTAAATGCTTGATGCCAAGCCAAGTAATTGACGATGACTTCCGTTTGTTATCAAAAGAAATGAACGTGTACGAGGTAAAGGGAAAAATTACAACCATCTTGGAAAATATGAAAAATGCCTTAAGTACAATTAAACCAACGCTGACCCAAAACAAAAGGAATTTCTCTATTTCTGGAAATCTGGTCTCTAAGAGAAGGGTAAGATTATCCGACAAATCAATAGACTGTCTGTGTTTTTTAAAACATTACTTCCTAAGATGTGATAAAAAGTAATGCACTGATAATTGTATTTTAATCTCGACCTTTCTAAGTCATATTACCTTTGTTTGTTATTGAGTTTCAATTAAACATCATCTAAAGACTAAAAATATGGTATTCATTTCGAAATTATTTCTGTTGTAATGCTAAAGAAAATTATTATCAAAAATAGTAAGTAGCTCACTTTTGTACGAGAAATATTACTTAAAATTATTTTTTTTTAATTCAGAATTATTATCTTTCATTGCCACTTTTTAAGAAAAAAATATTTTATGAAAAATTTCACGAGAAATTGCTTTCGCACTCGAGATTTCTTGAGAATTCTCGAGACTGAAAATAAATTCTCGAATTCTCGAGAAAAAAAATATTGGGAAAAAAGAGAAATCTCGAGAATGAAAAAAAGTCGAAAAATCACAACCTCTAATTGTTATGTTATGTTCATTTCTGTTTTGTTAAAACTTGGATTGTACATGACTTTGATTTTGTCTAAAAACGGTTTCATGAGAAGTATTTTGAAGTGAAAAAGTGGGGGTCGACTTATACAATGAACATATGCCTAATCATGTATTTTTATCCAGAAAAGAAGGGGTCGACTTATACGCCAGAATATATGGTACGTATTTTCGTTATCGGTCAAGACCAGAGACCTGCATACCCAAAATTTACCCGACTTGACTCATGGGTACTCGCAGCAAAGTTGCAGGTCGGGTACTTACTGCTTCTAAGTGGGTATGGGTCGGTTATGGATAAAAAGTTTGCAGGCACTGGTAAAGTGCGGGTATGAAAATCAGTTCCAGTCGCACTTCAAGCCGCCTCAACGACATAGGCACAAGGGCATTTCACACGTCTTTTGGTGTGGATGACATACTATTTTTAAATAGTCATTTCAAATTTAAGGATACTGCACATTAATTAATTTATTTTACTAAACAATAAATTTTGTAAAATTGATGTTATTTTTACAAAAATTGAATTGTTACTAATTAATATTGTGAAACATGTTATTTTTAGGAGAATGGAATAGTTAATTAATTTTAAAATTATAAAATTGTGCAATAATTTTTTGTTCATGTACTCTTGCACTTAATTTGAATGTTTTACCAAATAAATGAATAAAATCAACGGAGGAAGCCTTTACTTGGTGGAACTCCATCATAATGTTTTAATTTTTATATTTTATCTTGATTTCCTTCTGCAGGTTTGTATGTCTTGAGCTGGATCAGACAATTAAGAAATGAGGGTCAGGTAAAGCAAATGTCTTAACTGTGGGTACAGTTCGGTTCGGGCAAGTAAACCTTTTTTGCGGGTACAGGTACGGGCCAGGTCAGACAAATGTATCTTCTTAGTGGGTACGGGTTTACTAGTCGACAGTCACAGATCAGGTACAGGTACAAAAAACCATACCCAAACAGGACTCTAGTCAAGACATTTACGAAGTCAAATACAACAATTAACAGAACAAATGAAATCAAAGTTTTTCCTTGTTAAAACGAAGATAAAATACCTAAACTCAATAACTATACACAGTTGGTCTATGAAAACAATGCAAGCACTGCTTGCCTAGTGAAACAACAATGCAACAAACAAACTTTTTAAATTACTTAAAATAACTATAAAATTGATTCTCCTGTTTCAGAACAAGAATACATATTTCCTTAGGTTGGGACTGGGCTAGTATCAACCAGCCCCAATGGATGCCCTCAAGGAAATCCATCAAAGAAAATCCCTACCCACTCAAATGGTGAGAATTCCTATGTTATAAATTGATGGAATGATCCAAAGATCTTTATGTGAAGCATAAGCTGTAATGATGAGAAATGTGGAATAAAGTGAAAAAAATCTGCTAAGACCAGGAATCTTCCACTTGCTGGGCGGATATTCTACCACTGAACTACCTAAGAAAATATTCCTGTTCTGAAAGAGGGGAATTTGTCTGCTAAGACAGTTCAGTGGAAGAATATCTTCCCAGCAAGTGGAAGACCTGGGTTCGATTTCCAGTCATAGCAGATTTTTTCAACTGTTTCCACATTTCTCATCCATCCAGCTTATGCCTGTTGGATAAGGATCTTTGGAACATTCATTCCATCAACTTATAAAATTGTAAGAAATATATTTAGTATTTTCACTATTTGAACAAATTTCTACTAACTTGATTGCGCTTCATATTACTCAATTGTTACTGAGCAGGCCTCACGAAGCAGTTTCCAATCTGCTTCTCTGGTTGTTATACAAATGGAAATGAGAGAGCAGGGAAAAAAAGGGGAGGGTCTATGAAGTAAGCAGAATTTGAACTGCTTCTCGGTGGCACGGAAAGTTTTGACTGCTGGTGACATGAAAATACAGACGACTCCTGAGATTTGACAGTTAGAGATTCAACAAATTCGAGATTTCGACCCGGACGATTGAATTGGGAACTACTTTATGCGAAGTAATTTTCATCCCGACCAACCACGCGAGGTTTAGTTTCAGTGTAGACATAGTTATTTCTGCTCTAATTGTTTGAATTCGTGCTGATTTCACTCTTTTTTCTGTTAATCTTTTATTTAAATTTATTTTATTGATTTATTTATAAATTTATCACTTGACATGATATATCTAAAAGGAAATGTAATAGTGATAATGCAAGTGAATCAAAAAAAAAGTGTTGTTCAACTATTAGCACTTATGTGAAACAGAAGGAGAAAATTCTAGAACATGTGATAAATTCGCGTAATTAGATGACTGATTTGACAGAATTAAGAGAAGGGCAGCTTTGCATAACCTTAAATTAACTGGCGAGGCTGCAAGTTACTCTGTGCTTTTTAATAACTTTTATATTAATTTCGCTGTGATACATAGTTGTATGTATAAATAGAAGTATGCAGGGGTGCTGCATACGACAGCACGGTCCAGCTTGCACGAGTCGAGATGCGGGAACATATCCCCCAATTATAACATGCAAGTCTATGGAAAAATGGCGTTCGACATTTGACAATTCGAGATTCGACCAGGTTTTCAGGAAAGCATTCCTGTCGAATCTCGGGAGTCACCTGTACTGTGTTGTGTCCATCTATCGAAGAAATTTGGTTTTACATATTTTAGAGATGTATTTGTTTAGCTATTTTGTGGCCTTCGCATGGTTTATAAAGTGTTAGTTTTAGGAGCGCTGCATCAGTTCTTCGTTTTATTAAACATAATTTACTTTTTATTTTATAAATGTGTGGAGATAATGAACACTGTAATAAAAAAATATTAATGAAATCGTTTTCAAGATTTTGTAACTAAAAAATCGGTACAACATACATTGTACAAACTTTCTCATATACTAATGTGTTGTTTAGTTATCTTTAGAAAATGAAAATTGTATCAGCCGGTTTTTAGAAAATCGAATTTTTCTTAAGTTGCCCAAGAATAAACTAGCCTTATATTCATTCATTGAGAAAAATGAAATATGTAGTATTATTGTAGATGTATACTCAAGTAACTGTATGAAATTTTATCAAAATCGTTAGAGCCGTTTTTGAGAAAATCAAATTATTGCTAAAGTTGCCTAGAATAAACTAGCCTTATATTCATTTTTTGAGAAATATGAACTATACAGTATTATTGAAGACGTAAACTCAAGTAATTATACGAAATTTAATCAAAATTGTTTGAGCTGTTTTTGAGAAAATCAAATTGTTATTAAAAATGCGTAGAATAAACTTTCCTTAATTATTGAGCAATATCAATCATGTCTTCATATACTACTCAGTATGATAAAATGCCTAAGTACGAGGTTTCATACATTTTTGCTCTACCGTTTAGGCTCCAGAGCCAGTAACAGACAGACAGACTGCAATGCAAAAACCACTTTTCAGATTCAGTGGCACCTAAAACGTATAGTGTGGGACCCTGTATCCGGCTACACAGTATCCGGAACATTCCGAAAACTGGAAACCGACAAAGTGTAATATTTAAAATGCACGCCAAGTAATTTGTGTTTGTTGATGGCACCACTGATGTGCGACTGTTTTATAACCAGTCGATGGTGAAGGCCTGTATTCTCGTGATTTTTGCTTACATTTTTACTGCAGAGAAGGTGTATAATGCTGACGAGGCTTCTTTATATTGGAGGTATATTCCTAGAAAAACTGTTGTTGCACCAGAGGAATCAGCACCCAATGGGTTTAAAGACTCAAAAGAAAGGATAACAGTGCTAGGTTGTGCATTTGTTTGTACATTTTAGGCCTGGCTACCCGAATTCCGGAAAAACCCCCTATCCGGCAACCTGTAGGTCCCAAGCATGCCGGATACAGGGTCCCACACTGTATTTCTGTAAAAATCTCGAGGTCAAATTTTTTCGTGATAACAATACTTTTTCAATATACTTCGTATATGAGAAAGTAAAAAGAGATTATTCAAACCGGAATGCCTACAATTAGTTGACACTATAGAAGTAACTGCATGGTTACAATATTTCTGAAGTGCAATTTAATATATTTCTGTTAATTAAAATTATTGGATACTAAAATTGATAAATAGATTTCATTTCAAATGAGGTATACCGTTATTTGTTATAACCATAGCATATTTCCGTATGAGATACATGAATGACAAGGCGAACCTTCATAATGCTTTGCTCTATAAAGTAAACTGTCCCACTGCTTGCCTTACTCAATGGGCCACCCTGATAAACAGTATACCATTCATAATATAAAATTAAAATTAAGGATCAAAGGTTAAATATTTTCATTAAAAATCTCTTAAAAAGTTAACAACAGACAGAACTAACTAGATCAACCCTGCAAAAATTTATTAAAATAATTACAAATAATCACAACATAGTACAGCAATGATAATTAAAAAAACCCCACCAAAGCGACAATTCCTTCACCCTGAAGTTCTCTGCTTTCATCTTTCTCTCCAACGAGCATGTGTTCCACTCCTTTCTTTTCTCCATTCCCTTTACAAATTCCCAAGGCATTAATGCTGGCTTTACCCAAACCCCAGAGCGACGAACACTTCACCCTTCACTCCTTTACCTCATCCACCTCTTCTATGAGCTCCACCTCACACCAACCCTCTAACCAACACCTTCCACCAATCCAAACTTATTCA
The DNA here is from genome assembly GCA_036926305.1 of Uropetala carovei. Taxonomy (NCBI): domain Eukaryota; kingdom Metazoa; phylum Arthropoda; class Insecta; order Odonata; family Petaluridae; genus Uropetala; species Uropetala carovei. The sequence goes on from JAXCHB010000290.1 coordinate 1,087,975, forward strand.
TTTCTCTCATTGTTTCCCATCCTCAGACATTGTTGTATACATTGACCACAACTAAAAATTCCCAACCGAGAACAAAAGAAATTTTCAGAAGATATTCAAGATATGGAAGGGAAATGGACCTAGAACATTTTCGTATCAGTAGCATTCTGAGGAATGTATGAGCATTACAATACTGTACTTCAAATTTGGGATAAGTTTACTGACTCAACACAAACACCATGTGGTCTGAAAAGGATGCCTGTCGTGGTGGTTCAAAGGGATCTTTATAAAAATTTTTAATAAGTTACCGCACAAACACGGTTTGTATCTATTAATTGCATAAATGATTTCAATATGGTGAAAATCAGAAAAGAAATATGTACCGTTTTTACTCATTTAACCTGCACTTTCATGTATAACACCACTATATTTGGCCAACTCGAAGACAAAAAAATAAATTCGTGCCGGAATATGCTGACATCCGGGATTAAGAAAAAGTCGGCCTCTTCTCTGATTCCTCCTCTGAAACAAGGTCCGCCCAAGTTAAGCATCTTCTCTCTCCTAAATCCAATATACTGGCTGATGTCTTTATGTTGATGCTAGCAAAAATCTCTTCCCTGCTAGTTGCCCCTCTTATGTTAAAGGAGCGTCATGGGCTCACAATTAATTTGGCGAACACACATAACAGATGTCAACTTATTCTGGCATTAGTATAGGTTCAGGAAAATTACTAAAAGTCAGAGAAACTAAAAATTTCCACAACCTAAGTTTTTTATCTCTTTTACTTTCTCATACGAAGTATCGAGAAAGTATTGTTATCGCAAAAAAATTCGACCTCGAGATTTTTATGGAAATATACGTTTTAGGTGTCGCTGAATCTGAAAAAGTCGTTTTCGCAATGCCGTCTGTCTGTCTGTTACTGGCACTAGAGCCTAGATGGTAGAGCAAAAATGAATGAAATCTCGTACTTAGGCATTTTATCATACTGAGCAGAGTATACATAGAAATGATTGACATTGATCAATAATTAAGAGTAGTTTATTCTACGCATTTTTAACAATAATCCAATTTTCTCAAAAACGGCTTGAACGATTTTGATTAAATTTCGTAGTTACCTGAGTCTACGTCTTCAATAATACTTGCCCATAAGTATTATGTTCAAGAAGCTCCACATTACGTCTCAGAGAGACATCATCAATAATAAAAGTGATTGAGTTGAGATGGCAGCAACTTCACACAGTAAGTAGCCAAACTGATGCCATGTAGAAAACTGCAGCACTACTGCTGCCATTCGTTTTATATCAGACAAAAAGGGATATATAAAAATAGATAGTGAATTTTGGTTCTCTCTTTCTTATCTCATTCTAAAACTGTTTTATAGAAGGAATAATGTGAAAATTTAGCAAATCTGGAAACAGGAAATGCTACAGGTAAGATTAAGTTCATACACGTCATTACCTTGTTAATTATACATGCTATAATCATTAACTAAAGAAAATTATTTCAATTTGCTTATTCTATGTTTTTTACTTTCTCATACTAAGTATCGAGAAAGTATTGCTTTCTTGAAAATGGCTCTAATGATTTTGATGAAATTTCGGTCTGTTAGTTGAGTTTACGTCTTCAATAATACCGTATAGTTCATATTTCTGAAAAAATGAATATAAGTCTAGTTTATTCTAGGCAACTTTAACAATAAATTGATTTTCTCAAAAATGGTTCTTACAATTTTGATGAAATTTCGTACAGTTAGTTGAGTTTACGTCTTCAATAATACTGTAAAATTCATATTTCTCAAAAAATGAATATAAGGCAACTTTAACAATAATTCGATTTTCTCAAAAATGGCTCTAACGATTTCGATCAAATTTCGTACAGTTACTTGAGTATACATCTACAATAACACCACGTATTTTATTTTTCTCAATGAGTGAATATAAGGCTAGTTTATTCTTGGGCAACTTTAACAAAAATTGGATTTTCTAAAAACAGGCTCATACGATTTTCATTTTCTAAAGATAACTAAACGACGCATTAGTAAATGAGAAAGTTTGTACGTCTGTTGTACCGATTTTTTTACTTTCTCATACGAAGTATCGAGAAAGTATTGTTATCGCAAAAAAATTCGACCTCAAGATTTTTACGGAAATATATGTTTTAGATGTCGCTGAATCCAAAAAAGTGGTCTGTCTGTCTGTTACTGGCTCTGGAGTCTAGATGGTACAGCAAAAATGAATGAAACCTCGTATTTAGGCATTTTATCATACTGAGCAGAGTATACATAGAAATGATTGACATTGATCGATAAATAAGAGTAGTTTATTCTACGCATTTTTAACAACAATCCGATTTTCCCAAAAACGGCTCTAACGATTTTGATCAAATTTCGTATAGTTACTTGAGTTTACGTCTTCAATAATACTGTATAGTTCATATTTCTCAAAAAATTAATATAAGGCTAGTTTATTCTAGGCAACTTTAACAATAATTCGATTTTCTCAAAAATGGCTCTAAAGATTTTGATCAAATTTCATGCAGTTACTTAATTTACATCCTCAATAATACTGTATAGTTCATATTTCTTAAAAGATGAACATAAGGCTAGTTTATTCTTGGCAACTTGAACAAAAATTGGATTTTCTAAAAACAGGCTCATACGATTTTCATTTTCTAAAGATAACTAAACGACACATTAGCATGTATATGAGAAAGTTTGTACAATGTACGTTGTACCGATTTTTTATTCCTGTTTTGCAGGAAATCTACCGGCGATTTTTGCAAAGACTACAGCAATCAGCTGATGAGCTAGTGAACTGTGGAATATTTGCAAAGGATGGAATTATAACTGCATAGAAGTAATTAGGTGTTCTATACATATAATTTATATTTATATATACATATATATATAACCTGGATTATCGACAATTAGTATGGTTTTCTCCTTAATTCCCCACATCTGGTGCGAGGTAGGTACATTATAATTTCCAATTTTAAGTGCACAGAAGTGTTACCTATGTATAACGTGCACCCCTACTTTATGACCTAAAAATTCGGTCATTAAACCGCATGTTATACATAGGGTTACCAGATACCTGAGGTTAAAAAGTCTAATTGTTTGAATTTGTACTTATTTCACTTTTTTCTAAATAAATAAAAAAAAAGTCGGACACTACGGCGAGATGAATTAATTAAAACATAAATACTCCTTAACCGTACAAAGTGAGAATATTTAGAGACAAAATAAACAATAAAATAGGGTTTTAAAAAGAAATTTAATAAAAATAAAATAAAAAAATTAAAAAAAATTTTTTTTGGGTTAAAAAGGAAAAAAAACGGGTAAGAAAGGAATCGATGAAAAGAAAAAAAAGTAACAATTACAGATTTTACGGGGGAAGAAAACCTCGCAGATAGCCTGGTGTCACCCGTTCATGTACTCATATCTTTCCCCAAAGGAAAAAAAAACTTTTTCCTTCAGGAGAACAATCATTCAAACACGCACTCAAACAAAAAAAGGAAAAAAGAGCGGAAAACCTAATACACATTCACTCCTAAAGAAAACATTGTTTTTAAAAAACACATTTATACACATACACTAGCAAAACAGGAAATCTCTAAATATTCACAGGACACTGATACGTATTTCGGACGCAAAGTGGCCATCATCAGAGATAGATGTTGAATGAAATCTTATTGTTAGATAGATGTATGCAGGTATGTTGTCTGGCTTGCACGAGTCGTTTGTAACAAACGACTCGCGCGAGCCGGACCGGTTCGTCTGCAGAACTTATTGCATACATCTATCTTTGAAGTTCGAAACAAAAATTTATTTTTTCCTTTATAGTGCAAAAAATAAGTTATACATTTAAAATACTTATTATTTAATCTAACATATAAAAGGCAGTGTCACAATGTCACTTTGTCATGTAATGATTTTTGAAGCTTAATATCTCGCAAATGACTGAAATGAATTTGATGAAATTTTCAGGATAGCATTATGATATAACAACAAAAAGTTTTAATGTATTGAACTTGAGATCAAAGACCCAGGTTCGACTCTAGAAGATAATTTCCATTTCCAATTGTTGCCTTGCCTACTAATTCCACTGTTAGACCTCGATATCATGTTGTTATTTCAATCTTAATATTGTATTTTGATTTGTTTAGAATAAAAATTGTAATATTTTGTGGTAATTGCTTTATAATCCTCAATTTAATATATCATCGAGAAATTATTCTGCTGATTGATTAATTAGTAGTGGCCTAAATCGGTACTTTTTTGTTTACCTTACGACCAAGTTTCATTGTTATAATGTTTCATCGGAGTTTGATTTAGGTATCAGTAAGTATAAATTTTATTTTGATAATTCTAATCTAACATATTCTTGCAAACGACTAAACCATAATACAAATAATTAAATCGGTTCTTTTTGGTTTAGTTTACGACACAGTTTAATTGCTTTGACATTTCTTCCTGTGTTGATTTCGATAGCGATAATTATAATGTTTTGATTTGATTTATTTAGAATTAAAATAGTAATATTTTGTGATAGTTGCTATGTAATCCTCACCTTACAAGCAAATTGATGTATTTTAAAGACAATATTTTGCAAAGTAAAAGTGAGATACTAATTACTATTAAAAACTTTTAATTGTTATTTTTTATTTAATTCAAATAAAGATAATGAAATATCCTACAAATAATTCATTTGGTCCTCTTTTGTTTAGCTTACTACAGAATTTCATTGTTGTAACATTTCTTCCGAGTTTTGTTTAGAATTTGGTAAGTCTAATATTTTGTTTTGATTTGCAAATAATAAATTATACTGCATTTATATATGCTTGAAAGAATAATTTATAAAATTTAATTTAGGAAACTATTATAAAACTTATTACACATAAGAAATCATTGCATACTTATAGACTTGAAAGAATAACTGATAAAATTTTATTTTTTAAATTATTGTAAAACTTATTACACATAAGAAACTGCAAATGATAAATTATACTGCCTTTTTAGGCATGTTTCGCTTCCAGCGTGAGCGTCTATTATCGTCGGTCTGTCCTCATGTTTGTTCTCGGTTTCTACCAAACGGATTTTCATGAAATTTGATATTAAGGACTTTCAATCCAATATAATAAGAAAAACGCAAAAATGAATCACGTATGCCAATCAGGGGTATGACTTTACTGGTGACAAAAAATTAAATTTTCGTCATATCTTGTCAGGTATTGCTCATCAAAATATTTTTCAAATAAAAGTTGTAGAACTGGTAAAGAAGATTATTTCCTCTTCTATACATTTTTATCATATGAGTAGCTGTTATTGAGAAAATCAAACAAGAATGTCTTAATTCAAGTTGAACAGGAAATTTCTTGCATGGTTACTTCTTCATTGTTGCTAACATAAACAATCTCGCAAACAAACATTTAATTTACTTACGTGTGCATGCACTATTTTTAAATAGGAAGAAACTGGATTATTTATGATGAAGAAAAGAACTTTAAAATGCAATTTCCCTTACGTACAGGTATATAATTTCTTTCTAATACTCCAATGCACGAAACACACCCATTTGTGATACGTTGTACACTTTCCTAACTTGTTATATGATTGAAATAATAACTCATATAATTTAAATTTGAAAACTGTAATGTCATCACATTAGTCAAAATGTCCATCATAAACTTGATGCAACAATCTTATAATCCGTTGATATTTCAACGGGCATTACACTAGTTTATTCATAATTTAATATTATTGTATTAACATATTAGTAATGTTATTTTAGCTTTATAGAATGTGAGGGGAGAATTTTTCCTGAGATGCGGGAACGTATCCCCCGATTATAACATGCAAGTATATGGAAAAACGGCGTTCGACATTCGACAATTCGACCACGTTTTCAGGAACGCATCCCTGTCAAATCTCGGGGGTCGTCTGTGTTTGGCTTTTAACCTATCTCCCATTAATTGTAAGTTGGACTTTAGTACAGACATGCCAAACTGGCACTCATAATTTTGCATTATTTTATTTTTATGAAAAGAAGACGATATTTTGGCATTCTTAGTAAGGCCTAACACAACGCTTTCTAAAGTGATACTTTTAATGACGAAAATTGACATCCAATCTTCCAGATAAAATTAGTTTTTACCAAATCTGACCATCGTTAAACAATTGTAATTACTATGCAGCCCCTCTACAACATCCATCGCTTTAATGTGGCCCTGACGCTTCTTCGAGTTAGACATAACTGGTTTAGTATAACAAAATTTTCAGAATATGGAGTAATTCTGAATTAAATTCTCAATTTTTTCAGGAAAAGCAAAGCGAAGCTTAAAAAACTATAAACAGTGTCGTACAATGAATTAAAGCAAAAATTCAATTTATATTAATTTTTATTACAAATTACGAAAAATATAATATTAATTTTTGATTTATGGTTGTTAGTTTTTAAAATTTTTGTCCTTTTCTCTGTCATCATAGGCACTTTTTTCTCTAAATATGGCAATTTTGATGTTGAAGGTACATATTTTTCTGATGGACCTATTTTTACTTTCTCCATACGAAGTAATGGGAAAGTATTGTGATCACGAAAAAAATTGACTTCGAGATTTTAACGGAAATACACGTTTTGAGGTCCCTAGAACACGTTTAGACTATTTTCGGAATGATGTCTGTCTGTGTGTGTGGGTGTGTGATTGTGGGCGCTCTAACTCAAAAAGTACATGCCATATCCTTACCAAACTTCAAATATAACACTTTAGCATCAGCACAAAGAACTGATTAGTTTTTGGACAATAACGTTAAACCGGAAGTCAAGGTTTATTCGAAACCCGATTCAGTTTTTGCAATATTTCTCCGTTAAAACATCTTTATTGTATATAAAATTCTATACAAAGATTATAGAGAATGTAATTTCCTACAACTTTCATTTGAAAGAATTTTCCATAGCAGTTATTGTTTAGGAATTATTTATAAATAATTGATTTTTTCGGTTTCCGTCAAATGTCTCCTTAAAAACGTCGTAACTGGTTCACTATCAGTCTTGTCATACTCGTAAAGACTTTTGAAAAACAGCAAGTCTCACCGAGGAGCTTCAATGGCAATCAGCACGCTAATCCAAGCCTCCATGTACAACATACTAGAAAGATGCACACGTCGCGGAGTGCAATTTCTTCTTCGGCAGATAAGGAGAATTCATTGCGAAGAAGAAACATTTTTAGGCAGTATATAGCTTTAGCCATCCACCTAGCATGGTGAAATGCACCGGGAACGTGAAATGATATTCCTCAAGGAGGAACCCCTCCCAGAAAAATGAGTTAGTTCAAGGAGCTCTCGGTAATCTTCCCTGGGGTGATTTTCCTGTAAACGTTGCAGGGCGAAAGCAAGAATTTCGTCTTCCGTGTCCTTTAGATCTTCACGAACCCACCAGTCTTGCATTCCAGGTTTAAAATTCTCCCTGTTGAGGCCAGGCTTCCTGAAACCTTTTGAAGAGGGGAACATTTGGGCCTGATGATTTTCCAAATTTTTCGTCAAAGACACTGCTTAAAACAATTTCATAGACGTGGTGTCTGCATGGCAAAAACAGGATATCCCTTCCTATTTGCTGTTCTAATAAAACTCAAGCGCCATTCAGTCGCCCTGTGTTTGTTGCCGTCTTATCGTAGCAGAATGCTTGCACTTTGTCAGTGAGGTTTCATTCCTCCAACACCTGATGCACAGCAAAAGCTTGATCTCTTCCTCTCCCAGAAGGTATATTAGGAACCCCAAGGAGTTGCTCAGTTCTCCTACAGGTGACGATTACGGGCATTCTATCTACGAGTTCCTTACTCATCAATGAAGGAAGCATTTTTCCGTCCCAGTGTATGGTAACTGCATCCAGCTCAGTTACTGCAAATGCTATGCAAAGTTTAGCAGCATGCTCTGCCAGCAAGCGCTCATGGCAGCGACGAATAGATGAGCGATTAATGATTAAATCATCAACATTTTGATTTAACACTTCCGCTGTTGCTGTCAAAATGTGAACTGCGTCCCTGTCGCTCACTTTGCATTTGTCAAATGCTGCGACGAGTTTCACTGTAATAATAGTTCAATGAGCTCTCTTCTTTTTCAGACTGGGCGGTCCACTGGAAGCATTTTCTTCTAAAGGTCTTCCGAAGTCTGTGGGTTCTTCTTCTTTGCAGCTACTTCCAGAAGATGTCAGAAGGGAAGATTGCTGGAAACTTTTATTCACTATTATATTTCATAAAGGTACTCTGACATGAGGGACATAATACATAAGTGAAACGAAAAAATCTGAATATTTCTCAAGTTTCGCGTATTTTTATTCAAAATATGGAAGTCATGAGGTATATTTAAGTAAATAACCTTAAAGAACTGCCAAAAACAATAATAAGTTGTGTTTTTTGAAACTACTGGCAAAATACTTTATAAGATAAGATGCAGCGAATTTGACAGATTTGAGCAGTTGTGCCGCGGCACACTGTGACTTGCATGGCACAAGCTCACTTTCTGGGCCGGATCTTGGCAACTACTGGGCAGATGATATGAATATTCGAGACACATCACCAAAAATGTCTAATAAAGTGTTGGTAATAATATCAAAACAATCCGTTAGAATTCAAAATTGGAATTGCTCCGTTTTCACTAGGAATGACACAAATACCACAAAAAATGATGAAATATATAAAGTTCAAGTGCGATGCGGCACATTTTCCCGTTATCCGATTGTAAAAGTATTTAACACAATTTATTGTCTAACCAAATGGAACAAATTTAGGAGGCGTCCCAAAAGAAATTCAGAGTTAAAAAAATAAGGACCACCCTAATGGGCATGCGCTGGATAGGTAAGCAAATGGTGTACCATCAATTCTCTCCAGCAAGGAGTTTCTACTTAATTTCTGATAGTGTAAATGTTATAGTTTTAAAATATCATGTTTTGCAAAAATTCTTTAAAATTTTCATAAAAATCCAATAAAAAGGTGAAAATTTATTAGTTTTTATATAATTTTTCAAATTTTCCACTTACATTTCCAGTTTAAAAAAATCTCCTTCGGGCTTGAGGGGTTAAAATAAATGGTAAATATTGTGGGAAACAGAGGGTGCAAAAGATTTAAATGCCCTGTACAAAACATATTAAAAAGTGTGAGAAATGAAATAATGAAACATTTTATTGCTTTGTATCATTCATGTCTGGGTGATATTTTCAATAATTTTAAAACAAATAAAACTCCTTAGAATATTTATGTGTAACAGGCATACCCAAATTTACAACTTATAATATTAAATTAATTTGCTTGTGAGATTTAAGGGCTTTTGATAATTCAACAGAGAATTATCAAACTCATATTATGGCTACAAATTTTCAGGAACAGGAACTTTAAAAAAAAGTACTTACCTCATGTATCTCCAATAGCCACAACAAGGTTATGAAAAACTAGATGTGCATTATGGCTACAAAGCAGCCATCTTCAGTGATAATTCACTAAAAATAAATTCTAAAAGAAAAGAATTCAGCTGTTTTGTATCTGAAATGTGCATCTGGTTTTTCATAACTTTGTTATGGCCATTGGAGAAACCTGAGATAAGTACTTTTTTAAGTGCTTGTCCTTGAACTTCATTCTGAAGCTGCACAAATGACATATGAGAGGTTAAAATATCAGACTCAGAAGTGCACAGTTACATACATGCTGTTTACCTGTCCATCTCCATGTTTCACATCAGCACAAAAAGCTTTGGCATCATTAAGACAAGCTGTCTTTAAGCTTGGGTCAAGGTCTATACTCTCATGTCGCTGGAACAACTGAGCTCTAAGTTGCTGTCTGCACTCTCGGGATATGCTTGGACGCTGCCCACTTAGAGTTTCATTACGAACTTTTTCACTCAGGCAAGTTACCACATCCACCCTAATGATAAAACAATAGTGTATTACAATCATGATCATCTAGTATCTCACTCTGAAATGTTAAGCGCTCATTTCAAAGTGAAAAATACAATATGGCCCTATACAATCTCAATTACAAGCTCTTGCTCTGTGGTTATGCAATCAGCAGGAAAATTTTAGTTTGATGTAAGCCAGTGGTGCCCAACCTATGGCCCACAAAGGGTTTTTGTGTGGCCCTCGAAGCCATAATGATAAAGCAATCTGAAAAATTGAACACACAAATTCATAAATTTTTATGAAAATTTTGATAATAAAACTTTTAATATTGGAATGTTTACCATAAACACCTAATTTAAATTTGTTTTCACTTAAATTGCACCTCAGAATAACTAGATAACTTCCAATTTAAACTATAATCTGGCATGCAGAGAATTGGCAACTTCCAATGTGACCCGCTGAAGAATTTGCAGACAATGATGCGGCCCACCATGCAGGAAAGGTTGGTCACCACTGATGTAAGCAACCAAAATAGCACGTAAGTTATGGAGCTCAGCCAAATCCTATTATAGAATTTCTTTTCACTTTTTGGTTACATTATTGAAATAATTAAATAATTTCATATTAGATTAATACAGAATTAAAATTACTGATTATAATCTTAATTTATTATTTGCTTCTTTTGTGTCTTTGTCATTGTGTTCTCCTGTCAAAAGAAAAAGAAACAAATTTTTACTAACTTCTGTGGACTTCTAAAGGATCAATTTCATTTGGCTATAATTATGGATAACAGATTTTTTTTAACCAAAAGGGAAAGCAAATCAAGTTTTTAAAAACAAAGAAAGGAAAAATTTGGTGATCAAACAACCTATAAATATATGGCTTATTCAAATTTATTTTAATAAAATGATGATTGGAAATGTCTTTGTTTACGAGTCCTTTCTAAACTGTGGTGGATAGTTGGAGCAGGGAGAGGGCAAAAGATTAGCATGTACGAGTTGTTAGTACATTTAATTTAAAATGCAATAAGAACACTTAATATGCATTAACTAATAAAAAGTTGTAAATAAATATTACTTAACCTTCATGCGGGCACTCGCGTTTACAAAGTAAATGCTTTTGGGTTTATGGCAGGGGAAAGCTATTTACTGTTAGGGGATCTCTCAGATCCCTTTTTCTATTCCTTCAGTACTCTTCTGTCCATCAAGGAAAGTGGTTGTCAGAGAAAAATTGTGTTACCATTCTTTGTGAAAACAGTTTGAACTGGAGAGTGACCCGAGCTTATGAACTCAGTAAATGGCGCGCCTGCTCGTGGACATATCAAAGCCTTCTATGTATTTTTTTTATTGAGTCGCAAGATTAGCTTTCATTTCTGTTTTCGTTCTTATATTATATAATAAATGATACTAAATAAGTTGTGCAAATCTAACGTAAATTTCACAAAAATTTGTAAACTAGATTCTTTCACTTATACAACTTTTAGAGTTAGAATATTCCATTTTCTATTCTGATTCACAGTTCCAGAAGTAAGACTACTGCTGAAAGTCAGTATTTTCTGGACTTCCTTGATGAAGAACAGCAAGAAACCTTTGATGAAGATATTGGAACCGATTACGAAAGAGGAAATTCACGAGTGTGATCACGGCACTCAGTCGGAGCAGGAGCTGTCCGAAAGTGATGATGTTCCCGAAAGTGCGTACGGAGAAAGTAGCGAGGATTATTTTTTTGGTAAAGGGGCTAAAGTTCTTCCTGTCAAAGGAAAAAGCAAAGAAGGTGGAAGAGTGCAGCCTTCAGTGGATTTATCTCAAATTGACGACTCACTGAAGTGAAGAAAAACTGTTATTACCAGCGTGATGAAAACAAAGCATAAAAACATAATGAAAGTTTTACCTGGACTTAAGTTTTGTGCGAAAGATATTACTGATGAAGCAAGTGCACTTGAGAAAATGATCAGTTCAGATATGATAGAGGAAATTGTGAAGTACACTCATGTGTTTATTGAACGTAAGCACAGCAGTGTATTGTATCAACGAGATAGGAATTGTAAGGACATGATGAAAAGTGAAATTTTGGCTTTACTCGGTATCCTTTATTTGATCGGCATAAAGCATGGTAGTCATACTAATGTTCTTGAGTTATGGAACACTGATGGCACTGGTCTTCCAATCCTTACAGCAGCAAAGAGCTATAAAAGATTTTTATTCTTGTTGCAATGCCTCTGTTTTGATGATTCTTCAACAAGAAACATGCGGAAACAAATCGATAAGCTCGCGGCTATACGATTGATTCTAGATCAATTTGTAGAAAATTGTAAAAAGAATAACTGCATGAGTGAGTTTGTTGCGGTCAATGAAATGTTGCATCCATATAGAGGGTATTGTAGCTTCCTACAATACATTCCAAGTAAACTGGCGAGGTATGGGCTGAAAATATTGGCATGTTGTGACGCGAAAACCTTTTATACCGGAAATTTAGAGGTATACTTGTGGAAAGCAAATGACTGGTCGATACCAAATTTCTAATTCCCCTTCTGAGATAGTAAAATGCCTTGTGCAACCAATTGAAGGGACTAACAGAAATGTAACAACTGCTAACTGGTTCACTAGCTACGAATTAGCTAAGTATCTACTATAAAAAAAGATCACGTTTCTTGGAACAATGCGTAAAAACAAAAAAGAAATTCCATCAGAATTTCTACCTAAAAAAACAGACAAGTTGGATCTTCTTTGTTCGGTTTCCAAAATGATATGACAATTGTATCATATGTACCTCGAGCTACCAAAGTTGTTATCTTATTATCTTCTATGCATGACTTGCCTAATATTGACGAGGAAACAAAAAAGCCCGAGATCATATTAGATTAAAACGTGACTAAAGGTTCTGTTGACACTGTCGATAAAATGTGTGCTGCCTACACTGTTTCCAGAATTACAAAGAGATGGCCCCTTGCTTTGTTTTTTGTTTTCATGAATATAGCGGGCATAAACGCTCAAGTATTGTATTTTGCCACACATGCAGATTCTGGTCAGTGCCGAAGACGGTTTTTCCTGAAAGATTTAGCTATAAATATAATGAAAGAGCACCTCACATCAAGAGCGGCCATCTACTCTCTTCCTTCCGATATTCGGTCATTTCTCGCAAAATACCGGGTAGAAGAAGAAGAAGTGGAAGATAAAGACAGAAAACATGGAAGGTGTAGGAGGTGTAGAGTGTGTAAGAATGCTGTTACAACAATGAAGTGTTCTGAATGTAGGAGGTTCATTTGCAAAAAGCATGCTCAAAATGTCATTACTTGTGTCCTATGTGCAAGCCGAGACGATGAGCAAGAAGACATAATTTCAATAATTAAAAAATATGTAAATATTAATATTTTTGTACTAAACATTAGTAAAATAAATGTTCTTGATTTTTCAATCCACAATTTGGTATTATTTCTTATAACAAAGATTATTTTCAAATAATACTGATACATTTACTTTGTAAACGGCACGCCCGGTCGTGAGGCAAAAACAAGCGTGCCTATCGGAAGGTTAACCCCTCTACGATGGAGGAGTTTTTACGAATTCCCTCCTCAGCGGACGAAGGAAGTTTTTGAAAAACCACGAAAAAGTTGCGAAAAACTTTAAAAAATCATAACTTTTGATGTTTTCAATGTTTTCTGATGAAATTTTTTATGTAGTTACATAAAAGATGAAATTTTTAAACAGTATCATTTAAAATATCGTGCGTCACACACAAACATTGCTACATAGAAGCGAATGAACAGTAATCTCTAAATGTTACGGTGCGCGTTCACGGTTTATATAACTTTCAGCATAGCGTGAACTATGAAAGGTATTGACATGAAATCTTATTCAAAGAAACATATAAACATTACTAAACATCATTCGCTGAATGTATCTATCTAAACCAATTAGGTAAAAAATTTGTTGCATGCGTGAACTATGAAAGGTATTGACATGAAATCTTATTCAAAGAAACATATAAACATTACTAAACATCATTCGCTGAATGTATCTATCTAAACCAATTAGGTAAAAAATTTGTTGCATGCCAACTTTTCCATGTCGTGACTGGAAATTTTTAACTAAGTGCTGTATTTATGATTTTTAAAGGCATTTCATTAATAATATAAACGTTTTAATTAGGCAGTCATCATTCTTAATCATTACATAAGTCAAATAGAAAAATTGGTTACATTTCGTTCATTAGAAGTAGAGATATGGAGTTGAATTTATAATGAGATTTCAGACACAGAATACGGAAAACTTTTAAAAGTCCTTTCCCGATTGTTTTATAAAATGTACACATGCGTAATTGGATTCAGCATGAAATTTACATTATAGCATCGTCAACATATCTCTTGTAAGCGAAGTCTTTGAAAAGATACCGTGAATCATATCCGAGCATGACCGCTTCCTCGTCTACACGCACTATATTGGCCAACTTGAGAAATCGAAAATGCGTAGGTCCGTTGAATACGAAAGACAAAAACTGTGTATTATAATTATTATAGATTGTCCATAAATTTCATTTATTATTATTGTAATCAATAAAAAATGTATAATTATGTCAAAAATTGATTTTAATGCGTTGTTTTATTTAGTTTTCCCTAATGTTATAGTCGTTCCACCAGCTAAAGTCTCTTGGCCTTGAAAAACCACGAAGCAGCCAATAGGAGACGGTTTGTTTGGGAAGGTAGTGGGGAGGAAACCAATCTCACTCCTGCTCGAAGAGATCACATCGGGATGCGTTGCCATTAGAAACTGCGTAGTATATCAGCTGAAGGCAAAAATCCGCAAGAGCTGGCAACGCGCACCGATATCTGTTCTCCCACACGAAAGTTGAGAGGGGCGATGGAAGGGGAAACGTTCGTGATTGGCTACTTGCTCTAAGTAGGCCAAGAGCCTTCAGCTGGTGAACCGACTATAAATATCGATAACACATACTTATTGATTCACTAAAATATCAGTCATGTTACGGTTTTGAGTTAGCCTTTCATTTTAACGTGCCGTTTCGTGTGCCTGGGGGACTGAAGGACTTGATAGGTAAACACAGTAAACAATACAAATAGTGGAACAAACCGGTCGTTGAAGGTCTTTGAAGGATCGCCGAAGAGGAAAGCATTCTTGGTGAATTGAAAAGTGATTTTTAGAAGCATATGAAGTGGGCTGTGTGTATTTAGTATATAGGAGACATATTTCTTTCTCAAACGGACAAACACTTTTCTCACAAGGCTCCACAAAGATACAAGGGAAAAGATTATATTTCTTCTTCGAGAAAGTGAAAAGAGGAATCGTAATTTCGTGTGAAAATGAGAATTTCATCGCAAACTTTCACGCTGATTATAAAATGTTAGAACAATAGTAAAATTACAATTCATGCATTACTGAAAATGCCAAAGCTTCCTCTATCAAAATACATATATCTTATTCAGATTGACGATTCTCCCTTGCGTAATTAGCGAATTTTCTGGGCAAAAATGAAAATTTCACTGCAAACTTTCACATAGATTATAAACACTATATTAAAATTATAAGATATGCATTACTAGAAAGGTCAAAGCTTCCTCTTTCAAAATATATAAAGGTTATTAAGATTTACGAATATCCCTTGCATCAATAGACTATAAAAGGTGGTGGCGCACCTATTTTTCAGGGCAAAAATGAAAATTTCATTGCAAACTTTCACGTAGATTATAAAAACTATATTAAAATTATAAGATTTGCATTACTAGAAAGGTCAAAGCTTCCTCTTTCAAAATATATAAAGGTTATTAAGATTTACGAATATCCCTTGCATCAATAAACAATTAAAGGTGGTGACGCTCCGTATTTTCTGCGCAAAAATGAAAATTTCATCGCAAACTTTGACGTAGTTTATAAAATATATAAACAATAGTAAAATTATTTGACATACATTACAGGTAAGCCCAAAGTTTCCTCTTTCAAAATAAATTATGGTTTTATAGATGTATGATATATTAAGTGAGTTAAACAGTAAAGAAAGCATGCACTACCTCGGACGTGCAGGACACGTCGCTCGGAGACATACGAAGTTCTTGTTGGATGTGCAGGACACGTCGCTCGGCGTTGAGGGGTTAAATGAGGTAGTGATTAAATATCTTCGTAATATTTAGGCTCTCAAAAGGCCGATATTTAAGCTTTGCTTAGCTTCCTTTTGATCTGCTGCCTTGAAATCTAGCTTAAAATGATCACAATGATGCTATGCTGTGAGACAGACTGCTGATATAAGGTGGTAACAAATGTCATGAGAATGTTCAAGTCAGACAACCAGCAGTAGGAATATTACATTGTGCTCTTCTTGTATGACATAATAATGGCAAAACCACTAGGTTTTTATTTTTGGCTCATCACTTATTCACGGAAAAAAACAAAGGCCGGATCTTTTTCGAGATGACATTCCATATAACTTTGTACAAGGTTATTTAAAGATTGGTTCAGTAACAGAAATTAATATTCCATGGTCTTTTCCGGAGCATATCACTTTCTGATGAGAAAAACCATGCTCAGGTTTGGGAGACCATGGGGATTGTGATAGTAGGGGTTCTTGCAACATCTGCCCATTTCAGCTTGGTTCTCGAATTTCGCTATTCACTTGAGAATGTGAGCATTCACACTAAATTATTTGCTTTGAGTGACATGCTGAGAGCATAAACAAAACTTTGCAAGAGATCTAGTGATGCAAGAATTCATTTATTTGCATCACATAAGACATTTATTTCATGTTGCCTATTAAATATGGTGACCATATTCCAACGAGGTGAAAATGGGACATTACCCATCGTAAGAAAAAAAAACAGGACAAAATTTTTGCATGATTTTTTTAATGTCAATATTATGATCTGTGGCGAAAAAAGAAAATACAAACTTTCCTTACAATCTGGAGCATGTCAGACTAGAACAAAACTCACAATCAAAAGAGAATGATTAGCGTCATCGTCGTCGAAACTCGAAGGGAATAAGTTAGGATAAAACCCAGGCAGGGTATTACTGTATCTGCCCGAATAGAAGCCAACCCCGGATTTAAGCCAACCCTCCAAAAATTTTCACAATTTTTTGGCAAAATCGTAAATTTCGTAGATTTTATGCTGAAGTGTGCTGGGCATTCATGCACATCTTAGAATACATTATTCGTGATTGAAGAAATGTGTGGGAAATGGTTTAGTTGTTGACATTTTGAAATATTACTCCAATTAATAATTTTGCGTTGATGAATAATGTTTCACATTCAGTGGCAATAATTTTATTCATCTTTATCTTCACAAAAGGTCAAATATAGTAACAGCGATCTCGCCAAGATATTTTTTCATCCAAGTCTATTTCCTATGAAATTAACATTTACATTGCCTTAAAAAATTGCATTTTTATAATTATACATGTTCCATGTAAAGTTTTACTGAAATTCAAACAGTTGAGCATTCAAAGCCGTCAATGCATTTTGCATAATCGTCACTTTACGCAAGCAATCCCGCCAAAATATTTTAATATATATTCATCGTAGGTCAAATATTTACTTTACGAAAAATATAGTACTATTATTGAACGCGAAGGCAATGAGAGACTTCGAGATTTAACCATAACCCAAATTTTTTCGAACTTGCATTTAAGCCGAGGGGTGATTTTTTAATTATAAATTTTGACAAAAAACATAGGCTTGTATTCGGGCAGATACGGTATATGTGGAGACCAGGTTTGTCACCTCAAATTTATCAATGATCCTGAGATTTCCTAATCTGAAAATTGCAAGTATAACTAATATTTTTAGTTCATTTGATAAGCTCTATGTTTCCAAGAATCATATGTTTCTTAATAGCGATATCAGCTATACTAAGAGATAATCTGAATTTTATTTGCCATGGGCTTCAAAACGGTATAGAATGACTTTTTTGACCAAAAAATGGGACTGTCCTGATGAAAATGGGACATCTGGTCACCCTACTATTAAATAAAAGGGAGTCACCTTTTTGGGGCGCTGTATGTATTTTGTGTATGAGAAATGGGGATCACAAACGTTATGTGATGGTGAACACAGGAACCTTCTGCTTACACATATATTAAGGATAGAGGTTTCGAATTAAATGAAGTTTGTGAGTTACTGGATCAGATCATGACTTCAAATTTCATTGTAAGCATATTTTGAATAATCTGAACCAAAAAGTATGCAAAATCCTATGGTGTTAACTGGGGACTGATCTTAGCTTTGAAGTATCTGGGATTAAAATAACGGGGTTTTACTGTAAATAACAAATTTAATTACAGTAGTCCCTTGCCATTTGCGAGGGTTAGGTTCCTGAAAACCCTCGCAAATGGTAAATAATAGGGTATATGGAAAAAATAGGGTAAGGTTCTTAGAGTTCCTATTAACTTGCAATTTAACCCTTTAAAATATAATAGTATGGCACATACATTCATAAAATAGTAATAGAAGCAGATTCACTACGCGCAAGCCTATCTACAACTTCAATTTTCTTCTCCAAACTTATCACATTTTTGGCCCTTATTACCAACTTTTCTTGCCTTTCACTCATCATTCTCTTTGGGGCCATGATTAAGCAATATTACTAATAAAAAACTACGAAAATGGTACAATAAATTCATGAAATAGGTGAGGAACTGCACATGTACACTACCGCAGAGACTACAAGACTGTTCGAGAAAGAGCGACAATACTCATTCTCTTTGTCTGCACAGAATTTGCCGCGCGGTTATACCAGTTGCCATTCCAGGCGAGCTTCCGCTGCCCTTTTCAGCATTACTGAAATTGCAAACTGTGTGTCTTTGTCCCAATTAATTTGTTTGGATACCGTATACCTAGACGGTGTAATGGCGAAAGAGAAAGAGCGACACTAGAGTGAGCACTACTTAAGCGAATGGTGGTACTACATGGCGTTTGGAGGAAATTAGTAAAGTTTCGAAAAAAATGTCGCGGAGTGACCGGTACTTAAGCGATCATACGCGGATATGTGAATTTCGGCCTCGCAAATGAAAAAACAAGTACTCAAAATGAAAATCTCGGATACACAAATTCCGCGTATGGCAAATTCACAAATGGTGAGGGATTACTATATACAATCCATGCACTCATGTACCATGCACACCCCTATTTTTGGACCAGTTTGGAGTGAAAAAATAAATTCGTGTCACAATAAGTTGACATCTATGATTAAAAAAAAGGTCAGCCTCTTCACTGATTCCCTCTCTCCGAACGGCACACCTAATGCATGTTTAAAAACATCGCGGCACACCAAACCACCCATAATTAATTTCATGTACACATTTTTAAAGAAAAAACTAGCATAAAACAAGTATAATTTGCAATTATATTAGACTGTTATGATTGATAAAGTAATATTCAAATGATTGGATAATATATTGTAAATTAAGTACATAAATAATTCATCGTGTAAAAATGTTATGTTCTTCGAAGGAAAATTTAGGCTTGCCTTTTTGGTACAAAGACGTTTTATATTTGCCTCAATAATAGAAAGAACTTCTTCATCTATCCCTTTTGATATTTTTAATATGGTCCGTTGATGATCAACTAAATTCGCATAAATACGTTGTTGAATTTGGAATGTCATACCGATGGCATAGTCAGATATTGAAGGATATTCACCTTTAGCTTTTAGACAAAATACATCTAAAGGTAGCATACTAATTTTAAGTTGTACGATCGTTGCTAAGGTCTATCAATTCCTCTTGTATTTCGGGATAAATTCCTTGGATGATAAAATTTATGCGAATTTGTTTGTTCCAAACGCTTTTGTGAAAATTAAATATCCTCAGAGTGTGTGCAGCACACTAATGCGTCGCGGCACACCCGTTGGGAAGCACTGGACTAGTAGACAGTGTTTGTTTTCTGCAAGCATTTCAGCCTACTTTCAATAATGGAGTAAAGTCAACCCCTAAAATTGGAATTTTAACAATGTCGGATTTTTCCCATTGGTTGTAAATGAAAACACAGATGTACTTACTGTAACTACATCAATGAAAAGGGGTTAATTTGACTGCAGAGAGGTTGAATCGGGCAATATGAAGGAGTAGAAAAATCTTTAAGCTAACTAGGTACATTACAGTATTGAATACCTGTGATAGTGTAAGAATTGATTAACTTTTCCCAAAAAAATTCAACTAAATATGTGGTTCATTCTAAAAAAATACATTTTGGAAACTTTCGTGGACCACCAACGAAACCTCCGCAGACCATAGTTTGGGAAGCACAGCTCTATATCATCTGGAAGTGCATAATAATTTTTATCCTCACATGAGGCAATAATGGGGCAAAATAGCCACTAAAAATTGAAATTTTAAGAATTTACATTTTTTCCAATGCTTATTTCAAATACCACACATTTATGCCAAATTTTAATCATACAGCACCTCTATAAATGCATTTATATTGATTTAATTGTTTAAATTTTATGAATTTTTAACGGCCACAATAATTCGTACCCACGTAATAATTATCTAACTTTCGACTTGGTGGCTTGGCACAAAATTCTTAAAAGTGAAAAGAAATTCATAAAATGAAAATTCTAGTACTTGTAAACTGAAGAACTTGCGTATAGTATTTTTTAAGTTTAGACAAGTGATGAAAAATACTAAATAATTTTTTTGAAAATTTGTTAGCTTGAACTTATTTTGAATTTTATACATAGCCATGCAATTATTCAACAGTCAGTTACTCAAAATATAGAATAAAATGAAATATTTCAGCTGAAATAACATCCATTCTTCAAAATTGTAAAGATCAGTTGGAATCTAATTACGATTATACTCGCCGACACGAAAATGCAAGCTTCAAGGTCAACTGCATGTTGCCAAGTCTATCGCCAACTCCTGGGCTTTTTGAAAGTATTTCTTGGGGAATTGAAGTACTGTTTGTATGCACTTTTAACTGGTCATTTCACAGAAATAATTATATATTTTAAAAGAGGAACCTTTGGCCTACCTGTTTATTGTCATCATGCAATCTTTTTATTTTTTATTACACTTAATGTGCATTAAATTTTATGAATGATTTTTCGCGAATTGGGGAATCACGTATTTTCCGCTGGAGAAATATTCTCGTGTCGCTCTCAAGAAGTTAGTCTTAAGTGAATGCTAGTAAAAAAAATTCAGTATAGATGCTTCATTGAAGTTATATTTTCTTGCAAATTTCATGGTAAATGGGATAAAGCAAATGCCTTTTAAAAAAACTTTTAACTTTTCTAATTTTCTTATTACGTGTACATTATGATACATACAACATCATAGCTCCGTTTCTACTGAACGAAATAAGACAAATTTCACCATGTAAATTCTATAATGACTGTGAATAACTATTGTACAACTCAAAACTTCATAAGCTTTATGAAATGTCTTTTAAAAATATATGAAACGTAAAATTTATTTCAAATTTTTGTCAAAACATGAAAAAGTTAACCTGCGAGAAACTTTTTTCCTATTTGGTTTAGGTAGGTACATCCAGCTAATGAAATCTTAATAAAAGCTGAAATATTATTTTAAAAAGGACTGCATATCAATGCCGTATATAGGTTTCGTAATACTGAAAGATATATGAAAGCATGGGTGCGCGCTAACTGGTCGGCAATCGGGGTGATTTACGTATTTCGTATTTCTCTTCTCTCCTGTAAAGATTGTGCTTAATGTAAGATGATGTAAAATAAATTGTTTATAAATGTTATGATCTACTAAAATCTTCAAAATTTTATACAAATCCAATAAAAATGAAAAAGTTACAAATTTTTCAATTTTCAGGAATCGAAATCACGAATTTTCGCAGACTTTTAAAAACCTCATCTGACCTCAAACAAGGGATTTAAGTAAATGTCCTGCGTGCTTGAAAGGTTAAGTACACTGCAATCAATTTCGATCCAGATTATGTTATTCTTGAATGAAAAATGAAATGAAATGAAAAATTAGGAAGGAAGTAATTTTTTACTTTATTCTTGATATTGTTTTCGTACTTTCACCAAGGCAATCCACACCAGGATACAAACAATTTAAAAATACATAATTAACGTAAAGTCTAAGTTATTCTATTTAAAGAATGGGACATTTAAATAATTGGATAGAATATAAATGCTATAATTACTAAGCATAAAAATAAATGAAAGGTTTTTAATGATTTCCAGTCAGAAAAGTTGCTCAATTCTTCTGTATCTGAATCCGTCAGCTGTATAACAAATGGCTCCATCACTGCATCCCGCGCACACTCCTTTTCAAAATCCCTTTCTATCATTTTTTCAGTATGCCGAACACATTTTTTCCAGTATTCTACTTTTATATTATCAACGGCTTCGTGCATGAGATTTTGAACATCTGCAATCTTGAATGTATTATTACGGGCAGCATCTTCCTCTCTGATTTTCGCCCAAATCAATTTAATTGGGTTATAATGGGCGTGGTAAGGTGGAAAAAAAATTACTTGATGTCCCATTTCATTAGCTATTTTATCTAGCTCGTAAATCTTTGGGGCGTTTTTTATTTCCTCCTTAGAGAGCAACTCATTTCTTGTTTCTCCAGGAAAAAAATTTATATTCTTTCTTTTAAGCCAACCTTGAATATCGGCTTTTCTCCAGTTTGAGGATTGAGATTTTTGAAATAATGTGAAGTGGTAACTGGCATTGTCCATTACTATAATGAAGCCCTCTTCCAGTAATGACAATAAGTTTATAAACCATTCCTTAAATAGTTCTGAATTCATTTCAGAGTGATAATCAGATGTAAGAGAGCATTTCTTTTAATGAAAAATTAACTTACACCCCTTTAGGAATCCAGTTCGAGCCGAACCAACATGCAATAAAATAAGCCTCTCTCCTTTGTCTACGGCCACTTTTAGCTCTCCATTTCCATTGCTGCCTTGCAAAAGATAGTTTTTGGAGTGATTTTGATTCACCCAAGTTTTGTAAGTAAAATATAGGTCAGTCTATGGCATCGCTCTTGAAGTCGTGCATAACACGAAGAAACTTAGCCCGGGCACAAGCTATGTCTCTCCTTTCCATTACGAATTTTCGGCCATTGCTACATCTTTGAGAATGCGGAAAATTGATCTTGTAGATCCTTTACAATTAATTTTTTCTCCCAAGTCTGCTCTGATATTCTCAGCGTTGGGGTATTCACCCCTTTCATAAAAGTGGAATACAGAACGACGCACTACATCTTTTTGGAAACAGTCCAGATCAGTTATCAACCCATTTCTTTTATAATGTTTTCGTAGAGCGTCGAACGTTGGTACTTCTTTCTCGTCAGTTGTTTTCATTTTCTTTTTAATGCTTTGCACAGAGGTTCTACTTATTCCACACGCCTCGGCGGTGAGTTTCTGCACTTGATTAAAATTTAAGTTATTTGCAATAACCGGATAGTCGGCTAAGCGCTGAAAAAATCTGTTGACTTTCATAACTACAGATTGTGTTTGCTTGCTTATGTCCTTTTTACCCAGCCATGTCAATTGCGTCGAGTTTTGCTGATCGTCACTGTCCTCAGATTCCATGATCAACTTTAAGGAAATAAATCTAGTTAACTAACTTACACACCATAATTATAAAGATATTTAACACAATCATTTAGATCTAAGACACCAACAGAACAATAGAAATAGAAGTGTTAAATGTCCTGTGCGAGATGGCTACGTAACACCCCTATCATGAAAAATAACGGTTTAATATCGATATGACAGTAATGAAAACGTTATTAATCTCGGATTTATTTGCAGCAAAGAAACTTACCGACACAGCAAGAATAAAACGCCTCTAAAATGTTGAAAGGGCGAGAAGGCTACGTGACTTTCCTATAGCAAGGAAACAAATCATGTTAACTTATGAAAGACAACATTAACTACTTTATTTACCCCAGATTTATTTACAAGGAGACTACTTACCACAACAGCAAGAATAGAACCTTTGAAAGATGATAGTTAAAACCTTGTTAAACTTGGATATTTACAACGAACAAACCAACCAACACAACAACAAAATATAATGAAAAAAGGCGAAAACTCAAGATAGCAAGAGTGCGAACGCAGCAACACACTTAATTCTCCACCAGAGACTAAAGGCGCAAAAGGCAAAGCCACACATCTGAGATTTCCGGCAACACCGCCAGGAGAGAGGAACAGAGGAGGGATGCCGGAGGAATGTCCCTGAAGCTCGCATTTTCGTGTCACGTACTATAGTGTGACATGAATTTTCATTAGGCAGATATGGATAAATATGTCATGTGGTACTGTGGAAACATTTTTTTACCTTAAATTAAATAATGGCTTTCATTTTTTCTTGTTAACATACAATACAGGTAGTTCCCGTTTAACACAAGTTCACTTAACATGAAATTCGCATTAGCACGATTTACCATTTGGAAAATGTGTTCACTGAACACGAAAAAAGTTCCTGGTTTAAGACAATTCTGGGCACGATTGTTTGTACTCAGTGCGGTAGTGACACTTGTATACGCTAGCCTTTCGTGCAGGCGCCGATATTAGCAATGCCGATTGCAAGGTCTTGCCAGCATCTTTTTATAATGACACATGCTAACTAAACAAAGTAACAACAAGAATCGCTGCCGACTTCCTTGCGGCTCATAAGCGACAGCCGTCACAACTATGATGAAGTAGCGACATCCTATCCCCAGATAGACTACCTACCACAAGTGTTTCATTGTAGCTGTTTTTTTCATTGCTACATTTTGAAACAAGAAAGCCAAATTTGGTCACGAAGGCAACACAATGATACATATAGAAAAAATCACTCACCCTTAGACCACTGCAGAGCACTGCTTTTCTGTCTCATTACACGTCTTACTGCGTTAGTCTCAATAATGTGGTGACTTATTCTATGAAGTTACTGACCCTTGACGGCATGAGTGAAAACGGCCAAAATCTAACGAGAGTGATGCAGCTAGGAAAAGACAAAGAAGAAGTATTTCGTTGCAGATGAAGATGAAGGTAACTGAATGCTTTGAAAAAGGAGACCGCACTGTTGACATTCAGCGTGCAATGGGCCTTCATGAGGCTACCGTATTGTACTATTGACATCGACTTGACAACTTCCCCTTGTGAGAGGAAGTTAATTCGCGGTTATATACTTGAGTGATAATCTTTCGGTGCATGGTTGAACATCTTTTCTTCCGAAATGCGGCATAAAAGAGTAGCTTAAAATGTACTGGGAAATTCGGGATACCGTACTTAATCGATTGTAAGCGGCCCCCACTTTTCACAAGTGCATGAGAAGAAAATTCCCTGTAGGGTGCACAGATGTCCTGGTTTTCCGGATTTGTCGTGAAAAAAATACTGAAAAGTATGAATGGCGTCAATGGTTTTTTCAATTCGTAATTAAATAAAATAAGTTTCAACTAAAATTACAACACAAATTACATTATATTCAAGAATTCAATACAATTTTTACTAAAATCTAATTTCTTCCGGTTATGTCCCAGATATTTAATCTCGCAACAAAAATATCCCTGTTTCTCTCTTTGCCTACTCCGTCTCACATTCAACTCATTAATCCCGTAGTGCCATTGTGCAGCAAGATTTGATGTTTCTTCTGCATATGCTATCAGTTTTCTCTTAAAGTCCGCAGAATAATGCGTTCGTCTCATTATGGGATTATAAAAAAACTGAAAAACTCTCCAAAGTAAATGTCAAAAATTTATGCTTGCAAAGGCATGAGGAAAGGACGGTTGGCTTGGGGAATCCTAAATTTACGTGCACACGCATACTACAACTGGTTCGGGAATGACTTTATCAAAACATTTATTTCGATTTTTAAGACCAGATTATAAGCCGAGTGGCAATTTTTAATGAGGTAAAAAGGTTAGCTTACAATCGATTAAATACAGTATTCACTGGAGCCAACTTTTTGCACTTGGTGATGTTTGTGAATCACAAACTAAGTGTTCGCTTCAGCTTTGTTCGAATTCACCATGTTTACTAACTTGTAAGTCCAATTCATTTGTAAAACGTAGAGATAAGATTCTGTATTGCAATTTTGCGGATCGTAAGAAAGTTCGATTTTTATGCAAGTTCGTACATTTTGATCCTGGATACTTCGAAGTCATAACTTTTTGGTCCCTTGAACTTCAAAATAATAAGGTTTTACTGTGTGTACCTAAACAAGTTTTAATACACAGGCAGCCTTATGTTGCCTTCTCAAGAACGAGGAACTCTGATTCTGTCAAAATATATGAGGAAAAAATTACAAAGAACCCTGTGTTTAAAGAAATTCTACCACAATAGACAGTTAATTTCTGTAATCATGCCACTTATGAATAAAAATTTTGAGTACACGTTTTGAGAAAATAAATAATATTAAATTATTTGATCAATTTCTTGGTGGATAATGTTAGCTGCATCTAGTAGTAATGAAAAATACTCACTTAGTTTTTGATGTAGGGCAAAAACGAACAACATGAGGACGACAAGCTTCCTTGAATTTGAAGGAAAAGTGGTAATTCTTCAGTGAAATAAGCTGAAAGTGCTCTACTGCAGCACGACAGCGATAGCCATCAGTCCGCACTTCTGGGTCATTTTTATGAGCCACCAGGCAATCCATAACTCCACCTTTGTCATATCCATCTTGAAGTTCTTCCTGTGAGAGAAAAACCCTTTGATAAACAGCTTTCTTTACAAAACTGTGAAATTAAAGAAACTTTTTGAGACATGACTTAAACAAAATGAAAAATAGAAAAAGTTGAAATAGTGTAATGACCAGATTTGAAGCTGAATTTGTCACTTTATACATAGATGGATTTTATTGTCAAAAAGTTACATAAACTCTAACGAATGAAAACTTCATAAAATAATTTCATGGAATAAACGGATTTTTTTATAACTGTAACATCATAAGAATAAAAAAATATTCTAAAATCAAGCCAAATATAATTGCTAAGATGAGAGGATAGAGAGGGGAAGAGTGAGAGAGATGTATCAAAATTAGAAATGGAAAGGCATACCATATTTACTCAAGTAATACCTGCACATGTGTAATACCCGCACCCCCGTTTTTGGAAGTAAATTTCTGAGAAAAAGGTATTCGTGCAATGCCCGCACTTGAAAAATTCCAATTTCGTTATTTAACGGCAACATCGGTAAACTAATCTATCTGAAGTCGAGTCTGATGATGCGGAAGCAGAAAAAACTCGTATTTAAGGCGTAAATATAACTTTTAATGCATATTCTAACGCAATCAATCGTGAAAAATTGACATTGAACAATATTATATTATAAGGAAAGTATTTGGAAGCGTATTTTGAAGGCCAGTGCATTAATATCGCCAAAAGGTTCCGTTTTGAGTCACTGCACAGTGTACATGCTTTATTTTCGCTAAATGTTTGGAATCACGACAGGTTTGCTACCATCACTGAAAAATTATGTGCACAAACTAAATCCCAACATCCAATAGAATGATTTTTGTTTCTTTCTTAACATAATTATAAATCGATTTAGGTCTTAAGGCTCCATGCGGTCTCATTATCTTTCGATTATTAAATTGTAAATACCCGTAAAAATTACAATGAAAACAAGAAATATCATAAAATCCCAAATTTTTAAACAAAGAATTTATGTATTCACCTCGCATTTGAAGGGCTTCTTTAGGAATTCCACGTTCGTTTTTTTTCTAATACCTAATCACTGATCTGGTCTGCATCTGCAACATAATCATCCCATAAGTAATGGTCCTCAGTTCCATCCAATGAATTCGAAATTCCAGTCACTTTAAAGTCTTTGATCACAGTTTCTTCACTTACGCCACGCCATACTGCGAGCACCCATCGGCACAACCCGGAGAGCGTAGCGCGTTTCAGCCTGCCCATTGCCATTATGTTCTTAAAATTTAAGCATGAATCACGTAAAATTAGACAAAATCTGCGGTGTACGGCACCTTCCAGGAAACACACTGAATTCATTTTTTGCCACGAAACTCGACAGGAGTTATGCGGGTGGTCTACTGTTGAAAGGTAAAGGGGCATATCTCGTGTAATGTCTGCACCCCCTTTCTCTGGGTCCAGTTTTAGGGGAAAAAAGTGCAGGTATTACACAAGTACGGTATTTATCTAACAGTAGAAAAAAATATTGTCCAGCACATGACTTTCTCCAAACAGAGTAATGAATATGACTGCTCTCGAAAGCAACATCCTCAAGAATAGTTAGCGGCAATTACACTTGTGAATAATTATTAAACATGGAATAATTTTCAAATTGAAAAAAAACGTAAACAAAATTGTAAGATGCAAAATAACAATTTGCAATTAAAATAACCCTTGGCAGAGTATGCATCACTATCAACAATGGGAAATTTTACCATAGTAAAGGAAACAATGGCATCACTTAGCAACGATGTACTTAAATTCAGCAGAAAATTCTAAATATCCCTTAAACAATGTTTTATGAAAAAAGGTTTCAAAAAACACTTGTAGAAACTTACATTCTCTACAACTCTGATATTGACAAATCTACTTTAATATATTTTGAAGTGTGTTTGTTGGTTTGTTCATGGAACTCCTAAACAATAAAAGCTAGAATAACCAAATTTGGTATGATTCTTCCTTACATCCTAACTTAGTTAATGGTCAAGGTTTGGTCAACCGGGATTAATCAGTGCTGCCAATATAGGGGATAAACATATTTCCGTAAGATAACACGTATGAATCCATTTCTTGACCTGCAAGGTATTCTTCCTTCAAGCATCAAAATACATAAATATGGACCGCTTTTTTCATTTTTGCTTTATTCGACGAATAAAACTCTATACTATCTTATTCCTGTGAAGTTTACATGTTACACGGTCGACGCTTTTAGAAATACGCCATTTGTTTCGAAATTTTGTGGATTTTTCGTACTCTTTCCGAGCGTTGCCAAGGCAGCCGTCATTGTTACCTCCAATTCAGTTAGCTTCAATGAAGTTTACAAATAGACGAAAGTTTAGCGTTATTCGATTTGCACTTTTGTTTAAACAATGAAACGATCGATGTTTATGGACAGCTACGTAAATAGATACTGATTATTATTCAGGAAGTGTTTATTGATGAAAGTAATTGAACCTTCTTTCGTCTATTGGATACTGGAATCTTACATTTTTTATAAGTAAAATCATTATAGTCTACATTATGTTTATTAACGTAAATAAGCTCATATCTGGCATACATTTACCGGAGTCACTGTTCAATCATGGACAACTGTACATTGCTTTTTCATGGGTTTCTTGCTTACAAGACATAAGTGTAAATATTTCAGCGAGGCATAATTAAACAAGAAATGAAGCTGGATTTGGCGAAAGTGATATGATAGGAAATAAAATTATCGTTATATTTGAATGCAATAGACTCGGAAATGGATTGTTACAAGCAAATATGATTAATTGCTAAGAAAAGATAATTGTAATTTAAAAAGTATCTACTATATAGGTATTTTAAAGAGTTTGTATGTTGTGCTGTAGTAGCTTCACTAAATTCGTTAAAATTCAACGAGAAATTCTGCTAGTATTTACATAAATTAAGTTTTAAAGTAGATATAGTAAAAGCCCACTATTATGAGTATGGTGAATAACGAGAATCTCGCTATAGTGAGTGGTTTTATAAGCAATATCAATTCAATAATGTTAAGCATAGGAATATTTTTCGTTATAAAGAGTGGCTTTTTTTGACTTTTTGCTATAACGAGCACAGCTTTCCATCTCCTGTTGTGTGGGTTGCGGTATTTAAGATACCCTCTCCACACAGTGGATTTCACCAACATCTGCCTTCAAACTGGCCTTGGACTAATGTATCCTTTCTGTGTGTGGGGATGAGCGAGCGGTCAAATGTTGGATCAGGATTTTAGTTTGGCTTAAAACTCTGATGGACAACCTGAAGGGCGTTCTAGTGCACGAAACTGGCATACATAGTGACGTATTTACCAGTACAGCATATTTTGAAAGTGCTTTTATTCAAAAGATACCTTTATTTTTTTACTCTGGGTAGCCTACACTCACCAACCCTGTTTCGCTTGATATAGAGAGGTTATTATTTTGCAATGAATATGCATGTGTCTGTCGTTAATTTTCCAAAAGTACTTTACACAAAATTTCTTGTGCAATTATGTTTCCTTGCCCATAGCTCTCTAAAATGTTGACTTTGATGTCTTGTAAGGAAGAAACCCTTGAAAAGCCAGCATACAGTTGTCCATGATTGAACACTGGCTCTGGTAAATGTAAACCAAATGCGTGGTCTTATTTACGTTTATAAACATACCACTACGTTTTTATTATATATACTACTAGGGGGCAATCCCCTGCCCACTGACACTTGCCAAACCCTCCCCTCCTTTTTGCTCGCTGTTTCTTCGTTCCTACAATGTACCTATTGGATTTAGATTAGTTTAACAAGAATATGTTTTGAATAAGAGTTTAATGAATATATTTTATAAGGGATGTACGTTTGGTTTTTAATAAAAAATTAAGAAAATTAGTTGAATAACTCGATAAAAAATAAACTTAGAGAGCTGAAATTCCCGGAGATTAAAAATGGCTGAGGTATAGAGTGTTGAAGAGAGAGAGAGACAACCAGAAATAGGATTTTCGTAACAATGATAAAAAAAATATAAATAACATGAATACTGCATTCGATTTATTTGCACTAAATTCATATCTTCGGTCATTTCGAGCAACTTTTAATCTTATTTTTGATCTTTAAACCTTTATTTAAGTGCATATGCAGGAAAATTACAGAGGACAACAATACTGGTAACTATGGAATATTATTATTGAAATGTTAAAAAATTTACCAAAACGAGTATAAATTCAAAATATGAGCGAATTCGAATGAGATTGAGTATTGGACGGTAAGAATAAGAATCCTCATTCATTTTGTCTTAGCACAAATTTTGTGCCAATGACATAATTTTAAGATATTTTAAAGAGTAAAAGAATGAAAGCCTTCATACCAAAAAGGTGATTTTAAATGTTATCTTATGGGAAACGACATTCATCCACTGGAGATGAACCCAAGACCTTTTTCAAAATTTTTTTAGTCATAACGTAAAGATTCATCAACACTGAAATCCTGAGAAATTTCAGGCTTCTAAGTTTATTTCTAATTGAGTTATTCACAAAATTAGAGCATTACGCATCATGACCATTACGATTTTATAATATAGGGAGGTATCTATCAGAAAAGGAGAAGGGACCAGAGATGCTTGCTCTCAGTGTAGTGAGAATCATATCAGAAAGGGCAATAGAGTACAGCCAAGATTGCTGCATATGCTTCATAGACTGGCAGAAGGCCTTTGATAAGAGTAAATTGGGTACTGCTGATGAGGATATTAAAGAATATAGGAGTAGACTGGAAAGACAGGAGACTGATCAGGAATCTACATGTGAATCAAGTTGTAAAGGTCAGGTTGGAGAATGCAGACATCAGCAGAGTACATATCGGTAGAGGAGTAAGACAGGGCTGCTGTCTATCGCCGATCCTATTCAATATATATGGAGAGAGGCTAATGCAGGAAGCGTTAGAAGGCATGAGGGATTTCAAAATTGGAGGAAGGATTATAAGAACAGTGAAATACCCGGATGATCAATTACTTCTAGCAAGAAAGGAAAAGGAAATCCAGAAAATGATAACTAGACTAGTGATAACAGGTAGAAAATATGGTATGGAAATTAATACAGAAAAATCCAAGATCATGCGAATATCAAGTAAAGAAGAAAATATGAACATAAGTATTGGAGGAAAGCCATTAGAACAAGTTTCTGATTATAAACACCTTGGAAGCATCATAACGACAGAAGCAAAATGTACCGATGAAATCAGGACTAGAATAATGAAAGCAAAAGCCGATTTCAAAAGAAAGAAACTCCAACTAACGGGGAATATAAAGGAGGATATCTGCAAGAAGTCGATAAAATGCTATGTATGGAGTATAGCTCTGTATGGGGCAGAAAAATGGATGCTAAGGAAAAATGATATAAAATACTTGGAAAGCTTCGAAATGTGGACATGGAGAAGAATGCTGAAGATAAAATAGACAGATAAGGTGAAAAACGAGGAAGTATTATGAAGAATAGGAGAGGAGTGAACAATTATACATTACCTGAGGAGAGAGAGCATGATTAAGGAAGTGCTAGAAGGAAAACTGGATGGAAAAAGAGAAAGAGGTAGGAAAAGGTTTCAGCTGATAGACAACTTGAAAGGGAAAGAGAGCTATCAAGACATGAAGAAGACTGCAGAAAATAGGAGTATATGGAGAACCAAGTTTAACCATGAATAATCACAGACCTGTCTACGGACAGACTACCTATGATGATGATATGTATATCATGATATTCAGTGGATGTGCACTGCACACCCTGAATATATGCCACTGGTGGAATTACAATATATGTACGCATATACAGGCGACTCCCGAGATTCAACCGTTCGAGATTCGACCAACTCGAGAATTTGACCGCTTATTCGACCCAGACGATCGATCGGCCAAATTAGAAACTAGTTTACGCAAAGTAATTTTTGGCCCACCCAACCACGAGAGGTTTAGTTTCAGTCTAGACATCGTTAATTCTGCTCTAAATGTTTGAATCTGTGCTGATTCGACATTCGACTGTTCGAGATTCGACCATGTTTCCAGGAACGCATCCCCATCGAATCTCGGGAGTTGCCTGTATTTCACATTTACATAATTTGTAAAATTTTGCTAATTTTATTTTTTTTATTTTTTAACTCCTATACAACATTTATTATGGTTACATTAAGGAAAACATACCTCACAGAACTTATTGATGATTTCTTTACATACTGAGAGAATTATTGGATTGATTTCCACATGACCAGCTTCTAATTCTGTATAATTAGCAACAGCTGCTCTGCAAACAGCAGTTAGCCTGTAGAAGAAAGATCGAGTAATAAAGAAAGTGATCTTTGCAAGATATAAATTTAACAATATTTATACATGTTTATATATTTTTAAACACTATAGAGAAGATTTTCAAATAATAAAGTAGCATCTAACCAATACTCCCACTCCAAAAATCACTTAATTAAATACCTACCATGTTTAGGTGAGCTTAAATCCATGCTGGGAATTAGTCTTCAATAGGGATATTTTCATATTCACAATCTTCAACACGTACACATTCCAATATGTATTTTGGCATCAAAGGTACCATTGTCAGTAAGTTATAATTACAGGGTTATCAGTAATTACGATCACAATATGGGCAACTATAAACACAATACAGGCAGTCCCCGCTTTTACATCAGATTACATTCCTGGAAACCGGGACTAAAAGCAGATCACTCTTTTTCCATTGAAGCAATATTAAAATGTGAGATTTTGTTCCTGACCAAGGACACTACACTAAAACATTCTTGTAAATGCCTATTCAAAAATATTATTGCAATTGTAATTAGGATTTTTAAAAGTTAAATTAATAGACAACAAATAAATATTAAAATAATTATGGAATGAAATTTAATAAAATAAAACCATAAGTTTTTTGTTTACCAACTAATCTGTTGACTTAACTGACTTGTAGAAATTTCAAACGGGAAAAACTAGTGAAGAAAAACAAAAGACGATGGGACGACATCCTCATTCAAAATTTGCAGAGGCTATTTTCAAAGGATCTGGATGGCTCTGGTCTCTTGAAAAAACTGCCCAAAGAAGTTTGTAGTGATGCCTTCTTTACTCTTGGTAGATTTCTCTGTAGGAAGTATAGGCGACTCCCGAGATTCAACCGTTCGAGATTCGACGTCTTATTCGACCCAGCCGATCGATCAGTCGAATTAGAAACTAGTTTATGCGAAGTAATTTTTAGCCCACCCAACCACAAGATGTTTAGTTTCAGTCTAGACATCATTATTTCTGCTCTCATTGTTTGAATTTGTGCTGATTCAACATTCGACTGTTCGAGATTCGACCACGTTTTCAGGAACGCATCCCTGTCGAGCCGCCTGTATAATAATTTAAGTGCTTGCATTGACTACGGAGCTGTGTCCAAAGATGGGGGCAACTTCTTTGAAAATAGCCATGACAGCTTCTAAATGTTTAAAGACCTCAGCAAGTCTCTTTGTTGTCATGGTATGGAGAGGAGTGGTTTCTTGAATCTGGAACTCTTCTTTCCTTCGTTCTTTTATCCTTTTGTGATCTTTATTGGTGAGTTCTTGGGGATGACAGTCTGGCTACTCTTTAACATCTTCAGATTCCACCTCAAGTCACAGTTGCAGTAACATCCTCCATAGGATCTTCTATGCTTTGAAAATCAGCCACAAATTGAGGACACAACTTCTTCCAAGCTCCACAAAGGTTGCTTTCCTTGACTTCATCCCAGGAATCTCTAATGATCTCAAGTGCATCTACAATTTTAAATGAATTCAAAAACTGCTTTAGGGAAGAAGTGCCTACTTCATTAGTTGCTGCGATTGTTTTGGCAAAAGTTCACCTGAGATAGTAGGCTTTGAATGATGAAATTACTCCCTGGCATTGTATTATACTTGTTTTCTAGTCTTATGAAGCTTGACCTTGAAAATCCTAGTTGTATGCTTACTGCTGCAGCCAATGAAAGCTCGAGAGACTGTCGATGGGGAGGGGAGAAAGTCAGTCGGTCTCTCACCATGGTGCTGTTCACATTGCTCCGAGCTTGACTGTGTTGCCAGATCTACCGCGTTTACGGCTTAGCGTTCGCATGCGACTTTCTTCAAGAGCAGATATCTGGCAAGAATGTACTACTTTCCCGCACCTCTCGAAAACTTCAAATGGTGGTGGAAGGGGAAAACGCTCTGATTGGCTATTCGCTGTGCCATGGTCAAGCTTCATAAGAGTAGAATACGGGTATAATGTCTTGGTGAAGATCATCAAGATACTGTGGATGACCAAGCACATTGTCCACAATAAGAAACGCTTTAAATGCAAGATTTTTATCCTTGCAATATTTGTTGACAGCAGGAGTAAAATGATGTAAAAACCAAACCAATAAGAGAGATGCAGTAAATCAAGTATTTGCATTAGATTTCCAAATCACTGGAAGACTTCTTTTAGAATAACCCTTAAGTGCTCCTGGATTTTTGCAATGATACACAAGCATTGGTTTTATTTTAGTCTCTAGCAGCATTCGATCCTAACAACAAAGTTAATCTATCCTTAGCAGTTTTAAATCCAGGAATTGATTTTTCTTTCTTTGGTATATAGGTCCTTGAGGGCATCTTCTTCCAGAAGTTGCCCATCTTTAAAATCATTTCCACACCACATGTAAGTGGGTGCATCGTTTTGGGGTCCTGCAATTTTCCGAGTTTTTTGAGTTTTGCTTTTGTGGTGTTGTGTTGTTCTGTTGGTGTTTGGTGGTTCAAGAGTCTCAGCACTTCCTCAATAATTGTTGGTGCGAGCTTTTATTGTGTAATTCATAGTAAAAATTGTTGTTTTGTTTGATTATTTTTTGTGTGTGAACTTCGTTATAATCGGATTGTGCTGACATCTACATGGAGAAGTTGTCTGCAGCCATGTCCAGCGTAAACAGATGCCTGACGAATTGCGGAAAAGACAACAAGACGGACAAAATAATAAATTGTGATGTTTGTGAACTACCTATCCACGTATCCTGTGCAGGACTTTCAAGGCAGGAAGTGACATGCTTAGGTGCACAAAATAGGCATGTATCATATAGTTGTGATAAATGTAAAGAAAAGTCAAACGAAATCGCTGACCTCAGAAATTTAATTCTAATGCTGAAAACAGAACTAGAATATCTTAAAACTGTCCTTGGTAAGAAAAATGAAGAGCAATTACATCCTCAAGTGGTAGAGGATATAATTTCCAAATTAAGAGAGAGGCAGTATAGGACTTCTAATGTTATTTTATTTAATGTTCCTGAAAGTGCCAATGTGAACCCATCTATGTGTAATGAGGAAGATACCGACAAGGTTAAGGAGATATTAGGTGTTGTGCCACAATTGTTATTGCA
The DNA here is from genome assembly GCA_036926305.1 of Uropetala carovei. Classification (NCBI taxonomy): domain Eukaryota; kingdom Metazoa; phylum Arthropoda; class Insecta; order Odonata; family Petaluridae; genus Uropetala; species Uropetala carovei. The sequence continues at coordinate 1,123,789 of JAXCHB010000290.1, forward strand.
AAATATCTGAGTGCATAGATTGGGCAGATTTAATGACAACAAAACAAGGCCCATTAAGGTGGTCTTAGAAAGGGCTAACGATGCGCAGGTTATTTTACGAAATCAAAGACACTTTAAAAATAGTCTACATAAGGTACGCAGTGATCAGACCTTGACGGAAAGAAACTACTTCAAGTTTCTGCAGGCACAACTTAGCGAAAAGAATCATCTCGGTGACAAGGAATGGACAATACGATATGTTAAAGGTGTGCCAAAAATAGTTGAGAAGCAAACTGTAGCAAAAAACTTTGTTTAGGGACTAAGCTTAGTTTTTACTACCAGAATGTACGTGGTTTAAGAACAAAATTTGGTCAACTAAGCTTTGCTATGTCCCACTCTGTGGACCTTTATAACCGAGACTTGGCTGTGTGATTCAATTTCTACGAATGAACTAGGTTTGAACTTTAATTATAATGTTTACAGGACTGATAGATCTATTTTAACTAGTGATAAGAAATTGGGAGGAGGGGTATTGATTGCTGTTAATAATATTCTTAATTCTTTTGTGATCGAGACTGAGTGTGATAGTGTTGAACATCTTTTTGTAGCTTTAAAATGCCCAACATCAATTATTATATTGGTTTGTGCATACATTCCTCCTGGTAGTTCCTCAAAAGTTTATGAAGATCATTGTGCCAAAATCGAACGTATCTATTTGTTATATCCCAATGCATACTTTATTATATGTGGTGATTATAACTTACCCTCTCTTTCTTGGTTTAACATTGAGGCTGAACATACTTCAGTCAATGACCAGAGTAGACCCTTAGTAAATACAGCAAGTTACCTAAACTTAACTCAAATTAATAACATTGTAAATTCAAATGGTAAATGTCTAGATTTAGTGTTTACCAATATCCTGAAATATTCTGTTAGTGAGGCCTGTGAACCTATTATCAAACCTGATCCACAACACCCGCCTATAGACTGTGACTTAGAGATCGATAGCAATTTTGATCACATTAAATATGATTCTGTATCATTCAATTTTCACAAAGGTGACTATTGTGGTATGTCAAATTACTTATACCAAATCGATTGGAATATGATGCTTACTATGGACATTAATAGTGCTGTTAATTTTTTTATGAAATATTGAACAGTGCAATTGAAAGGTATGTTCCTAAAATTAAGTTTAAAAATAAGTCCTTCCCAAATTGGTTTAATCTAGAACTGAGAGAACTAATTCATGAGAAGAAACTAGTCCATAGGCTATATAAGTTGTCAAGGTCTAATTCTGATTATGAAGCATTTTCTTTGTTACGAGCTCAATGTAAAAATTTGTCAAATATTGCTTTCAGAACTATGTTAATGGTACTGAATCCTCACTGAGCGTTACTCTTAAGCCCTTTTGGAACCATATTAACTCATTGAGGAAAGATAATTTGCTTCCTAACTGTATGTATTTTGACTCTGAAGTTCCTCAAGGTGGGCAAGATATTGCTAATCTTTTTGCCAAATATTTTAGTAGTGTTTATAATTCTAGTCCTGATGTGAATAGTGAGTTGAATTCCCAGAAAGATAAATTTACATGGATTCAAAGGTGTTTAGTGTCTTCTAATGAAATATTGGATAAAGTAAAATCTATGGATATTAATATAGGTCCTGGTCCAGATAATATTCCACCACGGCTTGTTAAATATTGTTCTAGTGCATTATGCTTCCCACTACTTATTCTCTTTAATCTATCGCTCTCATCTGGAGAGTTTCCGAATTACTGGAAAACTAGTTATATAATTCCTATTTTTAAGAAAGGTAAAAAATCTAATATATCAAATTATCGTCCGGTATCAATACAATCATGTATTTCTAAACTATTTGAAAGTGTAGTTCTTGATATGCTAACTCCATTGTCAAAGAATATCATTATTAATCAACAACATGGGTTTATGACAAATCGCTCTATAGTTACAAATTTATAACTATGAAGAATATATTTTTGGTGCCTTAGATAAAAATGTACAAGTTGACTCAATATATACTGACTTTAGCAAAGCTTTTGACATGGCAGACCATGTGGTATTGATTAATAAACTTGAAACTGTGGGTATAACAGGTACTCTATTGTCATGGCTGCATAGCTATTTAGTTGGGAGATGTCAGTATGCTAAAATTAAGTCCTTTTCTTCTTACAAATTTAATGCATCATCAGGAGTTCCTCACTTGGGACCATTATTGTTTAACATCTTTATCAATGATATTGTTAGTTATGTGCATGATGTAAATATACTTCTGTTTGCAGATGATCTAAAAATGTACAAAACTGTAACTTCCCCTAGTGATTGTCATGTATTACAATTGGTTGTGATCAATATATATGAATGGTGCGGTGATAACAAAATGCAATTGAATATATCAAAATGTAATGTTATATCTTTTCATAGGTGTAAATATCCTATTTTGGAATCCTATTATATTAATGGTATCTTACTTTGTAGAGTTAATGAAATAAGAGATTTAGGAGTGATTTTTGACTCCTCTTTAACTTTTTCTGCTCATATCCATTCAGCTGTAAAAAAGGCATTGCAAATGCTTGGATTCATCTCAAGACATTCAAGAATATTCCAAAATGTAGCTTCATTAAAAACCCTATATTGTTCTTTGGTAAGACCTCACTTGGAATACGCTTCACCTGTATGGTCACCATACTACCAATATTATAATAATAGAGAAAGTGCAACATAAGTTTTTGAGACGTTAATTTTAAATTGGGATATTCAGCATTAGATATTTCTTACCAAAACCTTCTTTGTTATCTAAATTTGAATACCCTATACTATCGAAGAGAAATATCTGATATTGTAACATTATTGAAAATTGTTAAATCTACCGTATCTGCCCGAATACAAGCCGATGTTTTTTGTCAAAATTTATCATGAAAAAATCACCCCTCGGCTTAAATGCGAGTCCGAGGAAATTTTGGGTTATGGTTAAATCTCAAAATCTCTCATTGCCTTCGCGTTCAAATGATAGTACTATATTTTTTGAAAAGTAAATATTTGACATACGATGAATATATACAAAAATATCTTGGCGAGATCGCTTGCGTAAATTGACGATTACGCAAAATGCGTTGACGGCTTTGAACGCTCAACTGTTTGAATTTCGGTAAAACTTTACATGGAAAGTGTATAATTATAAAAATGCAATTTCTTAAAGCAATGTAAATGCTAATTTCATTGGAAATAGACTTGGATGAAAAATTTCTTTGCGAGATCGCTGTTACTATATTTGACCTTTTGTGAAAATGAAGATGAATGAAATTATTGTCACTGAATGTGGAATATTATTCAACAATGCAAAATTATTAATTGGAGTAATATTTCAAAATGTCAACAACTAAACCATTTTCCACACATTTCTTCGATCTCGAATAATGTATTCTAAGATGTGCATGAATGCCCAGCACACTTCAGCATAAAATCTAAGAAAAATTTACGTTTTTGCAAAAAAATTGCGGAAATTTTTGGGGGGTCGGCTTAAATCCGGGGTTGGCTTCTATTCGGGCAGATACGGTATATATGATTGTCCTAAATTATTATTGTTAATTAACTTTCGTGTATCTTTTCACAATACCAGATCTACTGATAATTTTTGTAATACAGTTTGCACTTCAAATTATATGTACAACTCCCCAGTAAACCGTATACAACATTTAGGTAATTCCTTTTTATCCTTAGATTCCATAGATATTTTTATGCATACTATTACACACATTAAAACAATTCTAAAGTTAAAGTAATTATTTATATTGTTATTGTATTTAAATCAGTATAATATGGCGTGTAATATGTATAGTGGTTATATTTGTGATATAGGTTTGGATGTTTATAAATTTAATGAAAATTTTGATTAGTAGAACTATAGTAGTAAGTTAATAAGTATATAGTAATTTAAATCATTTGTATTTATTTTTGAAAGACTGTGAATAATTTAGCATCCATTGTTACATTTTTATTGTATTAATTATATTTTATTGTGATATATTGTAGCTTTTTTTGGTATTCAGATGTATTTTTGAAAAAGGGTACAATCCCATAAATAAATAAATAAATCTTGTGAACACTGTTGGCCTGCTCATCAGCACTTGCTGACTCCCCTTGCACTCTAATGTTATACAAATTGAATCTGGATTAAAACCTATTAAACCAACTCCTACTAGTGTAAAATGCTTCACCCTGAGATCCCTCACCTTCTTTATCATTCATGTCCTCAAATAGACTGTTACCATTGACCTGAATAGTTGCAAGACTTAAGGTTACATGTCACCCAGTTTTATCCTTGATCCAAACAATTATTTCTCCATATCAACAATAAGTCCATCACGTCTCCATATCACTGCTAATTTCATAGATGCAGCCTTTCCACTTCATTAAAAATCCTGGCTTTACCTTTAATTATACGAGGGGTGTTCAGAAAGTAATGCCTCCATGTCTGAATCTCTGCTCCCAGACAAGGTATTGAAATGAAACAAAAACCAAAAGATAGCTCAGAATGTCTACTTTAATTCTATATATTATTTTTCTACATAGTCTCTCCCAAGCTCGATACAACGCTGCCAGCGCTGAACAAGTTTTTCGAACGCATCGCTGTAGAACTCTTGATGTTGTTATCGGAACCATTTCCTCGTAGCGGCGTGAACTTCTTCATCACAGGTGAAATGAATTCCCTTGAGATGTCTCTTGAGAGCTGCAAACAGCCAGAAGTCTGACGGTGCCAAATCCGGGCTGTAGGCAGGGTGTTCGAGAACTTCAAAACCGATGCTCTGTATCGCTGATGAAGTCAAAGCACTTGTGTGGGGTCTGGCATTGTCGTGTTGCAGAATCATCGGTTTTTTGTCCCCACGAATGCGATTGATTTGTTGTTTCAACTTTTTTAATGTCTGTATGTAAGTCTCAGAATTGATTGTCGTACCTTTGACCATATACTCCTGGTGAATGACGCCTCTGCAATCCCAGAAAACAGTGAGCATGCACTTTCCTGCAGAAGATTGAGTCTTGAATTTTCTCACTCTGGGAGAAGTGGGGTGGCAATATTCGAGTGACTGGTTTTTCATTTCCAGGACATAGTGATGCACCCAACTCTCATCACCCGTCACGATGTTGAACAGAAAGTCATTACCCACCCTTTCGTAGCGAGCAAGCAACCGTTGACATGCTTGCAGTCTCGCTTTCTTCATTTCGGGCATAAGCTGACGTGGTACCCAGCGAGCACACACTTTGTTGTATCCCAAACCCATAACAACGGCACTAACACTTCCTAAACTAACGTTTAAATTTACCGCTATGGTTCTCTGAGTAATTCGTCGATTTTCTCGAATAAACTCATCGACTTTTTGCCTGTTCGGATCTTGAGTTGCGGTTACAGGCCTTCCACTCCACAGCTGGTCGTTCACGTCCAAATCTCCGCCACTCTCCCTCGATTTTCTGACCCAACGATGCACAGTGCTTATGTCCACAATGTCTACACCATAAACAGCCAATAATCGACGGTGAATTTGGATAGGTGTCTCATTTTCGTGCGTTAAAAACTCGATAACTGATCACTGTTTAATACGCTTCGACACACTTGAAGCATCCATTTCAAACAGAATAAAACACGAACCACTGTGTATATAGAGATGTGCCAAACGGTAAACCGAAGCTAAAGGAACAACGAACAAGCTGGGACAGTTTGTGTTTCTCCCCCACTTCCCCTGCGCGAGACGCGTGCGTGGAGGCATTACTTCCTGAACACCCCTCGTATTAGCTACAGTGATATGAGGCAGCTCAAAATTAGACATACCATATATTCCGCATATACATACCATATATAACCCAGCATATAAGTCAACCCTACTTTTTTGAATGAAAATACATGATTAGGCATATGTTCGCCGTATTAATCGACCCCCACTTTTTCACTTCAAAATACTTCTCATGAAACCATTTTCAGACAAAATCAAAGTCATGTACAATCCAAGTTTCAACAAAACAGAAATGAACATAACAATAAAAATATATATAAATATTGTTTGGAGTCCGTGGTATTCTTCTTGAGCATTCCATGTGAAAGATGGTTTAATTTCAACTAATAAGAAACTGTTATTCTTGGAGAGCTTGAAACACTGAATCAAGTTTCTTATAATTCGATTGATGTCAGCTGCTAACGATACTATCGAAATGAACTATGCCTAGTGATCGTGATCTATCTCTACGGTGGTGAAATTCAATAAAATATCACAAATGTGTACCCCGCACACCTTTTTCCCCAAAATGTCGGTAAAAAAAGAGACAACACGTCATACACGAAGATTTCTTAGCAAGTTTTAAAAATTGCGAGTTTCGATAGTAAATTTACTGCAACACGCGTCTATGTGTATACTTGCAAAATACAAAGAATTCTATGAAGTTTACACATATCTACACGACCAAGAAACGTTTAGTGTTTCAATGCATGGTTTATACTGCCGTCGGTGCATCTTCAACATTGAGTTTTAAGTTTATTATTGTTACTCTAAAAAAGCAGTTCTGTCATTAAAAATTTACTATCAGTTTCTGCCTACACTTTTTCCCGGAATAAGTTGGCATCTGGTATCTGTATTCACCAAATTCATTGTGAGCCACTGATGCTCCTTTAACCCGGGAGAGAACGATAGTTCCCTCTAATTTTTTTCATCCATGGGCGGGATGAATATCGCTATGTGCACCTACATGATGCTAGTGCACGGATGTGCACCGGGGTTGACATGGCCCTGTTCCAATATATTCTAAGATATACTCAATCGTACACACTTAAAAATTTAGTGCATGACACTTCAAAAACTGCAGCGGGACCACGCAGTCACACAGCTTAAAGAGAACCATGGAGAGAACACACCTACGAGAAATCCCCACACTTTTATAATTTTTTTCTAATTTTCCACCACCATAGAAGTCAACTTATTAAAGCACGAATTTATTTTTTCTACTCGAACTGGTCCAAAAATAGGGATGCACGTGGTACATGAGGACGCAGATTATGTGAGTAAATACAGTATTAAAATTAATTATTATAAATCTTCTAAAATAAATGAAATGTAAACACTGGAACAGTTAATTCAAAATAGCGATCACCTCCACCAAAAGAATAACTGTCTTAGCAAATATTGATGTTATTCATCTGTAATTTAAGATTCACATTTTATGTTCGGCATATAAGTCGACCTTAAGTTTTAGGAAAATTTTTTAAGGCTTCAAAGCTTGACTTATACACCGGAATATACAGTATATTAAAAAAATCAACGAAAGAAGCTTTGACATATATCAGTAGTTGACATACCATCGTCACAAAGTTTTATTAATTTGGATTTAATTGCCAAACACGCAAGCTTTCTAAAGTGTTTTTTGGCTAAAACAACACATACACTATCATTATTAAAGGGTAAAAATCCAAGAAAGTTACAAAATCACACAACAATAGTTCCCAAAGCAGGTTGAAATGTGAACTGAATGGCCCTGACAAATCAACTTGCTCTCAAACAGTTAAGTGACTATGAAAATGTGCATAATAAGTGGCTATGGGATTGAAGAATGAAACAATGTTGTCACATAGGCACTTACATATGAGTGAAACAACAAAAAGTGTCAATGTGCAGAATAAGCAGATCACAAGGATGGAAGAATGAAATAATGTTGTCAATTAGCAACTGACATATGAGGAGAAGTACGAAAAGTGGGGACTGCCTGTATAGGCAATTATAAACACAATTATCAGCAATTATATTCATAATACAGCCACTCCTCGACTTACATAAGGGTTCCGTTCTGCAAAACTTTACGTAACCCGAGTTTTACATAAGTCAGAATTCGCTGAACTACCCATGCAATACAGTATGTGCAGTGAATAAGTCAACCCGAAAAAAAACATTCCATGCATATAAATTAAGGAAATTATTTATTCATGTGCTATTTCTCACACACAAAACAGGAACTACAAAAAATTCCAGCCTCAAACGTAAAAATAATAATAAAGTAATAAAAATTAATAAAAACAGCGGCAATATTCCCGATAATCAGAGGTAGTTGGAATGGTGGACGTTAGATGGCGTGCTGAACAACAGTAGCGATAAGGTTGGCAATGCAGAACACCGGTAGCGGTAAAGTTAGCAGAAGTGCAGTCCTAATGTCTAATAATATCGATAATACCTGCAATTAAACCAAAAATTTCACTTAAGTGGCATTTAGCCTTAGCGTCGCACGCTACTGAATTTGAATAGAACTTTACGTAATAAAGATATCCCAAATTAAACAAATGCCACTTATGTTGACCCTAGTGTTGTTTTGGCTGTCTAAAGGCAGGATTTCCATGTGAAATGACGAAGGGCTTAATCGCTAGTTGAGGAAGAAGGAGAGAGGACAGGCATTACGTCATCTGGGTGACAAATTCACAGCTGAGGAGGTGGAAGGCTGTGAAGATGTGGAACCTTCCGAATAAACATATCGAGGGATGACTGGATAGTGGCTTTTTTCTTCTCTTCAGAGATTTCTCTATAACAGGCCAGCATATCATCCACCCCTCTACTGACTTTCAAGAATCGTGCGACATCGGGGTCCATCTTCTCAAACCTTGCCATTGCCGATGCAATCTCACGGAATGCAATTGCCATCTCCTTGGTGATGAAGCGTCGTGGCTCTTAATCTGGTTCGTCTTGAGCCTCGGCTTCATTTGCCTCTGCTACTATCACTACTTCCAGCTCCATAAGACCTTCATTCGATAATTCAGCTTCATGAGATTCTATTGGCTCTTCCACATCGTTGGCATCAACCTCCAACTGAAGCAGCTCCGCAAGCTTTACTATCTTATCTGCCACCTCTTCATATGTTTCGTCTTTCTCAAAACCTTTGAAGCCATGTACGAACTGTGGGCATATTTTTTTCCATACCCCATTTAAACAGCTTTGAGTAATATCTGCCCAGGCCTTAGCAATGTTTAGGATGCCTTGGTAAATATTGTAAGATTTCTAAAAATCTCGTAAGTCATATCAGTCTCTCGATCTGTCGCAGCTAATGCCTGAGCAAATGTTGTACGTAAATAGTACGCTTTGAAATATGAAATTACCCCCTAATCCATAGGTTGGATGAGTGAAGTCGTGTTTGGCTGTAGAAACACAACTTTTACATTTGGATTAAAATCATCGATATGTGCAGGATGTCCAGGAGCATTATCTAATAAAAGCAATATCTTGAATGGAATGCCATTGTCTCTACAATATTTTTCCACCTCGGGAATGAAACAACTGATGAACCAGTCTTCGAAAATAGATATTGTTACCCACGCCCTCAGATTTGAGCGGAAATGCACAGGAAGGGTAGCCTTACTGATGGCCTTAAATGCACTTATCACTGTTGATTTTAAAGGCACCGAACCTTTTACATGTTCTTTTATACGTGCACTGTCCTTCAAAATCACATTCACTGTTGAAGCAGCGAGACCTAGTTCACATGCGATGGAAGACAAGCTTTGTCCTGCTTCATACTTCTTTATCATTTTCATTTTCTTCTCTAAATCAATTTTGTTACGCTTGCTAGTAGTCCCTGCAGTTTTACACTTCCTTGGTCACTTTCCAGTCATGATTGTAATGAAAATACGAGGTAAAAAAATCACCGAAAATAGCGAGACGAGGCCACGGGTGTCAGAACAGAAACAATGGCAATAGATGACCGATCGTAATGCCTTGTAGGAGATGCCATAAATCTGGAATATATACATTGTTGCATTTATGATCTATGGAGGATACTATAGCCACCTGGCAGGTGGCACTGCGCCGTCTCCCGTCTCCGTCGGCCGCCCAGTATCTCCACCGCCGCACGCAGTACGCATTAAAATTTTTAAAAAAATTTATTGAAAAGTTTACGTAAAGTTGAGTTTACTTAAGTTGGGGCTTATGTAAGCCGGGGTGTGGCTGTATCAGCAATTACATCACGAAGAAGCTTTTCTGTAATATGTTTTCTGGAAAGAATTTTGAATCTATGATAAATGGCCTGGGAAAATCTCAAAAAGCCTTAATTTTCAAAATGAATCGAAAATGGTTGGTAATCTGTTGCAATCATTTCAACAATCTTCCTGTTTAAACAATGCTCCTGATGTTGTTTATTTGTGAATTCCACATTTTTGAATGAACTTTAGATCAGAATTAAAATGCAATTCATAAAATCACAGAACAGAAAATGGAAAACAATTTCAACAACTTGGATACCAGATTGAATGATGTGCCATAAAATATGGCAGTTATGCTGAAACGAATATTAAACAAATATTGAAATATTGAGTCAAAAACTTCTGCTTCTATTTGACATTTGCAGTTTGCTTCTATCATGTCTTTATCCAAAGTTTTTAAGGTTTAAATTTGCACAGGCACTTTAAAAACATCCTATGTATTCTTAAATACACAAATAATAGCTATTCTATATTTTCCCTATCATTTAAAACCAAAAAGGAAAAATATAGATATAATTTATATTTTGACAACATTTGGCTATTCGGCCTTTTCAAGGCTGAAGCAGAATAGTGGGTGTTGACTAAATGCTGGAGCCAAGGATGAACTTTGATGTATCTCTAGTGTGCAGCATGATATGAAAAATTATATTTGTTATCAAGTCATGTAAAGTTTCATTGCAAAGCACATCTGAATAAAAAACTAAATAGTTACATAACAGCAAAGGAAATTCCAAGCTGTAAGACAGTGGTAGAAAAGGATGAATAAAAATAACATTAGAAACAATAAAGGAAGAAACCTAACCTATCTAGGTTGTCCTGAAGGCAAACCATCTCTTCACCCCGCTTAGTCCGCTCTTGGCAAAAACTGGCAAGTTCATCTAGACAGTTATCCTCTATCTCTGGCTGCAAATCAACACTCACTGCTCGTTGGCGCATCACCCGCCTAAGCTGTTCCACACAGGCACTAGTAGGTATTGCCTGGTAAATTTATGAAAATAAATCAAATAGCAAAAAAGAGACAAAATCCCAACTCACTGTTCATTCATATCAAGTGTTGAATTCATTACACCTTGCCAATTATAAGTACAGCTATACTTTGCTTAGCACAACGGTTGCTGAAAAATTTGTGCTAAGCGAGCTTTACACAAAACAGGATTATAAATACATTATGCCAATGAGGATATGTTACATGAATGCAAAAAAGTGTAACATTAATGAAAATACGCAGTAAACCTGAAAAAAACATTAAATTGACAAGAGGCTGTCCTAAAACTACCACCTAAATTTGGAGGCTTTACCCCTGAGGATAGTGATAAGCAGTGCTTTCTTCTGCCGAAATGCCATTCTGGAAGTTGTTTTCATGCAAAATATAAAATCAAGAAACTTGTAGGAATAAAAATTTTTAAATTTTGAATAGACGTCAAATTCAAAATATTTATTATTAGATTGACATGCATTTTGCAAGTGAAATTCTAACCACCATTTATGAAATGACGTTTATGACCTGGCATTTAAAATATCCCTCTTTTCGTCAGCAAAAAACTATACATTCTGGAAACTTATCATTTTGGAAAAAAGCACTGGAGACAAGTATGAAAAAATCTGATGTGTCCAGCACATGACTTTCTCCATACATAGAGAGTAATGAATATGATTGCTCTCAACATCAGCCTCCTAAGGAAAAATTATTAGCAATTATACTTGTGAATAATTTTTATACATTTTGAATAATAATCGGTACTTAAGTAGTACGTTGCTTGCAGTACCTAGTTCAACATACCACATCTGCCCGAATAGAAGCCGACCCCAGATTTAAGCCGACCCCCCAAAAATTTCCACCGTTTTTTGGCAAAAATGTAAATTTCGTAGATTTTATGCTGAAGTGTGCCGGCATTCATGCATGGCTTAGAATAATTATTCGAGATCGAAGAAAAGTGGGAAATGGTTTAGTTGTTGACATTTTGAAATATTACTCCAATTAATAATTTTGCGTTGTTGAATAATATTCCACATTCAGGGACAATAATTTCATTCATCTTCATTTTCACAAAAGGTCAAATATAGTACCTAATAGCGATCTTGCCAAGATAATTTTTCATCCAAGTCTATTTCCAATGAAATTAGCATTTACATTGCCTTAAGAAATTGCATTTTTATAATTATACATGTTCCATGTAAGTTTTACTGTTCATTATCAGCTGGTTTTGTGGTTCAAGCCGTTATACATACCTTCAGAGCAGACCTCTCTTTATTTACCAATATTCAAACAGTTGAGCACCAAAAGCCATCAACGTCTTTTGCATAATCGTCTGCAAATCATGTGTGTGATGAATGGTGAGATCAAGAAAATTGAGGTGGAATCGTGTTTCAGTTCATAGGTAAAATTTAAGGAGTGGTGGAGGGAGTTCAAAAAGGAGATGAACAAAAGCAGTTGCCTGCATGTCCCATTCCATATGCATAATATGTCGTCAATGTACCGAAACCACATAATGACATTATGGAGAAGGGGATGATTTCAATCAAACAAAAGCATCTCAATAGATTTCATAAATATATCGGCAAAAATGTGAATGAACTGTGCAACTTATTAGAAGTCTCAATTTCACAGAATTATTTCCGCTATAATGACACCTATTATTTGCAACAAGAAGGTTTAGCAATGGGTTCCCCTCTATCCCCCCTTCTCGCCGATATATTTATGAACTCTTTTGAGATGTTTTTGTTTGATTCAAATCATCCCCTTCTCCCTAATGTCATTACATGGTTTCGGTACGTTGACGACATATTATGCATATGGAATGGGATACTCAGGCAACTGCTTTTGTTCTTTTCCTTTTTGAACTCCCTCCACCCCTCCTTAAAGTTTACCTATGAACTGGAACACGATTCTGCCCTCAATTTCCTTGATCTCACCATTCATCACCTCAATCATACTCTCGAGTTCGCCATATTCCGCAAACCTACCTACACTCAGGGCCGGATTAAGCGGTATGCAAAACACACAAGTGCGTGGGGCCCAGAGGACAAGAGGGCCCACTGCGGGCCGAACGTGTCTCATCTCGTCCTTTCCAAGTGCTGCCACATAGATCACAAACCTTACAATAACTGTTACTTGTTACAAATTTACGATTTGAGTGGAACCTTAAATGTGTTGTGCTTGGGGCCCATAGTTCTCTTAATCGTGGATACAATTGTTAAATTACGCTCCTGACTCCCATACCATCATTTTTCCTGTTCATCAAGCTGTTCTTTCTTCTATTTTCTTCAAATTGTTGAAAAACTGCAAAGCATCAGCTTCTTTGAAATATTACATTAAATGAGTGTGCAACCTTTATTTACACATTAAAAATTTCAGTTCACGGTGGGCCGAATAACGGGTTTCAACGGAGCTTATTACCAATTTTTTTAAACGTTTAAACGTCACCAGAAAGGTTTGATAACCATAATTTTATTTAAAAGAATGTAAAATTTGCCAGTACTAAATTAGGTCGATTTTAAAATCAAATACACGCTTTTCGGATCACGCTCGACAAAATGCACTCGATGAAAGAAAATGGAAATGACGTAAGTCGGAAAAATAGAAATCGTTCCGACGGAATCCACTAAACATGAGGGAAAATTTTGAAAAAATGACAACGGCACCCGGTGTTCCTAGGCGGTCACCCATCTAAGTACTATCCAGGCCCTACGATGCTGAAATTCGGTGATCGGATGAGAACCGGTGTTTTCATCATGGTATGGCCGTTGCAGAAGTGAATAATCTCTGAGTATTGGATTTCTTCTAGCTTACTTGTTTACAGGGCCGGATTAGGCGGTATGCAAAACACACGAGGACAAGGGGGCCGAAAGTGGGCTGACCCTACCCTGTCTTGCCGAAACCCTTTCCAAGTGTTGCCGCTCAGATCAAAAATCTTGCAAAATGTTACTTTTAAAAAAATTGAGGATTTTGGTGGGGCCTTAAAAGTGCTGTGTGTGGGACCCATGGGTCTCTTAATCTGGCCCTGCCTACACTGATCATGCTATTAACCGCACTTCTAAACACCACCCTGCACAGAAACATGCGTATTTCCATACCATGATTACTAGTATTCCTCTCTCCGCTCACAACTTTAATAAAGAATTGTGCATAATTAAGCAAATCGCAAAAGCCAACGGTTATCAAGACTCACTCATTGACAGACTTACTTCTAGAAAACAAAGGAAAATCCTCCTTAGTAACATCTTTACCAACCTGATGACCCCTGATGACAAGAAGGCACATGGTGACGAATGCTATACACTGGAAATCTATCACCCAACATCTCCAATTCCTTTCTGAAAGATACACTAAAACCAGCTTTCTACAACAACAATTCAATTGGGATGTCATAATTAAATGGAAAAGGTAAAATTGACCCTTTTTCTAAAAGTGGTGTTTATAAACTATATGTGCAGATTGTGATGTTATCTACATCGGCCAGAGAGGGAGAAATTTTATTACTAGGGCCAACGAACACAAGCATGCTTTCTCTATCAAATCCAACTCTTCTCATTTTGCTAAACATCTGTTCGAAAATAACCACTCCTCTGACTTCACTCCAGAAATTATCCACGTCGAACGGAAAGGTTTTAGGCTTAATCATCTTGAACAGTTGGAAATTCTTTTACATTTTTAAAACAATCAACATATCTCACTAATGACCACTTGTTTTTAAGCCACTCTCCATTACTAGCCTCTATTTTACCGGCAGCTACCTCAAATTCGAATTCCTAACATCCCCTCCCCTTCTTCCTTGTTACCACATTCATCTCTTACTCCCTACCTTCCCCCTCCAACTCCGTTGTCCCCCCCCTTCTGCTTGTCTATATATTTCGCTGCTTCACCCACTTCCCTCACCTGATGATGACTATGACTAGTTGAAACATGTCGTAACTTTTACCTTTTGACTTGTGGAACTTTTACCAATTGTTTTTATAGTTTCTACCATTTTATGGTTTTACTGTTTTTATGGTTTTACGGTTTTACTGATTTTATTAAATATGAGATTTTCACAGATGGAAACGTGTTCGTTTTTTATGATCATCAGTCAAGAGTCTTGGCACAAAGTCTGCTGAGACCCGATGCATCCCTAAATCTTCCATTAAAATTGTGTGACATGAGCCAATGGATATTCCAGTCTCCCTACTACTTTTTGAACAGTTAATCAACGATTTTCACAGATAACTTCTTTCACTTGGTCAATGACAGGTTCGATTCTCGAAGTTGAATGTCGGCCAGACCAATCATCATCATCCATTGAAGTTCTTCTGTTTTTAACATGTTTGTACCATTTGTAAATCATTGTTTGACTCACGGCCTCATCACCATAAGCTTCATGCAACATTATGTGTTTGCGCAGCTGTTTTCTCCAGTTTGAAACAAAATTTCATTTAACTTCTTTGCTCCTTCGCAGATGTCATACCAAAATCCGACATCACGGAAAAAACTCAATCACAAAACCAGTCATAACTCTATAACAAACCACCTGAACCACTTTGGACAAGCTGATACTTGTAGGTTATAGTCGGGTTACTAGCCACTCCATGTGCATCCAACATGAGCATTATGGGCGGCACTCTGCACGATCATTCCGGGAACTTTTTGAACACACCTCGTATTTAGCTTGCAGGCCTATTTAGCTTGCAAACCAGGCTTCAGGGTTAGGTTACCTTTCAAGCACCTGTAATAACTTTCACACAAAACATAATTGTTCTAACAAAGCTTGCAGACCTATATAGCTTGCAGGCCAATTTAGCTTGGAAACCAGGCCTCAGGGTTAGGTTTCATTTCAGGCTCCCATAATAACTTTCACACAAAATGTAATTGTTATGGCTCTAATGTCACACATCAGGTTTTCAAAAGAATGGTTGGGTTGTGGAGCTCTCTGGACTCGGGAAAATATCATTCTGCCGGGAATGACAATGGAAGAAACATCGCATCTGAGTGACTAATGCTAATCTTAAGTATAAAGTTTTGTTGATCTGACTAAGTTTTTGAGTTACACCAATCTTACATGCTCACACGTGTGCTCAAACACACTGTGTACACTCAATTATCCAGGCTAATGATGGGGAGAAGAAGCATGAAAAACAAATAATCCAAAATTGTTTTATTTTTCACATTTTGTCATATTAAATGCTATTCAACCCATTTTCGCACTTAACACAGTTTACTTTTCTTTTAGTAAATAGTTTGTAATCGTAGCTTCTTTTGTTAACTCTTAAGGTTTCTCTTAATGATCGCTCGGATTTTCCTTGCAGCTATAATATCACTGTATTGATAATTCCACTGCCCCATGTAATCGTTTAAATTGTCAACGTACTGGAGTGCCAGGCTGTGATTCATGCGCTTGGTGTTTCTTTCTTTATTTTGTTATTTCTTGCTTGTTATCATTATTTCTTGCTTATTATCATTATTCCTTGCTTGTTATTGTTATTTATTGCGTGTTATATTTGTTTCATTATTTCGAAGTTTAGTTTATTTTGTTTTGATTTTGTTATGAAAATGTTTTCTTTGGAAAAAGGAAAGAGCTGACTTCTAGGAGAAGAAACCGAGTGGCTGGCCTGTTACAAAGTCATTGGTCATGCAGGGAGATAGCAAGAGAAATGGGTGTTTCGCACTTGACCATTTCCTGCTTACGAAAGAGGTGAGAAATGACGAATTCGCTGGAAACGTTTCTTCAGCTTCTTCAATGTTTCCACATAGACGCCTGAGTTGATTGTTCGACCTTTTAGCAACATGTCTATCAGAATCACCTCCTCACTGTCCTGAAACACTATGGCCATAATCTTACCGGCTGAGGGAACTCACTTAGACTTCTTCCGAGGAGAAGTCGTGCGATACCATTCCATCAATTGCCTTTTCGTCTCGGTTTCGAAGTGATGAAGTCATGTCTCATCACCCGTGACAATTCGGGACAAGAAATCATCTCCCTCAGCCTCGTAACAAGCAAACAGATCTGAGCAGATTGTTCTTCTTTGTTCCCTATGCTCTGTGGTTAGGCCTCGAGGGACCCATCTGGCACACACCTTTGAATACCCTAAATCATGGATGATTTTGTTGATGGTTCCTTTGCCTACAGAGAGTGTATGTGTGTGTGAGTTGCCTGGTCGTGATTTGTCGATCACTGCAGATGAGATTGCCAACATGTTGCAATGTTGCGGGCATCACGGCTGTTGCTGGGCGGCCCGAGCATGGAAGATCAGACAGATTGCCTTGTCCTTGTTTTGACATTGCCAGTCGCTTTGCCCAACGACTGACGGTGCTTTTGTCCACTGCCATGTCTCCATAGACGTTTCTTAAACATCTGTGAATGTCTGTGATGATTCATTTTCTGCCAAAAGAAACTCAATTACCGCTCTCTGCTTAGTACGCATGTCAGTTACAGACTCCATTATGATCATTCACTACTTCACCGCCATCCCTCGGAAAAAGTTGTAATGAAGCGCATAAGCGCGGCACATTTAAAACTTGAAGCTGACAAAAGATTATTTTTATCAGACAAAATATAGCTGAGAAAAAAAATTTGTTGCATTACTTTCTGGGCGCTCCTCGTATATGAAGGCGAGGAATTTTGAAAAAATGTTATTTTTTCGAATGAAAAAACGTTCTCCTCTTCCACATCTGGGCCAGTGGTCATGTACAATCCACAATATACCGTATTCACCTGAATCTAAGACGACCTTTTTTTCCATATTTTCCGCTGCAAATATCAAGAGTCGTCTTACATTCGAATACGAAGTATATTTAAGCATTTAATCAGTGGTTTTTACAACAAATGGTATATTAGAGTAAACAATTCACAACAGCAAATTCAAGTACGTACATAAAGAAGTGAAATAAACAAATAGTAATAACAATAAGAAAAACATGACGGGAATAATAATTATTTAGACTAATAATCATCGACGACGATCATAACACAGACGACGTACTTTCATCTTGCACGTAATGTCAACCGCAATGTCAAAACAAATGAGAGCGGAAATCATCGGGATTCCCCTTTCAAACGACGCACCGCGATTCGCTAAGTGTGACAGTAATTTTGAGTTGTGCATTCTTGATTTAAATGCACAACCCTTAAGTTAAAATGACAGATCATGTTGAAGTACATGGCACGAGTGCAAAGGGAAAGTTAACAAAGGAATTAGACGGAGCTAAGATACAAATTTTAAGCTGATCGTGATAAATTACGCCGGAAAAACTAATAACTGTGATGCGAGTAGAAAGTTCGGTGTATCTGAGGCAAATGTGCATCGATGGAAACTCTCAAAACAGGAACTAGAAAAAGCCAAAGCCACAAGGAAGTCGCTCAGTGGTCCAAAATTAGGCCGATTTCATGGCATTGAAGAAGAAGTAGTCAAGTTTGTGCGCACCATGAGGAAGAACGGTATGCCTGTTTCGACTGAAAGTATTATACTTAAAGCTAATGAAATTACTAGAGGACTTAATATATCATTGCAAGAATTCAAGGCCAGCAGAAGTTGGTGCGTGAGAATGATGCGACGAAATAATTTTTCTTTACGGCGACGAACTTCGCTGTGTCAGAAATTGTCAGAAGACTATGTAGAAAAACTTCTCGCTTACCAGAAATATGTAATTGGACTTAGAAAAACCAATAATTACCTTTTGAGCCAAATAGGAAATGCCGATGAAACTCCGGTTTTCTTCTACATGCCATCTAATTATACTGTGAACGAAAAAGGTGCGAAGTCCGTCCTAATTAAAACTACAGGCAACGAAAAAATGCGAGTCACGGTAATGTTGGCGGTTTTAGCAGATGGGACTAAATTACCACCATATGTGATTCTAAAGCGGAAAACAATGCCTAAGAAACATTTGCCAAGTGGAATAATAGGTGTCAAGAAAAGGGGTGGATGACTAAAGAACTAATGAGAGATTGGTTACATGTGGTGTGGAATAGATGGCCAGGAGCTTTACTGAAACAAAGAGCAATGCTTTCACTGGATGCATTCAAGGACACTTATCTCCTGAAATTAAAAACATGAGTGCGATGAATATTGATCTTATTGTAATACCTGGAGGAATGACATCGCAACTTCAAGTTTTAGATGTTGCTGTCAATAAGTGTTTTAAAAATAATTTAAAGGTTTTGTATTCTGAGTGGTTACAGAGTGGAACTCACACTTTAACACCAAAAGGAAATCTTAAGAAACCTGAAGTTGCAATGCTCTGCCAATGGATCAAGGCATCGTGGCAACAAATAAATGCAAAAGTAATAGTGAAAGGATTTAAGAAATGCTGCTTATCTAATGCCATGGATGGGAGTGAGGATGATGTTTTGTGGGAGACTGATGATGAAGTTGAGAGTGATCAAGATAGTGAGCATGAGGAAAATAGTGAAGGTTGCATAGACAGTGATGATGACTAACACAATAAAATGATTTTATGCAGCACTTGGATTGAAATGTTTTTTTGTTGTCCTGAAATGAGTATATTCTTTCAATGTATTTACTTTATTTTTAATGTTATCTTAAAATGAATGCTACCATTTAATTTGTTTGAAAACCTGAATGGTTCTATTTGTGATGTGATCTTATGATTTTAAAATGTTAAAAGACAATGACATTCAAGAAAAGTATAAGAGAAAATAAATATTTCACAAGATTTATAATTTTTGTAGTCATGAAGGTCAATTTGAGCTTTTTTCTCTTTTGGAATCATCAAAATGGGGGGTCGTCTTAGATTCAGGGTCGTCTTGGATTTGGGTGAATACGGTATATACCAGCATGGAAGAAGTGGACGATTTTCCGTGCATGCCTGGGCATGGATTTGTGGTGATGGACCAGGAGTATGTTGGTGTATTGATGGCAACTTAAACAGGGACCGGTACCAAAGCATATAAGAAAATATGATGCTTCCTTTAGCAAAGTTGATGCTCTCGAATGGCTTCATCTATCAACAGGTAGGCCATTAAGTTTTTAACATAATGACTTTTATAATGTAGAATTTGGCTGTTGAAAATATACTTCCATTAAAATCATTTCAGAGATTAAGAATTTAAACAAAGTTCTCCTGTGTTATTTTCATATTTGAATACAGAATCTACTTGCTGCATCAAATTATTCTTAATTGTTTCATTTTGAAACATATTTAACCCTCTTAGTGCCATGGGCCGATATATTGGCTTTTGCTACTTGGTAGAAGAGTGCCACGGGCCGATAAGCTTTATAAATGGTCATATTTGTGGCATATAGTCGTCTGCGTGGTATGGAATGCAAATAATCTCGACCTTCAAAATTTTTTTTCTCTCAATGAGGTAAGGTCCTGTAGCCACAATTTCTTTTGTATCCTATCCTGAATGTTACTGCCCTCTGCTGTGATATTTTTTAACTGGATAGTATGAGTAAGAAAGCAAATAGATGCTTTCATGCATAGGCCGTTCAAGAAATGTTGGCGCTACAATTGAATTAGTTGTAACTATACATTTGTATTCTTCAAAATATAAATAAACTTATTTTAAACTAATAATAGTGCATATAATGTAAACAAAATTTCACGTAAGGTAAAAGAAACGAAATATTCTCTTTCGAAGTAAAGGGTGCTGACCATGCGAATATGCGTCCAGACGTGCGCACATCTGGTAATGAGAAATGCTCATATGGATGATCCCTGAATCCTCATAAAAGAGAAACTCGAGCATTAGTGAGGGTCTTGAGATAGAGTGGTACGGAAAGAAGGACTCAAGTGTACCTTCCACTTCAAGCAGTTTGGGTGCACAAAGAGAGAGAGATTCAGAATTTGGACTAAGGAAACTTTCAGGCAGGAAAGAGAAAAACAGCGTTATATGTAGTGGAAAACGTGATGGGAATAGAGTGAGGTATCGCACAGTGTGCGCAGAATGAGAGAATGAGAAAAGGGAGTGCATAGTGTTTGTTTGTCATGACACAAACGTAAACTGTACTTTTTTAGAAGTTATTTGTTACTAACTAACGTATGCAGACGTTCACTGAAATAATTCTATAGTATTTTTTTCTATTCCTTGCTGATTTTTGCTAATTATATTCTTTAGTTTTTATGTTGTATAATGAAATTCAAATGTAAATTTTTTGTGATATTTTTGTTACAACGTGATGTGCAATAACTTTTGTTTTAAATTAATAATTTCATGTTCGATTGATTGAAAAATTATGTAGTTTTGAATAATGTATCATTATTTAATAATCATGCAGAAATTAACTTATTACATTAAGTATAATTTTATTAACACAAATTTTGTCCAGTCAGTTATTTGCTCCAGATGCAAACGTCCAGGAAAATATCTGTATTTAATATAATTTTTTGTATTCATTGCTTATTTTTGCTAATTATATTCTTTACTAATGTAGATTTCATAATATATAAGTTTTAATGCTGTATAATAAAATTCAAATGGAAATTTTTGGTGATAAACTTTTTTTTCATTTTTTGTTGCAACATGATATGCAATAACATTAGTTTTTATTTGATAAATTTATCATTAAAAGAAATAAAAGTTATATTTTTTTGAAGATTAGAGTGTTTTTTACAATTACTGAAAATATTGATAATTTATCTTAAGAAATAATTTCACAATGATAATTTTTCTAAGGTGATACAAACTTCAAGAATTGCCCTTGGCACTTCTGGCTCTATCCCCCAAAATTTGCATGGCACTAAGAGGGTTAATAACTTCCTGATTTTAATTTCCAGAGGCTAATTCCCGAGTGCACACCTGTTGGGTGAAAATGATTTCTACAAAATAAAGTCGAAACCTTGAGTTGGCCTGCCCATAGCCCGGATTTAAATCTGATAGAAAATGTGTGGGCTGTGATGACCAAGGAAATTAGAAGAAGGCACCTGAAGCCAGGTAACCCAAATGAGCTTTGGGAGACTTTAGAAGATGCATGGAAGGCGGTGGGGAAATCTCTCTGCCGAAGATTAATGCACTCTATGCCCCACCACCTACAATCTGTTATAGCAAATAATGGGGGGTGGATTGATTACACAGGCCTGCGATGATTCTGTTGTCTGAAATGTTTTACTCTTTTTTAGTAATTTATGTATGCTGAATCCAAAAATAATAACGGTTCTTCTCTATCATGTACAGATTTTTCACAAAACATCATATTGCATTTTACATGTGTAGGAAATTTTCATTACCCCATCAGCATTGTCCTGCATACTGGGTATGCCAGACGAAACCAAATACAGTCGTCCTGCGTACTGGGTACACCACGGAGGTCGCTAGCTTTCTTTATTTTTTTGACAGTAAATTTTCTTAAATATGGATAACCTTTATATATTTTAAAAGAGGAACCTTTGGCCTATCTATTTGTCATCATTCTGCGATCTTTTTGTCTTTTTTATGACATTTAATATGCATTAAATTTTGTGATTGATTTTTTGCGAATTGGGGAATCGCATCTTCTAAAAATCTCCTATCCAATGCTGAGAGGAAACGTATCTCGACATGAATGCTACTACAAAGTGAAACAAGATCTAGACTACTTATCTGCCCACAAACTTTGCTTTTCTTTGGTTTTTCTTATGAGATAGAGGTTGAGAGGTATAAGACGAGGACAGCCGAACAATGAAAACCACTGTTCGGCTCTCTTCGGGCCATGTGCTAGCTTCAGCATTTCTTGAGGTGCTTGAGACCATTATAGTATGAGACAGAGAAGGAAAAGTCTCTTCTTGGGTCCAAGGTCTATTTACAAAAATAAATCACTGATGATCTGTAGTAAGCGAAAGTTTCAGAGCGAGTGCTTGTGTCATGCCCTTACGCTTGGATCTTCACAGGAGAAATATTCTCGTGTTGCTCTCAAGAAGTTAGCCTGAAGTGAATGATAGTAAAAAAAATTCAATAGAGATGATTCATTGAAGTTATATTTTCTTGTAAATTTCATGGTAAATGGGATAAAGCAAATGCCTTTTAAAAAACTTAACTTTTCTAATTTTCTTATTATGCATACATTCTGATACATACAACAACATAGCTCCGTTTCTACTGAACGAAATAGGACAAATTTCACCATGTAAATTCTATAATGACTAAGAATGACTACTGTACAACTCAAAACTTCATAAGCTTTGTGAAATGTCTTTTAAAAATATATGAAACGTAAAATTTATTTCAAATTTTTAGTCAAAACATGAAAAAGTTGACCTGCGAGAAATTTTTTTCCTATTTGGTTTAGGTAGGTACATCCAGCAAATGAAATTTTAATAAAAGTTGAAATATTATTTTAAAAAACACTGCATATCAATGCCGTTTATAGTTTTCGTAATACTGAAAGATATATGAAAGCAAGGGTGCGTGCTAACTGGTCGGCAATCGAGGTGATTTACATATTTCGTATTTCTCTTCTCTCCTGTAAAGATTGTGCTTAATGTAAGATAATGTAAAAGAAATTGTTTATGAATGTTATGATCTACTAAAATCTTCAAAAATTTTATACAAATCCAATAAAAATGAAAAAAGTTACGAATTTTTCAATTTTCAGGAATTGAAATCGCGAATTTTTGCAAATTTTTAAAAACCTCATCTGACCTCAAACACGGGATTTAAGTAAACATCTTGCGCGCTTGAAGGGTTAAAAGTGGATTCATGTATTATAGATGAAATTTTTTAAAACCACTCCCTAAGAAGTTTCACGATTAGGATTGATGCAATGGCATATTCACTGTTGTTCTAGTTCGCACGAGAAGCGCATCGCTTATTTGTAAGCACCACCATTGATATATTAGTCATTAATGGTATTTAAACATTTAAAATAAACATTTAATTTCTATTTACAATATTATCGTTTTTTTCATTTAAATCACTTTTAATTCCTGCAAAGATCAGATAATGTGAACTCAGGGCCGCAAAAATAGATCATGAAGTCAATGCTGGATGGAATGCCTGTCAGGGGTGGTGATAATAGTGACCTGGTTGTTATATATTTGGCAGACATCCCTAGTTGTTGTTAAATAAACCATTATAGAACCCAGCGTCATGTCATTATTAATGCATCCACAGTAGGAAATGAATATCTTTGCTTTCAACAAAGACTTATAATTAGTTTTTGCTATACACTGCTACGTTGTAGTGCATGGAGTATCAGATTTCTTAACCCCAGCTTTCCATTGTGATAGGATAGAATTACATCCGAAGGCATCAAAATGATTGTCATCCACTTTTACGACGTATGATTGACTTGACATACACGAAGTTATTCCATACTACATGAGCAACATTATCAGGTGAAAATACCAACTTTATGGTATTTTCACCTGATAATGTTGCTCTGCAACAAAACCATGGTTGCTTGAGGAAATATATTTTTATGTAGAAGTTACAACATTTTTTGCACTACATTTATACAAAGTAATTGTCATGTAATCAACGAAGTCTTATTCCCTTCCCACCCCTCTCCCCCTACTGGATATCCAGCAGTTATATGCTCTGCCAGGGAGAAAACAACTTAGTATCTATATTCCTTAGCCGTTAAACTCCCCTCATTTTCCAATGATAGCTTTCCTTATACAAATAATAACTTTCTTCTTCCCTCCCTTTAACCCCCCCTTGTATTATTTTTAGGTCTTCCCACTAGGGTTTTCAAAAATGAAAAGTCTGTGTTTTAACCTGATGATGTTGCTCTCAAACAACACCATGGTTTTTTGAAGAAATATACAGGCAGACCTTGTCCTTCATGGCATTTTTATCTTTTGCAGTTCCACATTTGCGACCAGTTACACACAAAATTTTCTATATATAGAATGAATCGCGTTTTTCTAACATTTTCTCTCACCGGCCTAAAAATATTATTGTGTTATTCTAATTTGTAAAAATATTTACGCAAGGGCATTGATGTAATATTATTTGCTCAGGTTTGACATAGTTCAAACACTTAAGCTTTGCTTTTTATGCATCATTTATTACTGGTGGAGTTTTGCATACTTTTCAGGAATGTAACACCTCGAGAAAGACGAGATCTGCCATATTTAGGAAATTAGCCTCTTACAAGTTAGGCAACCACCGTTCATTTTTTAGTGAAGCTTTCTCGGGTTTCACACCGGGTGATGTCTAGAATAGAATTCGACGTTTCGGCGTAAGTCACATGCGCCATCTTCAGGAAAACTGAGTGCCGTGTCAGGTTGGGTCCCGGTTTTTATCCCCTGGGTGGTTCGTCTGTTGGTCTCTGATTGGTTGTTGCGTCGGCCAATGGCATTTGCGCTCCTGCGTCAGAATGGGAAAGATGGGATCCCATGTTTTGCTCAGAGGAAATCCCCTATCTCTATTGAAGTTGTTTTTGTGGAGCCTAATTTCGATCGCCTCCCTCACGAGTCGGTCCCAGAAGGCATTGGACTTGGCCATCACTTTGGCCTCTGGGAAATTGATGCGATGGCCCTCAGTAATGCAGTGCTCGGCCACTGCTGACTTCTCTGGTTGATTAAGTCGGATGCACCTGGCATGCTCTTTGAGTCGGGTTTCGACCGTGCGACCCGTCTGTCCAATGTATTCCTTCCCACAGCAGGCATTTACAGGATTCCTTGCTCCTGTGGGAAGAAATACATTGGACAGACGGGTCGCACGGTCGAAACCCGACTCAAAGAGCATGCCAGGTGCATCCGACTTAATCAACCAGAGAAGTCAGCAGTGGCCGAGCACTGCATTACCGAGGGCCATCGCATCAATTTCCCAGAGGCCAAAGTGATGGCCAAGTCCAATGCCTTCTGGGACCGACTCGTGAGGGAGGCGATCGAAATTAGGCTCCACAAAAACAACTTCAATAGAGATAGGGGATTTCCTCTGAGCAAAACATGGGATCCCATCTTTCCCATTCTGACGCAGGAGCGCAAATGCCATTGGCCGACGCAACAACCAATCAGAGACCAACAGACGAACCACCCAGGGGATAAAAACCGGGACCCAACCTGACACGGCACTCAGTTTTCCTGAAGATGGCGCATGTGACTTACGCCGAAACGTCGAATTCTATTCTAGACATCACCCGGTGTGAAACCCGACAAAGCTTCACTAATAATATTCGCCGGGAAAGTTTGAAATCCTTTTTCACCGTTCATTTTTCTCAATTCTACTACAAAACTAAAATAAGATTTTATTTTCTGATACCTTTTTCATGTTCTTTTATCTTGTTTAAATTTCTCTTTCATTGCTGTTCATTTTTCCGTTTCTTTCTCTATTCTTCTGCGGTCATCAATACAGAGGACAAATGATCCATTCTTGCTGGGATGGGAACTAAACCCTGTATTTCCCATTGCCTTAATTATTCCTCTTTCTCTGTGTTTTCAGGAACGTAACCCCCATGAAAGATGAGGTCTGCCTGTATTTTTATGTGGAAGTTACTATTTTTTTTACATTTTATTTTAGAAAAATATTTAGATTTTATAAACGATACATAATGGCACCTCCTGCTGGCAAATATATGAATATGCATGCCTTAGAAGTTGAGGTGAGTATGCCGGATGAAATAACTGAGCAGCCCAAAAGTTTGAGGACCCCTGAATAACATGAATACATGTGAAAAATAACATACTTGTGGATCTCGTAATGGATGATAAGCATGGCGGTATAGGCATGGGAGCACCAAGGCACTACCATCCGCTGTTTTGTCTGATTTAGAATGTCCTGTTGGGCAGAGGCGATCTGCATCCTTATGACAAAGTTGGTACAGCACTGGATCCAGTGTGAATTCCCGTGATACAAAGTACTGGATTTGAAGAAGAGCCGTCTTGCAATCTTCAGGCAACCTTTCCCCCACAAGCAGCTCCATAAGACAAGGCATTACCCTAAAAAGCAAAATCAATGACTTTCAATCTCTTTACAATGCATGAAATTTTTTAACCTTTAAGAAATTTAGAATTTAAAAAGCTTTTCAATTGCATGATAAATGATATACAGCAGGGTTTCCCAAAATATTTTTGCCCACATACCCCTTAGAACTCAATCAATCAATTGAAGCACCCCCTTATAAAAGAATACGACAAGTATTACAATAAATAGACTTATTTTAAAATGAACGAGTTTATATATAATAAATAACACTTCTTGACATGAATGTGCCTGTTTTGGATAACAAAGTGTCAATCATTGACTCTATTGAAGAAAACCTCAATGTAAGTAAGAATCAACATGTGATATCTGGCGATTATTTGTCTTAATTAAACACAAGAGGCAAAAATCCAAATTCGCACATGCACATTGTGGAGAAAGGAATGAATATTTTGATTGCTCTTTTAGCCACCTGCCCATACTTGTTTGATAATTTTTTCCTAGAAAGCAATCAAAGATACATTCGAGAACTTAATTTTCAAGTACCGTCAGTAGAAATATCTACAAGGCTTTCTTGTTCTTTTCCTGTTAAGATGTGGAATCGAAAAATCCAAACGTGCACCCAATTATTAGAATCATCTGTTTCTGGAAAATATTACTGTAATTGTTCCATGATTTATTCCAAATGTTCCTTTGTATCTGACAAATCCAAACTGACGAATAGAGATTTGTACATACCGTATATACCTGAATATAAGACGAGGTTTTGTTCCAATTTTTATGACCGAAATATCGCTAGTCGTCTTATAATCGCAATAGTTTGACTGACAAGAGGAACCAAAGCTGGAGATGGAAAGAATCGAATAGCTATAATCGAAATATTCGATTCTTAAAATCAATCAATTATTAAAAGTAGTAGTAGAAAATGAATTGATTCAAATGTATTCAAAGACAAATACTTTCTTGAATTTTATCCTATATATTATGCTTGTAATGAAGCTGCGTGCGTCCATGCGTACGAACCTCGCGTAATTATATCGGCGTATTTCTCGAGAACCGTTCATCGTAAAAGATATGTGGTAAACGGCATTTTGTTTCTACTGGCTATGAGGTCCCTGAAAAAATATTTTCGTTTGCTAAAGTGTCCCAGGTTCGAATCCAGGAGACAATTATATTTTCCCTTAAGTTTACATGGGATTTTAGATATTTCAGATCCTTCATTCATTAAAATATGTAAATATGGACTCATTTTCTTCTTTTTTTGCTTTATTCGACGGCTAAAGCTCTATACCATCTTATTATTGCAATGTTTACACGTTACACGGTCGAATTTTTCAGAAATACGCATTCTTTTTCGAAATTTTGCTGATTTTTTGTACTCATTCCGGGTGTTGCCTAGGAGACTCATTGTTGCCTCCGATTCATTTAATGCCAATTAAACATTCAAATAGACAAAAAAAGAGTTATTGTTATCTTCTCTTCATTGATAATCTAAATAAATGCTTGCACTGACGTCGCCTTTATAGTAGGTCCTGTAAGAAGTTAAAAGCAGACGTTGATAGACACTTGAAGAAAAGCAACTGTATATGCCAACTAACACTACAAAATTGCTTATTTCACTTGGTTCAATGTTTATTAGTCAATGGTATAATAAACCTCTGTCATTGTGTGCATAATAAATTTTTTCCTTTTATTAGGAGTTCAAAATGGGGGGTCGTCTTATAATCAAAGTCGTCTTATATTCGGGTATATATGGTATTTCAGATTTGCCAGTATGATTTTACCTGGACACGTCTTGTCACTTGGACAGCAGAAGTAAACAAAATAAAGTGAAATGTCAGTATAACAAAGTTGTGCGGATGACCAAAATATATTTGTTACAATGAAAATTTTTTTTAAATTCTGGGGAAGCACAATATATCATCCCCCTGACAGTAGTGCCAAAAACGGTAACTCTGAGAACAGTGTAGTGCTTATGCCGTCATTGTAATCATAGTAGGAAAAGGAACTCTTAAAAGTTTACCTTAAACCATGAATCAGTGTTTACTTCTTAAACAGACCGTTCAGAATAAAATTATGGACTTTTTTAACCCCTCAAGCACGGAGGAGGTTTTTAAAAATTTGCAATTTCGATTCCTGAAAATTAAAAAATTTGTAACTTTTTTCATTTTTATTGGGGTTGTATAAAATTTTTTGAGGATTTGAGTAGAACATACCATTTATAAATAATTGTCTAAACCTCGGGTTGCAAAGGGACTTCACGCGGCATTTTATGGTCACGGGCGTCAGGAAATCCATCATTGGGGCCGACTTTTTACAGCACTACGGTTTGTTGGTGAACGTGAAGAACCAGCGCCTCGTCGATAGCTATGCTGTCCGTCGCTGGTAGCGTCGCCCAATGCCATGAGTCACAGGTGAAAGTAATCTGTGGTGTCTCCTGCTTCCATTATCTTTTAGCACGCTATCCGGAGATTACGAGGCCCGCAGGTGTGCACAGAGCACCCTCTCATTCCACTGTCCACCACATACGCACAACGCCCGGCCCGCCAGTCTACTGCAAACCAAGACGTTTGGCTCCCAACAAGCTTGCCATCGCGAAAAGGGAGTTCAAGGCAATGGTTCGCCTTGGTACAGCCAGGAGCTCTGATAGCAGCTGGTCCTCGGCACTTCACCTCGTGCCAAAGGAAGGTGACGAGTGGCGTCCGTGCGGCGATTACCGCGGCCTCAATGCAAGTACAATTCCGGACAGATATCCCATTCTGCACATAGTGGATTTCGCACACAGCTGGTAAGCGGATATTCTCATCCATCGATCTGGTTCATGCATATAACCAGATCCCTGTCCACCCACCAGATATTCCAAAGACGGCGATCACCACGCCGTTCGGTTTATTTGAATTCCCATTCATGTCATACGGCCTGAGGAATGTAGCGCAGATGTTTCAGCACTTCTTGGATGAAGCACTTAGCGGGTCGACTTTCTGCTACGCTTATCTCGATGATATCTTGGTGGCTTCCAAGGACGAAGAGGAGCATGCACGCCACCTGGAGGAACTTTTTATTGGCTTCCACGAGTTTGGGATTCTCGTTAACCCCTCGAAGTGTATTTTCGGTGTCTCAGAGTTAATGTTCCTCAGGCATGCGGTCTCGGGTGATGGCACAAGACCGAATAAGGGTAAGGTGAGTGCTGTGTTGGAGTTTCCCGTACCGGACACAGCCAAACAACTACGCATATTCCTGGGTATGCTCAATTTTTATAGACGTTTCGTACCCAAAGCCACCGCCCTCCAAGCGCCGCTGAATGGCTTGCTGGGAGGGAGTGTGAAGGGCAACGACGCTATCGCATAGACAGAGGAGGCAAGCCATGCCTCGACACTTGCAAGGAGGCTTTAGGGAATGCGGCCCTCCTTGCCCACCCTAATCCATCCCTTCTGCTCGCCCCTTTCTCCGATGCATTGGACTCCTCCACAGACGCCGCCCTCCAACAGCTCACGGATAAGGGCTGGCAACCCCTATCCTTCTTCACTCAGAAGTTAAGCCTGGCACAGCGGAAGTTTAGCCCCTATGATCGCGAGCTCCACCCTATATATAGAGCTGTGCAGCGCTTCCGGCATATGATGGAGGGCCTCGTATTCACTATCTACAAGGAACATAAGCCAATGATTTACGCCTTCTGTCAAAAGCCCAAGAAATGCTCCCCAAGGCAATTTCGATACCTCGATTTCATCGGGCAGTACTCGACGGAATTCGCCATGTTGCTGGGGAAGACAACATTGTCGCCGATGCCCTCTCTCGCATCAATGCAGTTCACCAACCGGTCGACATGGGGACATTGTCAGTCGCGCAAGATGCCGACGATGAACTGAAGATTTTCCTCCAATCCACTTCCTCCGTGGACCTCCGAAAGATCGAGCTACAGGGTTATCCAAGCCTCTATTGTGATTTTTCAACAAAGACAGCCCAACCTTTTGTCCCAGCATCTTACCACCAACAAGTTTTGGAAAGTCTGCATTCTCTCGCCCATCCAGGGATGAAGGCCTCAGCAAAACTAATCGCTGAGAGGTATGTCTGGCTGAAGATAGGAAAGGATTGCCGCACTTGGGCCCGCACGTGTATCCCGTGCCAGGGGTCGAAGGTAAATCGCCACACCATCGCTCCTCTTGGGAACATCGACATCCCTGTCTCACGATTTGAGATTTGATAGAGGGCAAACATACTGCCTCACATGCGTGGACAGGTTCTCACACTGGCCAGAGGCGTTCCCAATGGAGGATATCTCTGCAGAAACCGTTGCACGAACGCTGTTCGCCGGATGGATCTCACGATTTGGACTACCTCTCCCGATAACAACCGACCAAGGGTGCCAGTTCGAGTCTCGACTCTTCAAGGAGTTGGCTTGGACTACCGGAATCCAGTACCTCTATACCACGGCTTACCATCCCATGGCAAATGGCCTCGGTGAAAGGTTTCACCAGCAACTCAAGGCCACCATTATGTGCCATGACGAGGATACTTGGTTGGACGCACTTCCAATGGTTCTCCTCGGCATTTAGGCGGCGTGGAAAGAAGACATCAGAGCCACCACTGCCAAAATGGTATACGGGGAGTCAATTCGCCTTCCTTGCGAATTCCTGAGTGCCCCATCCGCGGACGTTCATGAAAGTACATTCGCCGCCAAGCTGCGGAAGCAGATGCAGTGATTGAAGCCCATGCAGACTTCCCATCGTGGCGACAGAAGGACCTTTGTCCATGAAGACTTGGCTACCGCATCCCATGTCTTCCTGCGGAATGATGCGGTAAGGTACCCTCTGCAACCACCTTACAAGGGCCCGTATGAAGTCTGCCGACACGAAAACAAACGCTTCGTCAATGTGTGCAAAGGACACCTTACCCGAGTTTCGATTGACCGACTCAAACCCGCATACATTGTGGCGGAAGATGCAACGCAAATAGACAGTGCACCACGTCCTCCCCCACAAGCAACCACTAAGTCAGAGAGAACTGTTCATTTCCCCGAACATTTTAAGGAATTTGTGTGTCCCTAAATCTATTGTTTCTATTACCATTTCTTCTTTTGTTTTGTGTTCTTGTTCGTTGTTTTTTTTGTTGATTCTCACTAACAGGATCACGTGCTTTGGCCAAGCAAACCACTGGCAGGGAGGTGATGCGGTGGAAGTAACATCACTACGCATCACGCATCGTCTGGACAGCGGCGCATATCGCGCAGTTTTGCCGAGCGGATCGCCACCAGATGGAACCACAGGCGGACCCGTGCCCCCCACAACTGACTCTCTCTAGCTTGTGCTGCCATCGCAGTATCATCGCTGGGCCGTTCCACGACTCGTGCCACGTGGGTTATAGTTAGGTGTTAAATAAAAAACCAAAATCCACTTTGCGAGTTCTTATTCCGATCTATTCACCTCCAGGAAAATGGCATTGATATGCAGTCTTTTTCAAAATAATATTTCAGCTTTTATTAACATTTCATACGCTGGTGTACAGTCCTGGCCCAAAAAAACTGCACCACCTTATGAACACTCTACAGGCATTTTCGTGAACTACTACCTCGGATCAGCCAGTCACACGAACTGACAATGCTGCTGCTCTCTCTCACTCTTGTTACGGCAGTCACACGAAACATTTTCTTCCACAGATTTCGTGTTCAGGCATTTTGAGTGGACGAAAATATGCATTTTAAAATTAATTAAAATGGAGAGATGAACTCAGACATTATCCATACAGACGTGAAAAAGAACGAAGTTTATTTTTCTACTCAAAACTGAATTGAATTGAATCAATTCTGATTTACTTCAAGCATTACTTCCTTGATTAGATGCCAAATATTTGTTTATGAAAGCTAATAACTGAATTTGAACAATATATTTATCCTATTTTACATAGCAGCATTTATTTATAGTTTTTCCTTATATGAAAGAGCCTTTGAGGATTTTTCACAGTTATATTATGGGATTACAATCACCAGTGAGCGCAAGGTAGTCTCAAGAGAGAGTGAATGTTCAACCCAAGCTTAATATCCAACACCACTACAGGGGTTCCTTTCCGGTGATGGAATCATCCTTACAGAAATTCATAGTCTGCACACAGGCTTTTAATCTCTGACTCGTCGGTTTTTCCTCTGGCTGCGGGAGATCACGAAAGAGTCCCTTTAAAAGAAAATGTGATTAGTGTTTGTGAGGTGTTGGTTGAAAGTGGACACACAGAAGTTTACAATAGTGCAATTGGAATCTTTTATGGAAGGCAACCCAGGTGTGGGTTACGAAAAAGTGGTGGGGATGGGTATGGCAGCTGGTGGGAGACACCGACAAGAGTTAGTAGATAGGTAGAAAGATTGCAGATAGCAAACAATGCGGAGTGAGTGGCGAAAAGTGTACTCATTTACAATGGGGGAGGTATTTCTTGGGAGCACAAAATTATCTCAAGTTTTTCTAAAGTTGGCTCTTATTTACCACATGCAGGATTTCCATAGAAAAGGAGCTCATGTGGTTTTGCTTCAACAACGTCATTATTCACAGATCAAAGCGATTCTTATTTAAAACCTTCCTAAATTAATGTAAATTACAGGAGAGAAAATGCAGAAACTTTCACAGTTTCAATATCGCAAAATCACAATCAGTTTCATTAAAATTGTGGAGACCGCATTACCAGAAACTATCTGGTATGATTTAGATCAGTGATTCACAACCTTTTAATTAAACTTTTATATTAACCTCACTTGATATATATATATATATATATATATATATATATATATATATATATATTATATTATATATATATAGCGGTTTGTAACCACTTTGGCAAGATGCAAAATTGAGGCACTTCCAGATGTGCTAGAAACTTGAAATTTGGCAGGATTATAGGTTTTTGGTCATAGCCAAAGGAAAAAATCCAAAACTTTCAAAATTCTCACTTTGAGGGGCTATTTTGCCCCCTTTTTGCCCATAAGAAAACATGTAAACTGGTGTAGAGGTTTTAACATTTATATTTTAAAATTATTTCCCTTCATGATTCAAACTTGAGACTTTAACTGTCGGATAGGATAGAAATTGTAGTTTCTTATTTTTGAAGACAGAATTTCAGTCCGAGTAGAATTAGCGTAAATTTATAGTTTTTATCGGAAAAAAGTGGTAATTTTTCTGGGTGGCAACAATTGGCTACCTAGGCAACCAGCTTAATGCTTTCATATGGGTAAGCTTTTAATGGGAATCAGAGGCTTATATTTCTCCTTTAAAACCTTACTAACGTAATGCCCATTGAAATATCAACGGGAGTAAAGATTCGATCGTTCAAGTTATTTATGAAGATCAAATTGGCATCAGAAACATTAATTGTATTGAAAGTCATTTCCCTCTCTCACCCTCCCTCCCCCCCTCTATCTCATATTAAAAGCAATCAAAGCACGTTTACACCCATAATGATTGTATAATAGTACCGATTACTTACCTTTGATATTACTCGTGTTGAGCTTCGTGGATTTGTATACGACAAGAAAAGTCTTCAACGTTGATATCCAGATTAATTGAATATAACACTGCCTCCACCAGTAAAAGGTAACTTATGCAGGTAATTTCACCAAATTTGAAGTAACGAGTATAATAAATGTTAAAATATAAAAGTTATTTATAAAAATTTATTTTTATACCCATTATTTGTTTACCTTCCCATACGAAGTATTGAGAAAGTATTGTTACCGCGAAAAAATTCGACCTTGAGATTTTTACGGAAATATACGTTTTAGGTGTCGCTGAATCTGAAAAAGTGGTTTTAGCAATGCTGTCTGTCTGTCTCATACTGGCTCTGGAGCCTAAACGGTAAAACAAAAATGAATGAAATCTCGTAATTAAGTATTTTATCATACTGAGCAGAGTATATGTAGAAATGGTTGTCATTGACCAATAATTAAGCATAGTTTATTCTACGCATTTTTAACAATTCGATTTTCTCAAAAACGGCTCTAACGATTTTGATCAAATTTTGTACAGTTACTTGAGTCTACATCTTTAATAATACTGTATAGTTCATATTTCTCAAAAAATGAATATAAGGTTAGTTTATTCTATATAATTTGATTTTCTCAAAAACGGCTGAAACGATTTTGATCAAATTTTGTAGTTACTTGAGTATACGTCTGCAATATTACTACATGTGTATTTCATTTTTCTCAATGAATGAATATAAGGCTAGTTTATTCTTGGGCAACTTTACCATAAATTGGATTTTCTAAAAACCGGCTGATACGATTTTCATTTTTTAAAGATAACTAAACGACACATTATTATATGAGAAAGTTTGTACAATGCATGTTGTACCGATTTTTATCAAAGGTCCGCTGAACCCATTTTCCCAGAGTCTGTGGGCCGCATCATGAAAACTTAAAATACATAAATTACAAAAGAAAACCGAATTACATATATTTTATTACTAAAACGTTTTAATGCAAATAATAACAAAAAAACCATGTCACAACCAAAACTCTTTTTGTTTAAAACTTACAATATTCTTCACATTTTCATTAACAGCCATGAGCCGCTCAAAAACCCATGGCAGGCTGTGGGTTATGCACCACATACTTAGATTCTCCATCTAAAAAATGACTTTGTTGCAGTTTCAAGCGAATGAAACAATGTAACATTCGACCACAGAGTATCGTTTTTTTATTAAAAATTCTTTTCTGTCATCCTAGTTTGAGAATAATAAAAGTGATATTCTTCCCTTTCCTAATCAACCAGTGGCTGAGAGATTACAGAGAGTATAAAGCATTATGAAAATATTTGAAAAGAATTGGTGTAATTTTAATACAGTTGCTAATAAGATTCTTAGGGTTGTGTTTATTATAAAGACCTGAGAACAGGATGGGTAAATAAATTTTTTAAGGGACAATCATACAAAGTTATTTTTAAAAAAAGTTTAGTTAGGTTGCTATAATTTCATTTCAGATACAAAATGAAGTAAATATTCACGGTTTTGATTGATTAACGACACAAAAGCATCAGTAGTGTTCAGTTTAACGCAACACAAATATACGATTAAAATCGTATATTCATTTCGCTGCAATGTAAACACAGCAATGGGAGAAGAGAATTGATATTAACTAATTCCTATTTAAGAATGCTAGTAATTTTATCGTTTAAAAAAAGTTTCGTTTATTAAAGTTATTTACTTAACTTTCAGTTAGACATAATTCATAAAGTTAAATTTAATAGTTTTTCGCTTAATTCCTGAAATGTAATATTTCTCGTAGTTTTTTATACTTCACTGTTATTTTTTAAATTGCTTATCTTAGTGCTTGGAATCCCGTCATATAACTGACCAAAATCCTCCTCCTCCTATGTAAAAAAGAATAAAGATATTGTTCAAATTCATCCTATAGCATTCATAAACAGATATTAGGCGTTGAAGCAAGGAAATAATACGTGAAGTAGTCGATGCAACTGAACATTTTTCATTGTTATGGCATTGAAATGTGTATTCCTTTCGATTCCTAATATATATTTATGCTAACTCGGAATTTAATTAATTTAATCTTGACTAGAAAAATAAACTTCGTTCTTTATGACGTCCGTATGTTAAACTCCGGAGTTCGTGTCTCAATTCTAACTAATTTTGAAATGCAAAGAATTATATCCGACACTCATTCGCGTGTTACCGCCATGGGGAAAGTAAGCACTACTGAATTGAAAACCATTATCTTGAGGGAAAATATTCAATCCCTAAGAGATGAGAGAGAGCCATAAACCCTCTAAGGGTAGGGAGGGAGAAGAAAAAGAGCCTTCACCCCCTCCTCTACCATCACTATTGCCATATCGCTTGACAGCTCGTTCGAGACTAGTAGTTCACTGAAATTCCAGTAGAGCGGTCTTAAGGTGGTGCAGTTTTTTGTCCAGGACTGTACCTACCTAAACCAAATAGGAAAAAATTTTTCGTAGGTCAACTTTTTCATGTCTTGACTAAAAATCAGAAATAAATTTTACGTTTCGTATGTTTTTAAAAACATTTCATTATGCTTATAAGGTTTTGACTTGTACAGTAGTCATTCATAGTCATTATAGAAGTTATATGGTGAAATTTGTTCTATTTCATTCAGTAGAGACGGAGATACGATGTTGTATGTATCAGAATGTACGCGCAATAAAAAAATTAGAAAGTTAAGTTTTTTTCCAAGGCATTTGCTTTATCCAATGTAACATGAAATTTACAAGAAAATATAACTTCTATGAATCATCTATACTGAATTTTATTTACTAGCATTCTCTTCAGACTAACTTCTTGATAGTGATACGAGAATATTTCTCCTGCAAAGACCCAAGCGTAAGGGCATGATGCAAGTGCTCGCTCCTAAAGTCACACTTACTATGCATCATCAGTAACTTATATTTGTAAACAGACCTTGGACACATTCATGAACTTAAGCAATCATTGCCGCTACATTTCAACAGGGCCAAAAAATCACTACAAAAACGATAAAGCGCTACTTCTGGCCACACTGTACTTAGAGTTTGACCCGGAGCCTCCGGGTTTTGGCAGTTGTCTCTGGGTCAACAGAAAAAATCTCTGGGTTAACACGAAAATTTTTGAATCTAGTATTCAACAATTTTTGTATTACATTACTTATACTTTTTAAAAGAAAAAATTAACAAAGTACACAAATACTTTTCATTGCGTTATTAACCTTTCAAAAGCATCCTGCTTACACAGTACCGTATATAGAAGAACATTTCGTATTCTGCAATTTTGAAAAGTAACTGTAATTGCCATGTCATACATAATGCAGCCAGAAACTCATGCAAGGTATTGTCATTTGATGTGGAAAATTTAATCCTAAAAATATTTTCTAACCTTTCAAATAGTCGAAAAAAGTCCAAAGAATTAAAAAATGTTTTGATTTTTTGGGGAAGGAATATAAGGATGTTCTGAGGCATGTACCAACAAGGTGGCTATCACTGTTCAGAGCTCTGGAATGCATTGTCAGTTCTTGGCCAGCAATAAAAATTTATTTTATACAGCAAGGGGAAGAAGAAACAACTAAAATAATTTGGAGTTTTGTGCAGGAACAGAAAGATGAGCTCCAGGATGACAGCAAAACTCAGTTGACTCTGGCTGAGTGTTATCTTTACTTTGCACATCATTTTATGTCCATTATATGACCAAAGCTATTTTGTTATTAGAATATGAAACAGTTATGAGTTCAGAAGTACATGAAATAATGTGTATGTTAAAAGAAAAGCTTGAATGCAGACTGAAGGATAAGTTTTTTGAGTATAAAGTATATTCCAGTTTGAGTTATCTTGATTCAGGAGACAGATACAGGTTCTTAAAAGAAACAACTCAAGTTTACTATTTCAAGAAGTGGTACAATTTTGAAAATAATCCATTTGAATATTTTTCAAATATTTACTTAAAGAGAGAACCTTAAATATGAAGATTTTTTAATGCATCAAAACATGTGAAGGTCAATTTAGATGAAAATAATTTATACTATGAGATTCAATTATTGAACAAACTTCTACCACAAATACAAGTACAGGAGACTCCCGAGATTCGACTGGGATGCGTTCCTGAAAACGCCGTCGAATCTCGAACAGTCGAACGTTTAATGTGCCTAAAAACGAGTGAAATCAGCACAAATTCAAACAATTAGAGCTGAAATAACGATGTCTAGACTGAAACTAAACCTCGCGTGGTTAGGTGGGCCGAAAATTACTTCGCGTAAACTAGTTCCTAATTCGACCGACCGATCGGCTGGGTCGAATAAGTGGGCTTCGACCGGTCTAATTTTTGACTTGGTCGAATCTCGAATGGTCGAATCTAAGGAGTCACCTGTACTTGATGTGTCCATTGACAAAAAGTGGACTGAAATTTTCTCCAAATGTAATGAATTTAATAAATTGCCAAAACTTGCCAAAATTTTATCTATTCCAACAAGTAATGCCCAGGTAGAAAGGATTTTTTCCATAATGGCAAACACATGGAGTGATAGGAGGAATAGAATGACGGTAGACCTTGTTAAGGCAGAAATTAGCATTAAAATGAATTTTGGAACGAA
Source organism: Uropetala carovei (assembly GCA_036926305.1). Lineage (NCBI taxonomy): Eukaryota > Metazoa > Arthropoda > Insecta > Odonata > Petaluridae > Uropetala > Uropetala carovei. The sequence continues at coordinate 1,162,627 of JAXCHB010000290.1, forward strand.
CTGCCTGGAATTTTATAACTTCATTAGTAAGCCTGAGCAAGTTGAATTACTCAGAAGAGCAGTAAGAAATAAAAAATACAATTGGAAATTAAAATAATACGTTCAAGTGGGAATATTACTGGTGCAAAAATCTTTTTATTTTTTTATAATAGTTCATTTTAATGTATGTATTTGTAAACTAAAAAATAAAAATATATATAAACTCTCAAAATACTTATTTTAAAGATATTTTTCTCCTCAGTTTCTCAAGAATTTATGATATAGGAATTTCCTATTTCTTATATGTATCACCTCATAATCATGCTAAAGCTCGTTTTAAAATTCATGTCCAGAAAAAATTAATTCTTGGTTGAGGTTTATAAATCTCCAGGTTTAGGTCCAAAATCTCAGGGTCAGAGCTCATGGACGCTACTGTTACATACTTACAATGCAATGTTATTAGAAACATGCCAAATAATTCTGCTGTGACACAGATCTTGATATTTGAAGTCCCCACCCCTACCACCCCACCCTACCCACTCCACCATCACTTTAAATGCCAGTCTACTTAAAGCCATGATGCAGCAGATCTCCCACACAAGTTTGGCAGCCAATCGGAAAGTTAGATTGTGATGTATCAAACCATGTGACTGATAGAGTTGTGAGGACCCTACTTATTGGTTGCTGGTAGGATAATCGTCCAGTAACTTGCTTGGACTAAGATTTTTACCGAGTTTAAATCATTATAGCATTGCTAGATGATAAAAACCAAACCCAGTAAAGATCAAAAAGTGTACATCGTATTTTTTAAGGAATTTCTTTTTACAAACTTCTTTATAATGATTGTATTTTTTCATACCGGGATGAATTTTTATTGAGCTAAACCGATATTTTCGTTACAATGATATTCGTTAAAATGAAACATTTTTACATAATGTTACATAGTAAATTGGCAGGGGACGGAAAATAATTTCGTTTTACTGAATATTTTGTTACTCCGGCGTTTGTTACACTGACATTTTACTGTACTAAGCTGTCACCCTCAGTGATAAGGCTGTAGTTTACTGTTATGTATCCATTCAATGTTTTTGGAGGCAAAATATACTGTATTGTTTATATACACTCATAGTGACGACGTTAACTGTAAAACATTCTACAGCCGAGGTGTCTAACAGAATTTTCAGGTTCACCACATAATACAAAATATTATTATTAAAAATAGGACTTTATACAAAGACAAGGTTACAGTGATACACAATAATGATTTCAATTGTTTATTAGTGAAATAAATTATTAAATTCAAGCTATAAATTTCAATGTGGTTTGATAGTTCAGTTGCCTAAGTAGCTCACTGAAATTTGGCATAAATCCACAGTGTGTTTATCCCAACTCCGCCTCCATTTTTTCATCCAGGATCTGATACCTATACCTTGATTTTGTCAACGTTACTGAGGAAAAAGTTAATTCACAGAGCCAAGTTGATCCAAACATAGAAAACAGTTTCGGAATTACTATATTGAGAACTTTGAACCTATTTTCTTTCAAAATACAAACCCACATAATAACAGTTGAATCATCTTTCAAATTATGATAGCTTTGACTTTACAGCAAAACCATATCCGTCTCAAAAATGTTCCTCTCCGAAGAAAATAAACTTCCGAGCTCTTGAGCTAGTCGAGAATCATGGATGTCAAAGTGATATGGATCTTCTATTAATTGAAAGGCAATCCAGTGCGTTTCAAAATATGAAAAGCGCTGGGAAAATTTTTTGTAGCAGATTCTGAAACCAATCCACATAGCGCTGACGTACAAAATCAGGCTTTTCTGCATACTGCGCCATGTTCGGAAAGTGTGTGAAATCTCTCTATATGCTCCACAAAAAGTTTCAGTTTTGACATAACTTCTCGTACATACTGTGCCAAATTATAAATTAGCTTTCCATTTCCTGAAGTTTAAAGTTCAATTCATTCATGTGAGCAGTGATGCCAGTCAGAAAACAAATGTCACATTGCCACTGTTCATCCTCGATCACAGCCTAAGTTGTTATCTTTTATTTCTTCACAAGGAAGTCTTGTTCCACGACTTACGCATTCGCTTAACACAACACTTTTTAGGAACGTCTCTCGTGTTAAGCGGGGACTACCTGTACATATTCCCTCCAATCCCTGAGGCATAAGATAGCTTCTGGTAATTTTAAATTGCTAAGTTAGGGAGAACCACCTGTACTCTACAGGCACGCTCTCTACCAGAAGCTTAGAGAATGAACTTCACCTCACATTCTGTAATAATAGTAAGGATTGAAAATATTTTAAGATGTTAGCTCATACCACATTAGAAAGTAGAATATTTACGTGCCAATACATAAAAAGGATAATTTTCTAGAATTTTCCTGCAGTTTGAGGGCTCTCTATCAGTACAAGTACAAAACTGAAAGCTAGAACAGAAAGTTTGAATCAAGAATCTTAGATATTCAGATAACCTTAATCATACCCTGTGTCACCTGCATTAAAGCAATGCATTTCTACTGCATCTCCACATGCTTTCCTTAGTACGGGGTCAACTGTCCAATTCTCTCCTACATCAGCTGCCTTTGCAAGAACTTCCAACTGAAACAATGAAAGATAACATTATACCGTTATATACCCATGTATAAAACGCACCTGCAAATAACATGCAGGGCGGTTTTTGGCACCATATTCTGCGATTTTTTAATGTACCCACGCATAGCACTCATATGTCTAGAATTCGATTTCTGTCACATGCTTATAATTCAACAGCAAAATTAGTCGTTATATTGTTAATATCATTGAGACAAGTAAATTAATGAAAATATACGTACTTCAGTTCATACTAACAATAAGTAAGACAGCATTTCACTCAAGTCGGTAATGAAAATCTGCCATTTAAGAAAAGAGCTGTTACATAGTTTAGCAGTTTCTCAGTGTGAAGGTGACAGCTTTAAATATCAGTCGAAACAGAATACAGTAGAACCCCCAAATTCGCGAGGGTTACATTCCTGAAAACACTGCAAATTTGTAATCCACAAAAATAGAAGCAAAGGCCTTATGAGAAAATGGGGGTTAGGTTCGCAGCTCCCATTATTTTGACAAGAATAAATGATGAAAAGGTAGGCTAAAAGTGCTTTTGAACCGATACAATGTGGCATTTAAATCTGCCGTAGCCGTACAGTTTATCACATATCGCCTGCCCACTGATGCTGCACTCTGGTCACTAGCATGTTTATTTCACAACTCTATTTTCTTACTTAAAGTCAACATCTTCTTTTTGCTTCTGATTTCTGTATTATCACTTGCTTTCCTTTTGGTAGATATTTTCGAAAAACGGTGTCACAGTGTGATTAAAAAAACCTCACGGACGGGGAAATTCATTTGTGTAGTGCTTTTTCTCTTCACTTCAAAGATGACAGCAATAGTCGAAAACTGCGAAACACGTGAATTTGGAAGCCACGAATTTGGGGGTTTTACTGTACCTAGTTGCGGTTCAACTGAACTTTGGACCTATCGGTGGAGGTCGACTGGCGCTGTTACTTTTATAGCCAACTCCATTATTCGAGCATTAGTCACCAACATAAATGTAATAGTGAGGAAAATACAATGTGGAATTACACCATGGAGAACGTAATGCTATCTTCTGCAGAAGATGATTCCGATAACATCGCCGATGAATGGGGCAGTGATAAAGAATTTCTTCGATTTTGCAATGTTTAATAATGTTCTTTATTATTTTTACTTTATTTGAAATATCTTGTAATGTTCATCAAGTATAATTATTTAATAGATTTGGCATTTTTGTTCATTATATACTTTTTTAGGTCAAGTTATTCCCGAAAAAATGCATGAGAATACCATCCGAATGTTTAATATTGTCCCAATATCGAGCGGATATAAAATTGGTGACATTTTCTAACATTGGTCCATTATAATAAATATCCTGGTAAATATATACCCTCATATAAGATGCACACTGCTTTTTAGCTGAAATTTTTAGGGAAAAAAGTGCATGTTATATGTAGGTGTATGTGTGTGTGTGTGTTGAGTAACTACAGACCAATCAGCCTATTCCCAACAGCCTACAAAATATTCACCAAAATACCCACAATGCGCCTTCAAAACCATCTTGATTCTGCCCAACCCAGAGAGCAAGCTGGATTTCGCAGTGGGTATAGCACGATGGACCACATCCAAATCGTGAGAGAGGTAATCAGTCGGACTAACGAGTACGAATTACCTCTGTGTATGTGCTTTATCGACTACGAGAAAGCATTCGATTCTGTCCGAACTTTGTCGGTGTTACGTGCACTAAAGAAACAAGGAGTAGAAGAAACGTACATAACCTTGATCAAGAATATCTACGAAAATGCGACATCATCTGTCCAGCTGCATGAAGAAACGAGTACCTTTAAGGCCGAAAAGGGGATGAGACAAGGAGATACTATGTCCCCTAAGTTATTTACAGCTGCTCTAGAGGAAGTTTTCAAAATGCTAGACTGGGAAGAAAAAGGAATAAAGGTAAATGGAGAATATCTGAGTCACCTGCGCTTTGCAGATGATATCATACTGTTCGCAGGGAGCCCAGAAGAGCTCCGTAGAAGAACTGAAGAGCTTTAGCAAGCAAGCCGAGAAGCTGGACTTAAGATGAATCTTAATAAAACAAAGGTTATGTACAACTCCTTCACAAATTCTGAGAAGATACATATCAACGGAGCAGAACTCGGAGAAGTAACCAACTATGTTTACTTAGGTCAGCTCATCACTACTGATGGTTCACTTCTTGGAGAAATCAACCAGAGAGTGAAGATGGCATGGAGTGCTTTTGGCAAGAATGCGAACATCTTTAAATCAAATATTCCACTCTTCCTAAAAAGGAGACTGTATGACCAATGTGTTCTGCCTGTTCTGACATATGGTTGTGAAACATGGACCATGAATGCCAGAATGATACAGCGTCTGCAAACAACACAGAGGGGCATGGAGAGATGCATGTTAGGGATCACCCAAAGAGACCGCAAGAGGAACGACTGGGTAAGAAAGAAGACGGGAGTCTGTGACGTGATTAGAAGAGCGAAGGTGCTAAAACGGCAGTGGGCGGGCCACACTGCTAGAAGAAATGACCAGTGTTGGACGTCCAGTGTCATCGAATGGATCCCAAGAAACATCAAGAGACCGAAAGACAGGTGGGACAGAGAGCTTGTTAAGTTCTTGGGGCAAACTTGGAGGAGGGAGGCAGTTGACAGGGAAAACTGGAAGAGTCTGGGGGAGGCCTTCATCTGTCAGTGGACTGAAAAAGGCTGATGATGATGATGATTGATATACATATATATATATATATATATATATATCAATAGAGATAGTAAAGTAAGTAGGCTACAAGAAATTTAGGTTAAATTTATAATAACTGTAATTGCCAATCATAAATGAAAGACTGGCAGGAATAAAGTATCAATAAAAAAAGTTCAAGATGAAGACTTTAACTAACAAGTTTTATCCATGAACATGGATACATTAATGCATTTTTTTATTTTTCATGTGGTTATGCATGTGTAATGCATGGCTTGGAGGATGTCTACCTTCAAAACACCTTTGTCTATACTTCCATCTGGAAAACAGATTCTTGAGTCAGCTACTTCCAGTAATATATTGTGAGGCAGTTAGTTTATGACCCCTATATCATGCAGCTGCAGTACACTGGTGCAATTTGGAGGTTAAACAGTAGCCTTGTGTTCTTAAAAAATGATGTATCTACTGGGTGGGCAGCACAATTGTCCACAAATAATATTTTTCGGTGCTAAGCTCCCATGTGGCATCACCATAAAACGTTGGTTGCCTTCCATGCATTATGATTTGCATGGTATTTTACTGGCCAAGTTTTTGTGTTCTTGGAACACCCGTGTTTTAATGTTTTCCTTATCAGGATTAGCTCCCGTCACTGTTGGTGCACAACAACACTAAGGTCCTCTCTTTAGATCCTTTTCCATCATGACAGGATTGGACCTTTAAAGTGCGATTTGAAAGGCAGTTTGTAAAATAAGCCTGTTTCATCACGAGGGTCTTATCTTTCTAGCAACTTTGGTAGCTCTTTGATCCACAGGTGCTTTGTTTCAGTGCCAACAGCAGCACTTTCTCCTGCTGCTGGCGTCTTGTACATGAGACCATGAAAAACTTTGAATTATTCAAGCCATTTGATACCATGAAGTTTTCAATGCTAATCTTGGCTATCTGCTTAACTTTTTTCCCTTATTATGTTGCCATCAATGGGGATGTTCACAGCCTGCAATTGTTGATACCTTGTGAAGAGAATGGCCTCGAGCACACTGTATTTTGATTCCTTTCCGGTCTTCCTTTTCTTTGATTTGCTTGGATTTTTTCCACTTGCTCATCAACTTTCAGTCTCATATAAAAGGTCATTACTTGCTTTACAGGACAATGCATGGTTACCTCGGTGCAGTGAAAATTTGTAACCATAAAAATTAAATGAACTTTGATGAAAAAGGTAAAATGCACTCAACCACTCCTATGGTTGATGAGGGTCATGGCCTGTAGGAAATGGGGGTGTAATATTCACGATATAAGTCCATCATTGATGGCCATCTGGAGAACTGTACATACTTAAGACTGGAGGCCACGGTTGAGAAAATGTAAATTTAACATTTAACAGCCCAGTAGGTATTCTCAGGTATAGAGAGGGGGTTAGGGATAACCTCTCCCTGAGAGACATATTTTAAGTCCTATAATGTATATAAAATATGCTATCCTAAAAATTCCATTTATTATATAACTTAAAGGAAATAAAACATATAAAGCAGTTGTGTAGAGTAAAAATGTAATGATAAACCAGTCAATCTTAACACTCCATAGCAAAGCAGCTTGGCAGATTACCTCTCCCTGGCAACGCTATTACCCCTACATTTCGAAAATCTCATTAGGCCAGCAGATGTACAGCTACGAAATTAAAAACTTATTTCACAGACTGAAGAAAACGTTATAAAGGAAAATTGCCAGAATTTTAATTTTATTGATCAATAAGTAAGGTATGAATTTTTGGGTTGTAACCGATTTTTTAGAGGTTTATCCCCAGTGACTTTTTTTTTAAAATTTAGATGAAATTCATAAGTACCAAAGATTTTAAATTTGTAAAATCTTCTCTGCAAAAATGTGTGTAAGAGTTGGGTAATAAATTTTGCGCTCTTGTGTACCCTAGTACTTTCGCAGTCTAATGGTGTTCTTTTTCTACGCCAAAAATTTTGTCCACGAGTACCACATTGGGATATTACTAAAGCGACATGATGCTACAATAATAATGTACATTAAAATATGTAAAGGAAGTAATTGCAAAGAGTAAAAGCAGGAATGTAAAAAAGTAATGGTGCCATCAGACGGGGATACCATTCGTTGCATGCACTAATTGCATTTCAGAGAGCTTTCAGCCTCTTCAATGACATAAATTGTAATATTCACGATATAAGTCCATTATTGATGGCCATGTGGAAAACTGTACATACTTAAGACTGGAGGCCATGGTTGAGATAATGTAAATGTAACATTTAACAGCCCAGTAGGTATTCTCAGATATAGTGACTGCTCAGTTGGATCAAAATCAAAAGTGGCCAACTTAAGACTGTCACTTACAAAATAAATTAAATAATAAAATTTTAGCAACAATACTTTTTTAAAATTGTATAGACTATATTTACCCCCTTTTCTAATAGACTGTGTTATCAAAATTTATAATCTACACATATGTACTGTCGGCGCCAAAAGTATGTAGACTTGAGTCTAAGGCTAAATATCTTGAAAACGGCTTAATGGATTCTAATGAGAGTCATATCATTTTGAAGCCTGTTTAATTCTGCGTTGAATGATGATAGTCTTGATTTTTTTGGTTTTTTTAAAGTTGATGTTTTTGTGGTGAGAATGAAACATGACCCCATTTTAAGAGCTCGGAGATGGAAGGCATTACTTTGCCGGTTCATAATTTCAAAATGGTTTGTTTGATTGCAGTTAAATTTTAGTATAGTGTGTGTCATACTCTTATTACTACACATGCAAGATTTCAAATTTAAATCTTGATTCGTTTACGATATTTTATTCAATTTATGAGACTGTCATATCTCCGAAAGTATTATACATTAAGACATGGTATGCACAACGTTGGCTTCGTCTTGTTCTCTATATTACAAATCACTTGATTTCATAAACCTGATGTAATCAGAATATTCTATAGTCATTTTTATAATATTGAAAGCAAGAGTGGGCGGGCAAGAGGCTTGAGCGAGGGTTTTATGGCACATACGGCGTGCAGCGTTGCCGATATTCACCCAAGCTATTACCATTTCCCAACTTTTCTTAGGAGGACTTTAGACCTCCAAGGGCAGTTTTAAAAATGGTTGTTATTTCATGGCTTTATTAACTTACAAGTGTTCTAGCCACAGGTCAGTCGATACTATCACTTAATGTATATACAGTTATATAGAGTCTTATGTGCAGAAATTGATAGTTCTGGCTGGCATAATGCCCCTTGAGATAATGCCTTGCGGCATTATGAGACATAGCATGAGACCCAAGACCAGCGCCAATCCTGAAAATTTTATATAAATGATATCACCGAAAATTTTTCAGCTTGTCGATAAGCAGCCATAGTCCAATGCATTAAAAAGAACATAAGTGTCGATTTTATCAAAATCCAATGAAAAACAAGTAATGGGTATAAAAATAAATTTTTTATAAATAACTTTTATATTTTAACATTTATTATACTCGTTACTTCAAATTTGGTGAAATTACCTGCATAAGTTACCTTTTACTGGTGGAGGCGGTGTTATATTCAATTAATCTGGATATCAAGGTTGAAGACATTTCTTGTCGTATACAAATCAACGAAGCACAACACGAGTAATATCAAATTTAAGTAATCGGTACTATTACACAATTATTATGGGCGTAAACGTGCTTTGATTGTTTTTAATACGAGAGGGAGAGAGGGAGGGAGGGAACAAAGGGAGGGAGGGTGAGAGAAGGAAATGACTTTCAATACAATTAATGTTTCTGATGCCAATTTGATCTCCATAAATACCTTGAACGATCGAATCTCTACTCCCGTTGATATTTCAATGGGCATTAAGCTAGTAACGTTTTAAAGGAGAAATATAAGACTCTGATTCCCATTAAAAGCTTACCCATATGAAAGCATTAAGTCTGTCACCTAGGTAGCTGATTGTTGGACCCAGAAAAATTACCACTATATATATCTATAATATATAGATGCTTCTTACACATGATATATATATATAGTAGGATACAAAATTATGAGACACTTCCAGATGTGCTAGAAACTGGAAATTTAGTGGCATTATAGGTTTTTGGTCACAACCAAAGGAAAAAATCTGAAACTGGAAAAATTCCTATTTTGAGGGGTTATTTTGGCCCCTTTTTGCCGCATTTTTGGCCCATAAGAATACATGTAAATTGGTGTAGAGATTTTTATATTTGCATTTTAAAATTACTTACCCTCAAGATATGAACTCGAGACTTCAACTATTGGATAGGATATAAATTGTAGTTTCATATTTTTGAAGACAGAATTCAAATCCGAGTTGAATTAGCATAAATGTATAGTTTTTATTGCAAAAAAGTGGTAATTTTTCTGGGTCTAACAATGGGCTTTCTAGGAAAAAGGCTTAATGCTTTCATATGGGTAAGCTTTTAATGGGAATCAGAGGCTTATATTTTAATGCCATTAATGCTAAACTATGCCTAATGAAGGAAATCCGATATTTATATACCGTATCTGCCCGAATACAAGCCGATGTTTTTGTCAAAATCTATCATGAAAAAATCACCGCTCGGCTTAAATGCGAGTCCTAGGAAAATTTGGGTTATGGTTAAATCTCGAAGTCTCTCATTGCCTTCGCATGCAAATGATAGTATTATATTTTTCGTAAAGTAAATATTTGACCTACGATGAATATATATAAATATATCTTGGCGAGATCGCTTGCGTAAATTGACGATTACGCAAAATGCGTTGACAGCTTTGAATCCTCAACTGTTTGAATTTCGGTAAAACTTTACATGGAACGTGTATAATTATAGAAATGCAATTTCTTAAGGCAATGTAAATGCTAATTTCATTGGAAATAGACTTGGATGAAAAAATATCTTGGCGAGATCGCTTGTGTAAATTGACGATTACGCAAAATGCATTGACGGCTTTGAACGCTCAGCTGTTTGAATTTCGGTAAAACTTTACATGGAACGTTAATAATTATAAAAATGCAGTTTCTTAAGGCATTGTATATGCTAATTTCATTGGAAATAGACATGGATGAAAAAATATCTTGGCGAGATCGCTTGCGTAAATTGACGATTTCGCAAAATGCGTTGACGGCTTTGAACGCTCAACTGTTTGAATTTCGGTAAAACTTTACATGGAACGTGTATAATTATAAAAATACAGTTTCTTAATCATTGTATATGCTAATTTCATTGGAAATAGACTTGGATAAAAAAATATCTTGGCGAGATCGCTTGCGTAAATTGACGATTACGCAAAATGCGTTGACGGCTTTGAATGCTTAACTGTTTGAATTTCGGTAAAACTTTACATGGAATGTGTATAAATATAAAAATGCAATTTTTTTAGGCAATGTAAATGCTAATTTCTTAGGAAATAGACTTGGATGAAAAAATATCTTGGCGAGATCGCTGTTACTATATTTGACCTTTTGTGAAGATAAAGATGAATAAAATTATTGCCACTGAATGTGAAACATTATTCATCAATGCAAAATTATTAATTGGAGTAATATTTCAAAATGTCAACAACTAAATCATTTCCCACACATTTCTTCGATCTTGAATAATGTATTCTAAGATGTGCATGAATGCCCGGCACACTTCAGCATAAAATCTACGAAATTTACGTTTTTGCCGAAAAATTGTGGAAATTTTTGGGGGGTCGGCTTAAATCCGGGGTCGGCTTCTATTCGGGCAGATACGGTAATTCCCATTTTTGGAACTTTTTTGCCCCAGTATTGATCCATACGAGAAAAAAATGATGAGGCAGCTCCATATGACCTAGAGACTTGAAATTTGGCACGATTATAAAAATTTCATTGCGAACAAAGTTCAAATTAAATACTGCAAAAATTCCAAATTTTAAGGGCGTTTTTGCCCCATTTATGCCCCATACCAGTGTGAAAATTATACTGCAATTCTTAATGAGATACAAACATGAATTTTGGCAGAATTATGGTCTTTTAGTTAGGAAGGAATCTGATATTGTACAAATTCAAAGTTTTAGGGCCTCTTTTGCCCTATTATTGCACCATACGAAGAATAAAATTATATGGCACTTCTACATGAGCTACAAAGTTGAAATTTGTTAGGGTTATATATAATCGATTGGGAATAATTTGAAATTGTAAAAATGCTAATTTAAAAAAATGCTTGCAGAATGTAAGCACACGTTAACTAGTGTAAATATATATATACAGTAAAACCTCTATCTAGTGAACCTCCGTTTATCGTAAACCTCCGTATTTCGTAACATCTTTTGGGTCCCGCCAAAACTGTATGTTACGGTATAGACAAACCTCTTAATATCGTACCTCCGTATTTTCGTAATTCTCCGTATATCGTAATGGGAAAATGCACCCCTGATAAAAAACAACCTCCCTATAGTAAAATAATGTATTCCTGTTTACGGATAAAATAATTAAGCTAGTTTGCAATGAAATTTTGCATGTGAATAACCAAAAGAAATCAGTCGATGGTATATGCATACGTACGTACAAGGTTATCCCGTTGAAGCAACCACCGTAGTGGCCTCTCGAAAAAGTCGCCAAAATATTATCATAATGCAACAAATATGCACAATTTAAGTTGAAGTTAGGTTGCGTAGTTTATTACCTATGCCAGGCCCTACGAGTTCAACTCGCTCAGATTTACGGTCCCCTTCTAAAAGGAAACAACGGCAAGCACCAATAGTCAATTCTTCCGTGATTCTCAAGTTACACATCACTGCTACTTATGTACGTATCAATTTTAATCACTCGTGAAAAGTGTCACGAGAATATTATTACAATGTTGCAAAGATATATCATTTAAACGTAAATTAATTCTCGATCCTCGGCTAACACACCATTGTTACGTATTTATTAATTTTCACGGCCTTTGAAAAGAGCCCTGAAAATATGACTACAGTGTTGCAAAGGCATTTAATTGTCAGTTCTTTCGTGATTCTCATGTTACTTTTACTGCCTCTGAAAAACCCACGAATATATAACTGTAACATTGCAAAGACAATATTTAAGTCAATTCTTTCACGGTCCTGAGGTTAACAACGCACCACTGCTACGTACGTATCACTTTTTACCACATCTGAAAAGAACCGTGAATACATGACTATAATGTTACATAGACATAATATTTAAGATAGGTACTGCTTCTGCTGCGAAGATTTCTCGCCTGGTGAATCCCCTCACACGTCCCGGTTTATCCCCTCATGCAGGCGTCCAGCTATACGCCGGTATACGTCAAGTTTCTATGAACGTGTAGTGCTTATGTTTGCCTAATACGAGGAGCTTGTCAAAATTACCGGTTATACCACATTGATTTGTTTCATTAAGCTATAGTGGATACATAATCTACAAATACGTGTTTTTAACGTTAATTTTGTCCTTAATCACATGAGTATATTATTTATTATATCACAACTTTCATGTAATTATTAATGCATTAATTTTCCGATAATAATTAAAGTTTGTTAGGTGTATAAGAATATACTTCATTATGCCTTGTATAATATTAAGTGCAATATTTACAAATAATACACAAGTAATTAATGAACATGTTTATGAATAAATTAATTTTAGACCCATGATGGACATGGTAAATCATAGAAAAAGACGGCTGCTGAAAATAGAAACCAAGTTAGCAATTTTCCAAGCCATTGATGAGGGGAAAAGAAAAATAGATGTGGCAGAAACCTTTGGCATACCACCGTCGACTCTAACATCTATTTTAAATAAACGTAAAGAAACTGAAGTAGCAGCACATCAAGGTTTCATCAATAAAAATCTCGGGCAGTGAAAAATGAAGAATTAGATAAATGTGTGTTTGATTGGTTGATGGAAGCTAGAGCCAGAAGCATACCTATATCTGGGCCTATTCTACAACAGAGGGCTAGGGAAATGGCACTGAAAATGGGAATAGATGACTTTCAAGGGTCAAATGGATGGCTACAGAAGTTTAAAGTGCGCTGGAACCCAAGAACTTTAAAATTGTGTGGGGAAGAAGCTTCTGTAAGTACAATTGTGGTAGAAGAGTGGAAAAACACTCTGCAAACAATTTTAGTGAGTTATGATCCTAAAGACATTTTCAATGCAGATGAAGCTGGATTTTTTTATAACTTACTCCCAGATAGAACTATTGCAGTTAAAGGAGAGAAAGGAGGGAAAAAAAGCAAGGAGAGATTTACAGTGCTTTTCTGTACCAATGCAGATGGCACTGAGAAATTAGAGCCACTTGTGATTGGGAAATATAAAAAACCCAGATGTTTTAAGAATATAAAAAAACTTCCCTGTTTATACAGAAATTCTAAAAAGTCATGGATAACTGCAGCTTTATTTAGTGAGTGGCTAAGCATGCTTGATGCAAAGATGGGCATAAAGAACAGAAAAATAATTCTTTTTCTGGATCAGTGCACTGCTCATAAAATTGAGGGGATCGTGTTGCGACATGTTAAAATAATGTATTTTCCTCCAAATACCACAAGTAAACTGCAGCCATTAGATCAGGGCATATTTTCTAGTGTTAAGAGAAATTACAGACAGCAGTTGGTGCTCTATATTTTAAGAAATGTGTATGAAACAAATGATCTTACAAAATGTAAATGGAATATATTGCAAGCCATGCCTATCATGGAATTATGTTCAATCAGCCTCTATTAATAAATGCTTCATAAAGGCAGGATTTATGAGGACAACATATGAGGAAGATGAAGTATCAGATGATGAACCTTTGGAATGGGATGAAATCAATAAAATAATTCATCTTCAAACATCATTTAATGATTTTGTTAATGTTGACACTTCCCTATTAACTTGTGCACCAACTGAGGGAGAAATGGTAGAAGAAGTGATGATAGAAGTTGAAAGGGAGACTATAGCAGAGACTAATAAGGAAGAAGAAGAAAATGATGAAAAGGAAATAATTCCATCTCCAAAAAAGAGTGAAGTGCAAGAGGCTTTGAGTGTGCTAGAAAGATTTTTTATGAATATGGAGGATTGCAGTGGTGATAATCTCTTGCTACTAAATAAAATAGAAAATGTTGTATCCAATGAATTTAAGAAAAAGATGACACAGACTGAAATTACCAGCTTTTTTTCCAGTAAACAATAGGTAGAGTATATATTCATTTTTTGTTCAGTTAGGTTGGTATTTATATTATAAATATATTAAATTTATGTTGTGTATATATAAATATACTAATATAGTAATTAAAAAGACAATAGTACTTTTAATTACCAGTTTGTGCACTTATGAATAATAATATGAAGGTCTTACGATAAACCTCTTTATAGTGAACCTCCATTCATCAAAATGCCTAAAAATCTGGTCCCTTCCATTTCGATATATAGAGGTTTTACTGTGTGTGTGTGTATATATATATATATATATATATATATATATATATATATATATATATATATATATATATATATATATATATATATATATATATATATATATATATATATATATATATATATATATATATATATATATATATATATATATATATATATATATATATATATATATATATATATATATATATATATATATATATATATATATATATATATATATATATATATATATATATATATATATATATATATATATATATATATATATATATATATATATATATATATATATATATATATATATATATATATATATATATATATATATATATATATATATATATATATATATATATATATATATATATATATATATATATATATATATATATATATATATATATATATATATATATATATATATATATATATATATATATATATATATATATATATATATATATATATATATATATATATATATATATATATATATATATATATATATATATATATATATATATATATATATATATATATATATATATATATATATATATATATATATATATATATATATATATATATATATATATATATATATATATATATATATATATATATATATATATATATATATATATATATATATATATATATATATATATATATATATATATATATATATATATATATCAAAAAATCATTGTTATAATCTCCAAGCAGCATTTCCGAGTCAGAGCTGTGTAAATCTACGATAATAGGCTGTTTCGGTGATTGCCTCAGTTAAATAATCCTTTTCCCAGTAATGGTCTTAGATTTTCTGGGAGTGTTTCATGCATTTTCCCCATAATTCCGGAGTTACTGAACGCGGAACCTCTTTGCAAAGTTCGCAGGTAATGTTTACGCTATTGCACCTCTCAGCTGCATTGGCGACGATGACTCTTACAATTCTATTTTTTTCATAGGCCCAAATTAATTTGATTGCGTTCAGTTCACAATGTGCAACTGGCATCCAGATTAGTTCTACGTCTGGCCAGAGTTTCTCGGTTATGAGGTCCAGTTTCTTCTGCGGCTTTCCGAAGTAGTGCTTAGCGTGGTTGATGATGGAAGCTTTCGTTAAACTTTCAAAACTAGGTGCCTCCTTAGGAACTTCAATATTTCTTTTCTGCAACCACTCGATAATTTTTGCCTTCTTCCAAGCCATTGAAGGATTCTTTGTATCCAGGTCCAGCATTGTATGGTAGGGCGCCTGATCGATGACTACAGCAGACTTCTGCAGAAGAAGAGTTAAAATCTTTCTGAACCACTCCTCGAAGTGTTTCACGTTCATTTCTTTATGGCAACTGGAGCTTCCCTTCTGTCCGACGAAACACAATTCTGCCCCTTCTAAAAAACCATACTCACTTCCAATATGTAATACTTCCAATATGTAATACTTTTCTGATATAGAAATCGTGAATAGTTTAACAAATCACACCAAGCGTAAAGTTATCCACATAAATATTCAGACGCCCATTACTTAAAAATTGCCTCTTAACCGGAGGAGGTGTAACACCACTCGAGTTCTCCTTCAAATTTTCTCTATTTTCCACAGAAATTTTTTTCACAGACCTCAAACTAATACCAAGGCACTCAGGCACAGATTTACACACTGGGTAATGCTTGTCACCGCACTTTTCTGCTTCGAGTCGAAAAAACATATCGTACTTAGAATCATTCTGATTTCCTGCTCAGAAAATCGCTCTAAAGGAGGCATTGTGCTCTCACCGAAGTGTGCCTAGCAGCTCAAAAGTTTCTACCGAGGTAACTCAAAAAGTAAAATTCCTCAACGACCCCCCATCGGCTGTGAAAATACGCCATCACGAGAACCCTATTTTGAGTCATTGCTGGTAGCAATACTAGCAGTGGGAAAACCCACATGAACTGCTATTATGAATATCGGCAACGCTGCACACCGTATGTGCCCTAAAACCCTCGCTCAAGCCTCTTGCCTGCCCACTCTTGCTTTCAGTATTATAAAAATCACTATAGAATATTCTGATTACTTCAGATTTATGATATCAAGTGATTTGTAATATAGAGAACAAGACAAAGCCAACGTTGTGCGTACCATGTCTTAATGTATAATACTTTCGGAGATATGACAGTCTCATAAATTGAATAAAATATCGTAAAAGAATCAAGATTTAAATTTGAAATCTTGCATGTGTAGTAATAAGAGTATGACACACACTATACTAAAATTTAACTGCAATCAAACAAACCATTTTGAAATTATGAACCGGCAAAGTGATGCCTTCCATCTCCGAGCTCTTAAAATGGGGTCATGTTTCATTCTCACCCCGAAAACGTCAACTTTAAAAAAACCAAAAAAATCAAGACTATCATTATTCAACGCAGAATTAAACAGGCTTCAAAATGATATGATTCTCATTAGAATCTATTAAGCCATTTTCAAGATATTTAGCCTCAAACTCGAGTCTACATACTTTTGGGGGAATGGTACGTTTTGCCACCGCCGTTTTGCTGCCGCCGGTTCGCCGCCGTGGTTGAATTAAATTTAAAATTAGGGAAAATAAAAATTAAAAAAATAGTTTTAAATGCTTTATTCAAAAATAAAATTATTGAAATACATTAATCTTTCACTCCATTTCGTAATTATTGGCGACACCTCGAAGATATGTTAAAATGTCTCTATTATGATAATCCCTAACAGTTCTCAAAATACGTTGGTCCGCTTCTCGACATTTCTTTAATTTCTGTGTTGGAAGCTGACCTGCTACTAATTGTTCATAATAGATTTCCCGCCCATTCTGAATTTTTTTTAGACCATCGATCAACCTCCATATAGTCAGTCTTGTCATTCCTAATTCCGCCTGTATTCTGCGATGCGCAGCCTCCGCGTGGTTATTGGTGCGGTCTGCTCCATAAAGAACACGTAGATACACCGACCACATTTCCACTGGAAAAAGTGCTCTGTGCCTACCATTTCCATGGCGATTTGGGCGACCGATGTAACTATCTTCGAACGAGTCAAGAAGCGGCTGCAATTCCCCAGGAAGCTCATCTGATAACGTATTTATAGCTCCGTCTAATTCTTCAGTTGGAACAAATGCGAGCGCAGTAACCATCCGTGCATGCAATGCAAAATCTGCGTCTCCTCTATATCTTTGGAGTAAATGAAGTTGGCCTAGGTGCTTTTTCAAATTTTGATTTAAGTGGAAAAAGCAACCAAAAATACGCACATTGGGGAAAGAATTCATTATTGCACCGAAGACTGCAATTTCAAAGTCGCAGGAAATATTTTCCGGATTTACTTCAGGTTGAGCCTCTTTTATTAACTCGAAAAGCCTTTCGTAAATGCTTTTCTGCTTATTTGGTAGCAAAGCATATAACAAAGGAAGTACCCCACCAAATCTCTCTGCTAGTATTACATACAACTGCGAAAATAGGGGAGGTGCAGGTCGAAATGTGCCATCAACATACCAAAATTTAGATGCTTTTAAAATCTGCAAATTCTGCTGAGTTCCAAATAGCAGTATTCTTTGTGATCCTGGACTGCTATCTGCAATCAGAAAGTTCTCCAGCACACCTTGTCCCAACTTGTAGGTCTTGTAGCGCTCTGGTATGAAGAGCTCCTCGAGACTAGTTGGTTCCGTTGGTGCCTCACTTATTTCCCTTCTTTTTCTCCTTATGACTTTTTTGAGTGCTGCGGAATTGGGGAGCACCGCCTTAGCAGCTTGAGACAAACCGAGGCAGCACACATTAACTACTTGTGCAGTATTTTCCATAGTTTCCTCAGCGCGACGTTTTATGTTCGTGATCGCTTTGGAAATTTCCACTTGGGCTGCAGAAGAATCATGAGTATGTCCCAAGTTTTTGCAACACATTCTCGCCTTCGGTATGAAGTCTGGCTTTGCATTGCCCACGTAATTCACAGCGGCAATACTTCCTTAGTTTGTCAGAACTTACTTTATCGAATACGTAAAAATACCCATCGACTATCACCTTCTCCTTTCCACGTTTAGACGAAACTATTTCCATTATATGGGGTTAATAAAACAGAGGTTAAAATAACCGAGTTGAAAGGTAAGTGAAATTAATAGAGAAATATATCTCTAGTCGACTAGCATAGCATTAGAGACTAATACAATCAAATGGTGGTGCATGCCCTGTTTATTCAGAGCATTGGAGGAAGAATGTGAGATAAAATGACATCTTACTTCTTATTGGTTAAAAATGGGAAAAAGGTATAATTAGTAAAGAAAATTTTTAGGGGGAGGGAGAGAAGAGAGAGGTAATTGGTTGTAAAGTTTGAAGGTGCAGGATGCTCTCACGCCAGTGGGCGCAGAGTTTAAAGTTGACTGGACAAATCTCTTAACTCTCTATATGATCCCTTCCTACCTATCTTCGAACTTTCACTTATTAAGTCAGTTGTTTACGAAAGGGCAGTTAAGGCATGTTTATCATGATGCGCGGTAGGGGGTTAAGGACGGAGATGTTTAGATCCATTAACTCCCCTAATTGCGTCTGGGAAAAAGATCAAAAATTCCTTTCTGACCTAGCTAATATTTACTCGTATTTTCAAACAGTCGTATTTCGGACAGAGTACTTTTAAGATATCTTTCACATCTTCTACAAAATCGGAACCGACAAATTTTTCTACAAGATCTATGTTACGTATACCTCTTATAGATTCTAAAGTATGCCATTTCTACTTTTTCATGTCCATCTTTATTCCTAGCTCAAATGGGTCCCAAACCGTGGCGTAGTATTCTACAATCGGACGTATAAGCGAAAAATAAGCGAGTTCTTTGACCCTCACTCGGAACCCCTTAAATATTCTATTTATCAATCTTTGTACTATATCTGCTGGCCCTACTATATGTTTAACATGTTCTTTCGCGGTAAAGTCTGAACTAAGTGTTACTCCTAAGACTAAAAAACTAACTTTTTATTTATTGGATTTTCTATGAAAAGTACATTTAAATCTTTTACAGATTATATTCCCAACCCTATTCCTCAATTAGAGTTCCCAAAACTGCCATTTATATCTTGAGATTCTTCCAGTAATTAATCATGTTACTAATATCTTCCACCGCAAAAGAGTTTCTTAAACGCCTAGTGTGGCGGCGAAACGTACCCGGCGGCGGCAAAACGTTCTAGACCCTACTTTTGGCGCCGACAGTAGGTGATGACTTTTCTGGCAGTGAATTTTCCAGCATTGAATTTTCTGGTAGTGAATTTTTCAGCGGTGAACTTTCCAGATACCCTTTGAGATGCAGTTTTCTTGTAATGAACAGTATACTTTCTTCTCACAGCTTTTATGCTCTTGAATTCTGATAGCATGCAATTAACCTTCTCTACTGTCACCATTTTTTAATCAGTAAGGGATCTGAATTAAACAGATGTTATTGTTATGTTAATTATAACATAAAAATTAGTGATTGTGCTCGAGAATTCTCGAGAAATTCCTATTCCTTCAAATTCTCATTTCTCGAAAAATTTTTTTCCAATATTCGAGAATCTCGAGTCTCGAAAAAGATTTCTCAAGATTTCAAGATTCTCTGCAAGACATAGACATTGTAAACGCATTAGACGTGAATGTTACGTTGCTACATTGTGCTCGAAAAGCATCGGAGGATTTCCTTTAGCGCTCAGAAGTAATAATTGCCACCCAGTAGGCTGCTTTTAGAGCGAAGCACATATTTCCACACAGTTGTTTTCAATCTCCTTCTCTTTCCCTTGTACTCCGTATTGGTGACAAAGTATTAGAATCCATTTCAGTTCCAATTCGTCGAGCGTAGTGAAATCATCAGTTTAATAATCTAATGTAGTGAAACCAGTGCCTGAAGAGTATTTTACCAGTTTTTGCAGGTTAGCTTTGCTTGGGAGTGATTTATTCTTACCTTTACTCAAGAAATGGCATCAAAATTTAATATAAGTGAATATTATTCTTTTTTAGTGATAAAAGGAAGTTGTTCAAGCTGTTTCCGTCAAGAAAATTCATCAACTCGGAAAGTACGTACGTATGTAAATTTTTTGCTTTATTGATTTACCTCATTTGTTTGGTGGTGTTCAATTTTAGTTTTATTCAAATAATTATGTTACAATCGAAATTGCTTAAGCAAACCTTGGCTACCTACATAGGTAAATAGTGTAGCATTTTCTATAAGATTTGAGGTCTCTGTTATGCCCCTTCTAAACTCTCTCGATTAAGAGATACAAGATAGAAATACTTGCTACATTGTAAATGCGTTAAGCGTGCATGTTATGTTACCACATCGTCCTTGAAAAGCGGCTGTTGTTCTAGAGCAGTGTTTCCCAACCGTTTTATATCCGTGGCACCCTTAAGCAACATTTCAGATTTCAGCGGCACCCCTTCTATCTCCAATCAGAACTACTCGTATCCCTACACTGTCAAATATGAGGCGAGAAATCAAGAATTTATCTATATTTATGCTAATAGTTGGTAAATTTTCTTACTTTCAACAGTTTATTGTATTTAATTTATTCACAAATAAATTTAGTGAGGTAATCATAGTAAGTATTTCATTGGCAATAATAGTAGTCATTATTATCTAAAATTTACATAATATGTGTTTCTTGATTAGTGTATATTACGTAGTAATTTTTCCCAAGATATTTTTTTCTTACCTAAATCATATGTTTTGTAATAACAGACGAACAAATTAAATTAAGAATTTAGAAACAGAATAATTTTCAATGTAGGATTTGCATAACTTGCATATAATTTTTTATTTTTGAAACGGCAAGTGGAATTTCTTGTCATATAGTTTTCTCTCATTTCTCCTGTGCAGTCTTCTTTTAACGGGAAACTAAAGCTCACTTTCATACGGGAAATATTAATTAAAATTAATTTTTTTTAAATTCAGAATTATTATCTCCCATTGCCTCTTTTTAAGAAAAAATATTCTATGAAAATTTTCACAAGCAATTGCGTTCGCACTCGAGATTTCTCGAGAATGCAAAATAAATTCTCGAGAAAAAAAATATTGGGAAAAAAAAGAAATCTCGGGAATGAAAAAAATTTGAGAAATCACAATCTCTAGTAAAAATCTGTCATTGTCACAAAAGTTTACAAAATTTGCTCTATTATTCCACTTACAGATCATTTCTATCATCTATACGTGCAAACTGATTAAGGTTAAAAAATTCACATTGACTTTATAAACACCATGTATTTGAATATCAGTGAGTTGGATGTACTCATAGTTCATAATACAGTAAACTTCCTGTTATCCGGCATGCTCGGGGAATTGGGTTTTCCGGTTAACTGAATATTCCGGTTGCTTGAGAGTTTTATTGGATAGGCCTTAATGCATTTGGAAACCAAAATATGGAACAGATGCAAAACTATACATATACCTTGGAACTTCTAACCCATAGAATCGATATTCTACTAACAGTTATTCTTAAATAATTTCTTGACATTCAAGGAAGTAATGAAATTAAAATATACAAGTATTTAATACACTTAATAGCAATATTTTAATAATTACTAGCTACATTACACCCAGCAGTTTCTCGTATGCCTATCGCTATTAGCTTCTCTTTTGTTTTAATAACAACGGGAGGTAAGGGTTAACTTAGTTCAACCATTAGAATTTTCCAACAACAAAAATTGTTTCCTTGTCCAAGGAGAGAAATTATCCTCACACAACTCAAAGTAGTAGCAGAAATTTTTGAGGAAAAGTGATATTAAACAAAAGACGAACTTGAGTAAAGTAGTGTATAAATAAGCAATTCCAAGACGAGAGTATGATTCTGCATCTAAGCCCAAAATAGTAATGCAGCCTTAAAATAAAGTAATAAACTATTATAATGCATAAAATTGTCTCACTCTTAAAACATTCTTATTTAGGATGTTTGATACAAGAACGGAAACCTATGACACTACACCTACGTAGTTCTTTTTTCTGCTGTAAGGTGTTGCCATCTACGAACCAGATTGTAAACTTTATGTGGGAAAAAAATGTCAACTTAAGTCTTTTATTTTTTTATTAACAATAAAATTGGACTCGAGAGAGTAACAAGTAGAATAATACTTGAACTAGCCACAGTTGAATGTGGTAAACACTGCCAAAACAAACCGGTCTCATCAGCATTATAAATCTGATCAGGGGTTAGGTCATGTTCCTAATGTTTAAAAAAAATCAAAGAATTTATCGGCAGCTTCTTGGTCACCCGATATTTTATCACCCGAAATATCTAGACGTCTGATCCAATGCCTAGTCTTAAAACGTGTTAACCATCCATCTGAAAATGCATACGGTTCACTAATGTCCATTTGTTCATAAAAATCTTTATACTTTTCAATCAACATTGGTCCATAAATAAGGGCTCCCTCAGAACGCTTTATAGAAAACCATTCCTACACAGCAATATCAAGTTTCGGCTATGAAGAGTGCGCCGATATTCAATTCCTCTAGTAGTCTCAGAAGACGTAACAAATTTCAATAACTGTGATTTCTGTGCCTTAATGTCATAAATAGTTGAAAAACCGACATTGAACTCTTTCATTAAAACATTGCGATTCTCACCTTTCTCTAAACGTTTAATGATATTAAATTTCTGGGTTAAGGTTAGTTCAACCCGTTTCCTTTTATCACTTTTAGCGCACATTGCAGTTTTAGGAGGCATTTAAAAAGGTGGACGAAATATTTCATTTAACACAAACACTGATTCCAAAAAACATACATAGTTGCGCATTACGACTACCAATGCGAACGCCATATTTATTTAAATTAGCGGTAGCATTCCAAAATAGATGTAAAAAAAATCGCAGAGAGCGCCAATGTCAGCGGTAACATTCCAAACTAGATGAAATTTTTAAAAAAATCTAAAGGCCAGAGATGCCTGTTGCTCGAGAATTCCGGTTGCTTGAGTGCCGGATAACTGGAAGTTTACTGTATTTCTAATTAAAAAAAACACTGAACTTAAAAAAGAGGGAGCCATCTGTACATATAGAAGCATAGGATGTGGTGGACAGAAGAGTCTATTATGGCTCTATCTAATTCATTGTAATTCAATGGCTTCAATGATTTATGATTTGAAAATCCAAACACTTATGCTTCTATGCCATTCTCACAATAATGGGATGTGATAAATTGCAATCATCTTTACCATAGCAATCTTAAAGGACTTTTTCTCTGGCTTTTTCCATGGAGAAATTTTAAACGGAGAACTTTACTGGCACATCACATGCAAACTTCAGGTTGGCAACATACATGGTGTAAATCAAATGACTTAAAGACGACTACCACTACCTCAACATTTTCCAACCTTTTGGCATATATTCTATTTGATGATAAAGTGACTTTTTTAATTTTTTAAATTGAATAAGCTGTGGATATGAATGTATTTTGCTGGTAAAAGAATGCTAAATGTATAAAAAAATTTCTTCTTGAAAGCCACGAACAGCCAAATCTCTCATGATTTTGTTTTTATGTTAAGATGGACTTTGGAAGATTTCTGCTTGCCATGCTAACCATTCAGTGAACAAACTTGATAGAAACTGCTGAAATTCATATGGTTTATATATCACATGTAAAAATTCATTTGATTTTTAAAATTAATGGTAAAGTGCTGGTAGATAATTGTAAAAATGTATTCAGGAATTAATATCTACTACTCACTCCAAAAACTTCAGCAAAATCTTATTCATTTCTTACAGTCTTTCCTGTAAGACAAATCATACCAAATTCGAGATATTCAAATGTAATTTGTTATCAACAATGATATGCATAGTTTTGTGACATGCTCACCTCATGCAATCATAAATTAAATGAAAATTAATATATCACAGTGAAATAACAAGACCTAGTAATGATTTTGATACTAACAGCTCGATGACAAGAATTGGAGATGCGATGTCCTCTACGATGTGAGGGTCGAAGATGTTCCATTAGGCAGTGAATTACAGCAGCACCCTCAAAACCTGTACACAGCTTAGCCACATCTGCAGAACAGCCTGAAACCACCTCTGGAGAAGTATCGTAATCTTCAAAAAGGACACGTCTATGGGCCAGCATTCGCGTTCGGCATTCAGTTGATACAGAAGTTCCTGGAGGTGAAAGGGGCGTAAATGTTGATATAAGTTGGTTATTACCTGATGTTTTATACACTTATCCTTTGCTTTGCACAGTACATGTATTCCTAGAAATGATCATGTAAAATAAAACCATACAAAGTGGGATACATTTTCCCAATTGGAATATAGAGGTTACATTTGAGTCTCGTCTTGATATCAATACACAATAATATAATTACATTGTTCCTGCATTCTTAATTGTAACCTAAGTCAAACTGAAATATTTTGATTTTTAATGCATGGAGACCGTTCCAAACCATGCCAAAGTGAAACTGATGTTCATACAATGCGAGGCAACTCTTACAAATGGAAACCATGCAAAACCAAAAACTTAAAAGCAAAAGTGTGCAAAGCAGGGAATGGATCATTGCATATCATATATATACCATGGAATCCCTATTTAAGGTTTGCTTGGAAAACAAGATTTTTGTACCTTAAATTGAGGAATACCTTAACACGTTGACTGCAGATGACTCACACGTGTGAGTTGTAGAGAGGACACGTGTGAGTTGTAGGGAAGCCCTGACTGGGAGCAGCCATCTCACACGCGTGAGTCATCCTTCCCTTCTTGGAAAATGGGGTGGGGATTCCAGCTGCCACACCCAACAGACCTTTAAGTTTACTCTCACCCTCAGTACTAGTTTAGCTGTCTACCAGTACAAACCGTTTTAAAATCAGTCTATTTTGAGGCTCTGAACTACTTTTTCTCACATTTTCAAGGTAATTAGGTATCTCTTATAATATTAACAAATCACATATATTGAAGAACTATTGCCTTATTACCTGTTTATGTTTACGTACAATTTCAAATTGAAATTAGACCAATAAATCACTCAATTTCTGACAAATATCACCGTAATTTATTTATTTTTTCTTCTTTATTAGCTTTACTTATTTTAATTTGATCTACCACTACAATAAATAAGGTATAAATGATGGTGATGAATGTTACAATTGTGTGAAATATTTACTCCATTTCCTTATGTTACTTGTTTATTTAGATTTCTTTTGATGGTTGGGAGTAAAATCCTCGATCTCTTGGATTTGACTCTTCGTCCTCTCTTAGCTGAAACAAAGTAAGATTTTCTTCATTATCATACACTAGCAGAACTGCCCGTTGAATTTCAACGGATTTAGTGAATCTGAAACTTCGACCGTGTAACATGTAAACATCGTAAGAATATGATAGTACACAGTTTTAACCGTCGAATAAAGCAAAAATGAAGAAACACTGTTCACAGTTATCTATTTAGATGTATGAAAGAAGAAAATCTTGCACTCCGACAAATCTAAAATTACATGTAAACGTATAGGAAAATAATTATTGAATTAAGCACCCCCACCCCCCCCAAATTTTTTATCACCATATAGCCTATGTTATCCGCAGGATAAAATTGTTTACCTACGCGAAGTTTTGTGACAACATCTTCAAAGGTTTGAAAATCACAATTAGTGGAAAATCTACTTCTAATTATTTAAGTTACTTACGTAGTTTTAAAAACAGTTTGCTTTGGAAAACTCTATGCCACACCTTGTACGAGGTGCTACCAAAAGAACCCGAAAGTTGAACGTCGCGCGGGAACCGGTTGTAGTACAGACTAGTGGCGCTCGGTAGCGCTGCATGTATCCTTTGTGAACCAGTGTGCAACATGGCTTCGCACTGAGTGCACGCATTCTTTTGTTCTACACGTTCTTATAACGTCGTGTTTGTGTCGTTTTGCCATTTTTACTTTCTCCATACGTAGTAATGGGAAAGTATTGTATTCATGAAAAAAATCGACTTCGAGATTTCAACGGAAATACATGTTTTGAGGTCCCTAGAACACGTTTAGACTATTTTCGGAATGATGTCTGTTTGTGTGTGTATATGTTAGTGTGGGCGCTCTAACTCAAAAAGTACGTGCCATATCGTTACCAAACTTCATTTATAACACTTTAACATTAGCATAAAGAACTGATTAGTTTTTCGACAATAACGAGTAACCGGAAGTCGAGGTTTATTCGAAACCCAATTTGGTTTTTGCAATATTTCTTCGTCAAAATATCATTACTGTATTTACAATTCTATACAAAAGGTATAGAGAATGTAATTTCCTACAACTTTCATTTGAAACAATTTTCTATTGTAGTTATTGTTTAGGAGTTATTTATAAATAACCAGTTTTTCCGTTTTCTCCTTAAAAACATCGTTATTGGTAATCTTCGTGAGGACCAAAGTTGTAGAGAATAATATTTCTTCCAAGTTTTGTTTGAAACAAATTTTCGTAGAACCATCCATTTCGGAGATATTTTGCTTTTTACTTTCTCCATACGTAGTAATGGGAAAGTATTGTATTCATGAAAAAAATCAACTCCGAGATTTCAAAGGAAATCCATGTTTTGAGGTCCCTAGAACATGTTTAGACTATTTTCGGATTGATGGCTGTGTGTGTGTGTATGTTAGTGTGGGCACTCTAACTCAAAAAGTACGTGCCATATCGTTACCAAACTTCATATATAACACTTTAACATGAGCACAAAGAACTGATTAGTTTTTCGACAATAACGGGTAACTGTAAGTCGAGGTTTATTCGAAAGACAAAAAAGTAAATAGAGAACGTTTAAGAAACACCAAGTGAATATTACCCTCAGATCTTTAGCTCGGTTCTCTCATCCACGAGTTCTGTTACAAGAAAATTGTTTACATCAACAATACTTTGGAAATAATGAAACGATTTATCCAATCACAATTTGTGAAAAATCTACGTCTAATTATTTAAGTTCCTTACGTAGTTTTAAAAACGTCTTGCTTTAGAGAACTCTACGCCACAAGAAAATATCATTAAAAACTATTTATCAGTAATATTTCAATTATAATCAATAAATATTAGGTTGTCATGTAAACAAAGCAAAGTCACATACAGAAATTGAAAAACAGTATTACGTTAAAAATTTTTCCAATATAAATGCATTGGACTCCCAATTTCGGCGACAATGGGGGTTGTCATGGTAGCTTATAACGGGTATTGTAATAAAACTGATAAAATCACATATTTTATTGATTCTAAATGCATTTTTATGCTAATTCGATAAGGATTCGGATTCTGTCTTCAATAAAAATAAACTTGGTTCTTTTCTTCATAGAACCATTCAAGTCTCAAGTTCGTACCATGTTTCTAAGTAATTTTCAAATTCAAATGAAAAATATGCTGCACTCGTCCCTATGTTATTCAAATGAAAAAAGAAAATATTTTTAAAATTAGAAAAGTCAATCAAATCGATATAAAAACCTTACTACACACCCGTACTCATTATTCCGGTTAAAATGATACCTTTCTCTTGTTTCTACGTGCTGTAGTTACTGTGCTATAAAATTACATACAAACACTTTATTTTATAGATATATATAGATATAGGGCACGCTATAATTTTTAAGTTTTTTTCTTCTTGTATTTGGAATAATTGACGTAACTTTATTATTGATATACATATTTTTTCTATAAATGCTGATGGCATTTCTTTGTCACATACATCTTAATGTTTTGCAAATGTAAAAGATGAAGATGATCACAATCACTCTGTCTCTCCATCCAATTCACCACTTCACTGATGCTACCCAATACTTTGCTTATTTAAGGGGTCTCAACCTCACACATCTCTTCATTCTCACTGTCATCTTCCGATAATTTTTCTGCTCTTCCGCAGTTCTGGAGTTCAGCTACAATTTCTTATCATTCTTATAGACAGCAACGGGAGTTTAGCATCGCGGTAAAATATGAACCAAGTTGTTTACTAAAAAATAAATCGTGGTAAAATTTGAACCAAGTTGTTTACGAAAAAATAAATCGTGGTAAAATTTGAACCAAGTTGTTTACGAAGAAAATAAATCTCGGTAAAATTTGAACCAAGTTATTTACGAAGAAAATAAATCGCGGTAAAATTTGAACCAAGTTGTTTACGAAGAAAATAAATCTCGGTTAAATTTGAACCAAGTTATTTACGAAGAAAATAAATCGCGGTAAAATTTGAAACAAGGATGTTTATGAAGAAAATAAATGGAATCATTTTGGGGGACATGACTAGACCCGTGGTAAATCGGAATCCGCAGTATATTGAGGCCCGTTATAACGGAGTTTTACTGTATTTACTAGTTTCGAATAATTATCCCTCAGTGAAACAGTTTTTAGTCTCATTTGTTACATTTCGGCCCTTTATGAGAAGTGGGCTCGCAAATTTGATTGCGTGTCTTGTGCGGTGTAGGGAAATGCTACAGTGACTGACGAGTAAGAACATACATCCAAAGTTTTAATAACATCGCCGCTTCGATGTAATAATAACACTGTTGTGAATAAGACTTCCCTTTTTTTGGGAGAGTCTTCCTTTTGGGTTAACAAGGTAAATATGGCTGTGGTAAATGCAGGTGGCCCAACTAGCTAACGCGTCACGTTAGTGAGTGAATGCCTGCGAATTGAAATGTAAAAAAATCCGTGTTCGTGTGATGACGTCATCGCAACTTTCGTGAAGTACGTAATAGATTTAATGTGGATTGACAAAACAGCACGACTAAATATTAATTCTTTTGAGTTTATTTAATGTAGTAATAATGCCAGTATGTGTTGTGCCATTCATGGTTAGATTGAATTAATATTACATCTCCAACAAATGAAATATTCTCGAGTCACGGTGTAAACGTACCTGAAATCGAGGCAATGCCCTGCAAGGGACCAGAATTTTGTCCCTTAATTGCGGGCAATTCACTAAATCGAGGAACACTAAATCGGGTCTTTGGTCGGGGCCACAAAAAGACAACCTTAAACGCGGGTAAACCTTAAATGGGAGAACCTTAAATTGGGATTCCACTGTATATTCATAAATATTAGAAGAACTATTGATAAGGCAGAAGATGATGGAATTGAGCTAAGTGTAAAATACATTATCACTGACCTGGAAATGGCAGCTATTACAGCAATCAAAGAGAAATTACCATCAGTAACACATAAAGTATGCTTTTACCACCTTAGGTCATTTGGCGGCAGGTTCAAAAAGTAGACCTTGCTGCCCCATACGGTGTAGATGAAAAAATATGCCTCCTCATGCGTAAGATCTCTGCTTTAGCTTTCCCTCCATCATGTGAGATAGAAGCAGCTTGTTAAATCATAGATGGAAGTTATCAAAGCACAGATAATGACAAGGTGTTAAAAGTGTGGGAATGGTTCGGGAAATACTATGTGAAAAGCAGGCTTTGACGGCAAAATGCAAGAGGAAGGGTGTATCATTCCAAACCGATGTTTGACCCGTCTCTCTGGTCGGTATATGAAAATCTAGCATATTCCTTGCCAAGAACGCAAAATCATCTAGAGGTGTGGCAAAGAAGATGGAAGGAAATTCTACTGGGGAAAAGCCATGTTGGATTATATGCATTTTAGTGGATTAAGAGAAGAAGAGCATTACATTAGAAGAAAGATGGAAAACATCAACAGAGGCAATCGAGTTTCTATCCTGAGAGAAGCCAGAAAGAGGGAAGAAAAAATATTAAGGTTGCATCAATTTCAAGAAGATTCAACAACAGAATACTTGGTATTCTATTAAGAAAGGATCATAGTTTCATTTTCTGGAAAGGATCGGGATAGATCATTTTCTTGAAAGTGGCATTCGGGAAATTGGCATTTGGGAAAGTGATCTTATCCCAAAACATCTGCCTGTAAGTGGAAGACCCAGATTCAATTCTCGGTCATAGCAGATTTTTTAACCTGTTTCCACACTTCCCATCACTCCAGCTTATGTCAGTCACGTAAGGATCTTAGGATCAACCATCAATCCATATTTATTAGTTTAAGTACGACAAAAAATTTTTAATCTTAGAAAATGGCTTTAGTTCAGTTTTTCAACGGTTGATGGTGCTGATGAAAGTTTGTATAGAAATTTCAAAAAATAAAGTGTATCATTGTTCAATACCTGATCATAGCAGATTTTTTCAGCTGTTTCCACACTTTCCATAATAAATATGGAGTTCTTGGATTTTTCCTTTCAATGAATTTCAGAAAGGTACCCACATACAAAATTTCAACCTTCTAGGTAAAGCAGAAGTACCTTAGACTTTAGTGGATAGAAATACAAACTTTCTGCTTTATCAATATAGAAAACCTGTCTAACTACTTTGTACAATCCCCCCCTCCATTCCGTAGTGTTTACAAGTGTTTGTAAACTTCTTTATTCTTTAGAATAAGGCAATATTTTCAATATCATCATACCTATATCATCACTTCAAAATCACTTTAGAGTAATTTGATCCACTCGTTTCAGTTTGGACTGTTTATCCCTTGTGTGTACATTTTTCTCCTCTAACACACAAAGCTGCTCAGCCTATCAAACCTTAGAGGTTAGTCACAAAATATATCAGGTGCTGAATTCCATTGAATTTGTTTGGAAATTGGCTTTGGAATTTTTTAATGGAAAATTTTGTAAAAATGTCCAGAATTCAGATCATTCTGGATTTGGGACTGTTCTGTATAACGAGTATCAGTAGATAAAGGCAAAATGATGCAGAGTGATGTGATCGCAAATGTAATGGTAATGATAATTAGAGAGACCAAAAGCAATATCAACAAAATATGCTGTAATTGTAAGAATATGACAATATGAATAAAACAACAGCAAAGAAAACAGGATGAGGTAGTAAGTTACGTAAGACATTTAAAAACTTAAAATAATAATTCTAAGGAAATATAATTGATGCTGACCATTATGAATGACTCCTTCTAGGCAAAGCAGAATACGTGCAAGTCGCACTTCTGGAGCTTCATCAGCAATATGTGGTCTCTTCCTGCGGCAGTGATTCACTCGAATATCTTCTCTGCAAGCTCGTGTGAATCCCTTACTGGCTCTGTAATCCCTTGCCATCAATCCCAGTCTTCGGCTTAGCTCATCACTACACTATTTTTCATTTTTAGAAACAGAATAAAGATATTAGGTATGCACTTTCAATTAAGACAAACATTTGTATCAAACACAAGTGAATAAAACTCACTATGTAAGTTTCTACTTTCATTTACCGTATCTGCCCGAATAGAAGCCGACCCAGATTTAAGCTGACCTCCCAAAAATTTCCACAATTTTTTGGCAAAAACATAAATTTCGTAGATTTTATGCTGAAGTGTGCTGGGCATTGGTTCTACGACAACTCGTCACAGTCAATTCGTTGCATGCATCAATTCGTCGCAGGACAAACTTGTCGCGCACTGCTGTCATGCGACGAATTGTCGTGCGACGAGTTGTCTTGCGACGAATTGACGCACGATGAATTGACTGCGACGAGTTGACGGTATACTGCCAGGCATTCCTGCATGGCTTAGAATACATTATTCGAGATCGAAGTGGGAAATGGTTTAGTTGTTGACACTTTGAAATATTACTCCAATTAATGATGGTAACGGAGGGGGAGAGATGGAGAGAGGGACTTAGAGGGAAGGGGTGGAGAGAGGGAGGAGGAGGGTGGGAGATGGAGGGAGGGAAAGGGAGAGAGCAGAGGGAGAGAGGGGAGGGGAGGGAAGGGAAGGAGAGGGTGGAAGGGAGGGGGAGGGTGTTTATACGTTATTTTTGTAAGATTTTCTTCCTTCATTCAGCTAAATAGGAAAATGCGGAGCGGTTTTCTTCATTTTCGCTTTATTCGACGGGTATAACTGTGTACTATCTTATTCTTGCGATGCTTACATGTTACACGGTCGAAGTTTTAGATTCACTAAATCCGTTGAAATTCAACGGGCACTCCTGCTAGTATTTTATAAAGTAAAGAACCTAGCAAGCTGGATGCAACTACAAAGAAATTCAAAAGTACGGTGATAATCCAATATACTGAGATCAATATACTTGGTATTTACGCCTTTCAGTTATAGTTGTAGCAGTTTAATCTTAACTATTTATACATGAAATGACAATTGAACAAGGATCTTCTTTATTAATTCTTTGAATAAGATGTGAAGAGTTTCTACGTCACTGATAAATCTTATAACATAAACATGAAAAATAAAATTTTCAATTTGGATTTTTAGAAAATTCTTCTTCTAATAAAATATTTAAAGACAAGTTATTACGATTAAGAATGAACGCTAAATAAAAAATCTGAAATATTCCCCGGTGATTTAATAGATTTATTTAACGATATAAATTTAACAAATAATAATACAAATTTAATAAATTTCAATGTAAATATATGGCGGCCATACAAAATTACTTGCATTCATATTTGCAAGTTATAGTTATTGGCTAGTGCTCTTAGGTATCCCAGATGTTTGTGCACCAATTTTTTCCTCCTTAATTCCATGAAGACATTGTCGTTTGGATTTCTTTCAACAAATTTTCGGACTTCCCCAGCTTACATCTTCAACATGAGAATGCCAAGATTGCCTTTCTTTTCCCTCATGCTGTGCCACCTCGCCACTCAAAACGCAGGTATAAGACCCAATGCTCACAGTCACACCCGCAAGTGGAACCTTTTGTTTCGTACAAGATAAAATCTGCAGTGCAACTCAAAGGCCTGAAAAAGGTCCCACATATGCACCTATTTACAACAAATCTTGGTTGTTATGTACAATATAATAAACAACTCAACGTATAAGATTTCTGCTAAATGTGCGTTTGTTTATGTGAATTTCATTGGAATTAAATTTAAAATAGTGTACTGTTATTTACTTCCATTGTTGATGAATATTTTTTTTGTCATTTGGATATATATTATGAATTTTAGAATTAATAGATAATGATTTAACATGGACAAATTAATTATGCAGTAAGATGCTTATCACGAAAGACTATGTGGATGTCAGGTTTATAAACATGTACATAGTTTGTTATTAACTTTCCTCAAAGTTTTGTTGCTTTATTTTCATATGTGTCAGCATTACATGTTAAGTAATAGGTATTATTTGAAAAGTAACATTATTTACCGTGTTTTTAATGTTACAGGTTATGAACATCCATATAGCTTACGAGCGTAAAAATAACGTGTTTTATAAGCAGTTGAAATGAAGAGAGGGGGGAGAGGGGGAGGGGAAAAGGAGAGGGGGAGGGAGGGAAAGGAAAAGAGGTGAAAGGGAGATAGGGGAGCATCTGATTGGAGCTAAAGATTCGCCGCTTTTGGCATGCCTAATTATTTCCATCTTTGTCTCTTACATGTTCACTTCATGAGCCCTATGTTTCTTTTCACTTGTATTAGCACTTTCAGTTTTCCATTTCTCACTTATGTTTATAAAATAATTGGTGTAAAATGTACAAAGAAACACTGCTGTACATACAAACAAAGATGGTAACGTTATTAACCAACATTACAGTGGTATTAATATTGTCAAATTTCAGTACAATATTAAAAAACATTACACACAAATCTTACATTACATATATTATTACACAGCATACTTTAAGGTCAGTTTTGTCTTCAGAAATTTAAATCTACTAGGTCACTTTCTAGAAACTCATCAATTGAGTAGAATAATTTAGATTTCAGCCAAGAAGCCATTACTCTTTTGAATTTTATTATATTTATGCATTTTGTTTCATTTGGTAATTTATTAAAAGTGTTAGCTTGGCTATGAGAGAGCACGAAATGTTTGATCATCAGCTGAAGTACGAAAGTCCGAATTCGGGGTACGAAAGGCGGTTTAGGCGTAAGAATGTATAATGTACGAAACAGCGAGTTGTACAAAAGTCGAATGTGCGAAAGTAGGAGGTTGCCTGTAGTGTATTTTCCAGTAGAGAGTGTTATCTATACAGAAAAGTTAAAAAAAATGGATATGGCATTATACACAGGAAAAGAAGTAAATACAGGCACTCCTGAGTTACGTAAACTTGACTTTTGCAAACCTGCATTAAAAAAAATTTTCATTACGTGGAAAGTTCCTAAACAGTGTTACCAGCTTATATTTTGCAACTTCTCATGTGTGAAGGGGCACAAAAGTGTGGGAGGATTGCATCCTAAAAATATATAAAAGTACAGTAAAACTCGTTTATAAAGTATTTGGGGGGACCGACTTATTGCTTCGTTATAAGCGTGACTACGTTATATACGAGAAACATGGTTTTTGGCCTATACATCCCATATAACACGTAGGCACATAGGTATTTGCAGTGAGTAGACTTCAATGCCATACTTTCATATGCAAATAAATGCTTATCAACTTTGCGGCGTGCAAAATGTTCTATTGTTATTATGTACATACAATTTCTTCATAGACTGTGCTCCTACAATGTCGTTTATAAAGTATTTGGGGGGACCGACTTATTGCTTCGTTATAAGCGTGACTACGTTATATACGAGAAACATGGTTTTTGGCCTATACATCCCATATAACACGTAGGCACATAGGTATTTGCAGTGAGTAGACTTCAATGCCATACTTTCATATGCAAATAAATGCTTATCAACTTTGCGGCGTGCAAAATGTTCTATTGTTATTATGTACATACAATTTCTTCATAGACTGTGCTCCTACAATGTCGTGTCGCAAGCATTCATACATACTGCGTCGCAGTAAGGCACTCTCTGCTCCCAATGTAATTTTCAAGGGTG
Source organism: Uropetala carovei (assembly GCA_036926305.1). Lineage (NCBI taxonomy): Eukaryota > Metazoa > Arthropoda > Insecta > Odonata > Petaluridae > Uropetala > Uropetala carovei. Next base: position 1,197,934 of record JAXCHB010000290.1, read on the forward strand.
GATTCAACCAAGCGACGAATTGTCTGGTACCACGGTGGGTCGCTATCATTCCCACATACAGTGTTATCTTTCATTATTTCCATCTTTGTCCCAATCGTGTTCACTTTATGCATCCTACGTTTCTTTCCACTTGTATTAGCACTTTCAGGTTTCCGTTTATCACTCACGTTTATAAAATACCTAATACGTGTAAAATGCATAAACAAAGAAACACTGCTGTATGTACAAACAAAGATGGTAACGTTGCTGAGACTGAATAATAATAATAATAATTTATTGATTATTAACCAACTTTACAGTGGTATTAATCTTGTCAAATTTCAGTACAATATTAAAAACATTACACACAAATCTTACATTACATATAATACATATATTATTACGTAGCATACTTTAATTTATTAAAAGTGTTGGCTTGCATGACAAACAGTGCCATTATGCGATAGCTCGAAATGTTTGATGGTCAGCTGATGAATGAAAGTCCGAATTCGGCGTTGTTCAGCGTACAAAAGGCAGTTTAGGGGCGAGAATTTACAATGTACGAAAGAGTGAATTGTACGAAAGTCGAGGACTGCCTGTATTCCCAAAAAGGATATCGCATATAAATATGTGATCTCTCCTTCTACCCTCTCAACTATACTGGCTCAGCGAGAAACCATTGAAAAGGCTGCAGTATGGGGTAGTGTTAAGAGCAAGAAACTGAAAACCGCAAAGAATGAGAACCTAGAGAAGCTGCTCGACGAGTGGTTTTATCAGGCGAGAGGATGACTGTTCGTGATGGTTTACCATTCAGTGTGTTCTACGTAACAGAAGGTAAATGAACATTAATCTCCATTATTCGGGTCCCGGATCGAAGTTTTGGAGCTGGGGATTAGTAAGAATCCATGGAAACATGCCTGCTGAAGTATGCGTTGACCTTTTACAAAAGAAATTGCAGGAGTATAGCATTTTCCTAGAAAATGATATCATTGCTATTACTACAGATAGTGCAAGTGCAATGGTAAAATTTGGAAAGTTAATACCAACATTTCAAGAACTTTGTTTTGCTCATGGTATACAACTTGCTGTTGATGATGTTTTATACAAGTCTAAAAATGCAAAAACTGTGGTAGATGGTGAGGATATAGACAACGAAGAAATTGAACTTTTAAACACCGAAGGAAATGAATCCAGTGACGATGAAAATTATTTCGATGAAGATTCTGAAGAATATGTTCCGCAAGAAAAGAATGTGCACTAGAAATAGCAAACATGCAAATAAAATCACTGATTAAAAAAATCCAAAAAACTGTTAAACTCTTTAGGAAGTTGCCTACAAAAAATGACCGATTATTACAGAAGTATGTACAGGAATTATTCGGGGGAGAAAAATCTCTTATTGTGGATACCAAAACTCGCTGGAATAGCTTAGTTGATATGATTGAACGATTTCTCATGTTAAAATCGTGCAGTTTGTAATAATTAATCGATTTAAATTCTGATATCTCATTAAGTGATAATGAATTTGAACTTGCAGCTTCAATTTTTGCCACAATGCAACCATTAACGATTACAGTGAAAGCTATTTGCCTTAAAATTTATGATGGAGAAAATAAAGAATGTTAATACAGAATTAAGTTGCTACATGAAAAATTCCTTATGCCATCGTATACAACAAAGACGATCTGAACTTTCAGGAGTATTACAGCATCTTCACAATGGCCCACAAGTGTTTGAAGAAAATATGGATGATTTATTTTTAATGTCATCAGCAGCAAAAATAAGTACATTTGCTAAAGAAACCTTAATTAGATTAGCTGAACAAAGTATTACAACATGTGCAACTGTGGACATGGAAATAGAAAGAAGTCAGACATCAGGAAACAAAAGTCTTGGAGTTCCCAGGTATAATGAACCAACTACTTCTTCTGAAATTCGTCAACCTTTAATTTCAGAAAGTTTAGAAGATGAACTTAATTTTGCTATAAAATGTAGCTTAGAGTTTAAACAACCTAAACAACTTTTTTCTGTTCCAGTCCCATGAAAGTTATTGCAACAGTCAGAAAGGAGATGAATCTCTTCAATGAAGGTGACTTTAGAGGTGAAAAATTGCAATGCCTCTATGGTTATTTACTCACTATTCCTCCAACTAGTGTTGAACCTGAAGGAGCATTTTCGGCCACTGGCATTTTATGTACATAAGATCAGGAATGAATGATAGTACTTTAGATGCACTTTGTTTTTTAAGAACATACTTTTAAAGCATTTAAATCTCTAAATCAGGGGTTCCCAACCTGGGGTACATGCACTCCCAAGGGGTATGTGAAGCCAAATCAAAGGGTTTGTGAGATATTTGATAAATAAAAATTTTACGTTCAAAATCTCAAAAGAGCTTTGAAAATCACTATGCCTCTGTTGCCTACCTATATTCCTCACCAAAACTTATTAAATTCATTATTATTTTCCTTTCAGACATTTGGATTTGTTTTTGGCTTTTTAAAACATGTTTATAGTTCTAAACTGTCTGAGCTGATTTTTACTGAAATAATAGGCACAGAGATAAGCAGTCGTCATTTTTCCCACATTCAAATTTGGGTTTTGAGCAACATCAGCCAATTGTTGATACATATAGAGATAATCGAAACATGAAATATCACTTGTTGGATTTAAAGTTATGTAACTAATATGTCAATACAATACGAGAAAGAAACTTAGCACTCATTGCATATTTTAGTTTTCATTTAATCAACAAATTTCTAATCCAAAAATACAATGCAGTTCAAAGCCACTTACCCTTAAGATACACTTAATATTTACTAGAATACAGTTGTTTGAAATGTAGGAGTGTAAATTCATAAACTCCATTTATTGGTAACATGTGTCAACCATTACTTGCCTTATTTTGGCATGAGGAAATTGAAAATTTTCCATATGAAGTCTGAAGTCTGTGTATTTTCCTGTATTCACATACATGGTAAACAGTAAAATGTACCTCTAAAAAATTGAGAAGGGGTAGATAAGTCCTTACTCTAAATCCAAGGGGTACGTTGACCGAAAAAGGTTGGGAACCACTGCTCTAAATGATAATGGTTTTGGGATTCTATCGTATAATCTTATAGTCATTTTGATTTAATTATTACAGTAATGTCTGTTTGCGCTATCATGATCTGTTGAACTACAGAATGGATTTTTTCAAAAAAGGCAGTTACAGAAAGCTTATGCTTCGGCATTGATGCGAATGTCCATTTTTTTTTATTTAACCCATCTCAAAGGATTGTTTTTAACATTTTTAGTACTCCAAAATTTCACATTTTTTGTGTATTATTTATGCATCGCTAACAACAAACGCTGGTATTGTTGGGCTCTGAGATTTGGTTGACTTGGTGGAAATAAATGATCGGCATTGATGCGAATGCCTTTTTCTCTAATTTAACCAGTTTCAAATGATTGTTTTAACATTTTAATTATCCCGAACTTTCAAATGTTTTGTTTGTTAACAACAAACTCAGATTCTGTTGATCTCTGAGATTCTGCTGATTAGATGAAAATCCTTGGCATGCAGCCTTAGTAAGTATGATCTTTAACGGAATATTAACACACTATAAATATCAATTATTATTAATTTAACTAATTGCTTTTTATTAATTAATTCTTTAAGATAACAATGCCACCCAAGCGACCATTAACTGTCCAAAGAGAAGAAAGAAGAAAAAACGAAAAACGATTGGAAAAGATTAAAAGAGATCGCGAACGCAGAAAAAGGGAATCGAAAGAACAAAAATAAATGATCGTATTGTGAATACTTTAATCCAAGACGACTCCAAACCTTACTTTAGTGTGGACACTGTAGATTATGAAGACCAGTCGGACGAACAGCTATACCCTATCGAGTTTTTGAACAGTTTATCACCATCTGGTTTACCACTGCATAGACTACATCTGAAAATTAACACTATTGTAATAATTAAGAAGGGGTTAAGAGACTATGGTGAGATGGACGTTTAAAAGGAAACTCCTTAGTCGTAAAGTACGAATATTCAGGGACAAGACACAAGTTTTTTTCCTTGTGTCTTGTCTCTGACTATTGTAATGTTGATCAGAAATTTAAACTCCAGTAAAGGATTAGTTAACGGAACACGAATGATCATAAAAGGCTTGCACGAGCACTGTATAGTAACAGAAGTTATTGGCACTGGAAAGACTATTCTCATACCCAGGATTCAGTTATGTCCATCAGATCCTACCATTCCCTTCAAACTGTGTAGAAAGAAGTCAACGCTTTTTTATTGAAAAAGATTGCGATGAAATGAATTAACTTTTAAAAAGAAACATTCAAATTTTTTAAAAAAACTTCTTGAAAAGTACTATATAATATTTATCTCTGAGAAAACATTGCTTAATTTTTAATAGTGTGTTTTATTATTATTGTTTCACCTGTGTTGCTGTATTCTACCTTCACTTATTACAGTGAAGCAGTTTATATGCATTATGGAAATGGGATAAATGAAACATTAGTTTCTGCAGCTAAAACCATGGTTTTAATATTTTTATAAAATTTAGTAAAAGGGATTGGAAATTTCGAATCCCGAAACCCTGGGATTGTGAAATTCCTCCGGGATTGCAATTCCTAGTGTGGATTATAAGGAAAATGGTTAAAATGGTTAGATTTGTGTGAACGGTGTTAGGATGTGTCTCCACGAGAGATGATCCCTGAGTGAGATTTTCTCATTTCCCAAGGACTAAGGAACTGTAAGTAAATTTATATCAATGAATATTTTTCATGTGAATGCTGAAGGGTTTTCGTAATTTATAAATGTAGTTCATAAGTCGCTTTATTAGCTATAACTGTAGTTTTTCATACGAATATTTTCCTTTCACAGCAAAATTTATAATTTTGAACTTTATTTATCCAGTTCGCTTTGATATATACGACATATGTGTGGCATTGGTCCATCCATTTGTTGTATTGGTGCTTGGTCGTTATATAAGATTGGTCAATTAAATCAAGTGGAAAGGTTATGGCATAAATTCTTACGTTTTGTAAATTATAAATTACGCTAGTGTAATGCCCATTGAAATATCAACGGAAGAATTATAGATAGATAGATAGATAGATTATTATTATTTTCATTTAAAATAATTAATATCCCACTTTCACATATGAAATATTTTGTCATATACAACATTTCTAGTGAATATTATTGTTGACGAGCTATCTTTAGTTAAACTTAAAATAGTTGCCTCTCTTTCCCTCCCTTTCACACCCACTCTCCCTCTCCCACCCTCTATCTCCCTCCCCTCCTCATTTCTCCCCCTCTACATCCCTCTTTCCCCCTCCCCCCTCTACATCCCTCTTTCCCCCTCCCTCTCGCTCCCCCATCTACCTCTCTCCCCCCCCCCCCCCCTCTCTCTCGTATTAAAAGCATACAAAGCACGCTTATACACCCATATGAATTGAGACAACAATAGGATTTTGAGGTCTAACAATATAATTGGTAGCCAAGGCAACATATCGTTAAAATGGCAATATTTCCAAAAAATGTGAATTAAACGTATAACATGAATGATTTCGAATTATATGAGGAAAAAGATGAACAGAATAAGAAACTTTTTAATTGATTTTACATGTTACCTTACGGAAAATGGAAATTTCTTCCTTGGAGTCGAACCCAGGATTTTTTTGGAGATTTATTTTCGTCATTACCTTAAAATATGTTAATCAAGCATCCTTGCCAAATTTCAATCTTCTACCTATTCGGGAAGTTTGTTAAAACGTTCTATATTGGCCATCGTGAAAGCGTGACCAACCAACCAACAGACCTGGGCTATTATAGTATTAAATGTTTTACTCACCTTCTTGCTGACAGTCTTGTCCAATCTATTTCGGATTAGACAATAGTAAGCATCCACATTCTCATCTTTCTCATTCATGCACAGACGATTGTATTCCACCGAACATGCTTTAAAAAGTTGGCGGTCAAGATGGACATCATCTGCTTGTAGCTCTGAGAGTTGCATAACATGTGAACGACAATGTTCATTCTCCACCTGATCCAATTTAAGCTGAAGGCAAGCAAGGGTTCCACCCTGAAAAAAATTAAATGCACATATGATGGAAAATTTTCATTTTAAATTTAGTATTTATATATTTCCAGAGTAAGAATGAAATAAACCAGTTCAGCAACTAATATATATCTGAATGTTTAGTTAAAAGTGTATAATAATGATTTTAGGCAAATCCTTAGGAAAAATGACCAATTAAAATGAATGCAAATACATAGTCTAAATAGAAATCAATACAGTAAAATCTTAGAAATTCAAAAACCTTGCGGTCAGGCCATATGCATATTTCTGAAAATTAGGGATTCTTGAGCAGTATAGTGATTTAGTGTATAAAAAACTATAAAATGGTATTCACAATAAATAAATATCAATAAAAGTACAGGCGACTCCCGAGTCTCGATTATTCCAGTCTCGATTAATTCGAGATTTCGATCCCGCCGATCGATAATATATGCGGAATAAATTTCGCATAGTTATTGGTTCCGACCAAACGCGAGGTTTAGTTTTGGTGTAGACATAGTTATATCTGCTCTAATTGTTTGAATTTGTGCTAATTTCACTCTTTTTTCTGTTAATCTTTTATTTAAATTTATTTATTTTATTGATTTATTTATAAATTCTTCACTTGACATGGCATCTAAAAGGAAATGTAATAATGATAATGTAAGGGAATCAAATAAAAGAGGGCCCCCCCAGAACAAGAGAAGCTGAATATAGCAAATGCCGCTTTGGCAAAAGTAAAGGCGAAAGGTACGATGAAGATTGTTGCTACGGACGGGATGAAGGACATACGCGTAAGCCTGAACAACGCACTCTTCGTACCTGATCTTTGAACGAACCTAGTGTCTGTAGCAAAGATCACCGATGTGAACTATGAGGTGCTTTTCAAGAAGGATATGGCCTCTGTGACCGACCAGGAAGGCAACGTGAAGGTGATGGTGGATCGGGTAGGCGACCTCTACTACGTTCGGGAAAGGACACAGGAAGCCCGAGCGTCCTCTGCGGTGGTGTCGAGGTCGAGCGTGGAAGTATGACATGAACGCTTCGGACACCTCAACACGCGCGATCTCCTGGAGATGGGGAAAAGCCACACAGTAAGCGGCATGGAGCACGGAAAGAACGAGACGTGGCAACCCTGCAAGGTGTGTCTGAAAGGCAAACTTACCTCGAACGCATTTCCGAGAAAGTCGGAGCAGTGCTCGGAGATGCTGGAAATAATACACAGTGATATCTGTGGGCCTATGCGAACCGAATCGCAAGGAGGGGCGAAATACTTCGCCACATTCATGGATGATCACTCTAGATGGTGTTGTATTCATTTCTTGAAGAAGAAGAGCGACCTTTTGAACGCCTTCAAGGAGTATAAGAACCTGGTCGAGAAGCAGACTGGAAGAAAAGTCAAGTGTCTGCAGTCTGATAATGGCAGGGAGTACTGCAACAAGGAATTCGACACCTTTCTGAAAGACGAGGGGATTCGACGCAAACTGGCCGCAGCGTACACTCCTCAGCAGAATGGCGTGGCCGGGCATAAGAACCACACCTTGGTGGAAATGGCAAGATGCATGATGATTCAGTCCAACCTCCCTTCGTCGTTCTGGGCAGAGGCAATCGCGACGGAGAGCCATGTGCGGAATCGGTGCTCTACCAAGAGCCTCGATGGGAGGACACAACATGAAGTGTGGACCGGGAAGTGCCCGAACGTGCGGTACTGCAGGACATTCGGTCAGCAAGCATACGTCTTGGACAAGGCCACGAGTAAGGGGCAGTTCGACGCCCGCTCCCGTTCGTGCATTTTTGTGAGTTACTCCGAACAGACGAAGGGCTACCGGGTTTGGATCCCCGAAGAACGCAAGGTCATCGTCTCGAGGGATGTTCGCTTCTTAGACGAGTTCCAGTGTGGGAAGGAATACAAGGATTTCATCTCGAAGGAAACTACCGTTGGAGGAGCCCGAGTAATGGATGCAGAAGGAGACGACCGACCTGGGGCCTTTGTGAAACCCCCCGTGGTTGATATCGGACGCAGCTCTACACATGTTGACGAGCCGGAGGAGCCTCTGATGAACGAGTCGATCACTGACCATGAGCAGCCACACCAAGGTGAGGACATGAAACCCAATCAGGCGCCCGTTACAGAGCCAAGGAGGACTCGTGGAAGACCAAGGAAGGCATTGAAGGTATGCAGAGGTAGACCCCAAGAGAAGTTCAATACGGAAATTCCAGGCAGCGAACAGAAGGGGTGCCCGGAGGTTAATTTGGTGAGCATCGCAGAGGTTCCCCTGACACAGGCGCTGGAAGGACCTGATGCAGGCGAGTGGAAGGATGCCATTGCAGCCGAGGTCCAGAGTCTGGTTAAGAATGGCTTCTGGGATGTTGTTGACCGACCCGACAACCAGAGGGTCATTGGATGCAGGACCGTACTTAGGAACAAGTACCGCCCCGACGGAACTCTGGAGAAGAGAAAGGCACGAGTTGCCGCAAGAGGCTTTGCGCAGCGCCCCAGTGTCGACTTTCACAACACATTCGTTCCTGTGGCATGGCTGAGCTCGGTGAGGTTGGTGATGGCGCTTGCTGTTAAGTATGATATGCAGGTGCATCAACTGGACATCACAACGGCATACTTGAATGGCCCTTTGGAAGAGACCATCTTCATGGAGATGCCGGAGCTTCTTGCAGAGACACTGGAGACTGTCATACTGAAGGAGGGAGGAAACAAAGAACTACAGTCGGATGCCCGTAGGATGCTGCAGGACCTACACACAGGTGACAAGGTGTGCCATCTGAAAAAGGCGATCTATGGACTTCGACAGGCGGGACGTCAGTGGTACAGGAAGTTTGACGTGAGGCTGGGTGACCTTGGGCTGCTGCCTTCTCACTGTGATCCATGCGTTTACCATGCGAGGCGAGGGAAAGAGTTTATTCTAGTAGTTGTGTACGTCGACGATGTGCTGTTGGCTTCCAGGAACCTGGGATGGATTGACCGAGTGAAGACCGGTCTGTTGATGGTGTTCGATGTTAAGGACCTGGGAAAGGTAGGGTACTGCCTGGAATTGAGATAAGGCAGGAGGATGGCTCCCTGTCGATGTTGCAAAGGGGGTACATTCGGGAGCTGCTGATACGCTTTGGAATGGAGGATTCAAAGCCCGTGGCCACACCAACGGATCCAGGAGTGAAGTTGACACAAGGAGAGCGCGATCCGGATGCGGAAAAGCGGCCGTATAGGGAGTCGGTGGGCAGTCTGATGTACCTGGCCATGGCAACGAGGCCAGACACTGCCTATGCCGTTAGTTCCCTCAGTTCTGCATGGACCACGGGAGGCAGCACTGGAATGCCACTAAAAGGGTGCTGCATTACCTAAAGGGTTCATCTGATTTTTCCCTACTTTTCAGGAGAGAAACAGGCAAGGCGGTAGGCTACGCGGACGCAGATTGGGGTGGCTGTCATGTGGACTGGCGGTCTTTCACCAGTTATGCTTTCACTCTCAGCAATGCAGCAATCAGTTGGGAGGCCAGAAAGTAGCGAACTGTGGTGTTGTTGTCCACAGAATCATAGTATATGAGTCTCTCGGAGGCTGCGAAGGAAGCTGTGTACCTCAGAGGATTCCTGAGCGAGCGAGCTTGGTTTCAACGAGTTGGTGGAAATTTCTGTCTTCTGCAACAATCGGGGTGCCAGGCTGTTGGCCAAGAATCCGGTCTTCCATGCCAGGACCAAGCACAATGAACTGTGACACCACTACATTAGGAGTGTGGTAAGGGAGAAGTTGCTGTCTGTCGGATATCTGTAGACAGAGGAAAGGGCTGCAGACATATTCACCAAGGGCTTGCCTTGCCACAAGCATCACAAATGCATGAGACTACTTGGGATGGAGAGGATGGACTGAAAAGGCTTCTCTCAATGCTTTCACTGACGGGAAGTGTTGGAGGGTGGCGGAGATGTTGGCAATGACGCGTTGATGTCACCACTATACTTCAGGTTGGCAGCGGTGTCATGTGACAGTGCCTCAGCGCCACTGCAGATGCGTCTACAAACTAATAGCGTGCAAAAGCAGAGTACTGGTTATGCCTCATTCATGTGAAGAAGTTTTTGCCTTGAAGTGTGATTTCATTGTGTTATTTCAGTTGTGAATAAAATGTGGTTACTTTCGATATTGTGATCTTTTACTTGTGCCCATTGCAATACCCAGCTAAATCTCCAATAACCTTTTCAAATCTTCATTTACTTATGAAAATTTAAAATGTAAGTTTTGTGCAGATCTGATTATTATTTTTTGAGTTATATGGAGAATGTAAAAATGGAAAAATTATAAATATCAACTTCCGGTTGACCTATAATGGTGATGGCGAACCTATGGCACGCGTGCCATAAGTGGCACGCAGGACGATTTTGGTTGGCACGCAGGACGATTTTGGTTGGCACGCCAACGAAAGGCGAAAACCATATAAAGCATTTATCGTACCGATTTAACACCGCAAAAACATTGGTTTTATTTAGTTAACTATTGTAAACGTTAGTTTTACGGTTACAATTTTATTTATTGATCTTGAATTTAATTTAGTTGGCACCCAAAAAAATCAAGGACTTTATGTGGCACGCGAGGCGGAAAAGATTCGACAAATTCGGTAATATTGGCACGCAGACTATAGAAGGTTCACCATCACTGACCTATATTGTCCAAAAACTAATAAACTCTTGCATTTATTATGAAAATATTATATTTGAAATTTGGTACTGAACTGGCGAATCCTTTTTTTAGTTAGAGCGCCCACAAAATTCCTATCACACACACACACACACACACACAGACATCAACGATAAAATAGTCTAAACATGTTCTAGGGACCTCATAACGTATTTCTGCTGAAATCTCGATATCGATTTTTTCATGAAAACAATACTTTCTCTATACTATGTATATGTAGAAAGTAAAAACATAAAAATGAATGGATTAAACACCTACTTCCAGTTTCAGCCAAAACCTTTTCAAATCTTCATTTGCTAATAAAAATCTTAAATATAAATTTTGTGCTGATATGAGTATTAGTTTTTGAGTTAGAGCACCCACAAAATTCCTATCACATACACACAGACATCATCGATAAAATAGTCAAAATGTGTTCTCGGGACCTCAAAATGTGCATTTTTGTTGTAATCTCAAAATCGATTTTTTTCATGAAAACAATACTTTCTCTATACTATGTGTATGGTGAAAGTAAAAATGTGCAATGAGCTCATTAAAATACCGTAATTTTCTGATTATAATACGAACCCATGTTTTCATAAGTGAAATGTGAAAATTTTCTTATCACTATGTATAATACGCACCTATTTCTTTGTAAATGATCAATGTAATTTTACTTGACTATGTGTAGTATCGGGACAGTTTTCGCCTTGCCACGAAATGAGACACGTGCAAGAGAGTTTACAAAAATATCACGTTACGTTCTGACTCTCCTATTAAAGATCGCTACGCTGTATAAAAAAACATTCTGTCTCAATGTCGCCTTTTGTATTAATCTGGTTGGTTGGAATAGGAGTTCGCACTTTGTTGCCAAGCTAGATATGTGTGAGAAAGTTTACGAAAATATCACGTTACGTTCTGACTCCCGTTAAAGATCGATACAATGTATAAAAACATTTTGTCTAAATGTCACCTTTTGTATTAATCTTGTCGGTTGGAATAAGAGTTCGCGCTTTGCTGCCAAAATAGATATGTGTGAAAGAGTTTACAAAAATATCACGTTATGTTTTGACTCTCGATAAAGATCGATACAATTTATAAAAATCTCAGTCTCAATGTTGCCTTTTGTATTAACCTGGTCCGTTGGAATAACAGTTCGTCTTTAGCCGACCCACGACATCGTTTACATGAACATAAAGTCCATTTCATACAAGCTGATCGAGGTGTGTAAAATGTTCTCGGTGACGCAATTTACGTAGACGATGAGAGAGAACAAGATAGCCGAGGAACTGTTTGAGGACACTGAGGGAAGTGGTAATGAATTCCTAGGCTTTAGTAATTCTGACGGCTAAAGTAAATAAATAAATATTCTTATTTTTGTTTTTAAAAACAATATTTAAAGAAATGTTATCGAAATGCAATGATGTACGATTTATTGGTAAACACATGTTCGAAAATATAAATTATTTCTGTACTGAAAAAAGTAGTATGCATTTATAACCATATATAATATGCACCCTAACTTTTTGCCAACTATTTCGAGAAAAAAATGCGTATTATAATCGGAAAATTACTGTAAATAAATAATTACCAATCATTTTTTATACAAACACTTAATAATATAAATGAAAAATTTCTGGGGAGGGATGGGGGGTTTGAGGATTTTATAACATCGAAAGGGGAACCTAAGACGAAAAGAGTTAAGAAACACTAACCAAGAGTAAAACGTGTTTCTGTGTTAAACTAGTAAAGGTAATCAATTTCTTTTTGCAGAATGCTGGACTCCACTATCAATAGCTAATACAGCAAAGTTCATCATAAAAGTGTGGAATTACCCTTGCAATATAATGTTAACAGGTGAAAAATGAAAACAAATCAGTCAAGTATTAAAACAATAAAATGGTTAATAGAATTTTACCTCCCATGAAACTTCATTGTGGCGACATTCTAACTTTTTCATATCTGCTTCACAATATTTTGCCAAGGGACCCATCATTTGACTAAAATCAAATAAAACCACCCGTTCCACTTTCTGCAGGAATAATCTGAAAATAGAGAGATGTAATTAAAGAGTGATCATTACCTTTTATAGATTTTTCTCTGCTTCTCAGATCGGTGAGTAGCAGGTGTTGTAAAACACATAATTATCTCATACAATTTTCATTTGTATGATCTGCTATGATATGGTCCCTGATTAACCTAAGAATAAATGGACATTGCTCTGTTTTGACAATGACATCCTACATTTCATCTTCAGGTCATCTACGAGGGTCACTTCATAAGTCATGGAACTCTACATTTTCTGACAGAAATTTGGCAGCATGGGAAATCAGGTATATATGTTTGAAGTACGTGGCATATACTTGCAAATGTTACCACAAGATGTCATACATCTACTGCAGTGTACAAGCAGTACGTGCACAAACATTCTGTGATTCGCAAACTCTGTAAAAAGGACTACAATTAGGAGTCACAGGTAGGAGGTAATCAAATATGAGCGATGTGCGTTTTTAAACCATGGCGTTATTGTGAAGTACAGAGTGGATATGGAAGTACAAAATGTCCCATGACTAAGGCTAGTTGCCAATGATGAGGAAGGTGGCAAACTCCTTTGAATGCTTGCACCCACCTTGCAACTGTTTGGTACGGTAGTGCAAGATCACCCAATGCTTCACGTAAATCTGCATGGCAGGCACCCCATTGCATTTTTGCCACGGCAAACCGGTTAACAAATGGTTAACCGGTACTGTCCAAAAACTAATCAGTTCTTTGTGCTCATGCTAAATTGTTATATATGAAATTTGGTAACGATATGACAAGTACTTTTTGAGTTAGAGCGCCCACAATCACATACGCGCACACACACACATATGCACACACACACACAGACACCATTCCGAAAATAGTCTAAACGTGTTCTAGGGACCACAAAACATTTATTTCCGTTGAAATCTCGAAGTCGATTTTTTTCGTGATCAAAATACTTTCTCATTACTTCGTATGGAGAAAGTAATAACAAAACTTTTCAATGAGTACACATTTTTATTACATTATTTTATATCAATAGACCTAATATCTCTATTATATATTGACGCTTCTTACACATTATACATATATACAGGCATACCTCGCTCAACGACAATTCACTTAAGGTCAATTCGCTTTAACGACACTAAAAAATTACGACCAATCTTCGCATTACGACATCCCTCGTTCCGGTATAACGACAAATTCAAAAATAAACAGCCACCCAAAAAATCATGATGCGTGTCACTTGCAATTTACCTCTGCCGTATAAAGTTTTCCCAACAGATTGAAGTGTTATTTACAGTTCAACGTTCATTTAATTGGTAAAAAGAATGAAATACATACGTCTTTGTTAGAACACAACGTCTTAATGGCATAACTAGAATATAATTATGTCAGTATGTCGCCAACACTTGTTTTTTTTCTGCTTGCCTTCAATCCGAATCCGAAATGTATAATTGTGCGTCAAACACAGGCTCCTTTGGCTTTGTATGAGACATTTAAAACCGTGACTGCGCTGTAATGTAAAAACCCGGTAATAGTTTTATTGTCGCATTTTCTTACGATCAGATAATATATTGCGGAGGGATCGTTTTTTGTTACCTCGGCTCACAATTAGAGCTCCGGCGATACTTACACATGCACTTACATACATTGTATTACGGTGAAGAGAGAGGAAGGGAAGTGAAATACTTCCCCTCAAAACACTCCTCAAACAAAGGCACTGGGGGAATAATCGATGCCGTTTACATCATGCACCCTACTCATTAGTGGCCAGTGGGCGTTTGCCTTTATCCCACGAGTGTGCTTACGGTTAATTCCATGTGTTCGTCATTTTTTTAATAGTTTTTTGCTTGGACAAGGACCTTAATATGGATCCAAAGCGACCACCAAATAACGTGGAAGGATGTTCTAGCATTAAGAAAACTAGAAAAACTATAAGTCTGTATGAGACAGAAGTTTTGCGACATTTTAAGGCTGGTGAAAAGCCCTCAGATATAGGCCGCTTAATGGGTCTTGCTAGAACCACTGTTATAACTATTTTATTTTAGTTATCCATTAGCAAATCGAATATCCATTTTACTTGATTTTAGGATTAATTTCTACATTTGTCCACCCATTCTGTACTAGTGTCGAGCCATATCCCTTCATCGGTTAAGACTACCCCTTTTCGCAGCTACCTCCCCGCTTGCGCATTTGGGGACCTTAGGCTTGTAACATAGCTATACAGTGTAACAAATGTCGGAAAGTAACAAGTGACGCATTGTGTATCTGTCAGAGTAGCACTAAATTTTCAAATTAAAGAAAATGCACACTCGACTGAAGATACCAATACGCTCGATATCACTCGAATCTACAGTAAGCCATTTAGTTTATTATCATACATCGACATGGTAAGAGCGCTATTGGCAAAAATACTTTTGCAGACAAATAGTTAAGAGATTTAAAGTCTTATTTTGATGAGGATATTAATAGATGTTCAGGTGAGTATGAGAAATATTTATTAGTCCATTACTAGTACATTCGTAAATTTACTTTCTAACATACCGTATATACTCGTGTATAGTACGAGTTTTTACGACCAAATTTTTATTGCAAAAATTGGGGATCGTACTATACACGAGTAATGCATTTGAGGATTTAAAATTCATGCATCTTAACGGGCATTTTCGGTGAAGTTATGCGACCCGCACGCATTCTAATGGTAGGCTAACCTTAACAGTGAGGTCCTTTATCGTTGTTATGTTGCTTCGTGAAGAGTAGAATCTTTTTCATATATACAGCTTCAAATTCACAAATACTTGATATAAGTGACGATTTACGGGCATTTCCTTTCTTGAATTTTATGTATGTACATCTTTGTTTACGTCTTTTTACAAGGGATGGATTGGAACGAGTCGGACTAAAAGTATCGTAGACGGCGTAACTTTATGGAATTTCGACATCTCGGAAAAAAGAAATTACTTGGTAATATTCAACAGTCTTTATTGTTTCTTCAATCACACACCGATCGGTTTCCACTACAAAGTCATTCTAAAAGTGTTACGTCGGTTAGTAACACCATTAGAATGATTTTGTAGTGGAAACCGGTCGGTGTGTGATTGAAGAAACAATAAAGACTGTTGAATATTACAAAGTAATTTCTTTTTATCCGTTATCCCTACCTATTAAACAGATGAGCGGTTGGAACCATTACGTACGCGAAACGTAATCAAGACGTACTAGAATTGAAACGATTTTATTTCATCTTGTGCAATCATGATTCATATCACTTTTTATTAAATGTTTTAGGAGTAAGATACTTAACCTATCCGAATTTTAGTGTACTCGCAAGAAATACTATTTACGACATTTACGGCCTATTCCATGGTGGTGTGGAAAATCAAGGTTGTTCGATATATCTCGCTCGTAACCATCGAGCTATCGAAACGAAATATATCGACCATGGTGAAAAGCTCGGGTCGTACTATAAACGAGATATATGAAAAAATCAGGTTTGTTCACCAAAAAACCAGGGGTCGTACTATACATGGAGTCGGCATATACACGAGTATATACGGTAAATTGAATCTCCTTGGTTTGGTAGCACCTTGAATAGGCAAGGACGAGTCTTACAATTAGCTGGTCGCCGTTAGATCTTTGATAGGAGAAGAATGAGATATTGAGAAACGGCCTGAGTGACTATTAGTTGGTAACGCCACAAAGAAAAATTATTTTACAAATATATTGTTTTCAAAAGAAGTTGAATAGGGGGCAAAGAGCGTTCCTCTCCCCTTGGAGATGTAAAACAAAAGATATGATACTTTCAGCAATACCTAAGGTTAGTAAAAGGGTTTGATTATTCATTTCAATGGTGTTGCTGATTGTTTTATAGATGAATAAGAAAATACTTAGATTAAATACTTGTTACCCTCTGAACAATCCAGTAGAATTGTTAAGTATCTCTTTTAAGATGAATATTCTGTGTACATTTCAGCTTTGAAATAAAACATCTGCCAATGATTCATTAACAAGGAAATCAAGTCAACATTGCAGATGTTTACGCCGTCCATTCGTCTGATTTAATTACGAGACATTGTGATCATCTGATGTGGATGAATTTGTGATATTTTTGCTAAATGCTCTAGTGACTTTTTTAATTAGTTTTTAATTGCTTTTGTGATTTTAGTGAAAAATATCAAAAAAAATAATTGATTCCGCCATTATGGGTAGAAAAAGAAAAACACCATCAGATAGGATTTTAGAATACCCCGACTTTAAGGTTTTCCAAACTACAGACAATAGTAATGGAGAAAATGCCATAGTATGCAAATACTGTTGCCTAAAAATTGTGGTTGATCCTAGTAAAAAGCCCTTTGATAGAGTGAATGAACATATTGCTAGTTTAAGACACAAAAAATTACGTTCTGAACTTTTAAATCCTCTTCCCTCAACATCACAGCAACAAGTTACACTTAATGATATACTAGTAAGACAAAGTGAGAAGGAAAAAAGGCAAGAAGGTGCAATTCATGATTTTGTTCGTGCTGTTTGTCAAGCTGGATTGAGTCTTAAAACTTGTGATGGTCCAATAGGTAATTTTTTAAAAGAATATTGTCCTGCTACGAAAACTATGCCAAAATATGAAATGTTACACAAAAAGTATTTGCCTGAAGTATACAACCAAGAATTTTCCAAAATAAAGGAATTAATAAAGTACTCAAAAACAAGCTTTATTATTGATGAAAGCCACGATGTTTTAGGACGACCGACTGTGAATACAATGTTAACATATTACGATGAAAGTCAACAAAGAAAATCATTGTTATTGGTTAACGTTTCTTTTGTGACCACAACAAATAGTGTTACAATTGCCACAGTTTTAGGAAAAACGTTGGAAAAAATTGCTAAAAAGTGGGTAGATGTTCTTTGTATAGCAACTGACAGTGCCGAATAATGAAATTAATGGTTTCAAATCTTAAAGTTGAGAAAATATACCTCGTCTATTACATATTAAGGATATTTCTCATTTAATTCATGTTGCTGTGGACAAAGCAATCAATTGCCAGGGAATGACTCCTGCAAGAAAAATAATTGTTAAGTTAGGAGCTATTTTTCAACATTCGCCGAAACGATTTGGTCAATACTTAGAGGCATGCGAAAGTGCAGGTATTGTTGGAGTAAAACCTCCCGCTGTAGTACCGGTTCGATGGACTAGCTTTTATGAAAGTTTAAAAATAACTATAGCAATGTGGTCTGGTATACAACATTTTTTGAAGAATTCAGAAAAGAAAAATAGTACGAAAATATTAGAAATCTGGAAAATAATTGAATATTTTGGAAAAAATGAATTATACGCTTCATTCTTATATTTAGAAGAACGATTGATGCCTATTATTGATTTACAAAAAAATTTGAAAGTGGAACTCCAATACTACATCAAATTGATCATATTATCAACATTCAGCTTAAGTATCAAATAGAACTCCCTTGGAAATTGCCAGAAACAGGTTCATTTGCAGCTGTCCTGAGAACAGTACCTAGTTCAATAAATGTAATTGCGGCCATTACAGAATTTTCAGAAATTCTTTCTTCAAAATGGAATGCTACAAGAAACAGAAATCTTGATACATCTGTTAAATTGTTTTGGAAAATGGCATCCGTATTAGATCCTTTTAAGAAATCTTTGCATGACCATGATAACCATGCTCTCGTACAATTTTTGGGCACATATGATAGTCTGGATGAGCAGATTAAATCCGAACTTACTGCCTATTTATTAGAGGCAACACCTCTGAACAAAGATTTGGATATTATTAAGTTTTGGGTTGATTGTGGTACCCGATACCCTAAATTAAGCAAGTTTGCCCTAACATTACTATGTATGCCCACGGGTAGCTGTGATGTTGAGCGTTCATTTTCTCATTTACGTCATTTGCAAACTCCAAAAAGGAGTAATGTTACAGAAGAAAAACTCGCCATGCAAATGTTATTGTACGTAAACCATAAAAATAATAGTTAAATAAACATTTATAATTTTAAATATTTTTTAAATCATCTGAATTACTCTATGTTAACCCCCGATATTTACCCAGATTGAAATTATTTATAGACCACGATAAATTTATGCCATATTTACACCCGAATGCAAAGAAAAATAATAAAACCCGATATTTACCCCCCGAATGGATTATTTTTTAAACCCGAAAAATCCAGACCCTACTTATAATTGATAATTCGCTAGCACATCCAATTGATCTTGATGAGTTAAGCGATCGTGTGAAAGTCATTTTTCTCCCGCCAAATACAACTTCGCTGTTGCAACCTATGGACCAAGGAGTGATCGCATCCTTCAAATTGTACTATCTGCGGCACACAATGGAAAAGCTGATCGACTCAACTAGTGAAGACAAGGAGGCATCCATCAGAGGCTTTTGGCGGTGCTTTGACATCTTGAAAGCAATTTACAACATAGGAGCAGCATGGAAGGAAATAAAAACATCTAACATGCGTGGAGCGTGGAGAAAATTTTGGCCTGATTGTATCGAAGATTTTCACGGGTTTGAGGATCCAGCGCAAGACATACAAGTACAATGGAACATCGTCGAGATCGCTAAAGATGCTGGCTTAGAGGACGTTGAAGAGGCGGATGTGGTTGATTTAATAGAATCACATGCAGAAGAACTGATTACAGAAGAACTTCTAGAACTTGAAAACCAAAGGGCGCTAGAAGATGACGAAGAAACAACAGTTTTGCAACCTCATCACGCGATCACTGTTAAAGACATGTCAGCTGCCTTTATGCATTTAGAAACTGCAATGGCCATATTTGCCGAAAAAGACGAAAACGTGAAGAGAAGCAGCAGAGTCAACAGAATTATAAAAAAGGCATACGAGTGCTACCAGCAGCTTTACAAGGAGAAAAAGAAAAGCACACAAATCAAGATAGAATCATTATTTAAACATCAATCTCCTACAACGAGAGTGGATGAATCTTTAGTCTTTGACTGAAGAAAATCAGGAGTAAAACAAGTGACATCTAAAGCGATAATGACTTCCCTACAATTTTCCCTCATTCCGTGGTTTTAGGCCTACAGGGGATGGTTCCACGTTAAAAAACCAATGCACTGAGAAGTTTTTGGACAATAACGGTTAACTGGAAGTCAAGGTTTATTCAAAACCCGATTACGTTTCGGTGAAATATCTCCATTGAAACACAATTATTGTATATACAATTCAATACAAAGGTTATAATGTAATTTCCTACAAGATTCATTTGAAACAATTTTCCATAGCAGTTATTGTTTAGACATGCTTAGAATATTTAACGTTATCAAGACACCTGCCTTGCCCGATAGTCCAATCCACCCCTGGATAGGTAGGTCATGTGCCTAAGTTTTAAAAAAAACCTGAACTTTCAAAATTCCAGCACTTGCTAGGTCCCAATGATGCCAGATTTATGAGGTGAAATGGAAATTACTACAATTCACCTGATTTGGCTAAATTTTTGGTGAAATGAGGCATAAATGTGTTTAAATAGAAACAAGTAAGATGCCCTTGCTAAAGTAAGAGGTGGAAGCAAATTTCCTTTAAAATTTCCAGGTTATAAAAAACCAGATGTGCACTTTCGCTACAAAGCAACCATCTTCAGAGGTAATTCACGGAAAATGGATTCTAAAAGAAGGGTAGAATGCAGCCAAAATGTGTATGTGCTTTTTTATAACCTAGTTGTGGTTATTGTAGATACCGAGACAAGTTTTTTTAAGGACTTGTTCTGGAATTTATTTCAGTATTAAGATGAGCTCAATAATTTTGTTGAACTTTACACCTTAAAAAATAAATACAATAACATTATAGCAGTAATAATGCACATGGTGGGTCAACTCAAAACATACCATTATCTACTTCAGGCAGAATAATTTTATAAGAATAAAATTTCTTCTGATGGAATTCGTTATACATAAAAGAATGTACAAAATAATATAATCACGAAACTTTTGTTCTTTTAAGAGATACTTTTGTATTCTTTGAAAAATTAGCAGTCATTCCTTCAAACATATTTATATTACAGGTGACCTCCGCTTAACGCATCCCCAGCCAAGGTGGATTCGCTATAACGCGGTTTTTTTCAAATTATAAAAATATTGAAAAACAAAAATTTTATATATAAAAAAATCATATGCATAGAGCAAGTGCAGCTTAATATCTTATGCACAGTGCGATCGTAGCCCAGCATGGCGGTGGATCATTTGAGGATATTTTTAAAGCTAGTAAACACCACGTCTGCCCTGCAGTCCATAGTTCAGGAAGTAATAGCGACCTTCAAGAGCTACTACCTAGGGAAGACCTTTAGGCCAGTGTTTCTCAACTGGTGGGATGCGTCCCACTGGTGGGACTTGAAAGACATCTAGGTGGGACCAGAGCTGGCTGATGACATTTTGGCACCCCAGTTGGTTAGACTTTCTGGTACAATCTCTGTTATATAGTTAACAGTCCCAGGCATAACTTGATGGAATTTCTTCATACTGTCAAAATAAAAAAGATTTACTTGGAGATTCCACAAAAATTATTTTTTTAAATAAATAAATTTTTGTGGAAATACTAAGTAAATTTTTTTTATTTCGACCTTATCCTTTGTGTCTACCAATTATTAATGTACTAATTATATGCTTATAAACGTAGAAATACATTTATTAGAAAAAGTGAGATTTTTCTTTATATCATGGTGGGACCAGGGTTTCTTGAAAATGTGGTAGGTGGGACGCAAGAGGTAAAAGGTTGAGAACGACTGCTTTAGGCAACTCATCGAAGAGACCAATGGACAGGACAGACAAAGCATGCGGGACTGGTGGAAATTTTTTCACATAATGAAGGCCATCAGTGACATTGATGAGGCCTGAGATGAAGTTTCCCAGTCTTGTATGAAGGGTGTTTGGTGGCGACTGTACCCAGAAATCATACAGAACTCTCCTGACCTTGAAGAAAAGCTACCCAATGCCACATCACCACCATAGCAGAGATTCAGGTTGTCAGGGTGGATGACATAGATGAGTTGCTAACCTCCAATGGTAAGTCCCTTATGAATGATGAGCTGCAGGAGCTTGACTGCCATGTGGCTTCCGTGGAAATGTAAGAGCTTGCATCTACCCCCATGACTAGCAAAGTCATTGAAGAGTACGGCAATGACTTCATACAAATTAATCCCGTGAAGAAGGGCTGCGGTGCAATACTTGCATGTTACTGACAAATTTTGCATAATAAGTGAGAAAAGTCAAGCAGTTGACCCTGCACTCATTTTAATACAGAAGTCCATAGATCACCATCCCAGGAAAGCTTTTTAGTTGTCTCGCTTCCAGCGTGAGGACCTATTGTCATCAATCTGTCTGTCTGCATGTTTGTTATCAGCTTCTACCAAACAGATTTTCATGAAATTTGATATTAAGGACTTACAATCAAAGATAATAAGAAAATCATATAAATGAATGAATCACATAAGCCAATCAGAGGTACCACTTTATTTATGACAAAAAAATGAACTTGCCATCATATCTTGTAAAGTATTGATCATATCAAAATAGTTTTCAAACAAAAGTTGTAGAACTAGTAAAGTAGAGAATTTCTTTTAGGATACATATTTATCGTCCGAGTACCTGTTATCAAGAAAATCAAACTAGAATGTCTGAATCCGTGTTGAACTTTCTTGCATGGTTACTTCATTGTTACTAACATAAACAAAAATACATTTTATTTCCTTACGTGTGCATGCAATATTTATAAATAGGAAGAAAATGGATTATTTATGATGAATAAAAGAACTTTAAAACACTTTCCCTAACGTACAGGTATATCATTTCTTTCTAATACTCCATTGCACAAAACGTGCCAATTTATGATACGCTGTACGCTTTCCTAACTTGTTAGATTATTATGTGCTTTTGCTATACAATAAGCTTTTTTGTCATATAAATGTCTTTGTCTTATAAATCACCATAAAACTCGATGATAATATGTGTTACCATAGACTGTAAAATTATTTCCCTTTGGGCACTTAAGGCAGGGCCGAACATAAGCATGAGCTATAAAGGCTTCAGCTCAGGCTCCCATAATTCTTCGATCTCGACAATTCCTTAGACTCTGCTTCTTAGGGCCCTGAAAGTTTCAAAGCCCCGCTTATTAAAGAAAATAACTTTTTTGTGATTCGCTTCATTTTTTTAAATACTGGTGTGCCAGAATTTTGTTTTGATGGTCCGTTGTCCGTTTGCGCTGATTGCACGGTTGTTCAAATGTCCCTGAATACAGTAATTATTCTGTGTGTCTGCATTCTGTTTACATTTTTATTACTTTATAGGTGCCCCTAAAAATAATTAGCCCAGGGCCCCAAAACTTGAGTGTCCAGCACAGGCTTAAAGGTTATAGTCCCCCGGCGAATGCGGATTTTCGCTTAACTCAGAGTTGTCAGAAACGCATCCTCTGCATTAAGCGGGGTCACATATATTAGTAATAATAATTTATTACATTGTCAAGCAATGGGAATTAACCCTGGAAAGCTAATGTGTCGTAGGAATTATGTTAAAGCTAAACATTCGTAATTTTTACGACGGGTAGTTTTCCAAATAAAAATTAATGCATAAATGAGAAAAATGAATATATTTACATAAAAAATTAAACACGTCTGATAAAATTAATGTTTCAGAAGACACAATCCTTCAGTGCATTGAATGCAACTTTTTTCTCAATGTTTGCCATAAATTGCATTGGAGCAGAGGCTGCAGAACACTGTAGTCATCCTCCTCTTACTGGACGGAGAGAATGCGCAATTTTTCTTATTTGTGGTCGTGGATGATCTTGTTGAGCGGTAATCACATTCACATGAAGAATATCAGCTATGGCCTGACGAAGTGAGCATTGTAGGTTAGGGATTTCAAGATGATGCTGAAGCCACGGACAAACGAGTTCACAGTGGAACTCCTGAGCGAACTGGTGCCTTGATACCGGCCTTTCTCCACTTTTGACTTTGTTATCTACGTATATAACATATGCATTTATCAATATAATGTTGATCATGCCAAAGAAAACACACAAAGGCCACCTTCTTGTTTTTCGACTGCATGACTTCTGGTTGCACATCTGATCGAGTGTGTCCACAGCACCCTTTGTTGAATTGTAAGACTCTATCGTTTCAGGTTTTTTGCTCAGTTGGTTGATTGTGGGCCTTTCATGACAGGTGGACAGCAGCAAAACAACTTTGTTTTGTTTGGTTTTGTAAGACAGTAATGTTTTGGGGCCATCAAAACAAAACATAGATGTGCCAATTTTTCTCTTTTTAGTGTCCAACATCTCATGAGGAATTTCACGCTTGTTATGACGTAAAGTGCCTACAATCGTCAAGTTGTATTGTGGGTCCAGAAGTTCGGTTGCTAATGGCACTGAAGTAAACCAAATGTCTACTGTAACGTTCCTATCAGTACCATGCAAAGTCTTTGTCAGTTCCTTGACAAAATAATCTGCCAGTGGCAGGTCTCCTGTTGATGTGCCTTTTCCAAGATATGATATTGCATCAATCATGTATTTCTTTGCCGTATCACATATCATCACTATTTTTAATCCATACTTCACTGGCTTATTAGGGATATACATACGAAAGCTGCATCTCCCCCAAAATGCAAGCAGTTGCTCATCAATAGTTATATAAGAGCCCGATTTGTATGAATCCCTGCAACCAGATATAAAGTAACCCCACACTTCTCTTACGGGGGCAAAATGATCTTCTTTTTTCTCTCTGCTCTAGTTGTGCAGTCATCAAATCTCAGGCACTCCAATAAAAAATCAAACCTATCACAAATCATTGTAGCTTTGTACCTGTCACCACAAAACTCAGAATCAAATAACTCTTTGGAAGGTAAGTGATTGTCTTTTTGTGCTGCAGATAATATGAGAAGTCCCAAAAAAGGGTCAAATTCCTCTTCACCGATTGCTGATACAGTACCGCTTTTTACCTTGTAATTTGAGCTTTTGTTATCTCAGCATTTGTGCAATGAATTATCTTTGTTCGCATTAGATCTGTAAAAAAGACGGAAAATATATCTTTCAGAGAAGTCTTTTTTTGCAAAGTCCTTTGGGCCCTGGCGAATATACACAACATTTCTTGCCGCAGTACGAGTATTAGCTGGTTTTGAAGGCACAGTAGACCAACGATGGCCATTTTTCCCGTTCAAATTTAGCTTGTCAGAGACGACAATATATGAACTAGTCGGAGATTGACTGCGGACACGTTGCCTGAGTTGTGCACTTCTTGTTGATGGTGCGCTGCTTGTGCTAGGCTGAGGAAGTACATCATTTTGTGAATCTGATGATGTGCATAAGAATGTACTTTCTGGCTGAAGTGTACGTCGTGGTTTCTTTCTTGCTCTAACAATGTCTTCTGTCTCATCAGAACTGGAGTCGGATGCCAGTTAGGCTTCAACAATAAATTCAGGTCGTTGTCGGTATCATCGGTGTCTTCTACGGTATCAATTTCTAAATGATCTGAATCACTGCCACTGGCACTCTCATTTTCAATTTCATCCGAATATTTCACAATAGTTTGTTGTAACTTATCATTCTTCTGTGCAGCCATTGCTATAAAAACATGCGAAAATATAAAACTAAATATTTACACACTATTTACAGTTAACACAATATTATATTTATGAAGTCAAACCACACTGATAAGAAAAAATATAGATAAAGAAGAAAATAGTGAAAATGGACCCGCGCGCAAAACTTACGTAGAAGCTAATGTTTCGTCAATTTTACGACGCAACCCCTAAAAGGCTCTGACCCGATACGGAAAACAACACGAGTGCTTCCTCGTTCCTCTCTCAATGTCAACTGAAGGTACCGAGGTGGTTGAGACCAACTGCCGACTGGAAGGTGTTGGGGGAGCATGCCACAGAACGCGCGTCGTCAAATTTACGAAACATTAGCTTTCTAGGGTTAAATGTCATCTATTTCAAAACGCGCAGTAAGATTTTAAAATTCTAGAACATACTTGCATCTGGAGTTCCGAACTGCTTCTTTTTTATCCAATATACATGTCAAAAATGGTGAAACAACAGACGAAGAGGTAGTTTGAGGAAGATCGTTTCTTGAAAGGCACTTGTCCAGAAAGTCAGAAGAGCAAGAATACTGTAAAGCAGATCGTAGACTAGAATCTTGAAGAAGGTCGAGTGAATGTGCCCAGATTACATTGCGGCATGATTCACTGATTCTATTTACTTTGCTTATCTGAAAATTAATAAGTAATCATTACGTTTTTTCTGTAAAGTTCACCTACGATAATAGATGAGTTCATAAGCTTACCTCATTCGAAAGAAGACAATCCAAAACAGCAAAATCATCCTGACGATCGACATCTTTACAAAGATCTTCAATCACATGCTTGCATTCCAAACTCTCAACCAAATTTTCTTTTTTTACAGCACTTCTTGTTTCTCTTTCACTACGGTAAGATGCTAATTTTGACCCATGCACATTATTCCATCGACACTCTATACAATTCAATTCGTTATCAACATGTAATGAGCGCGTTTGGAATTCATGCTTCATTTCAGTGGGAATGGTTATAAGGGGCAAGTATATAAAGAGAACATGTAGAACTTCCATTGTCTAACTTTATCCACAAAGGTGATATCAACCACCAACTTTAAAGCTAAACAAAGCTATAGAATTACTGTCGTTTGTGGAATTCCAAAGATTGTTCCTGCCCAAGCATGAACTATCATATTTAAATATCACTCAAAACCTAAACGGTCTTATTGATAAGACACCTTTTTTAAGTCTTAAAACATTAAGACCTACTTAACACAATATAACAGAAATACAATACAAAGTTCCTCTTCATAAACGAATTCCCTACCACCTACGCGAAGTTGGATACGGTATACTATAAAACGAGATATCGATACTGATTGTGAGTGACAACAACAAGGGAAATTTACAGAGCAGAATGCCGAATTGCATATTGCAGCATGTATATCGGACTTAAATTCTTAAAAGGTTAATTGATGTATTATTGAAATATACCGGTATAAACAATATAAAACGCATATCAGCTATTGGGAGATCCAAGCAAAGTGGCTGACCTCTGGTGAGGAAATTATGTACTGCTGAAAGTAGGGTCATGGAAGAAATAATAGTAAGTTCAGCTTCGATCTTTTCCCGAATACCTATAGATGTCTCTGATGGTTTTTCACCTTTTAAAACGGACATCTTGTGAGAATTTGTGTACTGGCTCTGTTTTAGATGTGGTTTAAATTTTCACGGAAAAATGCCTATTATTATAAGGTGTTCAGTCGTTGGTTGCGGGAATACACGGGAAAGTCCTGGCATCAAGTTTTTTACTTTCCCGAATGACAGGAAGTTGTAATTTTCGATTTCGACGATTACTATAAACCTCGTAGTCAAATTTCTGCCTGTTGAATTAACCACTGGAGCTGGATTGACCGAATTGATATTGCAAGAACTGGATACATTGGGCATCAAAATTGAAAACATGCGCGGACAGGGTTACGACAACGGGGCATATATGAAAGGTACCCATTCCAGCGTCCAAAGACGGATTTTAAATCAAAATCCTAAAGCCTTTTTTGTACCTTGCTTGTGTCATTCGCTTAACCTTGTGGTTAATGATGCAGCAGCAAAATCTGGAGAAATTGTTAATTTTTTTTAGTTCAAGAGATATTTGTATTTTTCTCAAGTTTGACAAAAAGATGGACTGTACTAAAAAAGTATATAACATCCTTGACTTTAAAAGTGTTAGTACTATGCGGTGGGAAAGTCGCGTGGATGCTGTTAAGCCATTAAGGTTAGTGATGGGCACTATCGAATGAAAACATTCGAATTATTCGATAGTCAAAGACTACCGATTCATTCGAATACTTATTTACTATTCGAATGATTCATTCGTAAAGTTTGCAAGTTGGATGACCACAGCGAAGTGCGCACCGCTTTCGTTTTATTTATTTTGACTAGTTTAACTTCTATCGAATGAATCATTCAATACTTTACCATTTTGTCCGTAGCGCTGGGATAGATGCGTTTACGTTGGCAGCATTGCAAATAAAAGCGTGAAAATCGTATTAAATCAAATAAATGTCACAGTATTCCCATACTAAGTTTTGGCTACACAGAAGAGATTGGAGATTAGCCAGTTATGCGATCGATTCAAAAATAAATTTGATACAGTTGGAGCTATCACGGAATGGAATAAAACGTGCAATTATTTTGAACCTGAAGAAGCTGCTTCCCTTCTAAGTATGTGCCCTGCCATGTTTTGGCAGAGATTGGCTAAAATAAAAAATTTTACTTATAAGTTGATATCTCTGAATGTGGTAAAATCAGCGCACTTTGTTCTAATTCTACCACATTCAAACACATCGAAAGAATTTTTAGTCAGTGCAATAACATCAAAAACAAACCGGTTGTACACTTTGACGTAAGCAAAATTATAAAAGAAAAACAGACATGAAATATACAAACACTGACGCCAAAAATTATAAACTTACTACAGAACATTTAAATTATTTAAAAGTAATATGTACACATTAGTCAAAGAAACAAGGAGAAAGTGAAGATGAATTGTAATTTTTACTATATTTTACTTAAAGAGTTTCTTTATTTTGATATTGCTTTAATTGAAAGTTGTAGTGTGCCAATCGCGTGTGTATTGTATGAATTAATTATTAAGTTACAAAATACTATGACATTTTCTTCAATAATATTTTTATTATATTTTTAAACTTTTCATTTTTATTAAATATTTAAAGAAATATAGATTAACATTCTAAAAATGAATAGAAAAAGGAGATCGACAGTTTGGCAATATTTTGAGAAAAAACAGACAGCTTAGCCTTATGTTCACTGTGTAAAAATCAGTTTGTCTCAACAGCACTTCAAACCTGCGAGATCATCTGAAGCGAAAACATGGGTCAGTTTTGACAGTTGCAAATACTAGTGAATTTGAGTCAAAAGATTCGCATGCAGGCAATATCGACACCAATATAGAAATATCATCTACATCGGTGCAAACTGTGTCTACCCCTGGAAGTAACTAGCTTCCTCCAACCCATAAATATTAATAAATGACCAATCTACTGAATTAAGATAATGTTAATTTTGCCATATTAACCTTTGGAAAATTCAAATGCAACTATATCAGATTCAAGTGGGCAAAAACTATCAGTGCGGTTAGATTCAATATACAGAGCTGGATGATTATTATCACACTTAACAAAAAACTCAGTTGGAACACTGACAAGTTCTTTTTAAATTAGAGAAAACAAGATCAAGAATTTTATTAAAAGAATTGGAGAAGTAATTAATTTGAGTTAAGTTTAAATAATTAACCATGTCAAGTGTAATAGTGGCACAGCCAGATGACTCAGAAACATGAGGATCATTTTTATTCCATCGAAGCATGGGAAGATTATAGTCACTGCCAATATGACTAGCGCATCAGGGTATCTACCAGCAATTCTTTCAATTTCCTCACAATGCAGAGAACATTTTTTAGGGGAGGAACTAGGACGCATGTAGACTGTACCAATTGACAATTTCACAGATCCTACAGAACAAAGGTGTTCAATGTCATTATAAAAACGCGTTATTTCACAAGAGAGATAAGCTGACTTAATAGCTATCAATACACCACCACCGTCACTTCTGTCACTATTTGCACCATTTCTATCGTCTAAAAATATTATAATTGTTAAATCCAAATTCAGAGGTTGATATGTCCGAAACTAACCATGTTTCTGTAAGAATAAACACATCAGTATCTATGGAGTGAAAAGTCAACCTGATTTCCGTGAGTTTAGTCCTTAACCACGAACATTTTGATAGTAAAAAGTAACACAGTAGAATTTATATTAAATTTTATTTTGAATTTAATATTATTTGATTTTTAATTCACATGCCCTAATCTCTCAATAATTTCCATGTACCGTAATATTCCCTCTAATTGTAGGCAATTGTCAAGCACAAGCTATACATACAACGTGCATTATAGTGCAATTTTCCATACTTCTCTTATAGAATGAACATTCGCTAGCTCATCTCGACTATCGAATAAACATTCGGTAGTGAAACAAACGGTAGTGCCCATCCCATGGAGTTTTACTGAGGAGATTCCACTCCGGGTCTGAAACTGTTGCCAGTTTGGTCGCTCAAGCTTTAGTTGCCAAAGTCGTCACACGCAGCGCTGCGATCGGTAGGTTTGCTGAAGTTATGGGGCGTAGGTATGATACACATGTAATTTTCGTGTTTCTATTTGCGATAATAGTTTGTTACGTTAGAACGCATTGGTAATATAGGTTTGTAAATCAATCTATGAATATAAACTATTTGTTTTTACAAGGTACCGAGTATGTTACATGAATTACGTAGCGGATCAATTGATTGGAATTCCGCCGGAAAAAACATCTTTTAGGGTATAGTTACAGGACGGAATGGTTGTTCTGTATTTCGCTTAATCCATATTCGATAAATTTATTGTGGCTTTGGTCGACTATGGAATTCACTGTATAGAAGATAGATAGGTGGAGGTAAAATTTGGACTTTTTCAATATCCACGGTATCTGGAAATAGAGTGCCTTTTACTTCGGTTCGGCTCCACGTGTACATAGCAATATCCAAAAATATAATCAGTATATCTAATTTTACTTATGGTAAATATATGCGACATTCAGTATTTTATTATAATACGAAATGACAATATTATTACAAAATACAGGCAAACATTCGAGACGAAATAAGTATTACACCGTCATGTAATATATTGATGCATTTTTTTCTTAAGCTGACGATTATTTAAATTTCGTAACATGTCCATAAGGTATTTTGTCAGAAATTTGACATTTCGAAATGCTATACAGTTATATTGTCACATTAAATAGGAACGTCATATTTGTTTTGGTAATCCAATGAGATATTTTATAGTAAAAGTAAAACGGGAATATGAAATAAGAACAGAATGGCATTTTATGTTTGTATTAAAACAGTTTATTTAATAAGGATTGTGTGTGGGAAAAAGCTACAGAACCTTAAGGATTCTCTAGAAAAACCCACAGTTGCAGAAAAAACCCACAAAGGAAGGGGGGTTAAAAAACCTGAGAAGGAAAATAGACGGTAGCTAACCAAACTAAGATACACAACCAGCACCTGAAAATAAAGGAAGAGAATTACTTAAAAAACCAATTCAATGATGAACAATAATATAAAATAAATAAGTGAAAATAAAGTTGATCAATATCCCATTTGCCCAGCTCCTGAAAAGAAAGAAAGATGATTACTAAAAATATCTATTCAGAACATTAAAAACTATAGTGAAAACTAAGCGCATATAAAATAAATTAATGCAATTAAAGTAGATACATATACATTTAAAAAACTTAGCAGAAATGCCATGCATTCAAGCCTCCTCCAGACTAATGTTATCTATGCTATTTATGCCTTTGCTGGCTAAAGGCATTCAGATAAATATTGAAAAACGCAGTTCAACTGAGGAAGCACACCTGGAAAGACAGTAAGATAATTACAAAATATACCAAATCACAAGAACAAAAACTATAATACAAACTAATAACAAATATATATACGTACATTCAGGGTCAGTTACAGGGCTAGGCGACCTAGGCAAGCATCTAGGGCTATGAGCAGAACACCTAATGGCGCACATTGTCAGACTTAAGCTGTTGGTCTTGTAAATAACATTCGCCTTAGGCTCTTGCATTCTCTATGTCTGCCACTGTATGCATTAAAAAACCAATTTCACATAAATTTCTATATATATATATATATATACATACATTACATAACTTGAGGGACTTGCAGTACATTCAGTATACATACAATTCTACTGAGGAAGCAACCTGAAAAGAGAGAAGGATAATTACAAATAAAAACAAATCACTTGACCAAAAACCACTTTGAATAACCAGGTTAGATTACGAACTTACTACCATTTGATAAATTCTTAAAGGGTCAGCTTAATGATATTCAAGCATTTGGCATTACTAGCCCGATCCATTGCATTGCTTCACGTGAAAAGTGCGATAACAAAGAGTCTGTACCCCCACCAGGCAGCGCTAACGAAGATGTGGCAGATCAACAAGCAAACCCTAGCCCCAGTGAAGTGAATATGTTCCCCATTCCAACCCCTGCTAAAAAGGCTGCTGCCCCCATTGTTGCCCTCCCAACAACTCCTATTAGTGGCCTAAATAGTGTAAAAGATGACGACCCAATTAATGCAGTGTGTGACCCTGACAAGAGAGTTACCCGTCTCCAGTCTGGAATTTCTAAGCCCAAGAAACTGTGACTGGGCACGGACGAACCTCCCATCCAGACTGATGGTATAATCAATGCCATTAATTTCTTCTATGTCAACATACAGTGTATTAGGAATAAGCATATTTTCTAGAACTCTTACATGAAGAGAGAGAAATTGACATTTTCATGGTCGTGGAACACTGGCTTACTGGTGATGAAATCCCAACCTTTTGTCTACATGGTTTTAGTCTAATTTCTTATTTCTGTCGCAATAATCATAAGTGTGGTGGTGTAGCAATTTATGCTAAACCCAACATCAACATTAAGAATCTGAATTTTAGTAATAGTGTGGACAAGTCTCTAGAATGTTGCATGGCAATTCTTAGTGTAAATTCTTCTAAATATGCCATTCTGTGTGTGTACCGTTCACCAAGCAGTGACACCTCAGAATTTATCAATCGCTTTGGTGATGCCTTATCTTTTGCAATATCTAAAAGTGTCCATGGACTAATCATTTTTGGTGACTTTAACATTAACTCTCTTAAAGATTCCACTGAAAAAACCGAACTATTTGATCTATTACTTACGTTTAATCTCCAAATAATCAATACAGAGGCCACTAGACCAGGTTCTGATTCATTATCATTAATTGATTATGCAATATCCAATTTAGACTCATTCCCATTCTCTTATGAGACAATTAACACTGGTATCACTGATCACTTTGGCTTAAAAATCGTTGGCCACTTCCAACATCCCCGGAATCTAACCAGTAACTCATTTTCCATTAAACGATGTTTTTCTGAAAGGGCTATTAAAAATTTTTTAAACTATCTTTCCCAGGAGTCATGGTCTGATATATATGAAGCATTCAGTGTTGATGAAAAATTCCACTCATTCCTCCTTACATTTACTCTGTGTTTTGAGGCTGCTTTCCCATTGAAAAAGGTTAAACAACAAACCTATAACTACAGAAGAAAGATTTATTCCCAACAGTTAATTGAGGAAGCCAGATATGTGCGAGAGCTTCACTTTAAAAGTAAATTTGTCGATTCTAGCATTAGACCTCAGTATTTGCAGTCCTATAAAGCCTTCAAATCCCGGCTTTTAAATATAAGGAGAGCCTCAATTGAGCAATACATAAATCATTCCAAGAATGCCATAAAAGCAACCTGGAATGTAATAAATCATAACACTACAGCAGTTATTAACCACCCTAGTCCAGCTTGCATAAAATTTAATGAACAATCTATCTCTGACCCGGAACAAATAGCCACGAATTTCAACCTTCAATTCTGTGACATTTCTGCTGCGGGAACCGCAACTCGTATCATGGGCAACTCATACAGCTATAATAACCCACGCACAGCATCACAATCCCTCTTTCTTTTCCCTACAGACATTAAAGAAATTGTAACCATAATTAACAAGTTTGATAATTCACTCTCATGTGGTCCTGATGGTATCCCTATGATACTGGTGAAGGCGGCTGCCCAGCTTATTGCAAAACCACTCTGCAACATTGTCAATCTATCTTTCAGCAATGGTAAATTTCCATCTGACTTAAAGTTAGCTAGAGTGACCCCTGTCCCGAAGAATTCCTCTCTGGAAGAGTGTGATAATTACAGGCCGATTTCTGTAATTTCCGTGTTCTCTAAAATCTTTGAGAAATTGTTCTATATTAGGGTCGTTAACTACCTCCGTTCTTTTAAATTGTTAAATACCAATCAGCACGGCTTCCTTAAAGGTAAATCTACTATTACAGCAGTTTACCAGCTAATTACCAATATACAGCGTTCTTTGAATGAAAAAAATATCATATTGGGTATTTTTTATGATTTAAGTAAGGCCTTCAATAGTATTGACCATGTCATATTAAGTAACAAGCTAAAAACTGTGGGCATAACGGGTACTGCCTTAAACTGGATTGAATCCTTTTTAAGTGATCGATATCAATATGTAAGCTATTCACAGACTTCACCAAATGGCGTTATAATTGGCCAATCCAAACCCCTAATAATAAATTGTGGCATCCCTCAAGGATCAATACTCGGGCCTCTGCTTTTCATAATTTTTATAAACGACCTTCCTAGTTACTGCAAAAGCAGTATTCCCATTCTGTATGCAGACGATACTTCTTGCATTGTAACTGCTAATAAATCTCAATGTCTATCTTCTATTGCAAATGAAACCATCAGAGAAATGATAGCATGGTGTAGTTCCAATAAGCTTAATCTAAATGTAAGTAAGACTCAATTTTTACAATTTTACACTAAAAATTCTCTTCCTATATGTAGCCCTCTCCTCAAGTTACATACAGGCAATATACATCGCTCTCCAGGGACGAAATTCCTGGGATTATATATTAATGAAAAATTGGACTGGTCCGACGATATCTATTATATAGTGAAGAAACTTGCCTCAGGCGTATTTATGATCCGGAAGACTGCTCCAATTTTATCTGAGCAAACTTTAATAATGATTTATTATGCCAAAATCCACTCGTTAATTTCATATGGAATTGTATTTTGGGGAAATTCCAGGCTCTCTCTCAAAGCCTTCTCCATGCAGAAGAAAGCAGTAAAGGCAATTCGCAGGGTGCCTTTTTATACCCCTGGCAAGCCTATTTTCCATAGCCTCAAAATTTTAACCCTTCCATGTATATATATATTGAACTGTGTCATGTTCATCAAATCACACCCCCATCTATTCAAGACAAATTCAGAACTGCATGAATACGGCACTCGTAGCAGTGGTGATATTCATATAAATCATTATTCATACTCATCCTGTAAAAAGGGTCCACACCACTCTACCTCTGTACTTTACAATAATCTGCCACAACATATCAAACAGATTAACACTTTAAATATATTTAAGTATAAAGTGAAAGAATTGTTACTTAAGAAATGCTATTATAGCATTAACGAATATCTCTCAGAGTCCTTATAACTCTGGATATCTATGTTCTACATCTCTGGATTTAATGTTTTACATGTCTGTATTTTTTTTTTCTTTTTAATATTTTCTTTTTATATTTTACCCTGTATTGAAACTGACTTGTTCCATGTCATACCAATGGCCGACGGAATTAAAAATAAACTATAACTATAACTATGGTAGAGAAATACTTAGTAGCCCAGGGATTCTCAGAGTTCTTTCATTTTTGTTTTGCGTGATTTTTTCGCGAAGATAAAAACCAGTTGGAGTGTTTACAGTAAACGATTGAATTGCTTTTTTATCGGATGAACTCACGGTAAGGTACAACCTTTAGGACACTTTATTACCGTGAAAGAGAGTCTTGTGAAAGTGTAATGCGTGTTTGGGCAGGTTTGTGGGCGTTAATGTAATGTCACTCTCGCATTCAACGATTTCAAAACGTTAATTTGCATCGATATCACGTTTTTTTTCTTCCCTCCTTAAGTTGAATATTTTCACTTGACCTTTTCCCGGCTTGATGCATATATGCAATGAAATCGTTCTGCTGGCTACAGCCAATTCTTTTTCATAACTAAAGATAGTGTCAATTCAATAATTTATTCCACCAAACATTATTAGAAAAGATCTCATCTTGATTTTAGTTCAATAATAAAATACATTAAAGTCACTTGAATTCGTACAAATCTCCCCACAGGGCCGAGAAGTGGAAGACATTTTGCAGTAAACCAACTTTGGATGGGCATTCTATTGAAAAGCTGCACAACAGCTTTGAAATGTGTGCCTAACATTTTTCAGGTGACAGCTTTACATATCAATCTTCACAGAAGTCACTTTATTCTGCAGTGCCCACTCTTCCTGCCAATCAGCCAACTAACTGAAATTTCTCCAGAACATACATCTGGTAATAGTGCAGTCATTTTATAGCAATTTTCTGAATTTGTAATTTGCTATTTTGAATGTTTTTCTATTTATCTTATTTTCTGGCTCTTTTCTGTAAAATTATTATTACACTTTTTTCTAATTTGAAATTGTTGACGCAAGGTTAAATGTAAGAAGGGCCTCAATTTCGCTCTAATAAAGTCGTTTGTGCGTAAAAACAGCACTGAGGACAGCTGTGGTTTAATCGAAGTTTCGTCAAAAATTAAGAGCATTCGGTATTGTTTTTCCATATGTCAATATCATGTAATTGAATGTTTTTTAAAAATCTCGTGTTTTAAAATCACTATTGTGTTCTTTCTGTTACCTTACCTCTGCCAGCGAGTAGTAACATACGATGAAATAAATGGAATTATAATAAAATAAGTAAAATAAATAAGGAGACCAGGGCTGCTAGTGGGATAACGGTACTACTGCCATCTAGCGGTTCCTGGGTATCACTATTTGGTTTGAGTAGTGCCTAGCGCTACCTACAAATTGGTTACAGAACTCGATCGGCATAGCATACTTGGTCAAAATTTTTAACCCGGGAGTTAGACCTGCCTGGTCTGGACCATGGAGCCTATATAGAGGAGATACGACTCCAGCCAGAAAAGGGGCGTATTTTGTTGCCAGTTTAGTCGCAGCGTATTAGTTCCAGCTTGGCGGCGCTGATGTTCTTAGGTTTGCTACAAATCGCTACGAATGGTGATAGTTTTCACGTAGTTTAACGGCTACTTGTATCCATTTCGTTTGTGTGAAATTTTCTGCATCTGCGGTAGAATATTTTATTACATAATGATGCGAAATTCAAAGTGTTGCTTTGTGCATGCCTGTTCGACAGGTTATAGCAAAACAGTACGAGTGAACAAGATTTTGGGAGTGAAAAACACAGTGTTTTCAAGGGAAGGGTAATGTACACATTAGTCAGTAAATATAAATTTATTTAACGTAGAAAGGATATTAATTGAATTGATAATGTCATATTGAAATAGTTTGCTTTCAGAAATGGAGGAGGATTATACCCCGCAAAGATCATCAAGTTATGTAATGTTTGTATATACATTTATATGAAATTGGTATTCAATGTGGTTTTTGGTCTAGTGATTTGTTTCTGTTTGTAATTATCCTTGTCTCTTTACAGGTTGCTTCCTCAATTGAATTGTACGTATACTGAATGTACTGCAAATCCCTCAAGTTATGTAATGTATATAAATTTATGTGAAATTGGTATTCAATGTGGTTTTTGGTTTAGTGATTTGTTTTTATTTGTAATTATCCATCTCTCTTTTCAGGTTGCTTCCTAAGTTGAATTGTATGTATACTGAATGCAATTCAAGTCTCTGAAGTTTTTTAACGTATACAGTGACAGACAGAGAATGCGAGAGTCTAAGGCGAATGTTGTTTACAAGGCCCACAGCTTACAATGTCTGACCATGTGTGCCATTATGTGTTCTGCTCATAGCCCTAGGTGCTTGCCTAGGTCGCCTAGCCCTGTAACTGACCCTGAATGTACGTATATATATTTGTTATTAGTTTGTATTATAGTTTTTGTTCTTGTGATTTGGTATATTTTGTAATTATCTTTCTGTCTTTCCAGGTGTGCTTCCTCAGTTGAACTGCGTTTTTCAATATTTACCTGTATGCATTTAGCCAGCAAAGGCATAAATAGAAAAGATAACATTAGTCTGGAAGAGGCTTGAATGCACAGCATTTCTGCTAAGTATTTTAAATGTATATGTATCTACTTTAATTGCAGTAATTTATTTTAGATGTACTTAGTTTTCACTATAGTTTTTGGTGTTCTGAATAGACATTTTTAGTAATCATCCTTCTTTCTTTTCAGGAGCTGGGCAAATATGATATTGATCAACTTTATTTGCACTTATTTTATTTTATATTATAATAAAGATTAAATCATTTTCTGAAATGTTATGAGCATCTGAAAGTAATGGTCATTGAAGTTGAATTACATCTTTATTTTCTGTTCATTGATTCTTCCTGATATCTCTTTTCCCTTTTGTCATTGTAATATATTTTTGGTGCATTGCAATTATAACAAAGATTTATCAAATCCCTTTTGAAGTAATGAATAATAGCAAAACATTTTAGAATAAAATTGTTCAATATCATACTTTTAATTTTATGTAAATCTGAGGGGAATTAAAATTCATGCAGTATGTCATACTAGACAGATATATGTATACAATTATATTAAACTATTGGACTTTCTCTTTCTTGAAGTTTTCTCTGCCAAAAGTCCCTCTCTTTAAATATGAATAAGGTTCAGTAAGTACAAAATTCTTTGTTATTATTAATGGACATTTGATTCTTTTCCTCATCGTTAATTATCCTGTCTATATACTTACAACGTAATTGCAGTAATCATAAGTATTTGTTATCAGTGAACGAAGGATTTTCTTAACATCTTAATTTATAGAAATAACAGTCAAGCATAAAGTGCTTAAAAACATGAAATTTAACAAGGAAAAACCTTTCATCAGCTTTTTAAATGATTATTTATTTTTTATCTGAATGAAAAATATGTGGAATGTTTTGGCAAGTTCTTTTTCATCCTATTTCAGCTATGATTTCATATAGTGACTTCGTATAACAGATATTTTTAGAAATTAATTTCAGGGAGCAACAACAAATGCAATATTCAAACAACAAATGAACGCTAACGAACGACAAAAAATGCAGTGATTACAGGAATATAGAATACTACTAGCAATGACAAAATTACTAAACCTACCCTACCTCTACAGTGCTGAACCGAAAGGAAAACAAACTTTAACTACTCAAAAACGAAATCTAAATTCCTAAACCCATCAATTACTAAATTAAAGATTAACTAAATAGAGACGCTAGCTTCCACAAAGAATCTAACCTAAGCCAACACACTACCTTAAGCAAGAAATTAATACGCTACAACCTATCTCTAACGTGATAAACCGAAACGAAAAAACTAAATTTGACAGTGTGAATGGATGAGCACCCAACCCTGAACCCTCAACCACTGAAACCCCTACTGTGTGCAGTGAAACCTACATCAGGGCACGTGGAGTTCTGGAACGAGGCACTTAAGGTCCTGGATTCTATGGCATACACTGATGGAAGAATGGAGGGCAGGACACCTTCCCTGGTAAATTGGGGTAGGACAATTATAAATATTAAGAAATTATGGAATAGGTTAAGAAACAGTGGGTTTAAATATCTTGTTTTGAGGAAATTAAACCAAGACCCTCTTGAGAATAAGTTTGGGGCAATTCGGAGCCATGGCTTTCGTAATGTTGTCCCAACGTGCTCCAACTTTGTGGGAGCATACAAATCATTACTGCTGAATGACATGGTGGCAGCTCACTCAGTTGGTGCTAATTGTGAAGAGGGTGATTGTGAGGTACTTGATAACCTTAAGGAGTACTTAGGGACTCAAAGAGGTCTACCAAGTATCGCCACACATTCTGCTTCTCCTGCTGGCATTGATGTGCATCTGGATGCAGTTGTTGATGCTCAGTTAGGGGGAGATAACAATGAATCTCCAGCTGGGAATGCTGCCAGGTTATTTAGCTCCATTTCAGCTGGAGATTTCATTCTTAACCCATTAAAGCCCATTGGCAACTAAAGTTGCCACGCTACACTTTGTGTTACAAAATAATAACAATTAAACCGATAACTCTGAATCTGCAGAGGGAAAGAAAATAGACCTTGCTTTGTATTATGGCTCGGGTTAAAATCTTTTATTTCGAACTGATCATGCCTGGTGGTAGGAAGAAACCAACCCTGCATAGCCTGTGAAGTACTGATTGTTACATCCTTCTACAAAATGTAAGTTATAAACCATACTGTATGATTTATCTTGGATGTAGAAATGAATTATGAAAATTAAAATACGCCTTAGTATGTTTGGTTAAAAAGAAAATTCTAACATGCAATACATTTCTTTTTATTACTTTTTCAATATCTTTGGCAACTAAAGTTGCCAACGGGCATTTAGATAAACAGTTTTGGTGGAAAACACTATTATTCTTGGTATAGCAATATTTCCTCCGATGTGAAGCTATCCAAAATTGATACGATGGTAGTATTAGAATTTATAACACATCCTAACTAAATTTTGAACTTAATTATGCAAGAGTTATTACTTTTTTTACATAATTACTCAATCATTACAATGTTAGTTATTGCACTCAGCTGTTTCTTTTCGTCATTATGTCATGCCTGTAACGCATTTTGTCAATACGATGTGCGCGTAAATAATTTTATAGATTACTTTTGGCATTCATATTCACATTACTGCAAAGAGATTTATTATCTCATATTAGAAAGAAACTTTACTGAATAATTTTTTATTCTTACCAAATAATTTCTTGGTCATGGCATTTGAAATTTTTATTTCTTTTTTCAATGAGGATAACTGGAATTGCAATGTTCTTCATCCAATGCTTTTGCCTTCTTTCTCACTCTCCCACCTCCGCTCTATCTCCCTCCCATTCTCCCTCGCTCTTTATCTCTCTTTTTCTCTCTCTCACACACACACACAAACCTAAGCCCCTGCTACACCTTGACTAATACGCTTTTGGAACCTAGGCTTTTTGCCCATCTGATGAGCCTTCAGGTGCAGATACTGACAAGGACTCTGATTTGTCAGATGAGGAAGCTCTAGGCGATCTAGATCATCTCCCTGCCCATGTTCTGTGCTCTCAAGCTCTAGTTCGGTACGGTGATTGTGATGAACCCGTTGGCGAAGAAGATGAGACCAACGTTGTTGATGCGGATCCTGAACTAAGTACCTCTTTTTCATCAGCTTCCAGGGTCAAACAAACTCAAGCTTCAAAGCGCAAACGCCCCTCTTCACTAAAATGGACTCCTGATGTTACAGAACTGACTTTAAAAATCTCTGAGCCTGAGTGCGATTACCAACCAAATGCGGAAGATCTCTTGAAAGAAATAGTTAAGAGTCCCACCGAGGCTTTTAGGTGCTTCTTTACGGAGGATTTGTTGCAACACATTGTACATGAAACAAACCATTACGCTGCTCAGAAACTCGTCCATGACTTAAATGCTACAGCTTCCGAAATTTTGACATTTTTTGGAGTGCTGCCTTGTGCTGGGTGGAAGGATGGCTGTTGTACCGATGATTTGGTAATGAAATGTCCTTGCTGGATTTCAAATGTCTATGTGCTACTCACATCCTGAGGTCATTTGGAACTCTGCCCATTTCTCCTGGTGTCCGAGCTTACCTACAATTCTCGCCTGCCCTCGAAGAGATCCGCATTGATCGCACTGATCATACTGTGGAGAAGGGCGCATCAAAGTCCCGCCGATGCAAGATATGCGGAATCGAACAACCAACCTGTGCATGAAGTGCGGAGTACCTCTGCATCCAAATGAATGTTTCAAGACATTCCATAGAGCTTACAAATATTTTTACGTAACTAGTCGTTTATAGTCAATCCGTATATACCTTCAAAAGATTACAATTTTTTATAAAATTTAATGAGAATTAAATTTTGTAATGTTTTTCAAGTTAACTGTCATTTTACTATAATGTTTTAAAAAATAAAAGCATTAAAAAGTGTATCTAATGTTTTGAGCATTTTATCCAATTTTGATATCGTATCTTCCCAGTGGCAACTAAAGTTGCCACCCTAAAACTCATCGAAAATGTCATCGTAAACATTCCGTGGAAAAATATATTGATTCAGGTGTAGTATGGGTCAGGAAAACAAAGTTTCATGAAAAAATCTCTCCCACGGAATTACGGGCTTTAATGGGTTAAAATGGGCCCTGTTGATTGTTCAGAGTGTAAGAATAAACAGCATACCGTAAATCCACATGACGGAGATGCTCTCAACACTCGGAGAGAAGGACTGGCTAGTTGGAGATGGTTGCAATCCCCCTCTGACAGCATTACTAGCGTCTACTTTCAATGCAGAGATGTAATTTTAAGGGAATTGCCAATGACAGCTCACAGGCCTGGAATTGGTAGTCACTTAAGAAACATTATCTCAACAGAAGTAGATTTTAGTGACATTACATGTGAGGAGCACCGTGCTAATTATATGAGTAAATTTTGTAAATATTTTGTTAAGTATATTATAATGGCATGGTGCACCTCAGTAAATAGGTTTTTAAGTGGTAAAGATAGTAGAGTTTTTGTTAATATGGATGTAGTTCATAGAGAAGCGTTAGTTTATTTTAAGAAAAAGAGGCAACGATGATTTTCATGTAATTTTTATTTTATTTTGTAAATATTTGTATATAGTAATAACAGTACATAATCCTGGTAAGACTGGCTTGTCTTTGCTGCTTTCAATATCATAATTCATATAAGCTTTCACTGATTATTTTGCGTCTTGCTATGGCTGTTTTTACAAGGCAATTAACATGATATTTTTTCAATGTTTAATATTAGGAATAGTGCATAAGCTCATAGTGATAGCTTGGAAAAAGAGGGTGACATTGTGTTGGTGATTGTTCTACCCTAGGATAGAAATAATTTATTAGAGTAAGACCCATAACATTCATTGTTTAATGGCAATACACTTTCTGGAAATGGCATTGCATTCATTACGATGTTAATTACTATTGCTGCTTGTTGCAAGAGCGAAAAATAGTGTTTTTCATCATTAAAAAGATATCTTTTTGCAAAATCTGCACATATTCAAATTCTGTAATTTTGGGAAAGCAAAGAATCATACTTTCAGTCATAAATAATGCTTCTCTGATCTTTGTCTTGATTGTAAATTATTTAACAAGTCAAGCAAAAAAATGTCTCAACCAATTTCAACGCTTTCCTTATGGCCATTTGGTATCTAATGTGTATGTAAGGGTTAAAACACCTCTAAGTAATCAATTTCTTTAAGATTTTCAATTTTTCTGGTTGTTTATGGCCAATACCCTGTCGTAATACCGAATCTCATGTTGCAACGTCAAGTCGAGGATCCTAAACATATCCTCCTATGTAAACGATCTTGATATGTGTTTTCATTGTTTGCTTTGAATGTCACAAATATGTATAATGTTAATAACGTGAATTTTTGTTAGCGCTTCATTAAGCGGAGCTCCTGCACTGTTACTGTAACAAAATCTCCTTTATATCCAAAGGATAAAATGTATTTTTAATGTGCTTTTATTTGTTCATAAAACGTTATTTTATCAATGTTTAACTAATTCCTGTATTTTGAGTGAAAAATAAAATATTTGAAATTTTAACCATTATATGTTTTTGATAGTATCGTAATGATTAATATCCTTTTAGCGTATAAAAAAAAGTACGAAAGAAAGGAAAAACTATGCGTAACGCGATTTTCAAGGGGTGGGGGGATACGGTAAGGGGAGGGGGACGAGTAGTTCCGGCGGCCGGCCACAATGGCAGTGCGTACGCGGTCCCACTTTTTATACATGCATCAACTCACTATCCTTGGAACTCTACTTCCAAAATCCACCTCTAGTTGGCGTCTCCACGGGCCTGACCGTATCCACGGACAAATGCTACTACTAGCGCCAATCTGGTCGGACGCACTAACTACTTGAGGCCTTCAGAAAGTCCTTCTACCGTAATGTAAGTGCGGAAACTGTGGGCATCTCTCTTATTTGGTGTCTCGTATACCAGTTATATGAACCTGGCTGATTTAAAGCGTTTCACGGTCATCTAGCGGCGTTACAACAAACTGATTCAGTCTTGTATTCAGTTGTATTTATGTTTATACATCGCTGACAGTAAGGTGCAGAAAGGTACGAAATCGCTAACACGCAATATACCCACACATGACATCTTCAACATAATTGTAGCTTTGTTTAAGTTCCGTAATTGTGTTATGTTATCATCTTTTATTACTAAACTTCTCGAAAAACGAGAAGGGTATACTGCCGACACTGGAGCTTTTTTTCTGAGAACGGTAAACAAGAACTTACAAGTTCCCATTACCATTGATATTGTAAATATGTTATATATATATATTAAATTGCAACTTCTTTTGAATTAGGCTTTCGTATTTCTATGGGATTGATAGAAGATGAAGTTGAAGAAGTTAGAAAACTTTGCGAGCGAGTCATTGATGGCAGTAAACTTGTCTCCTGTGTGCAAACTATGGTCAGAGTTGAAATAAGGTGACTATACGGTTTTACAACAAATTAATGGATACGGTTTCCTTAATATGTAGCTCATCCTAATTATTTTACTTTATCATACGTCATTTTCAAATACAGCAGTTTGAATTTTCAAATGAACTGTACGAAAGATGGGGACATATTTAATATGTATTCGGTAAAGGGCATCAGTCATGTTTATAACATAGTTTCGCCGTAGGTGATGCAGAATGACGGCTCTAACTTTCGTAATTATTTACGTTAGTAATTTCAATAATAAATTCATTGTGAAAAATTAGTTACTTGAATCCTTTTCATAAAAATTGAGACAAAACATATATACAAAACTACAGACCAGTTTCTAAGTTATCCCACATTGCTAAAATATTTGAATCAATAATTGTAGACTTTAGTTTTAAATGAAGAGCAGCATGGCATCATTGCAGGGAGATCTACATGCACCAATCTGGTGTGTTATGAACAGTTTTTACTGGAAGCACTTGAACAAGGAACTCTAGTAGATTCCTTTTACACAGATTTTAGTAAGGCATTTGATTCGGTTAATTATAGTATTCTAATAAATAAACTAAAAAATGGAATAGGTAATCCTCTGCTAACCTGGTTAACTACCTATATAACAGGAAGAACACAAATTGTCAAAATTAAAAACTTTCATTCTGAACCCATTAAGGTAACATCAGGAGTCCCACAAGAGGCCCATTTATCACCTTTACTTTTTAATATTTTTATTAATGACATTAAATCAACCTTGTGTAACTATGATTTTCTGCTTTATGCTGATGACCTGAAATTTATAGAAGATTATCCTCGATTATGGACTGTTACTTATTACAATCTGATTTTCATAACCCTATCATGGTATGACTCAAATGATCTCTCTTTAAACTTGAAAAAAATGCAAAGTACAGGCAGACCTCGTCTTTCGCGTGTTTCGATCTTTCGCAGTTCCGCATTTGCGACCAGTTTTGT
This sequence comes from Uropetala carovei, assembly GCA_036926305.1. NCBI lineage: Eukaryota > Metazoa > Arthropoda > Insecta > Odonata > Petaluridae > Uropetala > Uropetala carovei. The sequence goes on from JAXCHB010000290.1 coordinate 1,242,902, forward strand.
CTTTCGCGGTCTTATGTTTCGCTCTTTCGCGGATAAATCACAGAAAAGGCTGCGCGAAATTTTTTTATATATGGAATGAATCGCGTTTTCCTCACATTTTCTCTCATAGTCAGGCCTGAAAAATGTTGTTACGTTATTCTGATATGTAAAAATATTTACGTAATTTAAAAAAATAGATACGTGTATCAATTTTTTAAAAGTATATATATAAGACGTGTACGTGTCTTATATATACTTTTAAATATTTTTAGGATACAATCCTCCCACACTTTTGTGTCCCTTCGCATGTGAAAAGTTGCAGAATATAAGCTGGCATCACCGTTCAGGAGCCTTCTGTCTTTATTACGACAGGGATGTCCCTAGGGTAAGGACTCAACTCTTGACCCTTCCGATTCAGGATTATTTGCTCAGGTTTGACATAGTTCAAACGCTTAAGCTTTGCTTTTTGTGCATCATTTATTATTGGTGGAGTTTCACAGAGTTTTTCAGGAATGTAACCCTCAAGAAAGACGCGGTCTGCTGTGTTTGGGGAATTAGCCCCTGCAAGTTGGGCAACCTCCGTTCATTTTTTTTTCTTGATTCTACTACGGAACTTAAATAATACTTTATTTTCTGTTACTTTTTTCGTCTTCTTTTAACTTGTTTAAGTCTCACTTTCATTGAAATTAATTTTTCCATCTCTTTCTCTATTTTTCTGCGGTCACCTATACAGAGGACAAATGATCCGTTTTTCTGGTATGGGAACCAAATCCTGTATTTCCCATTGCCTTAATTACTCCTCTTTCGCGATTTCGTCTTTCGTGGTTTTTCCAGGAACAACCCTCACGAAAGACGTGGTCTGCCTGTAATTAATTTCCATCTATATAAATAAAATTGTAACCTCTGTCTGTACATTGGTTTTTTTTGTCGGGGTTTTACTTTTTTTGTGTGTTTTGCATCACAATAAGACGTTTGAACCGGTTTGCAGAATTGTCTGTCTGTCTGTTTGTTTGTTACCACACCATGCAGAAACAGCTGGTCGAATTTTTATGAAACTTGCAGCGTATCTTTAGATTGGTCCAGCTTAAAATATAGGCTATGTGGTGTATCTCAAAAAAAATTTTAAGGGGGGTTTGGGGGACATCGATTTGGTTTTTCGACGATAACTCTTGAGTAAATTAACTTAGGAAGTTCAAATTTGATATTTGTCACTTTCAATACAAGTATAAGATTAATCTCCTATATATTTATGAAAGTTTGTTTGTTTGTGCATGTATACCAGCCCCTGAACATTCGCGAGGGATACGTTCCCAATAACTCGCAAATGTTGAAATTCGCGAATAAGCATTTTGCTCTGATTATACTACCCAAACTTAATATTCAACATTCACGCTGCTTTGTGCTCAACACTAAACCTAAAATTAAAGTTTGTAGGCTAAAAATAAACTTACAGAAAAACTAGAAAACAGTTAAAACAAAATGAAAATGTGAATAAAAAGAAAAATATATGTACATGTACATTTTGCCAACCTTTTTTGTCGCTGAGCTTTCATTTGCTTAGTGAATTTCCCAGGGCTTGAGGAACAAAAACGCTTGTGGGTTTTTGTGTACATGAGCTTTGTGTTGTGGGATATAATGGCTGTCATTGCTCTAGCCTGTTATGAACCCTTCAAACAATAATTTACCCTTTTACCCCCAACTAATTTTGCCACTATTGAATTAAAATGTTCCGCACAGTTGCTGTTTAGGTTTTGAATCAGACTCTTACTGTGCCTGGCAAGGGTTACAGATATAACTTCTTCCACCTTCTTGAATAATCCTACGCTCAACAATTTAGGCACAAGATTATCCTCCCCTTCTTTGGAGCCAATACAGAAGTACTTGTCACACTGTGCGTGGTCACCAGAAATATGCCGTGGAACATTCAATATGTCTTTACGGAGGGATGATATTCCGTTGGAGAGAGGAGCATTTTCTTTTTTTTCTATATAGGATTGCTTTATTAATGGACCCCCCAATCCTTAGAATATTCCCTCCAATTTTCCTCCGTAATTCAAGAGGCCCACTCGTGCTGCTCGAAGCAAGATCATGCAATTTCTTGCAGAAATTCCTCAACAAGTGATTCTTGCATTCAGTTTTTTCTATTGGGGTATTTCTATATGGGCATGTTTTCAAAATTCCCGAATACACACTTCTCTATCCATCAGCAATCAATTTATTGTAGTGCCCTCCATACATTTCCTCGCTCTCCTTTAAACCTTCAACAATAATGGAAGCCTCCTTACTGCTGGAGCTTTTAATACTCTCCTAATTTTTGAAGCATGGACGAGGCTTTGAGTCATCTCCCTTATTTGCGTTTCTTGCACACACTGCAATATTTATTACGAATACCGATGAACAACTTTTTTAGTTCGACACCTGAGGAAGAAGGAAATGCATGCATCAAACAATTCATGAAATGTGAATATCCTTTACTTTTAAAACGTCCTATAACATAAGCAACGAAATAAAAATGCGTATACTGATATACTTTTTATGATTCTGCCTTTTAAGGAAATTGTATAAATTATGATAAATTAACCTTATAGAACAAAGAAACTACTGGATATTGTTTCGTAATTTTTATTACACATTTTCTGTTTAAATTAATCATGCAAGAGTTAAAGTTTATACACTCAGACACGTATCCCTTCATTGTTATAAAAATTATAGCACACAGCAAATCGGATTTTTTGTACATACTTACACATCCAGTTGTTACTAACGGGTTACAATTTGGCTAATATATTGATCACTTGTGAAAAAGCAAGAAATTCGAAAACTACAAATAACACAATCTTTTGGAATATTTTAATGCCTTTCGCCATAGGTAAAAATGCTGATTTTTGCTGTATCCATGGTTCCGGCATTTTAGGTAAAATGAAAATTGATCATAAACTTCCTTTGATTTTGAAATAGTGCAGGCATAAACCTGGATGACAAAGTTTTGATTGGAAGACTAGAAAGTAATAAAATATTACATATAGTTTTAGGTCTGTCATTAATTACAATTTTTTTCGTATTTAACTTAGTTTTTGACACTTGGCATGTTGATTTAAGAATAAAAGTAATGTTATTGTGAATTTTAGAAAGTATTTCTACTTCCTACATTATCACCACCTCCACTGTTTATGAATGTTGTGCGTGCTACGTTCGGCTGGTGCCTTCTGTGATATATGCCATCCCGGGGACTGACATTCAAAATATAGGAAAAAACACATACTTTACTAATAAAAAATAATTTATATTTTATGCGATCAGTATCAGTTTCAGCAGGTTAATGAGACTTCCACTTCTGACGGATTTCTTCCAAAAGATAGAACAAAAATATTCTATGTTGAGGTATTTAAAAATCTCCTGACGAAATAATCCTCTTTAAATACCCCAAAAATAGAAAATCCAGAATAAAAAAAACTAATTGTGACAAGGTACATTCTACTTACAAGTCCAGAAAATGAGTTGTATTTAGTTCTGTATGATCTTTTTGCCCAGCTGCCATCAGCGACTACAGGAATGAGAGGGACTCCATCATCATCAATATCTCCCATTTCCTTAGTAAGTCACGCTTCCTCTTTTGCTGCATTTTCCATCTCAACTATAGCAGCGGACAGTAAAATGTTTGCCAACCTCTGCTTGTATCGAATGTAAGTTTTGGAAGACATTGCAGGAATATTTATCGCTCCAAAAACTTCTTTCAGTTGAGCATGACCACCACCACTGCTCAGAAATTCGGAGACAGATGCTGTATTTATGTCGAGCTTCGATGGTTCTTTCTTTTTATCAGTCCATATAGGTCCTTTGAATTGGCACATCTTACATTCAAAAGTGAGACAACTTCGAAGATCCTCCATTTTCTCGCCCGTTACTATCATGTCCACCAATCTGCAACCAAATGGTCCATGGTTTTCCATTGTATGCATTACCTGCAAAAATATTGTAGGTCCATGGCCCTTCATCCTGTGAGATGGAATACTGTTGAGGAAGCTTCTTTGAATGAACATTCTAATGAGTATGATCTACTCAATGATGGAGAGGATAGAGTCATCTGGTTGTTTTCTGGAGTCGTTGTCATTTCTATGTTCTCAAGAGGTAATACGCATGATGTTGAAGGTTCCAAAGCAGACTCATTTCTCGATGCACCCTGAGATTTGCGCCGAAATCGTAGTCGATCACCACCACGGTTTTTTCTTCTTTTATCAGAAAGCCTTAGTTCGTGCTTGCGGTTCATAACGATTGCGAAGGAGACAAAAACAACATAGAAAAGGCTAAATATATAACTAAAAAAACAGCAAAAAGGTAGAAATTATGACCACAAAACGAAACAATAAGTAAACGTTGAAAATATTATAGAATTTCTTGACTGCAGACTACCTACTCATAGCACTACAGCAGAAACACTGGTTTGGTCTTATCGAGGCAGCTCGGGTTGTTAGCTGATTCTTTTATAGGTTAAAGAGCATTATTGAACGTAAACAGATATTTTGTTTAAGTTTCATTCTTAGTCATATCAAAGAGGGCCATCTGGAGAATGGATGCTTCATCACCTTTCTTCAGACGGTCAAAAGGAAATTCCTCCCCGTCTCATAGTAGTGACAAGCTGGTGGGCCACACAGATAACGTCAGAACTATGGTGGCGCTATCAGTCTCCAGATCCGTGAACTATTAGAAGCTAAAACGAAGTTAATAACAACTTCTATTGTTTTCTTTGTCAAAAGTTATGCTACATCAACAATTTATCATAATTTAAAAGAGAAAAATTGAATTTCCCGGCGTGAGAGTGATATTTTTCATTTTTGTTTTTCATTAAAAGATATTTAACAATTTAGAAGTATTCGAAAAAACAACAATTAAAAGAAGTGAGATATGTCCCGGATTTATATTGATTTAGTAATTCTAGATACAAATTTTCAGCCCTTTACGAGAAATCAGTCGACGAAAATTCGGGTCGAAAACCCTCTGTCCGATAGCCTCTTAATAAACATTAACGGAGGTGGATGCAGGAGTGCTATCTCTCCCAGGATGCTAAAATACCACAGGCCGCCCCTGCTTCCTACCATTGCCCATTCCGATTCTCCTGCTACCCTTGCCTGCATGGCGGGTTTTATTTAAAAAAATATATGTGAGCGAGCTGAAAATTAGCCACCACTGCTTATGTTAGCAAAGAAGATAAAGTAGAAGATCACTTATCAGAAACAGTCAGGGTCTGACCCATTTTGGATAAATAATATTTCCAAAAGTTGGATGAATGGGTGTACCGATGGGAAGGCCCACTGGGCCCGTGACCCCTCCCCCCTTCCCCAAGGAAAATAGAACTGACCGATTTATGTTTCCAAAGAATATGCTGGCAAAACATGCACCCATTTTCGGCCTTCTTCAATTGTCTTTTATTTTCCCTCGGTTTTCCCCAACTTGAGCCTTTTACCCCTCCTCTCCTTACATTCCTGAGGCAAGAAAACCAACCAGAAGCTGCCTCCCACAATTCCCCTTTGACTTCTTTCAACCCTTTATCCTTCAACACTTGCTCTTTCCATATCTCCTATAATATATTTTGAAGAGTGGGTTTGATGGTTTGTGTGTTTGTTCATTGAACTCCTCCTAAACGATAAAAGCTAGAATAACCAAATTTGGTACGATTCTGCCTTACATCCTAACTTAGTGAACTGTCAATGTTTGGGCAACCAGGATTAATCAGTGCTGCCAATATAGGGGATTAACATTTTTCCATAATATAACACGTATGAATCCATTTCTTGACTTGCAATATATTCTTCCTTCAAGCATTAAAATACGTAAATATTGACCGATTTTTTTGTTTTCACTTAATTCGATGAATAAAACTATACCATCTTATTCCTGTGAAGTTTACATGTTGCATGGTCGAAGTTTTCAGAAATACACAATTTGTTTTGAAATTTTGTGGATTTTTCGTACTCTTTCTGGGTGTAACCAAGGCGGCCGTCATTGTTACCTCCGATTCAGTTAACTTCAATGAAGCTTACAAATAGATGAAAGTTTAGCGTTATTCGCTTCGCACTTTTGTTTAAGCAACGAAACGATCGATGTTTATGGATAGCAACGTAAATAGATACTGAATATTATTCAGGAAGCATTTATTGATGAAAGTAATTGAACCTTCTTTCGTCTATTGAATACTGGAATCTTACATTTTTTGTTAGTAAAATCATTACATTCTACATTATAATGTTTATTAATGTAAATAAGCTCATGTATCTGGTGTACATTTACCGGAGTCAGTGTTCAATCGTGAAGAACTGTACGTTGCTTTTTCACGGGTTTCTTGCTTACAAGACATAAATGTAAACATTTCAGCGAGGCATAATTACACAAGAAATGAAGCTGGATTTGGCGAAAGTGATATGATAGGAAATACAATTATCGTTATATTTGAATGCAATACGTTCGGAAATGGATTGTTACAAGCAAATATGATTAATTGTTAAGAAAAGCTAATTGTAAGTTAAAAAGTATCTACTATATATCTTAAAGAGTTTGTATGTTGTGCTGTAGTAGCTTCACTAAATCCGTTGAAATTCAATGGGAAATTCTGCTAGTATTTCATATTTATGACATCGAAAAAGAGCAGATCCCCATCAGGCCTGCCTTATAAATATGTGTAGTAATATCAAATCCCTTAAAAATAAAAACAAAATGTTGAGATAGGATTAATTTTATTTCTTCTGTTTTTAAACCTTCCTATGTAACTGCTGTCAGAGCCGGTTTTAGTAGAGAATGAGCCGGGAAGTCCCTCGGGCCTGTAAAAATTTTGCCCCATGCACTGTATATGAACAGGGAAATATCGCATTGTTTTGACCTGATGTTTGACATAATTTTTCTCTTTCTATTAAAAGATAAAATAGAAGAACAATTATATCGATTACCGATAGTAAAACGTATATATGGTGGCAGATATAAAAGCTATAGGGATGGTGGCAGCGGTCCGTTTTCCAAGAAATACTCTTTATTCTGAGAAGATGGGATAGACAGAAAATTCTCATCGTTTTCGGAAAAAGGTGAGTGAACAAAGAGGAGAGTGCAGGGGTGATGTAAGGAGGAAGCTTCTGTTGCAAAGGAAAGATTCCTAAGTGGGATGGAGGAAGGGGAGAACATGGAAAGGGCATGACATTGGGTGAAGGGTGTGAAAAAATTAGTTACAACACACGGTTGCAGTGTGAATTGTCACATTTAAATACATCCTTACCATGTGGCTTCCGGTGTTTAACCCCTAACAGTGTCACTGATAACTCTTTGCCATTCTGCGGCAACAATTTCGTTGGAGTGGTCATTTGTGTCGGAATTTTCTTAGCGTGATGTAGACAGTGTGAAAGAAGGTTAGTGTTTGTCTTCTTGAGTGTTTATCCTGTTTTTATACAATTATTTGGATTAATTTCATACTTTCCACCTGGTCGGTGAACACGACAATTCTTCGCAGTCACTGGCAGTCTTTTGCCTCATTCATCTCTCGGAAGTGACATCATCTGTACAGGAAAGCTTCATCGAACGGTTGGAGATGTGTAGGTTAGTGACCCTAATTCTTTTAAATGGAAATGTTTTCCCGCGAAACATAAACATAGCCGTGAGGTGGCATGTTGTAGTTGAGCCATATCTTACATTAGAGCAGTGGTGCCCAACCTTTTCTACATGGCGGGCCAAATCGGTGGTTGCGAATCCTTCGACAGGCCGCATTGGAAGTTGCAAATACTTCTGCAGGCTGGATTAGAGTTTAAATCGGAAGTTACCTATATACTCGCATCAGATGTGCTATACAAGCAAAAATCATGTCAAAATAATGGTTTTATGGTTAACATTTAAATATTAAAAGTTTTTTATCAAAATTTTCATAAAAGTGTACGAATATGTCTGATAAATTATTCAGATTGCTTTTTCGTTATGGCTTCGTGGGCCACAGAAAAATCATTCCCAGGCTGCATCTGGCCCACGGGCCATAGGTTGGGCACCACTGTCTTAGAGCATAGAGCAGTGATTGTCAAATTTTCAACTGTCGCGAGCCCCTTGAATGTTATACGGCCTCCTTTGAATTGAAAATAGTAAACATAATAAACTTTAATACTAATTCCTTTATTTTATATAATTGTTAATAATTTTTATCGCATTGTATTTCCTAAACTTTTATTATTGGTGAATATTTTAAATTCTGGTATTTCACCCAACATCTAAAATAATTTTGTGACCCACAGTTTGAGAAACACTGTCTTAGAGGACTCGGATATTTTTCAAGCCTTTAAGGAATTCTGAACTGAAAACTTTTTTCGAAACTTGTAAATAGTAAAAGTGAAACGCGGGACTTCTCCACAACTCAGTTATCTTCCATTTTCAGGTTTCCACCCATCCTCACAATTGTCTCATGCTGTGCGGCCGGGAGTCTATAGGCTTTGGCACAAAACAAAGGGTGTGCTATCCCAACCATTTCCGATAATTCTTGAGGGCGTCAGGTCATTCACACACTGCATTTACTAAGCAAAAGGTGCTCTTTTGTCTCTCGTAAGATAATATCTACCGTCTTCCTCCACGAGCATTAAAGATTCCCTGATGGAGAACTCTATTGAACCCTTTGGATGTCAAGAGCAAGAAAAGAATTTCAGTAGTGATTGGTAAAGGAGTTTCTACAAATAAGTGCTGCCAGTCGTTTAGAAGTTCTGTTCCATTAGTCGTCTCTCTCCGGTATGCATTCCAGTGTGTATCATTTGGAAAAGATATTTTTCTCTATTCAGCCAAAATGTTTTCCCAAATGCATGATGCTGGTGAAGAGATGAATAACCCTACTCTAGAGACAATCGCTCCACAAACTTTCATATCTTCTCATCAGAAATCCGACAGTCGCACACACAAACAGGTAGACCTCGTCTTTTACTGCTTCTCTATTTGCGGTTTCGCGATTCCCCATTTGTGATCAGTTTCTCATTTCGCAATATCGTGCTTCACTCTTTTGCGGTAAAAAAATCACGGAAAAAATTTTTCTTCCACCATGTGACTGCGAATTGTAATTATATAAACATTTCTATTATAAACAGAAATGAATATTTTAGCTCCAATCCAGGCAATATATTTTTATCTATAACGAAAAACCTACATGGCTGAGTAATTTGAAAATTTTCTACATCAATGGCCGCAACAAACATGCACTGCTAATAACATTTGATGCAAGACTTGATGGTGAACTTTGGTAACTCAAGTTTAATCTTCGGTGTGCAATATGACACTCCTAAAACGAAAATCAGACTGCTTCTAAAGATAATCCTTTAAAAACTTTTTTTTAATCTGTGTAAATAGCCCCTGCGATGTAGGCAACCCACACACTAACTATATTAATGCGAATCTGAATTGATATGTGTTGTTTGTTGTTCTGTGCCCCCCCCCCCAAACCAATATCCTGGGTATGCCTTAAACAGCACACCAAACAAAAATGGTTTTTAGCAAGATATAGTAGAAATAAATGACGTTACAAATAAAATAAATGTAGAAAACATTTTATATAATGCAAAAAATCACGAGTCATCTTGCAACAAACAAAATTAATATATTGAGTAATACGTAAAGATGTATCTGCATTAATCAACAAATAATGCCCATGTTTACCTGCAAATTGCAAAAATAAACTTTTAAAAGTAAAATAAATTTAGGAAACATTATTTTTGCTGAATAGTGAGCAAATTTTTTTTTTCTTGGGTTTGTGCCACATGATCAGCCCCAAAATCTTCTGGATGTATCATCACCTTGTCCTTTCTTTCATTTATAGTGGCTGATGAAAGGGATCTACTTTAATATTATATTACCTACCTCTACACTGGTTCAAATCCCACTAACTACTACAGACTCCCCTACTTTTGTAGATAATGTGTTCCTGAAAATGTGTATGAAAGTCGAATGTACGAAAGGGAGGGCAGCGTTTGGGAGGCCAGAGTAATTTGAATTTCCAATACATATGAATGAAGAAGCTATTTGTTTTTGTTATTTATATTAACGCATCACCACTTTTCAAAATTTGAATTATGTTTGTATTAAAAGTAATATAATAGCCTAGATATTTGATACAAACGCTTTGTTTATATTATCAATCTGCTACTTTCCTATGTCTTCAACTTATAACTCTGTTTTTTTCTTATTTTTAGCGATTTTTTTAAATTGCTCATGTTGGTACTTTGTCCGTCTGTCTGTATGTGAGCAGTGAATATCTTGGAAACCGTTTAAGCTAGGGCTGCCAAATTTCAAAGGTTGGTTTAGGGGCCCGACATACACCTTCCAACCAAGTTTGTTCTGGATTGTTTACAGGGGCGAAGAGGGCCCCTCGAAGCACATTTAAATTTAATGTCACCGGTGGAGCCAACAAATAATCAAAACAATACAATTGACACAATTTTTAAAAAATCGCCCCCACTAAATTTCTTTTAGCAGTTTGGCTGCGCTGACTGGTTGTCTTATATATAAACAATTAGGGTAATTTCTATCAATTATTTAATATTGTGTTTGTAATACTTATGATAATAACATACTCCATAAGGAAAGGATGCGATATTGCAATATTTTATCGAGTTTTTACCTACTTATTCACAGCCATTTGGTGTAGTGCAGTGTTTCATACTTAAAATCCTTTGGCGGACCAAAAAATTATACCGTTCTCTTTTTGAGGGCCGGTGATGTTTATGTTTGGTAGTTATTCACATATCTTTACTTATGTAATGAAGTTTCATTAACTTAATAGTAACACACAAAACCAAAACAGAATGGCAAATAGCTACAGCAGAAGTACACTTCTTTTTATAACTTACAATTAGTGTTAATTAAGGTAATGTTTTATTAAAATTATTAACCCTTAAGAGGTCGTGCAGACGTTTGTGATGTATCAGGTCGCGCACGGTCTTTTTGACCATGTTGGATAAACAGGCTAAAATACACTAAAATGAATATTGCTATGCAACTTTTCTTCATTTTTAAATCTATTTTTGTCTATACCATGATTTTACATTGATAACAAAGTATTATATTAGTAAACTGAAAAATATTTTTAGAAAAGTTTATACAAGGCAGAGTACTGCATTTTAATTCAAATGCAAATAACTTTTACGTAAAAATAAAACATGGACCCTAAAAATTGTGAATAAAAATTATTGTTATGTTTTACAGTCATTAATCCTCATCTTGAAATTTGGAACAACCGACACGTAGTAACGGAATGCTCTCTGCATATATATCTTGAGCATATTACACAGTACATCGGGTCTTCCTGTATTGTTTCCAAGAGCAAAAAGTGCATTTTTATGGTCCATTGCTCTTCTGTTCTTGTCTTTCTTCATCGGAAATTTCTACGAAATCTAATCTTTACTTTTATGCTTCTGGGCACGAATTTTCAAGCAGTCTGTGCAGAGTTCTTTTGAAAGTGTTTTCAAAATCTCCCTGTGGTGAATTTTACTTTGTGTGCTACTCTCTAGTATAGTAAAGCCATCGATTCCAGCTATATTCATTAGTGCAAAAAATACAGTAAGGGACCAATGATTTCTAATATAAATTTGTAAAAAAAATGTCTTTGCAAATAACTATTAGCGCAAATAAATAGTATACATAAATTCGATAATTAGCAGTCTCAAAAAATCAAGTGTCGATGACCTATTCGAAAAAAATTACATTACCACACAGAAATATAGAAGATAGTGATAAAAAATCAGACACATTCACTTGAAAAAAACTGTGTAGTTACCAAGGTCCCTTCTCAACCAGACATAAAGGCCAACTGACTCCAAGGCAAGCACAATCAATTGTTCCATTGTAAGGTGATACACGTTGTGTGTATATGTTATTAGAAGATAGCGCCTGTCCTCACTGTCGCCGCATGCTTGCAGAAATCAATGCGCACAAAGACCGCATACATAAATTATGCTTACATGCCCGATTGTTTCTAGTTCCCTTGCATCTAATGAACTCATGGCGATGGGTTATTACTACAATAATTTGTAAAAAAAGGCTTGAAAATAATTATTGGCGCACATAATTTATATGGACAAATACTATAATTATCGATCTCAAACACTCAACACCTTGCATGCAGGGCACTTTTTTAAGTGCAGAAGAGGATGATTTCTTCAAAGAATATGACATTTTTATTATTACCGCACAGAAATAAAGAAGATTGCGATAAAAATATAGCTAGTGAACTTGAGGTAAGATAAGGAGGCCAAGCATTAGATATAACTGAAAGAGATCCCGGTCTTTTAGACTGTGCGTGCCCTCTTCAGTGACCAACTAGCAAAAACAGATGCGTAGTAAAGAAAAAACAATGTAAACAAATAACACTAACTCCGAAAGCCCTAAAAACTCATTATATGATACAGAATGAACTCGAGATAAGGTACTGAGAAGGCCAGAGATGAAATGTTACTGAGAGGGTTTTCATTTAAAATAATGTAAACCACCCGGTCTTTTAAACCGTGCGCGACCTCTTAAATGTTAAGTCAAATAAATATATGCTAGCCAATAATTCTCAAGCATCTGTGATTAAGAAACGCTCTAGCGGCCATTTTCTACAAAGGTCGTCCTCTATACTAATTTATTTAAATGTTCTTTACAGATGAAATAGAGGAAATTTTTAATTGTTGAATATGAAGAAAATTTCTTAGGAAACCGATGTTAATTTATATTTGGAATGTAGCCTCTCTGGGATTAAAACAAAAAAATTATTTTCCCATTCTATTTCTGGTGATTTAATTTGAAAATTGCTTAGATAACTACCGTGTGGCGGGATAATGTGATATCGGAATTACAAAAATGTCAGTATCTTTTAAGCATAATTGTAGAAATATACGATAATTAATGTTATCAGCTGCTTTAGATTAATATATTAGAACTCACAATAAAATTTACGCTTTTTTCGGAAATGTCATTGTAAAAATTACGTATTTCATAACGCGTTCATTTGTAATATCTTATTTGGTGTAAAAGTATTAACCCTTACAAAAGTGAATGTTGAATCTGGTGCACTTGAGTAAGAAGATCCTTCTTAGACCACTAGCTATCCAATCCCTTTGCACCACCAGACAATCTGGCCCTTTTTAGGAGCGTTTTGCTTCCAGCATGCGCGCCTATTATTTTCAGTCTGTCCATCCGTCCGCATGTTCGTTCTCAGCTTCTACCCAACGGATTTTAATGAAATTTGATGTTAAGGACTTAGAATCAAATATAATAAGAAAATCGCATAAATGAATCACATGAGCCAATCAGGGATACCACTTTACTGGTGACAAAAAATGAACTTTCCGTCATATCATGTAAAATATTGGTCATATCAAAATAATTTTCAAATAAAAGTTGTAGAACTAGTAAAGAAGAGTATTTCTTTTCCTATACATTTTTATTGTAGGAGTAGCTGTTATCGAGAAAATCAAACTAAAATGTCTTAATTCGAGTTGAAGAAAATTTCTTGCATGGTTACTTCTTCATTGTTGCTAACATAAACAACCTCACAAACAAACGTTTAATTTACTTACATGTGCATGCACTGTTATTAAATAGGAAGAAAATGGATTATTTATGATGAAGAAAAGAACTTTAAAATGCTATTTCCCTTACATACAAGTATATAATTTCTTTCTAATACTCCATTGCACGAAACATGCCCATTTGTGATACGTTGTACACTTTCCTAACTTGTTGTAAGTTAAATGAAGGTGGATTATGTATTTTCAAAGATGTGACATCAACGCTTTTGGGGAATGGCTAAAGGGACGGAACTGCAGAATATTCCGCGAATCTGAAACAATGATGGAAATTCCATTCTCTCACCCTTCACCCATAAGCCCTCTTGGGAAAATATTCCCGTGTCCATCCACAAGTGGAGCTAGATTCGAGACCTTTGAATCAGATGTTTTACTCTCATCAGAAAAGGATTGGAGAGGGAAGCATCGGTTTTGAACGTGGGTGTAGGCTCTTGCTTTTACCCCAGGGATGGCAAATACATAGCACTCGTGTGATTTTACTTGGCATGCGTAAGCTTGTATTTTCTGTATAAAATATGACATTTCTTAGAGAAGGAGTAAACTAGTGGCACGCGAAAAAAAATTTCACACTTTCTTGGCATGTGACTCAAACCCTACTACTTTCCAAATAAAGATACCATACGTATAACTGTTGTTCAGCTATTGAAGCGTAGAATGGTCGGCCCCCTTCGAGACTATTTTCGTAGAAAGGCAGAACCCGAGGAAGTAGCACAACCTAGCTTAGGTGCGAAGGGAAATATTCCAGTTTTTCCTTGTACCTTTAACTCTTTTGGTATATGAGGCAAAATGCTCCAAAATACAAGGGTGGGAAGCAATAAGCATGCTTCTTCATTGATACAGACTTGAGAGATTATAAATAATAGGATACTAATTGAGGGTCGGAAAAGCATCCTTATAAATGCTGGCGTTACCTCAGATGGTGTACCACATGCAATATACTGATGACAGTCGGGAGGCTGGGGGGGCCAAGGGGGAAGCCAAGAGGTTTTGAGGGGGGGCCAAGGCCAAGGTAGAAGATTGAAACTTGGCAGGAATTCTTCAATCATGCATTAAAAGTCAATGGAATTAGTTGGAATATATGAAATTCATGTTATGAATGTAATATATGTAATGTCTTTGAAACATTTCACTTACTGGGTAATTTGAAACTTCGTAATTCTTCCGTTAAATTTTAACGGGCATGCTGCTAGTATCTATAATACCACAAGTTGACAATTCTTGCATTCTGCAAGCATTTTAGTCTAATTTCAATAATGGAGCAAAACAGCCCCTAAAAATTGGAATTTTAACGATTTCGGATTTTTTCCACTGGTTTTGACTAAAAACCTATAATAGTGCTAAATTTCAAGTCACTAGCTCATTTGTACGTGCCTCATAATTTGTATCCTACTCTTCCTATGTCAGAAGCAGCTATATATTATAGATATAGATATCCTATGTACGAAGCGGCTATTTATTACAGTCAAACCTCTAATCCTGCAAACTCGGGGAATGACCGGAGCTGGATTAGGTAATTTTCTGGATTACGGGTGTTACAGAATCCTTAATCTGAGCCAGTCCCTTCAAAATATTAAGTTTTGTGGCATATTAGATATGAAAATAGACAAGTGAACTTCATGGAATTTTATTTGAACATTTACTTATTATAATAATATAATGAACAAAAAACATTTAAGGTATGCATGTGCTTTATTTTATGGTAGTATGTACCTTAAATGCTGTCTTAATTCTGATTCCAAAGTTATGTGTATAAATATCGTATTCTTTCGACATTTTTGAAGATGTGATGAAACAGACATTGCCTAAGATAACTACGAAAATCATCGTTTGCCACATATATTGACAGTTTCAGCGTAATTTCAGTTTATTGATGCACTTATAAAACTAACAGTTGAAATTTACCCATTAAAGTAAAGGTAACGGAAATTGTGTCAGGAAAGAAACTTTTAAGTACGGATAACTACAGATTTTTATTTTTTCAGATAACATTCAAAAGTAACAGCGTGGAAAGTCGATTGAAAAAATCCCAGAAATTCGCAACCGTAAACATTACCTAATACTGATTGGTTAATTAAGCAGTTTAGTGGCTTTTGGGGTAGCTTGGGATGTTTCTTTTTGGGGCTTGGAATGGGCAATGTCTTCTTCTTTATGTAACTTCCTTTATTAGTCTTTTTAATAAGCATATTTATTGATCAAAAAATTATGACTTTATATTATTTTAACCAATTCCTAAAAAATATACGAAATTTATTTGCACTTGCAAGCAGCCCTACATTTTAATTTTTATTCATTTTTTGAACTACATTTCTTGTGCATTAGAAGCCATTGTTTTATTGTTCCCAACACATGCCATTTCAAGCATTTTTGTACTTTCATCAAAAGTTATGTCCAAATGTGGTTCACAGGAATAATGCCGAACTCAGGAACTATGCCAGATTAGGGGAGTTGCCGGATTATGGAATGCTGGATTAGAGAGGTTTGACTGTATAATAAATATAAGCACCTAGGTTATGGTTGTTGAACTAAAAGGAATTTTATGGTACTTTTCAGGCGTAATATTTATAAAAATCTAGTGGTGTGTCTTCAGTTTCCAAGTAATTATCCTGAATCTTGTATTCTCATAGAGCTTAAAAGTAAATCTCTTTCTGGGAAGTTATTGGATGGATTGACTTTGATATGTGAAAGTGAGGCCAAGAAAATCCTTGGAAAACCCCAGGTAAGTATGTTTTTTGAAAGAATTACAATTATTCAATAAATTTACTGATTTTCAGAAATTGCTCTGAGGTGTGGGTAAAATGCAGCATTGGATGCTAATCCGTATTCTTAGGTTTTGTATGTTTTTTCGTACAGTGTGCCCCAACATTCTCTCATGATTTTACTCTACCTGATGGGGAAGTGAAAGTCAGAGTTGCATTAATGACCTTTTAGGGGAGGGAGGATTTAAGCAGGTAGTGGACACTGTAACAAGAGGGGAAAATATTTTAGATGTTTACCTTGTTAGGCCATGTCATTTTACAGGAAATAGATGTACGTGAAGGTATAAGTGATCATAAGGCAGTAGCTATTGACTTAGAATAGAGAAAGACAGTAAGTGCTTAGGCTGTATCATAAAGTGAACACCTTGGGTTTTCAGGACTATCTATCAAGAGAATTTGTCAAGTGGGCCAGTAAGGGGGATAGTATGTGCTATTTGTGAACATTTTAAAAGAGTACTTTCTCAGGGTATTGAAAGTTATGTCCCAAGTAACATCTTGAAAAAGAATCCAGATCCCAAATATTATAATAGCAAAGTAAGAAGGTTAAAAAGGAAGGCTATGTGGTTTCATAGAAAATTTGTTTGAGTGACTCTTATTTAGAAAGATACAAAAGAATCTGGAAGGAATTATTATCTGAAAAGATAAAAGCTAAAGATAAATTCTTATCATATTCCTTAAAAAAGGATGGCTAGGGAAATTTATTTAAATTTATAAAAACTGGAGAAAGCCCATTCAATGAATGGATGCACATCAAAAATAAAAAACTGAATGATATTTAATTTACTTATTGTTTTTATTTTTTCATTTTTCCTTCATTTAATTTACATATGTATTTGCAACTTATTATACAGCTCCAATTTTGGTTATTTGGTATTATTAATAGATTTCATAAGGTAAATTTCTCTCTATTATGAATTTTTCACTACTGTAACTTCATCACAAAGAGAATTGAAGTACCTAAAGTAATTTAGTAATCTAATGAAGAAATACTTAAATTCGTGTAGGTACTTACCAAAAAGACAAAAATTTCGCTTTGAGTAAAACAGATAACCTAAAAAATATAAACAAAAGTAGATATCATAGCTATTAGATTTGAAACATGAATGAAGACAATAAATGGTTCTCAATATTTGTTAAAGTTGTAGTATTAATTTACTGAGTTAACAAACAAATTAATAAATTTTGTATACAGGCAACTCCCGAGATTCGACAGGGAAGCATTCCTGAAAACATGGTTGAATTTCGAATGTCGAATCAGCACAAATTCAAACAATTAGAAATAACGATGTCTAGACTGAAACTAAACCTCTCGTGGTCGGGCGGGCTGAAAATTACTTTGCGTAAACTAGTTTCTAATTTGACTGATCGATCAGCTTGGTCGATTCGACCGGTCGAATTCTTGAGTTGGTCAAATCTTGAACGGTTGAATCTCGGGAGTCACCTGTACTTATTTAAATTATTTTAATATTACCCATTCGCATTAGGTAAACAGATAACATAACTGATCCTTTATGTCAGGGATGGCAAATCAATGGCACACAGGACAAAATGCTGGTCACGCTTCCTGGAAATTGATGTCATGTTACTTTTTTATTTTAGTATGCAAACACATCTATCCGAGTTTCAAAATTGTATTTGAAACAAACTAATCAGTTCTCATTTCATATTTGTTAATTTTCTCTGAAGATGAATAAAAAACGTTATAATGTGAAAAAGAGAAGTACATACGTGGTGCATTCCCTTGCAAGAGTATTTTAAATTAGAGCGGGTAAGGAGTTGTTAAGAGAGTGGGTAAAGAGGAGATGCAATAAACACGGCATGCTGTGGTGGTGGGGTCAAGACCCCCCAGATTCTCAGCCCAAGTTTAAGACTGCAATAAACAGAAGATTTTAAGAAGTTCAGTGGTATTCTTTTCCCTATTTTGAAACTACAAACCCTCCATCTGGTTTGAGCCTTCTGTCATTGAAAAGACAATTCACATGTGCAGTGGCAAAAACTGCTGCGTGTCCATGCAGTCGCACAGCTTAGCTGGTACCATGGAGAGAACACACCTACGGGGAATCCCCATATTTTTTTGATTGTTTTCTGATTTTCCGCTTCGTAGACATTAACTTATTAAAGTACGAATTAATTTTTTCCTCCTCGAACTGGTCCAAAAATAGGGGTGCACGTGGTACACTAGGATGCGGATTACGTGAGTAAATACAGTATTAAAATTAATTATTATAAATATTCTAAAATACCGTATTTACTCATATAACCCGCACACTCCTATTTTTGGGCTGGTTCGGAGGGAAAAAATTAATTTGAGTCAGAATAAGTTTTTTTATGACACCGATTCCCACTCCCTGAAACAAGTTCCACTCAAGTTAAGCATTTTCTCCCTTCTTCGTGACGCAATTTATTGGATGATCGCTTTATGGCAATACTAGCAGATATCTCCTCACCGGTAGTCCTCATTTGTTAACCTCTTAACTGTTTTTGTTGTAATATTATGCAACTTCACCCCCACTTCACCTTTTGTCGTAATACTATTACGCACTGATGCGAAGCTTCACGAAATATTTGTTCATCTATGAACGGGAACTTCCCTACGCGGATGGGGTGTTTTTTCGCTTATTTACTTGTGAGTAAATATTGGAAGGTTAGGAGCAAACGAGTTCAAACACTTGAGATGTGGATTTCCATCTTCCTTTCGAACAATGAAATCTTTCATTCGCAACAAAATTTCACCACTCTGAATTCCTTGAAGTGGATGAGGGAAAAGGACCAAACTTGCACCTACCTATTCTCAAGCCGGCAAACCTTCAGTAGTCATTGAACTATAGTCATCAGTTAGTCGGCGTATTCTTTCAGCCTACTTTTCTGAGTTTTTGCCTGCAGCGCGGGCGTAACTTACACGTTTACTTGGTCGCATAAATACGAGTATACTTCGTAGAATTCGACGTCTTTTACGAATAGAAACGTAGACGCAAGCATATTGCAGAGAATTTACTATCGATACAATTTATATAACCTGTTCGGAAATCCTCGTGTAAGACGCGCACCCCCTTCTTCCCGGCGTTTCAAGAAAAAATGTGCACGGGGTACACGAGTAAATACGGTAAATGTCATAAAATGTAAATACTGGAACAGATGATTCAAAATAGCGATCACCTCCACCGAAAGATCAACCGTCTTCTTAAATATCGATGTTATTCATTTTTATTTTAAGATTCACATTTTTATGTTCGGCTTATAAGTCGACCCTAAGTTTTAGGAAAAATTTTGTCGACTTCAAATTTCGACTTATACGCCGGAATATATGGTACTTCTTCTCGAAATTGACAGATTTTTCACAATATTTGCACAACAACACTTTGCCATCAGTTGACAAAATGTCTTCACCAAATTCCTTCACAAAATGCTTAACTCTAACGCTACTACTGCAAGCAGTTTTCGGCATTTTAAAATCAGTCTATGAACTAAACTAGCTAGACAATTTTGTAGGAATCGATGTGTACTACACAAATGCTGAACAAAAAATGGGGAAAACTGAAGTGAAAGTAGGAAGGTTTTAAGGACATACTATGTCATTAACGCTAATAAAGGGAGCCCATTGCCTCCTGGGGAGGTAATGGAAATGGGACTTCCAGGTGTAAAGACCTCTGAGATATGCATTAAAGCGGATTTTAAAAAAATATGAAACATACAATATAACTGAAAATGAAAAACTGGAAAAAGTATAAAATGGAATAGGCAAAGAAATAAGAAAAAGGCTTTTTTTTAGTAAAAAATCATGAAAATAGGCAAGTAAGGCAAAAAACACGAAAATAGGCAAGTAAAGCAAAAAACGCGAAAATAGGCAAGTAAGCAAAAATAGGCAAAATGCTCTACTCATAAGCATAGCTCGTATTTAGTCAGTTCTTCTTCATATGTTCCGCTTTTTTGCATTTATTGGAAAGAACCCGTGAAACTAGCAGTGTCCGATACTACCCGCTGTCTGATACTACCCGACTTTCCCCTATATATTAATTTATATTTATTCGTAAAATATTAGATAATTTATAGTATAAAATCTCGAAGACCTGCGAAACTAGCACACATTGCCGGGTTTATACTTTATTTACGTCTTATGTGTATTGTTTATGCATTGTATTTACACTATTGGTTATTACATTTTATTTATAATAACATAAGTAAAATGCACATTAACCACTTGAGTGGGTACTTTTTTTTTCAAAGAACATACCCCGTTTGGGTATTTAATTCTGGTAAATAGATTTTTTTCAAAATCTGGAAGCAGAAGTTTATTGATGTAAGAATTCAACTATTGAAAGTGATCGGTTGGTGGGATCCAATGGGAGATTGGAACAGCATAGTTGGAGAAGGACAAGAAGAAAATGTTGTCGGTCAATATGGACTTGGGAAAAGAAACCAAGGAGGAGAAAATGTAAAATGAAATAAGTTTAAAATCGCATGTGAAAGAACAAAGCATATTGGTAAAATGGAAGGGGTATATGCCAACGTCTGCTCATGAAGAAGAAGAAATTAACGAGATTGACGAAGAAGACGGAAGAGGAAAGGTAAACTGCATAATAATGGGAGATTGGAACAGCATAGTTGGAGAAGGACAAGAAGAAAATGTTGTCGGTCAATATGGACTTGGGAAAAGAAACAAAGGAGGGGAAAAACTGGTAGAATTCTGCATTAATAAGGACTAAGTTGTGACTAATACATGGTTCAAAAACCGTAAACAAAGGCTATACACATGGAATAGCTCAGGAGATAGAATGAGATGCCAAATAGATTACATCCTAGTAAAACAAAAATTCAGGAGCAGCATAAAAAATTCTAAGACATTACCAGGAGTTGACATTGATTCAGATCACATCCATCTAATACTCGATGTAACTCAAAGCTTAAACAAATAAGGAAAAAGAGAAGAGAAAGACAGACGTGGCACCTAGAAAAACTGAAAGAAAAGAAAGATGCATTCAGGAAGAAGTTGGAAGATTGCCTTGGAAATATGGAAAACAAACCGAAGACCATGGATGCATAATGGTAGGAAATTAAAGTTGGTATGAAAGATACCTTGAATAACGAGATTGGAAAAAAAGATAAAAAAATCATAAATGAATTTGATGAAAGTACCTATTTCTTGGAAAATATGAGATTTGGTTTTCATCATGTTGGGACCAGTGTTTATTTGATGAAGTGGTTGGTGAGATGCAAGGTGCAAAAGATTGAGAACCTCCGCTGTATGCCATACTTCACGACTTTCACTTTAAATTATATACTGTATATGCAATGCTCACAAATGAAACATTCAGCAATATGTTAAGCTCTCAATATGAAAGAATCACTTTGCATGCAAAGCATAGCATCTCCCAAGATACAATGTTTACAATTGAAATTAACGTGAAAAGATGTATGCTATATTACATTTATAGCTCTCAAACCAATGTTGAATTCATATTATTAACATCGATACAAAGTTTTATCATAAAGTGACCATCTTCTTTATAGTGATGGCTTCTATTTTGCAGCAAAAGTATGTATCACTTATTTCATGAAAGAACTTTGATACTGACCTAGGAAATCTTTCTTTTCCTTTTCTCTCATTTTAAAGAATACCTGTGTATCAATATGACAGATAAAATGTTTACCTTTGGTGCATAAGGTGCAGGTTGATTTAAGGGTTTTCAGGAAAAAAGGGCATTTTTTGAATTGGGAAATATGGTAAGCACTTCTGTAAATAGATTACCATGAATATGGTCATTTATTGCTGGTGAGAAATTGAAAATTATAAGAGGTAGAAGAAACAGGAAATCCTGCCACAGGGCAAAAATATGATATACCAGAATCAAGCATCAGGGACTGGAGGAAAAAAAAGAAAAATTGCTCTCCAGCAACTGACAGAAGAGCATTTTGAGAGAAAAGTGCAAAACATTTAAATGTAGAATAAAGACTGGCTGCATACATTAGGGATAAACGTCAATTTGGATATGCTGCCTCGACAGAAATGTGCCAGCTGAAAGCAGTGAAAATTGGGAGAGAATCGAGTGTAAGCTCTGTGGAATTTAAGGCAGAGGATGGCTGCTACAATTTTTTATAAAAAAAGACCTGTCTATCAGGTTGACAACAATTTTGCAGCATCTACCCGATGCATATGAAGAGAAGTTGATCAGCTTTCAGAGGTATGTAATTGGGCTGAGGAAACAACATTAATGGGACAAATTGGAAATGCAGATCAAACAGCAGCATAGTTTGAGATGCCATCAGAAATGACAGTGACTATTCCACCTGGCATGATGTTTATGTTACAGTCACTTAAAATTTATATTAATTGTCCCTTTAAGGAAGAGACTGTACACAGAGTGGATTTTGAGTTAAGTAAATGAAGCTAAGCAGCAAGGAGATTACAGAAACCTGGGTTTTACAGATCTGCCAATGGATCCTGACCTCATGGAGATTGATTCCAGTGAATGTAGTTGTGAAAAGTTTTAAGAAGTTCTGCATTTCCAATGACATTGATAGTAGTGAAGACAGTGACAGTGAACAGGATGATATGTGTTCATTAGGAGAGTGTTCTAGCAGTGATGAAGATTAAAGATGAGAACCAAGTGTTTTAAAATTTCATTTGTCTGTTTGATATGCTTTTCAATTTGATAAACCCTAAATGCATTGTTTATACTGCTCTTGGTACATATTTAAGTTCACGATGAATATCTGTCATTTTGATGATTGAAATTATGCTATCTTATATAATAAAATTGAATGTCTCTCCGTGTGTTCCTTATACATTCCCACGCCCTTTGAGGTATCGGTACCAAACTTTGCAAATTGACTTCATATGACTCTACGAGTAACATAGGTTACCTGGGATTTCCAAAATCGACCTGGGTGTGATTCCAGGAGACAATTTTATTTTCCCATAAGTTTACACGGGATTTTCGATTTTACAAAGTGCAAGGTTTTTTTCTTTCATTCGTTAAAATATGTAAATATGGACCGATTTTCTTCGTTTTTGCTTAATTCGACGGCTAAAACGCTATACTATCTTATTCTTGCGATGTTTACATGTTACACAGTCGAATCATTCATAAATACACAATTGTTTTCAAAATTTTACGGATATTTCGTAACCTTTCCGACGTAACCTAGGCGACCGTAATTGTTGCCTCTGATTCAATTAATGCCAATTAAACCTTCAAATAGGTGAAAGAATAGCGTTATTCGCTTCGCACTTTGTTTAAGCATCGAAATTATTGCTGTAGCAATGTCAACATTTATACATAGCAACATAAATATTTACGGATAATTATTCAGTTAACTGCGTAAGGGAAGCGTTTCTAACGATTCAATCAAAGCAGTTGAATCTTCCTATCATCGTTTGAATGCAGGAATCTTATCTCTTTGTAAGTAGAACCATTATATTATACATCCATAATGTTTATTAACGCAAATAGGCTCAAGCATAAATTTTCAATTAAATGAGAATAGGGACACTCGTTATTATTTTAAACACATTAGGTACATGGTTATCTTCTCTTCATTGATATTCAACATAAACGGTTGCATTGATTGTTATATAAAAAAGAAAGGACATGTATTTGAATAAAAAGAAAAACATACAAGTTCGCCCAATTCATAGGTATCAGAGATACCTCAGAATTAGTTTTTACTTTCTCCAATATACGTAGTATAGAGAAATTACTGTTTTCATGAAAAAATTCGAAATCGAGATTTCAACAGAAATATACGTTTTGCGGTGCGCAAAGGGAGAAATGATTGTATTACCATATAATACATAATTTTATTCGCCAAAGACGTCTAGCATAACCCGGGCATCGCCGGGTACTTTCAGCTAGTATTTTAATAATATTAAATGAGTTTTAAGCTTGTTATTGTTGCTCAAAATAATCAGTTCTGTCATTAAAAGTTTACTATCAATTTTTATCTAATTTTTTTCTGAACTAGACCTAAAATTGAGGTGAGCATGGTACAGGAGGGCACAAGTTACATGATTAAATACAATATTTTAATTGTAAATAACAACATACACTAGGGTATGGCGAAGGTGGCATTTGCCATAGGTGCCACTTGCAAAAGGTGCCAAACGTTCCTGCAAAAGTTCAAAAACTTAATTTTCCCATAAATAAGTATTAATTTAATACTCAAACATTGATTTGTGTATCGTAAAAATGCTATTAGACTTTATTAAAACACAGAAAAATGATATCCTACATAACCAAGGTGTTTCCTAAAATTGTGCCATAAGTGCCATATCTGACAATATCCATCAATGAAATTGTTTTATGGACTCTTAGTGTATTATTATGTGATAAATTTACTTTTTATTCTTTTGATAGTGTA
Organism: Uropetala carovei; assembly: GCA_036926305.1. Lineage (NCBI taxonomy): Eukaryota > Metazoa > Arthropoda > Insecta > Odonata > Petaluridae > Uropetala > Uropetala carovei. The sequence goes on from JAXCHB010000290.1 coordinate 1,267,557, forward strand.
TTTGTTCTTGTGAGCTAGAAACAACCTCCCTTTTCTCATATGTTCTTGATAGCTATAGTTTAACACGTTCAGCGCGGCAATAAAAATAAAATTTTTTACCGGTGGCTGAAAATTTTTTTTTTCATATCATAATGGAAACAGTCTATATAATGGCCTTTTGCATTATTTTTCAATTTATTAGTAAGATAAATATTCGTAAACGTAATAATTAACTTGGATGTCAATTGACGTCCGCCGCCACCGGTGGTCCAAATAGCGTGAAGACGCGCAGTGGCTTATCTCATCCTGCTTGGCCGTCACCATATATTACTCTTTTAGTTGTTTTGCATAACATAACTTTTTCTTACCTATGAATATTTATGAATTCTATAGGTCGTAGTCGTAAGTTTCAATTATTTTTTTGTCAAGTAATAGTAATAGAATAGGAAATTTTTCAAAAAATTCCTTGTTTTTAGGAATAGAAATGCTTTTCATGTGCTGTTGTTTGCTTACTAAGTACTGTAGATTCACCTATAATATATACAGTATCAGGTGTATATTCAGTACTTATATATATTTCAGATGCTATATAAAAATTTATTTACTACACCTGGTTTGATATACATTCGTCAGAATAGAGTAAGAGTGAATTCTAATTATTGAATGAATTGAACTAAGTAATTTATGAATGAATTATTTATTTACCCATTTACAAATATAGCTTGGGTTGGTCGCAGGAATGACCGAGAGAAATGAAACACCTCAGTTCTTTTTGCACTCCCACACACAACCTTTATTTTTATTGTACATACAATGTATATGGCCAAATGGCCAGAATGCTTGTGTGTTTCCGAGAATCCCAAGGGATTGAAGGTTTAGGAGAGAGGTGAATGCTCTAAACCTTTGGCCTCTCCTATAATAGTTATAACATATAGACATCTTATTTACCTTTTCAACTTTTACGTAATCGCTTTCTATTGTTCCTCTGCAGGTCGCAAAATGAAACCACTCGTACACACTCAATTGATTATAATGTAAATTACCCATTGAAAAAAATACGGTCGAAACATTCACGCAAAACCTTCATCTAACTAGAATAAATATATAACCTACTACTATAGAAAAAAGCCTTCGATTACTCAAAAATGTATGTACTTCTCTTATTTAAACATACAGCCACAAAAAAAACAAAAAAAAACCGAAATATTAAAAAAATCATGGAAAAATTCTTAATAGCGCCATTTGGAAACGGCAAAAATGTGTACCAAGATAGGATGCTAAGCAATGACTGTGCTGAAAGAAATGATGGTGGGAGATCGTGTAGAGTTTCAAACGTCCCTTGGAGAAGGAAGCGACCTTGGACATCAATTGATGTCCGCTGCCACCCGATAGAACGGCTGAGGACGTCAATTGACGTCCACCGCATTGAACGTGTTAAGTAACTGAGGGTTTCCAGGAACATAATAACTCCCTTGTATTATAGTGTGTGCCTACTGTAATTCAAAATGTCTTTTATCAATGTGCAGGCCTTTATCTTTAGTATAGGTCATAGATATGAAAAAACAATGGTTTTCATCCTGTACAAAGGTTATTGTTGAGGGGTTTGTGAGGTTTTTGCTTAAAATCTCTTATCCTGTTATAGCATTGAAATTAAATGACATATCTGCTTGAGCAATGTTTTAATCAATAGCTTATGTCTGATTTTGCCCATCTATGTAACACATTTTAAAACTTTTTGTAAATTATTTGTCAGGTCTTACCAGTTTTGAAATTTATTCGGAACTTCATTGATGAGAACCCACTCTCTTGTTGCTATGATGAAATTGCATCCATAAAGAAGAATTTACTCACCAGCACAGATGAACTGAAGCTGAAACAAAAAACTTCCACAATAAGCTTGAAACTTAATCAAGATTCTTATTTTTTAAGAACCAAATTATTTATACCAGATGAATACCCAGCACAAACACTTAGGTGAGATGTTTTATATCTTTTTCATTCCATGTAATTGTTAAAGTAGGTATATTTATATGCCCATATAACTATTTAACAATAGAATAACCATTTAGGATTAAAAAATAATGTCAATATAGAAAAGTTCATTTTAATTTCTAGTTTTATATAGAAAATAAGTTTTAAATTTATAAAATTAACATATAAAAATACAGACGACTCCCGAGAATTCGACCGGTCGAAGCCCACTTATTCGACCCAGCCGATCGGTCGGTCGAATTAGGATCTAGTTTACAAGAAGTAATTTTCGGCCCGCCCGACCATGCGAGGTTTACTTTCATTCTAGACATCGTTATTTCTGCTCTAATTGTTGGAATTTGTGATGATTTCACTCGTTTTTTCTGTAAATCTTTAAATTTATTTATTTATTTATAAATTTATCACATGACATTGCATCCAAAAGGAAATGTAATAGTGATAATGCAAGTGAATCAAATAAAAGAGTGCATAAGACTCTTGTTATGAATTGAAATTAGAAATTTTAAACCGTGTTGAGAAAGGTGAAAGCCATGCTGAAATCGCACGATTGTTGGGGATGTCTCGTTCAGCTATTAGCACTTATGTGAAACAGAAGGAGAAAATTCTAGAACGTGATAAATTCAAATAATTTGATAACAACAATAAACAGTCCTAGGCACGGTGTTGTGATTCCTAAAATGGAAAAACTTTTAAAACTTTGTCAGAAAATCATTCCTATTAGTGAGACCATGATTAGAGCAAAGGCTAAGGATCTCTATGATGATTTGAAGGAAAGGATGGGTGAAATTTCTGTTGATGAGCCTCCATTTAGTGCAAGTCATGGCTGGTTTGACAGATTTAAGAGAAGAGCAGGTTTGCATAACCTTAAATTATCTGGCGAGGCTGCAAGTTATTTTGTGCTTTTTAATAACTTTTATATTTATATTAATCTGGCTCGCACGAGTCATTTGTTAAAATCTTTGAAGCTCGACAAGTCGAATGTTGCACATCAGTCTTCCGTTATCTTTGTTGGTAAAAATACTAATACTTCTCAGTCCTCCATTTAAATAACATGGGAATGGATGAGGCGGTTTTGATTTAATTTGGATTTTTAATTTACATAAAATAATCATACAAACAAAATTTTTTTTTTCTTTTTAGTGCAAAAAATAAGTTATACATTTAAAATATTTTTTATTTAATTTATTCATAACTAGCTGAAAGTTCTGGGCGATGCCCGGGTTATGCCAGACGTCTTTGGCGAATAAAATTATGAGATAGTTTTCCGATAGAACACATTAATATTTACGTATTGTTTCATTGTAAATACAATTATTATTCTCAGACTAATATAAGGCTAGTTTATTCTAGGCAACTTTAACAAAAATTGGATTTTCTAAAAACAGGCTTATACGATTTTCATTTTCTAAAGATAACTAAACGACGCATTAGTACCCATATATGAGAAAGTTTGTACAATGTATGTTGTACAGATTTTTACATTCTCATATGAAGTATCGAGAAAGTATTGTTTTTGCAAAAAAATTGGACCTCGAGTTTTTTACGGAAATACATGTTTTAGGTGTCGCTGAATCTGAAAAAGTGGTTTTCGCAATGCCGTCTGTCTGTCCATTACTGGCTCTGGAGCCATCACTATTATGTGCATTAAAAAAATCCTTAATTTTCTTACACTTTTCCAATTCTTATTGTTTTTTTTTGCAAGCAGCTTTCTTTTTTGCTTCCACTTTCGTATTTTCTTCCAGACATTTTGTTTCTGGGGTATAAAAATACGTCTCATGTTTAAAAAAAATTGTTTTAAAAAACTTAATAATGCATATTTACATACCTGCAATTTTTATAGTCCTACACATACACACCGTACACCAGCACACTTTTTGCACTGTAGTAAATTCAAATTCAAGACCGATTGATAATCACATGTACGAGTGATTCGAGCATGCGTATAGGGCGTATAGACAGAAGTCACTCGACTATCTGACAGAATCTGACTCAGTACGGCCTTTGTTAATAGCATTACAAAGTAATGTTTCTTTTATGTTTTTGACGGTAGCATATGTATCTAATCGGAGAGGTCATCATATATCGATAAATACATAGTTGCCAAACGGCGACGGCTGAGTGCCGTCGAAGGACCGTAACGTCTGAATAGGCACGACGGCTCCGTGCCATTTGCGGATCATAATGTACCAATAGCTCCAACAGCTAAGTGCCGTCGGCGGACTTCAATGTGTTAATTTCTAATGAAATTTGAAAAAATTTACAGGGGTCTCGTGGGGGCCCCTGATACATGTGGGGCCCTGGGCTGCAGCCCATATAGCCCTTATTATTATCTGCCCCTGTCATGATGAGCCTAAAAATTCAATGAATAGAGGTAATTATATAGAATTTTTAAATGTACTTCTCAACTATGATCCTCTTTTAGATAATCATTTAAATACATCAACTGTCTTTCAAGGAATTTCTCCCACTGTCCAAAATGATCTTATCAAGTCTATATCTAATGTTGTTAAAGATGCAATAAAAAATGAAATTGATTCAGCAACTTTTATATCCATTGTAATGGATGAAACTTCAGATGTCATGTCAAAGTCAGCTCTCAACAGTTTTGCATTTTGTGCATGATGGGGAAATACATGAAAGGTTGATTGCATTTACAGATGTTAGTGCTGATAGAACTTCTAATGATCTATTTAATCATGTTGCCAATACAGTTCAAGAATTTAAAATTGAGGGAAAATTGGTTGTACAACCCTATGATGGGGCATGTGTAATGAGTGTACATGTAAATGGTTTACAGAGCAAAGTTATCAATATGTACCCTTTAACGATTTTTACAAATTGCTATGCTCGTGTTAAATTTAGTTTTGAAACAGCCTTTCGAATATCCGATATCTCACCCTGGACATATGATATTCGACATCCGATGCACTCCGAGTTTACTTTCTTGTGCGTATTTTTGGCCAGTATTCAGTTGGACAGTACGACTTGTCCAAATTGTAGGTATTAAGTTATTGATTGTTTTGTCTTAAAAATGTTTATTATCCAACTTTTATACTGACTTCACCTGTATTATACAGTTGGTTCGTTGGTTCTTTAACTATCAAAGCACATCTCAATTTATAAAGTGTAAGCCTATGGGAAAATGATATTTGACTTAAGATGTGATTTTCAGGAATGTTTTAGAGTGGTAAGTTGGAAACGGACTGTAGTTTGTTGATTTTCTGGCAATGGTAAAATGGAATTACATAGTAATTCCATTTTACCATTGTTTTGTTCTTTCACATGTGATTTTAAACATTTCATTTTACATGTAACCAATTTTTTATAAGAAAACCACATTAAAAATCGAGCGATGTATTCTGTATTTATGGGATAAATGCCAGAACACATTGATAGAAATTACCTGAGTAGATATACATAATTTGCTCAATACCTGCAAGATGGCAGTTTGTCATTTTACTTTACTCGTAGTTCCGCTATTTCCGTAGAGATGGCAGTTGGATTTTCCTTGATGTCGTGCAGGTTGCATAAAACTTTTTTTTCCCCAGCCCTAACCGCACAACCACCATCGATGATCAGGATACGCCACTGGTTGCTATGTATAATGGTTGACATAATTACAACGATAATTATGATGCTTAAACAAATGTTTGAACCAAATAATGCCATTCTTTTGTCTATTTGAAGGCTTAATTGATGCTAATTGAATCGGAGGCAATAATGAGGGTCGCCTTTGCAACACCCAGAAAGAGTACAAAAAATCTACAAAATTTTGAAAAAAGATACCTATTTCTGAAAATTTTGACCATATAACATGTAAACATAGTAAGAATAAGACAGGATACAGTTATAACCGTTGAATAATGTAAAAATGAAGAAAATCGGTCCATAGTGCTATGAATAAAGGAGGAAATCCTTGCTCTTAAAAAATCGATAATGCTAGCATCGAGCATAGTGTCTCATAGTGCGTTTATGCTATAGAAAGAAAATTATTATACATTTATCTTCCTGATGATGATAAATAATATCTACCAAAATTATATAGCATCTGCACAGGCTCCTAGGTTTTGGAACTGGTACCTAGATTTTTAGAAAATTTTTTATCTGTTAAGTACTGTTATACTTTAAAATTATAAACACCATTTAATCTCTCTTTTCTTCTGTCTTGTGTTTTATTATTATCAATCAATGTTTGTTGATCTTAATTATAGTTTAATGATAGTGATATTTTGCTATCTCTTGTTATTTAATCCGTCATAATAGGCCATGGCCATTGGATGTCTATGGATCATTTTTAAATAAATGACTAATCTATGAGCTTTACCCAAATACCGTAATTTTCTGATTATAATACACAACCTATATAATACGCATCCATTGTCTTATCACCATGTATAATACGCAACTCGTTTTTTGTAAAAAGATTACTGTAATTTTTCACTTGGTTATTAGTAGTATCGAGACAGTTTTTGCCTTTCCACGAAGTTAGATATGTGCAAGTGTTTACAGAAACTTGACGTTTATATAGTTTTGACTCTCACTTTAAAGATCGATACAATATATAAAAACAGATCTCATTGTCGCATTGTGTAATAATCTGGTCAGTTGGAATAACAGTTCTCGCATTACCGCCAAGCGAGTTATGTGCGAGTGTTTACGAAAACTTCACGTCTATATAGTTTTGATCTCACTTTAAAGATCAATACAATGTCGCTTTGTGTAATAATCTGGTCAGTTGGAATAAAAGTTCTCGCCTTACCGCCGAGCGAGATAGTTTACGTGAATATCACGTATAGTCCTGACTTTGTCTTCATACAATCCAGTCGAGGTATGTAAAATAATACTTCTTGCTCACAACTTGCATTGATTTTTTCTTAAAAAGCATGGCTTTAAAAAGTGTTGCCTCACAAACGCCATGGATGGTTCTGAAGACGACATCATATGGGATGATGATTTCGCCAAAGTGGATAATGAAGATGAAGACGACGTTCTTGGCAATGCCATTTACGTAGACGATGAGAGAGAACAAAATCGCCGGTGAACTATTTGAGGACAGCAATAATGAATTCAGAGGCTAAGATTCGGACATTTAAAGTAAATAAATAATTATTCTTATTTTGTTTTGAAAAAAATATTTAAAGGAATGTTATCAAAATGCATTGAAATGTACGATTTATTGGTAAAAATATGCCCGAAAATATAAATTATTCCCTTACTAAAAAAAGTTGTATGCGCTTGTTACCATAATATATAATATGCACCCTAACTTTTTCTCAATGTTATCAAAATGCATTGAAATGTACGATTTATTGGTAAAAATATGCCCGAAAATATAAATTACCGTATTTTCCCATCGATAACGCGCACCTAATAGATACCACGCACCTTGAAAATTTTCATGATCGTGAAAATGTATAGATAACGCGCACCTAATAGATACCGCGCACCCTATGCAATTTGTCATACTCACTGATATGTAGGTAGCGCACAATGAAACAGACAAATGAATAACGGAATACGAATAAAAAGACCAAAGATTGTTTCCTGTTTCTGAACACGTGAAATATTCAAATTATCTTGAGACATCCTAAGATTCGTTCCCGTAAAAGTTACGTAGCCATGGAGAATAAAAAAACTTCGAAGAAGATCCTACACGGCGAAGTTTAAGTTAGAAGCCGTTAATCTCGCCAAAGAGAAAGGAAATCGGAACTTACGGCATTTCCGACGTGTTAACTTTGTCCACAGGTGTCTATAGAAGGGGGAGGAGGAAAAATATTGACATTTTCACTGTTTTTCGCTAATTTTTCCACTTTAGAAGTTACTATTTTTCGAGTTTATCACGGAGGCCGCCATCTTGGATGAGCGCCGATTCTCTTTGTAAAATTAAAATTTTTGTATGCTGTGTTTTCTTTAGTTTTTAAATAAAATGTTAATGGTAAAGTAATTTAACATATAGTTAACAATTCCATGTAGCTGTTTTATTGACAATTTGATTGAACATGGTTTCAGGGTGGTTTGAAAATAGCTTCCAGTTGTGTTATTTGCGGTAATTGTACCTATTTTCTCGTTTTCATTGTATAATGCGCACCCTTGTTTTTCTTCATCAACTGAACTTTTTTGTATAGATAACGCGCGCGGTATCTATGGGAAAATACGGTATTCCCTTACTAAAAAAAGTTGTATGCGCTTGTTACCATAATATATAATATGCACCCTAACTTTTTCTCAATTTTTCGTGAAAAAAATGTGTATTATAATAGGAAAATTATGGTACTTGTTGCTGAGCTTCTTTTGTTATATGTTTTTATGGAAAGGTTATTACCCGAAACTTTTTCCTCAGCTTGGAAATGGATACGAATTTGCCACCATTGTTCCAACGTTGGCTGTTGGGCCAGTCAAAAGAATTGTCCCGTCAAAGCATACAACCTCCAATTGTCAAGAAGGGGAAGGGTGGTTCAGGAAAGTTCATTAATGCATTTCAACCCAAGCCATCACTTGAGCCAATTGTGGCATTTCTTGTTGTTCAATTTCGACATCTGCCGAAGGAAAATTGCCAGCTCTGCAAGGAAAGATGTCTCCCAGCAGACCCAGAGGTAAGTTCATTGTGTGAGTTTGAAACTGATCACAATAAAAGAAGATACAGTAAACTCCCAGTTATCTGGAATGCCCATGGAATTGGGTTTTCCGGTTAAGTGATATTCCAGTTGCTTGAGAGTTTTATTGGATAGGCTACAATACAGCATTTGGATATCAAAATAAGAAACATATGCCGAATTATACATTCACCTTGGAATTGCTAACCTTTAGCCTAGGTACTCGACTCAATTGTTCTTAAATAATTCCTTGACATTCAAGGAAGTAATGAAACTCAAATATACAAGTATTCAACACGTTCAATTGCAATATTTAATAACTGCATTACATCCTATGGAATTTCTCGTATGCCTATCGCTATCACCAATTTTATCGGTAACATTTCGAACTAGATGTAATAAAAAATCGAGAGGCAGGAGATGCCAGTTGCTTGAGAATTCCAGTTGCATGAGTGCCGGATAACAGGGTGTTTACTGTATCAGTACATCATTATGTTATTTTCAAAGAGAAATATTAGAAATTATAACTTATTAACATAAGTAGAAAGTGTTACCAAGGTTGGATGTCCATACATCCGTTTTCAGCAACCAAAAGAATAAAATATAAAACCAGTTTAATCCTCAAGTACTCACGTCAATAATACATTAACACTCGCGTTGGGTTGAATCGATCCAATGTATGTTGAAACCTAAAAAAAATGACTAGATTTCCAGAACATTTAAAAAAATTATTAGAAATGCTAAAACTATTTCAATAGAAAAAGAAAACAAAAAATTAAATTATTTTAAATAATTTATTGAAGAATGTTTATGCAAATATTTATTTCAAACCAAAAATTTTAATTCACATCTTCATCTGAACTTTCAATTTCCTGAAATATTGTCCTTTGAAAACAATTAACACAAATGGTAGAACAATGCTCTTGACAAATATATTTACTACAATTTTGACAAATTGTTTTGGTTTTGTTGTCCTTTTCCGAGTCATGTAGTAGCCACACTTATCTTATCCTGATAGTGCAGAAATTGCTTTTTGAGGACCCTTAGGGTACTTTCTGGAGACCAACAATTACTCCCCCTCTTTCTTCAGATCGCCTTGCCAGTTGGCATACACTCAGTAAAAGGAAATATAACAAACATTCCCCTTCCATTCCCATTCACCTCCAAATTCCTTTGTTGTCAACGCTACAGCAAAATTTTACCCTTGAACACGTGGCACCATAAAATTTTATGATTGATTATGACCACACTGGGAAGCAGTTGGGAAAACCAAGGCAAAGACAGAAAAGAAAGAGGGTAAAATACCCATCACTACCCGTTTTCTTGCTGCCATCCCACTGCAAGGGTGCAATGCACCTCGGGCTAGCCCACCCTCATGCACAGACTGCATACTTATAGATACCACTCCAATATAAGGTGATTTAGCAAGTTTGCTACTTGTGGAGATTATAACTAATTGTCAGTAAAAATTGTATGGTAAAAATGACTTATTTACCCTTCAAAACTGAAAAATGTTCCATATATGAGAAATGTTACAAATAATAAATATATAACCATAGCAATTAAGCAGTAGCATTACAAAATATAACAGAACATGAAAACATTTTCTTAAATTTTTCTGTCGAGTAAAGCGCAAAATATATCAAGGGTGCAACATTTTACGTGCGGCACCTATCAGTTATTTCCTCTTATTCATCATTAAATTTTCAGTGCCAAGCCTGTGGACACGTGACAGGTTCAAAACATTGTAAAACTCAGCTCCTAGGTGAATGAAGTTAGTTGCATTTTAAAATAAAAAGTTATGGACATTTAAAGTTGATCTGGGTCGATTCGACCCAGACACAAGTACTCGAGGGTTAAAATCAATCAGTAATCTTTGATTTGTTTTTCCTGAAATTTAGAAGTCCTATTTTTATACTTGGCATATAATTTTTTGAAGCTTAAAGCAGGGGTGGACAAATTTTTTTAGATCTATGAGCCAGCGCAGAAATTTAGGCACCATACAATTTTTTTTTTTGCCCTTAACGTTTATAGTGCAACTACTAGGCTACTAAAAACATTAAATTTAATACTACAAGAAATGGCAAGTACTTAATGCATATTAATGCCACATATGATAACATTATGACGTTAAACAATACTCTCACATTATTTCTCATTTGGCCTCTTGTGTAGGGTGACCAGATGCTTTTGGTAACAACCAGGATGAAACAAGTTTTGAAAGGGAAAAACCGGGACATTTTCCAAAAAAAACCAGGACAATGGGTATTTTGATTTTTTTTTTTAATATTCTAAAAATCAAATAAATATGTTTACAAAAGAATATATAAACTATAACTTATTGAAATAACAATTAAATTACATATTTCGTGATTAATTAAGCAGTATTACAATAAAACATATTAGGTGAAAATGGTGTATTCAGTCATATTTTAAAGTACTTCTGCCTGCCTTGATCAAATTTTCATCATTTTTAATTATGTCAGAAAAATTTTTACAGGTCATATTAAAGTTGAATTTACACATCATTATGGAATTGATGATTTTTATATCCAAGCGGTTTCGTTCATCAGACCATTGAATGTCTATTTGTGAAAATATTCTTTCCACACTTCCATTGTGTGCCAGAATGGCAAACAGAAAGTTACATAGTTTCTCCATTTCTGAATTCTGTTCTAGAAATTCAAATTTTGAAAAAAATATGACCACCGGCCGTAGCAAGATCTATTAAGCCACTCATCATTCCTTTCTTTCGTCTCTTTTGAAATCAAATTTTTAAGCAATGAAAATTGATTAAATAATAAACTTTCGTCAACTTGAAAGCCCATGTCAATAACATTTTTACACATACTTAGCACTTCTTCCCAAAATGGGGAACTTTTTAATAGCATCCATTCCATATACTTCAGTTTCAGTAAGGGTTCAACCCATTTTTTTTAGATAGTCACAGATTTTATGTACATGTCAAATATTTCCTCTTTAAATGATTCTATTTCATCCTTCTGAATATTATTATCAGATAAAACTCTGAGGGCACTCAAAGGAACAAATTTTTCGTTAATGCGTAATGTAAGCATGCCAATCGTTTCATGCACGTAATTCATTACCTCTATTATGCAGTTTTGCGAACATTCAATTTTTAGAATTTGTTTATTAAATAAACCAAGAATATTAAGCATTGCATGGTAGTATGCTTCATTTACTGGTGATTCAAAAAATTTCACAATACATTTTGGGGACTTTTCTTCTGAGAAGAAATATGCTTTCAGTTCTTCGAACATTTTTAATACTCTATCAACCGCATTGTATAAACTTAATCTGCGAATTTTTGAATGGGTCAATAACTTTTCATACTTCAAATATAATAGAGACCAAACATTTTTCAGTTGCTCGGTATGTACTGCATAAGCTGAAAAGTATGACAGTATTATTACCACGACCATTTCTACATCACAAGATAATCTCTCAGCTCCCGACTGCATAGCGTTATGCAAAATATGCACGAACATCCACCATCTAGTAAATTGAGATTAATTTTCTCGTGTAATTTATAAAAGACATTGTTTTTGCCTTTTCTCAACAGTTTGGCACGACATTCTATTTAAGATAAATGGAGTAAGTAAATTGTTGCAAAGTCCATTCGTGAATATGAAAGCTTCAATAAATTCTCTTGAGCAGATTCAGCAATATTTCAGAGCTTGTAGGTCATAAATAGGATTAAATTAATTAATTATAGATGCTCGAGAACTTTATGCAAGAGACAGAAATTCTGCCACGAAGAAAGAACCCCAATTTTGAATCTGCACAGGTTGATGCAAGTTTTCATATTCCCAAGATTATATCCGAATAATTTTTTTATCTTGTGTTGGATCAAACAGTTGCTTCGATAAAGAAGAGGTTTCAGCGACTCAAAAACCACAGTGACTATTTTAGTTTCTTATATAACTTGAGTGAACTGAAAATCATGGATAAGAAAATTCGTATTTTCGTAGAATCAGCTGTTACTGAAATACTGTGAGTCTTTGATTTTCCAGCACTTAAATGCAAATGCTTTTTGTAAAATAGTATTTGTTTGGTTTTCAAAATAATTTCGTATGAACGGGAATAAAAAAAACTACTGCATATACCATCACTATTACAAGAAACAAAACCGGGACATTGATGTGTTCCGAAAAAAAATCGGGACACCAGGACAAAATTCTGAAAACTGGGACAAATCCAGGGAAACTGGGACGCCTGGTCACCCTACTCTTGTGGCCATTCACGTGTCTTGAAGTTTTGGAATTGAAAAGCCACTGATCCACAGCCTTTTCAGGATTAAATTCAGTCAGCGATTGTCCATTCATTTTGATCATCATTAGGTTACTTAAAGTTTTTAGTTGCAATAATGATCTTAAGTTGTTTTTCACAAGATTCATTTGGCTGAATCCTCTTTCATAACACACAGTTTATACAGGCAGCACAGACACTATGGACAACAGTTTTCCTAAAATTGGGAATCTCTTATTGTTTGCCAGTGCTAAATCAAGAAGCTCACTCAGTTTCTTCCCTTTGCCTAGGACTTTGAATTCATACCACTCATTACAGAGTGCTTGTTCACATTCATCGTTCATGTTTGGTGTTGAAAGTTGTTTGTTGAAATGTTGAGCCAATGTTAATATCTCATTGACACCAAAATCTTCCAGAGTGCTTCCAGTTGGCCAGGCAAAAGGGTCAAATACTGTGGTGGACTTTCAATGTTTCCCTGATGCAAAAATCTCTCTTCCAAGTATTTGACTGCATGTTGGATTAAATTTTCTTTCTCAGACTCAGAAGAAGACCTTCTAGTGCTACTGAGCCTATGTAATTGTACATCTTGGTATATACCCTTCAGGAAAGTGTTGGTAATGAATCTCTCTTCATATTGTCGTAGGCTAAGTTTCAGAGATTCAATTGATGCCATTGTGTTCTTCACATGCAGTTCATTTGTGCTAAGAAAAAGTTGTTCCCTTTGAAACAAAAGGGAGAGGTTCCTAAGTATTGTAAGGTAGTCCAAAAGAAAATGGAACATGTAAACAAACTTGAAATCGGTTAGTTTTCTTAGCAGATTCTCAGTAACAGCAGAAGCACTGCCTTCTTCTGCAGTGACACTTTCCAGATGCACTGTGACACATTTCCAATTTTTCACAAGAGCTGAGAGAGCCCCAACTTTGCTGGCCACCTAACTCTTTGAAGTTCGAAACAAAAATTTATTTTTTCCTTTTTAGTGCAAAAAATGTTATACATTTAAAATATTTATTATTTAATTTATTAATAATTTGATATTGTTGTATTAACATATTAGTAATGTTATTTTATCTTTATAGAACATGAGGGGAGACTTTTTTCCAAGATGCGGGAACGTATCCCCCGATTATAACATGCAAGTATGTATATGGAAAAACAGCATTCGACATTTGACAATTCGAGATTCGACCATGTTTTCAGGAACGCATCCCTGGCGAATCTCGGGAGTCACCTGTATTTGAATTTTGATCTGCAATACTTGGAAAGTAAGCACATTATTCACATATTGCTATACCTGTCCTGTGGTTAAATTTAAGCCATGGAATTTCTTTACACCACTCTTCCTTGAATTTTCTTCTTCCGTGTTGAAGTTGGTCTCTTGAAGGAGAGTCTTCTATCAACACTTTGGCCAGTTCCACTCCACTTTTGTTTCCTGAGGTTAGTTCACTAACCTGTTCCATTGCACTTTGTAAAGATTGTTCGTCTTTTTTTACCGGAACAGTAAAAAATTGTGGAAGTCGCGTTTGCTTATTTTCTTGTCTCTCCATTGTTGCTGAACGCTTTTTCCTTGCAATATTCCCAAATAATATAAAATTATATTTTAAGGGACAGTGTAAGCTAAACACAAAGAACTAAACAAAGCGTGCGACTACAAAAACTGTTGGAGCATATTGTGCTGACACCTATACACTGAAACCAGCATCAGGAAACAAACAAATTTCCAATTGCACTTGGGCCTTGTGTTCATTCTGGTACTCTTAACTCATCTGCTCTCGATTATATTTTTGTGAAATATTTTTTCATGTTCTCACATTATTTTTTCGTTTTAGTATTTTTTATTTTAAAATTTCCTTTTTCTCCCTTATTAAAATGCTTTTAGACATTTTCTCTTGTCCATCTGAGGGATAATCTCAAAAATGCTATCAGTTAGAGCAGTGGTTCTTAACCTTTTTGAGCCGCGACCCAGATTAGACTAGTGGTTTTGGTCTCGCGACCCATGAGTCGGAAATAAAAGAGAGTTGTAAAATAAAAGACACAAATCAGTAAAACGAATGTTACATTTTAATGATTTAATGAAATGAAAATACACATATATGTGCATACATAAGGAAATCCTCGCAAGCAAAATTAGTAATATTCTAAAACGTGTTTTAAATATGAAAAAAATTATAATTTCATGCATGTTAATGTGAACCTTGACTTTATACAACTTTCCAAAGTTCTTCAAATCGCTGTTTTATGTTTGAAAGGCTGCATCTTAAGTCATGCTCTGGCTGTAATCGGTTTCCTAACTTTGTTTTTGTAATTGTGAGGGCTGAAAAACCTGACTCACACAGATATGTAGTAGTAAAGTGCTTCATTTCCCAGGATTAGTTTTTCCTTTTTTACATTCAACCTGAATGCACTCAAGGACTGTATTTTTACTAAAATTGTAACGAAGTGTCTCGTCACTTTGTACTTCGATAAGTTGCTCCTGCAAATTAGTAATATGTACAAAATCATCATGCAAATCAGTCGCTTCAAAATTAAATGGGATGCGCACCCAGTTGTATTTCGCGATATTCCCTGCTGGAATGTAGTGATCGAATTCTATTATCAGTTTTCCTAAATGTCCCACGATGATATTCTCTATGTCTGTGAAATTAACATTTTCGTCTTCAATAAGTAGATTCAGAGTTGGGAACGAAGCAACTTTCCTATCTTCCACTTTCCTCTTCCACAACTTCAGCTTCCTTTGAAACCAGTTATCTTCTCAGTTAACCCAATAAATGTCTGATCATGGCCTTGCATAGAGATATTTAGGTTGTTGATTTCAGTAAATAGATAGATAGGCTATTTGTAGCATCCACTTCGAATCTTAGAATCTTGAAAACAGAGAGTGATTTTTCTCAGTTAAAACAATTTCCTCCTCATTGCGTAATGCTATAATTCGCTGAAGGACTTTTCCTTGAGACAACGAATCGAGAAAATTAACTTCCAGCTTATGCCTGTCACATAAGGATCTTCCGATTATTCAATCTATCAATTTATAACATAGGCATTCTCACCATTTGAGAGGGTAGGGGTTTTCTTCGACATACCTCTTTGATGACATCTGTTGGGGCTGGTTGATACTAGCATGGCTAGCCTGGTTCCAACCTAAGAAAATATTCCCATTCTTAAACAGGAGAATTTGTCTGCTCCGGTAGTTCAGTGGTAGAATATCTGCCCAGCAAGTGGAAGACCTGGGTTCGACTCCTGGTAATAGCATATTTTTCACCTGTTTCCACATTTCTTATCATTACAGCTTATGCCTGTCACATAAGGATCTTCGGATCATTCATTTCATCAATTTATAACGAGTTAAATTAAACAATTAATGGTATTACTTATTTTAGAGAGTTGCGACATTAAACATGAATGACTTCTTGTCACTGCTACTAAAATTTTATTAATAATTAAGAAAAAGTCTGTCTTACAAATAAACAACATTATTATAAAGAAATGCATCATTTATTCTTTTTGAAGGCTATTGAAATCAACGAATCTGCTGACAAGCATGTGGAGAGAGTGTATTGTGGACATCTATTCCATTTATGCTGCCTTATCACTTACATGAAAACTCCTCCTTTCAAAGGTGAGTAAGAATAACATACTTATATTTATGGACATTGATACTTAGGGAATCATAATACCTAATTACAGGCAGTCCCCTGCTTTCATACATAATGTGTATGAAAGTCGAATGTACGAAAGTCAAACAATAGACTTACATGTTATAATGGGGGTTCCATTCCCAGAGAGACAAAAAATATTATAAAATCTCTAATTATGGTATAAATGTTTAGTTTTTTGAGCAGGGGCCTTTTAGGCACAATCAACGACGATATATTTCCAGCATTTCATACAAATGTTCTTTGATTTTGTTCTTTTCCTTCACAATTGAACACAATCGACCGACTTAAGTCCAATAAGCGACCGATTAAGGCTAAAGATTTGCCGCTTCATTCATAAATTCATATCTTCAGTCATTTGGAGGAAGTTTTAATCTTATTTTCGATCTTTAAGCCTTTATTTAAGCGCATATGCACGGAAATTACCGAGGACAACAATACCGGTAACCATGGAATCTTATTATTTAAATGTTAAAAAAATTACCAAAACTTGAATATAAATTCAAAATATTAGTGAATTTGAATGAGATCGAGTATTCTACGGTAAGAATAAGAATCCTCATTCATTTTGGCATGTTTTAGCGCAAATTTCTCGTTGATAAGTTAATTTTAAGATATTTTAAAGAGTAAAAGAATGAAAGCCTTCAAACCAAAAAGGTGATTTTCACGTGTTACCTTATGGGAAACAATATTCATCCTCTGGAGTCAAACCCGTGATATGCATTTTTTCAGGCAAAATTGATCTAAAAGTTGGGTTGCTCATTATGCATGGTAACAAATTCAAACATTTTATTCCAGGCATTCAATAACAGTTATATGTATCTGTATGCATTGTAGCTGATAAAGCATAGGTTTTACTAATGTTCTGTATCGATGGCATTTCTTTTCAAATTTTTGTTTGATAAGCAAAAATGAGAACTTTTTTCTATTATCCATTGATAGAGATAAAACGTCAAATTTCTTTGTAATTAATGTATAAATCTGTTTAAAAAAACGTTCGGAGTCGGTACATTATTACAGAAGATAACGCCCTCATCCCTAGGGCCCTAACTCGGACTAACGGAAAATGATTGCTATCCGAAAAGCGAGCCGCTACAATTTATCGAATGCTTCTTCTTCTTTCAATTGCTAGGCAGATGGAGGAATAGAGTTAATCATTTAATTAGGTAATCTCCTTTATAACATATAAATATATGAGAAAAACATGTCCGATTTACATCGTTTCGATATACGTTGCCGGCTCTAGGAACACATCCTAGACGTAAATCAGAAATTACCTGTATTATTACATAGCATACTTTAAGGTTAGTTTTGTCTTCAGAAATTTAAATCTGCTAGGTCATTTTCTAGGAAGTCATCAATGGAGTAGAATGATTTAGATTTCAGCCGAGAAGCCATTACTCTTTTGAATTTTATTATATTTATACATTTTGCTTCATTTGGTAATTTATTAAAAGTGTTGGCTTGGCTGACAAACAGCGCCACTATGAGATAGCTCGAAATGTTTGTTCATTACCTGCTGTACGAAAGTCCGAATTCGGCGTACGAAAGGCGGTTTAGGGGTGAGAATGTATAATGTACGAAAGAACGAGTTGTACGAAAGTCGAATGTACAAAAGTCGAGGACTGCCTCTAATGTCCAGTGGAGATTCATAAAGGATGGTGTTTTCGCAGCAGCATCAGCTACCTGAATAGAGTTGGTTTTAACCTTTATTACATGCATGGACTCACTATGATCCCATTCAATGTTTCTTAATTTATGACAGATGAATGAGAATCATGGAGAATAAAAAATGAAATACGTGGTACTTTTTTCACAGTTTAATTCAGGATGCTTAATAATTTACATGAACATGATTTTGCTATAAGAATGCAACATAAATATAAGGAGAAGGCAGAGTAGGGGTGATAGAAATGAGAATGGCTGTGGAGAGAGGGGGAAGTGAGAGGAAGGAGGAGGTTAGTGGTGAGTAAACCCAATTGGAGAATGTCAAGAGTGCAAAATGGGTTGATTCAGCACCGCCGGTTCATGACTGCTGTTTCATCGCTGGCCATTTTATAGCCAGTGTGTATACACACACAGTAATACCTGAGAGAGGTGGAAGGGACCAATCAATTTCTCTGTCTTTCGCAGGTTTTCCGCCTTAGACAAGTTAAAATATTTTATGCACCTTTTTACTTTTTTTTGGTTGATTTTAATGAGAAAATTGTAAAACTTCTGATGTTAGCATTTTATCTATATACTAGTTAATGTGTGCTTACATTCTGCAAGCATTTTTAAATTTTTAGCATTTTTACAATTTCAAATTATTCCTAATCGATATTGTACAAAATCATATAACCGTTTCAAATTTCAAGTGTGTAGCTCATTTAGAAGCATTTTCTCTCACCTTAATGTAAAGAATAAAAGCCGACAATTAATTTTCAAACCCATAATTTTGCACCTGTGCAACTAATTACATGTATTTTTTTGATAATATTGGGGTAAAAAAACCCCTAAAATGTATAATTATAAACATTTTATAGGTTCTCGTCATCCGTTTTGAATACCTCATATTTGTGAAAAATATCTTCGATGTAGCACCTCTAGAAATGCATTTATATGAATTTAATTGTATAAATTTTATGAATTTTTAACAGCCACAATAATAAACCTTTCTAAAAATTTTAATATTTGTTACCACTGGAGCATCATTCCCTACCTAGGTCAAAATTTTCATCTTCCTGCACCTTCAGAAGGTACATAAACATTAGTCAAATTGTGTAATATTTAAGAATTTTTTACGGCCGAACGAATAAAAATTTTCAAATTTCTATATTCCCGTTTTCGTTATTTGGTAAATTCTAACGTTAAAAAAATTTCAGCATTGTAGCCCATATAGAAATACCTAAACCGCATAATGTTCACCCCTAAAAATTGGAATTTTTGCAGTTCCTTATTTTATCTTCAGTTACAACGAAATTTATATATTTGTGCAAAATTTCAAGTTTCTAGGTTATATGGAGCTGCCTCATCATTTTTTCTCGTATGAGCAATACTGGGGAAAAAAGCTCCAAAAATGGGAATTATATAAATATCGGATTTCCTTGATTAGCCACAGTTTAACATTAATGGCATTTTATATAATAATAGCCGTCATCCGTTGGTTGGTTGGTTTGTTGGTTGGTTGGTTGATCACGCTATGCAAACGCTAATAACTCAAGAAATAATAATGATAGAAACTCGAAATTTGGTAATGATGCTTGATTAACACTTTTTCAGGTGATGACAAATTTAAATCGCGAAAAAATTCCTTGGTTCATCTCCAAGAGAGGCATTTCCATTTCCCATTACTTAACATGTAAAACGCGATTTTTTGACGTGCAGGCTTTTATTCATTTGGAAATTAAAAATAGAAGAAATTAACAGACGACCTTCGGATTTGAACCATTTTGAAGAAAAAGTTATAAAGTTTCTTATTCCGTTCGTCTTTTTTTGCCCACCGTTCGAAATATTCCATGTTAAACGTTTAATTTGCATATTTTATGGAAATCTCGCCATTTCAACGTGATGTTGCTATGTCGACCATTATCATTGTTAGCTTCAATACGAGAGAGAGAGGAAGGAAGGGGAGAGATTGGCGTGTTTTGTGGAAAATAAGTATTTTAACGTAAATATAAAAAACTTTAAGTATCAACAGTGTCATTTTATAAAAATTGGAAATAAAAATTAAATTCTTTGTAAACCATACGTGCTTATGAATTTATATTGTTATTCCTCGAATTAATTTCGTAACAATGGCCGAAGTTTGGAAACGAATATAAATTACAATACAATTAAAAGGGCATTTAAAACTGTTAACAGGCAATTTTCGAAGAAACAACAGTGGATCTTTTAATGAATTGATTTGTTTTTATAAAAGGAATTTTGGTGCTTATTTAATACAGAGTAAGTTCTAAGGCTTATAATCCATTTAAATCTAATAACAGTGGCTATTATAGTTTAAAGAAAGAACTTTATTTATTCACTTTACAGAATGAATTAATTTTAGGCTAGCATTGTCTATTATAAAAGGAGTTACTTTGGAATTTACAGTATGTAAAGTGAAAGTTGTACTGAATTTACTCAAGTATTTTGGGTACTTTCCTGTCAACGGGAATACCTGAAAACATAAACATGTATTGTTGTGATATGTTACGACTTATTTGTTTGTTAACAATGCGTAACAACGGGGGAATTACTTAAAAATCACAATTTTTTGAAACTTATTTATTAATAAAAGCAACATAATTACTAATACAATCTAAATTTATGTTACTAGGGGGCCAATATGTCTTTATGGCATTTAAAATAGCTGGAAATATGTTGATTTCTTTGTTATGTTGTCGCCACATGAATTCTTCTGCTGACAGGCTTTCGCGTTGCATTTCCAAAATATTCTGTCGCAGAAGTAAAGTTTCATAATATGATCCTTCTTGCACATTCGCCCTTTAGATAAAATACCATGGTCATGAAGCAAAGATACAGCTTCTTCTTCACTCCTTGGCAAGCTCCACAAATTCATCAATGAGGGATCAACGTAAATATCTTAACGAGATTTGTTACTCATTGATAACAAACAACATATCACAACAATACGTGTTTATTTTTTGAGGTATTTCCATTAACAGGAAAGTACCATTTCAAAGCAAAAATCAATTTAAAACTATTGAAAGTTGTTGTTTCGGAAACTGAGAAGTCCAGACTGGTGAGCGGACGCTAAACGATATTAAGGTACATTTTATTCCAAAATCTATTTAAAGTATTATCAGAGGCAATTGAAGATTGGACAAATTTTTTTGTTACCGGAATTCTGCTTATTTCATGAAATTGGTATGCTAATCTGTTAAGAGTGGCTATTTTAGTTGAAAGAAATATATGTACATGGTACTTTTATTCACTTTTCAGAATGAATGAATTCTAAGTTAACATTGCATATTATAAAAAGATTTTCTTTGGAATAAGAAGTTTGTTATGTGGTTATTTTAACTGAAATGAATCAAGTTCTCCTGTAAGTTTGAAATCCATATAAAACTGGTGAATGTGATTGTTTCGAAAATGAGAAGGCAAGAGTGTTGAGCAGACGATAAACGATATTGAGGTACATTATATTCCAAAATCTATTTAAAGTATTTTCAGAGGCAATTGTAGATTGAACCAATTTTTTGGAACTGGAATTCCGCTTATTTAATAAAATTGAAATCCTAATGCTATAATCAAATTAAAACTAATAACAATGGCTATTTTAGTAGAAAGAAAGGTACTATTTTATTCACAAGGAATTTTTGTGAGATTTTAGTTAATTAATTAAAACAGACTTATAATAAAGCATTATTCGATGGTTAAAACAGTGCACAATTTTATTCTTGCGATTTTTGCATGTTGCATTGACGAAAATTTAGATTCATTAAACCCGTTGAAATTCAACGGGCACTTATGCTAGTTAAAATATAAGCCTCTGATTCCCATTAAAAGCTTACCCATATGAAAGCATTAAGGCTGTTGCCTAGGAAGCCTGTTGTTAGACCCAAAAAAATTACCACTTTTTTCTGATAAAAACTATGAATTTACGCTAATTCTACTCGGATTTGAATTCTGTCTCCAAAAATAAGAAACTACAATTTATATCCTATCCGATAGATTATGTCTCGAGTTCATATCTTGACGGGAAGTAATTTTCTGACAGATGATATATCTATAATATATAGATGCTTCTTACACATGATATATATATATATACTAGTTAATATGTGCTTGCATTCTGCAAGCATTTTCAAATTTTAGCCTTTTTGCAAATTCAAATTATTCCCAATCGATGTTGTGCAGAATCATATAACCGTGTCAAAGTTGAATTTGTAGCTCATTTAGAAGTGCCTTATAATTTTAATCCTCTTATTGGGCAATAATGGAGCAAAAGAGCCCCTAACATTATGAATTTTTACACTCTCAGATTTTTTCCATCTGCTGTGACTAAAAACCCATAATTCTGCCAAATTTCAAGTTTGTATCTCATTAAGAAGTGCCTTAGAATTATCACACTTGTATGGGGCAGAAAAGGTACAAAACCACCCCTTAAAAATTGGAATTTTTGCAATTTTACAATTTTATCTGATTGCCATGAAAATTCTATAATCGTGCCAAATTACAAGTCTCTAGGTCCTATGCAGCTGCCTCTCAATTTTTGTTCTCGTATGGGGCCGAAAAGGGGCAAAACCGCCCCTTAAAAATTAGAATTTCTGCAATTTTATAATTTTATCTTAGGTTGCAATGAAATTTTTATAACCGTGCCAAATTTCAAGCCTCTGGATCCTGTGCAGCTGCATTGCCTTTTTTGTTCACGAATGGGGCAATAATGGGGCAAAACAGCCCCAAAAATGAAGATAATATCAATATCGGATTTCCTTCATTAGGTGTAGTTTAACATTAACGGCATTAAAATATAAGCCTCTGTATCCCATTAAAAGCTTACCCATATGAAAGGATAGAGCTTGTTACCAAGGAAGCCTATTGTTAAACCTTGAAAAATTAGCAATTTTTTGCGATAAAAACTATAAAATTACGCTAATTCTATTCGGATTTGAATTCTGTCTTCAAAAATAAGAAACTACAATTCATATTCTATCTGACAGTTTAAGTCTCGAGTTCGTATCTTGAGGGGAAGTAATTTTAAAATGCAAATATAAAAACCTCTACACCAATTATCCATGTTTTCTTATGGGCAAAAAATGGGGCAAAAAGGGGCCAAAATAGACCCTCAAAATAGGAATTTCGACAGTTTCGGATTTTTTCCTTCGGTTGTGTCCAAAAACCTATAATCCTACCAAATTTCAAGTTACTGGCACATCTGGAAGTGCCTCATAATTTTGTATCCTCCTATATATATGATATATCATGTGTAAGAAGCATCTATATATATATATATATATATATATATATATATATATATATATATCATGTGTAAGAAGCATCTATATATTATAGATATCATATATATAGGAGGATACAAAATTATGACGCACTTCCAGATGTGCTGGAAACTTGAAATTTGGTAGGATTATAGGTTTTTAGTCACAACCAAAGGAAAAAATCCGAAACTGTTGAAATTCCTATTTTGAGGGGCCATTTTGGCCCCTTTTTGCCCCATTTTTTGCCCATAAGAAAGCATGTAAATTGGTGCAGAGGTTTTTATATTTGCATTTTAAAATTACTTCCCGTCAAGATACGAACGCGAGACTTAAGCTCTCGGATACGATATAAATTGTAGTTTCTTATTTTTGAAGACAGAATTCAAATCCGAATAGAATTAGCGTAAATTTATAGTTTTTATCGCAAAAAAGTGGTAATTTTTCTGGGTCTAACAATAGGCTTCCTTGGTAACAAGCTCTATCCTTTCATATGGGAAAGCTTTTAATGGGAATCTGAGGCTTATATTTTAATGCCTTTATTGCTAAACTATGCTTAATGAAGGAAATCCTATATTGCAATTATCCTCATTTTTTGAGCTCTTTTGCCCCAGTATTGCTCCATACGAGAACAAAAATGAAGAGGCAGCTTCATATGAACTATAGACTTGAAATATGGCACCATTATAGAAAGTTCATTCTAACCGAAGAAAAAATAAAAAAATAGCAGATATTCAAATTTTTAGGTGCGGTTTTGCCCCATTTCTACCCTATACGAATGTGAACATTATAAGGCACTTCGTAATGAGATACAAACTTGAAATTTGTCAGAATTATGGGTTTTTAGTTACCACAGAAGGAATAAATCCGATATTGTAAAAATTCGTAACGTTATGGCTGTTTTGCCCCATTATTGCCCCATACGAGGAATAAAATTCTAAGGCACTTCTAAATGATCTACAAACTTGAAATGTGACACGCTTACATGATTTTTTTAAAAGTAGACAGGGAATAATTCGAAATTGTAAAAATCCTACAATTTAAAACTGCTTCTTCATTATATATTGATGGACCTTACATAGAATATAGAGGGCATACAAATTTCCAGTGCAAACTACAATAGTTTGAGCTGAAATTTAATACATAATTGAATCAAAAAAAATAATGAGGAAAAATTGCAACAATATGTATTTTCTTAGCCGTTAAAAATTATAAACTATTTACTAACTTTTTGTGGTTTAGGTATTTCTAAATGAGCTATGAAGCTGAAATTTTTTCCATTGGTAGAATTTGCCATATAATGAAAACGGGATTATAGAAATTTGAAAATTTTTATTCGCACGACCGTAATAATCTCTTAAATGTTAAATAAATTGAATAAAGTTTATGTACATTCTGAAGAGCAAAGAAAGCTGAAAATTTTAAGAAAGTTAGAGAATAATGTTCCCGTGACAATGAACATTGAAAGTTTTTTTAAAGTTTAGTAATTTGGCCGTTAAAAATTCAAAAATTGAATTTATATAAATGCACTCCTATAGATGCTACAGCGATGAAATTTGGCATAAATGTGAGGTATTCGTAACAAATGTTAAAAACCTATGAATATTTTATAATTATTAATTTAGGGGTTGTTTTTACCCCAAAATTTTTCAGTAAGGAAAACACGTAAAGCGGTGAAGAGGTTCAAACTTTTGCGTCAAAAAATTATTTTTCCGATACTAATGCTTGCAGAATGCAAGCACACATTAACTAGTATATATATAGGAGGATACAAAATTATGAGGCACTTCCAGATGTGGTAGAAACTTGAAATTTGGTAGGAGTATAGGTTTTTGGTCACAACCGAAGGAAAAAATCCGAAACTGTCGAAATTCCTATTTTAAGGGGCTATTTTGGCCCCTTTTTCCCCCATTTTTTGCCTATAAGAAAGCATGTAAATTGGTGCAGAGGTTTTTATATTTGCAATTTAAAATTACTTCCCATCAAGATACGAACTCGAGACTTAAACTGTCGGATAGAATATAAATTGTAGTTTCTTATTTTTGAAGACAGAATTCAAATCCGAGTAGAATTAACGTAAAAATATAGTTTTTATCGCAAAAAATTGCTAATTTTTCTGGGTCTAACAATAGGCTTCCTTGGTAACTAGCTCTATCCTTTCATATGGGTAAGCTTTTAATGGGAATCAGAGGCTTATATTTTAATGCTGTTAATGTTAAACTACACCTAATGATGGAAATCCGATATTGATATAATCCTCATTTTTGGGGCTGTTTTGCCCCATTATTGCCCAATTCGAGAACAAAAAAGGCGATGCAGCTGCATAGGGCCCAGAGACTTGAAATTTGCCACGGTTATAGAAATTTCATTGCAACCTAAGATAAAATTATAAAATTACAAAAATTCTCATTTTTAAGGGGCGGTTTTGCCCCTTTTCGGCCCCATGCGAGAACAAAAAATGCGAGGCAGCTGCATAGGATCTAGAGACTTGAAATTTGGCACAATTATAGAATGCTTATCTCACTGAAATGTTAGGGCTCTGCCATTGGTGTCCCTCTCATATCTCAAGGAGAATAATGAACAGAGACTCATGAGAAAGCTATCTATACCAAGGTCATGTCAGCTATGGCAGTGAGTAGGAACCGTGCCAAATATTGTTGTACTATGTATTTGCATTTGTTTTTATAACAACTTTGTAAGTCTATATACTTTTTCTACATGTTTCTTTCCTCTAGAAAACAATACCATATAATTCTTCAATATTTTTATCATGTATTGCTCTGTATTTGAACACTATCACTAATAGTCCATGAAGTACATCATTCTTTCATATTACAAACAAATATTATTTCAATACCCTAACTTATATCCAGCGGCAAGACTCTGTGTCCATGTATTAAAAACCAGCAGATAAATGTTTATACCATTTATGTGTAGAATACATTTTCCATTGTTGTTTTTGTAGCTGTAGATATTCCTTCTAATCAGGAAAATGAGTAGTGAAACCAGATGCACAGGAATATGGGAAAGCTTGCGCAACGTATACTGTACTGATTGTTTCCTTTGGGATAATTTGTAGGAGGCAAACGATGTCCGGCATGTCAACAGCAGATATTCCATGATAAGTGGCGTGTGGGAGAGAATTTGGCAGAGCGAAGATGGGCCCACCATGAAGCACGTCAGAGGGAGCTGGAAGAAGTGGCTGATTTTATGCAGTGAGCTCTTCTTGGATATTTGATATATGAGGCCACCATCACTAACTATATGATGGGTACTCACTCTTTTCCCTGTGGTTTCCATGTCTTTAAGTTAATGTTTCATGATAGTTACATTTAGTACCAGTTAAGTCTCTCGTAGCAAATATATTTTTCACTGTGTGTTACATGAATTGGTAAAATCACTTTGGTGAATTATGTTTTGTTATAAGTTAGATGAATGATTTAAATGGTATACTATTGTGAAAACTTGGAAGGACAGTTGTAGTTATTGTTGATGTAATTGGAATGTTTCATTTATTAAAAGCATGAATAAAAGATAATTTTATTGCCCTTGGGTCATTTATTTATTAGCACTCTAGAATCATTTAATAAAGTAACCATGTTAAATTCTGTTGAAATGTCAGCATAATACAACAATTACTCATTACATTTAGACATTTGATGTAAAGTAATAAATTTTGTTTCTTAAACTCTAATTTATTTGGGAAATGGATTTTATGAAATATAGTAATTTATATAATAATAGCCGTCATCCGTTGGTTGGTTGGTTGATCACGCTATGCAAATGCTAATAACTCGAGAAATAATAATGATAGAAACTCGAAATTTGGTAGAGATGCTTGATTAACACTTCTTCAGAGAATGACAAATTTAAATTGCAAAAGAATTCCTTGGTTCGTCTCCAAGAGAAGCATTTCCTTTTCCCATTACTTAACATGTAAAACGCGATTTTCTGACATGCAGGCTATTATTCATTTGGAAATTAAAATTAGAAGAAATTAACACGTGACTTTCGGATTTGAACCATTTTGAAGAAAAATTTATAAAGTTTCTTATTCCGTTCGTCTTTTTTCGCCCACAGTTCGAAATATTCCATGTTAAACGTTTAATTTGCATATTTTGTGGAAATCTCGCCATTTTAACGTGATGTTGCTATGTCGACCATTATCATTGTTACACCTCAAATTACTATTATAATAAGCGTGCCTTGAGTGCTTCAATATGAGAGAGAGAGGAAGGAAGGGAGAGATTGGCGTGTTTTGTGGAAAATAAGTATATTAACGTAAATATAAAAAATTTTAAGTATCAACAGTGTCATTTTAGAAAAATTGGAAATAAAAAGCATTCTTCAATTAAATTCTTTGTAAACCATACGTGCTTACGAATGTATATTGTTATTCCTCGAATTAATTTCGTAACAATGGCCGAAGTTTGGAAACGAATATAAATTACAATTCAATTAAAAGGTTATTTAAAACTGTAAACAGGCAATTTTCGATGAAACAACAGTGGACCTTTTAATGAATTGATTTGTTTTTATAAAAGGAATTTTGGTGCTTATTTAATACAGAGTAAGTTCTAAGGCTTATAATCCATTTAAATCTAATAACAATGGCTATTTTAGTAGAAAGAAAGGTACTATTTTATTCACAAGGAATTTCTGTGAGATTTTAGTTAATTAATTAAAACAGACATAATATAGAAATATTTGATGGTTAAAACAGTGCACAATTTTATTCTTGCGATTTTAACATGTCGCATTGACGAAAATTTAGATTCATTAAACCCGTTGAAATTCAACGGGCACTTATGCTAGTTTACTATAATAATACCCCAGGTCTGTTGGTTGGTTGGTTGGTCACGATGGCCGATATAGAGCGTTTTAACAAACTTCCCGAAGAGGTAGAAGATTGAAATTTGACAAGGATGCTTGATTAACAAATTTTAAGGTAATGACGAAAATAAATTCCAAAAAAGTCCTGGGTTTGACTCCAATGAAGACATTTCCATTTTCCATAAGGTAACATGTAAAAATCAATTTTTTGATGTGCAGGCTTTTATAGTTTTGGAAATTAAAATTAGAAGGAATTAACCTATGATCTTCGGATCTGCACCATTTTGAAGAAAATATTACAAAGTTTCTTATCTGTTCATCTTTTTCCGCATACAATTCAAAATCGCTCATATTATACATTTAATTCACATATTTTGAGGAAATACTGCCATTTTAACGGAATGTTGCCTTGGCTTTCAATTATATTGTTAGACCTCAAAATCCTATTGTTGTATCAATCCTTATGGGTGTAAGCGTGCTCTGAATGCTTTTAATACAAGATAGGGAGGGAGAGAGAGGTAGAGGTGGGAGCGAGAGGGAGGGGGAGAAATGAGGAGGAGGAGGGAGATAGAGGGTGGGAGAGGGAGGGAGGGTATGAAAGGGGAGGGAAAGAGAGACAACTATTTTAAGTTTAACTAAAGATAGCCCGTCAACAACAGAATATTCACTAAATATGTTGTATATGACAAATATTTCATATGTGAAAGTGAGATATTAATTATTTTAAATGATTATAATAATAATCTTTCTATCTATAATTCTTCCGTTGATATTTCAACGGGCATTACACTGCTTAAAATAACAAGTTAGGAAAGTGTACAATGTATCACAAATGGGCGCGTTTCGTGCAATGGAGTATTAGAAATCAATTATATACCTGTACGTAAGGGAAATAGCATTTTAAAGTCCTTTTCTTCATCATAAATAATCCATTTTCTTCCTATTTAATAGTATTACATGCACACGTAAGGAAATTAAACGTTTGTTTGGGAGATTATGTTAGCAACAATGAAGTAACCATGCAAGAAATTTTCTAAGTTCAAATCGATATAAGACTTTCTTGTTTGATTTTCTCGATAATGGCTACTTCTACGATAAAAATGTTCATGAAAGGAAATACTCTACCAGTTCTACAACTTTTATTTGAAAAATATTTTGATATGAGCAATACTTTACGAGATATGACGAAAATTTAATTTTTTGTCCCCAGTAAACTGGTACCCCTGATTGGCGTACGTGATTAATTTTTGCGATTTTCTTATTATATTTGATTGAAAGTCCTTAATATCAAATTTCATGAATATCCGTTCGGTAGAAGCCAAGAACGAACATGTGGACGGATGGACGGACCGACCGACGATAATAGGAGCTCACGCTGTAAGCGAAACGCGCCTAAAAAGATGCTGTACAAAACACTTTAAAATATTAACGGTAAAACAAAAATTTTTTTTGTTTGACTTTTGTATATATTATTTACTGGCAATATTATTAATGCTTGTACAGTAAGTCCCCAACTCACACTGTTAATTCGTTCCAAAGGTTGCCGTGTAAGTTGAAAACCGTGTAAATCCAACAATGCTTAAATACAGTATATTTTTTGACATATACGTTCATTTCAATGGATAGTTAAAGCTAAAAAAGTAGTTCTTATGTGATGAGGGTTTATAGTTTGTTTATGAAGAACAGTACAGTAATGAGAGACAACTTGCACCCATGGGATAACAAATCTAAATGGCGAAAGCGACGCTGTCAGCTGTGCGTCAATGTACAGTAATCCCTCAGTTTATGAGCTTAATTTGTTCCTCGAAAACTGCTCGTAAGGCAAAAACTCATAAAAAGAAAATTAATTTCCCAATACATCCCATGTTACAAATTTTATAAACAACAGTTACATCATTAAAGTTGGGATGCTGTGACGTTCTGCGCATTCGAGAAGATTCGGAAACCGACAAAACCTGAGAATAGGTACCGGGAAAAACAATTGATTTGCGAGAGGAAGGAAATCGTATAAGCAAAAATTGGCTCGTAAATTGAAAAACGTATTAACTTGTGCATCTCCTATAAGCAAAAACTCGTAAAACGATTGCTCGCATACCGAGGGATTACTGTACTAGTAACGCCATCTATTGATCGGCAGTTGAACTAAAAATTGAGCGTGCTGATAAGTTGTCATGTATCTACAGATACATATAAGTCGGGGACTCACTGTAATTCCATAAATTTTGTGTATAAGATTCTTCTGTGGTAATACAATCTGCATAATTTATCCTTAATAATTTGACATTTTTTATACTGTTTGAATTATCACTGAGTCAATTTACTCATAGATAGAAGAAAATCAAAAGCAAAAATTATTTCATATGATTATGCAGAGTAGAATCACAAAACCCTGCAACATCTTTAGGTCTGAGGAATTTGAAGAACATACAAAAAATATTCGAATCATTGCAGATATGTATCATCATGACCACAGATCATTGCAATACCTCCTTGAACCCATGTAATCAATTCATCACACTGCATATTCGAATAATTGCAAATGAATTTGCAGCAAAAATATTTTTTGCACATTGCGCTGAATCCAGTGATGGAATGCAATGAGTCACCAGTGCAATCAGGGGCATCTTTGAAGGCAATTATGGTAAGAGGTGGAAGCTGAGGGAGAAGAAATTTACAACCACATACAGATCACCTCTGATCAGTTAGGAGATAAAATATGTCACCATCGCCAGTGCCAGATACAGGCATGGGCGAACCAGGTGGCTGCCTGGACCCTGGCATGAAGGGGGTCCTTGGAGTGAAATATTAGGCTCTGATATTTCTCATGTTCCCGGCTCCCTTGCCATCCTTTCTCTTTATTATAAAAAAATGTCACAGTTTCCAAATGGCATTTAATGGTATAGAACACATCGTAGCCTTATTTAGGAAGTAGTTAACATAAACTTTCAGAGAATAAATCCACATTTAAAAGAAGGAACCTCCAGAATATTAATTTTCCTTTGAACAATGAGAGATCAATAGATTAAAAACTTCTACTCAAAATGGTTCCCTGTGCTGCCCGGCAGCCATTTTCTTATAAACTCAAATACCTAACTGCAGATAGTTAATCTAGTGAGGACCAGAGTTGTACTGGAAAATCAGGGATCCCTGCAACAAATAATGTGCCCCCCACACCTTTGAATATCTTAGATCAGCGGTTCTTAAACTTTAGTAGTCTGAGGACCTCATTTCATTCAAATTTGTTTTCATGGACCCCCAAAATCTGTGTATACACACACACACACAGATTTATATTAGATTTTAAATACATATAGGAGTGGCGTATCCTGATCATCGATGGTGGATGTGCGATTAGGGCAAGAAAAAAAAAGTTTTATGTAACCCGTACTACATACATCAAGGAGAAATTCAACTGCCATCTCTAGGTAGAAAGCGGAACTGCTAGTACAATAAAATGTCACTGCCATCTTGTGGGTATTGAGTGAATTATGTATATCTACTCAAATAATCTCATTCAAGATGTCCTGGCATTTACCCCATAAATATAGAATACATCGCTCAATTTTTAATATGGCTTTCTTATAAAAAATTGGTTACATGTAAACTGAAATGTTTAAAATCACATGTGAAAGAACAACACAATGGTAAAATAGAAGTGTGACTGTGCATACATTTATACTTACAGTTGCCAGAATATCAACAAACTACAGCCCATTTCCAACTCTAAACGTTCCTGAAAATCACATTGTAAGTCAAATATCAATTTTCCTTAGGCTTACATCTTATAAATTGAGATATGCTTTATTAGTTAAAGAACCAACGAGTGTTATATATTGTATCATACAGGTCAAGTTAGTATAAAAGTTGTATAATAAATATTTTTAAGACAAAACAATCAATAACTTAATCCCTACAATGCAGACGAGTTGTATCATCCAACTGAATATTGGCCGAAAATACGGTCAATAAAGTAAAATCGAAGCACATCGGGTGTCAAATATCATATGTCTGGCGTTAGATATCGGATATTTGAAAAGCTCTGTTTCAAAAATAAATTTAACACATAAGCGTAGCAATGTGTAAAAATTGCTAAAGGGTACCTATTGATAACTTTGCTCTGTAGACCATTTACATGTCCACTCATTGCACATGCCCCACCATAAGTATGTCTAACCAATTTTCCCTCAATCATGGGCGTAGGCAGAAAATTTTGCAGGGGAGGGGGGCAAAATACAAAAATGCCCATTACCCAGGGACGGATGCAATATTTTCCAACCCGATAATTTTACTTAACCGGCCCCCAACTGACCACAAATCCACAACAGTGAACCACTATGAATTATATTATCACTGTACTGAACATCCTCTTGAAATTAACTTTAAGTATATTTTAAATGACTAATTTATTTCATGCGTGATGATTGGCCTTTCCCTTGAAGCAGGTTAAAATCAGTGCTCGAAATGAGCTGGAACGCCGCTCCGGCTCATCACACTCGGTGATGATACCGTTCTGCTTCATCAGACATTTAGAAATACCGTCGCTTATAACAAACGTTCTGTTTCATAAAAATTTCCGTTCCACTACCAATACATGCATTCTGTTTCATAACATTTTCCATTTCGAGCACTGGTTAAAATCCACTCCTGACACAAATAGCCTATCTCCCTACACCCTTTCTTCCCCTCACTTTCCTCTTCCCATCTACACCTCGGTGATATTCAACCTTTTTAATCAGTGTACCCCTTGGAAAACTTTGAAGATGTGCAAACCCACTGGTATGATCACATAATACGAACAAATCCACAGAAATTCTTTAAATGATTAGAACTCATTTTGGTTGACTAAGTTATTATTCACTGCATCTAATCATAAAGGTTATGAAAAATGAATCTTCTGCGTATCTTGAAAAAACCTGTATTTGCGGTTGAATACCAATATTTACCTCCTTCCTCTATAACCCTGTCGCCTTCCTCCCTCTACATCTCTTTCGAGCACATATAGGCACTGCATTGACACTTTTGCATTACATGTGAATTGATACAACAATTGGCATGGTTAGTTAAAAATGTGGAATTTTGCTCAAATTCGAGCGAATCCGAATCGAAGGATAAATTGACTTTAAAAATAAGAAATGTTCCTTTTTCTTTAAAATATTCTTGGTCCATAGAATGCATGTCAAATTTTCCGATATACATTTGCAGTAGGAACAAAGGCTGCTGGGTGGAATTTCAAATATTACATATTATCTTACGAGAAATGAAAATAATCCCTAGTGGTCGATCTTGCGACATTTTTCGAGATATATTACACTGTTGCCTTCATATATCCAATTTAAACATCCTGCCAAATTTTTGATCCTCTGTGTACACCATTTAATGAGTTTTCTTCACCCAGTATAATATCAACCTTAGTGTTCTCAAGGCTCCATATTAGGACTTGTTCTATTCTTTATGTACATCAACCACCTTCCAGTGAATCACAGTAAGGCACGTGGTAAAAAAACCCTACTTTATGCAGACAACACTAACGTCTTACTTTCCTCTCCCTCTCATGACATCCTGTTACACAACTATAGCCAAACCATTGGTAACCTCACTTCCAGGTGTCAAGATAACTGTCTTTCCCTAAACACAGATAAATCTCAATCAATCAATTTCTCCCGAGTTATCATGCCAAAACCCTTCCAACAATGGTAAATCAATAGTCAATTGCCCAAGTGAGCACAACAAAATTTTTAGGTATCCGGCATCTACATTAAATCCAATCTTACGTGGTACGTACATATTAATCATCGAGCTTGTAAACTGAGTTAAATTTGTTAAATCTTACGATACATGCGACAAACTACCATCATTGATGTTCTACTCACACTTTATTATGGGGAATTTTACTCCCTTATCACTTACAGCATTATCATCTGGGGCTCCACATCTTTTTATACCAAAATATTTAAACTCCAGAAACAAGCTACCCTCATCATCGCAATGAAACCTCACAATAGTCAAAGTCGTCTCATTTTTAAGGAACTAAATATCCTCCCTCTTCCATGCATTTATATCTTATACCTATTACCGTAATTTTACGATTAGAATACGCATTTTTTTCATGAAAAATTGACAAAAAGTTAGGTGCATATTATATATGGTAACAAGTACATACAACTTTTTTAAAATAGGGGAATAATTTATATTTTCGGACATATTTTTACTAGTAAATCGTACATTTCAATGTATTTTGATATCAGTCCTTTAAATATCGTTTTTCAAAACAAAAATAAGAATAATTATTTCTTTACTTTTAGCTGTCCGAATCTTACCCTCTGAATTGCTGTCCTCAAATAGTTCGCCGGCGATTTTGTGCTCTCTCTCATCGTCTACGTAAATGGCATCGCCGAGAAGGTCATCATCATCCTCACTATCCACTTCCGCTATTTACTCGTGCAATACCTGCACTTTTTTCCCTAAAACTGGACCCAGAAAAAGGGGGTGTGGACATTACATGAGATATGCCCCTTTCTCTTGTTATAAGGGATGGTATTTCTAAATGTCTGATGAAGCAGAACGGTATCATCACCGAGTGTGACCAGCCAGAGCAGCGTTCCGGCTCATTCCGAGCACTGATTTTAACCTGCTTCAAGGGAAAGGCCAATCAACACGCATGAAATAAATTAGTCATTTAAAATATACTTTAAGTTAATTTAAAGAGGACGTTCAGTACAGTGATAATATTTTATATAATACTAGCCGTCATCCATTGGTTGGTTGGTTGGTCACGCTATCCAAACGCTAATAACTCGAGAAATAATGATAGAAACTCGAAATTTGGTAGGGATTCTTGATTAACACTTATTCAGAGAATGACGAATTTAAATCGTGAAAAAATCCCTTGGTTTGTCTCCAAGAGAGGCATTTCCATTTCCGATTACTTAACATGTAAAACATGATTTTTCGACATGCAGGCTTTTATTTATTTCAAAATTAAAATTAGAAGAAATTCACAGACGACCTTCGGATTTGAACCATTTTGAAGAAAAAGTTATAAAGTTTCTTATTCCGTTTGTCTTTTTTCGTCCACTATTCAAAATATTCCATGTTAAACGTTTAATTTGCATATTTTGTAGAAATCTTGCCATTTTAACGTGATGTTGCTATGTCGACCATTATCATTGTTACACCTCAAATTACTATTATTGTATACATCCTTCTGGGAATAAGCATGCCTTGAGTGCTTCAATATGAGAGAGAGAGAGATGAAGGAAGGGGAGAGATCTGAGTGTTTTGTGGAAAATAAGTGTATTAACGTAAATATAAAAAATTTTAAATATCAACAGTGTCATTTAAAAAAATTGGAAATAAAACGCATTCTTAATTTAAATTCTTTGTAAACCATATGTGCTTACGAATTTATATTGTTATTCCTCGAATTAATTTCGTAACAATGGCCGAAGTTTGGAAACGAATATAAATTACAATTCAATTAAAAGGACATTTAAAACTGTAAACAGGCAATTTTCGAAGAAACAACAGTGGATCTTTTAATGAATTGATTTGTTTTTATAAAAGGAATTTTGGTGCTTATTTAATACAGAGTAAGTTCTAAGGCTTATAATCCATTTAAATCTAATAACAGTGGCTATTATAGTTTAAAGAAAGAACTTTATTTATTCACTTTACAGAATGAATTAATTTTAGACTAGCCTTGCCTATTATAAAAGGAGTTACTTTGGAATTTACAGTATGTAAAGTGGAAATTGTACTGAATTGACTCAAGTACATATATTTCAAAGCAAAAATCAATTTACAACTATTGTAACGGTTTCTTCGATAAACAATTAGTTTATTTTTTTGTTAATACGGATCTCCAATACAACAATCCATTCAATCGTCAAGGGAACAGTTTACAATGTTGAAATAAATTGATTTGTTTTTGTTCAGATAGTATTCAAAGAAATTATTCCGCTGATTGATTAATTTGTTAGTTTATAATTTAAATATTTTAAAGAGTTTTGTTTTAGATATGTAATACATAACGACGGAGAACATTATTGAGGATTCGAGTAAGCTTTCTTTCTTCGTAAGTACAGAGTACAATATCAAAACAATCATAATGTTAAGTGCACGAAATTTAATTATTTTCCCTATGTTATATATGTATACGTATAATTATTTCCTGGTCTTTGCACACCGACATTTATATGCAGCATTGACGAGAGCAAGGTGGGAGAAGAAAAGCAGAATTTTATAGGCGAAAATAAAAACCAATGGCATTTACTAAAGGACAACAGAATATTCACTAGAAATGTAATATATGACGAAATATTTCATATGTAAAAGTGTGCTAATAATTATTTTAAATGCAAATATTAATAATCAATCTATCTACAATTCTTCTGTTGATATTTCAACGGGCATTACACTAGTAATTCATAGTGATTCACTGGTGTGGATTTGTTGTCAGCTGGGGGTCGGTTAAGTAAAATTATCGGGTTGGAAAATATTGCATCTGCCCCTGGGTAATGGGCATTTTTGTGTTCCCCCCCCGCAAAATTTTCTGCCGACGCCCATGAGCGAAGCTTTAAATTTAAATTTCTTTCTCCTGGCAAATTTTGGAAATATGCACTATTTTTTTAAATAGCCGGTTAATTGAATTTCCGGATAACTGGAATCCGAATAAAATGTTCTATACTGTATTATTAAAAAACCGGCCTCTTATAGGCCCGGTATGAAGATGCAACTGATGCAACCGGCCTCTGTGATAAAAAACAGGATTTTTCTATATATTTTTATATCTTTCCGAAATCCTGTCAATTTTGGAAGAATCTGTCATTCGAAGAATTGATTTTCGAAGAGTTGATTTCGAAGAATTTACCTAGAACCCAATACGTTTACAAAGTTGTTTACTCCCTGTCGGAGCGTATAACCACGTTGAACCACGTATAACTGCGGGAGTGGTAAGGAAATAGGACTTAACTAATTACAAAAAAATAAATGGCAATCAAGGGAATATGTAACTTCCCAGGTAACAGGTATTTTTGGGAGCAGTTCTACGACTGGAGCTGTTATGTTATTTTCAACAGATTTAGCGTCATCTATCGTGAAATTATTTTGTCGATAAAATACTAATAAAAATTGAGGTAGCTATAACGAAATACTGTTAATATAAGAGTTATTGGTACGAGGCAAGTGATGCACATACGTTTGAAGCCGTTAAATGTTAAAATGTGAGTTTTAAATGGATTTTTTGTTTAAAGTGAAGTGTATGGCGTAGATGACTCTATTGCATTGTATTTACATTTGTAACTTGATATCTACAGCAGCGGCTCATGACAGAAAATTATGGATGTGTTCAATAAATTTTACTCTTCCGTGAGTAACACTGTGTCACAGTTATCCGGAGTATTACCTGGAAACCCAGTCACAAGAGAATACGAAATCGCGAATCATGTTGCAAGTGCTGGCCCATGTGCGTAATAATAGTGGAATTGCGAGTGAACATTAGCTGCTTGTCATGTAGTTGAATAAGTTCGTTACTGTAAAGTATTCTCCATTAATGTAAGCTAAATATTTATCTAGGTCTGTTGTGGAAAGTGTACTCTGGATACAAGAAGTCAACCAAGCAGGAGGCGTCCATATTCATACTTGAAAAACGGATATTTGAAGGTTGGAGCAAAACGGAAAGAGAAGCCGTGTTAGAAACGTTAAAAAGAGGAATTGGGCAACTAACCCGCTTAAGACATCCACAAATACTTGTTGTACAGCACCCTCTCGAAGAATCGAGGTAAAATAAAATATTGGGAACGTAATTGCGACATTGAATCCTGTCCACTGAGCGAAATGAAATTCATTCCGCTGATTGTTATTGACCAGTAACGGTATATCTCTCTACGCCACAAAAACTTTTCCATATGTTCTAAATGCATTCGTTAAGAAATTTTATGCAAAAGTTGAATTTATCACCTCTGGTTGGGTTCTTTCCCGAGAAAGTTATGCATTAAGTGCTCTAGATTTAATTATATCCCTACACAGGTGATAGTGACATATGTATAGCTTATTGAGTTCTCCATCTGGTTTGGAAACTGATAGAATGTTTTGGAAGTAATTAGTGATATGTTTCGGTGGCTTGTGTGTATTATGGGTTCCCTGTAATTTTCTACACCTCAAAGGTGTCGAAAGCTTTCAAGCCATATGATCATATAATTCAATTTCTTCTGATAGAGGCTTCTATGTACGTGATGTGATTGAAAAGTTCATGGAATAAGGCTGAAAATATCAAACAAGGGTACTTATGGGCTATTGTGGGTTGTCCCCTTCAAAGTAGTCCCCTTGGGCCTCAACAACGATTCCAGCGAATTTTCCACTTCCAGAAGCATTCCTGGAAGTCGTCTTTTTTCAGGATCTTCAGAACATTCAGCACATTTCCTTGGATCACTTCAGTGGTGTCAAATCTTTTCCCTTTGAGTGGCAATTTCATTTTTGGGAATAAATAGAAATCACCGGGGGAGAGATTTGGCGAATAAGGGGGTTGCAGAAGCATGGGGACCTGACACTTTGCAAAAAATTCGGTCACAGCGAGCCCACACTGGGCCAGTGTGTTATTTTGATGCAGAGTCCAGCTCTTGTCACGCCAAAGTTCAGGCTCTTTCCTCCTAACTTTTTCTCGCAGTCGCTCCAATACACTTGTAGAATTGCTGATTTACAGTCTGACGTGGAGGAGTGATTTCATAGTGAATGATGCATGAAGAATCAAAGAAAATTATCAACATTGTTTTAACATTTGAGTGACTCTGTTGTGCTTATTTTTGTTGCGGCGAACCTCGACTCTTGCGAAGATTGAACTTTTGTTTCAGGGTCATAACCGTTGACCCATGTCTCATCACCCATAATGATTGGATTCATAAAATTTGGATCATTTTCAGTGCACTCCAGCAGTTCCCGACACACTTCAATGCGTCCTCTCTTCTGGTTCTCAATTAGAATTCTCAGAACGAATTTGGCAGACACGTGCCGCATCTGCAGTCTTCAGTTAAGATGGGCTGAAAACATCAATTCTAGGTCACTGGCTATCTCCCTTATTGTCAATCGGTGATCGCTACGCACGAGATCTCTCACTCGTGCGACGTTGTCGGCAGTTATTGAAGTGGATGGACGTCCAGCGTGAGGGTCATCTTGGACCAATTCCCAGCCATCTTTGAATTGATCATACCACTTACAAACGGTACTTTTGTCGAAAGCACGGTCCCCGAAGGCTTCTTTTAAGTTCAGTAGTTTCCATAGCCGATTTTCCAATATTGCAGCAAAATTTGATGCAAATTCTTTGCTCTATTTCTCCATACATTTTTCGCACCTTAAAATCCGCCAAAACAGAAAAACACGTCTGCACTCAACAACTGACTGTGCAACATTGATGCAACGTATGAGGACAGGGTAAGGGGCATGGCATGCAAGATTAAACAGGTTTTCATATCGTCTAGACATATTGCGTCTATCTCTAGTCTGGCATGCGTGGCGGCGTCAGTCAACGAAATTTTCAATCACACCACGTAGACTGTTATGAAGTATGTTTATTTTTAACTATTATATAAATCAGAAGTATATGTAGTATACTGAGAAAGTATTATAATCATGAAAAAATTTGATCTCGAGATTTTGATGGAAATATTGGTTTTAGGTGTACCTGAGCCAGAAAAAGTGGTTTTCACCATGCTGTCTGTCTGTGGTTCAAGAGCCTAAACGGTAGAGTGAAAATGAATGAAATCTCATACTCAGACATTTTATCATACAGAATAGATACTATGAAGAAATGGTTGAAATTACACAATAATTAAGGGCAGTTTATTCTAGGCAACTTTATACTGTAATACACTGCCACCTGAACATGTGCCTAATTGCAGCTTTCACATTTGTAAATAAATAAGTAAATAAACCACAATTTGATTTTCTCAAAAATGGCTCCAAATGATCAAATTTTGTACAGTTACTTGAGTTTAAATCTGCAATAATACTGCATAGCAAGTTGGTTTGCATTGTTGCTGTTCTCGGATAGGATGTCTTATCCTATGAAATTTTTTGCCTCAATAAAGAATGCAATTTTAGGTATGACTATTATTTTTCATTTATTCAGTGTTGAAAAATCTATAAATTCTAAAATCCTCTACATTAATCCTACTATTCATTAATCCGGTAATTTGTAAATCTTGCAGGGGTGGGCAAGTGAGAATACCCTAACACTGTGTCTGCTGGCGTTAGTACAGATGTTGATTGAAAACTAACAATTGATTACATCGCAACGGAGTAACAATATATACATTTTTAATGGCCTATTAATTCCATCACCATCGAATAAGATCTTTTGTTGCCTTTGAATGCAGTTCTCGCACTTCCAGCCCATTCTTGCACTTCTAGAAAATTCTAGTGCATAGGTGTCAAAAGATAATTATTTGTTTGTTTCAATATTTTCTGTGGAATTTTGAGGTTGTGGTTATATCGCTGTCCCAGTACAAAAGTACATTTATCATTTTTTTATAAGCGCAGCTACCATGCAATGCAGTGCAGCCGGATATATTTTGGAGTACAGGCAGTCTCCTACTTTAGTACATAATGCGTTCCTGAAAATGTGTACGAAAGTCGAACAATAGACTTACATGTTATAATGGGAGTTCCGTTCCCAGAGGGCCAAAAAATATAAAATCTCAAATTATGGTATAAATGTTTGGTTTTTTGAGCAGGGGCCTTATAGACACAATCGTCGATTTTATAATATAGAGAGAAAGGGCAAAATGCAATAAAATATTTAAATAATTGGACAAATAAACACTGCTGTACAGACAAAGATGGTGATGCGGCGGAAACTGGTGGCTGGCAACCAGCACCACTTGAAATGTTCGTTCGTCATTTTGCTGACGTACGAAAGTCCAAATTCAGTGTACGAAAGACGGTTCAGGGGTGTCAATGTACAATGTACGAAAGTGCAAGTTTTTTTCATTAAAGCATTTTGCTATTTTAACAGTTTTTTGTAATATTGCCTAATCATGGCCCCAAAGAGAGTGATGATTGAAATGAAAGAAAAGTCGGTAAAAAGGGTGAAAAAAGTGAGTTTGGAGAAGAAAACTGAAGTTATAGATAGGCTTGCGCATAATGAATCTGCTTCATCAGTTGGTAAATTACTTGGTATGAACGAGTCCACAATAAGATCGATAAGGAAAGTGAAGAAGCAATTAGAGGTAGTGTTGCAAGTGGTACTTCAACGAGTACAAAAGTCTTTTGTACCTAGGAATCTGTATGTAGAGAAGACAGAGAAGGCTTTAAACCTGTGAATCGAGACCCAAATTTGCAAGAAAGTCTCGCTGAGTTCAGTTGTCATTCGCGAGAAAGCCAAGCAACCGCACAATCATTATGTCTCAAATTGTTTCGTGGTCTGCTAATGGGATATCGCCAACGTAATTGATGTAGATTGGTTCCTTGCTCTTGAAAAAATTTAAATCTGCTAGGTCACTTTCTAGAAACTCATCAATTGAGTAGAATGATTTAGATTTCAGCCAAGAAGCCATTACTCTTTCGAATTTTATTATATTTATGCATTTTGCTTCATTTGGTAATTTATTAAAAGTGTTGGCTTGGATGACAGATAGCGCCACTATGCAATAGCTCGAAATGTTTGTTCGTCAGCTGATGTACGAAAGTCGAGGACTGCCTGTAGTAGTAGTAGGTTGAATGGGCAAAAGATTTTGCACCAACATATGTAATTTGATCCTGTCACGATATCATAGTGTGTTGACTGCAGACAAAATGAACCATCTATGACTGTAGTAAATTCCATGTGAATTAAAGTCTTCGTGATTGTTAACTATCCAGTTTTACGTAAAAATATGGGTGACCACGTTGAGAAGAGAGGTTCTACACCTTCACGAATATCGAAATCATTGCGTAATAGTTATGATGCAAATTTTAAACTTTTAGTGGCGAAATATGCTGATGAAACTAACAATTGTGCAGCAGCAAGAAGGTTTGGTGTCACTGAGGCAAATGTGAGGAGGTGGAAAAAATCGCAGGAAATGCTAAAGTGTGCAAGTTCAAATCAGAAAGCAATTCGTGGACCTAAGGAAG
Organism: Uropetala carovei; assembly: GCA_036926305.1. NCBI lineage: Eukaryota > Metazoa > Arthropoda > Insecta > Odonata > Petaluridae > Uropetala > Uropetala carovei. Next base: position 1,309,896 of record JAXCHB010000290.1, read on the forward strand.
GACATCATAAAAATTTAGAGGACCAGTTAATATTGTGCCAAATATTTGTTCCAAAATATTCAATTGAAAATTCCAATCAAAATTGCTTATTTCAATCGGTTCAATGTTCATTACTGAATGGTATAATAAACCTCTGTCATTGTGTGCATAATAAATTTTTTCCTTTCATTAGGAGTTAAAAATGGGGGGTCATCTTATAATCAGAGTCGTCTTATATTCGGGTATATACGGTATATCCTATATTTAGTGTGTCATATATTTCCATTTTTGAATGTATTTTGTTTTTTAAATTTTTTTCTGCACCATTTTTGTCAACTAATCACATAATTTACTTTATTTGAAAAATAAATGAAAATAAAAATACTTTTTTACATTATACAACTTTTATATTAAGGGCACTAAAAATCTAAATTTAATTGTAGGTTTTTAGTCTTACTGACATTTCACCTCCTCACTCCCTCTTTCTCCCTCCCCCTCTCTCTCTCTCGTATTGAAGCATTCAAAGCACGCTTTTCATACACTTATGAAACAAAATGTTAGCTCGCGGTTTAACAATGTCATGGTCGTCAAGGCAACATTCTGCTAAAAAGCCAATTTTTTCCAAAATATGTGAATTAAGCATATAGTTTGAGCGATTTTGAACTGAAGGCTGAAACTGACGATAAGAATAAGAAACTCGATTCATTTTTCTTTAAAACAGTCCAGGTCCGAAGATCATAGGTCAATTTCTTCCAATTTAAATTTTAAAAAGAATAGAAGCTTGCTCTTCGAAAAATCCCTTCTTACATGTTATCTTATGGAAAATGGAAATAATCCTCTGGAGTCGAACCCGAGAGTTTTTTCTGAGATTTGCAAATTTTTACGTTAGGAATATACCAGAACCTACAAACTGTCAAAATTTCATACTCGTAGCTCATATGGAAGTGCCCAAACGTATTAGTTATTAGGATTTGAAACATGGCATACGTGTCAAGTTATAATAAAAGTTGTATAATTAAGACAAAAAATTGCATGTCGAATCTGTCTTAAGATTGAGGCTTTCTTCAAACTAGCCAACAATTGATTCTTTGTCATGGAAAACAGCTATATTCATCTGAATAAGTGTTATTTATTATGTGTAAACTCGTTCGTTTTAAAATAAATCTATTTTGTGTAATACTTATTGTATTCTTTTATATGGGGGTACTTCAATTGATTGATTGAGTTCTAAGGGGTATGTGGCCGAAAAAGTTTGAGAAACTCTGCTGAATATGAATCAATCATTCCTACCAAATTTTACTTTTTCTACCTAGTCGGAAATTTTGTTGAAACATATTTTAAAAATGCATCATATACAAAGAACCATTAAGCCTTTTATATAGTAGGCAAATTATACTTCCTTCTTCTGCTTTTTTACCTTTATTATTACAGTATAGAACGTTTTATCTGACAAGCTTGGGATATGGGGATAGCTGGTTATCTGAAATTTCCTGTTATCTGGAATATACTCATGAACAATGCCAATTTTTTCCAATTTAAATTTGCAAAATAATGGAAGCCTGCACTTTGAAAAATCGCTTTTTGCATGTTTTCTTATGGGAAATGGAAATTATCCCCTGGAGTTGAACCCGGGACTATTTTCAGAGATTTGCGAATTTTTACATTGAGGGTATACCATAACCTACAAACAGTCCACATTTCATACTCTTAGCTCATATGGAAGTGCCCAAAATGTATTAGTTATTGGGATTTGAAACAGGATACATACATACTGGTAGTGTTAGTATAAAAGTTGTATAAAAATGTTTCAGGCTTATCTGGGTTAAACATAGAACCGATAACCAAATGTGGGGCCTCTATTCATTTAGCCTGACAGTACTTCTAAAAACTCTTTAAACAGTGGCAGTTTTAACATACATATATTCAGATAAAATATTTTGTTTTTTCTTTTGAAATCTCTTTTCAGGGAGAGCCTTGCTTTTGCAACAGAGCCTGTTTTTGCAAGCCTAGCAAATATACTTGGTAACAATGCAAATCTACCTACTTCTCCTCCATCTCATCTTTGTGATTACAAGCTATTTGAGGTTGAAATAAAATATGGATTAATGCAGGTGAAGTGTAAAATCTACTATGTGGATATTTTTAAAATTCTAACTTTAATCCATAGTTTATAATTTCAATATATCCTTGCTGAATTGTCATAACCCTTTTTCTGATTTGCTGTTCTCTGCTTCATGTGTTATCTATATTTTGATATGCCAGCGTTTTTTCCAGATTATAATTTCTCATGGAGTTGTACTGTATTGCATGGAAAATACTATATTATTTAAACTGAAGAACTTGTTTTTATCATTATTTTTATAGAAAAGTATAAGGTTGTAACATAAGTAATACCATTTTTTTAAACAATTTAAAAAAAGAATTAACTTCGTTTATTTGAACTTTAATCAACTACATAGTCACCCTCTTTTTCGATAACAATCCCACCTATGTGGCAATTTTTCAATTCCTTGCTTGTAAAAGCTAATTGACTTTGAGTCAAAGAGGGCACTGAGGTCAGAAGTGACCTCTTCAACACTATTGTACTGTTTTTTGTTCATGTTATGTTGTAGCGATCAAAACATGGAAATGGGATGGGGCAAGATCAGGTGAGTATCGAGGGTGTGGAAGGACTTCCCATTTGAACTCTGATTTTCTGCTGAGTCACCTTTGCAACGTGGGGTAATGCATTGTCATGCAGAAGGATGACACCCTTGTGATTCACCATAGCAGGTCATTTTTGGAGTAAAAATAGACGAAAACACTCTAATTGTTGACAATAAAGTTTGGTGGTGATACTCTGATTTGGCTCCAACAGCTCAAAGTGGATTACATCTCTATATCCCACCAAATGCACAGCATGATCTTCTTGGGGTTGGTTTGGGGTCTGGCCGTGCCCCAGTCACTGTCTCTTTCATCGAATGTTCGCAGTACCATGCATTTTAACCGAACACAAATATTACACGTGTAGAAGTCGATCCCCCTGTTTTTGCTAAAAATTTAGTTTTAAAAATTTGACCTATACTTGAGCATATACGGTACATAAAAATAACAATTACAAAAGGTAAGAATTAAGAAAAGGCAACAGATAATAAAAATCTGATGTGGCCAACACATGACTTTCTCCATATTTGGGTATAGATATTTAAATTATTATGAATAGCATTATAAGGCAAAATTATTATTTCGTATTGTAGAAGTTTAGTCGTCCTTATCGCTGTAAATTAAATGTTGAATATGTTTACAGAATTCACCGCTAGTTGGTGGTGCTGCATACTGGAAATTTACGAGTAAGTTAAATATCTCCGAAATGGATGTTTCAGCGAAAATTTGTTTCTAACAAAATTAGGAAGAAATATTATTCTCTACAACTTTCGTCCTCGCAAAGATTACTAATAACGTCATTTTTAAGGAGATACCGTATCTGCCCGAATACAAGCCGATGTTTTCTGTCAAAATCTATCATGAAAAAATCACCCCTCGGCTTAAATGCGAGTCTGAGGAAAATTTGGGTTATGGTTAAATCTCGTAGTCACCCATAGATGGCAGCACGTCTCTCATTTCCGTTTTGTTCAAACGATAGTATTATATTTTTTGTAAAGTAAATATTTGACCTACGATGAATAATAATGAATAAATAATAAAGGTTAGAATATTGAATTTAGCACTACCTGTGCATTGTTACTGTTTAAGGCTGGGTTTTTCACATTATTTGCATACATTGATGATGCAGACGATTACGCAAAATGTGTTGACTGCTTTGAATGCTCAACTGTTTGAACTTCAGTAAACCTTTACATGGAATGTGTATAATTATAAAAATGCAATTTCTTAAGGCAATGTAAATGCTACGTTTTTGCCAAAAAATTGTGGAAATTTTTGGGGGTCGGCTTAAATCCAGGGTCGGCTTCTATTAGGGCAGACACGGTATTTGACAGAAACCGAAAAAATCGATTATTTATAATTCCTAAACAATTACTGCTATGGAAAACTGTTTCAAATAAAAGTTGTAGGAAATTACATTCTCTATAATATTTGTATGGAGTTGTATATACAATAATGATGTTTTAACAGAGAAATATTGCAAAAGCCGAATTGGGTTTCGAATAAACCTCGACTTCTGGTTAACCGGTATTGTCCAAAAACTAGTCATTTCTTTGTGCTCATACTAAAGTGTTATATATGAAATTTGGTAGCGATATGGCAAGTATTATGAAAAAATGTTTCACACACAACTTGTAGAATATTGCATTGTCTACAACTTCGTTATTTACCATTATTTACATAAATTGAGTTTAAAAGGAGATTCAGAAAAAAAAGTAATGTAAAAAGTTATGATTTTTTAAATAATTCAATAAAATACTTTCCAGCCTCCAGGTTGGGTTTGTTTTAATTGCCTGACATGATTAAGGGTTTAAAGCTGTATTCCTTGAAATCCAATTATAATAATGATATATAAAAAAATTACTGACATGTATGATGTCAGACTTTTGCAAGCTTATTTTAATGGGGAAAATGAATATTTTTGCAATAAATTGCTAAACAAGGAATATGACCCTCTGACATAATTTTATATTGTTTATAAAAATTGTTCCAGATATAGCACAAGTACTACAAGCTAATAAAAATTACTTTTATATAGTTAACTAGCTTTTTGTATCCGGCTTCACCCGGGTGCATTTCGGACTGCAAATAGTTATACTTTTTCCCGCTTAGAAGACAGCGCGAGAAAATGATACATACTAAAACTTAGAGCACCTCTCTGTAAACTACATTAGGAGTCTTGTTTTTGGGTGGCAACAGTATATTTAGCTTCTCCCGTTGTCCAACTCTAGACAGCACTACGTACAGCTGACCGCGGGAGAAACAGCCACTGTGCAGGTCAACACCAACGACATTGAAAGATTGCCCTTGCGCTTTGTTTATTGTCATAGCAAAGCACAATTTGACTGGAAACTGAATTTGCTTGAATATGAACGGCAAATTAGAGGGAATCATCGGTATTCACCGCTGCAACTCCGATTAGGACTACCGCTTCCACCAAGTTGTTTTTGAGGTCCCAAATTTGCAACCTTGTGCCATTGCATAGTCTTGGCGGATTCAAATTCCTTAACAGTATAATCGGTGCACCAATTTTCAAAGTCAACTTATGCGGGGAAATTCAGATGGGTTTAAGGAATTTAGGAATTCTGTCGGTGTCGACGACTGCAACAACAGAGAAATGTTTTCTCTGCAGCGTGAAATTTAGATATAATTTGTTGAGTAATCTCTTCAACTTCGTTTTTCGGAGATACAATCACTCGTTCACACAGCCAGGATAAATTCATTTGAATGTTTTGTATGTTTGGATATACGTTCTCTATTAGGTGTTCATATGAACGGCAAATTAGAGGGAATCATCGGTATTCACCGCTGCAACTCCGATTAGGACTACCGCTTCCACCAAGTTGTTTTTGAGGTCCCAAATTTGCAACCTTGTGCCATTGCATAGTCTTGGCGGATTCAAATTCCTTAACAGTATAATCGGTGCACCAATTTTCAAAGTCAACTTATGCGGGGAAATTCAGATGGGTTTAAGGAATTTAGGAATTCTGTCGGTGTCAACGACTGCAACAACAGAGAAATGTTTTCTCTGCAGCGTGAAATTTAGATATAATTTGTTGAGTAATCTCTTCAACTTCGTTTTTCGGAGATACAATCACTCGTTCACACAGCCAGGATAAATTCATTTGAATGTTTTGTATGTTTGGATATACGTTCTCTATTAGGTGTTCAGTGGAACGATGTATGATGCCGAGAGACTGTGGCATCTCAATTAGACCTGTAGCATCTGTACTTATTGACCCGTTGCCGATTTGCAAAAGACAATCGGCAAATGTGGCTGTGTTATTATCTCCTCTCAAATGGACTCTCATTTAGTTCGTAGAAATTGTTTTTTCACATGACTCCATATATAGGACTACTTTAAGCACGCGTTAACCTCATCCACTCTGGTCAACTTAGGTATAACTGGTAGTATTTGCCTAAAATCGCCAGCAAAGACAAATGTTACGCCGCACATTATGAGATTGTTCGATCTAATATCGCGAAGACAGCGGTCGATGGCTTCAACTCCGTCTTTATGTGCCATTGTGCATTCATCCCACACAATAAGAACTGCTGCTTGAAGAACTTTTGCGGCCCGCTATTTTTCTTTAAGGAGCACGTCGCTTTGGGTTAAATTTAAAGGTAACTTGAAGGTGGAATGAGCTGTTAGACCACCATTTAGCAACGTCGCAACGTTGTCCGGAGATTGGGTTTGTAAATGTCGAGACAGGCCAATCAGTTTCTGTTAATGTTGTACATAAGTATGCCATGGGGATAATACGTAAGTACCAGGTCCTGCAAAGGGTCCTGGAGGTATTCCCATAAACAGGAAAGTGGTATTCCCGTTAACAGGAAAGTACCACGAAATGATTTAATTTAGTGAAAGACAAAAAAGTAAATAGAGAACGTTTAAGAATCACAGAGTGAATATTACCCTCAGACCTTACTTCGATTCTCTCATCCACGAGTTCTGTTACAAGAAAATTGTTTACATCAACAATACTTTGGAAACAATGAAACGATGTATCCAATCACAATTTGTGGAAAATCTGTCTAATTATTTAAGTTACGTAGTTTTAAAAACATCTTGCTTGGAGAATTTGGAGAACTCTACGACACGAAAATATTATTAAAAACTATTTATTAGTAATATTTCAATTATAATCAACAAATATTAGGTTTTCATGTAAACAAAGCAAACTCGCACAGAAATTGAAAAACAATATTACGTTAAAAATTTTCCAATATAAATGCATCGGACTCTCAATTTTGGCAACAATAGGAGTTGTCATGGTAGCTTATAATGGGTATTGTAATAAAACTGATAAAATCACGTATTTTATTGATTCTAAATGCATTTTTATGCTAATTCGATCAGGATTCGGATTCTGTCTTCAATAAAAATAAACTTTGTTCTTTTTTTCATAGAAGCATTCAAGTCTCAAGTTCGTACCATGTTTCTAAGTAATTTTAAAATTTAAATGAAAAATAAGCTACACTCGTCCCTATGTTATTCAAATGAAAAAAGAAAATATTTTTTAAAATTAGACAAGTCAATCAAATCGATGTAAAAACCTTACTACACACCCTTACTTGTTATTCCGGTTAAAATGATACCTTTCTCCTGTTTCTACGTGCTGTAGTTACTGCGCTATAAAATTTCATACAAACACTTTATTTTATATATATATATATATATATATATATATATATATATATATATATATAGATTATAGTTAAGTTGATGTTTTACTGTTCAATCTATTATAATGCCTGATAAATCAAATGTTTTATTCATCTTACATGATTTAGATTGGCCAAGGTCTTACCTTTCTCCACAATGATGTGAAGCTATTACACCGTAACATCTGCCCAGAATGCATTGTGGTGAATGCTCAAGGTGCTTGGAAGATATTTGGGTTCGAGTTCTGTGTAGCAAATCAAAATGTCACTCCTGGCTCTCTTGTAAGTAATGAAAACCTACATTTTTAATTAGATCAGTACCTAATCCATAATTTGGTCATGTGCATGTTAAGTTTTTATGCAACAACAAAATATAAAATATCTCTAAATCTTAAAACAATGAATATACAGTCATGCCTTGTTTAGTCCATGTTTGTTTAGCCCAATTTCAGTATAGTGCAATTGACATCATTAGACAATTTTTTTAATTTAAAAAATTAAATACTATACTGCAGTCTCCTGATTTAAGAACATGAATTCCTTCAACAGAGCATTAAAAATTACTTGTCTCAGCTAACTTCAATGGTAACTGATCATTTAGTCAAAAACGAGTTCATAGAAAACCAATTCATGGAAAATAAATTTTTCGAACAATCAATTCATTGAAAGATTGGATTTTTTGAAAATGGCAATGAAAGTCAATTTATCAATGTTTTGATTGAGAAATTTTAATGAATTCATTCGTTCATTTCGATTTTATAATCTCTCACAACTAACAACCTCATCATCAATTTCACTTTCTGCAGTTAGCAAATTCCTTCTGAAGTCTCACCCACAAAAGAAACAATACTTTTATCATTAGCACAAATTCAGGGCTTCTGCATCAGTAAGCAACTTACTTGTTGATGCCATGGCCACAGACTGAACGAGGGGAACTACCCTCTTGAAAAAATCTTCAAATGGCAGGAGAGAGATAATGTTTGTTTAGGAACATTCCCTGACTCATGACGTTTATGTGGATACATCATTTGCTACTGTGACTCAAAGGACAAAGGAGACAGTAGCTGTAACAGAAGATGCTGCGTTGGATGACATATGTTAGTGATGGCAAATACTTGGCATGCATGCCGGACTTTCCGTAAAAAATAAATTACTATATTTATTCATATAAATAAATTTAATTTAATTTCAGAATGTGATTATTTACAAGTATTTATTTTTGTTACTGTAAGATGGGTTATTTTTATTATATGTAGTAAGATGTGGGTCTCAAGCATGAGACACAAGGCCCTTGTTTCCCAGTGAGCACTCGGGAATCCGTTATTTGATTCAATTAAACAACCGATTCAGTAATCTGGAGTCTGCATATTTTAGTTATGGCAAATAAGAAAATGTTAGAATAAAGTTCATATCTCTTTCTTTATAAAAATTTCATGGTTATGCTAATTTTTGAGAGATATAATATAAGAAAGTTTATAACAAATAAAATTTTAAACACGAATTTCACTTTTTGTGTTATTTTAAAAATAGTTATCTAAAATCGTTTGAATTGTACCAAATTTAGTTACATTTTAAAAACTAATTAACACAAATTAGTACTTTTTCATCTCGTCGCCTACTATATTTCAGTAATTTGATTAGTACAGCTTTTTGCTACTTTACCACAAAGCCATTGTTCTTTGCAATGATTCCAAAATTTGAAATTTAAAACAAGTTTACCTTATTGTTTGGTTGGGCCTCTGTGTCTGGGTCCTGGAAATCATTATAATGTTAGAACCAAATATTCATGCTATTTTGCAGTTAGACCAAGTAACACATTTTCTTGCCAATGGGTCACTGCAGTTATTGGGGCAGGGATATCAAACTTGTTCTTCGTATTATTGTAGTCATTCATAGTAAAGTGATGTAACATAAAAAATTATTTATCATGCAGCCACACTGGCCCTTTGAGGAGTTTCCTTCAGATGGTCATCCATGTTCACTTCCAAATCTTGATTACCTTGCTCCAGAAATGGCCCTGACTTTGAGCCACAGTCCAGCATCTGACTTATTTTCATTAGGTGCTATGATACATGCACTATTTTCTCCTAGTGGACATGCCCCAGTTTGCTGTGAAGGGCAATGGAATAGATTTGCCAGAAATGCAGCTGAGGTATGTACTTTTCATTTCCTTTCCTATTTGCATTTTTTCACATGCTGTGATACATTACTTGAATATCTAGAAGTAAAATCAACGGAAGAGGCCTTTACTTGGTGGAACTCCATCATGAACAAAATGAAAAAAAATCACTTGGTATTAAGTTCCACTTTATTGAAAAAAGATATAACCAGTTTAGAATAATATCTAGTCATCATCAGGTACAAAAACAAGAAGCAACACAAATATATACAGAAACGGAAGGAGAGTGGGTAGAATGGGGGGCGGGGGAAGGCTGAGTCAAGGTGTTGGAGAGGGGCAGGTGTTAGGAAGAAACAAAGTAAGCAAGGGAGAGTGGGTGGGGGAATAAGTTCAATAACGAGGTTGTGTGTGTTATCATTGTGGTGTAAAAGTATTTCCAACTGTTCTAAAAGATTTAAACTGGGACCTTTAGTTGCAAAATGAAATACCTCTGGGTTAAAGTTGGAGGAATGGTTGTTTTCGAGTAGGTGTTTGGCAAAGTGTGCCTTGTGAGAAAGATTTTCTATGTTCGGTAATCCTAACGTGGAAATTTCTCAGTTTGCCCTATGTAAATGGCGTTACAGTCATTGCATGAGAGTTTATAGACACCGCTCCTGAATAAATTGTCAAACGTATCTTTATTGTTAGATAAAATTTTCCCTAGATTAATATGGGTATAGAAAGCTGGACATAATTTATCTTTGTTGATGCAATTAGCCGGGAAATATGATGGATATATGGAAATTTACACCAACGGGTGTTTTTTAACAGAAGGTGGAGTATTAAAACAACGCTCAAGAGTTAGTTTCCTCTGTCTTATATATAGGAGTGTGTCGATTAATTTATGTGGAAAACCATTGGCGGTGGCTATTTGTTTAATGATATTTAATTGTTTATCAAATTCTAGAGAGGGATGTGGGTTAAACGGTGTATTAGAGTGTGATAAGCCATGTGTTTGTGCAGAGTGGGGTGGAAAGAAGAGTGAATGGTGCGATCAGAGTAAGTCGGTTTTCTGAAAATTGCAAATTGTAACTGTGTGTGTCTACGTATGGTTAAATCAAGGAAGTTAAAGGAGTTATTTACTTCAATCTCTTGGGTAAATTTAATGGACGGATGTAAGCTATTGAGGATAGATAAAAATTGGTTCTGTTGTCTGAGGGAACCTTTCCAAATACAAAATATATCATCCACATAACAGTACCATACAACAACATTATTAATGGCCAGTAATTTAGAACTAAACAGTTTACATTTGAAATTATTCATAAAAATATCAGCCAGGAGAGATGAAAAAGGAGGACCCATAGCTAGGCCTTCTTGTAGATGGTAAAAAGTCTTATTAAAAGCAAAGTAGTTTTGAGAAATGCACACGTTTATAAGTTCACTCATGGAGATAATCACACACTAGGATGGGCATCTGGAGAAATTTCTTCACAGAGATGAAGGGTCTCACGGGGAGAAACACTGGTAAACAAGTCTTTCACATCAAAGGAAACAAGTTTGTATGAAGGTAAAATATCTAAATTATTTAACTTATTAGTTAAGTCTGTGGAGTGTCTAATGCCATATTTTGGGCCATAAGCAGAGATGCTAATGAATAAATCATTCAAAAAAGAGGATAATTTGTGCGCTGGTGCTTACACAGTTGAAACAACAGGTTTAATAGGGATGGAAGGTTTGTGAATTTTAGGAAGGCTGTAAAAACATGGAGGCAGAGGGTTCATTTGAATTAATTTGTAGGAAGATTTTTTATTTACTCGAAAACAACCATTCCTCCAACTTTAACCCGGAGGTAATTCATTTTGCAACTAAAGGTCCCAGTTTAAATCATTTAGGACAGTTGGAAATACTTTTACACCACAATGATAACACATACAAACTCGTTAACGAACTTATTTCCCCCACCCACTCTCCCTTGCTTACTTTGTTTCTTCCTAACACCCACCCTGCTCCAACACCTTGACTTTTGGTTTCTGTCAAATATCTCCTTAAAAACGTCATTATTGGTAATCTTCGTGAGGACCAAAGTTGTAGAGAATAATATTTCTTCCAAGTTTTGTTTGAAACAAATTTTTGGAGATATTTAACTTATTTGTAATTTCCAGTATAAAGCACCACCACCATGTAGCGGTGAATTCTGTAAACATATTCAAAATATAATTTACGGCAATAAGGACGACTGTATTCTTTTACAATATGAAATAATAATTTTTCCTTATAATGCTATTCGTAATAATTTAAATATCTATACCCCAAATATGGAGAAAGTCATGTGTTGACCACATCAGATTTTTTAAATGGTAAAGGCACTTTATTCTCCGCCTCTTTGTATAACACACACACACACAGGGGTGTAACTATGATTTTCGGACCCCTCTCTATATAAAAAATTATATAAAATTAATTTTATATCATTTTAATTTTAAATTAAATGCAACACATCTCATCACAAATTCTGGCAAAAATTAATTAATTTTTTAGCAAAATTAATACTTTTTCAAAAAAATCCCTCCTATGTATGTACTGAATTTTTAGAAATTTTCATCTGGCAAGCCTAGGGCTGTTCCTTAAGAGTGACTGATGCATCATAGCATGTGGTGGTTAGAAACCCACTACGGTGAAATCTCATTACAACGTACTTCACTATTACGTATGTTTCAAAATAACGTACTTCAACTTAACGTACTTTTCAATACTACGTATGAAATTCAGAGGTCCCGAAAAATTTTTTTTGTGGTTTTAACATATGCTTTCATCCGTAAATGACTCAACTATAACCAATTCTTGCACATTCATGTCGTTCGCACCAACTTTGAAGGCGTCTTTAGTCTTTAGCATGAAAATATCTACGGAACTCCGCCAAAGTCCCAAAAGGAGAGATTTTTTTTAACTGAAAAAATTTAGAACCGATCATCAGTTATTCCTATCGTATTTTCACAATAGCATTGAGATAAAATCTTAAGTTCTAGGAATTATCTCTCGTTAAACTTTCATTCTCGCTGGTTTCGGTTTGAGCCAGACTTGCGAGAATGCCTAACCCCTACCAATTGAGAGAATGCCTAACCCCTACCAATTGCGAGAATGCCTAACCCCTACCAATTGCGAGAATGCCTAACCCCTACCAATTGCGAGAATGCCTAACCCCTACCAATTGCGAGAATGCCTAACCCCTACCGAGACTCTTCCAGATAAAATACTGTACTCCTTATGGGTATTTCAGCATACCGTACTTTCATTATAAAGTATAAAAATTCATGCTCCCTAGAGATACGTTGTATCAAGATTTTACTGTATACCGACATGTTCCATCGTGACTCATGCCATGCAACGCAAATCCACCTTCGGGTCTGAGTTGCATAGTAAAAGTGGGTTCCTACTCCATATAAAACACGTGAAAATGAAGTTTGGATCTGAGTGGCATTGCATGGTAAGATGTTGCATTGCAATGCATATCACAAGTCGGTTTCCACCTTTAATGTTTGACAGAATGCGTTTAATAGATGAAATGAAATAGTTATTAAATTCATTGGGAGATGTGTCTTGTCATCTTTTCTTATACTACTAGTGCCCATCAAAAATGATGGGGATCATTGATTATTATGAAAAAAAATTGAGTTTGACCTGAAATCATACCTCCTGCTGAGAGGGTTGCCTTCGATCTGAGCGAAGATTCAAAACCCTCGCCATGAGTATCTATTGTGCTTCAAAAGCTGAACTTAGTCCCCTCTTGCCAGGTATATTTCTATGTTTCAGAGCATGACAGAGGGAGTGACAAAGGGACAGAATAAAGCTTGTATATATTACCGATTTGTGGCCTCCCATGCTGCTTCATATTTATTTTATATTTATGTTGTGTTAATAAACAAAAAATCCATTTAGTAGATAGAAGACGTACATTTTCTATGTTATAAAAATCTTATTCTAATTCTTAACCCTTTCACTCTCAACCCATTTTCGCTATATCATCCCAAAAATTTCAATCAAATTTTGACATTTTTAATATTTTTTTCTAAATATCACTGTAGCTGTATTTTTTTGACGATATTGAAAATATTCTTATGAATGGAAGACATTCAGTATCAGTTTATTACAAAAATTTCAGTTTCTCTACAAATTCTCTGGTTAACATTAAAAAAATTAAAAGCCAAAGTATAATTTTTGATTTTTATAAAAAAACGAATTTTCTCTTTAAGTAGCTTAACAACGTTTTGTTGTTACTAGGTTATATTTTTTTGAAAGAGAATTTATTATTTTATAAATGGGTAAAATTTTGTTTACCTTTTTTTTTATTACAATTATAATTACGATTCAACGTCTGCATGACCAAGTCGCTTTTGTATAAAAAACTACTTTGTTCAGAGCATATCACAAGCAACACATGAGAAAAACATGTCTCAGCATTCACTATGTATCATTCTGATGACAGTGTACTTATCATAAGCCTTTCCTTACTTAGTTGACTCTGTTGAATCAACAGATTGTTTCATACGAACGAGAAACTGAAACATTATTGGGGAGAAAAAGCTTCCATTTCATAACATTTGTAATGCAAAAAGTGTTTCCATTTGTTAGTTATTTTAGTTTAACTTTGAGGCGATATGTCGGCCACATGAGCTTTTTGAGACGATGACGCCCGGCCGGTATATTGGCTGCTTGAGCATCAAAGGGTTAAATGCCCTTAAATACCAATTTAAACAGGTTAAATGGTGGCATATATCTGATCAAGAATATGACTAACTTTTATTCCATTGTTTTCAATGGGAAAATAATTTTTAGTAAATCAATTTTCTTACTGTGCAAAAACTTTCAAGAACATAACTCTGGTGTAAATCAGGAAATATCTGTACAGGGTAATGATCAAGGTTTTACTGTATCTCTAAACTACTGATGTTTCTCATAATTAATTGAGTGTGTCTCTTATAAAAGTGTGTTAATTACTCATTTAACTATTTCAGTTGAAACAAACTGGTGCAGTCGCTGTCTTAGCCTTCATTCCAGATGGTTTGAGAGATTGTGCAAGAATGATGCTTTCTCCAACACCTGAATTAAGACCAGATGCACATCAGTTTATCAAGGTACAAAATATTTACCAAAAGTGTCAGCAATGCCCTAATTTTCCTCAATTCCATCTACTAAATAAAGGTAATGCTGAATAGTATTCTATTGCATAGAATACTAGTTTGTGTTTGAGAGATACTTTGATGATGTTATTGTATTTGTTTAGGAATTGATATACAGTAGGGAGAGAGAGAAAATGGGAGTGATAGGGAGAGGAAAAAGGCAGAGGAAGAGAATACTGAATTCGCAAATACTGAACTTAGTAACTTATGGGAGTGATAGGGTTTGGTTCCTGGGCACCAGGATTGTCACTTTTCTCCTAATATTTTTGGGTTAAAATGATGTTTCTGACATTTTAATATATATATGTAGTATGGTTTTGTAATGCAAATTAATAAATTAGCATGAAAAAAATGTGTAATTCAAGTTGAGTAGCCAAAGTACAGACCACAACTAACAGAATAATAGTAGAAATACAATAAAACAATTGATTACATTGTAATTTACATTCATTACATTGCACTTACACATTACAATAAAACAATTTATTACATTTCATTTCTCTCCTCCAACATTCTCTATCTGCAGGTCGTCTACAATGCTTTATCCTTCAACATTTTCATTTTCCTTCTCAGGTTTCTTCCTTTTTTCTTTAATTCTGTGTGAGCTTGTAGAGGGTTGAGGATCAGTACTGCCAACAGGTTTGAAGAACTAAGTCAGCATTGTCTGTTTAGCCTGCCTTCTAATGTCTTTCAAATATTCAACATAAGGAAGGGTTTCAACCTTAACGGCTGTCTTAAATTTCAAGCTTTGATCTAAATTAGGATCACATTCAAGAAGTAATAATTTACCTTCTTGTACTGGGAATTTAACTTTTAAGTTTTCACAGCTTCCGTAGCGGTGATTGTGAAGTCAAAGGTTAACTGCAGTAAAATATACATTGATAAGTCGATGTAAAAACCAGGATTGAGTAGAATTGTTGACGATAATACTTACAAGTATAACTTTCTCGTTCTTGGCATTAAACTCGAATGCAAACAATGGTGACAATTGAAGCGCGTTAAATGCAAGGTCTCACAGCGTTGGCAAACTGGTCACAATACGTACATACAGGCGAGTTGGTTACAAATGATCTAGCACACCTCAGTCATAACTGTGAATAAGTGAATTTAGACTCGCGAATCCTGAATAAATGGTTACTAATATTTTAGCGCGAATAAGTGAATTCACATATACTGAGTTCGCGAATATGGGAGGTTTACTGAACATGCAGGTTTACCTAGTTGACACAATTCTTGCCTCACTTTCCTATCCTCTCTTTCCGACTGAAAGGTAACACATTTACTTTGAGGCATAGTGTTAGGGAAGGAAAGTTTTTTTTTTTTTAAGTAGAAACCACCCTGATTTTCACAAATTATTTTTTCAGACTAAATTAATTTCCTCTAAGGTCAAAGTTTGTAGTGAAACAAATAAACATCTCATTAACCTTGTCAATGTCACCCCAGGTATGTAGTCAGACTGTGCTGTCTTTATGGAGTTAGCTTGTGTAGAGTCCGATTGAAAGCTTGTGGCGGACGGATGCGCTGACTGCCTGGCGTTGGAGGGGAAAGCACGTAAGGGGAGGAACGCTTGAGGGGAAGAGCGATGAGCTTAATAGGTACCAACTTAATGAAATAATGGAAAATAACAATAACTCTATAGCAAAACTTAAAATTACGATAACAAACAACAACATGAATGGATAACAAAAAATGAATGAACAAAAGAACGCGAAGTATAAAATAACAATAACTTGATAACAGATCAGCAATCAAAACAATGAAAACAAATAATGACAGCAAGAGCGAAGCAGCAGTTGGCAACCCAGACGCATGAAGCTACCTGAATCACTTTCTCCCGCCCAGAAAATACCCTCACCCCTGCGGTAGTGAGGTTTCAGCAATGGACTCACCTAGGCTCAAATTCGTCTACTGCGCATCCGCCATAAGATTTCAACCTGACTATACATACTCCGGCTTGCATAACATATACAGTAAACTCCTTGTTATCTGGCACTCGAGCAACCAGCATCTCTTGCCTCTCGATTTTTTATTACATCAAGTTCGAAATGTTACCGATAAAATTGACACTTTGGGCAATTTTTTGTTTATATCTAATTCGGAATGTTACCGCTAAAATTTGCATTTTCAGCAGCTGCAATACACGATTGTGGATGTTTCTTGAACTCTGTGTTTGTGTTAAATAAAATATTTCGCACATCCTTTTTAAATGCCTCCTAAAACTTCAATATGCGCTAAAGGCAATATAAGGAAATAAGTTGTGCTAACCTTAACCCAGTAACTTGATATAATAAAACATTTAGAGAAAAATGAGAACTGCAATGTTTTAATGAAAGAGTTCATTGTTGGTTCTTCCACTATTTAATGACATTAAGGCACAGAAATCACAGTTAATGAAATTCGTTATGTCATATGAGACACCTAGAAGGGTCAGTGCACTCTTCATAAGCCGAAACTTGACAATTGGATATTGGTATTTATGAATGGTTTTCTATAAAGCATTCCGAGGGAGTCCCTATTTCTGGACCAATGTTGATTGAAAAGGCCAAAGATTTTTATAAACAAATGGAGATTAGTGAACCGCGTGCATTTTCAGATGGATGGCTAACACGTGTTAAGATCAGATGTCTAGATGTTTCGGGGGCAACCAAGAAGCTGCCAATAAATTTTGTGAATTTTTTTAAACGTTAGTTAAGGAATATATGTATAACTATCCAACACGTTTAATTGCATTATTTTAATATTTACTAACTGCACTGTATGTAACGGTGTCATGATTGCGTGTCACTATTTGCTTCTCTTTTGTTTAACATCAATTTCCTGAAGAATTTCTGCTAATACTATGTGTTGTGTGAGGATAATTTTGCTCCTTTTCTCGGACAAGGAAACAATTTTTTGTTGGAAAATTCTAAAGGTTGGACGAAGTTAACCCTTACCTCGCATTATTAGAACAAAAGAGAAATTCCATAGGACGTAATGCAGTTATTAAATATTAAAGTATTGCAATTAAAAGTGTTGATTACTTGTATATTTGAGTTTCATTACTTCCTTGAATGTCAAGGAATTATTTAAGAACATTTGAGTCGAGTACCTAGGCTAAAGGTTAGCAATTCCATGGTGAATGTATAATTTGGCATCTATTTCTTATTTTGCTTTCCAAATGCTTTATTGAAGCCTATCCAATAAAACTCTCAATATTCACTTAACCAGAAAACCCAATTCCCCGGGCATTCCGGATAACTGGGAGTTTACTGTACTTAGCTTTAAAAATAGTGCATAACAGTTACTATGAAGTAATATATTGAAAGGGTTAATGTGTAGATGATAATTAGTTATTATAAACAATCATGTGTCATGCATAACATCACATTGTATTATTCTTAGATATCTATTTGATCTTAAGTAACATTTATCTAAACTGTCATCTATAAATGTCTCTTGAATAAATAGTAAATACTGAAACAGCTGATCCCAAATAATTTATTTTTGTTAATAATTTCCCTTTTCCTTACTTATGTATGTTTATAATTTTTATAATGTTAATTTTTCAGATTGAATACTTTGAAGATGTAGGCATCAAGACATTGAGCTATTTGGACTCATCATTCCAGTGGGATAATTTACAGAAATCCCAGTTCTATAAAGGATTACCTCAGGTTTTACCCAAGTTACCTCATAGAGTCTGTTTATACAGGTCTGTAATTATACATAAACGTGATTTTTAATAATATATTGATTTCATGTTTGTAAAATAAATTTCTCAATAGGATTATACCCTGCCTTGTTAAGGAGTTCATCAATTCAACTATGGTGCCATTTGTTTTACCAAATGTAATGGCTATTGCTCAGAATTGCTCTCGTGAAGAATTTGAACATAATATTTTGCCACACCTTTTACCTGTCATGAAGATCCAAGATCCTATACAGGTATTTAAGTTTTTCTAAGGTCCCATGGAAATCATTCTGTAAGAATCTATGCATTTTTGTGTGATTCAATCACCTTCATATTGAATTGTATCCTTTTATTGATTGTTTTGGTACTTTAGCTCTTAAACTTATTTTAGAAGTCAATTTTCAATAACCATAACACCCAAACAATACATAACTTCACATTTTGTATACAGTCAGCCCCCAGTTTTACAACAGGTTAGGTTCCAGGCCACCGTCGTAAAGCAGATTCTGACTTAAAGCAGAACCTATTATTTTTGGGGTCTATGGACTTTTTCTTATCAGAAACAGCACTAACATTATCTCTTGCACCATTATCAGCCATTGTTTCTGGACAAAATGTTTTTAATCTAGTCAAAAATAGAAAAATCACAACAATTTAAGAAGATCCAACAACGATGCTGACTTAAGTAGACTGGCCGGCGCACTGCGACATACGAAACTGGCTTCTGGGTGGCATCATATCGTAAGCAATGTTCCTTCTAAGCCAGTGGTTCTTAACCTTTTTTGGCTGCGACCCAAATTTTGGTCGCAGCGACCCATTTACTCCAATAGCTCACTTGTAATAAGTAATAAAATAAATAGGAATTTAATAAATAAATGAAAACAACATCTCAGATCATTAGCATTGAATGGGTTGTTAGGAAGAATGATATATATAGATATAGAAAGCAATGGAAGATCTTTGACAGTCCACTCAAAATGGCTTGGCGACCCAATTTTGGGTCGCAACCCAGGGGTTAAGAACCGCTGTTCTAAGCTGTGCATATTTGCAGCCGACGTAAAACTGGATTCAGCTAATTAAAACTAGATTATTGTTTCTATGGGTAAACCAACATAAAAGCAGATCGTCATAAAGTGGGGGGCTGACTATATTGTATTTAGAAAATTATAATTTTATTTTATACTAACCTTGATATTCATTCTCAAACAGATACTGCTGATATTTATGCAACGTATGGCTCTGTTGTTGAAGTTGACACCAGCTAGCATCGTTCGTTCAGATGTGATGCCTATGATACATAGAGCCCTTGATTCTGATGCACAGCCCATCCAAGAATTGTGCTTGTCTGTTTTGCCATCTTTTGCATCTCTGATTGACTACTCAGCTGTGAAAAATGCTCTTATTCCCAGATTAAAACGCTTATGTCTCACCACTCCATATGTATCTGTAAGTATTCAGTTTTAACTAGCTAAACATCTGATTATTTCTTTCATATAAGTAATCCAAGTAACATTTTTATAGAACACAAATGCACAGCTTACTTTAATATTAATTAGTTATAATATTAACGTTTATGTTAATTTTTATGGAGTCTTTTTAGCGCTTTTTTAAATTCAAATAAATCGCCACAGAACACAATTACAAAACAAAAATCATAGACCAAATGGTCCAAAAACATAAAAATGCTGCCAACATTAACCCGAATTAACCCAGAATTCAGAGTTTGTCATTTTTTGCTGAATTTTGCATATTATGTTACTATAAAGTCCCTTAGTCTACGGTTGCCAGATTTCAGTTTTGAATGTATGGGACAGACAACCAAGTTCTTCGTTAAAATACGGGACACTCAAAAAATCCGAAACAATCTCTATTCTTGTGCATTAAAACTATGTATAGCATCAATCTTTATTTTAAGTAGTAAAAAATGAAGAAAAACACCATATTAAGTTGTATATACAGTAGAGTCTCGATTATCCGACCCCACTTATCCGAGGTTCCGGGTTAACCGAGGCGGCCCCCTATAAATAGACTGATCAAATCTTGGCAAAAAATTCTGGAAACTGAAAGTGAAATTGAAGAAGAACCCGAACTAGACAACTTGTTTGACTTGGCTCAGAATCTTCCACTATCGGAACCACTAAATGAAGAAGACATTGTAGACTGGATGGCTGCAGATAGCGAACAGGTGTTGACAGAAGACATGACAGTCAACATGGTGAACGAAGGAGAACAGAGTGAGAAAGAAGATGATACCCCGAAAATTAATCGTATCTCGCATACCAAGGGACTTGCTGTACTGGAGAAAGCGCTCCAATATGTGGAACAAGAAGAAGAACCAACACCAGCTGGTCTTCTATTGCTAAAAAGGTGGCGTAACATGGTGGCCAAAAAGCAATCGACCAAAGTTGGGCAGAAATCATTAACAGACTATTTTGTTTAAGTAATATCAATAAATTGTTCTTTTAGTTTAGTTACATATGTATAAAATAAATTTTCTGAACATACATACACATAGGTCTATTTTTAATACCTAAAAATAAACCTTCCATTTTATCCGAGTTTATCATTATCCGAGGTTAGCTTGGTCCACTTTACCTCGGATAATCGAGACTCTACGGTACTGTAAAATTAATGTCTGGCTTCAAAATAAGGAACATACAATTTTGAAAGGGGATAATAAAATCATTTAGAAGTTTATATTGACATTTAACATTATAAGATTAATTTGCGAGATAAATTATTAATACTAGTTGGTTTAACATTTAGGAAATTTTTATTGGCATTTAACATGGTAATACTAATTAAAAAAATTAACTGCATTATTTATTTTAAAATTTTACAAATTAATATTTTTCCGATGATTTTGCATCTTTCTGCAACTGTTTGTTTTGATGCATATACTATTTACACATTTACTTTTAGTATTTTATTCTCTGAATAAAAGACTCCAACATGTGAATAAAAGTGTGGGAGAGTGAGTTAAAATTACATTTTAACTTTAGTCTGTCACCGTTCTTCGTAGAGGTATTTAAAGGTTTACATCGATGGAGTCTGACATTATATTCACATTTTGTTTCAATTATGTATTCTATTAACGTAACAATAATTCTAATAAATACATTCAGTTTGGATTATCTGTGGTTTTCGATTATCTGGGCACCGGTTCCCCCCAATTACCATGGATAATTGGATCTCTACTGTATTTAAAATGGAGATGATTCACTTGACCTTCAATTTAGTTATATTAGTAATACATACTTAAAAAGCCTCTTAATTTTACAATTTATTTCTGAACTTATTATACAGAAATCTTACCAATTATTAATGAAGCTTAGCATGTTTTGATAGATAAACAATATTTCTTTGAAGGTGCGAGTAAATTGCCTTGTGTGTATCGGCCGTCTTCTTGAACATTTGGACAAATGGTTGGTGTTAGATCAAGTACTACCATTTCTACCCAAGATACCATCTCGAGAGCCTGCTGTTCTTATGGGTATATTAGGTAAAGTTTTTACCCCCCCCCCCCCCTTATTTAATCTATATATTGCATTTAAAACATCTTGAGTGTAAAACTCGTCACAAAATATCTTTTCTGGTCGAAAAAATCATGTTACGTTCTTTCCTAGCAGCAATAGTAATGGGGCAAAAACAACCCATAAAAATTGAAATTTTAACAATTTCAGATATTTCCCACCAATTGTGACCAAATATCTATAATCGTGCCAAATTTCAAGTCCCTTGCTCACCTGAATGGTTTCGTTGACTTAATGCTTTCCTTATGGAGCAATAATAAGGGGATAAAAACAGCCTCTAAAAATTCGAATTTTAACAATTTCGGAACTTTCCCATTAGTTGTGACTCTAATAAATATTTAATAATGAAAAAGTTACTTCATTTTTTATTATGCAAATACCTTGTAATCAGAGGAATTTTAAATAGTTTAGGAATCAAGAGGTGTGAGAGATTTAAATGCCTCAAACGCATCATGTTAAGAACCCCTCCTCATGCCTAGATAGGATCAAGATACATTAAAGGAATTAAACATTAATTTGTGCAAAAGCGAAACACATTACGAGATCAAGCAAACATGGTAGGACACACTGAGAACACCACATTACAACCCACGCCTTGCATCCTTCCTCCGTGCACGTACGTAGTTCCTGCTCGCTTACGCAAACTGCTAACGTAAACTTTCCATATAATGAAAATTTTAAAAAATAAGTGCAGGTTTATGTAAGTTGAGGCTTACGTAATGCAGCGAGTGCCTGTAATCAGATTCATAGTCACAACACCAGAGGTAAACTTGACATGATTATTTATAGTCCCAGATATGCAGGATCAAAATTTTATAACAAACTGCCATGGAATGTAAAAAATATCAGTCAGTAGTCACACCTTATTTAAAAATAACTTAAAAACAAAGCTGCAAACCACTTCAAAATTTGGGAGTGGTTCGGTTCGCGGTTTGGTTCTAAATTTTTGGAAGTGGTTCGGTTCATGGTTTGGTTCAGATGAGAATTTTGGCAAGTGGTTCGGTTCAACTAAATTAATCATTTGAAATACTATTCAGAAATAATTTATCCAATATAAACATTACACATTCAGTATCAATCTGTAAGTAAGTCAATCAGCAGTCATTATTATTTTAAATGAAAGAAGAATTTATTTAAAGAAAGGAAAATTTTATTTTTTAAATATATTACAATACCATAATCATCTTCATTTACTTATATTTAAAAAATGGTATTTTTGATCCTAACATGATTTTTATGTTCATTGTTGTTTACATATCAATTAAAAATTCTCTGAATGGATTCACTTCAAATTCATTTACCAACATACCCAATCATACATAATCAGAAAGAAAATGCGCCTCTAGCTTAAACCGCTTTTGAGATTATCCCTGGATGGACGGACAAACTGAAAACATAAAAGTGTTTTAAATAAATCATTAAAAATCAAAGAAAATTAGTTCCTCAGGCATTTTATTTCTTTTTCTTACCTGTAATACACATTACTTAGAGGAAAAAAGATTTATAACAAGGGCCTTACTGCCCATCTCCCAATATTTCATCTCTTTAGTTCTACCACCGGCACTTGCCTTTATTTTCCCTATTCCCACACACATACCCATTGCCGCATTGATAATTTCCTCGCTCCTCTCTCTGGGGTTCACCCTCTCTCCGTCTTCCACAAGGCCTTTCTTTTTAGTCCTTCCCTCATCTTTCCCCAAACCCTCCCGAGATTGTCTCCCACCTCCAGCCTTTCCTTTCTCCTCTCCTTTATCCCTTTACAACCTACCCCTCGCAGTAACCCTGTGAGATTGGTTCCTCCTTTCCCTCCCCTCCATTCCTTTCCATCTTACAAACTACCCTCCCTCCCCCTCTCGACCCATTTTTCTCCGTATATACTTTCTGTTCTTACCATATCTGCACCTGACGATAGCATTGTAATGTCGAAACCTGGGTCGTAAGGGAAATAAAAACAATGGAAGTTACAAAGCGTATTCCTTTGGTTCATTTATAACAAATAAAATAAAAAATGTTTGCTATATATGTCAAGGGTCTAGGAAAATTCACCGAAACACAATTCATCGACTAGAAAAATTCTTTTCCATAAGCCCTTATTAAGATTTCCTTGATTGAATAATAGATTTAATTATTGAAGTAGACAGTTTCTTGCTTTCCAATGGCGATGATGCACAGCGTCTCAATTTTTCCAACTTTCAATAATAAACTTATGTAAATAAAATATTTTAAATTACCGTATTTAATCGATTGTAAGCCGACCCCCACTTTTCACAAGGCCACACAAGAAAAAAAATTTGATTTTAACCCTCTCGCGACCGGACTGCCCGAGAACGCCCGGAAAATACGCTTTCAAATTTACCTCTGAAAACGTTCACTGGATGGCTTCTCTCTCAGAAATGACGTAGTATACCATATAAACACGAGATTTAGATCGTATTTGGCAGATTTTTCTTAACTTTGTATACGAAGAATTTTTTTAAAATATTCGATCGAAATTCGCTATTTTTTTGGACCCTGAACAATCTAATATATCTCGCAGTAATTCTTCTACTTCGGAGATTTTTCAAAATATATATTTTTGGAGATTAATGTATAATTGTTTTATTTAGTTTTTCCCATTTGGTGCCCATCTTGAATTTCTCCGGGCTTTGAATGCCAGCAGGTGCCCCACACCTCAGGACATGAGAGGGTTAAAGTATTAACTAAAATTACAGTGATATAAAATACATTTTATTCACTTATTCATAACAACTTCTATGAAAAAAGTAATTTGACCTCGCAGGATCTTAATATAATAATACCCTGGGAATAAATTATGTAAATAATACGTCGCACATCAAAATCTTAAAGAACGCAGCGATAGCGCTTGTATGCATAAGGTGCTAACACAATGTTTCATTTTACTTGTGAAACGAAGCATTTGCCCTCCCCTACCCTCCCTCCTCCACCTATCATGTTTCAGTGTTAGCTCCTTATAGTCCGGTTGAAAGCTTCTGGCGGATGTGCAGTAGACGAATTTGAGCCTAGACGAGTCCATTGGTCAAACCTCACTACCGCAGGGGTGAGGGTATTTTCCGCTCGGGAGAAAGTCATTCAGTTAGCTTCATGCGTCTGGGTTGCCAACTGCTGCTTCGCTCTTGCTGTCATTATTTGTTTTCATTGATTTGATTGCTGATCTGTTATCAAGTTATTGTTATTTTATACTTTGCATTCTTTTGTTCATTCATTTTTTGTTATCCATTCATGTTGTTGTTTGTTATCGTAATTTTAAGTTTTGTATAGAGTTATTGTTATTTTTCGTTATTTTATTAATCGCGTTTTTGTTACTACTCTTGAGATTGTTGTTCCTTCAGTTATTAACAACTTTAACAATATGGATCCCGCTCCATCCACCTCAAAGCTAGGGAATAGGAAAGTTATCCGTAGCCAGGCATGGGGAAATTCTTTATAACATACTGAGTTTTATGAAGAAGGCTGCGGAAGGAATCAGAATTCCTATTAAAAATGCTTATGAGCCGGCCGAAGCAGCAACAGGCATGTCACGTCGCACATTAGACCGAATTTCAAAGGAAGGAGCAGATACTTATTGAGAAAGGTTGCAGGACAGCCTTCTTGTCTCCGCGAAAGAATAAGATGCAGAAGAGTCCGAAATCGATGGTTGACGATTTTGATGCCCATGTAGTGGGAAGAACAGTGCATCAATTCCATGTGAAAAACCTTTTGTTTAAAGAAAATTAATAATATTGCTTCTTTAAACTATTCTTTATCGATTCAGTTCAAAAAACAAAGCCTTACTGCACTTGTTTTTATAAAAAATTTAAATATGTTTTCATATAGCGCAATGATGGAGAGAAGCAGATTAGGAGAGGAAAAAAACTTTTTTAAATTCTAAAGTAAATGCCATTTTCCCCAGAATCTAGTATATTACACGGTGATATTTCCTCTATCTAAAAAAAAAAAAAAAAACATACCGAAGTTATTGAAGAGAAATTAACGGATTTATTCACCGTAATCTATGATAGGCACTCTTTCCTTTGAAGCAAACCCGCTCGTTTTTCCAATGGAAACTG
Source organism: Uropetala carovei (assembly GCA_036926305.1). Lineage (NCBI taxonomy): Eukaryota > Metazoa > Arthropoda > Insecta > Odonata > Petaluridae > Uropetala > Uropetala carovei. Next base: position 1,335,731 of record JAXCHB010000290.1, read on the forward strand.
CTGGTCATTTTGTTGGTCTGTACTTTGTGGATTGAGATCTAACTGAAACCGAACCACTTTTGCAAAAAATTACGGTTCGGTTTTCGGTTCACTTAAAAATTAATCAGTGGTTTCGGTTCAGCAAAATGACTGCAGTTTGGTTCGGTTCAGCGGTTTGGTTCAATTTGCAGCTCTGCTTAAAAAAATATCTTATTGAATACTTTTTAATCTATAGTACAATTTGTGTAAATAAATATTTTGTTTTTGTATATATTTCAAGATATGTCCGTTGTAATACATTTTGACTGACTTGTCCTATATGTGTATTTAAACATGTCCTGGGACCAATAACAATATATTTATATCCAGGTATATACAAGTTGGCCTTAACTCATGAGAGGTTAGGAATAACCAAGGAAGTTATGGCAACCCAGGTGCTGCCTTTCCTTCTTCCTCTATTAGTTGAGAATGGTCTTTCACTCCCTCAATTTAATGCTCTGGCAGCTCTTATAAAAGAGATGGTGGGACGAGTTGAAACAGAACATCGTGCCAAAATCACTCAACTTAGTTCCATTCAGCAAGAGCAAACGTAAGTAGTAAATTTTTCTCCCAAATAATAAAAAAAAATTGTGGTATCCAGTACATTACTTTCTCCATATAGAGTATATAATACCGTATTTACTCGTGTAACCCACACCCTTGTGTATGATGAGTACCCTTATTTTTGTGCCAATTCAAAGGGAAAAAAATAAATTCGTGCCGGATTAAAAAAAAAGTCGACCTCTTCACCCTCTTTTCCCTGGACAAGGTCCATCCAAGTTAAGAGTATAGATACGCATATGCAGGGACATATTCACGAGGCAGCACCGGCCTATCGGGACTTAGCCCGGTTTCCCAGCGGTCAAATCAGCTCCTGCACCTATGCTTCGTAGAATTTGGCAAACGCCAGTTAATAAACTTAAAACTCATTTAAAAGGTACAATTTTAATTTTATAAAAACATATCTTTCTCCAGTCCCTGATGCACAACTCTGATACATCGTATTTTCACCCTGCTGCACGATTTCCTATTACCTCTGCCTCCCTTATAATTTGCAATTTTACATTAACGGTAAACGATTGCAATCTCTTCCCATGATTCATTGTAAAGGTAATGATTAATTCACTTAAAAAGGCAGACTTTAATTCTGTCCGAGCTTTATCCACAAGGATACAATACTTGCCGCTGCAGAAAAATCCCACGCATTTCCTTTGTAATTTAATGTGTGCGTTTAAAAGTAGCTGGTATTAACAATGTTGCGGCAGAATATCTGATATTGTAACTGGTGTTCCCATTATGTAAAAAGACATTGTGTTTAATTTATATCACAATATTGTGACTGTTACGTGTTCAATCCACGGTGGCGACGCTGACCCAATCTTTGTGCCTGTAATTATAGACTTAAAATTTATATACAAAGAATAACGTCTCAATACGAAGAAATTTAAAAATAGAATAATAGATGTGACATGGGTGCTGGCTAAAAATAGATTTGTTTACCGACACGACATTTTGGGAAAAAGGTGCGCGAGGTACACAAATAAATGAATCCTCGTGTAAGACACGCACCCCCTTTTTTTCACAGGCATTTTGGGGAAAAACATTGCGTGGGTTACACGAGTAAATACGGTATATTTTTTTTATCTCTTAAGTTATAAAAGCTGAAATATTGAGAGTACATTTACACATTGATGCCACTTAAAAACAAGGCTTTAGTGACCAAATATTTGGTAGTATAACCACTAAAAATAAATTAAGATAAGCTAAATTTATGCATACAACAGGTGATCAAATTGCAAATTCTCCTAGTTTCATCTATTAGGTTAATGGGAGAAATCTTCATTGTAAAATGAAATGAAGTAGTACCAAATTTAATAATAGGAGAAAAACGCTAATTTTATCTATGTTGATGGATAACACTTTTTTTTTATTGGTTTGACCCCTCATATTACACTTGACCCTTATATAATACGCACTTTTATATAACACAGAGGTGATATTAGTGACATTTTTAAATTGCCCACACTTTTTATATAGCACAACTGCATGATAAGGTCTAAACGCATTCTCATACGTGATACAAAGTTCCTTTAACCTTTTGCAAATGGATGTCGAGTCTAGACTCAACAGTAGTTTGCGAGTTGAGCATAATTCAGTACGTGTTTTGGAGGGTGAGAGAAAGAGGCATGGGATTTGCAAATATTTTTCTCTGACCTGCATGTGATTACATTTTCTTATGCTTTAGGAGAGCCCCCTAATCATAAATAAGTTGACTTTTGAGTATATCCTAAAGATAAATAGGTAACAGTGGAATTTATTAGATGACAATCAATCAGTATTAGGGTTGCCAACTGGATCATTTTGACCCAGAGACTCTGAGTGAAGCAGTGCTTCTCTAGGCTCAGGATTTTACAACAATTTCTCCGGGTTAGTGTCAATAGTGGAACTACAAATTTTCTAATGGTTCTCCTTACACAAACATACCAGAAGTCACCAAGCATTTGCTTAGAAAATGTTGATTTTAATGAAGAAATGCACCTTTTACGATTTTTCTTTGAAATGAACAAAAAATTGTATCTTGAACAAAATATAATATTTCTTTGGGACCCAAAGGCACCCTCATCTTAATATTTTGTTTATCAACCACATTTCCTCAAATTTCGCGTTAATAATGCCGTTTTTACAGTTTTAAATAAATATAACTTATGCAGTTTTTAACCTCTGAAAAATATTCCCCTAGATAATTACTTATATAAATTTTGATCTCACTAAAAGATGAGAATAACGCATTTACTTATACTACTTCTGCATAATGAAATACAATTGATAAATGAAAATGCATTGATATTATTTACAATAATTTTAATTAGCAACTTGTGATTACCCAAAAACCAGTAAAAAGCGAAAAACAAGGTTTCTTCCAAAATCTCCAGGTTTCAGATTAAAATCTCTGGGTCATGAAGGTCTTACAGTTGGCAACCGTAATTAGCATGGTTTTAGAAAAGGGAAGTTGTATAGACAGCTATGCCACTGGCTTCGTAATATAACAGTGAAACGAAAAAATCTGAATATTTCTCAAGTTTCGCGTATTTTTATTCAAAATATGGAAGTCATGAGGTATATTTAAGTAAATAACCTTAAAGAAATGCCAAAAACGATAATAAGTTGTGTTTTTGGAAACTACTGGCAAAATACTTTACGAGATAAGAGGCAGCGAATTTGACAGATTTGAGCAGTTGCGCCGCGGCACGCTGCGACTTGCATGGCACGCGCTCACTTTCCGGGCCGGATCTTGGCAACTACTGGGCAGGTGATATGAATATTCGAGACACATCACCAAAAATGTCTAATAAAGTGTTGGTAGTAATATCAAAACAATCCGATAGAATCCAAAATTGGAATTGCTCCGTTTTCGCTAGGAATACCACAAAAAATGATGAAATATATAAAGTTCAAGTGCGATGCGGCACGTTTTCCCGTTATCCGATTGTAAAAATATTTAACACAATTTATTTTCTAAGCAAATGGAACAAATTCAGTGGGCGTCCCGGAAGAAATTTAAAAAAAATTTTTTTGCCTATAGCTAAGGACCACCCTAGTGTGTATATATATAAAACCTCGAATTAACGAGGTTTTACTGTAGTTGGTTGATAAATTTTAATACTCGCTTCATTTAACCATTTACAATGAAAGAAAGATAACTTAAGTATCGGAAAGAATGTCTTAAGTAAATACCTGAGCGCCGCCTATCGGCTGCACCCGCACCGAATGTGTTCAGTACCTCGAACAAGGTAGGAATTGGTGTAAATGAAGTACGTTTCTTGAGATTTACTAAAAATGTAAGTATTTGACAGGAAATTAGTGAGAACGTTTTGAAAATCTAAAATGAATATTTTCATATGAAATAATCAAGTTTACACATGGACACTTTCCGATGGTAAAGCAAACTATTTATCCCATCATATTTGGACAATTCTACTATTTACAAAATAATCTAATGATATTTAATATGATGATTATACATCAACACCATATTTACATCTTAAATACCGTACAGATAATCCTTGGGTTAATGCATTTCTTAAAAGTACAACATTAAAGGAAAAGTCTATTCCCCATAAAAATTCATATGATAATGGTTGGATGCATTCTGGACCCAAAATTTTTACACTAACAACTATTTAAAATGCGTGGTTGAATATCGACCAAACATCAACTTTGAAAGTTACTGGAGAAAAGTCAAAAAATGAATAACATTATTTTATCCTGATCTTGGTTAAGTTTACTAGATAATATTCAATGTAATCATGTAACGTAAGAAATGTAATACCAACTTATGAATGTTAAATTTGATGCCCGGGAACGTAACTTTTTCCATGTTATACATCACTTCATATAACACGTGGTTTTCCAGGAACCTAACTGCCACGTTATATAAGGGTCAACTGTATTTGAGATAAGCCAAAAGCATGAAAATACATGTGCTAATTTTGGGAATTTATTTATATTGAGGGCAGATTAAAGCATGCATTAAATCTATTTACATTAACTCTCATGGGAAAAGGTTTATGATAATTATTATTGCTGATATTTTGAATCTGCCTGGGGATTCTAAAAGTAAAATTGTCAAATGTGATTAATCCACAGCAATATTTTGAAAATGTGACTCTGATTTTAATCTTATATAAATTCTTATTCTTAATTACTTGATTTCCAGCTCTGCATTTCAAATGGCACTAACCACTGGTGATCCAGAGCATTTGGTACCCATATCCAAGCCTCAGTCTGATCTTGATTCAATTTTTTCTGGGCTTGGTCTTGAAGAGAATGAGAAAAATGTAAATGGAACTGTTACTAGCTCTGGAAGTCATAGTGTTATAACAAGCATTCCTACGACAGCTCCTATGTCCCAACTGTCAATAGAAGACAAAATGAGGTATTGTATTACTAATGAGTTGTTAAGTTAATAAAAAGCCAATCTTAACAGAAACCTACAAATATACCATCACTAGTTAAATCGTGTCTTGGAATGTCGTACAGTTGTCATTCCTTATTAAAATAAATAGAACACAATGTGCTTAAAGAGAAAAGGAGAAATGAAAAATATAATGTTGAAAAGTTGGATGAACTTGAATTTGAGATAAAAGTAGTTGGTGGTGCATTAAAATTTTTTATTGATGCCAAGTTTTATGGTAATTGTATGTGGATATGATGATTGATAAGAAATAATGTTTTAAATAATTAATTCACATAAAGAAATCTTAGTATCCTCCTTATAGTGCATTTTCTATTATCAGTAATGCTTAATAAAAGGATGAATTTATTGGTGGCTCTATCATAAATAGAATGATTAATTTCATTTTAGAAATTAATTAACATTAATTATATTTATGCAGGCTTTCCAGGCAGAAATTACATATGAATCAAATGCAATCATTGGAGATGAAACCTCAAACATTGAAGAATGTTACCTCAAAAGACATAGAAACTTGTCTTTTGGAAAAGAATCTGAGTGAAATGAGCAGGACTTCAAACACAGTGCAGTCTCACTTTCACCAAACACCAACTTCTCTCCCCTCTTCAATCCTTCCAATCAATCCAGCAAAATCTCCTCCTAGGAAGAGTAATGCAGATCAATCCAGAGTTCCAAGTGACTGGATCAAGGGTAACATTTCCACCTCAGTTGGAGAATTTATGAAAGTGCAAGAAAATTCCTCTCGGAATTCTTCCAGTGCATTACAAAATGCCCAATCTGTATGTTCTGGGAATATTGGATTTGGTTCAACTGCAGGAAAGGGAATTTATGATCCATTATTGACAAGAGCACCAACACCTGGTGCAAATACAGCCTGGAATGTTACAGCTCCTCTGTTGCCCTACAATTATCAGTCACCACAACCATCTGGAGTCAAATCTTTATCTCCCTCTGAAATCAATGATCTTTTAAGTTAAATTGATGCAAATGATATCTACATAACTATTTTTGTTGTTTTTTATTGATTATAAATTGATCAAGCAGAGATTTACTACTCATTCTCTCTTAATTCAAACATATATGATGTAATGTTAAGATTTTATTTATAATTGAAGCTTTGAAACTGCTGCTGGCCAGAACAGTATATTATAATGAGATATAATGTTAATAAATATAAAATACATTCTGGACAAAATATTTCATTGAGGATTATGATGACTGCAAAATTCCTTATGGAAAGGCATTCTATTATGTGGATTCATCGTTTCATATAAATAACCATTACATTACTTACCAACATAAACCCTTTCATTATGTCCAAGACAGTTTGAACCCTTAAATGACCAGAAATGCCATTTGACATCACAAAAGGTATTTAAACTATTTTTTGCTCCTTATTGCTGTGTATGGACAAGCAGAGTAATTTATTTACTTGAAAATCTTATGAAAATGTCAATCTATAAAATTTATTATAATATAGAATAGATTAATGCACTAAAGTGCAGTTGTTAAGTCAATATTCTAAGTACTCTTCCAAACTCCTCACATTTCCCTCATATCCTTAGCGAGTGTGTCACTTCAATCAGTATGTTTCTCTCCGTCGCTGACGAAAGGCTTCGGCCCAAAAAACTTTCAAATTTGTTGTTTTTTGTCTTCAGCGAAACCACAATACAGAATCTTACCTATCCGTTCTACAAATGAATTGGCCTTACAAGTTAGTATACATGACGAATTCAAACAGAACTGAAGTGAACACTTAGTTTGCGATTTACAAAGATCACCACGTGCGAAAAAAGGCTCAAGCAAATATCCCGAATTTCCCATTACATTTCAAGTTACTCCTTGGTGCCACAAAGAAAACACGTTCTACCATGCACCGAAAGATTATCACTCATCTATACTCCATATTGCTGCATATGTATTACATTGTGCTTTTCTTGTATGACATTATGGTAAAATCAGTGATGAGATGAAGCCACTCCCACTGACTCTCACAAGTCGGTTGTTAAATTTTTAGAAAACATGAAAATTTATTTTCCTTTTGTTCTTTCAAGTACATTTTGCCCTTATCTGAAAGTCAATTACCGACGGTGTATGAAATAAAAAATGTTATGGAAAAATATTATATACAGCTTTGATAAAAGCAAAATTTTACTTTAATGAAGCCTTATAGGAGAAGTGACATTTTTCCTTTAATAAAAATTTTGTCAATTATGTAAAAATTAAAATTACAACTAACATTACCGTAATTTTCTGATTATAATACGCATTTTTTTCACGAAAAATTGACAAAAAGTTAGGGTACGTATTATATATGGTAACAAGCATACAACTTTTTTTAGTAAGGAAATAATTTATATTTTCGGGCATTTTTACCAGTAAATCGTACATTTCAATGCATTTTGATAACATTCCTTTAAATATCGTTTTTCAAAACAAAAATGAGAATAATTATTTATTTACTTTTAGCTGTCCGAAACACTAAAGCTTCTGAATTCATTATCACTGCCCTCACATAATTCGTTGGCGATTTTGTATTCTCTCTCATCGTCTATGTAAATGATGTCACTGAGAACGTCATCTTCATCCTCACTATCCACTTTGGCAAAATTATCCTCCCATGTGACGTCGTCTTCAGAACCATCCATGGCGTTTTTGAGGCAACACTTTTTAAAGCCATGATTTTTAAGAAAAATCAATGCAAGTTGCGAGCAACAAATATTATTTTACATGCCTCGACTGGCTTGTATGAAGACAGAGTCAGAACTAGACGTGACATTCACATAAACTATCTCGCTTGGCGGCAAGTCGAGAACTATTATTCCAACTGATCAGATTATTACACAATGCGACATTGAGACATGTTTTTATACATTGTATCAATCTTTAAGTGAGTCAAATATATAGATGTTAAGTTTTTGTAAACACTCTCACACATATTTCAGTTGGCGGCAAGTCAAGAACTGTCTCGATACTGCTAATAACCAAGTGAAAAATTATAGTGATCTTTTTACAGAAAAATGAGTTGCGTATTATACATGGTGATAAGACAATTTTCACATTTCACTTTTAAAAACATGGGTGCATATTATAATCGGAAAATTATGGTATATGAAAAATATAATCAAATTTTCATTCTCAATACACAAACTATGTTCAAGACACCAACATATTCAATGTTACTTATAAGACTTAATCAATCTTACTGAGAATATGTGCAGGTGGCCACCAGTATTTCCAGGATATATTGCATTCTCCACCTCAAACATAAAAAATTCCAACACGTCCTACATAAGGTGGCCATATAGTTAAGACAAAAAATTAAAACATTATTATAAAAAAAAGAATTTTTTCTTTTAAGTGATTTTTCACCCCAGTTGGAACAAAAATCGCCTATGTATTTGGTTTTACTGTTAGTAGTTTTCTATTGTTTTGAAAATTTAAACGTGATTAAATCATAAAAAGTAACATTCTCATTAGTAGTTTAAAAGATAAAAAAGACCATTTCTTCATTAAAAGTGAAAAAGATCCGAACAAAAAAAATGTTCTATATAAGAGAGACCTTCTGGCAATCCTACTACATTTTACATCCACACGCGTAATAACGCTTCATAGCACAGCGGTGTCAAACTCATTGCGGTTCAAACCGGACCTCAGTATGTTTCATGCGTACCAAAAAATAATAAAGTGTACAAACAATACAAAGTAAGATTGTAAAATTATTTCAGGAACGACAAATAGTGATAGTAACATCATTAATACAAGTAATAAAAATGATAAGAATTGATTGTTATGAAATTCATCTGCAATTACTTACTTTATTAATTGCTACTGCTGAATCCTGTTGCCACCGAAATTCACCTACCGACTCTCACACAATTCTTTACTGAGTGCCTGCCTACTGAGTACCATATCAGTCCAGGTGAATCATAGGGGTATTATTTCCCTTGCATCCCAAGTTATAAGGATGGCTAACATAAGGCTTTTTTAGAATAATATTACAGATGATTTTGAGCCTACTGTAGAAAGGTTCGCTACTGCAGTCATAGAGGTTTCCCCAGCTTCCAGTATTCCACATGCCCCCCATTCTTAAGTAGGAATTGACGTCAGTTGTTTGTTACCACAATATGTTTACAGAACTCATGAGTACCCTCACCTCTGAGGGCAGAAACAGAAAATTCTCAAGAGAGAGGCGATAGGTTTTATTCAATAGGAGCGATCCTCGATATGTCATATTGGAATTGGAGGTCACTCCTGATTGGTGATGCAAAGAAAAATGTTAGCAAAAGTTGGACCTGTTCTATTTGCCTTCCATGCGAAGGAAAATGCGATTACGTCAAAATGCCATGGCATTTTTGTTTGACACAATCACATTTCCTTACTCGCATTTATGCTAGCTAATATGCGATCGTGTCAAACGGGCTTTAAGAAATACAGCAGTCTGTATCTGAAAACATTCTGTGGAGAACATGTTAGTGGCCACCCTCGGCAATTTGAGATTTTTTAAATAAATATTTTTGAGTACTGTCTAACTTTAATTTAAAAAATGTTCAAGTTTCTATCAAAGATATCTAGATATTGTTATTTTTCATGGTTCTCAAATAAAAAAATCACCCTGTATAATAGATTTCCCAAATTCAGATTTCTCATTTGTGGCCTTTTCAAGAAATTTAGCCCTCACAAATGGGAAGAGCAGTAATTCCCCCTATACGTTGTTTTGCATATATGCTGTCAGTCAATTAAGGAACATGTTTGGTTATAAGTTGCATTGCTTTGCATGTAAGTCATTTGTGAAGTGCCAAAAGCAAAATTTCAAAAATTCCAATGGTGGTACATAAATTATTACTGTAATTAATAACCCCTTTATTTGTCTTTTAAATTTCATGTTTATTATCTATATGTATCTATAAATAAAAGTTTTTTTATAACGCAGCAACTACAGCATGTAGAAACAAGAAAAAGGTATAATTTTAACCGGACTAGAGTGTTGTGATGTAGTCATGTTTTTATACAGATTTGATTGACCTTTACAACTTTTAAAAATATTTTCTTTTTTTCATTTTATTCATCTGAATAACATAGGGATGAGTGCAGCTTATTTTTCATTTGAATTTTAAAATTACTTAGAAACATGGTACAAACTTGAAACTTGAATGGTTCTATGAAGAAAAAGAAGTTTATTTTTATTGAAAACAGAATCCGAATCCTGATCGAATTAGGGTAAAAATGCATTTAGAATAAGATACATATGTGATTTTATCAGTTTTATGACTATGCCAATTATAAGCTACCATGAAAACTCCCACTGTCGCAGAAGTTGCGAATTCAATGCATATATATGGGAACATTTATAATGTAATATAGTTTTTCAATTTGTGTGTGCGATTTTGCTTTGTTTACATGACAACCTAATGTTTGTTGATTTTAATTGAAATATTATTAATTAGCTGAAAGTACCCGGCGATGCCCGGGTTATGGCAGACGGCTTTGGCAAATAAAATTATGTATTATATGCAGTGCTGGCAAACGAAAAAAAATCGATTCGTTGCGTTTTTCGTTGCGGCCAAAAAAGCAATTTCGTTAAGATAAAATCTACATTTTGTTTTTCGTTATGTTTAACGTTATAATGAAATAACTGCTTATGAATACTTTTTATTTGATATTTATACCTCGTAAGTTTAAGTTTTTCATTTAGAATTATAGTTAAAAAAAATTTCTAAACATATGTTGCAGAAAAGGAACATTTTTAAGTTTTCTAAGGAGTCGCAACAGATTTCGTTATTTTTTTGATCATGCATACAAATTAAGATTTTTATATCCAACATTTAATAATCAAGGTTAATTGCCTTAACCCACATTAAGTACAAAAATAATGTAATAATTATAATAATATAGTGCAATGCTCATGTCGCATCGTAGAATTTTTTATAAGTAACTCGGAAAGTACACCGGCTGTACCAATTCTAATTCTTGCAACAGACCTAAAATTCGATGAAAACAAAGAAAATTGTCGAAATTTCAAGTTTTCCTCTCTGGGGTTTATTTTTGATAGCTTTCTTCCTTCTCTTATACCCTATAAGAAATACATGTAAATCATCCATGGGTTTACAATATTGCATTTAATAATATTTTCGACATTAACAAAAGGATTGTTTTATTAAGTACAGTAGTTTTAAAAGCTTACGGCACCTGCGCAGAGGACGATTTTCGCTATGGAAGAGTCCACTTCAGAAACGCGAACTCGGTAGGGGTGAGGGTGTTTACAATCGTGAGAGAGCTCACTTGTGCCTTGTTAGTCGCCAACCGTACCGCTGTCCCATTAGATTCACCTTTCTATTATCGCTGTTCTGTTTGTTGTTTGGTTACATTGTATTTAATTGCCGAATAAAAATTTGCTTTGGAAAATAGTTTCATCTTTCAAAGTTAAATAAGTGCAAAATGAACTACATATATACATGATAATCTACAGTTCAGAACATTTCTGCCTCTTTTAAAACTGGATCCGGTAGTTTGGCCAACCTGCCAAGCTGCGATTTCCAATTCCCTTCGCTTCCTCCTCAACTTTCCTCTCCACAACCGCTTTCCCCTACAGTACCTCGCAGTTCGCGCAGAAAGGTGACATAAGCTTTTAAAACTACTGTACATATATGAAAGAAGATAGTTAGATAAAGTTTTAACCCACTGTTAATAACCATGAATATAGGTAATTTTTCAGGTAAAACAGAAAAATATGGAACCTTTACCCAATGTGAGCAGGGCCGGTTTCAGGCGTAAGCGACGTAGGTGGTCGCTTACAGGCGCCACTTCAGAGGGGCGGCAAAATCAATATTTCGGATTTTGACATTTTCATTTTTTCCAAAGGTGTATTGCACAGAACTTCAAAACATCGTGAAAAACTATATTTTACGCCATGATAAGTCATTTACATTCAGGGTTGGTTCAAGGTGTAAGAGACGTAAACCTACCATTTACAGGTGTCACTTAAGAAGGACGGCAAGTTTTACATTGTCTAAAAAAACACACTGATGCACTGTGAACTTTACTTAAACTCTTCAGAGGAATAAAAGGGGGGGTTTCAAAAGGGGGGGGGTTTCAAAGGTGGGGTTTAAAAGGGGAGGGTTTCAAAAAGGAAAGGTTTCAAAGGGAGCTTAAAAGGGGGGGAATTCAAGGGCAGAGGGGTTTCATGTGCTTTTAGGGTTTAAGCATTATAATTTCAAATAACCTTCCCGGCCCAAATTCAATACTAGAGATTTTGATTACTCACGGGTTTGTCTCTTTGTGCAAAAGCGTGATCGTAAAGTTGAATATAAAAATATTCGGTAATATAATCATTACATAGTCATTTTGTTATAAGGTCACTGAATGTTTTATTTATATTTTCTGAAAATATTCAGCTGAATATATTTTTGAAAAAACAAAACAGTAAAATAAGTTTATTTTCCTATTTTAATATATAATTAATATTATTTCATGCCTTTGATATCCAGAGGGGCGGAAAATTTTTACCTCGCTTACACATTTTTTTAACCGAAACCGGCCCTGAATATGGGTATTCAATCGCTTCCGTGAGTAAATACCTATTCTAAATTTAAATCGATAAAAAGTTTATTATGAAATTTTTATGGTATGCTTTCAATGGGATACAACTATGTTCGTCGAGGTTTTTTCTGTAAACTACTTAATTGCTGTAAATTAATAACTATTAATAACTATTTTTTTAATAATTAGACCAGTACTAGCATAAACCACCTAGTCCCGTGTTTAACTGGAAATCTATGAATTTGACCGGTAGTGTTTGAATCGTAAAAGCACTTATTGTGAGATCTTTCTCCAACAGCTTAAATAGTTAGACTGACGAACAAATGACACAGTTCAGGATCCAGGGGTGGAGAGGATGAGACAGTAACTTGGAGAGCACTGACCTCTAAAAGAGGAACTTGATTATAACAAGTGGAAAACCCCAATCCTAACGAATATTGAAAACAATAGTTTGAAAGGACGACATACTGGGAGGGGGAACAGCGAATCTGAATGCGGCACATACATTTAAGATCAATGCTTTATCTTCCTCGTTTCTTCTCTTATGCTTCCTGAAGGAATCCTTTCTTTCATAAATGTGGAAAAACCCAAAAGGACAATGGGTGATGGGCAGGGTATGACTTCTTTCGCGACAAGGCGGTAGAAATGGCTCGGCGGGTGACAAAGGGTTTTAGCCCAGATGCCGTGTATGAATGTCCCTATAAGCTTTATAGCCAGCTAGAGCAAGTAGTAACGAATCTGTTAACGAAATAACAAAATTAAATTTTTGGTTTTTATGTTTTTTGTTACAACTTCTTAAAAAATTTCGTTAACGTTTTTCGTTACATTAACTCAAAATTATTTTGTTACATGTAATGTTTTCCAGCACTGATTATATGGTAATACAATCATTTCACCTTTTGTGCATTTTTTACCAAAGGATAAAGGCATTATAAATTAGAAAAATATGTTTTAATATTTATTTCAAAGCTTGCTTGTAAACAATATTTTTTGACTCGGGCCACAATGTCGTGCCTATCTACGACCTTCTGTCCCAGCAGCAACTCCGCTATTATTTCTGGCCACTTCGGGTTGCACGTCAATGTGATGAAGAGGTCAGGCCGGCCGTAATGCCTCACATAGATGAGTGCGTCCTGCGCGTGCTCCTGCATGTTGCGCAGGCTGCCCGTGAACGTGGACGGCAGGACGACCATTTGGCCCGGATCGTTTGCATTGGAGGAGCCATCGCTGGCCACCGTGTCCATCAAGTACTCTCGTGCCCCCTCCACTGGCCCACCCACCATCGGCAATAGGATCGGACTGAACCTTTCTAAAATGGCATGTCACCATTTTGTTTCAAGATGGTGGATGAAATTCAGAATATACTTTTTACTATTTCAATAGGCCAACAGACCATCTCATCAAATTTGGTTAGAATTGGACTAACCGTTTCTGAGATAGCAGGCCGCCATTTTTTTTCAAGATGGCGAACAAAGTTTGTTTAAAGCTTATGTGTTAAGTGGGTGTACCAGCTATGCCAATGCAAAATTTCAGCTCTATCGGTGCAGTAGTTTTTACGTAATTGAGTAGCAGACAGACACCATTTAATTTTTATAATAGCAAGAGATAAATAGTTTTTAATGATATTTTTGTGTGGCGTACAGTTCTCCAAAGCAAGCTGTTTTTAAAACTACGTAACATAAATAATTAGGTGTAGATTTTCCGCAAATTTTGATGGAATAATTCATTTTATTGTTTCCAAAGTATTGTTGATATAAACAATTTTCTCGTAACAGAACTCATGGATGAGAGAATCAAGCTAATAGTCGGAGGTCAATATTCACTCTGTGATTCTTAAACGTTCTCTATTTCCTTTTTTGTCTTTCATTAAATTAGTTAATTCCATTTGTTCCTTTGTTATTCCATTTTCTGTTTATTATTGTGTTTTCTTCATTTTTGCTTTATTGAACGGTTAAAATTATTGTGTTCTTGCTGGTTATATTTATAGTTTTCATTTTGAATATATCGTCATGAAACTTTTCATAGGTATATAATTTTACCGTGGGTAACATAGGCTATATGGCGATAAAAATTTGGGGAGGGAGAGCTTAATTCAATCATTATTTTCCATAAGTTGAAATGTAATTTTTGATTTTTCAGAGTGCAAGATTTTCTTCCATCATTCATCTAAATAGGTAAATGCGGACTGGTTTTCTTCATTTTTGCTTTATTGAACGGTTAAAACTGTGTACTATGTTATTCTTACGATGTTTACATGTTACACGGTCGAAGTTTTAGATTCACTAAATTCGTTTAAATTCAACGGGCACTTCTGCTAGTTATTTATAAAATTTCATTGCATTTTGCGACCTCATCTGGACCTGCTCCCTACTGAATGACCAGATATGTGTGAGCAGTGTTATGCAGTAGTTTCTGCTACACACATCAATGTTAGGTACAGAAATGTCATTCATTTCTTATGCATTTTCGCTGGTGTCCTTATTTTCATTTTGAGCAAATGAACCTTCCAGCATTTCTTTTTATAAAAATACCAATATTATAATTTCATAACTGCGCATGATTTTTATGTCTGTTTACAATCGCATTGTGAAGTAGAGAAAATGTATAAGCCTAAGGATGATTCATGAATGGCATGTTGGCAACTAGGAATGAAGAATTTCAGAGGAATAAGGGATAAAAGCATTTCAAAAAGTATCCTTCTCTCCTTGCCTTCTTTACTCGATGGTGGGATACTGTAAACATTCAAGAAAGATGGCTGAAAAGCAAAAAAAAAAAGTAGCTTACATTTTCACAGTAACCATATGCTGGTCAATGGAAGTATGACCTTTGTTTGGGTGAGCACAATGGGTAGGTGGTTCACAAGCAACACAAGGGATGAAAAGGGATTATCCCAACTTTTACGATGATGTGTAGAAACCTATCCCAGAGCGACAGTGCTATAAGAGAGCTTTGTGTGTGTAAAATTTTATGTATCCTTTCATCCTGGTTTACATTTACATTGATGACCCAAGAGATATTGGATATTATTTTGGATTGTGAAATCTGCTTTAAAGGTGCTCGAAATTGCGTATCAATATGCAAGTTCCGCAAACGGGCGTAGCCAGGATTTTGATTTTGGGCAGTTTTGCCTCTACAAGGGAAAGACACCTCTAAAAGCAAAGTTGTTTTAATTAAAATTTTTGATACCTTAAGCATTGATTTATTCATTGAAATTGGGGCTATTACTAATTAATATTATATAGAATGATTTGTATAAATCATATAAATTTACTGAACACAAAATATTAGATGATTTGGTTACCAGCTTGGAAAAATGAAACCACCGCTAAAGAACAAAATCTAGACGTCTGATTTTCTTAGCTAATTCATCAATTATCTCTTCAACTGAAGGTGTGAGATCTCAATAAATAAGAAAAAGAGTCAATCCATTCAGGCGGTTGTCTTCCATTGAATTACGCAAATAATTTCTCAGATGTCTGAGCATGGAGAATGACCGCTCTGTTGATGCTGCAGGAACTGGAAGCGAAGTTAGGATTAGCAACAATCTATGAATATTTGGGTAATATGAGGAGTTGCACATGTTTAAGGTGTCTATTGCCTTCTTTGCTTGTTTATCTATAGGGTTCCCAGATGTACTACTTTTGGTACTAAAGTACAACTTTTTCGCCTTCTGTACTACCTTCGATTACTTTCGTACTACTTTTTGGAGAATAGTAGAAACTGCTCAGAATTTCCATCTCTCTCCATCCCTCCAAAGCTGTCCTTCAACAGCAATTTCCTCATTACATTGTGGTTCATCGACAATGAACAACAATGTAATGACAATGAATTGCTGTCCAAACAACATCATGCATTTTTTAAGATAAGAAGAAGAAGCGAAACCTCTTTCGCTGATAACTGGAGTGGAGATTGTAATCTTCAGAGCAAAAATATATTTATTTCAGAGAAAAATCAATGAAAGGATATAAAAAATTCTGGTGCAACAGCTTATGCAAAGTTGCAAATGTTAAAAGAATCAAATACAACTGTTCAGTTACAAAAAGAATATCCTGAATTTTATTCTATGGTGGTTAATTATACATGTAAGTGGTTCAGAATTAATGACCATCTTTCATCTACTAAATGGTTAATATGTAAAAGCATGGGTGTTGGCAGGGAGGGGCATTGCCCCCTCCCCCTGGAAATGTATAAAAACGTAAATATTATATTAGATATTATTTTAAAACGTGAAAAAACTGGACATGCGAAAACACTTAACACGCGTATGGATGGCAAGAATTCTCGCCATTCAAATATGTCACTTTATTGTAACAAATATTTATTGATACCAACAGGGCCGTCTAATGGCAGTAAGCAGGTAAGGCACTGCCTTAGGGCGGCACCTCACTGGGGGCGGCAAATGAGTTGGTCTCGTATTCACCCAAACTGCGTTAGTCCTAACTCGCTGTCGTTGAAAAAAAGACAACATATTAATATCCATCGAATACGGAAAAATATGGCGAGGCTAAAGTTCAGATGCAAACATGAAAATCAATATCAGTGCAAACCTCCAGTTTCTACCCACCCCGGCGACCTTTAATAAAAGGCAGCACTTGGGGTTTCTTATTTCCATTGCATTGGGTTTCGATACATTTCCCAGGGGCTCTTTCCTCACCCATTTTACATCCTTCGCCTTCCTCCCCCAACACTCTCTTTTGTTTCCCCATGTGGTCACAAGGGCTGTCAATTCGACTGCCCCTGAGCTTGAGAAGAAAATAATGGTACGGGAGAGAAAGTTTTGTTCCTAGCGGATTCTTAGGGACATGAAAAGCAATTAAATTCTGTTTTTAATAGCAAAATTAAAGTGACCAGATTTCCAAAAGCTCGATGCTGTACAAAATGAAAAAATCGGTATAATGTACATTGCACAAAACTTTCTCATATACAAATGCGTCGTTTAGTTATTTTTTGAAAATATGAACTACGTACAATCATTATAAACATCAACTTGAATAACTATACAAAATATGATCAAAATCGTTGGAGCTGTTGTTTGGAAAATCCAAGCATTATTAAAGTTACCGTAATTATTGTGCAATGTCAACCATTTCTTCATAGCTTCTATTCTATGTGATAAAATGCGTCAGATTTCATTCATTTTTGCTCTACCATTTAGGCCCTAGAGGCATGAACAGACAGACAGATGGCATGGCGAGAACCACTTTTTCAGACTCAGTTAAACATATATTTCCATCAAAATCTTGAGATTGAATTTTTTCGCGATTACAATACTTTCTCAATATACTTCGTATATGAGAAAGTAAGAAAACATACAAAATACAATACGTATTTTAACAAAATAAAAACATTTCGATAATACAATTATTAAATTCTTAAAAACAACAATTTTAACGAAGATAAAGAAATCCATTTTTTTTTTAATCATATAATAATTCTCCAAAGTCCTTCCTTCCTCGCGGTGCGTTTGATGTTATTTTTCTAAAAAACAAACAAATACACAAAATAATATTGGAACAAATCATGTAATTAACCATAACATAAATTAATTTTCAAATTACTTCACTTTTCGAAACTTGTGACGATGACTTGAGAAAACTATATAACTCTGTGGGTGCTTTGCGGACTGTGACAGGTGACATATTCTAAAACCACAGAAACCAGCTACAACCATAGATTTTTCTAAGTGGTACACTAATTTTGACAAAAAACCATGGATGTGGTAGTAAAAGTAAACAATAAAGTAAAGAGCACATCTAAAGCTACAACCACACCACGGAAAACAAATTACTGTTCTGTGTTTAAGTACTTTTTTATATTGCAGACATCAAATAAAAACAAATAATTGAAATTATTATCAATTTTGATGGGCAAATTTTTACAATGCTGTTGTTTTGCTGTACACTTCCCAACTGCTTCTGACCACATAAACGATCTTTCTCGCTTAGCTGAAATTTCCTTCTGATTTCCATTATTCTAATCTCTTCCTTATATCAAAAATCATCGACAGTCTTCTGCAACTCAATTGAGCATTCTGTGATTCTTTTCCATTGAGATTAGGTAAATTTTTTCTATATACCAGAGTTTTGCATCACCGTTAGTGAATTACATCTACTACGCGTGATTTCTGCTTATTGAGACACAGCAGATTTGGATCTGCAGATTTATTATTTGTAAAATTAGTGTAATAAAGAGAAATGTTACAAGGTAGTAATATAATAAACTTATTTTTCTCTCTCTATGCTTTCCTCTTTTTCTTTAAAGTTCCTGTTTTAATTCTTCTCTCTTCCTTTGCCTCATTCTCTCCTCTCATTTCAAATGTCGGAAATCTTACAATCAGCTTTGGGGGTCCTCTTGCTACCTGCGGTTTATGGCTAAGCATGCCATCTTGGCAGATTCCTTTACCCTTAAAGCCACCTATGACCACGTGTTCAATTGAATGCTTTGTCTAAAAATATTGGTTTACATTTTCCATCCACCCGCACTCACATAAAACTTCTTCTAAGAGTGCAAAAATTGAAGGGCATTTTCGCCCTTTTGCTGTCAAGACTGTCCTGTGAAAAGATTCATTTTATTTGGTTCACTCCATAGTTGTTTCTTGTGGTCTATCCAGGAGCAACGATCTTACAGTCTTCAATTCTAGAGGGGTTTTTGCTTTAATGAAGCGGCTCATCGTTGATAAACCAGTTAGTATCTAATTACATATTTTATCTATATAGTTTTCATTTTTTTATTAAATATGCATATAGTACAGGAGAGTTAGGAAAAATAGCGGAAAAAATTCGAACAAAGCTGATTTTTGGCAGAGATGCTCAGACTGGCATCTAGTTCAACATACTAAAAGTCCTCAATGATCCGGTGTGAGCTTTGGCCGCCATATTGGAAAAATGGCGCCCGAAATCAGTTTTTCGTGAATATCTGGCGAACGGTGGCATCTACATGACAATTTCGAATTATAAAGTTGTAGCGAATTAAATTTCCTACAAAAAAGATCCTATCACTTATTGTCGTCAGAGTAACCATTCTCCGTCAAAATAGCGAAAAACAAAGTGAACTCAATGAAAACGGCGAGAAACGTGGCGAAATACGTATATGTGTTGGTAATGTCTCCGCATCGGTTTTTTTATATATATGTGCTTTAGTGGTGGAGGGGGGTGGTTAGGGGGAATGGTCACTGTCAAACCGGGGGGGGGGGGGGAGCATGACCCCCCTAAAAAATTTCATTCTTGGAGAAAGAAGCACTGACACACTTACATCTTTTTATACTTATTTCCACACCACCCTGGAGGTAAAGTATATGGCGCATTTGTGTGGGTTGTACTCCTGCACTGCAGAACAACACGTGGACTGGCGAGATTCTCGATCAAATAGAGATGATGCAGATGTCCATAAAGTGGATCAATGGCTTTCAAGAAACTCGCCTTTCTCTGTTTTAGGCAAGTGTATGTCAATCAGTAGTGGAGTTGTCGGTGACGAAAAAATAAACTGCTATGATGCTCACAATATCGGAAGCAAAGCAATGAAGGCGAATGTTGGAAAAAATTTGGTGTAAAACTTTCCCATAAAGACTGAGTACAAACATTAGCAATGGTCAATAATTCTTTTAAATTCCAGGGTTCTGCTGTCACTGCCGATCCGTTGCTCGTTTTTCAGCGTATTTCAGTATTTTTGAAGTCTGAGGAAGAATTGAATTCTTACTTCCAGTATGAACTTGCTCCTTTCCCCTTGTCTCTTTTTGATGAAAACGGCATGTGAAAAACCAACAAAGCAGCGCTTTATGCAGTTTTTGAAAAGAAAAGTGATCCTACGGTTCCAGATGATTGCACCTGCATCATAGATGGAGGATGGCTTCTACATCGCAGTATTTGGCCTACAGGTAGCACATATTGTAGGGTTGCAAATAATTACGTTTCATATGTCGAACGAAACTACAATCGTAAATCAATTGTCGTTTTTGACGGTTACTCAGAAAACATACACATTACAAAAGCAGCTGAAAGATCACACGCTAATTGTTAATACGGCTATTGAAACATCAGGTTCTGGTGAGGTTACAGCTATTATTGGAGAGGACGTTGATCTCCTTGTTTTGCTGACTGCTTTAGCGCCTCCAGAGAAAGAAATATTCTTTGTAAAACCAGGTAGAGGTAAAATTCAAACAACCTTATATTCATCATACAGTCTGGAAAATAAAGCAGATGTAAAGAATAATATTTTGTTTCTGCATTCTTTTTCCAGCTGTGACTCGACGTCTGCTGTATTCGGGAAAGGCAAAGTGTCACTTGCAAAAGTTTAAGAAAAAAATGAAGACGTAAGAGAAACGGCTCAAATTTTCCAAAACGAAGAAGCTTCTCACGATGATATTGCTGATGCTGGAAATTTAGTTTTTCTTGCTTTATATGGCGCTAATAAAGATGAACAATCTCTAAACAATCACCCTTTCATCTGCTTCAAAAAAGGAGTTGCTCGAGGAAAAAAGAGCCTCTCATCATTACCCCCAAATGAGGACGCTGCTCGCCTGCACAGTTATCGCTTATACCATCAAATTCAGTTATGGCGTGACATTAAAATGCTTCCTGAAAACTGGGGCTGGCAAACCCAACCTAATTTCTCACCTCTTCGATTAACCAAACCACCTGCTCTAAGATAATATTTTACAATGTGTTTTTTGCAGCTGTACTAAAGGATGTCGCCAGGCTTGTGGATGCCGAAAAACCAGATTGAAGTGCTCAAATGTTTGCCTAAATTGCAGTGGAGTATCCTGTGATAACGCCAGGTACTTAGTAGTGGAAGAAGAGGAAGATGTTGATGATGTCGAAGCAACAGAAGAGGAGCAGAACGTTCGAACATCACCTGATAATGGAGAAGAAAACAGCACCGACTATGATACCGAAAATGTAACCGAAAATGATACAAAAAACGATGACGAAAATGAAACCGATGATGATCCAGTAAATGAACCATATGTATTCGATGATGATAGAATGGAGTGTAGTGACGTATTACCTTCTACATCTACTGAGGATGAACCAACGACCAGTAGAGCTGTTAAAAGACAGATTGGAATAAGCTGAACGATATTTTGTGGACTAGGCCTACTCGGGATACCACATTAAAAAACGCGCCATATACTTTACCTCCAGGGTGGTGTGGAAATAAGTATAAAAAGATGTAAATGTGATCATCAGAAGTATATCGTTCAGTGCTTCTTTCTCCAAGAATGAAATTTTTTAGGGGGGGTCATGCCCGGTTTGACAGTGACCATTCCCCCTAACCATCCCCCTCCACCACTAAAGCACATATAAAAAAAACAGTGATGCGGAGACATTACCAACACATACTCATATGTATTTCGCCGTTTCTCGCCGTTTTCATTGAGTTCACTTTGTTTTTTGCTATTTTGATGGGGAATGGTTCTCTGAGACAATAAGTGATAGGACCTTTTTTTTAGGAAATTTAATTCGCTACAACTTTGTAATTCAAAATTTTCATGTAGGTGCCATCGTTCGCGAGATATGAAAACCTGATTTCGGGTGCCATTTTTCCAATATGGTGACCAAAGCTCACACCGGATCATTGAGGACTTTTAGTATGTTGAACTAGATGCCAGTCTGAGCATCTCTGCCAAAAATCAGCTTTGTTCGAATTTTTTCCGCTATTTGGTAAAAAATCGTCTAATTTTCTTGGACTAATAACTTTCTAACTTTTTCATGCAAATTATCCAGAAACATGAAAGTAAATTAACCTGAGAATCGCCTAACTGATCCCTGTGGATTTTGAACAAATTGGTTGTTTTATCCCTACATTGTCACCTCTACAGAAAGGAAGGATATCAATAAGGGTAGGTTTCATTTTTTGCTCATTTCTGTTTCTGTCTTTGAAAATAGAAGTACTTATTCTATGTAATTCTGATTTCTTAAATTTTGGATTTGGTGTTATTTTTTAAACTTCTATTTTCACCTTTTCATCCGTCTGCTCATGTGCAAGATTCTAATTATAATAAAAGGCAGTTTTAATTGGTTTGTCCTTTGACTGGTTGTTTGTTTGGTCTGTGTGTCACACTGTAGAGAAATTCGGACAATATATACGTGAAGGTAACGGCGTAATATATCTTGAAAAATGTCGCGAGTTCGACCACTAGGGATTATTTTCATTTCTCGTAAGATAATATATAATATTTAAAATTCCGCTCAGCAGCCCTTGTTCCTATTGGAAATGAATATTGGAAAATTGGACATGCGTTCTACAGACCAAGAATATTTTAAAGAAAAAGGAACATTTTTTATTTTTAAAGTCAATTTATCCTTTGATTCGGATTCGCTCGAATTTAACGTTTAAGTGTCCAATTTGGGTGAAATTCTACGTTTTTAATTAACCATGCCAATTGTTGTATTAATTCACTTGTGTAATGCAAAAGTGTCAATGCAGTACCTATATGTGCTTGAAAGAGACGTAGAGGGAGGAAGGCGACAGTGTTGTAGAGGAATGTAGTAAATATTGGTATTCAACCGGAAATATGAGAGGTTTTTTCGGGATATGGAGAAGATTCATTTTTCATAACCTTTACAATTAGATGCAGTGAATAATAATTTAGTCAACAAAAATGAGTTCTAATCACTCAAAGAATTTCTGTGGAATTGTTCGTATTATGTGATCATACCAGTGGGTATGCACATCTTCAAAGCTTTCCAAGGGGCAAACTGATCAAAAAGGTTGAATATCACCGAGGTGTAGATGGGAAGAGGAAAGCGAGGGGAAGAAAGATCGGATGTAAGGAGATAGGCTATTTGTGTCAAAGTATTTAGCAGGTCGGAGTGGATTTTTTAACCAGTGCTCGAAATGGAAAATGTTACAAAACTGAACGCTTGTATTGGTAGTGAAACGGAAATTTTAACGAAACGGAATGCTTGTTATAAGGGACGGCATTTCTAAATGTCTGACAAAACAGAACGGTATCATCGGCGTGTGCGACGAGCTGGAGCAGTGTTCCAGTGTGTTCCGGCTCAATCCGAGCTCTGATTTTAGCCTGCTTCAAGAGAAATAAATTAGTCATTTAAAATATACTTTAAGTTAATTTCAAGAGGATATTCAGTACAGTGATAATATAATTCATAGTGATTCATTGGTGTGGATTTGTGGTCAGTTGGGGGCCGGTTAAGTAAAATTTTCCCTGGTTGGAAAAAATTGCACCCACCCCTGGATAATAGGCATTTTTGTGGTTTGCTCTCCCCCCCCCCCCCCCCCCCTGCAAAATTTTCTGCCGATGCCCATGCTTAAAAGTACTGATATCATTCAATACGATGGAATAAAAAAATCGGCAGAATTTTGATCTCAGAAATTGCTGCAAAGGATTCTTTGTTTGATGAAACTGAACTCATCTGATTAATTAGAAATGCCACAAAATAATTTAATACTTTTCCAATTGACAAAAAGTGGGCCACTTTATTTATAAATGATAATTTTGTTAATCTAAAGAAATTAATGCATATAATTTTTGCGATTCCAGCATTGAATGCTCATGTTGAGCAAGTTTTCTCATTGTGTAAAAAACAATGGATCAAAAATAGAAACAGACTGAAATTTAAAACAGTTAAAAGTTTGCTACAAGTGAAATGTACCGTATATACTCGTGTATAACGTGCAGTTTGAAGACCAAATTTCAGGTCATAAAGTAGGGGTGTGCGTTACACATGGGTAACACTTTTGGGCACTTAAAATTGGAAATTAAAGTGAATCAACCTCACATCAGATTATCGCTTTTTGGTTGAATTAAGGGGAAAACCACAATAATTATCGATAATCAAAGTTATACATATATTAATTATATGTATAGAACACCTAATTACTTCTATACAGTTATAATTCCATCCTCTCCAAATATTCCGCATTTCACTAGCTCATCAGCTGATTGCTGTAATTTTTGCAAACTCGCAAGAAAGACTTCCTGCAAAACATGCATCGAAAGCAAAAAACATAGAATAAGTAAATTGAAATAATTTTATTTAGTTAATGATTCTAGTATGTACAGGCGTCTCTCGATATTCATCCTTAATTGGTTCCGCAGAAACTGGACGATAAGCAAAAAGACAAATATCGAGGGTTATTTTCCTTTAAACGCAACGTTATAAATATAATTCATTCCTGAAAATCCAAAAAGCAGACTAAAATATTGATATTACCTTATTTTATGGAGTTATTGGTACATACTATAAACACAATCTATCAGAACCTACAGCCTGCGGGAGCATTTTATCAGGCCCGCAAAGGCATGATATAAATGCATCTACAAATGCGGCTGCCACGTATGAATGGGGGTTTGGTTATATGTAATTGGTTATGGAAGAATAAGCAAAAAAGAAAAATCAGGGAGGACAAATAGTGAGGGATGCCTGTACAATTAACAATGTAATTAAAATCCCGTAGAGTGATGTGTATGAACTTATTCGTAACTGTTGCATTTCCTGTTTCCAGATTTGTTTGTTAAATTTTCGCATTATTCATTCCATTATACAGTGTAAGAATGAGATAGGAAAGAACCAAAATCCACTATAAATCAAAACTCTTACCTATTTTATAGATCCATTTTTACCTGATTTAAAAGGATTGGCAGCAGTGGCGCTGCAGTTTTCTACGTGGCATCAGTTTGGCCAACTTACTGAATGCAGTTGCTGCCATCTCAACTCATTCGCTTTCATTATTTGATGTTTCTCTAACAAGGCGACCTTACGAATTGCACCCACCCCTGGATAATAGGCATTTTTGTGGTTTGCTCTCCCCCCCCCCCCCCCCCTGCAAAATTTTCTGCCGATGCCCATGCTTAAAAGTACTGATATCATTCAATACGATGGAATAAAAAAATCGGCAGAATTTTGATCTCAGAAATTGCTGCAAAGGATTCTTTGTTTGATGAAACTGAACTCATCTGATTAATTAGAAATGCCTCAAAATAATTTAATACTTTTCCAATTGACAAAAAGTGGGCCACTTTATTTATAAATGATAATTTTGTTAATCTAAAGAAATTAATGCATATAATTTTTGCGATTCCAGCATTGAATGCTCATGTTGAGCAAGTTTTCTCATTGTGTAAAAAACAATGGATCAAAAATAGAAACAGACTGAAATTTAAAACAGTTAAAAGTTTGCTACAAGTGAAATGTACCGTATATACTCGTGTATAACGTGCAGTTTGAAGACCAAATTTCAGGTCATAAAGTAGGGGTGTGCGTTACACATGGGTAACACTTTTGGGCACTTAAAATTGGAAATTAAAGTGAATCAACCTCACATCAGATTATCGCTTTTTGGTTGAATTAAGGGGAAAACCACAATAATTATCGATAATCAAAGTTATACATATATTAATTATATGTATAGAACACCTAATTACTTCTATACAGTTATAATTCCATCCTCTCCAAATATTCCGCATTTCACTAGCTCATCAGCTGATTGCTGTAATTTTTGCAAACTCGCAAGAAAGACTTCCTGCAAAACATGCATCGAAAGCAAAAAACATAGAATAAGTAAATTGAAATAATTTTATTTAGTTAATGATTCTAGTATGTACAGGCGTCTCTCGATATTCATCCTTAATTGGTTCCGCAGAAACTGGACGATAAGCAAAAAGACAAATATCGAGGGTTATTTTCCTTTAAACGCAACGTTATAAATATAATTCATTCCTGAAAATCCAAAAAGCAGACTAAAATATTGATATTACCTTATTTTATGGAGTTATTGGTACATACTATAAACACAATCTATCAGAACCTACAGCCTGCGGGAGCATTTTATCAGGCCCGCAAAGGCATGATATAAATGCATCTACAAATGCGGCTGCCACGTATGAATGGGGGTTTGGTTATATGTAATTGGTTATGGAAGAATAAGCAAAAAAGAAAAATCAGGGAGGACAAATAGTGAGGGATGCCTGTACAATTAACAATGTAATTAAAATCCCGTAGAGTGATGTGTATGAACTTATTCGTAACTGTTGCATTTCCTGTTTCCAGATTTGTTTGTTAAATTTTCGCATTATTCATTCCATTATACAGTGTAAGAATGAGATAGGAAAGAACCAAAATCCACTATAAATCAAAACTCTTACCTATTTTATAGATCCATTTTTACCTGATTTAAAAGGATTGGCAGCAGTGGCGCTGCAGTTTTCTACGTGGCATCAGTTTGGCCAACTTACTGAATGCAGTTGCTGCCATCTCAACTCATTCGCTTTCATTATTTGATGTTTCTCTAACAAGGCGACCTTACGACATGTTCGTCGCCGATTCGGTTGAAACTTGGTGAGCATGTAGCACACACTTATTGATGAAAAACACCAAAGTAAGAAGACACCTCTCAAGCATTCGCGAGATTTTTGCAATTAAATTTAACAAACATACTAGGGGTCCAATGTATATCCTAATATATATAGCTATAGTCAGCTGAGGCGGTGGCCGAGTTGGTTAGGCGTCGGGTTCACAAAATTTTGGGCGCGAGTTCGATACACTCACATTTTTTTTTCAATCTTTATTATTTTATTTGTTTCTATTGTCTAGTAATTTTTGGGATATATTATTTGCTGAAAGTTTACTGTATTTATAATTACATTTTCACTAATTAAAAAATATTTTTTGCAATAAAGTTGAAAAAGAATTGGATTAGAATTATCAGCAAAAATTAAATGGGAATAAGGGCCGTTTATCACACATATTCAACTCTTTTCCTTTACAGGGAGCTAATGCTTCATTGCAAATTATTATTGTACACATTTATTAATCGATTTTATTATATATATTATTTCGGGTGGTAGTTATCGTAGAAACATGAAAAGCAGAGATCTAGATTACACTATGCACATGTTATTAAACCAAATGATTGACAGGCACAGTTATTTTAAAAGATTTTGCTGGGAAACACACATCAATCACATTCACAAATAACTTGACGAGTGAGTTTGGAAATGTAATTGCATCATGTTCGATATCAGGCATACTAACAACAAAGCTGTACAAATTATTCTTGCAGAACGCTCTTCTACCTTATGTAAAAATGAACAGTTTCTTCTGCTAATTGATTCTTGGGGAGGTCAGGCTAACCTCACAGTGTATGACGAAATCTTTGTTGACGGTAAGGAAAATCAACATGCACTGTCAAATTTATTCCGCCAAAATGCACTCCACTCTGCCAACCTTGTGATGTGTACTTTTATAGGCAGGTTAAAAACTTCATTAAGCCGATGCAGAACTGCTCATTTTTAATAGAACAAAACCGTGAAATATCATCACATGAGGATGCAATCAAATTATATTCGTTGCTTCATCACCAATTAAGTGTGCCAGTATTTTGCGATATGATTAGGTACACGTTGTATGCCTCAAAACTAACAAGCGAAAGGAGGATTTTTGTGAATGTGAATGGTGTGTTTTCCAGCAAAATCTTTTAAAACTAACTGTGCCTGTCAATCAATTGATTTAATAACGTGTGCATCAGGGGTGTATCTTGGATTTTGCGAAGGGGGGGTGCTGTTAGGAGTTTGTTTTAATTTGTTGGAATACTTGGTGCGATCCCGAGGGGGGCAGAAAAATTATAAAATTATTAGTAAAATTTTGTAATTTCGAGCCTTTCCGCTAATGAAAAAAGAAACAATTATTTTGAATTCATATAAAATTAACACAAACTGGGGAAATTTGAGCAGCGAAAGTAATTATAACGGTAACCCTAGGCCACAGTTACATTGACATTCATCGTTCACATAGCAGAAGTTAGGGATACAAAAGTAAAAGCAGATTTACATGAATCAGTGTGGTTGAATGCTCGGCAGAACAATTCGATTCGACTAAAGTGTTTATTACACTAGAGTCAATGCCGTTGTCTTGATCTCTTCTGTATATCTATTGAAGTCTTTGTATTTAAAGTAGAAAAATTGATTGCTTTTGATATCCAGGGGGAGTGCTGTAGCACCATACGTACCCCCCCTGGATACGCCTCTGGTGTGCATGGCGTAATCTAGATCTCTGTTTTCATGTTTCTACGATAACTACCACCCGAAACATTGTACGTCATATAATAAAATCAATTAATAAATGTGTACAATAATAATTTGCAATGAAGCATTAGCTCCCTGTAAAAGAAAAGAGTTGAATATGTGTGATAAACGGCCCTTATTCCCATTTAATTTTTGCTGATAATTCTAATCCAATTCTTTTTCAACTTTATTGCGAAAAATATTTTTTAATTAGTGAAAATGTAATTATAAATACAGTAAACTTTCAGCAAATAATATATCCCAAAAATTACTAGACAATAGAAACAAATAAAATAATAAAGATTGAAAAAAAAATGTGAGTGTATCGAACTCGCGCCCAAACTTTTGTGAACCCGACGCCTAACCAACTCGGCCACCGCCTCAGCTGACTATAGCTATATATATTAGGATATACATTGGACCCCTAGTATGTTTGTTAAATTTAATTGCAAAAATCTCGCGAATGCTTGAGAGGTGTCTTCTTACTTTGGTGTTTTTCATCAATAGGTGTGTGCTACATGCTCACCAAGTTTCAACCGAATCGGCGACGAACATGTCGTAAGGTCCCCTTGTAAGATGTAATGTGGAGTTTAATGAACATAATACTTATGGGCAAGTCCAAGCGTTCTAAAATTGTTAACTGGCGATAATTTAATGCTTTAACGTATTTATTTACGGTACTCTAGTTAATACTTAACATGACAATATAATTTTGTCCTTATACCCCACAAAAATCAAGGGTGCACGTTATACATGAGGTATAAGAAAAAGGATTTTTTTGGCAAAAAGTAGAGGTGCGCGTTATACACGAGTGTATATGATGATTATATCTTGACTTGCAGTGAAACTTATGAGAAATTACTAAAAGATGATAAATTGCTTAAGCAAATGTGTTCAAATACAAAATATATGTAATTACTCTTTTGTAAGATAATATTTAAAAAATGAAATTTGTAAACTTGTGTACTAATTTTTATAAAAAATGTCCTACTTTTTGCTAAATAAAGCCCTACTTTTTTGTAAAAATGTACTACCTTTAGTATGAAAAGTGTCTGAAAACCCTATTTATCAATAACGATTTCACTCTTATATCTGTACCCCACTCGTTTCAGCTCTTAGAGTTTTAGATTTATTTTCCACGTCGTCTTTATAAAAATTTGCAAGAGTAATTAGTTCATTAATTTGTTGATCTGTAGCTTCATTTTCAGTCTTTAAGAAGAAGTCACATGAAGTTTTGAAGTATATTTTTGTGCTTGATGAGTCTGTCCTCCAAATTCATAATAAATGCCTCTAAAAATGGAATATATATACAAGTGAGCCCCGCTTAACGCGGGATATGCGTTCCTGAGGTCTCCATGTTAAGCGAAAATCCGCGTTCGCCGGGGCACCATAACCTTTAGGCGCCCAGAGGGAAATAACTTCCCAAATGGTATTTTTGGACCCACATTCAATATAAAACATATTTCTACCGGACTTTTAGAACGTAATTTATTAAACAAACTATAAAGTTACCTAGTAAATAGTAAGACAAAAAAGCTTTTTAGCGGTAGACATACATAATTTCAAAATATTTCTCAGAACACCTACGAAGTTTTATTAAAAAAAGTCCAGGATCGACTGCTTAGCTTTTTTTCGCTTATTGTAAACGTAAAACTTGTCAGTAGCATTCAGTAGTCCGTCGCAGCCCCACTTCACGGCACTCACTCGTGTGAAGTCATTGTGCTCCTCCAACAAAGTCATGCACTGATCGACGATGCTCTTGCATCTCTGCTTATAGATCAAACCCACAGTAGTGCGTGTTAGGTTTTCTGCAATTTATATATAATTATATAAAAGGATGAGCTGAAGCCGGCTCCCGTTGGCTCGCTCGACCCTGTTGTTAATTTTTCTCAGAATTTGCGAGTCGGTTGTTAAATTTTTAGAAAATATGAAAATTTATTGATTTTGTCCTTTCAAGTACATTTTGCTCTATCTGATAGTCAATTACCAACAGTGTATGAAATGGAATATATTATGAACTGAACACTTGTTAAGCTAGCGGAACAGTATTACTAGAGCGATGTGGTTCCCCTGGCATATAGGCCTCCTGCCATCGTTATACAAATTTCCATATAATTTTTTTGTGTGTAGCATTGTTTTATTATTATTTATAATAGCATGTGAATAGGTTAAATTAAATTGTAATAAGGTAATTGTCTAAAATTATAGATTTTAAAAATATAAATCATCATAAACATTCTTAACGATCCAATGTCAGAGAAACATGAATCATATTTCTATTTCTGTTTTTCAAATATTTTCCGCCTTAGGGGATATGTTTTTTGTGTTAGGCCTGTGAAATTTACAGGGAAGAGAGTGAAATTGGCCACCAGACGATGCAATATTATGCAACACTGCTGAAATATCACAATATGTACTAGCAGCCTGCTGCAGCTACGCTTGCAAATAATCTAAATAGTTCGGCCATCGGTTAGATCTTCTTGTTCCCTATTCATTTGACGTGTTTCCCTATTTCTGTTAATTTATGCGTGAGCCTATATGCGTTAATAAGGATTACAGATGTGTAATATGATGGTTCAACTTACAAAAAGGTAAGAATCCAGCATTCAAACGATAAAATGATGATTCAATTGCTTCGATTAAATCGTTAAAAACGCTTCCCATATGCAGTCAACAGAATAATTGTCCTTAAATATTTACGTTGCTATGCTTCATTAATTTCGATGCTCAAACAACAGTTTGACGTGAATAACGCTTTTCTTTCGTCTATTTGAAGGTTTAACTGGCATTAAATGAATCGGAGGCAACAATGAGAGTCACCTTGGCAATGCCTGGAATGAGTACGAAAAATCCGCAAAATTTCAAAAAATACATATTTCTGAAAAATGTGCAAACATTGCAAGAATAAGATAGTATAGAGCTTCAGCCGTTGAATAAAGCAAAAAAGAGGAAAATCGGTCCATATTTATGTATTTTAATGAATGAAGGAAAAAACCTTGCTCCAAAAAATTGAAAATCCCGTGTAACTTATGGGAAAATATAATTTTCTCCTGGATTCGAACCCGGGACACTTAAGCAAACGAAAATATTTTTCCAGGGACCTCATAGCCAGTAGAAACAAAACGCCGTTTACCGCTATCTTTACAATGAACGGTTCTCGAGAAATTTGCAGATATAATTACGCGAGGCTTCATACAGACGCATGCAGCTTCACTTACGTGCATAATATATAGGATTTAGGATACTTTATTAAATTTGATTAGTGCGAAATTTAAAAAATTAGATATTTATATTTAAAAAAATTTTTTAAAAACAAAATCCGCATTATAACGAATCTGCGTTAAGCGGGGCTCACATATGTGTGTGTGTGTGTGTATACACACACACACAAGCAGAATTTCCCATTGAATTTCAACAGATTTAGTGAAGCCACTACAGCACAACATACAAACTCTTTAAAATATATAGTAGATTTTATTTCCTATCATATTACTTTCGCCAAAACCAGCTTCATTTCTTGTGTAATTATGTCTCGCTGAAATATTTACTTTTATGTCATTTAAGCAAGAAACCCGTGAAAAAGCAACATACAGTTGTCCATGATTGAACACTGACTCTGCTAAATGTACACCAGATACGTGAGCTTATTTACGTTAATAAACATTAGAATGTAGAATATAATGATTTTACTTACAAAAAATGTAAGATTCCAGTATTCAAAAGACGAAAGAAGGTTCAATTACTTTCATCAATCATTATAAACTCTTCCTGAATAATAATCAGTATCTATTTACCTTGCTATCCATAAACATCGATCGTTTCGTTGCTTAAACAAAAGTGCGAATCGAATAATGCTAAACTTTCGTCTATTTGTAAGCTTCACTGAAGCTAACTGAATCGGAGGTAACAATGACGGCCCCAGAAAGAGTATGAAAAATCCAGAATATTTTGAAACAAATAGCGTATTTCTGAAAACTTCGACCATGTAAACTTCACAGAAATAAGATAGTATAGTTTTATTCATCAAATAAAGCAAAAACGAAAAAAATCTGTCCATATTTACGTATTTTGATGCTTGAAGGAAGAATACCTTGCAAGTCAAGAAATGGATTCATACGTGTTATCTTATGGAAAAATGTTAATCCCGGTTGACCAAAACTTGACCATTCACTAGGTTAGGATGTAAGGAAGAATCGTACCAAATTTGGTTATTCTAGCTTTTACTGTTTAGGAGTAGTTCCATGAACAAACACACAAATACTTCAAAATATATTATAATAGATATATTAACTATGAAACAAGCTTTTTATGTCTCTGCTCAAATGTTGGGCCAGTGCAACTGTTTTTTTGCAAATTGTGGTCTTAAAACAGAAAAAATGTATTTTTCTGCCATTTTTAGTCTCTATGAAATGTTTGTTGAAATAGATTTTTGCTTTTTCACATAAATTGCTCAACAGTGCAATAACATCGTTCACATGGTTTACTACATTGGCAAGATCTAAATTTTCTTTTTGCAATACAATAAAAAGCTACACACTATATGAAAATACTTCCTGCAAGCAGAGAAGAGCGATGCAGAAATTTTTTTAATGGAATCTAGGAAGATCACTTGCTGATTTTATGTCAGCCCAATGATTTATTTCTTCTAGAGCAGAAATAAGTGCATCTTTGAACTTTGCCCTCATTTTTTTAAAAATGGCACTCAAGAGGAAGCAGAGTGAGGATCGTAACTTAGAGTTTGTGCTTTCTATCCCAGAGGATGGTGTGAAAAGTAATGTAAATAGTGATATTCCTGAGGAAGAAATTAGGGAGGAAAGTGAAAACAATTTGACCTTCACATTAATCTGAAGAGGAGGAAGAAGCAGAGCAAGCTCATTGTGATAAAGAAAGCAGATCTCACTGTACATGAGCTCAAGGCATGCTTAGGTATTATTTTCACGATGGTATTTCATGACCTTCCCAGCCTAAAAGACTATTGGTCCATGAATGGGGCCCTGAATGTACCAGGAGAGTAAGAAGGCATGCCAAGGGATAGTTTCTGTCAATTTTCCAAAACTTTCACTTAAACGATAATTCAAGGCAGCCTCTAAAAGACAGTCCTAATTTTGATTTACGTTATAAAATAACACCAATTCTGAATGAAGTGAATGACAATTATAAGAAACATCAGTGCTTTCTTTGTAAAAAAATAAATTGATGTGTCCAACACAACTTTCTCCATAGTTGTCAACTAAAATCAAATTAATACAGTGATAGGAACAGTTCAACTTACACGCTTCAGCGCTACCGATTCAACTGTTGTCACTAACACGAGCGCGAGCTGCCCGCTAACCATCAATTTCGAAGAAAATTGATTATCTCTTGAAATATTCCTCATATGAAAATTTATTTCAAACAAGAGTTGTAGAAAAAAATAATATCTACAACTTTTGTGTTTGTGTGTGTTAACAAAAATTCTGTTTTAAGTGAAATATTTAAGAAAAACTAAAATTTGACAGGAGTAAACTGCTACTTCCAGCTGATAAATTGTTATCAAAATATTTTCAACTCTTAAGAATATATATAAAATCATAAATATAGAATTTCATGCTGATCTGATGAATAGTTTTTGAGTTACAGCACACAACTTTTGTCACACACAAACGGACACAGACATCATCGAGAAAAGTCAAAACATGTTCAGGGGACCTCAAAACGTGTATTTCCGTTGAAATCTCAAATTCGATTTTTTTCATGAAAACAATACTTTCTCTAAATTACATATATGGACAGGGCCGTAGTGACCGCTTTTGGCGCCCTGCGCAGAGGATTTTTTGGCGCCCCAAAATGATCTAATAAAATGAAGCGCATATTTTTAAAGAGGTATTTAACTGAAATAAAAAGTTATTTTTCAGACTTTACTAGTGGAAAACATTTATTCAATAGATTAGATGGCTAGACCAAAAAGTCTTTCTTAGTTCATTGATGACCGTAATTTTTGATCAATTTCAATTTACTAAAAGAATGCTCTCCAGTTGAAATTGATGTGACAAATGTCATGAAACTTATCAGAAAATTTTCCATATTAGGAATAAATTCCAATATTTCTTTCCGCGTAATTTATACACTTTTTTCGAAGGCTGGTGGTTTTTTCAAACTGCAATCTTCTTCGATTAACTCGTGTTCATCCACATTGTTTTTATTATCTACTAGCAGCATTTTTACAGGAATTTATCATTTTATCTTCGGTCATATTATATAAACCACAACTTAAAATTTTCTGTTGTTTCAGGTATTGAGGCTGCTTCAGTTTCCATCGTGTCATGAAATTTCTTTTCTTTTTCTTATTTTCGAGAGCACATCAAGTATTCCTTTTTCATCGCAAAATTTCTTTGCCTATTCCATATACCCTTCCAGTCTTGACATGAACTTTTTATGTCTGGTACCAAATCACAGGGAAGTGTAATCGGCCTCCTACTATTCCTTTTACATGTTAACGACTTAGATAAGGTTATTAAAAGGAAAATCAAGTTATTCGCCAATGATACAGTAGTTTACAGAGAGATTAACAGTCCTAATGATCAATTATTACTTTCTGACGACTTAAATGCAATTCTCGAGTGGTGTAAAGAGTGGCAGTTAGAATTGAACTTAGGAAAGTGTTCCTTTATGAGACTGGGGAAACAAAAACATCGATGTGACGAATTACACTGTTGAAGGCATCCAGCTAAAACTAGCCGATTCCGTCAAATACTTAGGCGTTACTTTAACAAGCAACCCCTCATGGGATATGCACATATGAAATATATGCGGGAAGGCTAAACAGAAACTAGGATTCATCAAACGCATAGTAGGTAAAAGTGAGGAAAAAGTCAAAGAGACATGTTACTTCTCGTTAGTAAGACCGCTATTAGAGTACATGTCAAGCATATGGGATCCGTACGAGAAAGGATCAATCTCAGAGTTAGAAAGAGTGCAGCGAAAAGCCACTAGATTCGTCAAAAATTGTTACGATAGAAACAAAAGTGTTACAGGTTTGATACAGGACTTAGGATAGGAATCACTAACTGAGCACCGATCACGCTCTAGGTTATAACTTCTTGAAAGATTTAGAACGCATATATTCTCCAGCGATGTCGAAGAAATAATAAAAGCGCCAACTTATATTGGTAGAATGGACCATCCTCGTAAAATAAGAGAGATAGCCTGTAGGACTGAGAGGTACAAAGGCTCGTTTTTCCCTAGAATGATAGCTGAGCAGAACAGAAGTTACGATAAGAAATCAGCCGACATTGAGTGATACTATTCATTATTATGTGCTTTCCCTTGGTGCTATTGCACCCCCTGCCACACACCACTGCAGTGGCTTGCAGGGTGAACTGTAGATATAGATGTCAGCGGCCGTATCCACAGTTACATTGGCACCCTGAAGAGATTTAGTGAGGTGCTTGATTTTCTGGAGACAATTGTCCCAAAATAACAAGAAAAATATAAATATCTGTTTTAGCAAACTTTCAGCATCTCTGCATTTATGTTCATTATTTAATTTTATTACCACCGTATAAACTTCCTTCAATTGTAACCCCAATGATTTCACAGAATTTTCTCTTGATGACCATCGTGTTGTGCCATGTTTTTCCGTCACATTTAAGACCTCTATTAGTAACAGACATCTCAATGTGGAACCAGCTAAATAAAGGAACAGTTTCTATACCTTTGCAAAAAATTCCCTAATTTGACGGTTAGTTTTTTCAGTGGAATGATAACAAGCTAAATTAAACGAATGCTCTGTACGTGGTATGAAACGTGCAAGAGGGTTATGTCTGCAACCGTTTAATTTACCGGTCATATTAGGAGCATTTTCATATGATTGAGCTCTCCTATTTTGTAAATCTAGTCCATCCTGTTCCAACTTTTGGATTATTTCTGGTGTGATTTCGTCTCTCTTTTTCAATTTCACAGCAATAAAATCAATAAAGGCCTCCTCAATAATTACTTTTTTTATCGACAACTTGGGCAAAAATTCTGCTTGGCTAATGCAATGTGATAGGGATCACACATTTTTGGGGATGAGGGTAAATAAAATAAATTACATTCAGATCATAAAGAGTAGAGGCAGCCTAAAAGCCGCCAATTAAGTTTTCACACATTCACCTATGACTTGGTACAGTCACGACCCTTCAGCTGAACCTCGGGTTGGCCGTTATAAGTTTCAAAGAGATCGAAAAAACAAAATTGTAACCACAATTGATCAAGTGTATAACAAGACTTCTATTTGGCGTCCCTTACGAAGCTGCGCCCTGGGCACGTGCTCCGGTTGCCCTGCCCTCACTACGGCTCTGTATATGGAGAAAGTAAAAGAGTTGCCGGTACTCCCATCCCCCATCCACCGCTTCCTGCACCCACTCCCCCTTCTCTATTGAATTTGTGATAAACTTTTAATAGCAAAGTTGATAACAAAAATCAAAATGTTTAACATTTATAAAGTCATTCATTACTAGTTTTAAAGAATTACAAAAATGAAATGTATCAATATTAGACATGGGTCAACATCGCTCTGAAAAAAAGGTGCCGGTATGCCATACAGGCGCATACAGTCACAAAAAAGCACTGAGAAATACTAAAACATTTCCGAGTATCAGGTAGTGGATGAGGCAATGGTAAAATTCAAAAGTCACTCCTCAATAAAGCAATACATGCCGATGAAACCAATCAAAAGAGGATTCCAGTGGTGGGGAAGAGCAGATGGAACGTCGGGATATATTTATCATTTAGAATTGTATACTGGGGAAAGGGGCAATTAAAAATAGTAATTTGGGTTTAGGTGAGAATACTGTAATGCAATTAGCGGAGCCTCTCTATGGAACTGGCTGCACAATAATATGCGACAGACTTTTTACATCGCCAAACCTTTTCTTGAAACTTTCAAAGAAAGGTCTGAGAGCCATAGGGACTGCAAACATAAACAGAGCAAGTTATCCCAAATACCTAGTCACAAACACTAAGGCCTGGAGAGAAAGCAACAGAGGGGACTGCAAGTGGTTTACCTCCGGCCAACTTGTGTCTTTACGGTGTCATGAGAAAAAGAATGTATTCTTATTATCTCTGGGTTATGACACACCCACTTACCCAATGCAGTATGTTGGTTATAAGTTGGAAGTGTGTTCCCTAGACATTGCAGTAGTGTACAATAAATTCAAGGGAGGTTTACACAGAAACGACCAATTATGCAGGTACTACAGCTTACACATTCCATTAAAAAAAAAGGTGGCATAGATTGATGTTTGATTTAATTAACAGAACAGTTGTAAATTCATATATTTATTTCAAACAAGCTACAAATAAGACAAACTTTCCCCTAAAAATTTCTATTTAGAAATAATCAAAGATATAATCGGAGGTTACAGTAACAGAAAGGCACCTGGGTGCAGGGTGAGCGTTCCTTCTTCACATAATTTTAGAGAATGCCACTATCCAGAAAGTCTATAGAAATGAGAAGAACATACCATTGCAGAAGGAATGTGTTGTATGTAGGGAGAAAGGATTAAGGAAAAGGACAAGTTATGTGTGTTCAGTTTGTAAAAAAGGGTTGTGAATTGACTCTTGCTTCAAACTATACCATTGAATCTACATTAACTAAGGAAAAAGAAGCTTTGGTAAGTAGGTAAATAATCTGTTTAAACATTTTTTCAATTCAGGAAAAATTTAATTTTTTTATATTAATTTCCAAAGAGATACCAAAATCAGCATTTTTCTGCCATTTAATTCAGTCCTTAATGGGTTAACAGCTTCAGCAGTAATTAAAGAAAAGCAGTCTGTATCGTTAATATTTTTCTTAATAGCAAGTTAGTCATACATAAAAACTATGTTCTGAATGGTTGGGCTAAAGTACTGAGTAATTTTGGGGGCAAATCCTAACAACTTTTTAATAACTGGATTCACCATAGCTTGAAATCTGATAGCAGCTCTGAATTTTCCATCATTTTCAAAAGGCTCTTCAGCTCCGATAGGTCCACTGTCTCCACGTAGACCTATGCCTTGTCGACTGCAAAACAACACTGATTTAATTACGGACCTGAGTCTTTTCCTGTTTTCACAAGTTAATTTTTGTTTCTGCATATCAATTTGAAAATGTATTGGTTTCTGCAGATTTCTTGCACTTGGTATGATAATCAGTAGACTGATGCTGATGAAACTTGGCTATGGCATCTTTCCAATAATTTTTTTGTTTTACATACTTGGCCCAAAATTTTTTTCTCAAAATGTTATTGGGTAGGTCAGTGGTTCTCAACCGGGGATCCGTATCTTGTCTCCAGGGGGTCCGTGAGTTGATTTTGGTACCATATATATTAAAAAGATGCATGATTTTCCTTAAGATTCATTTTGACCATTTAGAGTGGTTGGATAACGTTCAGAAATGTCTTAAAAGAAAGGTCTCATAGCATATATTACATTATTTATAATGTTAAGTAAGATCTCGGCTCCTATCCAATGGATTTTAGAAGTTTTGGATAGATGGGCGGAGACGAGATGAATGAATGAAAAATATCCAAGATCAAAAACCCCATTAGCCTTCTAGCTATGTCATTATAGTGTGTGCATGTGTGTTTTTAAAAGAGTAGAAACCATAGGTACTATTTGCTGTAAAATGAATTTGTGACCCTATCTCACAGAAATAATATTTGCCAAGACTAGTAAATTTCATGGACAGATAAGGTCTGTGCGCCAACCAAGACAGTTGCTGTTCTCGTTATTGCTAAAAACAACAAAACATTACTCACGTAGAGGAATCAGCTGTGATTACAACCACGAGTGCCGAGAGAAGCTGAATATCAAGGTTGGATTCTCCCGTAAGTTATTCTATTTTTTGCTTATGACAACTTCTTAGTTATATAAGGTTTTAATCAAAATTTAAATTTTGGTTCTTTTTCATATTTATATTTCAATGTAAATAAACTTAAGCTTTTACTCTGTTTAAACAACATTATTGAACTTTTAATGGGAAGGGGGTCGGTGGCTCCAGAAAAGTTGATGTAGGGGTTCTGCGGCTCCAGAAAGATTGAGAACAATTCTCAAAACGACCCAAGCCCTTAAGGATTACTAGACATGGTCTGGGAAGAATCAGGGTGGGGCCCACGTTTACTCTGTCTTCAGGGTGAACCTTTGAATCCAGCACCTTAGCATGAGACAACAGCTAAGGGATGTGCGAATTCTTCAAAATGGTGGAAATGGAAGAGTAAGGGAAAATCCCATCTTTTGCTCACGCTGTTTATGGGATCCAAAAAGAGGACCAAAATATATACATACATACACACACATATATATACACACACACACATATATATACACACACACACACACCGTATATACCTGAATATAAGACGAGGGTTTTGTTCCAATTTTTATAACCGGAAAATCGCTAGGCATCTTATAATCGCGCGATGCGTAATAGTTTGACTGTTAGAGGAACCAAATGCAGAGTATAATCGAAATATTCGATTCATTAAATAAATCGAAACAATCAACTATTAAAAGTAGTAGTAGAAAATGAATCGATTCAAATGTATTCGTATACAAATACTCTTTTGAATTTTATCCCATATATTATGCACCTAGTGAAGCTGCGTGCATCCGTATGAAGTCTCGCGTATTTCTCGAGAATCGTTCGTCGTAAAAGATATGCGGTAAACGGCATTTTGTTTCTACTGGCTATGAGGTCCCTGGAAAAATATTTTCGTTTGCTGAAGTGTCCCGGGTTCGAATCCAGGAGACAATTATATTTTCCCACAAGTTTACACAGGATTTTCGATTTTTCAGAGTGCAAGGTTTTTTTCCTTCATTCATTAATATACGTAAATATGGTCCTATTTTCTTTTCACTTTATTCGATGGCTAAAGCTCTATACTATCTTATTCTTGCGATGTTTACACGTTACACAGTCGAATTTTTCAGAAATATGCATTCTTTTTTGAAATTTTGTGGATTTTTCGTACTCATTCTGGGTGTTACAAAAGAGACTCTCATTGTTGCCTCCGATTCATTTAAGGCCAATTAAACCTTCAAATAGATGAAAGAAAACCGTTATTTTTACCTTTTCTTCACTGATAATCTAAATAAACGCTTGCATTGACGTCGCCTTTATAGTAGGTCCTGTAAGAAATTAAAATCAGTCGTTGATAGACACTTGAAGGAAAGCAACTGTATATGCAAACTAACACTACAAAATTGCTTATTTCAATTGGTTCAATGTTTATTAGTCAATGGTATAATAAACCTCTGTCATTGTGTGCATAATAAATTTTTTCCTTTTATTAGAAGTTCAAAATGGGGGGGTCGTCTTATAATCAGAGTCGTCTTATATTCGGGTATATACGGTATATATATATATCAGTTTTCGGTTTAGGTTCGTGTTCAGAACATTTAATTTTTTGGTTTCACCCTGCCAAAATATCACTTTTTTTCAGTTCGGGTTCCAAGCCCTTTAAATATTGCCTTGGGAGATAGAAAGGGGGCAGTGTGAACCGCCAAATTCACACCCCTTGCTACGCTCCTGTCCAAAAGTATCTCTATACTACGTATATGGAGAGAGTAAAAACCAATTTGTTTCTCATCACACTATAGGCAATTAGTTTAGGTGCTTTATTATTGCAACTGGTTGTTCGTTGTTATAATTAAATATATATTAAACCCTAGTAGGAATGAGAGGTAAACATACAACAAGCGATAAAGCTGCCCCTGCACCTAAGAAAGCAAGGAAAAGCATAAGTTTAGAAGTGAAATTGGTTGTGTGAAGGAGATTAGATGCAGGAGAACCTGCTATCGATATCGGTCACACTCTTAACCTACATCGGTCAACCTACCTCCTAGGGAGGTGCCACACAGAAGAAACTAGCAACACAACTCTAGCAACGTTGCTTCATGGTCGGACACTCTCTAAGAAACAGATAAAGCCACACTCAAGTGACATTACCTTGCACCTTAAGCGACCTTAAAGCAATTGGCATCCGGGTCTGTTGGTTGCCTAACTTGCAGGAGATAATTTCCAAATACGGCAGACCTCGTCTTTCTCAGGGTGTTACATTCCTGAAAAACTCCATCAAAAATAAATGTGTAAAATGCAAAGAACTACGTCAAACCTGAGCAAATACCTCATTGATCCTAAATAGGAATGGTCAAGAGTTGAGGGTTGAGTCTTTCACCTTGGGACTTCCCTGTTGTCAAAAAGAAAGAAAGCTCCTGAATGGCGATACCTGCTTATATTTTGCAACTTTTCGCATTTGAAGGGGCACAAAGGTGTGGAAGGATTGCATACCAAAAATATTTAAAAGTATATATAAGACACGTATCTAATTTTTAAAAATATTATGCATATACATTAGATTAATGCAAGAATATTTTTTCAGGCCTGACTTTGAGAAAAAACGTGAGGAAAAGGTGATTCATTCCACACACAAAAAAATTCATGTAGCTTTTTCCGTGATTTATCTCCGCGAAAGTGCAAAACATGAGACCACAAAAGACAAAAGTGGTCGCAAATGAGGAACCACGAACGATCAAAATACGAGAAAGATAAAACCGTGAAAGATGAGGTCTACCTGTCTATCTTATCACTCAAAATGCTTGAAATTACAGCAAATACTACGGTTCGAATAATTCAGTTGAGGTTGTAATAACAGCGTTAACACCTGCATAGATGGCATTGATTTCTGCTTTACAAAAGTGCATACAATCTTCTTTTTTTAATTTCGCTATGTGGTTTGTTTTTACTGGAACGGGTGCGATTTTTATTTCGT
Source organism: Uropetala carovei (assembly GCA_036926305.1). Classification (NCBI taxonomy): domain Eukaryota; kingdom Metazoa; phylum Arthropoda; class Insecta; order Odonata; family Petaluridae; genus Uropetala; species Uropetala carovei. The sequence goes on from JAXCHB010000290.1 coordinate 1,378,059, forward strand.
AATTTGGAGGTTTTGTAATTATCAGAGGTTCATAATATGGAGCTCTTCATTCTAAGGGAGTTCGTAAGGTAGAGGTTTTACTGTCCAAATTACTTCATATAAGGAGGGGGTTGCAAGATTGCATTACATAATTTATGAATGGCCCCAAATAGTAGCATGTTCTCATATGTAACATTAAACATATAGAGCAAACTTAACAAGCATTTGTTCCAAAACAGCTAAGAGCACTGATCATACTGAAATATGCAATAAAGAAATTTATTGCACCTCAAATAAATGTTTTAAAATTATTCTTACAGCTAGAATTATAAAAAATTTACCTCCAATTTAAATTAAAAACCAATCCTGCATACCTACCTTACCTTTCTTTCCTGCATGTATTGGTGGGTACTCAAATTCCTGGAAAAAAAACAAATAGCTTTTGTAGTAATTATAAAGGTAAACATTAACAGATTATCACAAACAATGATATATCTCATTATATAATAGCAGCTGTTAAATGTTCAAGTGATCTTTGTCAAATAGTACAATAAAAAACATTCAGCATTTTCTAGACAATTCCAAGAGTATGCACCTGTAACCCAATCAATAGGAATGTAATGGGTATTTTCTTAATGTATGTGCTATGATGAAGTTTGTAATTTGAGATATATCGAAACAGCGAATATGATATTCTGGTCTCATCACTTCATCACGACTAAAGGAAATTTACTTCGTTCTTTAATTTGTAGAATGTACCTAAGTTTCATTAAACACGCAAAACAAAAGTATATCAAAAACTTGTTACAAAGAATTAAACGTTTCAGGAAAATTACCACCCTATATTTCCCATCACTTTTCTATCAAACAGGGCTATCTAATAGATGTAACCTTTTAGAAAAATTACTCCTTAGTCAAAATTAAATTACATACAGCTAATAATGAATTACTTTCATATTCATAGTTTTCCAACCTTATTTTTTAATTAGGTAAATCTTTAACAGGGTTTAGTTTGAGATAATTATTGAAATACATGGCAAATGTGAAATGCTAGAGCTTTCATCATACAAATTGAAATATATAAATTTCCTAGCCTGGGGAGGATCATGAAGTTCCCTCCTCCCATATCATTTTTAATTATAGTCATGCCTCGTTTTACAGTTGTGCCTAGCTAAAATTGTCTCAATTTCATGTGAAAAATAAGCGATTGACTTATAAGATCAACAGTCAAACATTTGAAAAATGTTCCATAATTATAAAATAATTTTAGTGAATGATATATACCAGGAATTCTTTCATATAAATATTTTATATAGTCATTAATTACTTCATTTTTTATATCCTTTCAAAACATCATGTAATTTTAACAACTGACTTTCACATTACTATTGAATTTTTTAAATCCAATTTTCAAATGCATTTGTTCTCCAATTATTTTGGTGTATTTGGGAGCTAGCCAGAATTGGGAGATAGTCATGCCAACCACCCCATACCAAGTTCCACTAATTGAGCCTAACTAACCAAACGAATGTCAATGCAAATACTTCATAAATGTTTAAAATTTACATGGAATATTTAAGCAATTTCTTAACAAAACAATCAAAATACCGGAACTACAAGAAAATATCTCCATAGTGGAGTAACATAAACCAACTACAAGAAAAAATAAGCTTTTTACTATATTAAATGCACAACACTCCAACCCCATACAAAAAAAATGCTTTAAACATATTAGATATGTTAACAGAAAGATCTTTATTACTAAATTATGAATAAATAATATACCAATCTTTTTTCCACACAATAACAATGTGATTCAATAAATCAATGAAGGAAGTCAAGCTTATCCCTCTATTACCCAAATTATATTTTTCTAGTTAAGAAAATGCTACTCTAAAATGTTGAAAAATAATTTATAATAGCTGCATTTAAATTACCTTTGCCTGGATTTTAAAGCTGCAGCAAACCAACAAACAATCACGTGAAATATAAAAACGGATGAAATGATTGTAACTTTGAGTTACAGTGGGACAAAGAGGGTTAAAACTTTTCTTTCCAACTGAAACATTCCTACTTATGAATTATTTCTTTGATCCCGATATTATATTTCAATGATCATAAGGAGCAACTTGTAGCCTAGTTATAATAAAAAACAAATGCAGATGTTTGAAATGGAAAGAAATCTGCATGGTATACAAAAAAGAAAATCACCAAAAAGAAAATGAAAAATTAATTTCATTTCAATAATATGAAAAATAATAGCCTGATAACATACAGCTATTGAAATGAAGTCTACAATATATATTACAATAAATCTAAGGAAACAAAGTTCATTTTCTATTTTATGTTAACATGTATGTCCAGTAAGTTAATCTTGTATAAATTAGAAAATAATTAAAACTAGCTAGCCCTTGATTAGAATGGTAAGTTAATGGACTGGACTAATGCATCCTTGAATACTCCTTCCAATCTTAACTCTCTATTATTTTTGGAGGAGGTACCCTACAATTAGGAACTTCAGTTACAGTACAAGTAGTTGCATAAATGAGAACTAAGTAAAAAAAGCTCAACATCATAATTTATCAGACTGACATACAGGCTGTTCCCGACTTATGACTCTAATGTATTCCTGAAAATTGCATCATAAGTCAAATATCAATTTCCCATAGACTTGCATGTCATAAATTGAGATACGGTCCAGGACCTTGGAAAAAATATGTACCAAGCCTTATTTAGGCTATAAATTAATAGTTTAAGAACTAATGAGTATTATATATTGTATAATAAACATTTTTAAGACAAAACAATATATAAATTAATACCTACAATGCAGACATGTCGTATAGTCCAACTGAATATTGGCAGAAAAAACGCAAAAGAAAGAAGACTCGAGTGTATTGGATGTCGAATATCGTGTGTTTGGGAGACAATATCGAGGTATCAATGCAATAATGTCGTAAGTCCAGGTTTATCGTGTCAGGAATGGCCTGTACTTATCTTTCAATTGCAGATTGAAGGAGTAGAAAAATCACAAAATGGTTTTTATGGTAAATAACTTAGACATCTACTCCCCATAAATTTAACACCCAAGTAATCTAAACACTATTCTTCATAGTAAATTTTCTCTCTATATATTTCAGAAATATTTGAAAGAGATGACTGAAATTTATCAAACTTCAACCTACATGAAAAAAATTATACCAGCAAATACTTTTCAGCCAAAAATATTTATAGTTACATATTTATTGTGCCAAGGAAATGGTTTATGCATGGAATAACACATTCAAATAAATAAATTCAAAATATAACAATGCAATTCTACACTTTTCAAATAGATTTCAATAAGAAATAATGAAAAATTACTTTTATATTATGCTCATGCAGCAAAGCAAAAATTTTATTTCAATTACCCCATATGCATATCCACTTCCAAGTCAGGATATCATTTATCCTGATAAATATATCAAATGTTAAAGGATAGATTTCTCTCAGCGTGCCAATAGCGGATTTACCTTAAGGCAGGGGTACATAGTGCCTGAGGATTCACATGATTAACAATTTTTTATATTTATTATGTACTTGAATATAGTTTTAAAATGTCATTAAAACTGTTATGGTGATTCAGCAGATAATTACCAATAAAGAACAAGCACCAGAAAAACCAATGCACATTAAGCTACAAAGCAGCTGTCATCAGTGACATATCAAAGTAAATCCTTTTATAACCTTGTTGTGGATAATGGCTATAAAAGGATAAGTACTTTTTTAAGTGCTTGTTCTTGAATATTAATGTTGTTTATTTAGAAATAATAAAAATGAATTATAAGTTTCAATAAAAAACAGGTTTTGAGTAGAAAAAAGGGAAGGGCATAAATCTCTAAATGCCTAAGTGCTCAAGTTTTGTAAATCTGCTGCTGCAGCCTGCCTCTTATTAAAGTTGTAATACAACAAAATATTTTATGGCTACCATGAAATTATTTTTCAATTTTTCGAACTGCAAAAATTACCTGTATTTAAATTTTAAACACAAGGATATTAAATTTATAATTTTCATAGATACATTAACTAAATTTACATTAACTGAATAATATATAGGTTTTAGCTAGATTCCATTTATACCACACAAATTTATCTGGTAATATTATTATTTAATATTATATACAGGATGTTTCATGACCGGTCTACCATACTTTGAAAGGTGATTTGGGAGGTAAGTTCAAGTAAAAAAAGTTGATACAACATTGGTCCTATTTCTTACCGTTGAGTAGCTACAGACGTTTTAAGATGTACAATGCTGTAATGGCAACTGGTGACGGTTTGAGTTGAGTTGTAATCACCACTGATACTCAGTTGTTAATTGCACCACTCGCTTCTGATCCATGCTCAGAGTTACACGTGACACTGTGTTGCGATTAGATCAAAATCGTAGTTTCATCTTGTTTTATCACAAAATGAATCAACAGTTCACTCCCAGTGAATATGCTGATATCCATTAATGGATTCTGTGATGGTAACAGCAGTTGAAGAATATTGCAGACGTTTTCTGAACCTCTGAATCACAAACAGGCAAGTTTTTAGTGATACAGACCAAAGATTAAGGGAAACAGAGACAGTTGTTCCACGTAACCTTGAACACATAGCACGACCCGTTGCTGTGGAAGAGCGCATACTGGACCTTGTACAATGTAGCCCAACAACCAGTGTTCGAAGGATTTCTAATCGAATTAGTGTAATCACATCATGGGTATGACAAATCATGCATGATGAAGGTTTGCATCCTTATTATTTGCAACATGTGCAGACTCTTCAACCTAGTCATTACGATCATCGTGTTAGCTTCTGCCAGTGGATGCTGTTGCGTTGCTGTTGTCTTAACCGCATACTGTTCAGTGATGAAGCACAATTTAATTGGGATAGAATTAACAATACACGAAATTTCCACTTGTGGTCCACTGATAATCCTCACGGGGCCATTGAAAGCAACTTTCAAAATTGATTCTCAATTAATGTTTGGTGTGCTCTGATTGGAGATTTGTTGAGTGAACCATTCTTTTTGGAGCAACATTTAAATGCTGCTAATTACCTGAATTTCCTGAAGAACGGATTGCCATTTTTAATGGAGGGCGTGCCTCTGGAGACAAGGTGCAGGATGTTCTTTCAGCAGGATGGGGCACCACCACATTTTGGTCATCAAGTTACGGATTATTTGAATCAGCATGGTATTCCAATACCTTGACTGCCGAGGTCTCTGGACCTAACCCTGCTTGGATTTCTTTTTGTGGAGTCTTATGAAAGAGATGGTCTACAAGACCAAAGTAAAGACGAGAGAGGAACTCTTGTGTCGCATTATGGATGCTGCTGCGTACATACGAGACCACCTTGAAATGATCCAACAAGCAGTAAACTCTTTGTTTGGAATGAGCAAGACTGTGCATTGAAAACTATGGCGGAGATTTTGAACAGGTAACATAAGGTGTATCTCGATACGTACCAATAAATTCATCTGATTAATACTCTCGTATATTTTTCTCACACGCACATACAATCATCCATAGCTCCTCAATGGTTGGAAATAGGACCAATGTTGTATTAACTTTTTTTACTCGAACTTACCTTCCGAAGTATTGCAGACCAGTTGTGAAACACCCTGCTAAATCATAGCAATGAGGAAGGGCAAAATATTTTTTCAAAAATGTCATAATACAACTACAAAGAAACTTAAAGAAAAGTCATTTGTTAATCATAACTTCAGATGGCAATATATATTTTGATAATTTTTCATTTCAAACCTAGGTGTGAGTTGTACTGAGACTGAGGATGATTTTGCAAATTTTTGGTTCAGAAGAAAAATAAAATAATAAAAATAATGCATTTTATAATTTGAAGTTATACTGCATTAATGAAACTAGAACTTACCTAAGACACACTCTTCCTTCAAAAAAATGAAAATGAAATTGATTGCAATTAATTGCAACCATATAAAACTAATTGATAAAGATGAATCTAGTTATAATACAAATATAAAAATATATAAATGAGACAAAAATCCAAAATATTCTGTATTCCAAAAAGAATGTTACTACCAAAACATTAAAGAATCATAACTCTTTAAAAACTACAACACTTAAAAGAGGCAAATAACTAGAGACAAATTGGGAGAAGAAATTGGATACAGAACGTCTTAATAGATTAAAATGGCTACATTGTCCTTAACATATATAATGCTGTATCTGCAGATTTACTAATATATTATAGGCTTTGAAACATATACCAACATTACTATCATAATAAAATCCACTGAAGAGACCAGCACTTTATGAATATCCATAATAAGTATAATTATATGTTAAATAATATAAAACACACATTAGTAGTAGATAACTTGGTACTACTGCAAAAAAATAAAAGACTAGTGTATCCATTATCATACAATAATAACCAACATTTTGTAAATGAAAATATTATACATGTTCGCCATACAAAAATACTGAATGATTAGTAACTTATATAAAAAAAGCTTTATATGATATTATAGGAATAATAAGCACACTGCAAATAAAATTAGACTAAACTTTTCTGGCACGTTATCCTATACTGACAACTAAGATATACATGTTTAACAAAGAATACCAAAGATGTTAAATGTAATACAATTTCAAATACACCACATCAAAGAAAATAAGCAAGCAAAAACGAATTTAAAAAAAGATTTTGATTGTGAATGATGAAATATATATTGCTGAATTAAATTGAACACTATACAGGCGCTCCCTGAGTTACATAAGTCCGACTTACCTAAACCCACACTTCTGTAAATGGCCCCATAAATCACTAAAAAGAATTTTTTTTATGCAGAAAGTATATGTTAGTGGTTTGCGTAAGCAAGCGGGAACTACTTATGTGCACAGAGGTAGAACGCAAAGCATGGGTATAATGTGGTGTTTTCAGTGTGTTCTACCATGTTTGCTTGATGTTGTAACATTTTGCTTTTACATAAATTAATGTAGGTGTTGTCCTTTCAATCATGGCTGATAAGCGTCACAGTGAGAGTAAAAGTGCCAGTGCTGCTAAGAAGTGACATATCATTACATTAGAAGAAAAAATCTGATGTGGCCAACACATGACTTTCTCCATAATTGGGGTATAGATATTTAAATTATTATGAATAGCATTATGAAGCAAAATTATTATTTTGTATTGTAAAAGAATACAGTCGTCCTTATTGCCATGAATTAGGTATATTTTGAATATGTTTACAGAATTCACCTCTAAATGGTGGTGGCGCTGTATACTATAAAAAGCAAAATATCTCCAAAATGGATGGTTCTACGAAAATTTGTTTCAAACAAAACTTGGAAGAAATATTATTCTCTACAACTTTGGTCCTCACAAAGATTACCAATAACGACGTTTTTCAGGAGATATTTGACGGAAACCGAAAACACAGATTTATAAATAATTCCTAAACAATAACTGCTATGGAAAATTGTTTGAAATAAAAGATGTAGAAAATTAAGAAATTTCAGACAATACTTAAAGCAGACCAACTCATAAAAAGACCATGTTCGCTTTTGGAAGACAGCGATGGAGAGGAAAACTGAGACTACACTGCAAGTGTTATAACAGAATAAGAGTAAATGCTAGTAAAAAAATCATTATGGATGATAGACTGAAGTTTTTTACAGTTTTCTTATAGTAAATTAGCAAAGTAATGTAATGGTTAAGAAATGCAAGCAAAAATCGATGTCGAATTGAATTATGACACTTAAGCATCCTATACTGTACTGTATGTATACTATCCATAGTAATTTTCGACTTGTGCAAATTTTGAATTAAGAAACTGGTACTGGAACACGTTCCTTACATAACTCGGAGAGTGCCTGTATTCCTTAAAATATTCATTAACAAAAGAATAGAAACAAGCAATTGATGATAATAAATGGAGACATAGTTATGACGTTACTACAAAATGAGGGACTTACATTTTCCACAAACTTATAATTAATTTCCTATTCATAGTTTTACAGCTGTGCTATATTCCTACAGTTGTGTGAAAACTTTTAAAGAGCTATGTAATACTGTTTAAAAAAATAATTTTCTCCTCTCTACAATGTTAATGCATGATTTAGGAGTCAAAATTTCTTAATTTACAATTTAAAATAATATTTTATAACAAGCTTTCACCAATAGAGGTGATGCAATATTACTTCACTTTTTTCACATCTCTTCAATGAAGCATACTTAGCAATAAATACATTTAACTCTTGAGAGTTTGCAATTGTTTGGCTTAGGTAGAAAAATTACTAAAAACATGTACCACGTCACAGCATAATTATTTATATTTATAAACAAGATCAATGTATGACATGAAAAAAAGGGTTCACACTACTGCCTTAGTAGACATATTTTCACATGACCTGGGAATAGTTTTGTAACACCGATACATAACAAAGAAATAAAAATGCTTCTTAAAATTAAAAATATTAACCAATGAAATAAGTCAGATTTAATACACATTTCATGACAAAAATATGCAAGGTCTCAAGGATTTTATTGTTAGTAAAAGTTCCAAAAGTAATGAAGAAATAGTGAAAACTATATCCTTACTCAGCATTAACACTAAAGAAGAAAAATATGATGTGGCCAACACATGACTTTCTCCATATTTGGGGTATAGATATTTCAATTATTATGAATAGCATTATGAAGCAAAATTATTATTTCATATCGTAAAAGAATACAGTCGTCCTTATTGCCGTAAATTATATTTTGAATATGTTTACAGAATTCACCGCTACATGGTGGTGGCGCTGCATACTGGAAATTACGAATAGGTTAAATATCTCCGAAATGGATGGTTCTACGAAAATTTGTTTCAAACAAAAGTTGGAAGGAATGTTATTTTCTATAACTTTGTTCCTTATAAATATTGTAAATAACAGCGTTTTTAAGGAGATATTTGACGGAAACCGAAAAAATCAATTATTTTTTATAATTCCTAAACAATAACTGCTATGGAAAATTGTTTCAAATAAAAGATGTAGAAAATTATATTTTCTACATTTTTTGTAATGGTCAATGTACAATAATGACGTATTATCGGAGAATTATCACAAAAACCGAATCAGGTTTAGAATAAACCTTGACTTCCGGTTAACTGGTATTGTCCAAAAACTAATCAGTTCTTTGTGTTCATGCTAAAGTGTTACATAAGAAATTTGGTATTAATATGAGAAGTACTTTTTGAGTTAGAGCGCCCACAATCACATACTTCCATCCACCCCCCTCCTCCCTCCCCACACACACACACATCATTCTGAAAAGTCTAAACGTGTTCTAGGGACCTCAAAACGTGTATTTCTGTTGAAATCTCGAAGTCGATATTTTTTGTGATCACAATACCTTCCCTATACTACGTATGGAGAAAGTAAAAATTACTTTTGTCATTCTCACATACTTGTTAAAAACTTTTCTCATACACCTAGCAAAACTATATTGCCTCAGATACCCTTGTCATATAGATTGAACTACTGAAAAAGTTAATTTTTGGAAGTTTTATAAAAAATCATAGTGTTCTTGAAAATATGCCTACAACAGAATTTTTGAATTTAATATTAAATGATATATTATAAAATGTATATTTATTAGCATTATTTATACAATAATTGTTCATCGCAATATTTTCATGCACAAATCATTACTTATTAATCAATTTAAGTATAACAAATTTGGAATACCCAATAATGTGATTAACATATGATAGTATCAGGGGCACTCACATTCAGAATATCTTTAAAAAAGAACATACTTTTATTATATCTAACAAACTTACCTGCATAATATTATCTATTCCATAATAAACCACAGAAAAATTACTTTTCAATGAAATTGATGCAGCAAACAAACAAAACTCTTACATTACACTCGAACCATTTAGATCATTATTTGTGTATGAAAAGTGAACAAAATGAATCTTTACCATTTCCATGAATAACAGTTTTCCACTGCTTTGTCAAGCTTTGAAGTCAATTACAGTATAGAACCTATTATCCAGATTCTCGTTATCCATAAATCCAGTTAACACACTGAAGACGAGCCCCATCAATAGATGGGGCTAAAGACTTTTCCGAGGCTCTCAATAGAGGATGGTAAACTACTCCGTTCCGCCTCAGCTTTCAAACTCTCGTTTCCTCCCATTTCTGCAGGTACAACCCTCAAACCTTCACAGCGATCACATTTGAGGCCTGCCTTTCATGTGCTATGCATCGGTTTTCGGTCTGAGTTTTTATTTTTTTGTAACAGTGGCATTTTGTAATTGGCGTTTCTGTCGAGGTGTTATATTTCTCCATATTTTCCTAATTTTTATTATGTTGTTTTATTATTCCCTTTTTTGTTGATAGAAGCTTTTAATATTTTCTTTAATTTTTGTATTTTTTAGCTGTCTGCCTGTGTTAATACCGGAAATCATGTGAAATCAATTTTTTCTTGGTAATTTATATTCTTTATAATTTATTTTTATTTTAACTATCAATCATATTGTACGGAATGTAGAAATGCACTCTAGTACGTATTATTTTACTTGTTTTACGTACTATTTTCCTTTACTTGTTATTTTTTTGGGATCTTCGAAAAGAAAGAAAATGAGGTGGTCTCCTGTTCCTTAAACCTCAAGGCATAGAAGTGTTTCTCCTGAATATTTAGGTAAATTTAAAAAAAAATATTTACTTTTTTTGAATAAAGGCTTTTATATTGTAAATTTTAAAAATATTTCATAATTTTGGGAACACCTGCCAAGAGGAAGAAAGCCAGGAAGCCGTATGTAGAGAAGGCTTTAAACCTGTGAATCGAGACCCCAACTCACAAGAAAATCTTGCTGAGTTCACTTGCCATTTGCGAGAAAGCCAAGCTACTGCACAATCATTATGTCTCAAATTGTTTCGTGGTCTGCTAACGGGATATTGCCAACGTCATCGAAGCGTGGGTAGATCAGTTCCTTGCTCTTTAAAAAAAAAGGCGTTTATTCAGAATGCCACAGTACGTATTGTGTTATTATATTTGTTCTTCTCCTAACAACTGAACACACACTCGACCTGCTTAAGTCCAATGAGCGTCCGATTGAAGCTAAAGATTCGCCGCTTTCGGCACGCCTAATTATTTCCATCTTTGTCTCAATCATGTTCACTTTATGGGTCCTATGTTTCTTTTCACTTGTATTAGCGCTTTCAGTTTTCCGTTTATCACTCATGTTTATAAAATAATAGGTGTAAAATGCACAAACAAAGAAACACTGCTACACGTACAAACAAAGATGGTAACATTGCCGAGACTGAATAATAATAAAAATTTATTGATTATTAACCGACTTTACAGTGGTATTAATCTTGTCAAATTTCAGTATAATATTAAAAAACATTACACACAAATCTTACATTACATATAGTATGTATATTACTAGCATAATTGCCCGTCAATATGACGGGATATCTTTAGTTAACCTTAAAATAGTTGCCTCCCTCCCCCTCTTTCTCTCTCCTCCTCACTCCCTCCCCTTTCCTTCCACTCTCTCCTTCCCTTCTCCCCCTCACTCCCTCTCCCTCTTAAATGTAAGAAGCGACTATATAGTCTCAAGTTCACCCTCAATAAAGTCATTTTTCTGTCTGTCTTCCTCTCCCTCCCTTCTTCCCTTCACTCCCCCTCGCTCTCTCCACCCTTCCACCCTCACCTTCCCTTCTCCCCCTCCCACTCTCCTCCCTTCCCCCTCATTCCCTTTCTCCTCCTCCCTCCCCTCTCCCCCCCTGCGTTACCATAACTCTCTCTCCCTCCCTATCTCGTATTAAAAGCATTCAGAGCACGCTTACACCCATAAGGATTGATACAACAATAGGATTTTGAGGTCTAACAATGCAATCGTTGCCAAAGCAACATGCTGTTAAAATGGCAATATTTCCACAAAATATGTGAATTAAACGTATAACATGAGCAATTTCGAATTGTATGTGGAAAAAGATGAACAGAATAAGAAACTTTGTAATTTTTTCTTCAAAATGGTTCAGATCCGAAGATCGTAGGTTAATTCCTTCTAATTTAATTTCCAAAACAATAAAAGCCTGCACATCAAAAAATTGATTTTTACATGTTACCTTACGGAAAATGGAAATGTCTTCCTTGGAGTTGAACCCAGGACTGTTTTGGAGATTTATTTTCGTCATTACCTTAAAATATGTTAATCAAGCATCCTTGCCAAATTTCAATCTTCTACCTATTCGGGAAGTTTGTTAAAACGCTCTATATCGGCCATCGTGAAAGCGTGACCAACCCAACCTAACCAACCAACCAACAGACCTGGGCTATTATAGTACAAAATTACATAGCATACTTTAATTTGGTAATTTATTAAAAGTGTTGGCTTGGCTGACAGACAGTGCTTTATGCGATAGCTCGATATGTTTGTTCGTCAGCTGATGTTCGAAAGTCTGAATTCGGAGTATGAAAGGGGATTTAGGGGCGAGAATTTATAATGTACGAAAGAGCGAATTGTATGGATGTCGACGACTGCCTGTATACTCAAAGGAATGTTACTATAATGCTGCTACTGCTGGATAAATGCAAAACTACTTCAAAATAATACATGTAATAACTAATACATAAATAACAAAATTTTAGTAAATTATTAACCATGTATAAATCATTAAATCACAGTACAATTAAATCTTCAAATTTTTTGCCACGTTGCTAAATTTGCTAGACGAAATTAAGTCTCTAAATCTAGCAACAAAATACCTAAATTATCATCACTGGGTCTGACATGCTCAAAGAATTCTTTGTTGACGAACTTAAGTTACAATGTAACCTGACATCTGACACCGCCTGCACTGCGTCATTCATCATAGTGGTTCGTAGTGGTTGGTTCCTAACATACCGTAACACATTTGTGATTATTTATCGTATTTGTGATAGAGAACACGTCAAAAAGATCATCATACTCTTATGGGTAACAGTATGAAAATAAAAAGGAAGCGAAATTCATGATCGCTAAGAAAGTTGAGTTATTGCAAAAACTTCATCATTTCAGATAACTGGAAATTTCAGATAACCAGAAATTTCAGATAACCAGAAATTCTAGATAACAGGAAATTCCAGATAACCGGGTATCTCCATTTCCCAAGCTTGCCGGATAAAGGGTTCTATACTGTATATCAATATGACCATCTGCATGAAAAGCATATGCACTGCATACCATTATATACTGTGTTGATTAATAAAATGAAAAGATATTTAACAAAAAGGTTTGATAAAAGCTGCAACTAAAATTGTAGAAATGGAAGAATCATAAAGCAATAGATAATAAAACTCAATTATTTCCACTGATTTAATTTTTTACAAACAAAGAGTTATCATGAAAACTGTTTAATTATGGGTTTTCATTAAGTTATGCCAGTGTCAGAGGAGCTTATTAAGTGAAAATTTTAGTATAGCAATGCCAAGCACTTTTTTTTCTTGGAAATAAATGAACACAATTAAAACGGATAGCTCATACATTCATAAGACAGTGCTACAAGTGGTCAATCAAGAGCAATTTAAATTAGCAGTATGTTTATGAAAATTCACCAATTGAGAGATAGTAACAACATATTGTTTACAGACCAACAGATGCTCGAGGCTAACAAACATTGCTCCTTGAAAAGTCAAGTCACACAATTTTTTCAGATATGTGCATGATAATTTACTGGAAATTACATGTAAGTTGCAAACAAATCTCAACTACAGTAGTCCCGATTATACGAGGCCGATGGGACTGCACCAACCTCGGATAATCAAAAACTCTGATAATACAGAGCGTTCCCATATCAGGAAAATATGTTATAACTTTCGTACGATATATCATTAATGAAAGCTGTCACATATTTTATCGATATCTATGTTCATTATTTAGGACTATTTACTGTATATAACAGTACATGCCTTAGTAGCACAATCTGTTGAAATAAATAAAAGTACAAGCAGATTACTGTGAAATAAATTGTACTTATCAAAATACCGTAATCATTCAATGTTACCACTTTGATACAATTGTATCAAATATAATACTTTTCAATTACAAATTTTCAGAATGATACTTCGAGACTTTTTTACTCGTGCACATCAGATAATACGGACCTCGGATAATCAAAACTCGGATAACCGGGACTCTACTGTACTTACAGTTTAGTATAAAAAAATTGGATTTTTGCAAATAGCAATTTTCAATTATATAATTGTTGGAAATAAGTGCTACAACAATAGTTTTAATGAATAAAATTATCTCTCAGCTCAAATGTGGTGTCCTAAAAGAACAGTCCAAGTTACAGTTAATTTCTAAAAAAATTAACAATGAAATTAACAAATGATTCGCAGTTATCTACAGTTTTACGTGAAATACATTTTTGAAAGTGACTTTTTTAGATTGTTAAAGCTGTCTTTCCTTCCAATTACACAATCAAGAGTACTCTTTATTTCCAATAGCACTGTGAGAAGATTTTAGGAAAAAGTTTGATTAAACTGTACTTTCACTGGGGAAAACTTGAGAAATTTAACATTAATTGCATAAAATCAAAGTAAAAAATACCTCATTACATATGCACAATTGGTTTTAATATAAACCAACTTTTGTGTTACTATGAAAATCCAAAATAGTATTTAAATGTTATTATTAGCTAAATTATAATAAACTAAATGGTAAAAAGCATGATCCACAATTATCACTGATATAATTTTTGTCTCGTATAAAACAATTCATTATCCACTCAAATTTTCCTTAATGCTACAAAAGATGTCAAGATAATGCATCATAAGGTCATCAAGTAACAACAGTAATCTTTACTTTTAACCTTTTACTTACATTTTTTCTATTGATCAAGTAGCTGACATCCACCTGTAAATATGAAATACTATAAAATATTTCCTTGACACCTAGCATAAAAAGAGTACAATGGTATTTTTTTTGAGAAAATGAAATCCTTTCCATTAATGACTTAAGATATAAATCAAGTTTAAAAAAGGAGAATATGTAGTCAATCTTCAATTAGACTAATGCATGCACAACTGTACTAATGATCAAATGAAATTCCACAGCAAAAATATCCTCAATATTAAAGTGATGATCATAAATTTGACAAGAACTTTTAAGGCACATACAGGCACTCCCTGGGTTATGTAAGTAATGCGTTCCAGCACCCATTACATAACTCAAAATTTGTGTGTCAAAAATTACTATGGAAAGTACAGCATTTTTTCTTCTAAAGTAATAGTACGTCGCCTTTTAGCAGCACTAGCACTTTTTACTCTCATTGCAATGCTTATCAGACATGATTGCAAGGGCAACACTTACGTTAATTTGCGCAAAAGCGAAACACATTAAGAGATCAAGCACCCGTATCAATGATCGGAAAAAGACTGAAGGGATTGGGAGAGAAACCACAGTACAACACAGACGTAACAACAATGTAATCTATTATTGCATTCATATGAGTGCAGATATCTGCTGCAATTATAGCCAGTCGCTAGAATTAGGTAGATTGTTACATCAGTTCGCTAGATTAGTAAGTAGTCACTGTGGCCTTTTTTCAGGCGCAATTCGAACCCAAAGTCACCAGATATAGCTAAAAATTCACTAGAATAGCAATATTAGCTGGGTAGCATAGCGGGGATTTTGCATTACAACCCACGCCTTGCATTCTTTCTCCGCGCACATACATATAGATTTAGTTCGCGCTCGCTTACAAAAACTGCTAACGTAAGCATAAAATTTTTTTCGTACATAATTTATGGGGCCGCTTACGTAAGTGCAGGTTTATGTAAGTTGAGGCTTACTTAACCCGGGGAGTGCCTGTATTATATAACTCATTGTGTCTCTATTTTTTTGTAGACTGATGCAAACATGGAGCAATCTTCTCTACAATTATTGATCTATTAATCCACTTCTACACATTTAAATAGCTACAAACTACAAAGATTAAACAATGAACATAAATTTCATCTTTTAATTGTTACACTGATTTGACTACAAAACAGTACATGATACTTCATCATAACACACTGCTATGAACAGGTACCAAATAATATCAAATTTAAGATAAAACAAAACCTACATATTAACAAAAAAGTAAATTCACAAAAGATAAATTTATTAGTCATACAGTTTTATTTCTAATGCTTATATTCACTTTAATGATTCAATCCTCTTCCACTATTATCTTTTTAAATAGTTCTGATACAGTCTTCTTTTATTCATCATACATTGGAGTGTTCCCAAATATGTGTTCTTCACAATTACATTTAATAACTAGACTAATGATGAAAATGGTTGCATTACATTTTACAGTGAAAATGTATTTGGACAATTGTTATTCAATAAATGGAAACCCCATACGCTGCTAGTTCAAAGCTGCTGTTCCCTTAAAAATAATGTTTTCTCTGGCAGCAAAAATTAGACAAAAATAAAGGATATTTATAAATGAACATAATGAAGTCATCACCCAGAATTAATCAGGATTCTTTCCCTCAGAGTAATTATAACTGCAAGCATATAAATACCTGGTTACACGACATGGGAAATGAAAAAGAATCAGGAAAAAGATAAAGAGAAAACTTTGAGTAGATGGAATGTTCCTAACTGCCACTACATCCTGATATAAAACAAGTGAATTTGTTAAAAATGGCAAAAATTTAATGCAAAATGCAATGAAAGTTAACTGCCAAGGGGTAAAATACATTTGTTAAAACATGAGATGCAATGTTTCACAGTACCTTAAAAGTTAAGACAATATTTCTGAAGACAAAAACCTCTCATAAAAATTATAACATAATATGAAGAGGATATAAAAAGAAGCAAAAGGTGAATTGGTGAGCACAGGAAGGGATTACAGATGAGGTATCCACTTCGTAAGTTCCAAACTTCAGTGGCGTGAACTTCTATGCGATGACTCACGTTCCTCACGTCGCTCTCTTTCCCTCTCCCGGTCTCTCTCACGTTCTGGTTCCCTTCGGTTGTTCTCTCTTTCTCGCTCCCTCTCACGATCTCGCTCCCGGTACCTGTCATCGTAGTACCTGCAAGGTGTACCCGGTGACATTGGCACCGGTATTTTGATTGACCCAAATAGAAATTTTGGCAGTTTATTACAAAGCAAAAATCTCAAGAAATAAGGACTCTTAAAAAACACCTACAAAAACCATCGTCAATGACAACATTCCCAAGGCAATTAATACAAATAAATTTTGGTACAACTTATATATTATAAATATAATACTAGGAGCCCTGTTTGATGGAAAATACATATTGTAACTGATACCTAAATTTCAGAACATCAACTACTTCCCTGAAATTTATGCCGTGCAAGAAAATGAAAGATGCATTAAATTTCCGTTTTGTCATAAAATATTGCTTATAATATAAAACAGTAATTATACTGAAATTTGACCTTTTCTGAATTGAAACTATTGAATTCCATGGAAGTAGCCCACTCTTTTTCACATTTATGTTCACAATATCAAGGATATAAAAAATGACCAAACCGTTCAAGCATTACATTTAAGTACCGTATCTGCCCGAATACAAGCCGATGTAGTCACCCATATGGCAGCACGTCTCTCATTTCCGTCGCGTTCAAATGATAGTACTATATTTTTCGTAAAGTAAATATTTGACCTACGATATTAACCCTCTCACCACCAGCCGCCCAAAACCGCCAAAAAAATATGCTTTCAAATTCACATCCAAAAACTGCGACTTTCACTTTTCCTCACGGAAATGATGTCGTATACCATAGAAACACGAGACGTAGCGTGTGTTTGGCGTACTTTTTCGAAGTGTGTACAAATTTGCTTTCTGAACTTTCAAAGCTTTTTATTTTTTTTTGGTATAAAAACCACCCCAAATGCCGATAGTAATTCTTCTACTTCTGACTATGATGTAAATTATAGTTCGGGTAATGAATTTTTCGGGTTTTATGTAGAAGACAAAGTTTTCCCAAGAACAAATTCTTCTGAAGAACCTCACAGTGGTTTACAATACAAGTCAGATGTTGATATTAGCAACATTTCGGATAACGAAGTTAGTATATCTGGGGTTGATGCTGAAAATGTTTTTTGGATGAAGAAACAGAAGAAAATATCCAGTGGAGTGATTCATTGGAGTCCTAAAAACAACATTATTTCTCAATAAATATCTTTAAATTGTGAATGTATAACTATTTTATTTAATGTTTCCCGAAACTGGAGGCCATCTTGGATTATTTCGGACTTTTGGGGTCAGCAGCGTGCAGTATCTTTGGTTGGAAGAGGGTTAATGAATAAATAATAAAGGCTAGAATATTGAATTTAGCACTACCTGTGCTTTGTTACCGTTTAAGGCTGGGTTTTTCACATTATTTGAGTGGTCACATTATTTGCATAGATTGATTATGCAGACGATTATGCAAAATGCGTTGATGGCTTGGTACGCTCAACTGTTTGAAGTTTGGTAAAACTTTACATGGAAGGCGTATAATCATAAAAATGCAATTTCTTAAGGCAATGTAAATGCTAATTTCATTGGAATAGACTTGGATGAAAAATTATGTTGGCGAGATCGCTATTACTATATTTGACCTTTTGTGAAAATGAAGATGAATGAAATTATTGGCACTGAACGTGGAACATTATTCAACAACACAAAATTATTAATTGGAGTAATATTTGAAAATGTCAATAACTAAATCATTTCCCACTCATTTCTTCGATCTCAAATAATGTATTCTAAGCCGTGCGTGAATGCCCGGCATACCTCAGCATAAAATCTACGAAATTTACATTTTTGCCAAAAAATTCTGGAAATTTTTGGTCGGCTTAAATCCGGGGTCGGCTTCTATTCGGGCAGATACGGTAATAAGAGCAATATCAAATATATTTCAAAGGAACAAAAAAATTTTATTAACAAAAATAACCAAGACCCCAAAAATATTTCATCAACTTCTTAAAGCAAAATTTCTAAAATAGGTATTTTGCATTTAAAACTTTATACACAAAATATTATTTTTTGTTTAAATATCTTAACTCTATAACTCATTATTTATGCTAAGGGGGTAGTAAGACTTAAATGAACATAATCATGCAAAAGGAGAAATTTCTTACTAAAAGAATTAAGTTAATGAAATTTATGATGATATGAAACCTGAAGCCTTCCCTCACATAATGACAAGTCATTCCATGAAAATGTATTATTTTGAGTTCCTTTAGTTCAATGTTATGGGTTACTTGTTCACTGCAGAAGAACATTAAATAAATTCACATTTGAAGGCAAAATCAATTGTACAATCCATAAATCTTATCTGAATCATAGCAAATTAAATTGATACAAAAATAAAAATATATAAATAATTCATGATTTGCGCTGGTAAAAAAGGCAAGAACTGAATGCTGACATAAAACAATATATAAGTTATAAAACAAACTACTAATGTACCAATGCGATGAAGTTCGAGTTTTGCTTTAATACGTTTATTTCTGGTCAACACCAAGGGTGATGACTGTCATCAAGCTGAGAGATAAGACTGTCACCAGCACAGCAACTGAGTAACATGTTTTAAGGCTCGAGCCATATTGAAGAGCCAAATACAAGCAATGGTAAACAGAATAGCCACCAGTGGCCTAATATAATGGAAGTATATTTGCAACACATTTTGACCAGGGGCCAGGAGAATGTCTGGCAGTGATTAAGAAATGTTCTTGTGCAGGAATGTTATTATGAGAAGGATTACTATATGCTCCAATATCTAATTGATTTGACTTTCAGGAACAGAAACTGTTCCTATCTGTAATTCAACCACACACAAAAATAAAATATTTACTAATTAAGTAGCAGGAAATTTTATAATTGCTTATTTGAAAAATTTGTGAGAAGATGCAAAATTGTATACATTTAAAACTTTTGTAAGCATTCAACAATTTAATTACCTGCTATTGACTACTCACAAACATAATGAAATACAACGTAACTGTCTAACATTATTTATGAACTATAACAAATAACTACTAATAAATAAGCAATGCTTGCCAAGAACCATGTTATAAATTATGAACACCAATTCCATATAAACAACAAACAGAAAGCTTCATAGATTATTCTAATATAAGACATTTGGTCATTGAGCAAATATTTTATGAAACTCAAAATATTCATGGCAGAATGCTTTGAGTTTGTACATTAGGAAATCAAAAAAGAAACTTCAAAATCCCCTGAACCGAATGCACTGCTTTAAAGTAAATATACTTTACACACATTTCATATTCTGATTTCCTACATAGGAAGCTACTACTAATAACATATAATTATAATATGGTATCATTATCCCAGTTCACTACATTGCAATCAATAAATCAACTCTTTGGAAAGAGAAACTATAAAATTGCTTCCTGTAGATAAACTATAAAACAGTTGATTTGAGCATTTTTATGAGAATGTGAGATCTCTAGAATATTTTAATAGTGAAATGCATTAACATGTCTTATACCACAGAGAAATACACAAAATTGATTTCAAGATTTAACATCCTAAGCACACATATGGTAAAGGAGAGTGATGGACATGAGGAACTGATACTAAACAGGTAAATCATGTTAAATAACTTTTGTCAACCTGTAAAATCAATGAAACTACACTTTATGCTCTACAACTGAAAAAAATTCAAAAATCACTAATACACCAAAAGCAAATATGATTAGAAGCAAAGAAAAAGCAATAAAATTTATTACTGCCTTCAATAAAATTTGTTTTACACCCACAGTAGACAAACACAATAGTAACCTTATTTGTTTGAAATCAAACTGACATTTTTGCAAGACTAATTTAACCATTAATCCGGTTTTGATAATTTTTATATTTGAAACACCTCTTTAATTTAAACATTTCCATTTTGCTATATTCCAATACAAATATAATTTTGTGACTTAATTTTTTCCATGTCCATTATTCATGTCAAAATCTGTTACTGGTGGGATTGCAATTACAATTTTTAAATGAAAAAAACCTCATCTAAAACCACATTCAATGGAAAATCAATATAAATGGAGTAAACATAAAATGGTTAAGAAAATGAGATGTGCATATTGGCTATATAGAAAAATATATTGTGTATTAGCACAAAATATGGCTCCTTTATAGTCAAATCATGCATCTGGTTTTCCAGCCATTTATGGCTTTTGTAGTTATGATTATAAACTGGATTAGGACCATGACATGAGCTCAATATATTTCAATGTGTGTGTTTTAAGATAGAACATGATATTAAATTCAAGGGTTTTAAATAACCTATTGTATACAATTTATTTCACAACTCCATGATGAATTTTCATTGTAGTTTGAGTATAAAACATCTTTCCATATCTGAAGGAACGTAATGGCCATTTATTTCTCTTTTGTTTCACAAAAATGTCAGGTCATCCTCATTATGAGTAACTCTTCAACTTATTATTTCATACACTAGGCTAATAAATGAAAAGCAATGGGATGCTCAACCTGCTACTTTACAATACATCATTACCTTTTATAAGTTTTACGAGTGATTTGTATACAGTAAAATTCCTTTAATCTGGCATGTTCAGGACCAACGAGGTGCCAGATTAGATAACGTGCCAGTTGCAGGCGGATGCCTAGAATATAGGCAACCTATATTGTTTATAAATAACCGTTCCAGAATCTGCTCTAATTAGCTCAATCTTTATTACTTTTACACTTATTACAATATATTTATAGTTTTAAAAAAAATACGTAATACTTTAGTAAATACAAATTATAAAACAAAACTATTATGTGACTAAATCCCAGTTATTGTTAGCCATATGCTTTGAAACGTAAAATACTGTGATTACTCGTATTGTAAAAGCCTCAATATTAAATTCTGACATTATAACATTGCAGCTAATACCATGACCTGTTTATTAAAAATACCAATTTTTAAGGTAATGTTGATAAACTCAGTTTCTCTTCATTTCCTGACAAGTAGAAGGGTAGTTATTTGATGCCATTATAAAATAATTAAAACATTTCACACAGCATTGCATCATAACAAAATTCATCAAAAATACAGGTACATGTAAAAACTGTATATGATTCATTCACATCACAGCATACTGGATATTATATTTACAGTTCCCTAGGTAACTCGCAGATCTTTCCCAGGAAAAATTCAATCCTTGTACTCTTACTGCTGCTACAGTCATTAATACTCGTGTTATCAAAGTAATTTTCACATTGGCACAAAAAGCTCAAACGGTTAATTAATATTTCATTAAATGCATAACTTGCACCAACAAAACACAAATTTATGATATATTGCCAGTAGAGGAAATAACAGGGCAGGAAAAGATGGTGGTTCACTTGAGCTTAAACGTTTACATTTAAGATTAACGGATAAAAATATATCAATATAAACATCGTTATATAAAACTACTGCTAAGTGCCTATGCTACGATAAGACCTTCTTCTTCCCTTACCATGAGGATGATTATTTTGTAACTGAAATACATATGGCTAGTTTTATAAAATAATTTCAGTATTGACTTAGAGATACTTTCTTCTCTTTCTCTCATATTCAACGAATTCTGCATATATTGCTGTCTTCAGCATATAATATTATTCTTATAAGACCAGGGCAACCTCAGCCTATACACTAGGGGTGGGCAAACTTTTCTGCATGGCGGGCCGCATCGGTGTTTGCGAATTCTTCAGCGGGCCACATTGAAAGATGCCAATGCTTAGGCGGGCCAGATTAGAGTTTAAATCGGAAATTGCTTAGATTCTTAGGCATCATACATAAGTGAAAAACAAGCACAAACAAGGATTGTAGGGCAAAAATTTCAAAACTAAAGGTTTTATTGTCATAATTTTACCAAAATTAATATAAAATTGTGTTAAATTTTTCAGATTGCTTTTTCACCAAAGCTACACGGGCCAGGTTAAATGCTCTCGAAAGCCACATATGGCCCGCGGGCCATGGTTTGCCCATCCCTGCTATACACCACAAGTCAATATTTTATGATGTTTGAAAAAAACTGCATCTTATAGCCCTGAAATACGGTAACTACATTAGAAGTCGCCTTGCTAATTAGATGATGCCAGATAAGTGAAATTCTACTGTGTATTTAGGGCAACTAGGTGTTGAAGGAAACCCAGTGAGCACTTACCAGAAGAAGAGCAGCTGGGGTGTCAGAGAGACACATTTGTGCGTGTCTATTTTGTGCTGATGAAGGGATCATCCCGAAAGCTCCAACAACATCTACAAATGTCTCTCCAGCTATACTTCCGGTAAATGCTCACTGGCTTTCCTTCAACACCTAGTTGCCCTAAATATCCTCATTCACCTTTCCTCTCCCACAAGTGTGTGTGTGTGTGTGTATATATATATATATATATATATATATATATATATATATATATATATATATATATATATATATATATATATATATATATAATTTCCTGCAATTTCCTAATGAGAAAATCAAAAAAAAAAGTTTTTTGGTCAGTTTGAACATAAAAACTTTTTATTATATTTAAAAGTTTTTTTAATTTCTTTATCAATAACATACTTTATTTAAAAAACCAAAACTCATTAAGTGACAACTTTATTCAAACCTTTCACATGCATCTTCGACATCAGTGTCTTCGTCATCACTAGAGAATTTAAAAATCCGATGTGTCCTACACATGACTTTCTCCATATTTAAAGTCTAGATATTTAAATCCTATATATAATATCTGAAGTGTCCATCCATCCCCCCTCTATCTCGATAACCGTTTGCCGTACAGATTTGCAGTAAACTGCGTTTTCTTTCTACAGGCCAGGAGGTCCCTAGAAAACTATTCTCAATTTCCTAAAGTCCCAGGTTCAATTCCAGGAGATAATTATATGTTCCCATAAGTTTACACAGGATTTTCGAGTTTTCAGAGTGCAAGGTTTTTTTCCTTCATTCGTTAAAATACGTAAATATGGACCGATTTTCTCGGTTTTTTATTTATTCAACGGCTAAAACTCTAAATTATCTTATCCTTGCAATGTTTATACCCAACGTGGTCGAAATTTTCGGAAATACACAATTGTTTTCAAAATTTTGCCGATTTTTTGTTCTCCTTCAGGACATTGCCAAGTCGACCTTAATTGTTACCTCTGATTCAATTACCATCGATTAAATGTTCATATTGACATAAAAATGGAATCCTTAAGTTAGTAAGATCATTATACACTACATCTTTGCTTTAATTAAAGTTTTATTGTTATAAATATAACAATGGATGAATTCATTAAGATAATGATTTAACTCGAGAACATTCAGTAAGATTATTTTCTGTGACTAGGATGCGTTTATCGCAGATTGTGGTAGAAAAGCATATTTATTTTTTAAAATACTGTATCTGAGTATTCAACCTTTTGGAAATACCAAATGTGTTTGCTTTCGTGACTGAAGCGACCAAGAATCACCCTGTCAGTGGAAATACGCGTAAGACTCTGCCATTTCATTACGAAGGCTTTGGTGAGGAGGAATCTTCCTAAATCCCGGTAAGTTTATACTCCGCATTATTCTACAATCAATTGTTTCAGTGCTTACTTTTTTAATACTTTCGCCTGGCTTAAGTGGATAAATAATTATTTTTTGTGGCGTCGTTTTTACAAGAGTTATGTTTTGTGATTGATAGCGAAAGGGCCACCCAAAAAAGTTGTCCAAGGAAAAGGGAGGGGAAGGAGAATGCAACAGGGAATCCCTTACTTCAGTTGTGACTCGGAGCATAGCATAAATAAGTGTGTTTACTCTCGTGTGTGTGTCGAAGTGTCGGGTTTATTATTGTTTTTTCATCAATAATTTTCAACATGGCCCCAAAAGACCAGCTGAAAGTGCTACAAAATAGCCCGGAGAAAAAAGGTTTTGCCCATGCAAGACAAGCAGACTATATTAAATAAGCTTCAAGAAGGAAGCTCAGCTGCATCATTAGCATGCCAATATGACATAAATGAATCTACGACAAGAACCATAAAGGCAGAAGAAAAAATTCGTCCTAGTATCCAGGCCAGTGCTTCTGCTAGTACCTTGTATGTTAGCAGAAGAGATGTACTAATGGAGAAAATGAAAAAGTTATTATATCTTTGGGTTGAAGATCAGACGCAAAAACATGCTCCTCTGGATGTCTACCAAGTGTAGAATTATACGAGAATTTGTTTCTAAATTCATTGTTAAATGTTATTATTTTCTTCATAAATGTTTATGGTAGTGGTTCTCAACCGGGGGTCCGTGAGTTGATTTTGGTACCATATATATATATTAAAAAGATGCATGATTTTCCTTAAGATTCATTTTGACCATTTAGAGTGGTTGGATAACGTTCAGAAATGTCTTAAAAGAAAGGTCTCATAGCATATATTACATTATTTATAATGTTAAGTAAGATCTCGGCTCCTGTCCAATGGATTTTAGAAATTTTGGATAGATGGGCGGAGACGAGATGAATGAATGAAAAATATCCAAGAGCAAAAATCCCATTAGCCTTCTAGCTATGTCATTATAGTGTGTGCGTGTTTGTTTTTAAAAGAGTAGAAACCATGGGTACTATTTGCTGAAAATTATTTTTCGGCTTTTATTTTCACTTTAAGGTGAGAGAAAATGTGTGCTTGCAGAATGCAAGCACACATTTACTTGCGTGTGTGTGTATATATATATATATATATACTAGTTAATGTGTGCTTGCATTCTGCAAGCATTTTTGATGTTTAGCCTTTTTACAATTTCAAATTATTCCCTATCAATTTTGTGCAAAATCATATATCTGTATCAAATTTCAACTTTGTAGCTCATTTAGAAGTGCATTATAATTTTACTCGTTGCATAGGACAATTATGTGGCAATACAGTTGCTAAGATTTCGAATTTTCATGGTAACGAATTTCTTCTTTCTGTTGTAAATAAAAATCCATAATTCTGCAAAATTTCATGTTTGCATCTCATTAAGAATTGCCGTATTATTTTCACACTGGTATGGGTATTAAATAGGGCAAAACCACCCTTAAAATTTGGAATTTTCGCAGTTTTATTTTATCTTCGGTTGCAATAAAGGTTTTATAACCAGGCCAAATTTCAAGTCTCTCGGTTATATGGAGCTGCCTCATCATTTCTGTAGTCGTATGGAGCAATACTGGGGCAAAAGAGCTCCAAAAATGAGGATTATTACAATATAGGATTTCCTCCATTAGGCATAGTTTAACATTAAAGGCATGAAAATATATGCCTCTGATTCCCATTAAAAGCTTACCCATATGAAAGCATTAAGACTGTTGCCTAGGATGCCTATTGTTAGACCCAGAAAAATTACCACTTTTTTGCGATAAAAACTATAAATTTACCCTAATTCTACTCGGATTTGAATTCTGTCTTCAAAAATAACAAACTACAATTTATATCCTATCCCATAGTTTAAGCCTCGAGTTCGTATCTTGATGGGAAGTCTTTCTGAAATGCAAATATAAAAACCTCTACACCAATTTACATGCTTTCTTATGGGCAAAAAATGGGGCAAAAAATGGGGCAAAAAGGGGCCAAAATAGCCTCTCAAAATAGGAAATTTGCCAGTTTCGGATGTCTTCCTTCCATTGTGACCAAAAACCTATAATCTTACAAAATTTCAAGTTTCTGGCACATCTGGAAGTTTGTATCCTCCTATATATATATATATGATATATATATATATATATATCATGTGTAAGAAGCATCTTTACATTATAGATATATATATCATATATATATATATATATATATATATATATAGGAGGATACAAAATTATGAGGCACTTCCAGATGTGCCAGAAACTTGAAATTTGGTAGCATTATAGGTTTTTGGTCACAACGGAAGGAAAACATCCGAAACTGGCAAAATTCCTATTTTGAGAGGCTATTTTGGCCCCTTTTTGCCCCATTTTTTGCCCATAAGAAAGCATGTAAATTGGTGTAGAGGTTTTTATATTTGCATTTTAAAATTACTTCCCGTCAAAATACGAACTCGAGACTTCAACTATTGGACAGGATATAAATTGTAGTTTCTTATTTTTGAAGACAGAATTCAAATCCGAGTAGAATTAGCGTAAATTTATAGATTTTATCGCAAAAAAGTGGTAATTTTTCTGGGTCTAACAACAGGCTTCCTAGGCAACTGGCTTAATCCTTTCATGTGGATAAGCTTTTAATGGGAATCAGAGGCTTATATTTTAATGCCATTAATGTTAAACTATGACAAATGAAGGAAATCCTATATTGTAATAATACCCATGTTTGGGGTTCTTTTGCCCCAGTATTACTCCGTACGAGAACAAAGAAGGTTAGGCAGCTCAATATGAGCTACAGACTTGAGATTTGGCACCATTATAGAAAATTCATTGCAACCGAAGATAAAATAAAAACTGCAATAATTCCAATTTCTAAGGGGTGGTTTTGCCCTATACGAGTGTGAAAGTTATACGGCAATTCTTAATGAGATACAAATATGAAATTTTGCAGAATTATGGGTTTTTAGTTACAACAGAAGGAAGAAATCCGATGTTGTAAAAATACGAATTCTTAGCAGCTGTTATGCCACATTATTGCCCTAGGCGACGAATAAAATTATAAGGCATTTCTAAATGAGCAACAAACTTGAAATTTGACACGGTTATATGATTTGATATGTAATTGATTGGAAATAAATCAAAATTGTAAAAATGCTGATATTTAAAAATGCTTGCAGAATGCAAGCACATATTACTAGTTATAGATAGAGAGAGAGAGAGAGAGAGAGGAGGATACAAAATTATGAGGCACTTCCAGATGTGCTACAAACTTGAAATTTTGTATGAATATAGGTTTTTGGTCACAACCTAAGGAAAAAATCCTAAACTGGTGAAATTCCTATTTTGAGGGGCTCTTTTGGCCCCTTTTTGCCTCATTTTTTGTGCATAAGAAAACATGTAAATTGGTGTAGAGGTTTTTATATTTGCATTTTAAAATTACTTCCTGTCAAGATACGAACTCAAGACTTAAACTATCGGATAGGATATAAATTGTAGTTTCTTATTTTGAAGACAGAATTCAAATCTGAGTAGAATTAACGAAAATTTATAGCTTTTATCGAAAAAAAGTGGTAATTTTTCTGGGTCCAACAATCAGCTACCTAGGCAACAGACTTAATGCTTTCATATGGGTAAGCTTTTAATGGGAATCAGTCTTATATTTCTCCTTTAAAACCTTACTAGCGTAATGCCCATTGAAATATCAGTGGGAGTAAAGATTCGATCGTTCAAGGTATTTATGGAGATCAAATTGGCATCAGAAACATTAATTGTATTGAAAGTCATTTCCCTCTCTCATCCTCCCTCCCTCTCTCCCCCTCTAACTCTCTCTCGTATTAAAAGCAATCAAAGCGCGTTTACACCCATAATGATTGTGTAATAGTACCGATTACTTACCTTTGATGTTACTCGTGTTGCACTTCGTTGATTTGTATACGACAAGAAATGTCTTCAGCCTTGATATCCAGATTAATTGAATATAACACTGCCTCCACCAGTAAAAGGTAACTTATGCAGGTAATTTCACCAAATTTGAAGTAACGAATATATTAAATGTTAAAATATGAAACATTTATAAAAATTTATTTTTATACCCATTACTTGTTACTTATGGCAACTTCTTAGTTATATAAGGTACTAGCATAATTTCCCGTTGAATTTCAACGGATTTAGTGAAGCTACTACAGCACAACATAAAAACTCTTTAAAATATATAGTAGATACTTTTTAAATTACAATTAGCTTTTCTTAACAATTAATCATATATGCTTGTAACAATCCATTTCCGAGCCTATTGCATTCAGATATAACGATAATTGTATTTCCTATCATATATATCACTTTAGCCAAATCCAGCTTCATTTCTTGTGTAATTATGCCTCGCTGAAATATTTTCTTTTATGTCTTGAAAGCAAGAAACCTGTGAAAAAGCAACGTACAGTTGTCCATGATTGAACACTGACTCCGGTAAATGTACACCAGATACGTAAGCTTATTTACGTTAATAAACATTATAATGTAAAATATAATGATTTTCCTTACAAAAAATGTAAGATTCCAATACTCAATAGACGAAAGAAGATTCAATTACTTTCATCAATCGTTATAAACGCTTCCTGAATAATAATCAGTATCTATATACGTTGCTATCCATAAACATCGATCGTTTCGTTGCTTAAACAAAAGTGTGAATCGAATAACACTAAACTTTCTATTTGAATGTTTAATTGGCACTAATTGAATCGGAGACAACAATGAAAGACTCCTTGGCAACGCCCGGAAAGAGTACGAAAAATCCACAAAATTTGAAACAAATAGCGTATTTCTGAAAACTTCGACCGTGTAACATGTAAACTTTGCAGGAACAAGATAGTATTAAGTTTTATTGGTCGAATAAAGGAAAAACGAAAAAAATCAGTCCATATTTACGTATTTTGATGCTTGAAGGAAGAATACCTTGCAAGTCAAGAAATGGATTCATACGTGTTATCTTATGGAAAAATGTTAATCCCCTATATTGGCAGCACTGATTACCGTATTTAATCGATTGTAAGCCGACCCTTTTTTACATTTTTACCAACTCAGAAATTGCCACTCGGCTTAGAATCAGTGTAAAAAAAGTAGTCAATGAATTTATGTCCGTAGTTACATTATAATGCAAGATATAAGTGTATTAAAGTGGAAGTTAACTATCCACTTTAAATGTATGCAAAAAGAATCAAAATGACTGAACACCTACGAAGAAATAAATTATGTAAATAATGCATGGCGCGTCAAAGTCGTAAAAAAATGCAGTGATAGCGCTTGTATGCGTAAGAAGCTACATATGTACACAACGTTTCATTTTACTCGTGAATCGAAACATTTGCCTTTCCTATCTCCCTCCCCACCCTCCTCTACCTATCTTGTTTCAGTGTGTCTAGCATGCGTGTACTGGGATTTCCTGAGCGAACTGTTACTTCCTCGTACCTTAGCGGTATAGCAGCCAACTTGGGAGAATAATTTAAGAATAAAAGTGAAAAAGAATGCCCAGGTGATACTAGTGTAGTACTAACGTATTTTATGTTAACACGGTGTCCATATTTGATTGACGAGAAATGGCTATTTTTTTACGAGAATAAGATCCTGGGGGATAACGAGGTCAAATTACTCTTTTAGTAGAAGTTTTTATGAATAAGTGAATAAAATGCATTGTATGTCGCCGTAATTTTAGTTAATACTCTTTAATTAATTACGAACTGAAAATCTGAGGTGTAATACAGTGTCCGTATTTGATTGACGAGAAACGGCTATTTTTTACGAGAATAAGATCCCGGCGGATAATGAGGTCAAATTACTCTTTTAGTAGAGTTGTTATGAATAAGTGAATAAAATGTATTTCATGTCGCTGTAATTTTAGTTAATATTCTTTATTTAATTACGAACTGAAAATCTGAGGCGTTCATACTTGTTGGTATTTTTAAATAAATGACCCCAGCTGTCTAAGCACTTTAAAATCAAAATTTTTCCTTGCGTGGCCTTGTGAAAAGTAAGGGTCGGCTTACAATCGGTGTAAGCTTAGAATCGATTAAATACGGTA
Organism: Uropetala carovei; assembly: GCA_036926305.1. Lineage (NCBI taxonomy): Eukaryota > Metazoa > Arthropoda > Insecta > Odonata > Petaluridae > Uropetala > Uropetala carovei. The sequence goes on from JAXCHB010000290.1 coordinate 1,408,712, forward strand.
ATCCCGGTTGACCAAACCTTGACCAATCACTAAGTTAGGATGTAAGGAACAATCGTACCAAATTTGGTTATTCTAGCTTTTATCGTTTAGGAGGAGTTCCATGAACAAACACACAAACCAACAAACACACCCTTCAAAATATATTACAGTAGATTAATAAAAATTTAAATTTTGGTTCTTTTTATTTGAATGTAAATAAACTTAAGCCTTTACTCTGTTTAAACAACATTACTGAACTTTTAATGGGAAGGGGGTCCGCGGCTCCAGAAATGTTGATGTAGGAGGTCCATGGCACCAGAAAGGTTGAGAACCACTGATCTAGCATATACTTAAATAGATCACCCCAGCCTTGACTATGAAGAGAATTGCATAAAAATTTCCCTTTTTCCTTCTCCTTCTCTTTCAATAGTTCACTACAAATTGATTTGTATTTCTCTCCTTTACGTTTTTTATGATATAAATTCTTGGTCTTTCTCTTCAGTCTTATTTTAACATTATAATATTCTGGATCAGGATTTCCTTTTAAGATTCTGGTTGGGACAAATCCTTCAACACCATGGGACAGGGATGACAAATACATGGCATGTGTGCCAGAAGTGGCACACTGGCAATTTTACTTGGCACATGTAAGCTTGTATTTTCTACATGAAATATGAGGTTTCCTTGAGGAGTAAACTAGTGGGCAGGTGGAAAAAAATTTGAATGATTCACATTACTTTCTTGGCATGCAACACAAAAATCATTTGTCATCCCTGCCATAGGATAATATATTTTTTAAATTCCCCATATATAGTTTATGTTTCCTCCTTTATCCACCCATTTCGCAAACTCCCTCATGAATTATCCACATATTAATCAAATGAAGAAAATAACACTCTAGAATCGAACCCATGACTTCAATGTAGACTGTGAGCAGCTAAAAATTTAAAAGGTGTAAGGCCAAATGAGATTTACCACAATTCCACTGGATCTTATGCTGGCTGTGGTGCTCTGTGCTTTATGGTCATACAGACAGGTCTGGGCTTTTATTATATAGAATTCGAATGTCATTTTAAGTGTAACACACATTTTACTTTAAGAAGCCACAATTGTAATACTGTATTATTATTGTATTTGATATTCAAGTGCTTATTCTCAAATTCACCATCAAGAAGAAACAGGAAGAGGAGGTACAATGAATGTTAGGAGTAGGATAGCTGTTAAGAGGGAGATACTAGTACGCCAAATAGAATGACACAAAAATATGGTTTTAGTGGAGTATTTTTATAAAAACAAATATAAAATACTTTTTGACCATTAGTACTTAAATCTCAATTAGGGAAAACTTCATTTGGTTCTTCAAAGAGGACCACAGATTGTACTGTGCCTATGACCTTAGACCTATTTTGGACTAGTAGAGTGCATGAGATTTAGTCAAACAAAATAATCAAGGTGACACAATAAACATTAACGATGCTGGAGGATGCCATGAAGAGGAAAGACATACTTGAAACAATAAACAGAGGTAATTTTTATGCCATAAAAGTGACTGCCGTAAGACAATGAAATGCACATAAAATTATGAATCTATAACATGAATACTATGTTGATAAACGCATACACAGATCAAATACATACGAAGATGCTCACATCTGAAATGGTTAATTTTTAAATCTACAAATGCAAAGCTGTTCTGGAAATTTAAGTTAATAGCACTGAAATAATTATACCTGAGGGTAAATGGCAACTAATGAAGTGTTTTTATTTGCATTTTGAATGAAATCAATATTTTGATATGAACATGGAACCTGAATGCATGTGCATCAAATAATAGATATTATTTTACTCTTAACAGAACTGTACCTATTATGAATTAACCCTTATGCACCCAGTTTAACCTTTATCATACAGATTAAGATTATAGCAGTGGTCGGATTTGGGATATTTAAATGCCATGGTTTTTTTTGAGTAAATGATCATATCTCAAGAATTATTAATGATAAAACCTTAAAATAAAAAGAAATTTATAGGAAAAATATTGACAAGTTATCTAGTTAAAGTTACTTCTTCAATAAATTCGTAGTAAAACCAAATTTTTATGATAATATACTGATGGTAGTATCTATTCATCCCGACCACCTAGAATTGGAAAATATCCATAAAATAGAGCATGAAAATGCTCAGTACAGTCCAGTTCTCTGTGATGTTCAGTATCCCCTTATATTTATGCCACTTAGCTCAGCAGTAAATGGGTGCATATTGCTGATGTATTAGCTAAGTTGCGGAGGCTTCCAGTTAGCATCCTCGCAAACTTTGGTCAACTCTCTCACCTCACTCTCCTCACTAACCTCATAATATATGTCGGAATCGCTATTGCTATCCTGGGAGTCCATCTCCAGATGTGAAACCCCCTGGCACAGACTTCAGCACCTACATTTTGTGAACACTAAAGTGCATGCATGTACGATCAAGGTTAAATCCCAGGGTGACCTTTCTTGACTGGGGATTTTTGTCATCCATGAAGTTCATAGTAGGTGTTGCTTTATTATTTCATTATGCAAGAAGTATTAACGTTAGATTTGAAATGAAAACTAACATGCAATCAAATAATAGTCCTATGAACTGATGCTTTTAGTCTGTCATTTCAATAAATATTTTAAAAATTAATTTATCAACCCAAAATACGATAAATGTAAAGAATGATAAGGATAAATATAAGGAATAATTAGGATAAACAAAGGTAATGATTAAGATAAATAGAAGGAATAACTAGTATAATATAAGGAAAGATCAGGATATGTGTAAGCAATTTGGGATGGAAACTGAAGTTCCATAACAGCTTAGGTAAAGACCACTGGCACATCGACATCCTTGTAAGATACGAACGATTGCAGAACTTTTACGATGTGAAATGGCATAACTCGGCACATGAGGGTTAATAAACAAATTAGAGCAGAATCAGAACTGATAACATTTTTCAAGTTGTTTTTGTATGAGAAATTTTGCTACAATGATATCATAAAGCATCACTGTATATTAATCATAAACATCACAATTTAAAACTTTAAAATGTATATTTATATTCTCATGTTCTCTTTTTTCAAGATTTATACATAATTTTGTTTTTGTTCTGCTAATGCAACAATAAATTCAGTATTTATAAATTTTCACAAAATGTTTCTGGGATTATTGAAACATTTAACACCCAAGAACATATCCGCAATGCACTTCCCACCACTTCATACATCCTTTAAGAAGAGTCCATCTACTAGTTGACATTCCTCAATTTTCGTATTAATACAAAATGTCATAACAGGGTGCCTATAAACATATTTGAAAAACTAAATTTAATGTTAGCTTAAATAAACAGAAAATTTCAAACTTACCGAGATTTAGATCCTAGAACAGCCGCTGTTTCTGGAGGCTCCGGAGATTTCACTCTAGGACGCACTCCTTGCCGTGTAGAACTAAGTCAAGATAATATAACAACATTCAGAAATACAGCTTAACCATAACAACTTAAATTCTTGAAACTACACAGATACTGACAAGTTTAGAGCTGAAGACAAAATCACTAATATTAAACTATGGCCAATGGAAGAAGTACAGGATATTATGAAAATTCCAATTGTTTGGGGCTGTTTTGCCCCATATGAGGATAAAAATTATAAGGCACTTCTATAGATGAATTAGAGACTTAGAGAAATTTAGCACAATTATAGGTATGTGTTTACAACCGATGGAAAGAATCCAAAATTGTAAACATTCTAATTTTTAGTGGCTCTTTTGTCACATTATTGCTTGATATGAGGATAAAAATCATGCGGCACTTTCAGATGACCTATACACTTGAAATTTGGCACGATTTCAGGTTTAAGGTCACAACCAATGGGAACAAGTTAGGAAAGTACTGATAAAGCAGATATTATAAGGCAATTTTTTTGCAAGCCCGTCTCTTTTGGCCCCACCCATCCCCAGAAGCTGATCCCGGATTCACCCATGTAGCTTTCATATGTAGTATGGTGCTTTTCAAATGAGTTGGCGAGTGAGATTTCGGCTGTACTCGGGACCACTCGTAGTTCTCCAATGCCAGGAGGTGGGGGCAGAAGGCCCAAGCTAGACATTCGTAACTCTACACCGGAACACACGTAATGTTTGGTGGGCATTTAAAGGGAATTTGTGAATGGAAATATTTTTTATCGTATCACACACATACCATGTGTGCTTAAACAAACAAGTCAACTTTGCCACTATATGCTCGATAAAGCATTTTATTATTTATAGTATTGTTACATATGCATTAATACAATGGGCCAAGGGTTGCGAATCGTCTTCATCGTCATTGTCCTCTGTGTCGCTCTGCTGTGCTCGGCGAATAGTTTTGATTCACCCAAGTCTCATCCAGGTAAAATATTTCTCTTCTTTCCCGAGTTTTGAAAGTTCTTCATTTTCCTGAGAAATTCAATCCTCGCAGCCACAACATCTGCTCTCTCCATTAAAAATTTCCTCCCATTCACATTACATTTGTACTTGAAGCCAACATCGTTGAGAGTCCTTCACAATGATAATATGCTTCCTTGGAATTCGTTTTTTTTCTTGAATTTTTTCGTGAATATTTTGGAGTTTGAGGAATTTGCCCTCGTCGTAAAACTCCAAAACAGTCCTCCTCATAACATCCTTCTGGAAATTGTCCAGCTGTGTAACTGTTTTGGAGTGTGGTTTCCGTTGTTTAATAGGAGATTTAAACAATGGTGAACCAATCTCCTCTATGGAAGCTCTCCCTGTAACAATGCCAGATATGATTATAATAATTCTGGGTAGAATTTAAGAGGGACATCCTAATCATTATCATATTAACTAAATTCTTGACTTTCAGTTAGCTTAATTACTAGGCAACATGAAATACACCATTAAAATAAAACAATTATCCAGTAATTTTACTTATTTCTTTCAAATATTATAAAATAAGATTACCTTCTCTAGCAATTCTTTGAATTCTTCTTTCGCTTATTCCACAGGCTTTGGCCACTCTCTTATGCACTTTCTCCAGAGAGGTAATTGAACGCCCAAGTTCCTTCTCTTTTTGAAAGTACTACAGCACGTTGTGCACTATCTTTCTGGCTTGACTTCCAAGAATTGTAAATTTCGTATTCTTCATTGCAGTTAAATTAAATAACAAAAATATTCAGTAACAAAATAACTAAATGAACGAAAGAAACAAAATAACAAAACAAATAATGAAATAACTGAATAACTTATAATGAACGATGTAACAAACGGAATGAATAACAAGAAAATTGAATTAACAAAGATAAAACACAAAAGATGTAACTAAAAAGCTCAACAAATGTAAAATACTATAACTGAGATAAAAACAACTTTAACTGCACAATTTCAGCGGCATAAGCACGTGGCAACACTGCACACTCAGACACGATGTTACTACTATGGACGCCTGATAGAGAGTGAGCTCTCAAACGCTTAGGCTCCCCCTCCTTTTCGCTCAGTGCCTCGCCCCCGTCTACTTTCTCTTCCACCTCCCCCTCATCCGCCAACTCATTTGAAAAGGACCATAACTTATCCTGAAAATATGGTTTCTCTAGGGTGAATCGCTTCAGAGATATCACCTGCACGGACAGACAGATGAACAAAGTGAATACATAAGCTGATTTTTTTGTAAAAAATCGCTAAAAATCCAATATTATGAAACAGTTTTAAGGACTGTTTTGCCCCGTTATTGCCCCATACAAAGATAAAAATTATAAGGCACTTCTAGATGAGCTAGAGCAGTGGTCGGCAACCTCTTAAGCTATGAGGGCGCAACTTAAACTATTGTGGATGTGAAGGGCGCATAGAGCAACAATAGTAGATATGTACCAATATTTATTAAAACAATGCGTGTTTATATAGGAAGAACTATTAAATAATTTATTAAAACAAATATGAAAAATAAATCAATGTGAAATTTGGCACAGAATATTTTCAGTCAACTTGTAATCTGGCACATAACTCGAGTTTCCTGTTCTTAGGCAGTTGTCTAAATTGTAATCAGTGAGCCTGAATCGGTACTTGGATTTCATGCTTGAAAAAATATACTCACAAGAGTATGTTAAAGCACAGTTAGAATATATCATTAGGGCACATTTTCTTAAAAGGGGATAGCGATGTCCATCAACTAAATTCCAAAAGTTTTCATTATTCTGATGTGACTTTAAAATAATATCATTCTGTATATTTATTATTTCCATTTCTAAGTCTTTGGTGTTAATGATATTAAAGTAGGTTGCAATGGTAACAAACACATCATTATCCATAAAATTGAACGGATTAACAAAGAATGTCACAATGGGTTCCAATTCAGAAAACTGACGGAACCTAGAATTAAACTCTTCCAAAAGTGTTTCAATGTGTTGGGAGAATGGTGCAGCGGTAACATTTTTATCAGACAGACTTTCAATAATATTTTTTAAATTACGAAAATGTGATAATGAATTTCTCGCTATCTGAGACTTCCACAGTACCAATTTACATTTGAATGCATTTACTACACTTATCATTTTCACAATATTATGATTTTTTTCCTGCATCTCCAAATTCAGATCGTTCAATTTTACAGTTATATCAGTAAGAAATCCGAAAGCCATCAACCAAGCGTTGTCATCCAACTGTGTATAGTATTCATTCCTTGACATGAGAAATTCCTTTACCTCCTTTATGAGATTTAAAAACCTCACTAGTATTTTTCCCCTGCTGAGCCATCTCACTTTGGTATGTAAAAGGAGATCACTGAATTCAGAATCTTCATCTTGCAAAAGCATTTTAAACAATCGGTGTTGCATTGGTATGGCTCTTATAGAATTTATAATTTTTGTTACAGTTTTCATAACATATTGAAAATGAAGAACGTGCATAATATTTCCTGATGTATAATGCAGTGATAAGAAGCAAATTTTGGAAACACACGGTCCTCTTTACACAGCGCAATTAATCCATTTTTACCACCTGTTATTGTAGGTGCACCATCTCTTGTAATTGCAGTCAACTTCTGTAAGGTATATTACTTTTGTTGACATATTATTTGAAGGTGGAAAAAATATCTTCACCTCTTGTTCGTCCTTTTAGAGGAAGAATTTTAAGAAATTCTTCCTTGGCTGAAAAATCATTAAACACCATCTTCACAACCATAGCTAATTCAGAAATGTCTAATATGTCTGTTGACTCATCCACTTGTAAGGAGAAGAAAATACATTTTTGTAAGTTCGATTCCATAGAAGTTGCAAGAACTTCAATTATAAGAGTACGAGGTGAAGCTTTTTGGCCCAAACATCCTGTGGACATAATGCTGAGCATTGGAGATTATTTCCATTTGTTTCATCATATTAAGTCTAACATAATCCTGTTCACTACTTAATAACATTGTCAATTAGCAGCTTTTTCCTTTCCTTTCTAATGCTACTCTGTAATGTTATACTTGCTTACTCTACCTCATGATGACTGTACGAGTTGAATCCATAGCCTATAATTTTGCTCTGGTTATTTACTAGAATTATTTGTGCTAAGTTACTTAACACTATTTAGATTAAATGTTGTATCATGTGTTTACACATTAATGCTTAATCAGGAAATGTATAAAGATAAATCATGATAAATTAATTAAGAAGATGCAAGAAGTGCTTTTTACAGTGCGATGCTATGGATGTTTCACAGTTCAGTAGTGAGAATGATTTTTTTCGGTTTTTGTTTTTATATTTTTATAGTACTGCTCATTCTTATGGCCTCTTTATTACAAATCTATTAGCAAAGAAAATATTTCCATTATTTTGTAAGCATGTTGATTATTCCTACAACATGGAAAATGGTAATTACTAAATATAATGAAGAATGGATATAATGACAAAAATTTTAATGTCGTTAGACTTTATTTTTATGACTTGTCAAGTAGAAGTATACCAGTTGTTAACAATTTTGGCATTGAATACTTTGTTACTAAATATTTTTTCAACAAATTTTAAATCCATATTTTTTTAAATGCAACAAATTCTAATAAAAGAAGTCAATAAAATTTAAACTATGTCTACTAACTGAAGTTTATGAGAAATTATTGATAACTTACCATTAACTAACATTCAAAGGAAATCAAAAATCATCCTTGAACAGCCTGGATGTCACGTAAAATTGTTTAAAAACTCATAAGGCAAATTTTTCTGCCAAGCATTTAGAGAGTGTTTCATTATTTTTGGAAAATGAGATTAATCCAATGATCTTACAAAGAGATTTAACTAGAAGTTCACAAACTGCCTCAATTATTTAAACCTTAAAGAAAATCTTATACCATACAAACCATAAAAATCCACATTCCACTAAAATCTCTTCCAATTAAGAAGAAATTCAAAGGAAAAATTACTAAGCCTGATGATTTATTTTCTTTAAATTCCATATATCAGAATGACTCATTTCACATTGAAATGTCATAACAGAAAACACTTCATTACATTTACAAACCTATTACATACTAAAAACTTACATTTCTGTAAACTTCAGTAAAGTTTAAATCTTCTTTATATCCATATGTACACTGAAGCAAAAAGAATTCAATCCTCTATAGTTATTCATTGATAGTTGAATCTGATTAATTTAACTGGTGACAAGAAGATGCAGGGTTATTCCTTCAAACTGCTAAGTCACATCAACACAAATATTTGATGATGAGAGCAAGTCTGAACTTGTTAAGAATACGAATATTAGGGGGTTTGCACTTTTGAAATCGACGCTGAAGAATATGAAACTGAGAAGTGTTAGTTAGCAACAAATCTAAACTTCACTGAAATACATCTGAGTTATTCAGAGTCATTGTGGATTCACCTCATCTCACTGGAAGCGCGAAATTTTGAAGGTTATGATAGACACGTCAGTCAGCTGCAATTGCTCAATGCAATGGATTTTCGGTCAATTCACACACTAATACTCTGACGCAGACTCGAACACAAAAGGGTTGGTGGAAAACCTAGCAAAGGCTTTATCAAGAAGCTCCAAGGAATCACACAGCTAAACGTCCCTTCCCATAGAGTGAGCCCTGAGTTGCATGCCCCCATTACGTCACACATGTAAGAGGCGGGGCAAGACTGGGTTGAATATCAGACATCGCCAAGGCTCGATCCCGGGCCTTCTGAGTGCAAAGTCAATACATGAACCACTCCACTACCGCTCTACCTTGAATGTTATCGTACTTATTCTCGAATATTTTATAGTTAAACCGAAGCGGAACATGGGAAAAGGTCTTCTTTCCATGGGAGCAATGGTGCGCAATTTTTTCCATTTAGACTCCGTATTTTGAGGGAAAGAGGAGGTGGGGGAGAGGTACGAAGCATCTAACCGAGGTCGTTTGAAAGGAAAAAGCCTCTTTTTCCTCCGATTAAATGCGAGAGATAGTATGTACTCTGCTTCTAACAAAACCTTTTTCGCAAGGCCTTCGATCCTTAAAAAAAACCCATTTCGTCGCAACAATCTCACACAGCAACCTTTACTGGCTTTGAATGCCTGTCGTGGTATATTTAGTACTCTTGCAATTTCATGAGCTTTAAGGATAATAGTTTCATACGAAACTGGCATTCCTCTTCCTCTGGGTATGCACAAACTCAACAACTGGTTTTTCTACATCAAGAAACCAACCACATTTTGGACCACTGTGCGATTTCCTTGTAGATTTAGCCTTTTCAAGTTCTTGCTTTGATAATTTCCATCTACGCACATTTGCCTCAGATACATTGTATTTTCTACTTGCGTCACAATTAGTTTTTTTTTCTGCGTAATTTATCATGATCAGTTTAAAATTTGCATCATAACTATGTCTCATTCCTTTTAATATCTATCCATTTGCATTTGTACCTCTTATTTCTACATGATCTGCCATTTTAAATTCGAAGGCGACATAGGTATTTTAAAATAGGTAATATGCATAACAAAATCACAATGTGATACTTAAAATCACGTTCAAACAAGGGGAATCCCAATGAATTACGCCGGCATTTCTTTTGACATCCGCAAAACACTCGGCGTCATGGCGTCATCTGCTTCGATGTGGATGATTGCTGAATACTGTATTTACGTAATTTTCGCCACTGCATAATTTATGCATCCCAACTTTTAGCCATGAATTTTGGTATAAATCATATGATATAATCCCGTAATTTATGCAGCCCAACTTTTAATCATCAGTAGGTATGTCTTCACCAATGTTCAGCAAATTTTTTTATGTTGAGCAAGTATGCAAATTCGTTTTTAATCACGTAAATGAGGTTTCTGAAGTAACGGACGCAATGTGATTTACTGCATATGTTGTTCATTCATTAAGACTTATTACTATCGAAAAGATGTAAAATTATTTACATGCTACCTTTCAGACACAAACTATAAGTACACCGCTCCCTGGTTATAATGCGGGTATCAGGGGAGGAGCTGTGACCCACATTATAAGAGAACCGCGGTATAACCGAGGACCTGACTTTTCATTTTTTAAATTTCTATACTTGCTACAAACAACAAAATTCAAATAAAAAAACAATATAAAGTGAGTAAAAGAAATTTATTTAATCGATTCCTTGAAACATAAGTATATTCTGTTTTTACTTTAGTATGTAAATACTAAAAAAATGACAGGACTTTCTTTCCAAGAAATAGGGAGGAAGACCCGCGGTATATCTGATTCCGCGTTATAACCGACGGCATTATAACCGGGGAGCGGTGTATAGGTAAACAGTTGGTAAATTAATTAGTTAATATGGTATTCTTATAATAATTATTATTTTTGTTTTTTCACTGTTATTATTGTTTATTTCATTGTTTTATGCTATTTAATTCGTTTTTGTGAATTGGTTTATCTTATGTTCAATCATTCTAAAAAATTCGATTAAACCCACAATCCAACTTTGTATTCGAATTTAAGACGACCCTTGATTTTCACAGGCAGAAATTTGGAAAAAAAGATCGTCTTGGATCCGGGTATATACGGTATATACTTTTCATGAAATATGACGGGTGGTCAGGAGGATAACACCACCATGCTTATGAGCAGAATGTTAAAGACCTCTGATTTAAACAGTTAACCGTTGGTCTTTAACTGAAATTCAAAGCTGCCAAAAAGTGGTATCAAGTAAAAAAGATCCTTTCATTGATACAGCTCTTAATGACTACATTTTCTTCTTTAGAAGAAAGCTTTACCATACAGAAACTCTATACTAGCCCAGTCGGGGGAAGAAATACCATTTGCCATATTCTTCACTGCTTGTTTACATGGTACACTATGTATGTTTCTATGCATTTTATTATTAAATCCATTTTAAGAACGTACTTAATTATTTAGATGTACTTTCTTATTTGTTACATTAGCAAAATTTAACAATAAAAAAAATGATCAATAAATACATAAACTCAAAAAAAGGAAGAACAAGACTGCCTTGGTTTTAGTTGAGGTAACACAATATATAGTTTAGAAGTTCAATAAATTTTTTGGTTAGATATACATACCTATCCTCACGAGACCTTTCACGATAATCACGCTCTCTGTCTCTTTCCCGACTGCGAGACCTATCTCTTGGATAGGCATCTGCATAATACCTGATAGAAGGATGAAAAAATCTGTATACTACTAAATTGTGAGAAAAACACACTACCTAGTGCTTTTAATTTATCATTTATACATTTCTAATAAAACCATAATTAATTTCACAGGAAGTTGAATTAACCATATTATGAATTATACTATTACAGTAAAAAGTAGCATTTAAAAATATAATTAAATTGATACATGTATTTTGGTTAAATATACAATATTATAATAAAAATTTCATAGATAATTTTCCATACAACAATAGAAAAAATAATTCTTTATTTTAAAAAATCATTGTTATACCAAATGGTTTTGAAGAAAAATGTTTCTCTCTTCACACTTAATGGCAAGTAGGCAATGTGCATGGGTGGAATAAACAATGTGTCAGTAAGATGTGCCATATGCTGGCTACAGAAAAAACTGAATATAATACAAGCTATTTAGAAATGGAGATCTGAGCCAAAATTTTCGTAACCAGTAGCATATTCATATTACAGGGTGGTGCATGAAATGATCCCCTACGGAACCTGCCATCTTGCATACTGGCAGGAAAACTCGCGCTATCCACCCTCGAGTTTACTATGTAGGACTCATATGCCTTCAAGCAGTATCTCCACAAACTAGTGCATTCACCAATACCATTCAGTCTCCATCAGTATCATAGTTGGTTTCATTGTAAAAACAAATAGGCGATCATTTCATGCACCAGCTGTATAAAAAAATGTATTTAAGCTACTGATGAGTTACTGTGGCTAAAAGAACAACCAAAGCAACATTTATTACACAAAACACTGTGTTAATAGAAAATACCAAAAGGAGTATTTGCAGATAACTTTTTAAGGACTTGGTACATGATAACCCACCAGGTTTCAGAAAGAATTGTGAAGCTCACCTGACACTTGAAATTATAATTCATAAACAATATTTCACAACCCTTTATAAAAGAATTTAGAAAAATCAGATGTGCATTTTGGTTAAAAGCAGCAAGGTTTTTCAGCTTAGCACAATCTTTAATTGGCCCACAAAACGATATGATATAATTAATGAATATGAAAAATTATAGTAGCTTTGAGGTATTAAATATCTTACCTATCACGCTCTCTATCCCTTTCCCTACTTCTCTCTCTATATTCTCGACTTCTGGAACGCTCTCTCCTGCGTCGGTGGGATCTTTCTCTATCACGAGACCGTGACCTCTCTGTAAATGATTGAATAAGTTTTCTCAAAAAAAATAAAAAAATAAATTACTGAACCAACCTACATCTACTTTACACAAAAAATAAGACCAAAATACAGACACTTCATAAAATAGGCTTTAGCACTTAGAAAGGACAACTCATTGCAGAGATGCATAATATTATTTCTAACAAGTTATACAAAGATTAGTTATAAGTTATACTCCAAAACTTAAATCATATTTTAAACCAACTTTTTTTACTATTGGAAAGCAAATTTCATGCTTTCTTATTCTATGACTTCAGGTTTAAGCCTCAAATACATAATTCATTATTGGAATATAAACTGTAAAATATAATTCTAGTTTTTGCCTTACATATACCATATATGCCCGACTAGAAGCTAACTCCGGATTTAAGCCGACCCCCCAAAAATTTCCATTTTTTGGCAAAAATGTAAATTTCGTAGAATTAATGCTGAAGTGAGCCAGGCATTCATGCACAGCTTAGAATACATTATTCGAGAATGAAGAAATGTTTGGGAAATGGTTTAGTTTTTAACATTTTGCAATATAACCCCAATTAATAATTTTGCATTGTTGAATAATGTTCCACATTCAGTGATAATAATTTCATTCATCTTCATTTTCACAAAAGGTCAAATGAGGCGTTGAGAACCAGAGTGGACCAACCCGCATTTTGTCACCAATCTGGCTTATAGTGATTTCCAATAGCAAAAGCAAATTAAATTGGAGCCAGAGTGAATCAACTATAGTTTAATATGTTCTCACGAGATGGCATTATTTGCATTATTTCCAAATTCGGCTGCAGAATGTAAAACATTGCAATATCTCGATAGATGACTATTGAAGGACGGTCCACTCCGGTTCTCAATACCTCAAATATATACCCGTTTTCTACTCTTATGAAGCTTGACCTTGAAAATCCTAGTTGTACGCTTACTGCTGCAGCCAATGAAAGCTCGAGAGACTGTCGATGGGGAGGGGAAAAAGTCAGTCTGTCTCTTGCCATCGTGCTGTTCACATCGCTCCGAGCTCGACTGTGTTGCCAGATCTACCGCGTTTATGCCATAGCGTTCGCATGCGACTTTCTTCAAGAGCAGATATCTGGCAAGAGTGTACTACTTTCCCACGCCTCTCGAAAACTTCAAATAGAGGTGGAAGAGGAAAACACTCTGATTGGCTATTCGCTGTGCCAAGGTCAAAGTTCATAAGAGTAGAAAACGGGTATAGTAATAGCGATCTCGCCAACATAATTTTTCATCCAAGTCTATTTCCAATGAAATTAGCATTTACATTGCCTTAAGAAATTGCATTTTTATAGTTAAACACATTCCATGTAAAGTTTTACTGTTCATTATCAGCTGAGTTTTGCAGTTCAAGCCGTTGCTCATACCTTCAGAGCAGATATCTCTTTACTTACTGAAATTCAAACAGTTGAGCATCCAAAGCCATCAACGCATTTTGCATAATCATCTGCATAGTCAATGTACGCAAATAATGTGACTACTCAAATAATGTGAAAAATCCAGCCTTAAACGGTGACAAAGCACAGGTATTGCTAAATTCAATATTCTAGCCTTTATTATTTATTAATTAATATTAATCGTTGGTCAAATATTTACTTTACGAAAAATATAGTACTATCATTTGAACTTGACAGCAATGAGAGACGTGCTGCCATCTATGGGTGACTATGAGATTTAACCATAATCCAAATTTTCCTCGGACTTACATTTAAGCCGAAGGGTTATTTTTTCATGATAGATTTTGACAAAAAACATCGGCTTGTATTCGGGCAGATACGGTAGATCTTTATTCTACAAACTAGTGTAATGCCCGTTGAAATATCTACGGAAGAATTATAGATAGATAGATAGATAGATAGATAATTATTATTTTCATTTAAAATAATTAATATCACACTTTTACATATGAAATATTTTGCCATATACAACATTTCTAGTGATTATTCTATTGTTGATGGGCTATATTTAGTTAAACTTAAAGTAGTTGCCTCTCTTTCCACCCCCTTTCACACCCTCTCTCCCTCTCCCACCCTCTTTTCTCCACCTCCCCCTCTCTCCCCCTCCCTCTCACTCCCCCATCTACCTCTCTCTCCCCCCCTCTCTCTCTATCTCGTATTAAAAGTATTCAAAGAATGCTTATACCCATAAGGATTGAATTAACAGTATGATATAGAGGTCTAACAATGGAATTGGTAGCCAAGGCAAAATTCCGTAAAATGGCAATATTTGCACAAAATATGTGAATTAACACATTCGCTGCGGGGCTGGTGAACACGATTTTTCCCGAGAACGACTTTTTAAAAAAATATTTACACAGAATAGGAAGGAAGATGTCGAAAGGCGGCGGCCGGTCCTAAGTAAATACCTGAGCGCCGCCTATCGGCGGCACCCGCACCGAATGTGTTAAACGTATAACATGAGCAATTTCGAATTGTATGTGGAAAAAGATGAACAGAATAAGAAACTTTGTAATTTTTTCTTCAAAATGGTTCAGATCCGAAGATCATAGGTTAATTCCTTCTAATTTAATTTCCAAAACAATAAAAGCCTGCACATCAAAAAATTGATTTTTACATGTTACCTTAAGGAAAATGGAAATGTCTTCCTTGGAGTCGAACCCAGGACTTTTTTGGAATTTATTTTCATCATTACCTTAAAATATGTTAATCAAGCATCCTTGCCAAATTTCAATCTTCTACCTATTCGGGAAGTTTGTTAAAACGCTCTATATCGGCCACCGTGAAAGCGTGACCAACGAACCAAGCAACAGACCCGGGCTATTATAATATAAAATATTCCAAAATTAGGTTGAGAATATTTCAGTGACACTTTGTTGGTACAAATATTTGTTGTTTAAAATTGTGCTTTATTGGTATTCCAATTAAAAAAGGAGACTAAAGTTTTCTAAATCAGTAATGGACGCTACAACATGTAAGGAATTTTGAAATGGCAACATATACAAATAATATATTACAAACAAAAGGAAGACTGCAAAAGAACAGCAGATAAAGAAGGATATGGAAGAGATATAGTTAACAGTTATTAAAGTTAATGAATAAATGGGGAGGGTATAGGATTTTTTATCATAATATAAATAAAATTAGGAAATAACACATGAAACACTCAGCTAGATGGGGAGGTAGACTGGTAGAATTGGGGAATGGAGAAGCAAGGAGAATGGTTAAAGAACACAAACTTTACAGATTTACAATTGAAAGAAAGACAAAATAATTTTCAACTTCTCCAAAAGGTTCAACTTTAGCCCTTTAGGATGCATACTTCCCTTTCTCTCCTTTTGTTTGTATTCCTATACATTTCAGACGTTTCAAAATGCCTGACAATGCAGTTGTTACTGTGAAACCAAGTTTGGGTAAAAATTATTAGGCAGTTCCATATGAGCTACATACTTGAAATGTGGCACGATTAGAGGTTTTCGGTTATAACCAATGGATAAAATCTGATATTATATGAATTCCAATTTTTTGGGGTTATTTTGCCCCGTACGAGGATAAAATTATAAGCCATTTCCAGATGAGCTGGAGACTTGAAATTTGGCAAGACTGTACACATTTTCAAGAGGCTATCTGGAGTACCCTTCCAGGGGATTAGGATGCACCCCTAACCAGGGACGAAATTACTATCACCCAAAGAAAGTCGCATCCCTCTAAAGCTAAGGGGGAGGGTCAAAAGAGACCCAAAGGCTTTAGGGTTATCAGCTTGGATGGAGTAGAGAAGGATGCAGCCAACATTATTATTTGCTCTTATACTCAAGACACTGAATTTTGAGTTTAGCAGGGATACTGAGTTTCACATCCACACCCGAACCGCACCCACAGGCTATATATCCGAATCTGACCCCCATCCACAAAAATTTATGCATAATCCGACCCAAACCGCTACTTTTCATGTGGATATCTGCGGGTCGGGTCTGAAAAATTGCGGATATGCAGATCTCTAGTTAACACCAATCACACTGCAGTGGTGCAGTACTGTTTTTAGTCAACTTGTAACAATAATTTGGGAGTATGTACATATTTTTTAAACATAAAGAAAAAATTTGAAAACCTAAAATTAAATCTAGCCACGAGTGACAGTGCAGGGATTTACGACAATGAATGTCACATAACCATTACACCATGATGAGCTTATCTTTCTAGAAGAATTTAACACTGAAATGTTTGACAAATCCAGGAATAAATTTGTTAGTTTGGTAAAATTTTTAAGATTTTTTTATATTACACAGTATAACTTAAAGGTTTTCCTATCTTTTTTCACGTCTTCATTATTATCATCTGCAATGAAATTCTCAGACACACAAAACACCCAGTATTTATCTACATCCATCCTTTCAAAAGCTACTCCTGTATCTTAATTTAAGAATGCATAATTCCATAACAATTTCAAACTAAATGGCAATATCACTGGAACAAAACAAAAAAGTGAACTTACCTCTGCGGGAGGAACCATAGCTCTTTGTTTCCACACCATGTAATGTATCTTGCAGTGAACTGATCAAAATTTTACACCTATCATCATTGGCAACTTTAGATTGCTTAATTAAGGATATTGCAGTTACTAGGGTCTCAATTGCACTAGCATATTCACCTAGAATAGATAAAGCCATTAGAATATATATTATATATTGACACTTCTTACACATGATATATTCATATCTTATAAATATTTTAGTGTGTATGTATGCGCGTGTGTGTGTATGTTCTTTATACGTTTTTACACCGTTGAATCTATCGAACTCAAAAGTTTCACGGGCCATCCTATGGACCAAAGGAAGAACTTGGTCTAGGTTTGCAGACCGTGGGATCTCTTATACCCCATGGGGTCAATAAAATACTATTTCCATAAGAATTCATGGGAAATGGTATGGAGAAATCCCAAAATGCCATGCAGCCCTTCACTGATGTGGATATAAATATACCTAAATATTAACTTACGATCACGGTAAATGGATTATTTTACGCATGACAGACTGAATATTTTAATTCCGTTCATGTTTCGTGGTATTACATGCTAAATAACTTGAAATTTTCCTTTAAGCGCAAAATGCATCGGTTTAGATGTCCATTTTCCAGGCGGCAACAAAGCTAAATTTCTTAATTGTTGTCCTCTTCAAAGGGAGAGATATACACGTGAAGATTAATGCAAGAAAAATCCACGTCGTGCATGCCGCCGCAGAGGAAGAATAGCTAACACCAAGATATGCCTAAATATAGTCTATGAATACTTTTAAAGTGAGTCAAATGATTTTTAAGGAATATTCGAACATTGTTATCTTTTACCATTAACACTGAAAGATTAACCGCAACATAAATCGATACGTCTACTTACATTTGTTCGGTTATCACGATGTTGTTTATTGTTTACGTTTTGGCTAATAGTATTGACATAATCCACATAATTTTATTGCCGCTTTAAAGGCTTCGGTGTATCTATCCATGTGAATATTAAGTAAGACGTTAATGCGTACAATACAATACATAAAACAGTAAATGTTAATGTAAGCATCGCTTGCGTAATTAAGGAATGGGGAACGTTTGCCCCAAACTATGAAAATCGTTTGCCACTCTTTCCCGAGGGAAGTCGGGCGTTTTAGCTAGTCTACTATATATAGACACTTCTTCCATAGATATCTCTATAATGATATATATACTGACACTTCTTACACATGATATGTATAGGAGGATACAAAATTATAAGGCACTTCCAGATGAGCTAGAAACTTTAAATTTGGCACGATTATAGCTTTTTAGTTACAACCGAAGGAAAAAATCCAAAATTGTTGAAATCCCAATTTGGAAGGGGCCCACTTTGGCTCCATTATTGCCTCATAAGAAAAGCACAAATTGGTGTAGAGGTGTTTACATTATGATATAATCCCCATATTTGGGGCAGTCTTGCCCCATATGAGGGCAAAAATTATGAGGTAGTTCTATATGAGCTACAGACTTGAAATTTCGCACGATTAGAGGTGTTTGGTGACAACCGATGAATAAAATCTGATATTATATGAATACCAATTTTTCGGGCTATTTTGCCCTGTACAAGGATAAAAATTATAAGGCACTTTCAGATGAGCTATAGACTTGATATATGGCAACTCGATACATTTTTTCTCACAACCGATGGGAAAAATCCAGAATTCTAAAAATTTCAATTCCGAAGGATAGAGCGCTGATTTGTGTGTTCTCATAACCACGCAAATGGGAGGCCAGGCAAGCCGTTTTGCACCGGGTTTGCTCATTGTAGCAGCCAGCACCCTCACCACTACGTCACGGCTCTCCCTTACATCAATTCTGCAACAAAAACAGCATAAAGTCCTCTCTCAAGTTCATCTGTCCCTTAAGAAGGTAATCTGTCCCATTACAAGACCATAGCTATATCTTGAGGGTAAGCAACCCCTCCGGTGCATGATTAAAACTTAGCATTTCAATCTGTAGTACATCATCATCATCACCACTTTCAACACAGTTATCAACATTGTCATGTTGCAAATCACAGATTTTATTAACTGATAGGACACTACACATAGCAACATTGTAGTCAAAGGCAACAAATTCATCAAATGTTACTTCATTCACATTCAATTGCTCCCATTCTTCGATATCAACTGCATGAGGGTCATTTTGGTCTTCAACTTCAACAAAAACCTCACTGAAGAACCCAGCTTTTTTAACACAATTCTTTATCGTGTCAACTTCAACGGCATTCCAAGCTGAAGTAACGTAGTCCATGGCCTCTAAAATTGATATATTTTGTGCCCCTTTGTTAGAATCTATCATTGCCACTGCCTTGCACACCAGCAGCTTCCTGTACTGCTCTTTCAAGCAATGTATGATACTTAAATATAATGGTTAAAATTGACTTGTGTTGTTGGCCAAAAAAAAATACAACCATACCATACCATACCATACCATACCATAAGCTGGATGTACAGTAAAACCTCTATCTTATGAACCCCTATACAGTGAAGACTTCTGGATAACGAACAATTGCTGATGCTGCTACCAAACTCTTATATAAAATACCTAGCTACGACCTCTCTACTACAAACTCCCGTACTACATATACTTTCGAACAACGAAGGAAAAAACTCACTTTTACTCGAATTTACCTCTTTTCAATGAAATTTCACTTGCAAAATATTTTTTCAGTTACATACGTGCGGAAAATGATTAAAAATACATGCACCTGTTAGCGCCAAGCTTTCAACAAGCCAATCAAAGCACTTCTTCTAGAATGATGAAGTACTTCCTATTTCCTGTGTTTCCGGCTCTCTCGTGCATTGCTTGAAATGGAAAATGAAAACGGAATGCTTGTATTAGTAGTGGAATGGAAATGTTTATGAAACGGAACGCTTGTTATAAGGGATGGTACTTTTAAATGTCTGACAAAATGGAACGGTATCATCGGCATGTGTGACAAGCCGGAACGGCGTTCCAGCTCATTTCGACCACTGCTCTCGTGCCATTGACTGGTGTGTTCAAGATTGGAGGTGTAAAATTGCGATAAGGTGTTCCTATGTGAGAACAGGTGTTAAATATCAATTGCTTGAGGTATTTTAGTGGTTTACGGTAAACCACAATGCTAACTTTCGGTTCTTCACTTACTGATCTTCATTTGTTGCTGTTCGAGTTAAGTTTGCAGATGATGACTCAATGTCATCGTGTTTTTAGAGACGGAGTTGGAGGGTGGTTAAGAATTTTATTGAAAAATCTTGATGACGTTAATAAAACAGAGCGTGTGGGTTGCAACCTTGAAGAATTCATATAACAAAAAGTTGCAGAGAATGTTTTCGGACGAAACCTGCCAATCAATGCGAGAAAAATAATACTTTCTACTTGTAATTGATGCTTGCCACCGTCAAACTTTGCAAATGGTGATGAAACTGGTCTTTTTTGCCATAAGAAAGTATTATAATGATGTCGTCGGCACACAGAATCAATATGGCTGGCGGCAAAGCAAATTAAACCCTGCGGACACATTTTAAATATCATACACTTTTATGTGACATTCTTTCTTGAAAAGCTGTAATGGGCGTACTTTAGTACATAGTTATGTTCAATTGTGTCATTTCTGTGCATTTGCCTTCATTTGGATAATCCCACTGCTTCCGTATAATCTAACAGTCAATCCGCCCCTGATGTTATGCAAAACCGTTAACTTCCGATCAACAAACTTCCGAATTACGAAAAGACAAAAAATTGGGTCCCTTGAATTATGTTAATGAGAGGTTTTACTGTATCAGGTGGATGAGCTGCACAGCGATCCACAAACAGCAGCACTTTCTCGATGCAGACCCCATTTTTACATCCAAATCTTGAATATACTCCATGAATAATTTTGATGTCATCCATGCCTTGGAGTTGTTTTTATATTTGCATGGCAGCATCCACACCTTCATGAAACATTGCAGTTTCACAAATTTGCCAATCACAAGAGGCTAAAGTTTCTCACTGCCATCTGAAGTGCAGCATAGCAAGACCATGAGCTGCTCCTTGCTTTTCTTTCCCTCATAGCAAGCTTTTCCTCGAAAAGTTAGGGTTCTATCCAGTAACATTAAAAAATAAACCTGTTTCATAGAAGTTTGATTTAGATATCGGTAAGTCTAATATTTTATTTTGATTTGTTTAGAATAAAAGTAGTAATATTTTGTGACAATTGCTTTGTAATCCTCACTTTAATATATCATCTGTATTATTATGCAAAGCCAACTTTATTCAGAATAGATTTTAAATCAATTTTTCTTCGATAAATTCTTCACTGAAATTTACATTTTTAAGCAAATTAACGCATATGAAAAATAATAATTAGTTTGGTGTGTTAACAGTTTACAATGTTGAAATAAATTGGTAATTTGTTTTCGTTCAGATAGTTTTCAAAGAAATTATTTTGCTGATTGATTAATTAGTAAGCTCAATTTTTATTTCATGTCTCCAAAAACTAAGCTTTCTTCATTTATAGCAATGAATGGAAATTATGAGACACAAGCAGATAGAAAACAAAGATTAACTAGAGAAAGCAGACATCGTTGGGTTGTAAGGAAAATTCAGGAGAAGTTAGAAAGAATCAGAAGAGAGATTGCTGCACGGAATACGTTGAACCATGCAAATGCAAGTCAGCAAGCAACCAATGAATGAAGAAGATTAAATGAAATTATTAAAAATAAATTATTAGTCTTTTGAGAGAAAGGGAGTGAGAAGGGGAGGGAAGGAGGTAGGGTAACAGCGAGAGGGGGAGGGAGTGGCAGGGAAGGGTAGGAAGGGAGAGAGAGACAATTAACCAAAGAGAGATTTCCCAACACCTTTGTTTTCAAAGAAATGTTCAATTAATAATAAAAGATGAAAATGTGAAAACCACCGTGTGCATAGCACGTCATCCAAATGAAAAGGAGCATCAAAACAATTTCAGAGTCCAGGAAGGATTTTTATAGTGCGGAAGACTATAAAAGGAAGCGGCTAACCAACTCTGTATGTGCATTGTCCGAATTTATGCCCACTCAATACATTTTTATTTAGTGTGTACCGTGCCAATAAACCAAAACACTCCCCATCATTTTTGATGGGCACTTATACTAGTTTCTAATAAAAACTTTAGGATAAACTATGTTTATAGCTTTATAACTTGTTTTTATAAAACCATTCCATTATAAAATACTAAAAGGAATGAAGTGCTTACAATTTCATTATTGTAATATTATCTTATATTTCATAAGGCAAATTCCTCTCTATTAAGAATTTTTCACTACTGTAACTTCATCACAAAGAGAATTGAAGTACCTAAAGTAATTCAGTAATTTAATGAAAAACTATTTAAATGCTGTGTGCTTACCAAAAAAGGTACCAAAAAGACAAATGAAAATTTCCCATTAAGTAAAAAAGATAAACAAAAATAGATAGCATAGCTGTTAGATTTGAAAATGAATGATGATGATAAATGTTCTCAATATTTGTTAAAGTTGTTATATTAATTTACTGATCTAACAAAAATAAATAAATTTTGTATACTTAATTTAAAATTATTTTAACATTATCTGTTCACATTAGGTAAACAGATAACGTAACCGATATAAACAGTTTGTATTCTTCTCAATATTTGTTAAAGTTGTAATATTAATTTACTATTTTCTTACATTTTCTACGTTAATTCCTTTTTGTTATGAATTTTACTAATGTAACTTCATCACAAAGAGAATTGAAGAACCTAAAGTAATTTAGTGATCTAATGACAAATACTTAAATGACCTATATTTACTATAAATTGTCTTGAAAGAACAAATGAAAATTTCGTTACACAAAACAGATGACATAAAAAAGATAAAAATAGACATATCATAGCTTTTACATTTGAAACATGTATGAAGATGTCAAATGTTCTCAGTAGTTGTTAAAGTTGCAATATTAATTTACTAATATAATGAAAAAATTTATTTCGTATAGTTACTTTAAAGTTGTTTTAATATTATCCGTTCGAGTTAGTTAAACAGATAACGTAACCTAGGTAAACAGTTTGTATTCCTCAACAATGAAATCCCGATCTCTGATTGGCTGGCCAGTCAACCAATAAAAATACTGCTGAGTGTGATGGAGGCTGGACAAATAATTAATAGATATAAGAAACTGGATCATCTATCATTTAGACTTCACTGATTTGTGAAAACCTACATGAACCAACACAGCAAAGAAACGGAGGATAGCCTTCCAAAGAAGGAGATCCAATTAGGCTTACTGACAGACACTTTCCTGAATATATTCCACCAACTGAAAATCAGGGAGAACCCAGAAGAAAATGTGCTGTTTGTTGTTCTATGACAGTGTCTGGAAAAAATTCACAAGGAGGCAAGGATCTGGTGCCCTGTCAAGTTGGCTTCATGTTTTGAAGTGTATCATACGATGTGCAATATAATTATGATTTATGTAATGCACTTATGATAATATGTAATATGTGTGTAATTTTGATATTATGAAACTATATTACACTGTGATAAATATTGCAAAATAAATAATTTAGTTCCAGTAAAATTACTATACTTTTTAAGTGAGAGAATAAAGAATGTTAATGAACTCTAGAAGCACTGGCACTTACACATAGGGAAAAAAACTTAACACTCAGAGGGTTAACAAGATCAACTCACATCTGGAACCAAGTTAACTTGAATAAAAGATTTTAAAAAGTAAATACATTTCTAGAATAATTGGCAATACATTTTTGTAACGAATAAATTCTTATAGAAATAGTCACACAATAAATAAAATCTCCCACACTGAAAGATGATTAACTTCATGATTCACTTCATAAAACTTTCCAAGTTATTTAAGAACAATTCCCCAACTATTTATGTTTTTACCAAATTTGCCATCTAGTTCATAAACCTGAAATTTTCATATCTAAATGGAACTGCACCACTACACATACCTGCTGCAGCATCTGATACAGCACGAGCAATTGCAGAGCTTGATACTGTCCTATTACGTCCCATGATCTCCTCAAATTCTGCTTCACTGAGTGGTGGAGGGCCATCAGGCCTGTGATCTGGCGGTGGAGCACCATATTGTCCCACTGGCTGGAAGAGGACACCACCACCTCCAACCTTTACCACAGTAAATCCATGTCTCACCATAACACATTCCTTATAACTAATTTTTAATTTATTTAATATTTAACTACCATGAGAGGTGGAATTATTTATATTTAAATACAAATCCTTCAAAAAAATATGACTAACGGTGATATTTAAAAGCAAATCTGAAAAATATTTCCAACTGTCATGGATTTCAGATTTTTGCAACACTTTATTTTTAAACTCAATTCCTTATTTAGTCATCACTGACCAAATGGTGAAAGTTAGGACTTTTTTTTATCCAACTTCTACCTATTTTTAAAATATAAGACCAATTTTATATTAACTTATTTTAAATTTGTGGATTTTACTTTACAATGTGCAATGCTGAAGTTTTACCCGACAATAGTAGAAGACAATTTTTCATTTGGTATATTGTCCAAATTTAAAAAAATATAACTTATTTTGAAATTACAGCAGAAAACAAAAAAATTTTAATTTACAGGATAAAAATATGTAAAACTTATTAGAGAATAGTATGCAGTTAAACGATAGCTACATAAGCTATGCATGATTTATTATTTCAAACAAGAACATAATGAGAAACTCCAGAAAGATATGACAAGGGATAATAACATGACAAATTTCAATTGAGAATAACTGCTAATAAAATCATTCACAATGAAACCCAATGTATTACTTTAGGATTAAAAACATGGATCCTAATGAATTATCACCATCATCAGGTCTGATGATGGTGATTATTCATTGAAACTGGTTGTTGGTAAATGGTGTTGCATGCAATAATTTGAAGTGTTATTACAGCTGTGTTGTTTTAATTTTAACAATGTCACATTTCCTCCATATTATGGATTTCCACGTAAGTCTCAGCTTCGTCTATTAACATTTTTCTAAATCTGAAAAAATATGGAATTCAAGATGACTGCTACGGAAATTGTCCAGAGAGTACATGCAAAAATAAGTTTAAGTAGTACTGGTCTAAGGAATAGGTCTTCAAACTGGGTTCTCTGGAACCCCACGGTTCGCGATAGACAAGAGGAAGAGACTCGAAATGTTCTTCCTTCTCTTATTTACAGCAGGAAACATGAGCTTCACTTGTAAACTGTACAATGTAAGATACATTAATTATGTAAATAACAATTACAGTTATTATAAAGTTAATTTTATTGAGATTTGGCTTACCATCTGTTAGGGTTCGGCGAGAAAAATATTGGAATATAAGGGTTCCGTGGCTTCAAAAAGTTTGGGAACTCCTGGTTTAAGGTACTTAAGAGAATAAACATTATTCCAACCAAATTCCACATAATTTAAGAAACCCAATTCTCCTTCGCACATAACAAAAGAGTAGCAAAAAACCAAGTGTCGCGCATACTCAGGAAATCACATTACAAGATGTAAGATTTTGAATCATTATTGTTATTTTTTAACAAAGTATCCCAAAATGCATATAGTAAAAGTTACAGTCAAAGATCATGCCAGCAAATTCCGTAATGAGACATTTTATGAAAGTGGAAATGTATTGTTTTTGTAAACTATGAAATTGTCACTTGGATTATGAAAGAAAAGACTTTGAGAAAACATGTTAACAGCTCAAAACACGTGAAACAGAAAGATGAAATAGCTAAAAGAGATTCCTTCTACAAACAGACAAATCACACTTTGTGAATCTATCAAAAGAGGTGTAACTTCAAATGAGCAGAAGAAATGATTTATATTAGACACTACTGAGACTTTTCTTTCAGCAAATATTGCATTAGTAAAATTAGATTATCCTAAATTAAGGAGGTGATTAAACAAATATGTTTCTGGTGCCAACGACTTGCCTTCATCCACTTGGTTAAGACAAAATTATGTTCCAGAAAGAGGGAAATTAAAAACAGCAGAAATGAAAGATTTTGTGAAAGGCAAAGATATACCAGTGTTGTGTGATGAAACCACTGACAAGGGAGGATGGTGTGTATTCAAAATTTTATTTAAATTGTTGTTGCTAAAGCTGTGATGGACACTTTGGCTACGTACAATGTTGTTTATGAAAATTTAATCGTTCTTGTTAGTGACTCAGCAAGGTACATGATCAAGTGTTATTCAATTTTGAAAGGACTTATTGAACATATGGAACATGTCCACTATTGGGCTCATAAATACCAGTTAATTGGGACAATCTGGCCTGATAAACGCTCCGAGCTCAATGAAGCTGTCATTAAGGTAAAAAATCTGAGGTGGCCAACACATGACTTTCTCCAAACGGAGCAATGAATAAGACTGTTCTTGACATCAGCATCCTCAGGAATAATTGTGAGCAACTACACTCATGAATGATTATTAAACATTTTCAAGTCTTTATTTTAAACCAGCAAAGAAAAGTAAAACCAAAGGAGAACGAACAAAAAATCAAACACTAACAACAATTAACTGAAATCCAAAGGTGGAAGATGTCGCCAAAGAAACTAATTGTTTCCTGTTGTCAAGGGTGAACATTTTACGACAATTAAAATATAAAACATTTTGTAAAAAATATACACAAAGAGAACTTTAAGCTTAAATTTTGTCTAATACAGGCAGTCCTCGACTTTTGTACATTCGCCTTTCGTACAATTTGCTCTTTTGTACATTGTAAATTCTCGTCCCTAAACTGCCTTTTGTATGCCGAACAACACCGAATTCGGACTTTCGTTCGTCAGCTGACGATCAAACATTTCGAGCTATCGCATAATGGCATTGTCTGCCAGGCAAGCCAACACTTTTAATAAATTAAAGTATGCTACGTAATAATATACGTATTGTATGTAATGTAAGATTTGTGTGTAATGTTTTTTAATATTGTACTGAAATTTGACAAGATTAATACCACTGTAAAGTCGGTTAATAATCAATAAATTATTATTATTATTCAGTCTCCGCAACGTTACCATCTTTGTTTATACGTACAGCAGTGTTTCTTTGTTTGTGCATTTTACACCTATTATTTTATAAACATGAGTGATAAACGGAAAACTGAAAGTGCTAATACAAGTGAAAAGAAACATAGAACCCATAAAGTGAACATGATTGAGACAAAGATGGAAATAATTAGGTGTGCCAAAAGCGGCGAATCTTTAGCTTCAATCGGACGATCATTGGACTTAAGCCGGTCGAGTGTGTGTTCAATTGTGAAGGAGAAGAACAAATATAATAATACAATACGTACTGTGGCGTTCTGAATAAATGCCACATTTTTTTAAAGAGCAAGGAATCGATCTACACACGCTTCGATGACGTTGGCGATATCCTGTTAGCAGACCGCAAAACAATTTGAGACATAATGATTGTGCAGTAGCTTGGCTTTCTCGTGAATGACAATTGAACAAAAATTGGATTTTCTAAAAACAGGCTCATACGATTTTCATTTTCTAAAGATAACTAAACGACGCATTAGTACCTATATATGAGAAAGTTTGTACAATGTATGTTGTACCAATATTTTAAAATAATTTTCCACTGCTGTAGACGTCAACTTATTAAAGCTCTTCTTTATATCTATCTATATCTATATCTACAGTTCACTCTGAAAGCCACCGCGATGGTGTGTGGCAGGGGTTGCAATAGCACCAAGGGAAAGCGCATAATAATGAATAGTATCACTCTACATCGGCTGATTTCTTTTCGTAACTTCTGTTCTGCTCAGCTATCGTTCTAGGGAAAAACGAGCCTTTATACCTCTTAGTCCTACAGGCTATCTCTCTTATTTTACGAGGATGGTCCATTTTACCAATATAAGTTGGCGCTCTTATTATTTCTTCGACATCGCTGGAGAATATATGCGTTCTAAATCTTTCGAGAAGTTTTAACCTAGAGCGTGATCGGCGCTCAGCTAGTGATTCCCATCCTAAGTCCTGTATCAAGGCTGTAACACTATTGTTTCTATCGTAACAATTTTTGACAAATCTAGCGGCTTTTCGCTGCACTCTTTCTAACTCTGAGATTGATCCTTTCTCGTACGGATCCCATATACTCGACGTGTACTCTAATAGAGGTCTTACTAACGAGAAGTAACATGTCTCTTTGAGTTTTTCCTCACTTTTACCTACTATGCGTTTGATGAATCCTAGTTTCTTTGAGAAGATAAACAGTCCCTTTACCTCACTTCAAACACAAAGGAAAGCATTCTTAGTACATTGAAAAGTGATTTTTAGAAGCATAAATATACTGTAATTTTGTGGAAAAATCCACCGCAAAATTTAACGTAGATTATAAAATATAAAAAACACTATAAAAATTACAGAACATGCATAACTAGGAAGGCCAAAGATTCCGCTTTCTATAAATAAATAAATAAATATGTATATATGTATGTGTGTATATATATGTGTGTATATATATGTGTGTATATATATGTGTGTATATATGTGTGTATATATATATGTGTGTATATATATATGTGTGTATATATATGTGTATGTGTGTGTGTGTGCGTGTGTGTGTAGATGTAAGAAGTATTGGGGGGGGAGAATAATGAAAGCACTTTTTCGGTCGTACATTGTACGTCACTTGGCGACATATGAAGTTTTTGCCGGTCGTACATAGTACATCATTGGGCATTGAGGAGTTAATGGATACCTCTAGGTGCTCCCCAGTCTACTAAAGGTTGAGAAACATTGCTCTAGTATATGGGATCCATATGACAGGGACCACATAATTCAACTAGAAAGAGTGCAACATAGTGTGGACAGATTCTTAAACAAAAGTACGAACATAAGGAAAGTGTCATTTCATTACCGAGTCATTTGAACTGGATATCACTGGAGGGCCAAAGACTGAAGTTAAGGTTAAGGCTTCATGAGATATATATGTCAGAATGTTCAAAAGAAGAAGTTGTAGGAATAATTGAAGCACCAACATAAATAAGTAGAAATGATGGTGACGATAAAATACGTGAGATCGACTGTAGTACAAAGCGCTATCGAGGCTCTTTCTTTCCAAGGACAATTGAGATCACAATAAGAAAGTTCAAACTAGAAGAGATAACTTTTAGGTAGGTTTTCATGTACTGCACCCTGTCACCAACCAATTAGGTGAATTGCAGGATAGCATGTAGACATACTGAGACAAAGAAGTTTTGAGTCTTTTCCTTTTCTCTCCAGTTCAAACTTTATTTCTTGTTAAATATTTTCCATCACATGCAACTAAAAAGTTATGTATTTTATATAAAACAAAATACCAAATAAAAACAACTTCTTTTTAATGCTGGATCTACACCAATCCGACAAAACAGCAACTTTGCAGTTTGTGGCATTACCGTGATGTTTTGGTAACTTGTTTTATGTGGAGTCTATGTCAAGCTGACAAAACAGCAACTGTGTCATTTTTTACAAAACTGCAACTAGTTTTTGCAAATGCATTGAAAATCTGATGCTTCACAGGTCAGCAAAACAGTTTTTATGAACTGTTTTGTCTGACCGCAAGAACAAAACGAAAAAAGTCACCAAAAAGTCAGTTTTGACATAAACGACAAAGTTGCTGTTTTTTCGACTCAGTGCATTAAACTACAACACTGATAATTTCACTGGAAGTATCTCATATACTTGGTGAATATTTTACAGGACTTACAACAGTATTGTTAAGTCAAAGACTTGGGATAAATTATTCATAATAAAGTTTACCATAACTTTTTAGGGCAAAATGTTTTACAATCACATGAAATGTTTAGCATAAAACATACAACTAAAATGTTGTACTCTTTTCAGATGGGGCCATCAATAACAGCTTTCACCCATGTCTTCTTCCTACATCTTCAGAGGTACAAGTGTCTATTCCATAACCCTGCTGATGCAGAAGACACCAGGGACATCGAAATTGCCGAGGGTTAACATTAATTGATGTTAAGGGAGAATGGAATTTAACAAGACATTGAGAGGCGAGGCAAGCCAGGTTCAACTTACCCGACTCTTCCCCCAACCTCGTACCTGGGATGCGGGAGGTGGGCCATAGCCATGAGGGGGGCCATGGGGAGGAGGTGGTCCTTGGTGTGGCCCTCCCCCTTGCTGGAAGAATGCAGGATTCACATGGGGAGCAGGTGGCCCTTGAGGTGGAGGTCCAACATGACCTGGAGGTGGGCCTCCTGGACCTATTCAATAAACTTTAACATCAATTCTGCTGACAGATTACTTCAACCACATAAAATTTGTCTACAATTACTAATTTTGTTTCCTGCCAGCTCATTTGGCCTATATTACAGGTGTTCTTTCCATCCTTCAATTTCAATTTTTGACTTCTTAAAGGTAGTCCTTCATTAACGCTACTCAGCATACAGGCACTCCCAGAGTTACGTAAGTGATGAATTTAGGCACCTATTACGTAACACAAAATTTACGTGTCAAAATTTACTATGAGTGGTATACATTACAGTATATGGTGCATGGGTTCCAAAACTCAATGACATCGATTTTTGCTTGCAATGCATTATATTACTTTGCAAATTTACTACATTTGAACTTCCTTAATCAGGCAACCTTGGGACCTGACCGTAGCCAGATTAAGGAATTTGCCGGATTACGGGAGGTATCTAATCCTAAAGTTAAGACTAGCACATCTCTTCATGATATTACATTGTAATATAGTAAATATTTAATTAAATGAACAGAATGTTACTTAAACATAAGTTAGAATAATAAAGTAACAAAAAATTAAAATACGGTGCATTTTCTTTTATGGTAACTTGGTACATATCGTGTTTTCAAAATTTTGTAAGCTCACATAAAATGGATATTGTCAAAGATAACTGAGAAAATCAGCGTTTGGTGAGAATATTGATGTCAGAATTACGATACTGACAGTTTCAGTGTAATCTCAATTTCTTCAGTTTATTTACGCACTGACACCATAAACAAATGAAAAAGGCCACTGTTAAAGCTGCTCATCAAATTAAAGGTAGCGAAAAATAAGTGCAAATTGTACAAGAAATTTTTTAAGTATGGCGATTACACAGATATGTGCTTTCTACTGTAAAAGGTGTTTGCACTCATGTGAGGTGAAGTGATGTGCAACCTGTTCGAGGGAGATTTTTTCTGATATCTGAGTGGTTGAATATATACTGTATATACCCGAATATAAGACAACTCTGATTATAAAACGACCCCCCATTTTGAACTCCTAATAAAAGGAAAAAATTTATTATACACACAATGACAGAGGTTTATTATACCATTGACTAATAAACATTGAACCAATTGAAATAAGCAATTTTGTAGTGTAAGTTGGCATATACAGTTGCTTTCCTTCAAGTGTCTATCAACGACTGATTTTAACTTCATACAGGACCTACTATAAAGACGACATTAATGCAAGCGTTTATTTAGATTATCAATGAAGAGAAGATAACAATAACGCTTTTCTTTCGTCTATTTGAAGGCTTAATTGGTCTTAAATGAATCGGAGACAACAATGACAGTCTCCTTGGCAACGCCCGGAATGAATACGAAAAATCCGTAAAATTTCGAAAAAGAATGCGTATTTCTGAAAAATTCGACTGTGTAACGTGTAAACATTGCAAGAATAAGATAGTATAGAGCCTTAGCCGTCAAATAAAGCAAAAAAGAAGAAAATCGGTCCATATTTACATATTTTAATGAATGATGGGAAAAAACCTTGCACTCTGAAAAATCAAAAATCCTGTGTAAACTTATGGGAAAATATAATTGTCTCCTGGATTCAAACCCGGGACACTTTAGCAAACGAAAATATTTTTCCAGGGACCTCATAGCCAGTAGAAACAAAACGTCGTTTACCGCATATCTTTTACGACAAACGGTTCTTGAGAAATACGCCGATATAATTACGCGAGACTTCATACTCACGGACGCATGCAGCTTCACTACGCGCATAATATATGGGATAAAATTCAAAAGAGTATTTGTATTCGAACACATTTGAATCGATTCATTTTCTACTACTACTTTTAATAATCGATTGTTTCGATCGATTTAAAGAATCGAATATTTCGATTATACTCCGCATTCGGTTCCTCTGTCAGTCAAACTATTACGCACCGCGCGATGATAAGACAACTAGAGATTTTTCGGTCATAAAAATTGGAACAAAACCCTCGTCTTATATTCAGGTAATATACGGTATATACAACATATATATAACTAGTGAAGTTAATATAAAAGATGGCAATAAAGGAACTGATATTCAATTCCTATAATCCATTGAGGGGTTATTAAATAATGCAGTGAACTTGGCGATCAACAGTTCTAAACATTGCGGTTCATGGGAAACAAGAGGAACTCTGAGACTATGCCAGATTAGGGGAGTACTGTATAAGAAAACTGCTATAACATCAATCTATTGACCTTAATGATTTTTTTACAGGTATTTTCTTTATCTGTTATACCATTCACAGAGTAGTCTCAATTCGCTTCTTCATTGCTCTCTTACAAAGTCGAATGCAGTCTTTTTACGAGTTGTTCTGCTTAAGATATTATGTCCGAAATTACTTAGGAGGAGATCTCTTAGCAATCTTTCTGTACAGGCCATTCCCAACTTATCATGTTTTGACTTACAATAACCTTGAACTTACGACATTATACCCGTTTTCTAGTCTTATGAAGCTTGACCTTGAAAATCCTAGTTGTATGCTTACTGCTGCAGCCAATGAAAGTTCGAGAGACTGTCGATGGAGAGGGGAAAAAGTCAGTCTGTCTCTTGCCATTATGCTGTTCACATCGCTCCGAGCTCGACTGTGTTGCCAGATCTACCATATTTACGCTTTAACGTTCGCATGCGACTTTCTTCAAGAGCAGATATCTGGCAAGAGTGTACTACTTTCCCACGCCTCTCGAAAACTTCAAATGGTGGTGGAAGGGGAAAACGCTCTGATTGGCTATTCGCTGTGCCAAGGTCAAGCTTCATAAGAGTAGAAAACGCGTATAATACACTGATACCTCAAAATCGACATCCGATATCGTATCACGGAAATTTGATATTCGACATCCAATGCACTCAAGTCTACTTTCTTGTACGTATTTTCGGCCGATATTCAGTTGGACAATATGGCTTGTCTGCATTGTAGGTATTAATTTATTGATTGTTTTAAGCCTTAAAAATGTTTATTATAAAATATATAACTCATTTGTTTTTAAACTACTACTTTATAGTCAAAATAAGGCTTGGTACAGATTTTTTCCAAGGTCCTGGAATGTATCTCAATTTATAACATGTAAGTCTATGGGAAATTGATATTTGACTTTCAGTGCATTAGCTTTTAAGTCAGGAACGGCCTGTACACAATAGCTAAGAGAAGAGACGAACTATTCCCTTACTTCAAGATGTTGAGTAGCCTTTCTCATTCTTTGTTTTGTGAAAACACCTCATTTAATATACACTGATGCATAAACCCAAACTCTTGATTGGCAGACCCCAAGAAAATATGCAGGCTAAAACAAACCTCATCTGATATACTTTTCACTAAGCAGGGCCTTTGCTCAAAGATAGGAGTAGACGCTGCATTTCTTTGCGATTTTTTGAAGGAAGGAATAACACTATTTCCATGGCAAAAATTTCAACTCGTTAGAAAACATAAGAAATACAGTAAAACTTGATGAGTAAAACTATTATTATGGCCAAAACTTCCTCTTTTAAAATATATCAAGGTTTTTATGATAGCATTGTCTTACAATTTCTAAAAACATATTTTCAATTTGCAGCAAAAAAACCAGTTCATACTGGTTTCATGGCAATTACCAGAACAAAACTGGAAATGAACCGAAATTTTGTGCTTTACAAGAACCACAGAGGAAATTATTTGACTGATGCCCTGGTTTAAATCAAATTACAAGCAATTATCTCACCTGGAGGTGGTCCCCTTGGTGGAGGGCCTTGACCAGGGCCAGGAGGTGGCCCCTGCATGGGAGGTGGTTGGCTGTGAGGAGGATAGCCAGGGCCTGAAAAGAATACCAACCCATGTAAATAATAGGGCAAAAATAGCCCCAACTGTCCGATTCAAAAAGACGTGCAGTCGGGATGTTTTGTTTCTTTCCCAACTTGTTAGCAATGCAACCCCTATGTATAATATATCATTTCAAAGAGCCATTATTGTACTTTTCTGTAGCATAAATATATGTTTTCTTATAATTGATCAGAATTTTTTTGAACGTGAAATGTTTTCAAAAACGTGTCTTTTTTTGGGCCCTTTGGCCCATTCTGCCACTTTTGACTTACTCTGTAAAAAAAACTAATATTGCTATGATAACCAAATTTCATTTTAATATTAGGTGGACTCTTAGGAGCAATATTGCGACGTTTTATTACATTAGTTTATTATAAACAATAGAATACATAAAACATTGAACTCCTCACTCAATTTTTATTTTTTGGCTATGAAAATGATATCATCCTCTTTGTAAAAAAATATCTACATTTCTATGATCTTAAATTTTGCTTAAAGTTAATTTTTTAATTTAATGGTGGTTAATTTCATTGCCACGTTGGCTCGCCTCGGGTACTCTGCGCTCGCCGCCCAGTTCCAAACGTCGCTGCCATGTTCACGTGGTCACAAGCATGCGCGGGCATGAGAGGAGATGCTTGGCAACACCGCTTTCAACTAAATTAATACCTCGCAGATAAAAAGCATTTTTTAACGCGTAACATACATTGTATTATTCTTAGATCATAGAAATGTAGATATTTTTTTTTACAAAGAGGATGATATAATTTTCATAGCAAAAAAAAATTGAGTGAGGAGTTCAATTTTTTGTTTCCTATTGTTTATAATAAACAAATATGCTAAGGTAATGAAACGTCACAATATTGCTCCTAAGAGTCCACCTAATATTAAAATGAAATTTGGTTATCATAGCATTATTAGTTTTTTTACAGAGTAAGTCAAAAGTGGCAGAATGGGCCAAAGGGCCCAAAAAAAGACGTTTTTGAAAACATTTCACGTTCAAAAAAATTCTGATCAATTATAAGAAAATATATATTTATGCTACAGAAAAGTACAATAATGGGTCTTTGAAATGATATATTATACATAGGGGTTGCATTGCTAACAAGTTGGGAAAGAAACAAAACATCCCGACTTCACGTCTTTTTGAATCGGACAGTAAAAATGTGCATTTCAACAATCTAGGATTTTTCTCATTGGTTTTGACCAAAAACCTATAATCGTGCAAATTTCAAGTCTCTAGCTCAGTAGTTCTCAAACATTTTTGTCTGCATCACCCCATGTTCAGTTATGCGTACGATTCCCAGATGGTACGTTTGGTACTAACGTACAACTTTCTTGCCTTCTGTACTAACTTCGCTTACTTTTGTACTACTTTTTTGGATCTTTTGGAGAACAGTAGAAACTGCTCAGGATTTGTAACTTTCTCCATCTCCTCAACAGCGATTTGCTTATTACATTGTGGTTCATCGTAGATGAACCACAATGTAATGATGACGAATTGTTGTCCAAACGACATCGTGCATTTTCAAGAAGCAAAGCCTCTTTTGCTGGTAACTGGAATGGCAATTGTAATCTTCACAGCAAATGTCTTTATTTCATAGAAAAATCAATGAAAAGATATTTTTTTTAAATTGGTGCAACAGCTTATGCAATGTTGTAAATGCTAAAAGAATCAGCTACAACCATTGTTACAAAAATAATTTTTGAATTTTATTCTACGGTGGTTGATTATATACGTTCAGAAGTAATGACTATCCTTCATCTACTAAATGGTTACTGTTTAAAAGTACATACTGAAGATATTCAATATGATGGAATCAAAAAATCGGCAGAATTTTTAATCTCAGAAATCGCTGCAATGACTGAAATGATTTGATCCTTAGAAATGCTTCAAAATAATTTAATACTTTTGCATTTGATAAAAAGTGGGCCACTTTGATAATTTCTTTGATCTAAAGAA